>OY856411.1:1397855629-1399110629 GCA_963693085.1 Alisma plantago-aquatica | reverse complement strand
ATTATGTCTTGATCGGTAGTGGAACCTAGAATCTTTCTAAAAAAATAACTCGTTGTCCTTCTATGGTATTCATACAAGCTATTTGACAACCAAAATCAAACTCTTTGTTGAGTGACACAAGAAAGAACATGATAACCTTCAGTTTTAGCCTACCATACACTTCCTTTTGATTACCCAAATAAGAGAAGTTGAGAGTAAAAGCTATCTTTCATGAGAGTTGTACACGGTAAGACTGGAAATAGTGCCTTGAGTAAACATCACAGAGGAAGAGTTGACCATGGAGTTGGGGAGTAACAGATCAAAGGTTAAGGAACTCCCCATTTTCAAAGAAATTCTAGAGGTATATCAAACAAAGGAAGTAGTCAGGCAGAAGTCTTGGTATAAATCTGACATAAAGGCATGACCATACCTAACTAGAATTACACAATTAAAAGGCCACTATTTGTTAACTTGTACTCTTATTCTCTTTATTATCTTGAGGACAATCTAGACTCTAAGTTTAGGGGTCGATAACATCTAACTTTTGGAAGTTATATGCCTAATTCACCATCCATTTCTTTTGCTATTTTAAGTTTTGATATGAGAATTCCTATATTTACTTGCATTTGTTATCATCTCCTCTTTCTAAGAATAACCTTGCATCTTTATATAGGAAAATATCAAATTTTGACGCACATATTCATTTCATTGGTTGAGCACACTGAAAAACTAATGGAACTTGGATAAACATGTTATTCGATGATATTAAGACCCAAAATTTCCATAGGTAAATGTAAACTAATGGAAAGTCTACGCCCTCAACCAAAAAAATTCTAGTGGAGTCTATCGATGCACTATAGAATGACCACCTATTAATGGGACTCTAGACTCTATAAATCGATAGGAGCTTTGTAGATGTTTGTCTTCTGATGAACTCTCTACGATAGAGGCCACCACTAGACATGTGAAGCATGTGAGAGACAAGTGAAACCCACATCCTTCAAGTTCCTTGGTTCCATCATTGACCCTATAAATAGGGAACCCAAGCCTCTGAAAGAAGACACATCTTCTTCTACACAAAGTGTGTTGAACTCTAACCTCACCCCCTCTTTCCATCAATTGGTGAGGATGAGAGTTTGTAGTCTATCGGTTCATGTTCTCTCAAGGTGTCTATCGCTAGCCTCTAAGAAGAGGGAGAGTACTTTTTCCACCATCACGGCCACCACCACAATGGAAGAGGAGTTATTCATTGTGATTTCGTACTATTGTCTTGTCTTGTTACCCCTTTATCCATTATTATGTCCATTTTTTAACCTCTTTCTTGTTTGGTTATGAGCATCGTTCTTTGTAATAAGTTTTTCACTTGTAAATATGAGTGTCTAGACCCTTTTAACTTCAATTGGGAGTAGCCACTAAGATCCTCCTTACATGTCATATTCCTTTGAATGTATATACTCTTATTAATTTATCTCCTTACTCTCATTCATGGATAAATCACATACATGATTAGCTACAATCTAGTGATGTATGAAATTTAATGCCTCAAAAGATTAGTATTATATCATATTAGAGTTAAGGAGTAGTGTGATTGTATGAAAGTGTTGGATCACTAGAGATTGTGATCGCATGTTTGTTTGTTTTGATTGTTTATGTAAGATTGGAAACCTTGCTTAATAGTGGAACATGCTTAATTATCATAATTATATGCTTAAAACCTTAATATAAACCTTTTAGGTGCTTTGATACATGTGACAAGATTAAGTTTCAAGTTTGGTCCAGTTTGGACATTGGTTTAGCAAGTTATGCAATTTTGTGCACTTTTGGAATTTTCTATAATTTACCCATATCTGAGGTTTTCTTGCAATTTGTTTCGTGAGTTTTTTTCTTATATGTTTTCTTATCACTATGGAGTTATGTGTTCCTTTGTATGCTTGGTTGTACCTTAATTTGGTGGTGATACCTTTTTGGGGTGAGTTAGGGTTTTGCTCTTAAGGATGAGCTACCTTGAAGGCCATCAACTGATGGTTCCCCTGGATGGGTGACATCCAATGGTCATCCTTAAGTGGGGACAACCTATGGTTATATCTAGAGGTGGTAGGTCGATGGTATTCTCCCTTGAGGCTCTTCAGACATATTGTTTTCTTGGAAGGGATGTTCAAGTGATGGTTTCTACCCTTAAGACTTAGGGTTCCAACAAATGATGGTCACCATGCATGGAACTAGATGGCCACCTAGGGAGGTCAAGATCTGATGGCCTTGCAGACTCCACAACCAATGTATCTATTGATTGCATGTATGTGATGTCCCTTGTCCATGGAAACATGGCAAAAATGTTAGGGCACATAAACCTTCTCTTCTCTTCACCCATAGTTATATATACCTCCTACTTTCCATGCAAACAAACCCTTCGAACCCCTTTCTCTTCCTTGTTGTCTACAGCTTCTTCCTCCTTGCTTAGTTGGAGAAGAAGGTGCTCAAGGTAGAAGAAGGTGGTCGATCTCCTTGCATGTGTTGTTAGAGTTCAGATCTACCCACTCTTAGAGCGTGTGGATCTTCCCTTGCTTATTCTTGAGATAAGCAAGTCAATTATCCTTCAATCCCTTCATTTTACTTATTTCCCTACCTCCTTGTTACTTCTTTTTGGTCTTTATCATGGTTTTCCATGGTGGATCTTGCTCTATATCTTATAGAACACATCTTTCTTGCTTCCTTGACCTAGAGCTTACTCTCTTTCTTGGAGAAGGAGTTTGCTTGGTCATGTGGAGTGCTTAAGCTAGGGTTTCGTCCTCTTTTTCTCAAATTACCTTTGTGTTTGGAGCTTCTTCTTCTTCTTAGAGGATAGTTGTATAACTTTCTCCATGTTTATTGCTTATTTATAGCTTGCATGTCCTAGATCTTGCTATAAAACTAAGTTCTAAATAGAAAGGTAGTATCTTTGCCTAAGGTTTGAGCTTAGTTCTAGCTCTTGGATGGTTATATTCTTGGATGTTCTCTATACCTTGTGCACGACCTTATTTTGGTACAAGAATATTTATGCCTTGCTTGCATGGAAAACGATGGTCCTTGATGTCTATTAAATGATGGGTTTCACTTAGAATTTTTGAGTTGTTTTCTACCATGTGCATAACTCGATGGTTTGCCTTCTTGCTAGAACCTATATACTTGTTTTTGGTGATTTTTTTACTTGTTTTTCTCATGCCAACCAATGTTCATACCTTAAGGTTTGTTTTGGCCTCTTTTGTGCTCAAGAATCGATGGTCTTAATGATCTTTTGATGGTTTCAGTCGATGGTTCTTTCTCTTCTACCAAATGATGGTTTCTCTTATATTTTTAGCTTGTTTTATCACCTGTTGGTGACAACCGATGGAAGTATTGTGTCTGCAAACCAATGGCCCTTCTGGTCCATCAACTAATGGATGTTCTGACCCCAAGACTTGATGGTCCATTGACCTATGATCATCAATTGATGCTAATGTAGGTTCAACACTTGATGGTGTCAACCTATGGAGGTTCTGACTCCAAGATCCAATGGTGGTCCTACACACCACAATCGATGGTGGCATTGGACACCAAAATCGATGGTGATCCATTGTGCTACAACCAATGATGATGCTTTTCATGCCTTCAACCCAATGGTTCTTTAGATGATTTGTCCAAGGTGTTTGCTTGTATGCAACCAATGATTTTACCTACTGAAAATATGATGGTTGGGGGGGTGTTCATTGCATGATGGTTTGGTGTGATGATCAAGAATCAATGGTTCTATGCCCTTAACTTTGTAGTCTTACATTTTCCCTCATACAAATGTAAAATTTTGGTCACCATAATGGAATGATATGTAATACTAATCTAGCATATCTTGTTACACCTAACTCTTATACAAATAGGTGATGGTGGTGGGTCTTACTTATCTTCCTTGTGTGAATTGTATGATAATGGAATATTTCCTCAAGGTTGTTGTAACCCTAATGTGCTGTCAAATGAACATCATAAGCCTCTAAATGTTATGTTGTGCTTAATATGTGTAAGTCCCCTAAACTTTCTTAATGAGTTGAATAAGCTTAATTACCATAATAGAATTCTTAGAACCCTAATATAACCTTGTGATATGCTTTTAAATCATAATACAATCTTAAGTTTCAAATTTGGTCCAATTTGGACACTGTTTGAGCAAGTTATGCAATTTTATGTACATTTTGGACTTTTCTATAATTTACCAAATTGAGGGGTTTCTTTGCAATTTGTCACATAAATTATGTTCCTTAGATGTTATATTATCATTATTGAGTATTTTTATCCATGGGGCTCCTAATTGAGCCATTTTTTGAAGGTGTTTTCCTCAAGGGTATTTTAGGGTTTACCCCTTCATGGATGAGCTACCGTTAGTAGCTACCAACTAATGAATTATGTGATTGGCTGGGAAATTCGACAAAGGAAAGCTAACAAGGTCTATATGGATGGTGGGGGAGCTTCTTGTGTGTATGCTTGTATATTCTTAATAGTTTAAGGCCATAGACACATGGGGAAGCTACTTTTACACCTCATGCTTGCTTCCATCCTTATCTATGGGCTATATTTAACTCTTCCTTGCCCAAGTACGAAACTATGCTTACTTTATCTTTCCTCTAACCTCGAGAAATGACTCCACTCTATTTTTATATGGAACCAATTTCTCTAAGATAGAAGACAACCTCTTTTTGGAGAAGAAGGTCTCCTAGAGCTCCATCTAGCCCTACTTAGGGTTTCCAAGGTCATCTTCTAGGGATTTTGACCAAGGAAAGTTGTTTTCTTCCTTCCTTCTCCGCTTCTCTTGATCTTCTCCTTCCTTATACCTTCCTCCAGGTTGGAACCTTGTTGTTCCATGGTGAAAGTGGCTCTAGAACTCAAAAATCTATCCTTCTTGTTTCTTTTTCTAGGGTTTTGCTTCTTTGTGAAGAGAAGTGCCTATTTGGCCAAGTTCAGATCTGAATCTAAGGTTTTCTTGCCCTATTTCCTCAAGATTATTGTTGTTTGGGATCTGATCTACTCTATAGAGGTGAGTTATATAACATTCTTCACTTATATTGCTTACTAGAAGCTTGTTAGTTCATGTTTATGCTTTAATGTGATGATCTAAGCATAAAGAAACCATGCTTGTTTAGAATTTCGAATTTTTGTGGTGTTCCCTATTTTGTTCAAGTTCTATATGAACTTGTAAACATGTGTACGACCTTTCTAAGGTGTAACATGATCTGGGACAAGTTGATAGCATCAACCTATGGTGCTAATTATAAAATAATTGATGGTTCAAATTAGGGTTTTCAAGCTATTTCCTTCCCTATCACACAACCGATGGTCATACCATTCAATAACCAATGTTGTTGCTATCTTGGCAACTGATGTTCATGATCAAGGGTGTCAAATTTATGGTGACAACCTATGGTCACCCCCTTAGGTCAGGTTTTGGCTCAATAAGACGTTTAATTATCATCTACTAAGTATTCTAATAATGTTATCAATCGATGATGACAGTAGCTTAATATTTGATGGTGTTAACTAAATGTATTACTGATCTAACAACCATTGGTGACCGAATGCTCACAATTAATGGCTGATCAGGTCATCATAATATATGATGAGTTATGAATATAATTGTAGATTTGACTAAACCTTAAACTAATGGTTCCTTGGTTCAATTGATCTAATGGTTAGACCTATACTTCAATTGATAACCTTGAATAATGAACCTGATTCAATGAATAATATTGGATGCTTCAACATACAATGGATTAGAATAAATCACATGGTATTATATGTGGGTCCTAGTGATGATAATTCTATGGTCCAATACCATTATTTTTTAGTCTTACCTTTGCCATCAATAATTATATTTGATAAATCACTATAATAAGTGGATGTGTAACTCCCATGTGATCTAGCTTGTTATACCTAACCTTAATGTAATTATATGATGTTGATTGGTTATAATCAGACCTCTTGAATGATTAATGTGATAATGAATTACATTCTTCTTGTGTTGAAACCACAATGTAGTACTATTTGAATATCATAGTGCCTTGCCATGTTAAAATCTATGGACATATATGTGCTAATGATCATTTGAGCCTTGTTTAAGGCATGGAATGATGATGATAACCTTACTATGAATAATGTGATAGTCTTAATGACATTTGGGCATGTTTGAAGCCATAATTGAGGTGAAATCGTCTTCATGTTCCAATAAGGGTTAAACCCTAGAACTTGTGATAAGATATTGGTATCTTGTAAAAATATGATGATAAGTGTTGTCCATTAATTTGCAATGAATAATAGCATGTGGTAATGTGATTAAGATTTATATCTCAAATGTTTTATATCTTTTGAAGTTGTTATACATATACTCTTGTTAGAAAAGAATTAGTGTTTGAATGTCCATTTGTATGATTTAGCCTTAATTCACCCAATTGGCATAACTAATTAAGTGAAACTCTAATCATGTATTGCCATGTGCCATAGATCTATCTAAGTGTCAGAAATTGTCAGATAGTGAAATGAGTATTCCTAAGGGATACTCAGAGCACATACTGATGAGTATGCGGGGTGCTTGTCATCCTAAATTCAAGTGTTAGGGAGGATGATAGTGGTCATACCTAGCCCTCAGTTTGAGAACGATTGCGGTTGTGTCTCATTGATTTGATATACATATACATATATATATATATATGAGATTGGAGGACAACCGTGGTTGTACCTCAGATGGTAGGGTATGCGTACCCACCTCCTTTCACTAGTGACATGACGTGTACTAAGGACAGACTAGGATGTTAGCAGCTTGACCTTATGTGTCACTGTGGTGGACCCATACTGACCGGAGGTAGAGAAGATCTTAGGAGTCTGACTCTTCTTAGATCTTGTATGGCACTGATTTCGACTTAGTAGTGGTCAATTAGGACTTGAGGGGTATTTCTCAAATCCCTCAGGGCAATGTAATAAAAGAAGTGATATAAGTTGTGTAGTATATTGTCTGTGTTTAAATACGTCTCACATTGTTAGATTAGTCTTTAACTTATCTTTATACTACTCAGTGTTTACAAGATGATATCATATGACCTTTGAGTAATTATACTTCTTGTCAAGTTAATTTTCTTAATGGCTTAGTATGCTTAACCTATTCAATCTGCTTAAATTGTTTATTCATTACTATATATGCTCAGTTCATTTATGGTCAATCAATATGTTATAATCAATATATGTTGGAGAGAGTTATATCTCTCGTTGGGACTGGGTCTCACCCGTGGGTCACCACTTTTGTTTAGGTGGTTGCGAGCAACGAGGTCGAGGTCACGCTGTGGAAGAGAACCAACCTAGTGATCAATAGATTCAAAAGGTTGGTTAGTTGTATATGTTAGTAGTAGAGTCCTAGTTTCATCCCTGTACTCTTAGGTATGGGTATGGTATGTGTTTTTTTAGATGATATACTCGTATCGACACAAGATTTTAGTAGTATGCCAATGTTTGTAAATATATGACATGTACATGTGGACTATCTTCTGTATGCAGGACATGACTGAGGTCTTTGGACCCATATGTGAATATTTGTTACAATATATGAGAATGGAATGATGGACCTTTATGTAAATGTTCTAGAGTTCATTTACATTGTTGGAATTGGTTTAAATTACTCCACATTTTTTACTATGTGATTAGTTAGAAGTTGATTGTGTTTTGTGTTTTGAGTAATCTCGTTTAGCGTGATGAGGTGTCACAATTAAGTTCATATCAGAGCTCTGGGTTTACTGAGTCTACAGGGACATAGGACTTAGGTTTGAGTCTATTCTTATATATCCAACATATCTGATCATAGTTTATGCTTATGCAGATATGTCTGGAGTACATTAAGAACACATTGAGAGTAGCTATGTTGCACCAGGAGGAGGTGCTAGGAGGTAGGCATGTGATGAGAGAGTGCCATAAGAAGGGCCAGAGCAGCCCACAATGCCTCATCTAGACCCGACAATGATGGCCATTCCTGAGTTTTAGTCTATGTTTAGACAGACGATGGCTACAATTACACATATCGCTGACAGAGCGCCAGCACCTCAAGCTAGGGCAGCCGCCTATAATGTGGTGTCCCAAGGTGTCGGGAAGACATTTGAACGTCTTAGACATGTTGGGCTGATTGAATATGTAGGTACTTCTAATCCAGCAGACGCTAACATGTGGTTGATTGAGCTGGAAAAGGCATTCAAAATCCTAAACATCACTAAAGAAGACAAAGTTAAGCATGCAGTATACTTGTTGAAGGGTAGTGTTGGCCACTGGTGGGCCATAGAAGAGGAGAAAATTCCAGGAGTTGTGATAGGATGGGAGGAGTTTCAGAGGGAATTTGTTAGTTGATATTTTCTAGAGACCTACCTAGATGAGAAAATCTCTCAGTTTGAGAAGATTCATTAGGGAGCTATGACTATCAATGAGTATGAATCAAAGTTTATGGAACTTCTAAGGTTCTACCTGCCATGGCAGCAACGGACAAGGAAAGGATCTGGTGATTTGAGAAGGGTCTGAGTACAGAGTTGAATACTACAACATCAGCCTTCAAGAACAGGGAAAGGTTTTCCACCTTTGTGGAATCTGTCAAGAGGATTGAGAGATCTTCCATAGAGAAGCGTGAAGCTAATGCTAAGAAGTGACCTATGCATTTTCAAGGGCAATCATCTGGAGGCTTTAAGAAGCCAAGGTTTTTCCCACCGCCGTCACAACCAAGGTCAACCTTCACTGAACCAAGATCACATGCACCGTCACAGTGGACCCCGAGTAGGGGTAGAGGTCATAGTTTTCCACTGACAGGAGCTCGCAGTTCATCATCAGTCTTAGTTATAGGGCCATTTAATTAGACCACAGAGTGATAACCAAGTGTGTCATCAATGTGGACAGACATGGCATATTAGATGGAATCTCCCTATGAAGGTTGAGGAGGTGACTCAGTAGCCAAAGCAGAATCAACAGGGATCACAACAATAATAGTTTGATACTGGTAGTGGTATCGGATGTGGTCAGGTGTCCCATGTAGGATCCTCGGGACAGGCGAGCAGAGGATGTGGACAACAGCAGGCGACAACAAGGTTCTATGCCATGACCCTGCCGGAAGCAGTGGTCAATCCACGAGTCGTGACAGGTCAGATGGAATTATTTCATTCTGATTTGTCTACTTCTTGTTTCGTATATGTGTTAGTAGATCCGGGTGTGATGTACTCTTTTATCACCAGAGAGGTGATAGGTAGTTGTTATCTACCTGTTAGTCTTAGATCTGATAGCATGCGTCTAGAGACTCCTTTGGTTGATTGCATCGAGTTGTGGGAAGTGTGCCCTTCTCACGTTCTTTCTTTTTCTAGACACAACATTCAAGTGGATCTTTTGCCACTTGACATGTGTGGTTTTGATGTAATCCTAGGAATGAATACCTTGGAAAAATGCAAGGTAGTCTTGGACTGTAGTACTAAGGTTGTGACGTTCCATGATGGAGATGTACAGTGAATTTTCTAGGGTGATAGGAAGATTCTTCCTACATGTTTGATGTCAGTTATGATAGTTGAGTGGTTGATGAGACAATATGTGAGGCTTTTTTAGCTCATGTTGTGGATACCAAGGCGGGAGGTCCTAGCATCCAAGAGGTACCAGTGGTGCGAGAATTTGAGGATGTCTTTCCAAAGGAATTTCTTAGCATTTCCCCTCCTAGAGAGATTGAGTTTGAGATCAATCTTATTACTAAAACACAACCCATAGCATAGTCAGCATATAGAATGGCACCAGTAGAGATGCAGGATTTAAAGAAATAGTTACAAGAATTGTTAGAGAAGAGTTGTATCATGCCAAGCACTTCCCCTTGGGGTGCTCCCGTGTTGTTTGTTAAAAAGAAGGATGGTTCAATGAGGTTGTGTATAGACTACAGACAGTTGAACAAGGTGACAATAAAGAATAAGTATCCTTTGCCGAGGATTGATGATATTTTTGATCAGTTGAGAGGCGCCACTGTGTTTTTAAAGATAGAAATGAGGTCAGGTTACCATCAATTGATAATTAAGGCTGATGACATACCCAATTCATCTTTTAGGACTAGGTATGGTCATTATGAGTTTGTGGTTATGCCATTTGGGCTAACCAATGCACCTACAGCTTGTATGGATCTGATGAATAGGGTGTTTAGACCTTATCTTGATCAATGTGTGGTCATGTTTATAGATGATATCCTGATATACTCTAAGGATAGTCAGCAACATGAGCAACACCTTTGCCAGGCATTGACTTTGTTGAGGAAGCATCAACTATATGCTAAGTTTAGCAAGTGTGAATTCTGGTTATTTGAAGTGTCTTTTTTGGGCCATGTTATATCTACAAAAGGCATTTTTGTTGATCCCAAGAAAGTGGAATTTGTACTATAATGGGAACAACCCAAGACACCAATAGAGATCTATAGTTTCCTAGGTTTGGCAGGATACTACAGGAGGTTCATCAAAGACTTTAGTTCTATAGTGTTACCCCTAACTAGGTTAACCCAGAAGGATGTTTCTTTTGCTTGGAATGACAAGTGTCAACGTTCTTTCCAGCTGTTGAAAGAAAAGTTGACTAGTGCACTAGTGTTAGTACTGCCAGAGCAAGGGAAAGGCTATATTGTATTTTGTGAGGCTTCAAATAATGGGTTGGGATGTGTGTTGATGTAGGATAAAAATGTGATTTCTTTTGCTTCGTGACAACTTAAGAAACATGAGGAGAATTACCCAACACATGATCTGGAGATTGCATCGGTGGTCCATGCCTTAAAGATCTGGAGACACTATCTTTATAGAGAAAAGTGTTAGATCTTAACTAACAAGAATCTACAGTATATCTTCTCAAAATAGGAGTTCAATATGAGGTAGAGGAGATGGATGGAGATGATTAAGGATTATGATTGCATAATAGATTACCATCCAGGAAAAGCTAATGTGGTAGCTAATGCATTGAGTAGAAAGTCATCTTCATCATCAACGGTAGATCATGCACAATTAAATTCCTTGATGTGAAATAAGAGAGATATGCTAATGTCTCTTCGCCAGATGAATGTACAGCTAGAAATTTCCTTACTGGTAGGATTGTTGGCATAGTTACAAGTGAAACCTACCTTAAGACAGTAGACTCATGATGCACAAAAGAATGATACTTTGATACAAAATATCTGATCAGGAATTGGCAATGAAAAGTATGATGGCTTTCATGAGGCAGATGATGGTACAGTTTGTTACCACAATAGGACAGTATTTCCTGATGTTGATGGGTTGAGGAAGATGGTACTTGAGGAGGCTCACTCCTCCATGTATGCAATGCATCTTGGAAGTACCAAGATGTACCAAAACTTGAAAGACATGTATTGGTGGCCAGATCTAAAGCGTGATATGGCAGAGTTCATTGTCAAATGTACAATTTGTCATCTGGTGAAGCCTGAGCACCAGAAGCCTGCAGGGACATTACAATCGTTGCCAATACCACAGTGAAAATAGGATCATATTACTATGGACTTTGTGGTTGGTCTTCCTAGGACAGCCAAGGGTCATGATTTCATATGGGTGATAGTATACAGATTGACTAAGTCAGCTCATTTTCTTCCAGTTAAGATGATGTTTACATCAGAGAAATTGGCACAAATATATGTTGATGAGATAGTCTGTCTGCATGGCATTCTAGTGACTGTAGATTCAGACAGAGGTCCATAGTTTATAAGTCATTTTTGGGAGCATCTGCATTCTACAATGGGAACACAACTGGGATTCAACGCATCTTTTCATCAGTAGACCGATGGCCAGTCTGAAAGGACTGTACAGACTTTAGAGGATCTCTTGAGGGCATGTGTGCTGCAATTTCTTGGTAGTTGGGATGTACATCTAACTTTGATAGAGTTTGCGTACAACAATAGCTATCAAAGAAGCATAGATATGGCTCCTTATGAGGATCTGTATGGAGATGATGTCGGTCTCCTCTTTGTTGGTATGAGACATGTGAATATCAACTTTTGGGTCCTGAGCTAGTACAGCAAACTACAGAAAAGATTAAAGTGATACAACGACAGTTGAAAGCAACCCTGAACAGGTAGAAATCTTATGCAGATAGCCGATGCAGACCACTTGAGTTATAAGTGGGAGATAGAGTATATCTTAAGGTTTCTCCTTGGAAAGGTGTGCTAAGGTTTGTAAAGAAGGGTAAGTTGGCTCCTAGATTTATGGCACCATACCATGTCTTAGCTTATGTTGGAAAGGTAACATATAAGTTGGAGTTGCCACTAGAGCTACATAGATTGCATAATGTCTTTCACATCTCTATGTTGAGGAAATTCCATCCAGATACTGACCAGACAATCCAACCAGTAGAGGTTGAATTAGATGAGGACATCACCTATGTTAAGGGTCCTATGTTGATCCTGGATAGAAGGGTGAAAATTTTGAAGAGAAAAGATGTAATACTAGTGAAAGTTTTGTGGCATCATCATTTTATAGAGGAAGCCACATGGGAACTATATAATGAGATGCGTAGAAAATACCTATCTCTTTTTGTGTAGGATTTTGGGGCGAAATCCTTGTTAGGGGTTTATAGTTGTAAGGCCCCTGAACTTGCTTAATGAGTTAAATAAGCTTAATTACCATGAAATAATTCTTATAATCCTAATCTAACCTTTTATATTCTTTGAAATCATAATACAAGCTTCAGTTTCAAATTTGGTCCAATTTGGATACTATTTGAGCAAGTTATGCAATTTTATGTACATTTTGGACTTTTCTACAATTTACCCAATTGAGGGGTTTTATATGAAATTTTTCACATACATTATGTTCCTTAGATGTTATATTATCATTATTGAGTATTTTTATCCATGGGGCTCCTAATTGAGCCATGTTTTGAAGGTGTTTTCCTCAAGGGTATTTTAGGGTTTACCCCTTCATGGATGAGCTACCTTTAGTAGCTACCATGTAACGTTCGGGCCCACTGCCCTAGGGCTCTAGTAGAGTTTTAGGAATGACGAATGGCCCCACAGACCACCACTAGCCTTAATTGTGTACTTTTTTCTCACTCACGCGCAAGTCGGGGTCAACTTCTCGACTGGTCACCCATCCTAGTACTACTCCAAGCTGAGCACGCTTAACTATGGAGTTCTTAGTGATGGGCTCCCGGAAAAGGAGGTACATCTTGGTGATATGGGTAGTCCAATCATTCCTTTTAAGATCGTCTTATCCAAGGCCTCAAATCCTAGGATGTTACAATATCCCCCACTTAGACTCTTGACGTCCTCGTCAAGGCTCAACTATATGGCCTCATAATCTTTCCCCATTTTAGTGTAGACCCAAATGTCCCATGTACACCCAGCTCCTGATCATGGCTACCAATGCAAGGGCAGCTCCATCAACTCAGATTTCCCTTTCCAAGGTGCCTAGACACTACCAGCGCATGGGCGGCTCCATCAACTCAAATAGCCCTTTCCAACATGCGTGGACCACACAGCTCATGGCATGCCACAGGTCCATGTGAGCCCCACCTACTAGAGGGGAATTGGCTCTGATACCATTTGTAACGCTTTGGCCCACTGCCCTAGGGCTCTAGTAGAGTTTCAGGAATGACGACTGACCCCACAGACCACCACTAGCCTTAACTGCGCACTTTTTCCTGACTCACGCGCAAGTCGGGGTCAACTTCCCGACTGGTCACCCATCCTAGTACTACTCCAAGCTGAGCACGCTTAACTATGGAGTTCTTAGTGATGGGATCCCAGAAAAAGAGGTACACCTTGGTGATATGGGTAGTCCAATCATTCCTTTTAAGATCGTCTTATCCAAGGCCTCAAATCCTAGAACGTTACATACCAACTAATGAATTATGTGATTGGCTGGGAAATTAGACAAAGGAAATCTAATTAGGTCTATATGTACGGTGGGGGAGCTTCTTGTGTGTGTGCTTGTATATACTTAATAGTTTAAGGCCATAGACACATGGGGAAGCTACTTTTACACCACATGCTTGCTTCCATCCTTATCCATGGGCTATATTTAACTCTTCCTTGCCCAAGTACGAAACTATGCTTGCTTTCTCTTTCCTCTAACCTGGAGCCATGACTCCACTCTGTTTTTCTGTGGAACCAAGTACTCTAAGATAGAAGATAACCTATTTTTGGAAAAGAAGGTCTCCTAGAGCTCCATCTAGCCCTACCTAGGGTTTCCAAGGTCATCTTCTAAGGATTTCGACCAAGGCAAGTTGTTTTCTTCCTTCCTTCTCCATTTCTATTGCTCTTCTCCTTCCTTATACCTTCCTCTAGGTTGGAACCTTGTTGTTCCATGGTGAAGGTGGCTCTAGAACTCAAAATTCTATCCTTCTTATTTCTTTTTCTAGGGTTTTACTTCTTTGTGAAGAGAAGTGCCTATTTGGCCAAGTTCAGATCTGAATCTAAGGTTTTCTTGCCCTGTTTCCTCAAGATTCTTGATGTTTGGGATCTGGCCTACTCTATAGAGGCGAGTTATATAACATTCTTCACTTATATTGCTTACTAGAAGCTTGTTAGTTCATGTTTATGTTTTAATGTGATGATCTAAGCATAAAGAAACCATGCTTGTTTAGAATTACGAATTTTTGTGGTGTTCCCTATTTTGTTCCAGTTCTATATGAACTTTTAAACATGTGTACGACCTTTCTAAGGTGTAACATGATCTGGGACAAGTTGATAGCATCAACCTATAGTGCTAAGCACAAAATAATCAATGGTTCAAATTAGGGGTTTCAAGCTATTTATTTCCCTATCACACAACCGATGGTCATACCATTCAATAACCAATGGTGTTGCTATCTTGGTAACTGGTGTTCGTGATCAAGGGTATGAAATTTATGGTGAAAACCTATGGTCACCCCCTTAGGTCAGTTTTTGGCTCAATTAAACGTTTAATTATCATCTACTAAGTATTCTAATAATGTTATCAATCGATGATGACATTAGCTTAATATTTGACGGTGTTAACTAAATGTATGACTGATCTAACAACCAATGGTGACCTATGATCACAATTAATGGCTGATCAGGTCATCATCATATATGATGAGTTATGAATATAATTGTAGATTTCTCTAAACCTTAAACTAATGGTTCATTGGTTCAATTGATCTCATGGTTAGACCTATACTTCAATTGATAACCTTGAACAATGAACCTGGTTCAATGAATAATATTGGATGCTTCAACATCTAATGGATTAGAATAAATTACACGGTATTATATGAGGGTCCTAGTGATGATAATTCGATGGTCCAATACCATTAATTTTTAGTCTTACCTTTGCCATCAATAATTATATTTGATAAATCACTATAATAAGTGGATGTGTAACTCCCATGTGATCTAGCTTGTTATACCTAACTTTAATGTAATTATATGATGTTGATTGGTTATAATCAGACCTCTTGAATGATTAATGTGATAATTAATTACACTCTTCTTGTGTTGAAACCACAATGTAGTACTATTTGAATATCATAGTGCCTTGCCATGTTAATATCTATGGACACATATGTGCTAATGATCTTTTGAGCCTTGTTTAAGGCATGGAATGATGATGATAACCTTACTATGAATAATGTGATAGTCTTAATGACCTTTGGGCATGTTTGAAGCCATGATTGAGGTGAAATCCTCTTCATGTTCCAATAAGGGTTAAAACCCTAGAACTTGTGATAAGATATTGGTATCTTGTAAAAGTATGATGATAAGTGTGGTCCATTAATTTGCAATGAATGATAGCATGTGGTAATGTGATTAAGATTTATATCTCAAATGTTTTATATCTTTTGAAGTTGTTATACATATACTCTTGTTAGAAAAGAATTAGTGTTTGAATGCCCACTTGTATGATTTAGCCTTAATTCACCCAATTGGCATAACTAATTAAGTGAAACTCTAATCATGTAGTGCCATGTTCCATAGATCTATCTAAGTGTCAGAAATTGCCAGATAGTGAAACAAGTATTCCTAAGGGATACTCGGAGCGCATACTGATGCGTATGCGGGGTGCTTGTCATCCTAAATTCAAGTGTTAGGGAGGATGACAGTGGTCATACCTAGCCCTCAGTTTGAGAACGGTTGCGGTCGTATCTCGGTGATTATACATATGTATATATATATATATATATATATATATATATATATATATATATATATATATACCTTGGATGGTAGGGTATGTGTACTCACCTCCTTTTACTAGTTTTGTGACCTGTACTAAGGATGGACTAGGTTGTCAGTAGCTTGACCTTATGTGTCATTGTGGAGGACCCATACTGACCGGAGGTAGAGAAGATCTTAGGAGTCTGGATCTTCCTAGATCTTGTATGGCATTGATTTCAACTTAGTAGTGGTCAGTTGGGACTTCAGTGGTATTTCTCAAATCCCTCAGGGCAATGTAATAAAAAAAGTGATATAAGTCGTGTAGTATACTAGCTATGGTTAAATACGTCTCACATTGTTTGATTAGTCTTTAACTTGTCTTTATACTACTCAGTGTTTATAAGATGATATCATATGACCTTTGAGTAATTATACTTCTTGTCAAGTTAATTTTCTTAATGTCTTAGTATGCTTAACCTATTCAATCTGCTTAAATTTCTTATTCATTAATATATATGCTCAGTTCATTTACGGTCAATCAATATGTTATAATTAATATATGTTGGAGAGAGTTATATCTCTCGCTGGGACTGGGTCCACTCGTGGGTCACCACATTTTTTAGGTGGTCACGGGCAACGAGGTCGAGGTCACGTTGTGGAAGAGAACCAACCTGGTGATCAATAGATTCAGAAGGTTGGTTAGTTGTAGATGTTCGTAGTAGAGTCCTAGTGTTGTCCCTATACTCTCAGGTCTGGGTATGGAATGTGTTTTTTTTAGATGATATACTTGTATCGACACGAGATTTTGGTAGTATACCAATGTTTGTAAATATATGGCATGTACATGTGAACTATCTTTTGTATGCAGGACGTGACTGAGGTCTTTGGACCCATATGTGAATATTTGTTACAATGTATGAGAATGGAATGATGTACCTTTATGTAAATATTTTAGAGTTCATTTACATTGTTGGAATTGGTTTTAATTACTCCGCATTTTTTAATATGTGATTAATTAGTAGTTGATTGTGTTTTGAGTAATCTTGTTTAGTGTGACGAGGTGTCACAATATGTGTACCACAAGTATGTTGATGGTCTTTTGAACATTGTGATAAGGTGCAGAAAGATAATGGTGTTCTTCTAGGTGATTATGATGAGGTGGTCTTAATGACCCTTGGATGAGGGATTGGTATCCCATGGTGATGTGATAATGGTGATGGTCTTATGAGTGACTTTGAACAATATCTTGTTGTGATATGACAAGTTTTATGTTAATACATTTTATATCTTTTGACGTTTCACTCTACCAATGTTTTGAAGAATTCTTTTAAGGTTTGCTTGTAACTTGATTGATGCAATATAAGACACCAAATTGGTTTTAACTAATCACGTGGAACTCTAATCATGTAGTTGCCCTAACCATAGATCCATTCCAATGTCAAAAATTGTTGGATGGTAAAATGAGTATTTCTAAGGGAAACTCGGAGTGCATACTATTGAGTATGTTAGGTGCAATTGAGTGTGTGTCATTATCATTTTGACCCCATGTGTTTTGAGGATGGCCACGGTCATACCTCAGTGTGAGAATGGTTGCGGCCGTGTCTTGGTGATTATATACATGATGTGATTGGAGGGTAATTGTGGTTGTACCTTGGTAGCAAGGTTTGTACCATGGTGTCTAGCGCCATGAATAGTACCAAGGCGGGCTAGGTGTTTTTAGCTTGACTATATGTCTCTAGTGGAAGTTTGACTGATATGTCACTGTGGTGTTTACTTGTTCATGAGAGGATCTTGGATTCTGGATCTTTTGAGATCTTATATAGAACTGATTTCGACTTAGCAGTGATCATTTGGATTTGGGTAGTACAACTCAAATTCTTAGGGTAGTAATAAAAGATGTAATGCATATGTGTAGTATATCTTCTTAGGGTTAAACATGCTTCACATTGGTGTTGGATCTAGGATGGGCTATTTGCTTTAGAGGGGGTGAATACAGATGAATGCACTTAAACAAAATGCATTAGACATTCAAATTATTTAACAAAATAAGGTTGTTAATTTGGAATTTTAGTGCAACTAAACATACATAGCAAGGATGAGAGATATTGAAACAAACACAAGAACATAATCTATGTAGAGTGGTTCCCATATCCAAACTAGGAGATTGTCAGTCCACAACCTAGAGAGGTCAACCTCTAGGATTTCTTAACCATGTCTACTCCTTATATTCACTTATAGGAGTTACAACAAATGACCTTCCTTAACTGGGTCAAGGTTACCCATCTTTCCCTTTGAGGGGAAGGGAGACAACAACCTACCAAAGGACTTACCTATCCAACCAAGAGTCTTGTACCTCACCAAGGACTTACCCCCTTTGCAAGGAGTCTTCTCCCTTCACCAAGGAATTACCCACTCTTATACAAGTCTTCAGCCCTTGAGGAATCACCCACTCTTCTTTGATCTTCTACCTTGGACTTCACCTTCACAAAGGAGAAGCTTTCACCAAGGACGTACCCACTTGAGCAAGGAGTCTGCACCCTTCACCAAGGACTTATCCACTTTTGCTTCAAATCTTCAGCCTTTCCTTCTTCTTCTTCACCTCTCTTAGCCAAGAGAGAGAACCTTCATCTTCACGATTGAATGAGAGATTGGTAGGTGTAGGGAGTGAGAGCCTCATAAGATATACATATAGGTCTAGCTCTCTTATAAATATCATACTCACTCTAATGGATGTAGCAAGTGATTAAGCTTAGAGAGAGAGAGATAGGAGGTTGTAGGATGCACTCAGCTATAGAATAGGGACCTTCACAGGGCTTGGCTAACCATGGATGAAGCCCAAGGGGTCCTATTTATAGTTAAGGATGCCTATAAGCCTTTTGGAACACTTAAGGATGAATACTAGCCATTTGGGATGTTGCAATAGATATTTTTTTGAGTTTTGCAACATTCCAACATCTAGAAGCATTTTTCTACACTTGTCGCGCAGTGCGATCGATCAAGTTTCAATAAAGGTATCTCGAACAATTGCATTATAAGACAAAGTAGATTTGAACAATCGATTGGGTTTATCCTAGATGAAACTCGATCGGTCACTTAAATCAATTTTTCCTAGTGCAGGTATCGGTCTAGTTCTGTGAGTGTGCAACTCAACTGAACCATGACATTTTTAAGATCCATTAAGGGATCGGTCGAGTTACAAACTCAACCAAAAAACAACCTGTAATAAATTTTGGAAAATGTCATTTAAGTGCTTAAATATTCAATTTAAGTGCTCTTGATTTTTCATAAGCTTAATTACAAGTCATACAATCATTACAAATGATTTACAACATGATTCTAATGGATTTACATCATATTCCACAAAAAAGCACTTGCATTGATTTTGATTTGTCTTTTCTCCAAGTTGAGATGTGCAAGTCAGGGTGTTTTGAGTGTATTTATATCTGATCTGAACTCACTCAAGTAGAAGCATTAGACACAATTAAGTGGAATAGTTTAGTCATCATCAAAACAAGGGTTTGGTTAATTTAGACCTAGAGTCAACAATTGGGTGTTTACCCTTGCCTTATTTCTTATATTGCTCAACTGTTATATAATGCGGTAAGAGGAATTAATTGTTATACATGTTCTTCATATTCCTTCTTATCATGATGCTATGCCTATCTATTATACCTACTCAACATGCTTAACCTATGTAATCAATTTATATAATTTATTTAGCTGAATCTGCTCATCTTGTTTAATAGTATTATGTATGTGGTAACAATAACCGTTAGTTGAGAATTATATCTCTCGTTGGTACATGGGTCCCACCTTGTGGGTCACCACATCTTTTTAGGTGGTCCTCAGTGGCGTGGATAGGATTGTGTTGTTGAGGAAGAGTATCTTAGAGATCAGTAGCCTCAAAAGGTTGGATAGCTGCTTGTTGTTGTCGTACTATACTCTCAGGTCTGGGAAGGGATGTGTTTTGTATATGATGTATATCGACACATATTTTGAAAGTATGTCATGGTTTGTATATATGTGTCATGTATACATGAGCAGGATATTTTTTGTGAACAGGTTGTGGCTAAGGCCATTGAACAAATTTGTAAATACCTGATATGGTATATGTTGCCATACAAAGTTCATGAACCTTTATGTAAATGTTTCCTCTCTTACAAGTAATTTTTAAATCGGTTTCAATTTACCCAATTTTCTGGTAATCTGGATGCTTAGTAGTTGATCTCTTATTTTGTCTTGAGTGATCTCTTTGGGTGAGGTGTTGGGCATCACAGTTTATTAGTTATCATGAGAGACATGCTTATGATCTAGATCAAACCCGATGTTAAGGGAGGGGGAATAGACACTCATGTGGATTTCATGTAAACTAATTTGACGGTATACTATGGGTATGAGTGTTTGCATGTTGGTGAGTGTCCTTTCTTGGTGAAATCCAATCTAAGTTCTATTCATATATCAAAATCCATTAAAAATATCTACACCTTATTTTTGTTTCAATCAACTTAGTTTTCATTTACTTTTCTTACTTTTTTACTTTGTTCTTGTTGGTTATCTTGTTCCGTAAGGAATGCCAAATCCACTCTTGATTAAGCTTAGCTGAGCTAAGATTTTAATATCTAAATAGTTTTTCACCCTTGTCCATGTGTTCGACCCGCTTACTACACAAGATTCTATATTACCGTTGTGGGCGTCTAAAGATATCTTGTTGTTCCAAAATCCCAATATTAAACCGATCGTTTGAACTCAATTTTCAGGAACTGGACTTCAGTTCCAAAAAAATAATTTCCTTAAAAACTCTAGTTACAACAAACCAATAGGAGCCACAATATATAAAATTATTGATTAATGATTGTAAGATACTCGGTCACTAGGTTGTGATTTGGTTTTAAATATCACATTCTATTAGTCAGTCTCTTACTGTCGTGTGTATTGAAATTAATTAATCAGAATGTGCTACTAATAGAAAACAAAGGTTTTGCTCTCATATTCACTTCAACGTATTTCTCTTTCATGTTTGGAAACGTCCAAACCAACTAAAAAATATATATTTTAGTAGTTATTCGTGTCACGCGTTTGCTTTTTTAAACAATGATGTTGCAATGATACTACATGGATTTTTAAAATGACATAATAAACTCATCACTAATCTTTTACTTTGGTTGTCTTCTATGTTTGACAATGTGGTTTACTCAGCATGCCTTTGAAAAAATAACTATCCAGAAGTGAGAAAAGAAGAAAGAAGAAGGAAGATGAGCAATTTCTAGCTACTCAGAAAGGTGCGCTTGATAAATTTATTTCCATTATCCCACAAACTTCCAAAGATGTTGATAATCCTGGTCAATCTAATGAAAAAGTGAATGATGATGATCATGTTACTATAGGTGTCAAAATTGTAATTGGGAATGAAAATGCGGATGAGGTTGAGGATGATATTGACATCACTTATTTAAATGTTGGCAACTTAGATGGTGTTGAACAACTTATCCCTCCTTTTGATATTTATGATCCTTTAAATGGGGATAATATTGACAACAAAGTTAAGGATATTTTAGTTGAAAAAGGCCCTAAAAGAGAACTGAATCTTGTCTTTCCTTTAGATGACAATAATAGGCACTTCTCATATGCTTATTGTTCTCAAAATTTGACCAATGGAGAGACACGTGATAGGAAGTGGCTAGTTTACTCAAAACATGTTGATAAAAAATTTTATTTTTGTTGTAAGTTGTTCAAGTTTGAGAACAATAAAAGTACACTAGCTCATAATGGGTTCAAAGATTGGAAACATGTTAGTGAGAGACTCAAATAGCATGAGAATAGCATCAAGTATCTCACTAATATGAGCACTTGGCATGAATTAAAAGCAAGATTTAGCAATGAGCAAATCGTTGATAAAGAACTGCAGAAAGAAATTTCAAATGAGAAAGAGTGTTGGAGACAAGTTTTATTAAGAATAGTGTCCGTCGTTAAGTGTCTTGCTAAATGTAATTTGGCTTTTCGAGGATCAAATGGCAAACTTTTCCAAGATAGCAATGGAAACTTTTTGGGGATAATTGAAATGCTTGCAGAATTTGATTTGGTAATGTAAGATCATGTTCAAAGCATTCAGGATCATGAGATTCACCATCATTATCTTGGACATTTGATTCAAAATGAGTTGATATCTCTTTTAGCCCACAGTATTAAGAGTTCTATATTGAACATCATTAGAGTGGCTAAATATTTCTCCATAATTCTTAATTGTACTCTTGATGTGAGCCACCAAGAACAAATGACTTTCATTGTATGATGCGTGAACATGTCTGGTCAGAAAATAAAAATAGAGGAGTTCTTTTTAGAGTTTCTAAAAGTTGATGATACGACTAGATTGGGGCTTTTTAATGAATTTGTAAATTCTCTGGAGTCTCTTGATCTTATGTGGAGGACGTGAGAGGTCAAGGTTATGACAACATGTCTAATATGAAGGGAAAACACCAAGGTGTGCAAAAGTGGTTACTTGAGATAAATCCTGGAGTATTATATATGCCTTGTGCTTGTCATAGTCTTAATCTCACTATTAGTGATATGGCTCATTCTTGTGTTCTGACTGTTTATTTTTTTAGAATTATACAATGCATATATACATTATTTGCAAGTTCTCTGAAAAGGTGGAAATGTTTGCTTGACAATGTCTCAGGTTTGACTGTTAAATCATTGTCCAATACTCATTGGGAGAGTCATATTAAAAGTGTCAAAGCTATTAGATTTCAAGCTCCTCAAATCAAGTTGGCTCTATTGGAATTATCCAAGTCTCGTGATGATGCTAAGACACAAAGTGAAGCAAACATTCTAGTTTACTCGATCGAGAGTTTTGAGTTTCTGTTGGGTATTTTTATTTGGCATGATATTTTATATATTGTCAATACAGTAAGTAAGAAGATGCAATCCAAATCTATTTGCATTGATGCTAATGTTAAGTTATTGAAAGATATGGTGTCTTTTCTTGAGAAATACAGAGATGAAAGATTTACTCCTAGTATTGTTGTTGCTACTAAGATTGCTTCTGAGATGAATGTTGAGCCAACTTAATTCTGAGATGAATGTTGAGCCAACTTTTCAAGTTAAGCGTCACATTGTTAGGAAAAGAAAATTTGATGAGAATGATGATGATGATGATGATATTATTCAATCAGAGAAAGAGTCTTTTTGAGTGAATTACTTTCTAGTAGTTGTGGATATGGCAATCTCTTCTTTGAAGGAGAGATTTGAGCAAGTGAAGATATTGGAAGATACTTTTGGATTCCAATATAACTTAGAGATTTTAAAATCATTAGATGAAGTTACCCTAAAGGCATGTTGCACTAAGTATCATGCTATTTTTCTCATGAAAGTTCATCAGAAAACTTAGATGAACTTTTTTCTGAGTTGAAAGTATTACAGGTGAGTTTGCCATAAGAGCAAAAGTCAGCTATTGAAGTTCTTAAATTTGTGAAAGATGCAGATTATTTCCCTCATATTTCAATTGCTTATCATATTTTGTTGACAATGTCAGTGACAGTAGCATCTACAGAAAGGAGTTTTTCCAAGCTAAAGTTGCTTAAAAACTATCTTAGATCATCAATGTCTCAAGAAAGATTGAACGGTTTGGCAATGTTATGCATTGAGAATGATATGCTGAAAAATATTGATGTTGACACTGTTATTCAAGATTTTGCATCTAGAAAGGCTCAAAGAAGTCATTTTATATGATGAGTGAAGCTTGATAAGGAGACATCTATATTTAATTTTTACGTTCTTTTTAGTTTGATTTGTAAGAACATGTTCTATTTTTTTATATGACAATTTTGACAATTATGACTAAACTTGTGTTTATTTAAATTTGTTAAATAAGAATATATAGAGGGTCCCTTTTTTATCTTTGCCTCGGGGCCTCTAAAATGTCTACAACGGCCCTGCGCCTCTCCTCTGTCTGTTGGTGGTGACAGGGGGATGGGATCTTATGATCATGTTTTGTGTGAAAGTTTTACGGGGTGGGAACATAGTGGTTGTGGCTGCAACGCCTCTAGGGGAGTCCCCCTCTTTGATTTTGGTGTTTCTGTAGGGCGTCATTTGCTATTTTTTCTTTGGGCAATACTATGTTTTAACGTTTTTGGTTCATTGTCATTTTCAGATGTGGGTTGGTATGGGTCGTTTCCTCCCTGTACGAAGGTGTGCGGTTCTAGGTTCCCTCATCACTGTGGTTATACCATTTCCTTTTGATTTGTTTCTTGTTGCATTCTTACTCGCACTACCTAAGGTCTAAGATGGAGAATGATTTCTATGTCAAGGACACCTTCGGTTTGGGAAGAAGTTGTATTCTCCTGGAAGATGTTTTCAAAGTTTTTCGGTTGATTCCAATCAGCATCAGCATGTCAAGGTGTAAAGGAATGTAATCTAGAATGAACCTACGTGTATCCAATCTTATCTGCTTCACGTTGGTGTACTTCTTTCTCTTTGTTCTTTTCTTGAATCGTTCACCAATGTATATGTGGTGTGGCTTTTATCATTATAATGGAAACTATTTCTACACTAGACAACTTACTGATAATAATTTAAAGAGTAAAACATGCGAAGAAGCTTATACTGAGCATATGAATCTTGTCAAATAATTATCATATTTTACTTTTGTCCTAGTTATCTTGGGATGCACCCACCAAGTTAAAATTAACTGAAATTTATCCCGTTAGCTACAATGTAAGTCTTAAAATTTGGTAGTAATGTCAATATTATCCTACCATGGTATGTGTAAAGATAAACTATAAGTGCTCAATGGCATGTGGCCTACTCAAACTAGTCTTCACATATTGAATACTCAGGATTGAGCTTAGATAAGAAAGATGTACTATCATCATGAAACCACCACAAGTGATGTTATACGTTAAACTCCCTAATGCACAAACACGTGGAAGAATGAGGTGTACTATCATACCCCCTTAGCGTACTACATTGCATGATTGTTGTATTGAGCTATTAGGTGATTCCCCTAAACAAAAACTTATCTCAAATAATTGCCCCAAACAAATTTTCATATTATTCTTCAATATAAATGTCCAACTTATCTCATATTTCATATTTCCTCATAATTTATATATATGTGGGGGGGGGTATCTGGGTGTGTGGGTGTGGGTGTGAGTGTGTGTGTGGGTGTGTATGCACGCCCTAATTTGGCGCCTAAGTAAAGATTCATGCTTACGAGAAACATCATGTATCAGAATCTAACAAAGGAGCACAAACATAGCATGGAGTGTGACTTTGGATAGTACTTTTTTGCAATTTACCTTTTCTTTCATATTAACTTTTTAGAGTTGACTCATCACCTCTTAAAGATGTGGATAATATCTATCTTTATTTTGATGCACGTCTGCATCAATTGTAGACAATTGATTGTTTAAAATATTAAAGACTAGATGTAGGGTTAAGATATATGTTTACTCTTTGCAAAAATTGGTTTTAGTGAGGGTGGAAGGATATGTCTCATTTAGATATAAGTATATGATAGCTAAATCTAGATGTAAATGACTAAGAAAGGGCTTGCACATATTAGCATTTTATTGTGTACAAATAGAAACAAATTAATATCACATGTGTGTCTGATGTCAACTTACAGTGTAGTTTTCAATTGCTATGGTCAACCTCATAAATGTCATCAATGTTTTACTACTCCTTAAATGAAACTAAGCGCCTTAGATGCTTGAAAGTCATCAACTTTATTGAGTTTTGCTTCAAAACCCAACAAAAATGTAAAATCATTGAAATACGTACTCTTTTGAATGACCTTTAAAATAGGGTACACTTAGTATGTAATAATAGTAAGGGACAATGAGCACCATTCTGGTGTATAGAACATGGAAAATTTTATGATACCCAATTAGGCAATTTGATTATTAGTATATGGTATATGATTGTGCCTTCTTTAGTGGTTTCCTTCCTTATAGCCACTAGCTTCCTATAAGATTTTTAAATGGCTATCACAAAGTCCCCTAACCATGAAAATCAATCTATGCCTCTCATCCCTTTTGCCTCAATGGAGAGAAGGAAAAAAAATCAACATTTGACCATCAAATGATGTATCTTGAAGGACATTGTTTTGTTTCACTGTATTCAATTAGCAAGCATTTAGAAGTTTGGTAATTTCAAGAATTTGTTAATTGTGGGTTCGGTTATGTACTTATATATGTTTGTTGTTGGGTTTTTAGCATTTCCTTGAACATTTATACATACACAAAAATGAAAATAAAAGTAAAAGCAATTAGCCTCGCTACTTAGTGCATAGAATTTGTTTGTAGTACATAGTAGCATGTATGATTTCCAACTACACATTAGATTTGTTGGGTTTGTTATGATTCCCCTTCTCAAACCCCTTGAAAGGAAATGATATATATGAAGAGATAACCAGATTTGCTAGACATGGGAGAAGATAATGAGCAAAAGTGAAAAGTCAAACTGTCTTGCACTAGGTTTTAATTTCATTGAGCTTTAGGTAACCAACATAGAAGGCTACTTATGCAAGCAAGGAAAGGCTACTTATACACCTTGCGTGTGAGTAACAATGAAGCATCACGTCATACTCTCATAAGGATACTAGTGAATCAAGAAAAAATGTGCGGCCGCTGATTGTCAACATTCTAAACGAGGACAGATATATTGGCCAAATTTAAGATAATCACAATTATGGTGGGGAATACCCATGTCATGGATACATATGCTACATCAACTCATTGTACACGCTAGGTTATGAAGTTGCAAAAAGGACAGGCCTGGGAAAATTACAACATGATGGAAATTAAAAACAAAATTATCCAACAAGCTAAACTCGAAAGACAAACGAACAAGGAGTCTTGAATAAAGTTCTCAAATTAGATACAGGCAATGGAAAAGGTCATGGGGATCAATGATCTTCTTGAAGATCCTATGATATCACTCAACGGCTGAAATCTCTTATATCTAGTTCCCTTTAGAACTGATAAGTTTAGGATGGCACTGTCTACGTGATGGATGTGCTAAAATACAAGTTTATTTTCTACAAAAATTACTTTCTTGCATTACAGCTGGCAAGCATTACTAAATACAACAACCAAAATGGCAATACACTCGTTATAACAAATTGGACTTTGCACTCAACTAGTTACGTGATTCAATTTGAATAATATAACACTCAGCTCATTCAAAACATCATTCTTCGCATGATTAAAACTAATGTAACCTAAAACAAAAATTTTGAATATGCACACCGTAAACACTACTTGTTTTCATCGCCCCCGGGACATATACACATCTTTTCTCTAAGGAGCTTTAGAAGACCAAACCAAGGGGAGTAGAGAAAATTCAGCCCTCATTAGAAATCACCTCAACAATATGGATGTATGTCATTATAGGGCGGAGTGTGAGTGAATATAGGGTTGAGTCATATCAAAAGAGAACGGAATGGCAGACTAGTCAATTTTAATCTTCTCTAGCCTCCACTGCTTGAGCGAGCATATGTATTGAGTATTCAATTTGTTGTACACTTCATAAGTCTTCGTAAAAGCTGATAAAACGTTGCCATCTATCCGATCTTCATACTTCTCATACATAACAGGCAATGTAAGGAGAAGCGTAAAACCTGGAAAAAGACAATATTATAATAATGACCACAAACGTGAATAAGAAAAGACAGTAAAGTTTATGCTGCATCTTGATACATATGTCAACATTCTAAGAAACTGTAATATTTTACATGTGACCAACAGAAACCCAAAACTGTCCAGAACCAAACGACTTCGGAACTAAAACAATGTATACAATTGGCTGGCTTGCTTCATATATATACAAATTGATACATTTTAAACAGACGGATCTTGATTGAAACAGCCAATGTCTAGTTTGTTGGTTGTCATAAGCCTCCCAATTCTAAGCATCCAACATTTAGATGTGTAAGTAAAGTGACAGTAGTTGGACGTGACACCCTTGGTTAATTTATAAATTTTCAGATTGAGGAGCCTTGGTCATGAAAATGGAAGAAAAATCCAAATCAAATTCAATGTGTAGCTTTAATATAAGTGCTGAAAGTAAAGAGATATTTGATTAATAACTAATGGGATATAGCGCCTCCTACATACAGGAGCATGGGTACAATTAAGTGGCTAATCAGATCTTCACTTAAGTGTACTTAAAAAAATGAGTCATCAAGGAAACTTCCTCTCTCCGGCCCCTCATTAACCTGTGGAGGCCCGACACAGGAGTAGTATGGTAAACTAAGTATGCAACCCATTAGCTCTGGTGCAAACCATGTCAGGTATAAATTCTTAGTCTATTCGTCCCCGTGAGCATTCAAACTTGAGACTTCTTCCTACGTTCACGGTCCGATCACCAGTGAGCTACACCCTTGCAGGCTCATTTAAGTGTACTAGTACAAGACAGAAAATAAAGATATTGGGCATGTTAACATATCTCTTTATATTATGATTTTTGTAATTTCTATTTTTTGTTGGACCTCTATGTAATTTCTCCAGTTCTATTAATAAAGGGTGAGTGGTCTTGAACCCTCAGACAAGTTGCATTGCAAGCAGCCTTACAACTGACATTCACATGGTACCAAAGCAAGGCTTCTAGGGTTCTATCTAGGGCGCGCCGTTTTTCCCCTCTCTTTCTCCCTCGCGTCACCGCTGCCGGGCAGTGCCACCGACCTCTGCAAAGCAGCAGCGCAGCGTCGTCGGGCAGCACAATCGGTCGCCGCACAGCAGCGGCGCACCGCCGGGCAGCATAGCTGAGCCGCCGGGCCGCACAGCCCCGCTGGCAACAGCCGTCGCCGCCTAGGAGGGCAGCAGCTGCCGCCGGCCCAAAAGAGCATCCGCCGCAACCGATCTTACGACCGTAATAGTCACCGGCCAGGGCAGCGACGTAGCCACCAGTTCCGAGCAGGCCCACTGCCCGTCAACAACCTCTGGTTCCTCCAGTAGACTTCAAAGGCAGAGTCTACGTAAGACGGCTCGTTAAAACTCATATCGGAGGCTCCGTCCGTACACAGCAAATTCCTAATCACATCTCTTCCATGTGTGATTAAGAAATTTTTCGATTGGGGGCTGTGGATGCGTCAGAAACGCATCTAATCTTCTGACGTGACGTGTATCTCTCTGTCACTTTCTACTCTTCTGTGACGTGTATCTCTCTGTCACTCTATCTATTTATTAAATCATGGAGGACACTTCTACAACGAGATGTCGCATATCCCCTCCATCAAGCTTAACGGGAAAAATTATCTCTTGTGGATGAATGTTGTCCATACAGTGCTAGAATCCCGAGATAAAACACGGCATGTTGATTATGATCCTCCTGCTTCTACTGATAAAGGTTATGCTGAATGGAAGCATCATAACAGTCTGGTGAAGACCTGGCTATGGGGGAGCATGGAACCTGTTATTGTTGCTAGGTTTGTGTTATATACTACTGCCAAAGACATGTGGGATGTTTTGAAGAAGCATTACTCTCAGGAAAAGAATGCTCTTCGTCAGTTTATGATATATGATCGACTCTTCGCTGAAAGACAGGTTGACAAACCTTTAGAAAAATATTTCGGAGTGATCCAAGGTATTGCTCAGGAGCTGAACTTCTATCATCCAGTAATTGTCCAAGAACTGATCAAAGACAGAGATGACTTGATTACTGCCAGAGTTGTCAGACTCGAACCGGTCAGCGAACCGGTGAGGCCTCTGGTTCACTGGTTCAACCAGTGACGTCAGCATGACGTCACTAATAGTTTAAATATATATAAATGTCTTTGATACTCGTGGAAAATATCCCTGCAAAAGTTATTAAACGTGAATAATAGCACAACTGCTCACACTAACTTGATAAACAAACCAAATAACATATATTATTCTATTCATGGACATTTATATACCATCATTTATATTGTATTCAATATTGATTAACAAAAACTAGCAATAAAAATACATTAACCTGTAAAGTGAGAGAACCGGTCGGTTGGACTAAAACCGGACCGATTTGCCAGTTCACCGGTTCAACCGGTCCGTTCACCGGTTTTATGTCGGACAAACTTCATTTCCGGCTTTGGGAGAGAACCGACTCGGTAGAGTGACCGGTTCCCCGTTCAACCGGCTGGTCCGGTTCAATTCTGATAACCATGATTACTGCAAAGTTGCTATCGAGTCTGAATTCGTCTTGCAGTTCGGCCCGCAGTGTCATCCTCGCTTCTGACAAACTTTCCAACCTAGAAGAAGCCTACTCAAGAATTCTACAATCAACTTTTGAGCCAGTTGATTCTACAACATTCTCGCCTTCTTGAGATTCTCATGCATTTGTAACCGCTGCAGTTCGAGGAGGCTTTACAGGTATGGGACGAGAACGTGGAGCACGTCCCAAGTGCACCTTTTGTGATAAACCTGGACACACCATTGAGAAGTGTTGGAAGAAGCATGGAAGACCTGCTGCACCACCTGTGGGGCAGCAAACTATGCAAGTACTGTTGAGTCTTCTGAGCCATCTGCATCAAGTTCTGGTTCTTCGGGCATCACATTCACAAAGGAAGAATATGATAGATTTCTTCTGGCTACATAACATATGAGTGTGGGATCCTCTTCTTCCTCTGTAAATCTAGCTTCTACCACTGGTAATCAGGCTACCTCTCTACTGGCTTCTGGCTCAACTTCTTCATGGGTGGTTGATTCTGGAGCATCCCAGCATATGACCGGTATGAAGAGATTACTTCACTCCATTGCCTCACATATTCCTCACAAATCTGTGATCATAGCAGATGGTTCAGTGAGGAGAGTGTTAGCAAGTGGATCTATTTCTCAGACTCCTAAAATTAATCTTAAATCGGATCACTATGTGCCTGCATTTCCTTTTAATCTTCTCTCTGTTGCAAAATTAGTTGATACTGTGAACTGTACAATGACATTTGGGCCTTCTTGCTTTGTATTACAGGATCTCAAGAGTGTGAGGACGATTGGTGGTGGGCCTAGGAAAGGTGATCTCTACCTCTTCCATGGTGACAGTCTGCCTCGCCAAGTATCTGCTCCTGCTCTGGCTATCCTTTTGAGCGGTTCTCCCTTACTGTGGCACTACAGATATGGACATCTATCATTGAAGAGCTTGAGAAATTTAGAACCTGAGTTACCCAAGTGTCTTCTTTAGAGTGTCAATCCTATCGATTGGGAAAACATCATAGACTGTCTTATCCCAGTCGTGTCAATAAACGGGTGTCTTGTCCCTTTAAGTTAGTCCATAGTGATGTTTGGGGTCATGTAAAGACCAATAGTTATAATGGTTTTTGCTATTTTATTTCCTTTGTGGATGATTTTTCTCGCATGACATGGATTTATTTATTAAAGAGTTGAGAGTCTGTGTTATCATTGTCAAGCATTTTCATCAAGAAATAAAAGTTCAATTTGATTGCAATATTAAAATTCTTCAATCTGATAATGCCTTGGAATATGTTCAAACTCCTATGGCTGATTTTTGTAGCTCTGTTAGGAAGATTCATCGTACGTCTTGTCCTCACACTCCTCATCAAAATGGAGTAGTTGAGCGCAAAAATCGTCATCTTCTTGATATTACCAGGACTATTATGTTTCAATCCAATGTCCCTAAGAGGTTCTGGTCTGATGCTTTACTTACTGCCCGTTTCCAGACCAACAGGCAACCCTCTTCGGTGCTTCAAGGACGTACTCTTTTCTGTCTTACATCCAAAAGATCCGTCTTTCCTTGTTCCTCTCAGAGTGTTTGGGTGTACTTCATTTGTCCACAATTTTGACCCTAAGGCTGATAAGTTATCCCCTAGGTCTATTAGGACTCTCTTTCTTGGGTACTCCAACACTAGCAAAGGACACAAGTGCTATTGTCCCGGTCTCCGCCGTATGTTTGTCTCGGGATGTAACTTTCCATGAATCCACACCATTTTTCTCTAGTGTTCCCAGTAAGGGGGAGCAATTGTGTGAAAGTGAGAGAGTGCCACCATCAGACATCGGTGAGAGAGTGCCACCTATCATTCCTGACTATACTGTCATTTAGGAAGAGCAGCCAGCAAGTGATACATTAATTCAACAATTTCAACATGTTTATAGTAGACGAGGCAGGTAGGATCCAGAGGAGGTAGCGACTCTATTCTCTTAGCCTTCCCCATCTTCCTCTACTCAAGAGATCTGAAGAACCATCTGACATTGATGTTCCCATTGTTGTTCGCAAAGGTACTCGTTCCTGTACTATTCGACATCTTATTGCAAATGTGTGTTGTTTGTCGAAATTATCCAAGCAGGCCCGATCAATTGCTCTTGGGATTGATTATGTGGTTATTCCAAGAACTCATCTTGATGCTATGAAGGATATTGGCTGAAAACAGGCGATGTATATGGAAATGTCTGCTCTTCTTCAAAACAACACCTGGGATCTTATTGACTTACCTCCGGAAAAATGTTGTGGGTTGCAGATGGGTATTCAGTAAAACATAATCCAGATGGTTCAGTTGAGAGGTTGAAGGCTAGACTGGTGGCAAAGGGTTATACTCAGACATATGGAATTGATTTCTTTGAGACCTTTTCACCAGTGGCTCGTTTGAATTCAGTGCGGAAATCTGATTTCTTTGGCTACTACCTTTGACTGGCCTCTATTTCAGCTTGATGTCAAGAATGTCGTTCTCCATGGTGATCTACAAGAAGAGGTATACATGGAGCGACCTCCTAATTTTGTTGCTCAGGGGGAGTGTCAGAAGGTGTGTAGATTGAAGAAAGCCATCTACGGGTTGAAACAATCTCCTAGAGCTTGGTTTGACAAGTTCAGTTATGTGCTAAAGATGGGCTTCTCCCGTTCTGTGACTGGTCACTCCTTATTTTATTCTAGCTCTTCTGTTGGATCCATCATTATTGTTGTATATGTTGATGACATAGTTATCACTGGCAGCGATTCTACAGGCATATCACTTGTGAAGGAAGGATTGCAAGGACACTTTCATACAAAGGATCTGGGCAAACTGAGATATTTTCTGGGCATTGAAGTACTTAGATCTCATGCAGGTACTAATTTGTCTCATAGGAAATATGTGTTGGATTTACTGCAGGAAGCTAGCATGAGTGAATCCAAGCCGGTGTCTACTCCTATGGACTATCATGTTAAGGAGATGACTAATGATAATGATTATCCAGATCCAGGTTACTACAAGAAAATTGTTGGGAAGCTGATATACCTGATAGTTACTCGCCCTGATATTTCTTTTGTTGTAGGTGTGGTGAGTCAGCATATGAGCTTTTACCACAACAGTCACACTGGATGGCAGTTTGTCGTATTCTGAGATATCTGAAGGGTGCACCCGGTAAGGGGATCACCTACTCTAGACCTAAGACTCCTGTGTCTACTCTTATTCTTACTGGTTATGCAGATGCAGACTGGGCTGGTAATCTGAATGAGGTCTACTTCTGGGTATTGCACGTTTCTGGGAAATCACCTTATCACCTAGAAAAGTAAAAAGCAGAATGGTGTGGCTAGATCAAGCACGGAAGCTGAGTACCAAGCAATGGCTCATGCCTATTGCAAGTTACAGTGGGTTCAATTTGTACTTTCTGAGTTAAAGATTTATGTTTCGTCTCCTATAGAGATCAGATGTGACAATCAGGCTGCTATCTACATTGCCAAGAACTCAGTCTTCCATGAGCGCACTAAACATATAGAGGTTGGCTGCCACTTCATCAGAGATCAGATCAAGAATGGCAAGGTGGTGACTATGCATGTCAAATCTTAAGATCAACTTGCATATGTCCTAACAAAGCCATGGAGTCCAGCAACATTTCAGAGCTTTTGCAACAAGATGGGCATACACGATGTGTACACTCCAGCTTGAGGGGGAGTGTTAATATATCTCTTTATATTATGATTTTTGTAATTTCTATTTATTGTTGGACATCTATGTAATTTCTCCAGTTCTATTAAGAATGGGTGAGTGGTCTTAAACCCTCACACAAGCTGCATTGCAAGCAGCCTTGCAACTTACGTTCACAGGGCCAAAGTCCAAACAACTAAATACAGTTATACTAACACTTCCCTTCAAACTGGAGCATACATTGAAAAGGAGTTGAAGTGCTTTTGATTGGGTATTAGCAATCTGATGACTGGTCCAAATGTGGGTCACAATCTTTTTTTGCTTTGACCAAGTCGCAAGCAAAATCGCAATTCACCTCGATGTGCTATACGTTCATGAAATATTGGATTGTTGGCCATGTGTATTGCAACTTGATTGCCACGTGATAGAATAGTTAGAGTCTGAACAGAAATTCCAAACTCAATCAGAATAGATTGTACCCACTTTAGATCACAATAGCTCGATATTCGACTTCGGTGAGAGGGAAACCACATTGTTTCTTGCTTCTCCACGCCATTGGGTGATTGCCTGGCATGATGCAAAAACTAGATGTGGAGCGACGTTCTTGAGCATCCCCTTCCCAATTTGCATCTGCATACCCATATATATTAAAAGTCTTCTTCTTAGGACGATTGAAGAATAATCCTCTTCCCAGAGCACTCTTGAGATAGTGTAAGATGTGTTGAATGTTGGACCAGTGAGCTTGAAGTGGATTACTCATATATCGACAAATTACACCAACAGCATAAGTGATGTCAGGTCTAGTGATTGTCAGATAAATCAGTTTTCCAACTACCCGACGATACTTTCTTGGATTAGGAAATAGCTCCCCCTCATTTTGAGCCTTTGTGTGATAGTCCATTGGAGTGGATACGGGTTAGGAATTTGTCATTCATGTCTCGTAAAGTAAGTCCAAGACATATCGTCATTGGGATAAACGAATCCATGTGGTGGAGGGAAGTACTTCTATGCCTAGAAAGTACACAGATTTCCCAAATCTTTTGTATGGAAGTGAGCTTGTAAGGACTATTTCAGATTGGATATGACATGTATCGTTGCCTGTAATCACAATATCATCCACATACACGGCAAGAATGATATGTCCTTTTGAGGACTGAAAAGAAAAAAATGAGTGATCAATAGCAGATCTCTGAAACCCATGTTTTTAAGTATCGTGCTTAGTTTATTGAACTAGACTCACGGGGATTGTTTCAGGCCGTTTAAAGAACAAAGAAGACGACATATCTTAGGAGAAGACTACCCATCTACAATAAAGCCCAGAGGTTGCTAGATCTAGACTTCTTCCAAGAGATCACTATGTTGGAAAGGCACTTTTGATGTCCAGTTGAAATAGCAGCCGGTCAAAATAGGTCGCCAGAGAAATCAGGTTGCAAACAAAAGCAATCTTCATTACCAGTGAGGTGTCAAAATAATCCACGCCACAGGTTTTCGTAAAACCTTTCACAGCCTTTGTGTTTTCAGTCGCTCAGTGGTGCCATCAGAATGGTGTTTGACGAGAAGACCCACAGACAGCCAACAATGGTCTTCCCATGTGGAGGGTCAACTAGATCCATGTGCCATTGTTGTGTAGAGCTTGCATGTCGTCCGTCTGGAGTGTCTGGTATTACTAAGCACAAAATTTGACATCTTCTTGATACTACCAGTGTATACAAGGGCATTGTTTGTCCATCCATAGAATTTGAATTAGAAGTGGAGAAACTCAACCAAGGGCACTGATAGTCCGCCATTGTCCAATAGAGCTTTGTTGGGGAGAATGAGCGCATGAGCGTTGATGAATTATCCCCATATCATGACAAAACAAAGAAACTGCACGTTGAGTGTATTCAAGGGTATTGTCCGTCTGAAGAGTTTTAATAGAAGTGGAGAACTGAACTAAGATCATTTTATGAAATGTGCGAATAAGAGAAAACATCATCACGAGTTTTAAGAAGGATGACCAAGTCATACTTGAAAAATCATCCAAAAAGGTAACAAAATATTTGAAATCAGAATAGCTCGTTGTCCTGAATGGACCACAAACAACACTGTATAAAATCAAACATTTTAGAATATTGTTTTGTAGAATGAGTCAAAAAAGACACACAATTATGTTTTCCCAACTGACACGCATCACATATATTGGAAGAACTAGATAAAACAAAACTATCTAAAATCTTGAGTATATCAAGCAAAGGATGGCCAAAACGCAATTGAGGTGGGGTGTTGCAAAGAGCATTTAGTAAAGGTCGCGGAGGGGCAGAAAAGTAACAGAGATCACTAGAATGCGACCTATGTGCCCAATCATTGCCATATTCCGCCAATCCTACAAGACAAAAGCAAAGGGTCCAAAGTACAAAATAATGGAGGGAATCAACCATTTTTGCCACAGACATATCACTGTAGGGGAAATTAGGATAATTTTAAAGTAGGAGATAGCAAAACTATGCCACTCTTAATGACGCGTTTTACCGACACGTCAGCCGGAGTGACAGACTGATAGTGGAATGTGGGATCAATGAGTCAGAGGAGGTAAGGAGGTTTGGCATATTTGTCATATTTTGAGTAGCACCACTATTCACAATCCAATCAGAATGAGTGGCAAGCATGGAGGTCCTCAGATTACCTTGACAAGTTGTTGTCAGATGGGTTAATGGTGATGCATTTGGTGGGTCGTTGAAGCCCCAATCCGGAGCGGACTATGTAGATGATATATGGAGTGGAGATTCGCCATACGATTAGGATGTGTGAAGCAGACATATGTATCCTTCATTTGTCAACGAGACATAGGAGTAAGGTTCGGACATGGCAAGATAAGTTGCATGTAGAATAGTTGAGCTTTGGAAAATTAAAGTAGGGCTTGGGCAACATGAGCAGAACCTCTTCCACGATCCTGACCGTAATGAAGGGTAAGTCCATGCTTGGAAAGACAGACATCTTCTATGTGGCCCGTTTTGCCACAATATGTGCATTTCGGACATGCCCTGCATCCCCGTCCACGACCATGTTCTGCAGCAACAACATCGGCTTGGGTGTCAAATACGTTGGTCTGTGAGAGTCACAAGCAGATTCCATACCAGATTGGGATAATCGAGCAAAAGCTTGATCCATGGTAGGAAGTGTCTTTTCAACAGTCTATGCAGCAAAGTTATTGACCTTTATACTCTTGATAATTTGCAAAGAGAAGTGGTTGTTACCCTATGTCAGCTTGAGATGTATTTCCCTCCTTCGTTCTTTGATATCATGGTACATCTTGTTGTCCACTTGACTAGGGAAGTGAAAATGTTGGGACCAGTTTTCTTGCATTGGATGTATCCCTTTGAACGATACATGAGCGTTTTTAAAGGTGATGTTCGAAACCGTTATCGGCCTGAAGGGAGTATTATTGAAAGTTATGTGGCGAGAGAGATTATGGATTTTTGCAATGACTTTCTGAGTGGTAATAACACTCCTGTTAATGACAAGAATATTGAGAAGGGCAAAGGAATTTTGGGATCACGGGTAAAAGTAATCAGTCGTGAGCAGTTGGAACAAGCTCACTTGTATATTTTACACAACATGGACGAAGTGAGTGTTTATATCGAGGAACATACCAATTTCATCAAGAGACAACATCCTCGAGCAAGTTCAATGTGGCTTGCTAGAGAGCATAATAAGACTTTTACTAAGTGGTTTAAAGATAAAGTCTTACATCAACTATCTCAAACACCAAATGATATTACAGAAACTATCAAATGTCTCGCCTTTAAACCAAAACCGAATGTTATGTCTTATGAAGGGTTTGACATTAATGGGTTCACATATTACACAAAGCGCCAAGATGATAAGAGTGTCGTCCAAAACAGTGGGGTCACTCTTCAAGCGTCGACTATGTATTTTGCAAGTGCAAAGGATAAGAGTCCACGTGAAGCTAAAATGTCATATTGGCGCTTGCAAAATGTCATTTAAGCTAAAATAAAAACGTGGTGCCCCTTTTTTCTTTTAAAGGAAGTGCTTTCTAGAACTAGCACATGGTCTTTTCTCTTTTTTTCAAATATACGGGAACTAGAAGAAGGAAAAAGCAAAGTGAAGAAGTAGAGAAGATGGACTTCAATCCATGCATTGGCGTTGGTGATGGACGATCGGCGGCCTTATGGTGCTACCACGGCTGCTGCCAGTTGTCTTCGTTGGTTGCCCTTGTTGTTGGCAGCCATCAGATCGTAGCCTGATGCTGCTGGTAACGGCTGCACTAGCGGTTGTCTAGTGTAGGTGATTGTTGGTGGCGGCTACCCTTGAGGTGACATGTTGCTGGTCATTGTTGTCGCTGACTGATGCCATCTTTGGCAGTTGCTACTGTCTTATAGGAGGGGAATTAGGTTTAGTTTAGAGCAATATTCTCATACCATGTTGAAAATGATTAACAACTAATGAGATACAAGGCCTCCTATATATAGAAGCATGGGTACACTTAAGTGGGTAAATGGATCCATCAGCTGAACCAAAACCACTAGGCCTCCTAAATTAGTAACTAGTTATGTTCACCTCATTCAATCACAGTAGGGGTGGCAAAAAATATGCGCATCCATCAGCTGAACCAAAATCAATATTGTCTGCACCGTTTATATTCATAACCATGCATCCATGGACATATTGTTCCGATGAAATAAAAAAAACATTTATTGGTATTGGATGGTGTGGCGTGGTTATCAGAATCAACATTACCCCTTACGATCCGTCGCCATCACTGTGATTGATTCAGACGACTGATCCCTTAAAATAACCAAGATGCACGGCAGAACGCTCCCACAGGGATTGATTCCGTCGAGATCTGTTGTTGTGAATCCTCCAATGCCTCATGGCTAGTCCTCATTCGTCTCACAAACCATCACGATGAGGAAGGCTCTTCCCATGTCCTATCTCCCCAGCGATCTCCTGACCACCGTGGCAGCAGCAGAGCTCAGAGGACATTTGTAGGGAAAAGGGCAATTGTCCACTCCTAGTTGCAACACCCGCCAACAATGCTTCCCTCTTGGCTGGCCGAACTCCACCAGAGGTAGTGGGCCCACAAGACAGAGGAGGTTGGTGTCGGGTTGGCCCATGAAGTGCCATTGTCATACTAAAGCAAGCAGCCGCAAAGCTGGAGCGTAGCGGAGGCGAGCCCCTGTATGATGGGTAGGTGGTAAGGTACCTTGCCGCAGTGCAAACGCAAGAGAGCCTGAGAAGGAGGTAGATGGGTGGTAGTTGTAAGACCCCTAACCTTGCTTTCTAGTTGATCTTGCTTGCTTAGCATAATTAGATGCTTAAAACCTTAATTTAACCTCATGATGTGCTTAGATTAATATGTAACAGTCTTATGTGTTCAATTTGGATGTTGCTTGAGCTAGCTATGCTTATATGTGCTTGTTTTGTACCAAATTGCATTTTACCCATGTTCAGGGTTTTTCTTGCAATTTTCACGTGCTTGTTGTGCCTAACATGTTTTGACATCATGTTGGAGAGAGTGGCGCCCCAAAGCCTTGTTGTACCTTGGTTTGATGAGGTGGCATCTTGTGTTGAGTTTTAGGGCTTGCTCGGATACCCTATGTAGATGGTTGACCTTGAGATGTGTGTTGACAGATGAGCGTTGTTTCCAGCGATCGCCAAGTTGTTCCTTGAACCATGTTTTCTGCGATCGGTGATGTTTGAGGTATACCTAGTGGTCTTGGCGGTCGATGAGCCAAGAAACCCCAAGGTGAGTTTTATGCGACCAATGACCCTTTGATCCTCTGCGATCGTTGAGCTTTTTGGGACCAAGTGGTCGCACAGAATCCTTTCGACCCATAAGTTTTCTAAGACCAGGTTGGCCATTGAGTTTTCTTGTTTTTATCACTTATGATGCATGCATGTGTGTGGTGCTTGCATGGCAAGTTTTGGTGGACACTTGGCATGTGTTTGCATGACACCTAACCTCCCTTGTCTCTCTCCTACCCTTGGCTATATAAACCGCTCTCTTGGCATGCAACTAAACCCTTTGCACCCTTTCCTTCTCTCTTCTTGCTTGGAGCTCATCCCTTGTTCTTGGTGGTAAAGGTGGAGTTCAAGTGGCCGATCCATTTTGCATGTGAGCTAGGGTTTCGAAGCAACCCTTCCTTGGTGATCGCTTGGTGTTCCTTGATTTTGGTAAGTGATCTACCTCTCATGATCTTCGTTTTCTTGCTACTCTTCTTCTTTCTCTTCTTGGCCAAATCCATGGTTCTCCATGGTAGTGCTTAAGTTGAGCATGAAGAGCTTCTCTTTGTACATTTTCGGCCTAGGGTTTTACTCTATCTTGTGCTTCCTTTGACCTAAGATTTTGTTTCTCCTTTGAGGTGATGCTAGCTTGGCCGAAGTGGTGATCAAGCTAGGGTTTTCTCTCTCTTCTTAGAGCTTTCTTGTTGTTGGAGTTGATCCATCTTTGCCAAGGCAAGTTATATAACTTTCTCCTCGATTATTACTTACACTTATCTTGCATGCATTTAATCTACCCTAAAAACATGGTTCTAAGTATGATGATGATATCCTTGAGCTAGGGTTTGTGGTTACATGTTAATCTTGAGTAGATATCTCTCTTGTAATGAACTCTAATCTATGTGCACGAGATCTTGTTGATGATGGAGGTTTTGATCCTTACATGCATGTGCTAAATGTTGGTTTTTTTCTCTCTCATAATTGTGGTTTTGTTTTCCCTCATGGTGATGATCTAATTTAGGGTTTTAGTGATGATCTTCTTCTTGTGTTTTGCGTCTTGGTGGTTTTCGGTTGCATGGCGGTGATCAACCTGTTGATATTGTGGTTGATATGCATTTCTCTCTCTTAGTGGTTTCAAGATGTGATTTGTGCGGTTGCTGAGATTTTGATTTTTGTTTGGGTCGCTAAGGTTGGATCTCCTTGAGTGGTTGTTGAGATGACCAATCTCTTCGGTCAATGAAGATGATGTCACTCTCTTCGGTCGCCAATGTTTGATGGTTTCTTCAGTCAATGAGTTTTCCTCATGTTCTTCAATCGCCAAGGTTTCACCCTTGTGGTTGATTGAGTGTTGGACTCTCTCTTCAGTCGATGAGATCTCTCATGGTTTTTCTTCGGTCGCTAATGATACATGCATCTTCAATCACTTATGTGCTTGACCTAAGTGGTCGACGGGGGTAACTCATCTCTTCAACCGATGAAGATGGTGAGTCCCAATCTCTTCGGTCGATGAAGATTCCTGGACTCTATGTTTGTCTTGTGTTGTTGATTTGATGATGATGAGTTTTGACCTATTCGCTTCCAAGTAAGTTGGAGATGATGAGAAACTAGGGTTTACCTCTATTGTTGTTTTGGAAACCCTAATTCGGTTTACCCCGTTGAATCTAAACCCTAATTCATGTATATAATAATATTGCTTAGCTTCTTGAGTAATGAGCTTGATAATAGAATACTCTCTCTTTCCTGATGTTGTAACCCTAATTTGCTATCTTATGAACATCACGGTGCATAATGTAAGATTATGTTGTGCTTATGTAACACGTGTGTGGTGATGATGATGAGCCTTGATGAGGCATGGAGAAATATTGATGTTCTTGAAGGGAACTATGTGAATGGTGTTATGACCTTGGCAGTGGCTTTGTACCCTAATTGAGGTGATACCCTCTGTGTGATGTGAAAAGGGATTGGTATCCCAGGGTGATGTGATAATAGTGATGGTCTCATGTGCGACAAGGGAAAGGTACTATGTGATGATGTGATAAACATTATGTTTCATACTTTTTATATCTTCTGAAGTTGTAATCTACCCTTACTCTTTGTAGATACTTTCTAGGGTTTGCGTGTAACTTGTTTGATGCAGTTAAAAGATACTCAACTGGCTTTAACTAATCAAGTGAAACCCTAATCATGTAGCGTCTTGTGTCATAGATCCATTCCAGTGTTTAAACTTGTTGGATGGTGAAACAAGTATTCCTAAGGAAAACTCAGAGCACATGATGTCGAGTATGAAGAGTGTAAGAGATTGTGTCCTTGTCATCCTGACCCCAGGTGATGGAAGATGGCTATGGTCATGCCTCAGTGTGAGAATGGATGTGATCATGTCTCGGAGATTTATATATGTGATATTTGAGGACAATGACGATTGTACCTCGATGACAGGGCTTCGTACCCTGGTGTTTAGTGTTGTGACCTGTACCAAGGCGGACTAGGTGTTTTGCAGTTTGACTTTATATGTCACTGCGGTGTTTACTCGTACGGACCGAGGGTAAGATATCATAGGAGTTCGCCTCTCCTAGATCTTGTATGGCACTGATTTCGACTTAGTACGACTCAAACTCCTCAGGGCTTAAAAGATGTAATGCAACATTGGATGTTTACCGTTGCTTGTTTCTTATATTGCTTAGTTGTTATATAATGCGGTAAGAGAAGTTAATTGTTATACATGTTATTCATATTCCTTCTAATCATGATACAATGTTTATCTGCTTTTAACTAATTAACCTGCTTACTTGTTTAATCAGTTTGAATTATTCATTTAGTTGAATATGCTCATCATGTTTAATAATGATATATCATGTTGTGTTTCAATAACCGTCAGTGAGAGTTATATCTCTCGCTGGAACTTTGGTCTCACCCCGTGGGTTACTACATCTTTTTAGGTGGTTGTCAGCGGCGTGGGCAGGATTGTGATGTTGAGGAAAAGCAGCTTGGAGATCAGTAGACGCAAAAAGTTGGATAGCTGCTAGTTGTGTAGTAGAGTCCTAGTGTCATCCATGTACTCTCAGGTCCGGGAAGGGATGTGTTTTATAGACGATTTGTCAAATGATGTGTGGTTTTAGCAGTACCACTGTGGCTTGTATATGTGGCATGAATATGTGAACAGGATCTTTTGTACAGGTTGTGGCTGCATGCTACTGGACAAATGTGAATACCTGATATGGCATGTGATATGATGCAGGTTGTGAACCTTGTTGTAATATGTTTTCGTATGTGATGGTTATATGAGATCAGTTTTAATTTACCTATTTTTCTGGTAATGTGATGATTAGTTGTTAATCGCGCACTTTGTTTTGAGTAATCTCGTTGTGTGGCATTGGGGCGTCACAGTCATACTTGTCAAGGCGCTCGCCTAGGCGGCCGCCTAAGCGGCAAGGCGCCCAAGGGCTGCGCTTAGGCAATGTCGTCTTGCCTATAATACCATATTGACCTAGTTTTGTGGGTCTAGTTCTATATTTATGTATTTTAATGTTTAATGTGGCTATCCTAATGTTCATAATCAATATTGTTGCCTATGTTTTGTGCCAAATATAACTTTCATTTGGATCTAATACTCTTTTTTGTTTTGACCTGGATCTGATACTATTGATACGCATCTTTTGATTTTTCTAATTTAGCACCTTCAACTCAGATTGTATTCAGTAGCACTCTATGAAGGAAAGTGATAACAATGCTTAATAATTGTAGTTATGTATGACAATTACAATAATTATTTTCTTGTTCTTGACATTATTGTTAATGGTAATATATTAGAAATGTAATTGGTTATTTTGTCATACATTATATTTATATATATATATAGGCAGATCGACCATAGAAATGTAAATAAATACATATATAACTATACAATGTGTATATATGAGTGGGGAATATTCATAAAAACTATGACACATGTATATATACGTATAACATATACATAAATTAATGTTTTTTAAGGTCGCCTAGTCAATGCTTAGTCGTGCCTAGTCACAAGGCGTTCAGCTGGAATGCCGTGTCGCCTTGACGCATTAACAAGTATGGTCACAATACTGGCCGTAGAGGCTGTAGATTGGGGACGTGAAGGTAGAGGAGAGGGCGGTTAAGGATGTGAAGTTATCATAGGTGGAGAAGCCGGTGGATGTGGAGAGGGAGGACAAGACTATGCAGAGAGAGAACTCATAGGGTGTTCTCGGATGGTGATACAGAGCAGAACTGGAAGATCATCAAGGAGTTGTCCCTGTTGGCGAAGGATGAGACGGGAGTGACGAGGTAGGAGGATACGATTTAGGACTTGTACCTGCTGCATTGACAATGGTTCTCGGATTAACACTGTTTTGCAGTGGATATCCGTTCCCGAACAGCCATCCCAACCTAATCGTATGAACTGAATATCCATAGATTTTGCTTTAATGGAGCGGTTTGGATAATGGACAATGGACACGGCTATCCGATTTTTGCCATCACTGAATCACAATGATTTTACCTGATCATGTTTTGAAGGGAAATTTGAATTTTTTGCATTGACTAAATATGAATCAATCTGATTGGGAAGAAACAAACCTACAGGGTCTCTATCTCAATCTAATGAGGAGTCATCACAACTAAAAGAAGAAGAAAATACCACCATAAAAGTGAAAAACAGCCAATCAAAGTAGCTTGCTCTGTAGATTACCTTGGGTTGTGTGATTCCATTTGTTGCAGCCATGCTCATCAATAATAGATTGGATATCCGAGTGAAACAAGTTGGTCCCTGAATGGTTGTTACCTACAACATACTTGATGAAATTGATTTCTCTAGACATTTTCTTTGAAATAACTTAGGTGGCCTTTAAGTTAAAAACCTATTGAGAGAAGGGCGTGTACTGACTGGTATAAGGCTCATCTTTAATTTGCAGTTAATTGGATATATGGCTTCTCTTTATTTGGCAGTTTATTGGATATTGATGTAGCCCTATTTTAGGGCTCCATCCTGTGCCATTTTGTACTTAAGTTGCATCTAAACATGTAGATTACAAGCTTTTTACCCCTAATATGTTTATCATTGCAAATATGCTTATGGATGTTCTTTGCACTGTTTTTCAGGTACTTGAAACATGCTTAGATGGAAGAGAGAGAAAGAAGGAGTTCTAGGGTTCCCCCACTCATGGAGGGACCCAAAGAAGGCCCCAAAGTCTCCCTCAACCTACCTCCAATGGTCAAGAATCGTCCCCAAGCAAAGACATCCAAAAATGACGAAGATTTAAGTGTAATTAAGTGAGGCCAACCTCACCACGGCCGTGGGCACTATGCCACGGTCGTGCCTTTTTTAGTAATATGACACCAAGCTCAACAGGGAAATCCTACAGAATCCCACGGTCGTGGCCTTTTTCCACGACCGTGGCCATTGAAGACACCACGGTCGTGGCCATCAGCACAGTCGTGGTCAGTAGAAGAGAAAACGGCTGTGGCACCCTGCCACGGTCGTGGGCATTATTGCATCTATTTGGCCAAAGTTATAGGTTGTCACCCCCAGATCGCCACGACCGTGGCCGATGAAGACTAAAACGCCTGTGTTGTTGCGCCACGACCACCTCTCACTCCTTCAAAACGGTCGTGTTACCCAACACGACTGTGGTGCCTCTCACCCACCACGGCCGTGGCTACCACCATACTTGACCTTTTTCCAAATTCCATCACACTACGACCGTTCTCCACCACCCTCACCACGATCGTGGCACACCACCACGGCCGCGGTGGTCCACCAACCCTACCCTACTTTTCACTGTTTTTCCTAAATTGCCCCTACTTACCCTAGTGCTTCCACCACCACCTATATATACCTGGGTGGCGGCCATAGCACTAGGTTAGACGCCCCTACAGCTGCTCCAAGCTCCATTCCCCTTCCTTGAGCTTTGAGTGCAAACCCTTTGCATTTTGGCTCACCATCCACCATTTCCACCCTCATTCCACCATGGAATCCTAGTTTCCTAGGTTTCCATCCATAAACCCCCACATTTCCATGCTCCCCTGCACCCTTGGAGGAGGGAGGTCGTATGCAGCAGCTTGGAGGTGAAGAAGAAGGCCACTTCATCAAGCTTCATGGAGTTTCTTCCTCTTCTTCCCCTCTCTTTTGTAGTTTCTTTGACTATGTGTAGCTAAGCCCCTAGTGGTGGGCTGTTTGGGTTAAAATGTGACTTTGATACCATATTGGGGGAAAGTTGCTTGTAATGAACTTAATTCATATCTATGATGATTGCCTCTTGCTTCTATCTCATTTTCCATTTTATTGCATGTGGTTTGTGCTTATAACATGGATTGCTTCTTTGAGATGCTTGATGACACTTAGCTTCTAGGAGGGATTGGAGTGTATGTGGCAATCTTAGGATTGGCTCCTAGGTCCAATTAGTGGATCCCTAGCTAGCCCCCTTTGTTCCTACATACACATCCTCCCTCCTACAAGTGAGTGTGAGATTTAAGTGGCTAGTGTAAGTGAGAGTGATGCCATTGCCTAGGGCCTTCTAAAGGCTAGAGTGGCTAGTGGCATGAGGTCAAATACCCTCATCTCTACTCCCATCGCTACCCTCAACCCTCAATTGTTCACTATCACTTACTCTAGAAACCTAGATTTGGTTAATCCCATTAGAATTACGCCTAACCCTAGTCTTCTACTAGTAGTATAGGGTACATTCTAATGGCATTATCCTTGTTGTTTGGTTTGGTAATCTAGATATGAAATGAGAACCTTGCATGTTTAATGATCTCCCCCAACTAATATCAAAGTTACATCCCCCAAACGGCCCACCTACCCTAATCAACTGCTTAAAACCCTAATTGCTTAGTTTGCTTGTTCATGCTAGTCTAGTTTAGTCGCTTTTGCTTAATCTAGTTAATTGCTTAGTTTTGCTCTTTAGTGTTAACTTAGGCTCTTGCTTCTTGCCTTGCTAGAGTAGTGTAGCTCTTCTTGCTCTTGCTTAGTTAGTTTGTTAACTTAGTTTACTAATTTGCTTGCTCTTCCATAACTTAGTTTCCATCTTGCATTTCTTACTTGCTCAATTAGCTTAATCAACAATCAAACCTTTCAAAAACCCTAAGCTCCGCAAAAGGAACGTAGCTCGCATCGTCTAACTCTAGTGCCCCCTCTATCTCTGTGGATCGACCCTGTACTTGCCGCCTCACCTATACTACGACACGACCCCGTGCGCTTGCGGGCGTAGTGTCTTAGTAGACGTAGGTAGTTAGTGTAGGTCTTACAAATTTCAAAAGCATAAGATCCCATATCTCGTGCGCTCCGACCTCGTGGGATGTAAAAGCACCACTAGCAGGGACGCACCAGATATCTGGCTTCTTCAGAAAGATACAAGGAGAGAACCTCACTCTAGTAGCTTCTAAAGAGCACATGAAAGAAGGGAAGGCAAATGTACCTCCCAAGAAATTGAGCCCTAGTGGATTATTCTATATGATGGGTGGTGTTTGCAGCCTGCAGGCTGATGTATGATCAGATTTATTACCAATGACCGAGCCATAACAGATTTACAACGAGAATAATCACAATATCGGCATACAGTACATATTTAGCAAAGCTAAATATTTTGTAGTTCAGGGATTTGGGAAGTTTGGGTTAAAAATGGTAAAAATCCAGTCAACTATTTGGAAAAAAAAAAGTTTTAAAACTTGGATGATATATATAATTTAATTCGTATAGTGGAAAATGAAGACTGGGTATCGGAATTCTCCTACACTTGGGATTTTGTGTATGTATATTCTGCACCAGTCAAAACATGGAGCATACATGTACCCACCATCCAAATGGCACATGCATAGGTAAACTACCAATCTTAAGATTTTAACCATACAACTACTAATCTTCAGGTTTTAACCATGCGGATTGAAAGAACATAGTCTAGTGTATGTGTGTTTAAAAATCACAAGCATCTCATGTGTGTTATGAGATATTATCAAAAATCATTAAATACTACTGCAAAATTATACAACATACCAATAAGTGAAAATTACAAATTCTATCTCAATGGATAGTCTACAGATGTCCAATTGAGATATTTTTGTGTTTGCATCTAAACCAAGGTTGGAAAGTGAGGCGTAACGAGGCATTTTTGTCTTAGTGAGGCGAGGCGTAAGCCTCGAGGCATTTGAGGCATAAGCCTCAAAGCATGTATGAGGCGGTCATAAAAAATAAATGTATACATGTATTTACATACCTAGATTTATATATTTTATGTATATGCATGTGTGTATAACAAAAATAGGTATATACAAGCACAACCTAATGAAATAGAAATTAATTGCGAATCTTAATAATGATAATAGAGACTAAAGACCCACCACAATACAAAAATAAATATTTAGAAAAATAACAAGATACCAATTCTTTATACTATTAGAATAAAGATGTCGTCGACAGAAAAACTACTGGAGATAGAATTTTGAATTAGTACGAACAAGGAACCAAAATTAGTTAATAAAGATATAAAATTCATCAACATAGTGAATAAGAAAGCAGCAAACAAAGATAAATTTTAACAATCTAGATTGAAATACGTCACTCAGAAAATGATGATTAAATGTTCATTAACAACAAATAACAATCAACTAAAAGAACTCTGAATTTTTTTTTGAAGAAAGTGTTTGTAATAATCTTTAAATTAGACAATTTGGTGGTTAACATAAGACGTTATCATCCGGAATTGAGGTGTGTGCCTTAGCTAAGCCTCATAGCCTCAGTGCTTTGAGGTGGGCCTCAAACATTGTGAGGCATAAGCCTCAGTCTAGGACACCGAGGCGTAAGCACGAGGCGCATTTGGGATAGCCTCGCCAAGAGGCATAAGCCTCGACAGCCTCAAGGCGGGTTTTGTATTACCATGATCTAAACTAAGTGGCAGTCACCAAAAACAAGATTGGTAGTATAAGTTACATGGTGGCAGATGCAATTCTTTGTGCTGTATATAAACATATATGTGTGAGCGGGTATGAGTGTAGCAAAAAGAAGGGAAAAACATAAAACATGTATATATTCATCAATACTATGAGAAAAAGTGTTACTATATGGTGACGGGAATTTATTTTCCTGTCACATACGATACGAATGTATGTGTGTGTGTTTGGGGGGGTTTGGGGGGGGGGATGATTCACATTTTAGACGTGCCTTTCTAGAAAATGGTCACAAATTATTGTAACTTTGTGGAGGATAGGTGCAAGTTGCTGCTTAACAGTGTAGACTAGAAGTTTAACTGGTGAGTGGAGGAGCCACATGTCCCAAGACTGGCTGGAACCAAGGAGTCAACATTGGCACATGAGGAGCAGCACCTGCTGGATGATAAGATGACCATCTCAGGATGACATTGATTAATCATGCAGGCCAAAGAGAGGTCTTTTGTCATAGTTATCAAGGTGGGTGCCATAGGAACCCAGTCAGGGAGAAAAGACATGTTTCTAGACAAGGACACAGGACATGACAATTTTTTAAAATATAGGCACGGACACGTAAAATGTCTCAACAAGATGAATGTGGCTGAAATGTGTATCCTGTGATGAATGTGTACGAAAACAGTGAAAGATCGCTTGATAAATGACTATATCAAGAACAAAATAGGGGTGGCGACCATTGAGGGCAAAATGTGTAAGGGACCTAAGGGTCATCTGAGATGGTATGGACATGTGCAACAGAGACAGCCTAATGTGCATATTCGAAACAAAGCTATTGAGTTGAATGCAACTGAAAGAAGAAGAGGCAATCCTAAATTAACTCGGGAAGAGCTTATAAAAAAATATTTTGAATCTTTATACCTTTATCAGAGTACGGCCCATAACATAGCTGATTGGAAAAGAATGATTCATGTAGTCAACTCCCCAACATGGTTGGGATTGAGGCTTAGTTGTTGTTGTTGTTGATGATGATGATGATGATAGGACATGGACAAAGCATCGAACAAGGGGAAACTACACATTTTTTAATACATATAAGTGTATGTATGTAACTATGTATCAGAATTAATTATAAATCATCTAGATGCATGTCTATGTGTGTATAATCAATTACACATGATAATGAATATGCTTGTGTCTGTGTGTTCTTAGAAACAATATTAAGTAGACAATTAAACATGTTGCATTTTTTTAACAGCAACATAGAAGATCTTAAGAATAAATAAATGGATTCAAACTACTCAACGAACCATTTATTAGACCAAAATGTGAATCATTAAATAGGAACATCTTGGATTTTATGCATCAACAATATATAAGAAATATGGTTTGCATTTTTTATTAGATCTTAGCTTTGTCTTACATTTTCTGAATGACAATACATACTTATATAGCAGTTGCATATCCAGAATTTACACTCTAAAGCTAGAAGCCAGAGCAGTTGCTGCTACACAATTACAAATATATTCAAGAAGTGTCCAGACCGGGTTCATTCTGTTCAGGCTGCAAAAATGGACCAAAATGGATAAGGCAGTGGAGTTGAGAAGAGCAGCGTCCGTACAGAAGAGAGGTGACAATCAAGGAGGGGTGGCGGCTACATGTCCTGCTGTGATATCATGTTGAAAAGAGTCATAGCCGTAATTCTTGTTATTGATAAAAGAGCAGACCCCTCTCCCAAAAAATAAGACGAGATGCTGGGAAGCTGACACAACTCTAAAGGCCTTAATACTATTACCCCCGTATTACAAGAAAATAAAGAAATAAGAAAAGAGATAAGAAAGACATAACGAGGCACATAACGGTGAATATATGAAAAGGCACACACACACACATGAAGGTGAATATATGAAAAGGCACAAAGATATATATAAACATATCTTGGTGAGAGCATGAGAGGAGTCTGAATAACTTTTTATTGTGATCAATTTTTCATAATCCAACCTTATGGATTAAAATTATACCCTATTAGTTACCTTCCTACAAAATTTCATCATCATAGGATTTGTATTGCGTGCACAATAAGTGAATACTTTTCAACGCTCAATATTGAGTTTTAGGCTCACCGTTAGATGTAAAATCTGTATGTTGTACATATGGGCATGTAAAAAGTATCTGATTGTAATGAATTTTTATGTGAAGTTAAATAAAATGATGTTCTTCCCATCCATAAGGTTGGATATTGAAAATAAATAATAATTCTATAGTTATTCAAATGCCTCTGATGCTCTCACTGTAGCATGTTTCTCGTTAGATCGTTACCATATATATATATATATATATATATATATATATATATATATATGGGCCCATCTTTATTGCCCGCGCGGGTAGCTACCCGCCCAACCTTCCAATCATTTTTTTTCAAATTTTTTTTTCGCAATTGTAGAGGACTATTTTGTCAAGCTCTCCAAAAAATTTTAGCCAAAAATAATATCATTTGCCCCTCCAAAGTCAAAAAACCCATCCTTATATATATCTGCTGTATATTTTGTACAGAGTTACTTTTTTGGCCAGCAGAGTTACTTTTTTGACACCATAGTTACTTTTTTTACAGCATAGTTACTTTATTAGCCAGGAGAGTTACTTTTTGGGCTGCCGGGTAGCCAAAATCCAGGCTACCCGCGCGGGCAATGAATGAATGGCCTATATATATATATATATATATATATATATATATATATATATATATATATATATATATATATATATATATATATATATATATATATATATATATATATATATATAACACAGTTCCAGGCCCAGGATCATCGCCATGAGCCCACCTGCATGTTGGTGTATTTTGCCTTTGATCCACTAACCTGAATTTCCTCTCTGTATCACGACCGCAAATCGAAGCTCTAGCTTCAGAACATGAGACTGAGAGTTTTGAGTCTTCTTCGGTTGTTCACAAGTCTGCTTTCAGAAGCCGAGAGTGAAAGAGATGAGGGAACGACTTAGCGAATGAAATGGAAAGTGAGAGTAGAGGGAAAGAATTTCCCACTCAAGTCTACGGCGGATGCCGTGCTTAGGCTCCTTCTTCCCTTCACGGAGAAAATAGTCCACCGCCTGCCTGTATGGGTATGGCGTGCAGCCCAGACCCCCAACTCTTTCCGGTGCAAGTTATGGAATACCAAAGCGAAGCGTGGGGCAGGGGGGAGCGATAGCAAGCAAAAAAGATGGGGTAAAGTAAAGGGGCTAAACGGCGGGAAAGCCAAGTTCATGCTGATTTCCCTCTTTCTTATATATCAGTCTCGATCTCGGACCACGAGGACCCCGGTCGTGCTTCTGGTTTCCATTCCCATCATATTGAAGTTGAAGGAAACTCCTCGTGCTCTGCCATAAGAACTTGGAGTCCGTATCATGGTGAAGGTAAGGGGAAGCTGTGATTCTTGCTCAAAAAACGGACCGAACGCGTTCGAATTATTGGCTCGAGTGTCCGGGGATGATGTTGATGCTGGACCATTCACCCGATGATCAAAGAAAACGCTGAGAGAGTCCCCGTTGGAAGGCGAATAAGAGATCCAGTTCTGTCTACTTGTGGTGTGCATGACCCGAACAAAGAGATGTCTAGCCAATCAGAGGAGTTGTTGCACTGCGTGCAGGGGAGAAACCATGTTTTGAAGAATGCCTTCTCGGGAGAAACCATGTTTTGAGCCTTCTACAGATGAGGAATTGGACACTAAAAAAGTGTGAAACCACTTCGTTCATGCCCTACTAGGAGTGTAGTGAGGGGGTCAAAACCATCAAAGACCGTTTTACGAGTGAAGTAGCTCGACCGTAAGGGAGAGGAATTGAGATCGATCCGAAAATATGCGGGACAAAAAAACAAGATCTCCTGTCCGATAACTTTAATAGGTTCGGAGGTAGCCCTTATATATATATATATATATATATATATTAAAGAGTATATATTAGCCTATTTAGTTAATAGGTTAATTAATTAGTGGGCCTTTAGAGTTTCGGTCCGTTTAGATTACTTGGAACACAAGTCTAAGGGTTTCTCCCTTGCTCCTATATATAGGACAGGGTTGTACCTCTTTTATTAATCGAATCAGTTCAATACAATATTCTTTCACATGGTATCAGAGCACGTTCGCTCCTAGGGAACCCTATCTGCCAACGCTTCCCTCTTCTCTCCTAGCCGCCGAGAACAACCCTAGCAGCCGCCGCTCTTCACTCTCCGAGAGAGCAACAGAGGCTCCGCCTCCGCCTGTGGGCGGCGGCCGCCGTATCCATGGCTTAGACCGACCGCCCACCAGACACATCCCGGCCTTCATGGCTTCTCATCCTCTTTCTTAAAGATCATATCTTCTTTTCCAATCTTCTTTCTGTACGCCGGCAATTTATGTCCCGGCACCGCCATCATCAAGCCGACGTTTCAAGTTGCGCTACCGCCGCCGCAATCGCCGCCAGCCGCAGCAATTAGCACCGTCGGCCAGGCCAGCAGTCGTCGCTGCTTGCCCATGCGCCGTCGATCCGTCAGCAACAATCAGCCGCCAGCAACAACAACTTCTGTCGTCCCTATCCAGCAGATGTCGCCGCAGATCAGCAGCTCCACCCTTTTCCAGTAAGCAGCAGGTGTCGTCGATCAACAGCGACAGCTACAGTCAACGAAAGCTATCTCATCGTTGCCGCATCACCTCGCCACTAGCTGCAGCCATCGTCTCTACCGTTGCATCGCCCTGACGTCCTCAGCACCAGCCTTTGCCATCTCTCATGGAGAGGCTCTGCACTTGACTCATGCAGCCTCATGGCATGCAATATCTCCGGAGCCACGCAAGAGACCATTATCATCTCCTCCGATGTGGCCACGTGCTACATCAACCGAGCGACATAATCCATGCCCACGGCCGCTGCTCCACATTGCTGCCCTGCTGCTATTTATCTCGCCATCACCACCCATTATCTTTGTCTATTGTTGCCACCTTGCTTCTGCTTAGAGAGATGCTCCATTACCCCTAATTGTTCTATCTTCTCCCAAGTTTCTGACGTCCTCCAATACTTATGATATTTGGATCCTTACTCGGATCTGTCTTTGGCTAATCGGTCCATTTTTAAGCCTAATCGGATTTTTCACAGGGGCTCCGTCCCCACACCCCCGGACTTTTTGGGTTGGGATTAGATCCATTTAATTTTCTACCCGGATCTTACATTGACCCATTAAGCATATTCTCTCCGGTTATCGGTTTCATTCACCACATATTACACATCTCCATATCACAAAAATCTCTCAAATCCACCAATTCCTTTCCCACCCACCCATCATGTGTGCATCCCATTTTCCACGTGTGGGGGTCATATATCCATTTCTCCACAGCAAACACTCACTCTTGTCGTATTTGATGTGCGGGGGGATAGAGAGGAGAGGAAGAGATGAGAAGAGAGAGTGTGTAAAAGAATATGTATGAGAGAGAGTGTGTGTAAAAGAATATGTATGAGAGAGAGTGTGAGAAGAGATGATATATGTATTCATGCTACATATTCCAGGTTATCTTCATGAGAGCTTCGTTGTTCAACACAGTTGTTCTTCACTTTCAGACAACATTATTACTCTTGTTGCATTCTTGAGAGACAGATAGGTGCTTCTTCAGACTTTTCAGAAGCTCAGCAATTTCAAGCCTGCAAAGTCTACATCTGCAAGGTTGATTCATCCAGTTTTATCTTCACCGAGCTATTTTTATCACATCTTCGAGTTGCATCTGTTGTATTAGCATCGCCTTCCGCTGATCTTCTTGGGACTTTCCTTGATGGATGATATCTCCTTTCCTGTCAAGCCCCCAAGGTTCATGCGGCAGAGTTATGGTACCTGCATTGTATCACCAGCATATCGTTCGTTCGTGTCCGTGCCACGTTATGCACCTCTTCTCAGACGCTTTGAAGACACCACTACTGCTACATCATCATTGGAGATCTGCGTTCGTGTCGCGTTAAGTATGTATTCCAGTGAAAATGACATAGTCATGGTATTGAGGATCGTTTGCTCCTAGTGGCGAATTACTGCTGCAGTATTTAGGTTCCATTTCAGATGTTCTTGTTGACCTAGAGGTTATACATTACCTATATTTTGATAATGACTTAACCATTCCATTCATATGTATCTAATATGTGCGTTTAAGATTGTTTGCATGCATTAGGTACAAGAAAAGGATCATATATACAAAGCCCTAGAATGGGCCAAGTACAAGCCAAAATGACAAGTGTGCATTTTGGGATTTCTATGTAAACTACCTTAGAACATCAATGTAATCACTTGTAATGATGAATTGGCTTGTAACTTAGAAGAGAAAAATGTTTGGGACAAAATTCACCAAGTGCTAATCACTTTTATTGCAAATTAGAAAATCAATTACAGGCACTTGGTCGGTCGAGTTTCCCTAGCCTGAAACTCGACCGATCATCCTTGGTCGATTTTCTGAAGATTGCATCGGTCGAGTTGTGCACTCACAGAACTCGACCGATCGGGTAGCAGGCCATTTCCAGTTGAAATGGTCAGTCGAGTTTCCTCAGGACAAACTCGACCGATCATTTGAATATCGGTTTGCCTCTTACTTGATCGGTCGAGTTACCCCCATTGAAACTCGACCGATTGCACTGTACGGAGTTTGCAGAAAAAGTAATATGACCATTGGTGAATTGTTTTGGGCAAAAATTGAGTTGTTTTCTTGAACAAAAAACGACTACTTTTGCATCCAAGTGTCCCACAACTTAAAGGGCAACCCTCAACTATAAATAGAACCCCTTGGAATTCATTCCAAGCTGCTCTTCCATTGCAAACTTGGTTCTAGCTTAGTTGAGAGTGTTCCAAGCCCTTAAGCCCCTTTCTCTCTCTACCTTCAAGATAAATTCGTGAGTTAAGAGTGAGTTAGGTCCATGTGTATGAGAGCTATCCCTTGTAATATATGCAGCTCTCCTTTCTCTCTTCCTACCTCCAAATCCCTTTGAAGATTGATTGAAGCTACTTCTCCAAGTGAAAGAGGAGTTGTTGTTGTTCTTCTCCGAGTGAAGGGGAAGATGTGTTGCTGATCTTCAAGAGTGAAGATAGCTCGTTGCTCCAGGTCCCTTGGTGAAGGGAAAACGTGGAGAAGCTCTCCAAGTGAAGGAGAGGTGCAAGGCAAAGCTCAAGTGAGATAGGTAAATCCTGCAAGGCTGAAGACAAAGGTAAGATTGGGTAAGTCCTTTGAAGAAGGCTGAAGAATCTTGCTTTGTGGGTAAGTCCTTGGATAGGTAGAAGATCTTAGCTTGAGAAATTAAGTCCTTGGTTGTGTGGTTTATGTATCTTGTAATCTTATTGTGATATATAAGAGAACCAAGTTGCAAATCCTAGAGTCTAACCAACTCTAGGTAGTGGACTGACATCGCTCCTTAGTTTAGGACGTGGAACCACTCTAAACCACCTGTCCAAGTGCTTGCTATTCATTATCTCTTATCCTTGCTTTGAATGCTAGATTAAGACATCAAATTGTTGCTTGCTTTAGTTTTTGCACTACAATTAAATTGGTGGTTTAATTGATTTTGTGAAGTGTGTGTAGCTCTATTCACCCCCCCTCTAGAGCCCATTGATCCAACAGTTCTTTGTTCCAGATGCACTCCAAAAGACCTTCATTAAAGTTCGAGGATCTCCAGCCTGCAAAATACAATTTCAAAGAAAAGAGGTGTTGTCATATGATTCAGGGGGAGTTTTGTTTAAGGGGAAGTATCAATCTTTTATATGGGGAGTGATATTTATCTTTTATCATTTCTGTTCTTTTCTTTTATCGAGTCATGTAACTCCAAGCATGGACATGTGTTTCACCGATGATCCAGCTTGAGGGGGAGTGTTAAAGAGTATATATTAGCCTATTTAGTTAAAAGATCAATTAGTTAGCGGGTCTTTAGTGTCTCGGCCCGTTTAGATTACTTGGGACACAAGTCTCGGGGTTTCTCCCTTGCTCCTATATATAGGACGGGGTTGTACCTCTTTTATTAATCGAAACAGTTCAATACAATATTCTTTCACATATATATATCGACACACACACACATAAGTAACAAAATTTCAACTGGTATTACTACGTATTCCACAAATGTCAGTATGACTAAGTGAAATAAACTAGAACTACTATCATTTCTTAAAGGAAAAATAGAACGATGATCTTTGCCAAGTTGGCACAAGTGATATTGAAAACTTCAGAAGATAAATTAGGAAACAACAACTTCAGTTTCGCAGTGGATGGATCACAAAAACGAAAGAGCCATAGATAAAGCGAGGTAGGTAGTAGAAACCATATCCACAGTTACGTCCCCCACACAGCTTGGTTGAACAATTCCAAAACTTAGTACGTGTGACTATGGCAGCAAGTGCTACAGTACAATTAGTGGAGCAGAGCGTAGATTGTGCTCTAGAGTCAAGGTTTTCAAGGGAAATCTTCTTATACCATCCAGCAAATGAGAAGTAAAACTATTGTATTATTGTACTTTGTACACCCTATGCCCTATATATGTATAGCAATGGGGTATGTGTTGGAAATAGATTGGGACCTTATGACTGGTAGTCCATCAACCCAAACGCATATGATGCAAATATCATAACTATAAAAGTGGCTCTCTAGCAATATGCACAAGACTAATATTTTCTGAAAGTTAAAGCATGTTAAAAACAAGTATTTGCATATATGTTGTCAAATTATACATCAATGTTTAAAAACCTGAAAGATTGTAAAGTATGTTCACATAATTTATCATTAAGAAATCACATAATTATCATTGTATTTCATTACTTCCTATAAAAGTGTAAACTTCCTTACCATCCCCATGGCAAGCAAAGTTACATTCGCTTACGTGACCTTACCCTTAGGATGGAAATAATTTGAATCTCGATGTTCAAAGTTCTAAGAAGGTGATCTAAAGAATTTTAACAATTTGCTCAACAACATTGAGACATGTGGGTTAAGAGTGAGACCTATCTATGTATTATGTTGAATTCTTGGAGGGTACCAAGTAAACATGCAACCCTAGCTACATGGATCCTTGCAAAACCATTTAGGGTAAATTTGTTCTTTTTAAAGCCACCTTAACAATTCTAGCTTGTGTTCAAGATTCCACAAGTGTGACGATATTGATTTGAAGGAATTTCTAAACTTGGACCTCAATCTAACATTTCTTAGAAAGAACAATGTAATCTATATGAATGAAGATAGCCATCTTCTCCAAATAGGTCTAGATTTGTGATTTGCCATCTTTAAATTTTGAATCACCGTGAGAAAAGAGGAAAAGTTATATTATTTGACTGCATTGGAATCACAAGCTCTAAGTAAAAGCATGTCTAAGTTCTACATCTACCACATATGCATCATCTTCCTATAGTATATGTATTTTCTTGCATTCCAAGGCATTCTAATTTCATAAGTTTGTCAATGTCCTAGACAAGGTTTTAAAGTGCATGAGGTGCATGGAGGCATTTTGGTCACAATCAAGTGAGGAGCAAGCGTCGAGGTGGTTGAGGCATAACCCTCAAAAAGATACTAGGCACTTGTCTATACTATATAGATATTTTTGTATGAATTTATGTAATCAATAATAATGGTTTACCAATGAACAAGGTTGTCAGACTCGAACCGGTCAATGAACTAATGAGGCCTCTGGTTAACAAATATTATTCTATTCATAGACATTTATACACCAACATTTATATTGTATTCAATATTAATTAACAAAAAATAGCAGCAACAATACATTTACTTGCTAAGTGAGAGAACCGGCCGGTTCGGCTAAAACCGGATCGGTTCGCCGGTTCACCAGTTTGTTGCCAGTCAGACTTCATTTCCGACTTTGGGAGAGGACCTACCCGGTAGAGTGACTGGTTCCCGATTCAACCGGCCGATCCGGTTCGGTTCTGATAACCATGCCAATGAATCAGTCCATGTTTTTTTTCTAATTATGTTATACGTTTTCATGTGGTTAGTCAGCCTTTATTTCACATACAAATAGAGAAAAGGGGGAGTAGAAATTACTCCCATCCTTTCATATGCCTTTTATTTGCATGTTCAGTGAGAAATCTCACGTGCCACCCCTGAAACTTCAAAAAGGATAGAAGATCCCATTGTTCGAGAAATTAGTCACAACAGCCACATATACCCTACCTATGCTTGTGTAGTCACCTTGCCACCACATATACTCCTACTCATGCGTGTTCGGTCACCTTGTCGCACTGCAATTGCTAAACGGTCCACTAAGCGATCTTGGGCTGCAAATGCCCCCGCTTAGCCGATGAAACTCTGCTTTGTAAAAAGCCCACTAGATACATACATACATATGTACATTTCGTTATGTATTTCAATATATAATTGTGTATTTATATGTATACATCTGAATAAATATATAAGAAATAATCAGACCTATATTTATATTTTTATAAGTATACATTTTAGTATATTAATATATATACATATACCTATAATACGCCTACATATACACACACATATATATGTCCATTTAAGTATTACTTTGATTTATTCACTTATTATATACACAAAACATATGTTAGTACATATATATATATAGGGTGGCGATCTAGTAAGAAACATGCTACAGTGAGAGCATGAGAGGCATTTGAATAACTATAAATTTATAGCTTTGTTTTAATATCCAACCTTACGGATGGGAAGAAAATCATTTTACTTGTCTTCATAGAAAAAATCATTGTAATCAAATACTTTTTACATATCCATATGTACAATATTCACATTTTACATCCAACGGTCAGCCTGAAATTCAGTATTGAGCGTTGAAAATTATTCTTTTTTTGTGAATGCAATATTGGTCCTATGATGATAAAATTTTATAGGAAGGTAAATAATAAGGTATATTTTCAATCCATACGGTTGGATAATGAAAAATTGATCACTATACAAAGTTATTCAAATGCCTCTCATGCTCTCACCAAGATATGTTTCTTAATGGATCGCTGTCATATATATATAGAGAGAGAGAGAGGGAGAGTCAGGCTAGTGTACACTCGAGTGTACCGGAGGCACCGTACACCTCAGTCAATTTTAAAGATGCAATAAATTTTTGAAAAATCTAAACCGTTGATCTTCTTAATTATCATAAGAACATACTATACAATAAATTTTAGCTCATTTGGACACTTATAGGTCGTGCATCTAAAGGAGGAAAAAATCATGTATTTCAAATTAGTTTTGTGCGTCGATTTTGTTGTCCTTAGATGAGTGACTTACACTCACTCAAATGAGTTCAAATTTTGTATGTGACCTATTATTATTGTAACTATGAAGATCAATGGATTAGATTTTGGAAAAACATGGTCTAGATAGGCAAACACCATTGGGGTGTACGGCGTGATCTGTACACTCGAGTGTATTCTAGCCTGACTCTCTCTCTCTCTCTCTCTCTCTCTCTATATATATATATATATATATATATATATATATATATAGTCAGGCTAAATACACTCAAGTGTACAGATCGCACGAATACACTCAAGTGTGTTTGCATATCAAGACTATTTTCTACAAAATGTAAACCATTGATCTTCACCGTCATTCTATAACTAGGCTACATACAATTGAGTCCATTTGGATGAGTGTAAGTCACTCATCCAAGGGCAACAAAATCGACGCGCGAAACTAATTTGAAATGCATAATTTTTGCGGTCTTTATAACATGACATATATATATCCAAATATGCTCAAATTTTGTGTATGAGCTATTCACAAGATGTTTAAGAAGATCAATGGATTGGATTTTTGAAAAAAATATTGCATCATGAAAAACTACCTGAGTGTATTCTGCTCTGAATACACTGGAGTGTATCCTAGCCTGACTATATATATATATATATATATATATATATATATATATATATATATATATATATATATATATATATATATATATATATATATATATATATATATATATGCTCTTTGATTTATTCACATATATATACACACTAATTATATATGAATAGATTTAGGTATATATATTTTGATATTTAGAAATATATTACACAAATTCCATATATATTCACATATGTAAACATATCATACATGGATATTTATATGTTTACATTTATATATATACAATTGCATATTTTATATCTAAAAATATATGGTTATGTATGCTTGTTTATTGAAAAATATCCCAAACCATATAACGAATTATATATGAATAGATTTAGATATATATATATATTTTAATATTTAGAAATATATTACACACATTCCATATATATACACATGTAAACATATATATATACAATTGCATATTTTACATCTAAAAAATATATGGTTATGTATGCTTGTTTATTGAAAAATATCCCAAACCATATATACTCCCCCTTACCACATATACAATGTGGTACCCTCTCCTCCCATACACCGTATATCGCTTATTTGAACAATGGAAGATAAAAATGGTTCATACTATGTCAGTTATAATTCCTTTCTGTTAAACTCAGCACAAGATTTGGCATATAACGTTCACACTTACTGTTTACTTTCCGGAATATAAGATTTCTGGAACAGGAAAGTGAGGAGTCGATAACCTCACGAGCCCTAGGGCGATCGGGGCGATCCGGCGGCGGCCGCCATCACAACTCCGGTAGGGCATCCCGCCCTCCGGTGTCCACCCTTTAGTTCCTTTCTCTTTTCCCGATGGAGTTCACAGCCTGACCGTGTTGTATCGAGATCTGGTGGTGGGATAGTCATCTTCTTTCTTTTTCCAAACCCTAAGCGATGAGACCCTCTCCTTTTCTTAGGAGAGTCACCCGACAAAGTCTGAGAGAAGAACAGACTCAGCAGGTAGTCGGGGAGCGTCGGGCGAGATTCAACGCTTCTTTGGAACAACCGGAGGACGTTCTCCCAGACCTAAGGAACGTGCTGACTTCACCGGTACCTCAGACGACGGTTCATCGTGATCGTTCTATGACTCCTGTGCACTCGATGATAGTGGAACAGATACCAGCACAGGCGAGAGATGATCCTGAGACATCTGAAGTAGTGGTTACACCAGAGGAGACCATAGCGATCGAACAGCCTGAGACTGAGATACCTAGCAAGGAGAGAGATAGTCCAGTAGAGATGATGACAAGGAGTAATAATGAAGAACCGATCCTGCAGGTTGTCCCGATCGAAAAGAACCAAGTTTTGAACTGCTTACAACAAGAGACAGGTCATCAGAAGAAACAGCTGGATAATCCTTCAAAGTTCAATGACGAAGGCAAGAGAAAAACCCCTCTTTATGGCATACCCCATGATACGTGCTTTCGGTGCCTGGGTAAAGGCCACTGGCAATCTCAATGTAGGAGAAGTAGGGTTTGTTATAAGTGTCATAAACCCGGGCATATTGCAGTCCGATGTCAACAGCCTGTTCAGGTGGCTCGACCCATCCCTCCGAACATCCGATCTAGGACAATCTTTCCGCCTCTTCCTTCTGGGATTCCAGCGAGAGGTGCTCCTCAACATGTGCCTAAACGTGTTCACGTGGACCTTGGTCCAGAAAATGATACGAGGAAAGGAAAGAATGAAGCGTTGAAAAGTGCAGTGGAAGTCACTTGGCCTAATAACATATCATGGACGGAGCTAAAACCATTCCTACATCATTGCTGGCCGTCGGCAGCGGACCTATATAGGTGTGGAAACCGAAAGGCGGTCGCTTTTTTCTCATGCCCGGAGGAGGCGAAAGATTGGGCTGATAAAGGTGTTCCACCTTTTCGAGGAATGAAGGTTGGGACTGTCCATATGGATATGGGTGAAAGACATTGCGCAAAGGAGACGTTTTGGTTCTGGGTTATGGACATCCCTATCATATGCAGAGACGACGAATCTATTGCAGCCATGGTGAAACCGTTCGGCGAGCTGCTTCACATATCTGACTGGCAAAAGGAGGAAGATGATATCTCGGGTATTCTGTTACAGATAGAGGCGTTCAGTGAGGATATTCCCCAATTTATAAACATTACTTATGGAGATAGACGATCTGTTGTTCAGTTGAGTATGATCGCTAGAGGTCCTAAAGGCTCGGATAAGTTCTCTTTCACAGAGACGGGAAGGGATCTTGGAATCCCGGCTGCTGCGATATCCTTGAAGAAACCCACACCGCCATCCATCCACGATGAGGCAGAGCAGGCTATAATCGCCCCACGAGACGAGGTTCAACGACAGATAGCTCAGCCGTCGAACACACAGTCCTACAGAGATAATAGTCCACCAAGAAGATTCGTCATCGATCGAGAAGGAAATAGGAAGCTGTTGTCTAATAAGAGACTTGATGATTTCATCCATGTTGAAGATGGTAAAGAAAAGAGATACCGAAGAGTTGATAGAGACAGAGATAGAACGGTTCACAGAAGGGAATCTAGGGATGATTTTCAACATCGTCGTTCCAACAGGAGGGATATACACCACCGAAGATTCTCTGATGATGACAGATATGCTTATGATGACTATAGGGGAGGATGATTGGTGGTTCTCTCGATAAGAGAGAATCTGTTCGTTGGGTCATGCGGTACAGTGTTTAATGGACTGTAAAACCTTATTCTGGAACATAAGAGGTGCTGCAAACAACCCTACAAGAAGGGTTTTAGGGAGGCTTTGTGGAAGGTTTAGACCTGGCATTGTTTGTATTTTTGAACCCTTTTTACATGCGGAATCGGCTGAAGAGCTTCTAGATATTGTCAAGTTGGATTGGGTGACAGATAACAATGGAGAAGATGGGAAGATTTGGTGCTATGCGAACAAGGATTTGAATCCCGTTTTGTTCAGAAAGAGTTCACAACACCTTACTATTAGAGGTGAAAAGCTGGATGGGTCTTTCTTTTATGTCACGGCTATCTATGCGAGTTGTTCTAATTCTTTGAGAAAGGAGCTGTGGGATGAGCTGAGTATCATGGCGGCTATCATCGATGATACCAGCTGGTTAATTGCTGGGGATTTCAATACTGTGAGACACCCTGTGGAAAAGCGTGGAGGGAATGCCCCTGCCTTTCAGGATCTATATGACTTCAATTCGATGATAGCGGATAACAATTTAATTGAGATCCCTTTTGATGGAAGCCATTTTACTTGGGTTAATAAGCAAGTTTTAACTCCTACAATCTGGGAGCGGATTGATAGAGTCTTAGTTAACGGTAAATGGGCTTCTGAAAGACCATCAACTAAATCCATACATCTTACTAGAGCTAGAGTCTCGGATCATTGTCCTGTTGTTGTCATCCCTGATGTCCATGTTCATATGAAGAGGATGAGTCATTTTTCGTTTATGTCGTCGTGGCTTCACGAATCTGGCTATCTCAAAACTATTGAACATGCTTGGAAGGATAGGATGGATGGTCATCCGTCCCTTTTGTTCTGTCAGAAATTGAAGAAGGTCCGATATGCTCTTCGGGATTGGAGTAAGAACGCTATTGGAGATATTAAACAGAGAATAAAAGATCTTGAAGATGTTGTTTTTACTACACAGATTGCCTTTGATGAAAACCCGGTTCCTATTAATGAGGCCAACCTGAAAATGGCAGAAAACGAGCTTGAACATTTACTTGACATGGAGGAGAATATATGGAAAGAAAAGGCCCGAGTTGACTGGCTCAATGATGGCGAAAGGAATACTAAATTTTATCATGCTATAGTCAGAACTAGACGAAGGCATAGAAGACTAGCATCTATCACTTTGCCTGATGGCTCGATCTCTTCCGATCCGGTTGAAATTGCTGAGAGAGCGGCTGAACATTATGAACAGCTCTTCAACAATGATATAGTTCTTGATGAATCAGCTTTAGAGACTTTCTTGCAACATATTCCTGAGGTTATATCGATTGATGACAGCTGTACTCTTACGGTTCCTCCCACAGATGATGAGATTTGGAGAACGATGAAGCAGATGGATCATACGTCAGCTCCTGGACCGGATGGTTTCACTTTAGCCTTCTTCACGGGTGCTTGGGACATCATTAGAGATGACTTCATGTCGATGGCCAAAGCTTTTTTTCAAGGACAACCTTGCCACAGAGGATTGTTTTGTAGCAGAATCCTCCTTATCCCGAAGAAGGAGAATCCCATTCTTCTGGCTAATGATTTCAGACCTATCTCTATAGAGAACATGTCCCTTCGTATCCTTGCGAGAACCTTGAGCAATAGGATGGTCTCCTTGATGTCGAAAATGATATCTCAGAACCAAGGGGCTTTCTTGAAAGGAAATGACATTACTCATCATGTTAGGTTGGCCAGAGAGCTTATTCATGACATCAACCAGGGTCGTGAGAACCTGAACGCAGTGGTTAAGTTTGACATGTCAAGGGCGTATGATAGGGTTGATTGGAATGTGATGGAGAGAGTTTTAGCTAAGTTTGGGTTCCTTAATGATGCCATAGCTCTGTGCATGAGTTTTTTCAGATTTACGTGGACGACGGTCACTGTTGGAGAAGTAACAGCAGGTTTTTTTCCTATCAAGAGAGGTCTGAAGCAAGGTAATGCCATATCTCCGTTTCTTTTCATAATTTTTGAAGAGCTTCTCTGCAGAAAGGTGAATGATATGACCCAGACTAACGTTATTGAGAGGTTCTACACAAGAGGTCAAGCTTTGGCTCCGTGACTCCGTCCTTACTTCTGTATGCTGATGACCTGGTTCTTTTCTTCAATGCGACTCACTCTTCGACTCAGAATGTAAAGTGCATTTTTGATGCTTATGAACGAGCAACTGGTCAGATGATTAACAAGAATAAATCTGTGTGTATGGTCGGAGGCATGAATAAACATACAGCAGATTTGATTGCGAGATCTTTAGCTATCGAGAGTTCCTCACAGACTTTTACTTATTTGGGCATCCCGATTACTAAAGGTAGATATAAGTTGTCGGATTTTGACTTCATTATTGACAAGGTCAATATGAAGATAGCTTCTTGGAAGGCAAACCTGTTATCGTTCGAGGGCAGAAGACTGCTGATTGCGCAGGTGCTATCTTCTGTTATGGTTTATATGGCTACGGCCATCGGGATGCCGGCAGGTATCATGGACAGGTTGGAGCAGAAATTCTCTAAGTTTCTATGGGCTGACAGGAAAAATGAGAAGAGAAGGGCGTGGGTTGGGTGGAAGAAGATTGCTATGCCTAGAGAAGAAGGTGGTCTTGATATTGTGTCTCTGAGAATGATTAATGATTCTTTCACGGCTAAAGCTTGCTGGGAGTTAGTTAATGGTGGATCTCTTTGGGCGGATTTATGCAGGAAAAAATATGCCAATACTCAGATTGGTAGATCAGCCTTGTACCCGCATGACCTCAAGATAAGCAGTACCCCGTCTCCTTTCTGGAATAGGATATGGAGTATGTTCCCTAAGATATACCCTCACTGTAGGTGGTCGATTGGTAGAGGAGAAGTTTCCTTCTGGGATGCAAATTGGTGTGATGTTCGCCTTACAGATTATGCTATCTTTTCTAGTGATAGACGTCTTCCTTTTCAAGTTAAAGATTTCTGGAGCAGTGACAATGGGTGGGATTGGCAATCCATTAGTCATATCGTAAACGATCAAGGCATGGAGTTTATAAGAAGCTCGGGTGTATGGTTAAACGATTCAGATGACAACATCGTCTGGGGCCCTACGAAGAATGGTTCCTTCTCGCTCAAATCTGCAAAGAAGATCCTAAGACCTCCTATGACAGTCGATATGACTGAGCTTGGTAGGATTTGGAAGCTCGATTCACCTAAGGCTAGTGCGCTGCTGTGGAAGATAGTGAGGAATGCTACTCCCACGGATGACAACATCAAGAATAGTTGCTGCATTGCTCTTGCCTCTTGTTGTAACTGTTGCGTGAGCCCTCAAGAGGAGGAGACGATTCACTTGTTCTTCAATGGTCAGACGGCTAGGAAGCTATGGTCTAACTTTTCTCAGATGACGGGCAAGGTGGCGCCGGCAGACATGAACTCGCTGATTAAGATGGTTGTTTTGGGTTTCTCCAATCATTTTGATGATTGGATTGCTGGGCAGGTTGCTCTGCAGATCCCTTCTAGTATCTGGAGATGCAGATGCTCGGCCAGATATGACAACAAGCTCCGGGACATTGATCTTGAATGGAAGAGGATTGTCGATTATATCAATAATAAGATGAGCCAGAAACACTTCCCTGTGATCATCCGAGATGATGACTATGAGAGGATTCGTACTGCGGGTATTCAAGAGCCGATGATTGTGTTGAGAGAGATACAGTTGCTCAGATGGGTAAAGCCCGACTTGTTCAATCTTAAGATGAACCTAACGATTGGTTATGACGTTTGCATGGATGGGCATAAAAGAAGGTAGGCTGCTGGTATCGTGAGGAACCATAATGCAGACATATGTGCTATGTTTTTCGCTTGGATTACTGATATAGATTATACTGATGCTTATATACAAGCTTGCATTGTCGGGTTAAAGACTACAAATGACCTCATGTTGAGAGTTTCGTCCATTGAGATGGATAATGAGGAGGTTTTTAATATCCTTTGGAACGATGGAAAGGAGCCTTGGAGGATCAGATCTCGAGTTCAGGAGCTGAGATCGGAGATGAAGAGACGTTACATCACTGGATCGCTTATTCACAGAGTTGCAAATGCGATCCCTAGAGCTATTGGTCTTTGGGGAAGAGAACACTCGTACATGTCAATTATCACTGACATCAACAGAGTGCCTAGACGTATTCGTGGGATGGCTATCCTGGAGAAAAGAAATACTCCTTATGTGCATTTGCAAAGGAAGAAGGTGAGCTGAGCTTTTGTTGGTGTTGTTTTTTTGTTTGTTGTGTGGTCTTTTGTGGGTTCTTGTTTGGGCTTTACCTGCAAGTTATAAGCAGGAGATGTATTGTTTGGATGTTTTTGCCCACAAGAGAGGGATGGGATGAATAAAAGATCTCTCTGGCTTAATTAAAAAAAACAAAAAAACAAAAAAAACAAAAAAACAAAAAAACAAAAAAAAACAAAAAAAAAATATATATATATAAGATTTCTACATTTTTATAAGAACTTTGAAAGCCATTAGTTTGAGGCTACATAGTCAATTGAGTTACTTAGTTTATTTCTAATTTGACCCCATTGTTGATTTTGATCCGGTATGAGAGTCTCCGAAGCTGAAGGTGATGGGGGGGGGCTAAGCTTGAACCGTTTATTTCTAGTTTAAAAACAAACTAACCAGACTATGATACATTGACTTGTATCAACAGCCACCTGCATATGAATACTTTCAGAAATGATATTGTAAGTTGCAATGTGAGCATCAGTCCATAACCAGAAAGGACCGGACTGAAACAAACTGGATCGCGGACCAAATTAGCAAAAGGTGATTGACTGTAGATCAGACCGTTCTGAAGTAGAACTGGACCAGATCGAACTATTTTAAAGTAGGACCGGACCGGGACCAGACTGTTTGGACCTAATCAAAGTTTTTATATGTTCTATAACCTATTCAATAGTAAAACTAATATCATGTTAATTACTTCCAACATTAATATAGCATTCAAATCAAAGATTTACTGAAGTAGTATTCATATATGTGAATTATTTTTATTTTTAACTTAATATAACTGCACATATATATGTATTTTAAACATAAACCATCCTCAGTCCGATCCACAATCTTGACCAGACCAAAGACCGAACTTTCAAAACTTTATGGACCATGGTTGGGAGTTGGGACCAAACTTGTAGCGATCTAGTCTAGCGGTCCGGACCAATACTTGCTCAACCCTAAGTTTCATAAACAAGGAGGAGCTTTAGATTCATTATAAGTTCCAAACAAGTCGACCTTAATTATAAAATGTGGTACCTACTACCTAATGACCAAAGGAATGTGGAGCATCAAGTAACAAACCTCAAGCAAAAACCTCCAGTTTTTGAACTGAACTAAAAGCAGCAGCCTTCTAGGATGCAGTGGACCCCCCCCCCCCAAAAAAAACACACACACACACACAAGAAAAAACCAATAGAGTAGGGCTGTCAATTTCCAGAAGTATGGGTTCTCTCTCATGCTGAACCAGATGATCAATTTCACAAATAAATATAAAACCGATGGTCTCTTTCTCATTTGTAATTAAGGAGGGATGGGAAGAGGCAGAAATTTTCATGGGAGAAAAAAACTTACTTATGTAACCAAGGGTAACAAAATCAGTTAAGCTGCCAACAAAAGAGATTAGCCCAAGGCAAACAGCAACCTTTAGGAAGAGCTTTGAGTCCTTTCCAAATGCAATATCATTAAACCCTGACAGAACTTCATTCATAAAGCAGCGCAAGGATGCTGCTGTCTCGTTCACAAATTCTTCAGAGAAGTATAAGGTGGGTATTGGAGGGTGTGGCCTGCGTCCATGCAAATCACTAGTTACATTAGTGACTCGATTACATGGACAAAAGAAACGAGTTCGTTAATGCTAAATAAGTTATGAAGACTGCACATTACCTATTAAGAATGCTCGCTGTTTTTGCCCAGACAAAAAGAATGGAGACCAGTAGAAATAGAACGCTTGAAACAAAGGAAAGTAGTGTGTAGCCAGATAATTCGAACAGCGTCCACGCTGTGATCACGGCTACTAGAATACCAACGGTGGTATTCTTCCGCCTCCATAGAATTACATCCGCAGCTGCCAACAAAATGCATGTAAATATTAGATAAAAATGTATAACTAATAAAGTAAAAAAGACTGATAGATGCTACATTTTTAGCAGAAATGACAGAAGGAATCAGAAACCATCCTAAATCAATCAATCCAAGAAGGAAACAGCGGCTCTTCTGGAAAGAAGGATCAGCAGTTGCCCTCCCAGCTCAATATCTATCCATCTTAAGAGTTACTAAGATGACAGGATGAAGGAGAAACCGATAACGTAAAAAAGACTGTGCAGACGCTAAATTTTGTAGCAGAAATGACAGGATGAATCAGAAACCATCCTAAATCAACTAATCCGAGATGAAAATAGCGATACTGCCAGAAAGAAGGATCTGCGGTTACCATCCCAGCTCAATATCCATCCCTCTTAAAAGTTACTACTAAGACGACGACATCCGATACCCAAAACGGAACAAATCCAATTCCCACTGGAAACCTAATAATAGTACATTTCTAATTAATTGAAAAGAAAACAGCTCTTCCCAACAAATGCACCCAAACAGAGTAGCATGTCAGCCTAGCATTCAGCAAATCGCATTATGATCCAGTAGATCCTTCATAAATGACAAGCGCGACTTAAACACTAACTATATCCACCCAAACTCTAACCAAAGGAGGAAATTTAAGTAGGAATGGCTCTTCTGCTGATATAAGATGCAGCAAGTAAAATCGACGATCGGCAAAATTGTATAGAGAATTTGATCAGAGCCAGAGATCACCGAGCTGTAAGACCAATACGGCAATGCATATTCACTACGCAACTCACCAGTCCCACCACCAAGGATCTCATGGACGGACCTCTGCCTGCCGAATAGCCGATCATTAGATTTCTCAGCAGCCATCCGCTGCGTGGAAAGAAACCAGGATCTGGAGACTTCCAATGGGAGCCGGAAGCAGAGGGTTTGGTGATAGGAAAAGGGGCCGGCTGTGGTGGGGGCAAGGTGCGGAATCTCCAGCAAAAAAGCCAAAACCACCCCCCACCTCCCGCACAGCCTTTTCCATTACTACGGGCTTAGGTGAAAAAAAGCGCCAACAGGAGTTACGTCTCCTCTTCCACATTCTGCCTCGAGTCATTACGGCGTTGGGAGTGGAGGAGCACTCGTTGCTGACCTTTTTCCCTCCGTTGCTCTTCAAAAGTTTGCACAGAAAATAGAGAAGTACTGAGAAAAAGCTGACAATTAAAAAGAAAACAGCTCATGGGTAATAATAAAAGAGCTTTTTCCCAAAACCCCCCTCACTTTTCTTGTAATTCCAGGATATCCCCTCTCCTTTCTATAATCCCAGCCAACCTCCTGCCTGTATTCTAGAATTCCAAATTACCCCCTCCAACCTGCTTTCCGTCAACTACCCTAACGGAGTAGGTGAATTTCTTTTTCTTTTCTAAATAGTCACCCACCTCCCTCTTAATGCAATTATGTATGTAAAAGCTATAAGTAAAAACTACTTGATCATATTTGAAATTTCTCAGATTTGTTAGCGTTTTAAATAGGGTCAGTCCTGGTCGGGCTTGTTCAATTCTGGTCTTGTCCGTGTCGTTGTGCATAATTTTATAGATCAGGTTAAATTTTGTATTTAGTGATAATTTTTTTGATAAACTTTGAGTCATTTAGGTTTCAAACATGTTCAGGTCATGTTCTATAAGGTTGTACATCTGTCCAAACCCGGACCGGATCGAGACCCGGTTAACAAAATATTCACGGACCGAGAACCGGACAAGTAAGAACCAGTCCGGTCTATGGATCGAAGACCAGACCAAGTAAGAACCGGTCCGGTCCGAGACCAGACCGGAAAAATGAAGGATCGGACTGGGACCCGGCCGAGACCGAACCGGATAACCAATATTCATAGACTCTTGATTATAATATATAAATAATTATATTATAATTATTAAATAATTTATAATCCATTTGATTTTGTTAACACAAAGTGAGTTACACAATTAAATTCTTACAACTTGAGAGAGTAAACTATATCATAAGAATATTAGGAACATTACTAATACAACTAGAGTCATTATTAATGTACAATAAATCCCACAATCCTTCGGATTTCATTAATAGGTATAAGATTTTTTATGTTATTTGATCCAACAGATCCAGACCGGTTTCTTTCTATCAGTTTTGGACCAAACCGGATCGGACCGAGGAGCGGATCTTAGGATAAATAGCGGACTGAGGATCGGATTGAAAGTCAAGTCAGTCCAAGACCGGACCGGACCGGCGGATCGTAAGTCAAGTCAGTCCAAGACCAGATCGGACCGACTAGCCGGTTCGGTCCGGTCCACCGGTCTGGACCGAGAAATGTACAGCCCTATTATTCTGTCTGGGTTTGGATTTGTCTGGGTCAAACTTTATAAGTCTGGTGTGGTTGAGTTAAAGTCAATTTGCACATATGTCGGCTTTTTCATGAAAAAAACTCAACCCAATATTAAAATTTGAAACATTTAGGGGTGTGTGAGGGTTTCGAAACTGGTTGGTTCAAGTCACGAATGACTCAGGTCATATTGCATCATGCCTACTTCGACTTAGGTCGACATGTGTCTAGATGTCTTGGGTGGATTTTTTTTATTTGGCTCATGTAGGTTCTGGTCCTTCTTATCTCATAATAGATATATTCGGATCAAATTTTGAGTCATATCTGGCACGGCCATGTTGGGGGTGTACATATTTGGGTCTGATAGTTTTAAGACTAATATGATTTGAATTAATAATAAAAGAAATAAATGATGTTGAAGAATAAGATCAATTTCTAAGTTATTAATTTCATGTACACTCGGGTTATACAAATGGGTGGTTGATAAAAATAGGTATATAACTGACTGTTAAATAGTATGATCAATTTACTCAATCTACTCACATATTTACAACCCAATCCTAACACATCTGCATTAAAGTTGTAAAAGTCGGACCCGGACAAATTCGAGCGCAGATAGACTCAAACCAATCCTAATCAGACTCAAAGTATACATATAATGTAACTATACAAATTATTCACATTCTTAATTTAATTAAGCACTCATCTAGGTACCTAGATGTACATGAAATTAATAGGCTAGAAATTAATATTTATTTTTAATATTACATATTTCCAAATTCATAATATGTCATACAATATAACATGTAATAAAATTAAAAATAAATAATACATATGACATTTCATTCACCCATGGCCTGGTCTGACTTTGTAAACTTGACCCGACCCATATGTGCAAGCCGAACCTAATCCAGACATGTTAGGAAAGTAAAATTCTAATCCAAATAAATCAAAAGCTAGATAGACCCCACCCGTACTTGATGCAATACTAAATGGCCCGCATATTTAGCAAAAGGAAATTATGGCAAAATATAATTTTTTCCACTCCCGCCAAATTACGCACAATGTGACTTGACATGACAAAGTCTGAACAGAACCACACTAAATCCAAACCAAGCCAATTCGAAAGCGGAACACACATCTAAAATCTAGATTAATTTTTAAACTGATCGGAGTACTTTTTCCATCTGCAAATGAGAGGCAATTGAGTATACAATAAAAAGAAAAAAGTTCACATGTTCCGTCACGGTAGTTAACAGAAAGTAGGTTAGAGGGGGGCATTTGGAATTTTAGAATAAAGAGAGGGGGCTGGTTGGAATTAGAGAAAAGAGAGGGGTATCTAGGAATTTAATGAAAATTGAGGGGGTATTTGGGAAAAAACTCATAATAAAATGAGTATAATGGTAATAATAAAATGAGTATAGTTTACAGGACTCGCTGATGGAGGGACACGCTACCCATGCGCATGCAAAACCGTCCTCCTCACGCGGCCCTGGTTTTGTATTTTTTTCTTTTGATTTTTTTGGGGGAACAGAAAAACGGCAAATATATTGTTTTACTTATAACTTTTATTCTGTAATGAATTTTTGAATGAAATAAAAACCATCACATTCGTTATAAAAAATACATTTGAACAAAACTAATATTGATATATTTTTAAAAAATAATATGAAATGATACATAATATTTGTAATTTTTGTAAAATAATAATAATAAAAGAGTGAGTATGTGCATAAATGTCATATTAGTACAAATATTCACATAATGTGTTATTTGTTGAAAAATGCCCAACATATATAGAATTAGATGTGCACACTATTGTCCAAAATACATACATGTTTGATTGAATGCGCCCACTTAGATTGAATGTGTCTAGCTATGCCCTCAATGTGCCCAATTCTGGTTGCATGCGCCCACTTTTGTTTGAATGCACCCAATATTAATTAGATGTGCACACTATTGCCCTAAATGAGCTCATTTTTTATTGAATGTGCCTAGTAATTACCCAATGCGCCCAATTTTGATTGAATGTGTCCACTTTTGATTGAATGCCCCCACTTTTGATTTAATGTGCACACTATTATCCTGAATGCACCCACTTTTGGTTAAATGTGCCCACTTTTGAATGAATGACATAGTAATGCCCTCAATGTGCACATTTTTAATTGAATGCACCCACTTTTGATTAAATGCGTCCACTTTGATTGAATGCGCCTAGTTATGCCCTCAATGCGTCCACTTCTGATTATATGCACCCACTTTTGATTAAATGCGCCCAATATTAATTAGATGTGCACACTATTGCCCTAAATACGCCCATTTTTTATTGAATGTGCCTAGTAGTGACCCTAATGCACCCAATTTTGATTGAATGTGCCCACTTTTGATTGAATGCGTCCACTTTTGAATGAATGTGCATACTATTACCCTGAATGCGCCCACTTTTGACCCTTAATGCGCTAACTTCTGATTGCATGCACCCACTTTTGATTGAATGTGCCCAATATTAATTAGATGCATACACTATTGCCTTGAATGCGCCCACTCACTACTACAGAAAATGCTTTTTACAATGGAAAAAACACTAACAGTTATGTTGGTTGTGTTGTAGCTAGTATATCTTTTACAACAAGTCTACTTGTATGTTGTGAATTATATATTTTATACAACATAAGTTATATATAACAGGCCAAACTCGTTGTAGTATATGTGATACTACAACATGTGCTAAATTGTTGTAATAGACTGTAATATCACAACATACTCAAACCCGTTGTAAACGACCATAATTACACAACATGTTCTAACCCATTGTAATAGTCACGTATGCTAACTTGTTGTAATAGATCATCATTACACAATATACTCTGAACCGTTGTAAAAGATCATAATTACACAACATGCTCTAACCCATTGTAATAGGCATGTATGTTAACCCGTTGTAATAGACTATCATTACACAACATACTCTAACCCGTTGTAAAAGATCATAATTACACAACATGATTTACCCGTTGTAATAGTCACATATGCTAACATGTTGTAATAGACCATCATTACACAACATACAATAACCCATTGTAGTATACTATAATTACACAACAGGCTTTCACCTATTGTAATAGTTACTCGTTGTAATAGACCACAATCACACAACAAGTTTGCACGTCATTTGTTGTATATGTACAACAAAGAATATATGTGTTGCATAAAATGAAACTGGTTCAGCGGTTTGAGATGTGCCTTAATTTCAAGTGGTCTCAAGTTCAAAACCTTGTGTCTAGATGTACTTTCCTTTTGTCTTAACATGTTATATACAACACCCCTATTAAAATAGGTGTGTTCAATGAACTACAACATGTATTAACTATTGTATAAAATACATATATCACAACATGCACAACACTTGTTGTATGAAGAACCCCCCATAAGACCATACGATCTAATACAACAATTGACACCCATTGTAAAATGGAAAAATGAACTGTTGTAAAAACCATTTTTTGTAGTAGCGACTTTTGATTAAGTGTGCCTAGTAATGCCCTCAATGCACCCAATTTTGATTGAATGTGCCCACTTTTGATTGAATGCGCCCACTTTTGAATTAATGCACACACTATAGCCCTGAATGTGCCTACTTTTGGTTAAATGCACCCACTTTTGAATGAATGTGCATAGTAATGTCTCAATGTGCACATTTTTAATTGAATGCACCCACTTTTGATTGAATGCACCCAATATTAATTGAATGTGCCTAGTTATGTCCTCAATGCGCTCACTTCTGATTGCATGCACCCACTTTTAATTGAATGTGCCCAATATTAATTAGATGTGCACATTATTGCCTTAAATGCGCCCACTTTTGATTAAATATGCCTAGTAATGCCCTCAGTGCGCCTAATTTTGATTGAATGTGCCCACTTTTAATTGAATGTGCCCACTTTTGAATGAATGTGCATATCATTGCCTAAATGCGCCCAGTTTTGGTTAAATGTGCACACTTTTGAATGAGTGTGCATAGTAATGTCCTCAATGCGCACATTTTTTATTGAATGCACCCACTTTTGATTGAATGTACCAATATTAATTGAATGTATACACTATTGCCCTGAATGTGCCTACTTTTGATTGAATACGCCCACTTTTGATTGAATGTACCTACTATTGCCTTGAATGTGCCCATTTTTGATTGAATGCACCACTTTTGATTAATGTGCCCACTTTTGATTGAATGTGCCTAATTATGGTGCGAATGCGCCCAATTATGAGTGTGAATGCACATATTTCTTAGATATTGTGCATAAATAGTAAATTAGCACAAATCTTAACATAATGCGCATAATATTTGTAGAAAAGTGCTCAATTATGATGCTAATGTGTCAACTATAGCGTGAATGTGCCTACTTCTTAAATGTTGTGCATAAATAACAAAAGAACACAAATTTTTACATAATGCGCCCAATATTTGTAAAAATGCGTGGATAATATTTGTTTTCAAAGTATATCAATATTGGTCTTGTTAGATTGGACTTTTTATAACGAGTCCAATGATTTTTATTTCGTCAAAAAATTCGTTACAGATCAAAACTATTCATGTTTTTTATTTTTGTGTTGTTTTTTCTACAACTATGCCAAGTGGCAAAAAAAAGCGCCTAGTAATGCCCTCAATGTGCCCAATTTTGATTGAATGTGCCCACTTTTGATTGAATGTGCCCACTTTTGATTGAATGTGCCCACTTTTGAATGAACACGCATACTATTGTCTTGAATGCGCCCACTTTGGTTAAATATGTACACTTTTGAATGAATGTGCATAGTAATGTCCTCAATGCGCATATTTTTAATTGAATGCACCCACTTTTGATTGAATGCACCCAATATTAACTGAATGTGCACACTAGTACCCTGAATGCGCCTACTTTTGATTGAATATGTCCACTTTTGATTGAATGTGCCTACTATTGCCCTGAATGCGTCCATTTTTTATTGAATGTGCCACTTTTGATTGAATGCGTCCACTTTTGATTGAATGTGCTCAATTATGGTGTGAATGTGTCCAATTATGAGCGTGAATGCGTGTACTTCTTAGATGTTGTGCATAAATAGTAAATTAACACAAATCTTAACATAATACGTATAATATTTGTAGAAAAGTGCTCAATTATGGTGCTAATGCGTCAACTATAGTGTGAATGCTCCTACTTCTTAAATATTGTGCATAAATAACAAAAGAACACAAATTTTTATATAATGCATCCAATATTTGTAAAAAGGCATGGATAATTTTTTTCCAAAGTATATCAATATTGGTCTTGTTAGATTAGATTTTCTATAACGAGTCCAATGATTTTTATTTTGTCAAAAAAATCATTACAAATTAAAAGTTATTCATATTTTTCATTTTTGTACTATTTTCTCTGCAACTATGTCATGTGGCAAATAAAAAAAGTAAAATGGGGCCCCCGGCCGGGAAAACCAGCCCAGACTAGCGGTAATACCGCTTCCCAGCCCGCGTCAGGAATGTGTGAGGGCAACAACGCGTCCCAATAGAATTTTCATAATAAAATAACCCATTGTTGTCGCCTCAAAGAAAAATTGTTGTTGTTCGTCTCAAAAGAAAATTAAACTCCGTTTGGCAAAGCTATTGTCACGGTGGACAATCACACATGAACCATCACTTGGTGGTTCACCATCACATGTTTGCCAAAGCGTTGAGTAATCGCTTGGTCATCCATCTATCTTTTCAGTTGCATGCATGGTGGGTAACCGCTTAATAGTAATAGAAAAAATAACAATTTTTAAAACTTCAAAATATAAGTGCTTTCGATTGTTCCATAAAAATATCCATGCTACAATATCACGTAACCAAAACATGGTTGTGAAATAGAAAAATAGTTGACGCCAGATAAATAGTTTCACATAATTTAATCAGCCAAGATTCTAACATCGTCAACCACTACAAATGGTGCATGTTGGCTGGAAGAAGACGAAGACATACCGAGAAGAGAAAGTGATTGGACTGCATCAAAAAGTAGCAAGCTTTCCTTCTGGGCATGCGTCGGTGAGGAACAAGATGTAATATGTACAGCACGGAACAAATGTCAGATAAAAGTAGAGTCCTGCCAAAACCAAACGCGCGAGAGAAAACTCCGATGGAGATTGGATTCTCCATGGCCGCTTGGCAGCGCTTCACATCGCTCCGAAAAAGATGTGCTGATCATCATCCAAACGGGTCCACACAGCATTCACGACAGAGCAACGAGCGTTGTGTCCTAACAACGTGTTGCCAAACGTGACCTAAAATATCGTCCTACTCAATCACGCATTTGCATGTGGAATGATTTTTTGACTAAATTTATCTATCAATCACGGATTTTTCATAAATGGTGTGTCGTAGTACATTTACTTTTTGTCTCAATTCTCGACCATAACATACAAATGCATCAATGTCTTATTAGTATGGTTGTTTGTGCAAAAGGAAAAAGTAATTTGCTCCGTCGGTCAGACATCTTCCTTATGGATCCATTTATCTTTTTGTGATAAAAATATATGTTTTCTGTTCAAAATTCAAAAAATCATTTTAAACAATTGGTATGAAAGTAGTTCACATCTAAAAGAATAGTCACATATCATATCTGATACATTAAACTGTTTGGATAACTCACCATTAGTGGGAAGGTATATATTTTCATTCAATGGTTGATCTAAATATGGCCTAATGAGAGATATTCTAGACATGTAACATAAATTGAATCTATGAGATAGTATTATGTTATAGTGTTGCAAAGATTTTAGATGACCATGTGTACTCATGTACATAATATATATATATATATATATATATATATATATATATATATATATATATATATATATATATATATATATATATATATATATATAGTCAGGCTAGAATACACTCGAGTGTATCTGGAGCGGAATACACTCAAGTAGTTTTCCATGATACAATATTTTTTTGAAAATCTAATCCGTTGATCTTCTTAAACATCTTGTGAACAACTCATACGCAAAATTTGAGCACATTTGGATATGTATAGCTCATGCTATGAAGACCGCAAAAATTATGCATTTCAAATTAGTTTCGTGCGTCGATTTTGTTGCCCTTGGATGAGTGACTTACACTCATCCAATTGGGCTCAAAATTTATATGTAGCCTAGTTATAGTATGACGGTGAAGATCGACGGTTTACATTTTGCAAAAAATAGTCTTGATATGCAAACACACTTGAGTGTATTCGTGTGATCCGTACACTCGAGTGTATTCTAGCCTGACTCTCTCTCTCTCTCTCTCTCTCTCTCTCTATATATATATATATATATATATATATATATATATATATGTGTGTGTGTGTGTGTGTGTGTGTGTGTGTGTGTGTGTGTGTGTGTGTATGGAAAAAGTGATTCTATCCCTAGGTATTGAAAGTTGCATACCCGTAAACCTTATTTTTGCATCATTATAGGTCTTTATATTTATCCAAACTTATAATAAGGCATCTATGAACTAGATTAGGTCTATTTAATTATAATCAAACACCTCCCTCATATGATTATATGTTAACTAAATGAACTCAACAACGAAACAAGTAATTGACATTCAAGTATTGGTTGATATCTCAAATACATGAATGTTATTATTATTAATTATAGATTTCATGTGATAAAAAATATGGTTTCCTATTTACATGGTTGTATTGCATAAAAAGTCTCATCATGGACAAATTAATTGTTGGTGACCTGAAATACAAAAGGCAAGGAATGTGATTGCCACATAACTATGTATTACACAAGTCTCAATTCTAAATGAGTAGAAAGCAAAGGAGTCAAGTGTTTACGTCACTAGAATGGCTCGAATCACACAATATATATAGGGTGTTCATTTGTTGCCCATGCGAGTAGCTACCTGCTCCAAATTTGGTTACTTTTTCTAGAGTTTCTTATTTTACACATGTAGAGGGTTACTTTACCTTGCAAAATATTACTTCGCATGCATAAACAGTTACATTTGTAACAGTTGTGACAAATATGAAATACATATTTAAGTCTAGATTTTTAATTGAGCATTTGGCCCGGTTATACTTTTTGAGTCGAATAGTTACTTTTTGGTCGAGATCATTACTTTTTTGTACCGGAAGTTACTTTTGAGTTACCTTTATGACTAAATAGTTACTTTTTGGATGGTACAAGTAGTGATTTCTAAGTTACCCATGCGGATATTGAAGATGTACTCATATATGTATATATACATATATGTAAATATACACACACACATATATATATATATATATATATATATATATATATATATATATATATATATATATAGAGTCAAGCTAGTGTACACTCGAGTGTACCGGAGGCACCGTACACCTCATTCATTTTTAAAGATGCAGTAACTTTTTGAAAATTCTAAACTGTCGATCTTCTTAAATATCCTAAGAACATACTATATAATAAATTTTAGCTCATTTGGATACTTATAGGTCGTGTATCTAAAGGAGCCAAGAATCATGCATTTCAAATTAGTTTTGTGCGTCGATTTTGTTGCCCTTGGATGAGTGATTTACACTCATCTAAATGAGCTTAAATTTTGTATGTGGCCTATTATTATTGTAACCATGAAGATCAATAGATTGGATTTTGTAAAGACAAGGTCTAGATAGGCAAATACTGTTGAGGTGTACATCGTAATATGTACACTCGAGTGTATTCTAGCCTGACTATATATATATATATATATATATATATATATATATATATATATATATATATATATATATATATATATATATATATATAGATAGATAGATAGAGAGAGAGAGAGAGTCAGGCTAGAATACACTCGAGTGTAATCGGAGCAGAATACAATCAAATAGTTTTTCATGATGCAATATTTTTTTTCAAAAATCTAATATGTTGATCTTCTTAATCATCTCGTGAATAAATCATATAAAAAATTTGAGTGCATTTGGACATTTATAAGTCATGTTATAAAGATCGCAAAAATTATACATTTTAAATTAGTTTCGTGCGTCGATTTTGTTGCCCTCGGATGAGTGACTTACACTCATCCAAATGGGCTCAAAATATGTATGTAGCTTAATTATAGTATTACAATGAAGATCAATGGTTTACATCTTGCAAAAAATAGTCTTGATATGCAAATACACTTGAGTGTATCCATACGGTTTATAGACTCGACTGTATTCTAGCCTGACTCTCTCTCTCTCTCTCTCTCTCTATATATATATATATATATATATATATATATATATATATGTGTGTGTGTGTGAGAGAGAGAGAGAGAGAGAGAGGGGGGTGTAAAACTAACAAAATAGGTGCTTTTTATAAACATGAATCATAAAGTTTACAACATGACAACAAAAGGGGAGACACATATTAAAATAAAACTAGCTAATACAAGATGAACTCCCTTTAGTTAAGCATAAACATCGTGGACTTATATTGGTGTTATATTTTTAGAATTCACAGTAGTTGTCATATTAGCAGAAGCACGATCCAGATAGGATGATGTTGTATACTTTTTACCTAAAATTTTAAAACGGGTACACGTCAACACAACTATGATGAGTATGCTAAGTGAAAAATGGCATCGTAAGTTTAAGTAACATATTTGCTTGGATAACATTTATATAATGGAAAAAAATATTAAATAATTTTTATTTGAGTTTGAAGCATTTTTTTAAATATATTTTCACTATATTATACAACATCGTCATAAGTCCACGACCAATTTCCTAAAAGAATGATCTATGAGGGAAATTCAAAGCCAAAACTATCTTAACATGAGGGACCTCAAGGTTAGAAACTAAGAACTACCCTACCTCAAAGGTTGTGTCCTTGCTTACCTTTTCCATACACATATGAGGATATATATAATTGTGTACATGAGTATATATGGTCATCTGAAATGTTTGCAACTCTCTATAACATAATACTATCTCATGGATTCAATTTATATTACATATGTAAAAGTAGAGTCCCTCCAAAACCAAACGCACAGAAGAAAACCAACACTAGTTTTCACTGGGTGAAAAACCTTCGATGGAGATTGGATTCTCATGGTCACTTGGCAGTGCTCCACAGCGCTCTGAAAAAGATGTGTTGCTAATCCAAACGGTTATGCACAACATTCGCAGAAGAGCAACGGGCGTTGTTCCTAGAAACATGTTGCCAAACGCTGCCTAAAATATTGTCCTACTCAATCGCACATTTGACATGTGGAATGGTTTTTGGACTAAATTTACCTATCAATCATAGATTTTTCATAAATGTGTGTCTTGGTACATTCTATTTTTTGTCTTATTTGTCTCTATCTTATTAGTATGGTTCTTTGTGCAAAAGGAAAAAGTGATTTGTTCCGTTGGTGAGACGTCTTCCTTATGGATCCATTATCTTTTTGTGGATAAAAATACATTTTTTCTATTAAAAAATCAAAAAGATCATTTTAAACTCACCATTAGTGGGAAGGTATATATTTCCATTCAATGATTGATCTAGATATTGCCCAATGAGAGGTATTTTGGACATATCTAACATAAATTGAATCTATGAGATAGTATAATGTTATAGACTGCTGCAAACATTTTAGATGATCATATGTACTCATGTACACAATTATATATATCTTTATATGTGTATGACAAAGGTGACTCTATCCCTAGGCATTGGAAGTTGCATACCCGTAAACCTTTTTTTTGCATTATTATAGATCTTTATATTTATCCAAACTTATAATAAGGCATCTATGACCTAGATTAGGTCTATTTAATTATAATCAAACACCTCCTTCATATGATTATATGTAAACTAAATGAACTCAACAACAAAACAAGTAATTGACATTCAAGTATTTGATTGATATCTCAAATATGTGAATGTTATTATTATTAATTATACTATTCATGTTATAAAAACTATGGTTTCCTATTTACATGGTTGTATTGCATAAAAATTCTCATCATGGACAAATTAATTGTTGGTGACTTGAAATACAAAAGGAAAGGAATGTCATTGCCACATAACTATGTATTACACAAGTCTCAATTCTAAATGAGTAGAAATCAAAGGAGTTAAGTGTTTCATCACTAGAATGGATCAAATCACACAATATATAAGGTGTTCATTTTTTGCCCGTGGGGGTAGCTACTTGCTCCAAATTTGGTTACTTTTTTAGATTTTCTTACGTTACACATGTAGAGTGTTATTTTACCTTGCAAAATTATTACTTTTCATGCATAAACAAACACATTTGTAATAGTTGTGACAAATATAAAATACATATTTATTCTAGATTTTTTACTGTGTATTCGGCCCAGTTATACTTTTTGAGTCGAATAGTTACTTTTTGGTCGACATGGTTACTTTTTGTACCATGAGTTACATTTGAGTTATTTTTTGACCAAATAGTTACTTTTTAGATGGCACAAGTAGTGAATTCCAAGTTACCCATGGGGGTATTAAAGATGTACTCATATATATATATATATATATATAGAGAGAGAGAGAGAGAGAGAGAGAGAGTTAAAATTTGTTGCCCGGCGGGTAGAATTGGGCAACTTACCCGGCAGAACACGCGGTGGCATTGCCCCGTAAATACGGCAAAAAAGAAAAACAGGAGGAAAGCGTTCGAACGTGACCTGCCCAAAACTCTCGCCCAGACCATCGCTCTGCCTTCCCTCGTGCCATCGCTCTGCCTCTCATGCTCAGACCGTCGCTCTACCTTCCCTCTTCCATCGCTCTGCCTCTCGTGCAAAAATCCCAAACTCCTCTATCTCCACTTGCAAGAATTCGATTCCACGTCTCGCTGCATCTTAATTCCGAATCAGTTACCCCTTCCAAGATGACGAGAATAAAGAAAGTGTCAAGGAAGACCTCGACGATGCCGCCGTGGAGAAGGAGTCTACGGCCAGTGATTGAGGAAGACGATGACTTCGAAATGCAGCCCCATCAGACCGAAGAGAAGATGGCCAAAGAACCAGAAGAAGCAGTGGCCGCAGAATCACATACTACCCTGAAAGGGGATACCGAATGGGCCACGATGCCCAAGACAACAGATGTAGCGGAGAAAGAAGCAATTGCGGAAGAGAAGATGGAAAAAGGGGATGTGAACACCGGTGAAATAGGGACAAGAGGAAGCTGCGAAAGGGGAGGAGGTTGCTTCTGCGACTCCTCTGTCAAAAATGAAAAGGAAGAAAAGAGGGGATGTAGATCCCCTGACGAGTAAATTGTCCCAGAAAAGAGCAAAACGAAGTAAGCCGGGTGCTGAGAAAGAAGGCAAAGCGTCTACCGAGACTGGCAACCCTCGGAGTGACAAAGCGGAGAGCAAAGAACGACAAGGTAATTTATGATAGCATGTACATTACAAATGAGAAACAGAAAGATATCGTATAGAAAGTAACAACACATGTTAAAAGAGTAATTGTTAAAAGAAGTAGAGTAACTGATATAGAACATTAGAGTAATTGTATGATAGCCTAGAGTAACTAGAGTACATGTTGGAGTAACTGTACATGATACCAAGAGTAACTACATGATACCAAGGGTAACTGATATATAACATTAGAGTAACTGTATGATAGCCTAGAGTAACTAGAGTAAATGTTGGAGTAACTCTACATGATACCAAGAGTAACTACATGATACCAAGAGTAACTGATATAGAACATTAGAGTAACTGTACGATAGCCTAGAGTAACTAGAGTAAATGCTGGAGTAACTACTATAGAACAAAGAGTAATTTGCACAGTTTACATATCAGTTTGACATATGAAAACCATATTGTTAAGCTAAAAAGGACTAAAAATATAGAGTAACTTCATTCCTATACAGGAAAAGAAAGTGAAGGGAAAGGGAAGGCCAAAGAAACTAATGATACAGATAAGACTGTTGATGAGATAGAAGAAGAGCAGATAAGGAGGAAGAAAGAAAAGGGAAAGGAAAAGGCTACCTATGAGGGAGAAAAAGATGATAGAATTAAGAAGACAGAAAGGGAGAAAGGAAAGGCGGCTGAAGGTAATAATGAATGGATTTGTAAACTTATTAAATTGTTGTTACTATCACATGACACTTACTTGAACTTTATTAAAATTGAAAAATTGAAGAGTAACTTGACTGAGTAACAAGTAATGCTAAAAAAAAGAAAACTAAGAGTAACTTTTCATATGTTTGCAGTGGGGATAAAGAGGTTGTACCACAGGTGTTACCTAAAGAGCTACATCACCGACAACAAGAGCGTGGTGTATACAAGTAATCAGATAAGAATGATGAGGGTGACAACATTTGCAAACATGATAAATATGTTGAATCTTATGGTTGATGTATGCCTCTTGGAAGATTTGATAGATAGATATGTAGATGATGATAGGTTTTTGCTGGCCACAGGGGTGGAAAGAAGGATGACGGTTGAGGATGTAGGGGTAATTCTAGGTATCCCAAGCAGAGGTATGGACATCATACCTAGGAAAAACTCTGAGATTGTGAGATTAATATGGCAACAATTTGCCAGCGCAATAGGTAAAAAAGGAAATGAAGAGGACACCTCTAAGAGGTTAAGGGAAAAGGATGTCCTGCACAAGGACAACTTAGCAAAGCTTTGGCAACAATTTGCAAGTACCGACGATCCATCGGACTACCAGAACATGTGTCGTGCGTGGATGTTATACATGCTGGCAACATTCCTACTCCCAGACACCAGCTATTGCACACCAATCTACATACTGCACTACCTAGACGATGTTACTGAAACGACGCAGATGAATTGGGCAAAGTTGGTGCATGGGAGCATCTTCAGGAATATGAAGATGCTGAAGCAAAATGTCCAGCTGAGGAGGAAAGGGGAGAAAGGGAAAATCACCCTCTACACAACAGGGTGTGTGATGTGCCTATGTGTAAGTGAACGAAATTATCTTCATCTACAAAATTGTTACAATGATGACTATGGGGGGCAGTTACATATGCATTGAATTTTCACTCTGTTTAAATGTAGGCTTGGGCATATGAGATGACAAACATGGCAAAGCCAACGTTCCTCGACGCAAAGCCAAGGATAAAGAAGTGGGCTGCGCCGGTCGAGAAGTTGATGGATTTAGGGGCTGTGAACCCTAAGGATGTAAGAATATTTCTTATTTGTTAAAAAAACTAATATATAACATAATCCTGCAAGTTTGCATTGTTAAATACTATTTTTGATTTTTTATGGACATGTTTGTGAAGGTATGAATATAGACCAGGGGGATAACTGGAGAGCTGCAAGAACAATGAAAGACATGCCCTACTACCTTGCCGATAAAAGGGCGAAAAGTAAACAAACGCCAGACAGGGCGCCAGCAAAGCCAGTCATCCAAAAATGAGTGCCTGCTGATGACTCCAACCTGGCGAGAAGAATTCAAATACTCGAGGAGGAGCTAAAGATGCAGAAGGAGATATGCACGAAAATTGCTGTTGAGGCATTCACTGAACTGCGGAGAGAGAATAAACGGCTAGAAAATAGAATAGCTGAGCTGGAAGAGGAGAACAGAAAACTGAGGAGAAAATTCGGAGATGAAGGTGACAAATCACAGTCACCTGTCGGTGGATTAGAACAATCTGCTGAGAGGTTCTCATCGGGGAATGTTTAAGAACCCAATAAGGATGTTGCTTCGACGAGCAGAGTAGAGAATGAAGGTATGGATAAGGACGACAAGCTGAGGAAGCGAGGCAGGCTAAGCCTCAGAAGAAAATATGTGCAAGAGAATGACTCGGAAGATGATAATGATGGGAAGAAAAATGAGGAGGAGGAGGAAAAGAAAGAAAAATCAGCCGAAGGTTTGGACCAAGGAAAATCTGCACGAGATGTAGAAGAAATAGGTGAACAGTAAAAGAATATAATCGATGAAGAAGGGCAGAAGGAGGATCCCAGAAAAAAATTGTCAAAGATAGAACAGCAAATGATAGGCAGCATCGAGAAAAATGTGAAGAAGAGGAGGGAGGAAAAGGTAATGTTGCATCTCCTTTAAATTATATCAATACTTGAGTAACTGTGTAAATACAGTCGAGTAATTGTGTGATAGAAGTAGAGTAACTGTAGTAATATAAAGAGTAACACTAAGAGTAACTCAGATAGCACTGAGAGTAACTCTGATAGCACTGAGAGTAACTCTGATAGCACCGAGAGTAACTGGTAGAACACTGAGAGTAACTCAAATAGCACTGAGAGTAACTCTGATGGCACTGAGAGTAACTGATAGAACACTAGGAGTAACTGAGAGAACACTAAGAGTAACTCTGATACGCACTGAGAGTAACTATGATAACACTGAGAGTAACTGTAAGAACATAAAGAGTAACTATACGATGGACTATAGTAACCGTACGACATATCAACATAGTATAACTAGTAGAAAATGAAGATTGATTCTAACATGAAGTGCTCTTTTGTTATTGACAGCACAAGTTGTCAAACTTCATTGGTTTCGAGCATTTCAAAACAAAACAATCCAGGGAAATTGTCCACCACTTCATGGACAATATAGAAGAAATGTAAGAGAATTTGTTAATTTGCCAAGTGTACACATATAAAACATCGCTTATTCAATATCCAAAACTAATATGTATAACATCTATACAAACGATTGACATGTCAAAACAAGAATGGAGATTCAGTGATGACACTTGATGCACAGGGAAGGACCTCGCCACCCTACTGTACAAAGATCAAATGATGCAACCACCAGTAAGAAACTAATAAATAGTAGTGTAACACTTTGAGAACTTGTCGTTTTTTTTCTAAAAAAAGAAATCTTGTGGTTATTTTTTCAGGTTATGGACTGCTTTGTACAGATGCTCAAAGCTACCACAAGTAAAAGGAGAAAGAAGGGTTTGTCATGGCATTGCTTAAGCACATATGCTCCGGTAAGAAGAACAAAATTGGTATACAAATATACATCAAAAATACAAAAATATATACACAAAACTGAAACTAATAGATGTGAATTTGCATTTGCAGCAGAAGCTGGCGTTTGATGTTGAAAACATAACCTTGGAGCAGATCGACATGCTATCTCCACTATTCAACGTCCCGATGAAAGATTGGGACACAATGGACTCGGTGTTCACCATATTGAACAATAACAACCACTGGCACTTGTATGAGGCAAGTTTCAGGGAAGGAGTACACCGGTCTTATAACTCAATGAGTGGAAATAGCAAGTCGAAAAAGGAATTCCTTAGATGGGTAAGCAATCTATAAAAAGAAACTCTATTTGTAGTGGATTGACAGGGTTAATGTTTGTTTATAGATGATTAATAAGAGTTGTAATTTTTAATGCAGGTGGGTATTGTCCACGAATTCTTCAGGGGGGCAGAAAAAGGTGACCAACTGTCACAATGGGGACAGGAGTACCCACTATGTCCACAACAGGCAGAAGACTCATTTGACTGTGGGATCTTCGTCATGAAGTACCTAGAATGCCTGGTAAATGGAAAACAAATGGACTTCACCTGCGAGGACATGTCGGCCATAAGGGCTGATATTTTTCAGAGAATGATGGCGAGGGGGGAGTTGCAACCTGTACAAGCACATCAAAAAGATAACAATGAAGCCATCAAAGAAGATCCATCTGAGCAGAATAAGGGAGGAATAGATGAATGTCAAAAGCAACAAGAGGAAGAGAAGACAAAAGCACCAGATGAAGAGAAGAAAACGAAGGAAGAAGTTGTTTCAAGCCTAGATAAATGGCTGGATTTTGGCTGAAATATTGAATTATTAATTGAAATGTAAAACTTGAATAGTTTGCTTCTGTAATTTTAATGTGTAACCGCTATGAGATACATTACTTGTGTGCTGTGAAAATCTTGAAAATTACATGTTTGATCTAAATCATATTGCAAATATGAGTATTTATGGGTTTAGTATATAGAATTTTGTGCTTTGAATGTTGTGTTCTTGAATGTAAAATTGTTGTGGTTTTGTATGGAGATATATACTTTGAGTTAGACTGTTGTGGTTTTACATATCAGAGTTACTCTCAGTGCTAACATACCTATATCGAGATATGTCTGCTTCTGAGAGTAACTGAGAGACCACTAAGAGTAACTCTGATACACACTGAAAGTAACTATGATAACGCTGAGAGTAACTACGAGGACACTGAGAGTATCTGTGACAATACTAAGGAGTAACTGTGATAAAACAAAAAGTAACTATGATAACACTGATACGCATTGATAACAAAGAGTAACTCAGATAGCACTGAGAGTAACTCTAATAGCACTGAGAGTAACTGGTAGAACACTAAGAGTAACTCTGATAGCACCGAGAGTAACTGATAGAACACTAAGAGTAACTGAGAGACCACTAAGAGTAACTCTGATTCACACTGAGAGTAACTATGATAACACTGAGAGTAACTGTGAGAACACTGAGAGTAAGTGTGACAACACTAAGGAGTAACTGAGAGAACACTAAGAGTAACTCTGATAGCACTGAGAGTAACTATGGTAACACTGAGAGTAACTGTGAGGACACTGAGAGTATCTGTGACAACACTAAGGAGTAACTGTGATAAAACAAAAAGTAACTCTAACGTTCAGGAGTCTGCTGTATACGATTCTTTATTAAAGAAGGAACCAGAAAAGTGAAGAAAAGAGAGCACAGAGCTATAAAGATATGTACAAGAGTCTGTTGTACGATATAAATGCACATACACATAGCACAATGCACTGTTGTGTCGTCAGAATAGCACAGTACTACTGGCATCTTTGCAACCCAACAGGACAGAGCACTGTTGTCCATATTTGTAGCACCAACAACACAGAGCATTACTCTCACTGCTGCACATATTTGCAACACCAACAATATAGCCGGGGGCTTTCAGATCTTCAACATCTCCATCCTCCACAGCACCCTCGACGGAAATCTCTTCTTCATCCGTGACTGCTACGGTTTACAACACAGCCGGGGGCTTTCAGATCTTCAACATCTCCATCCTCCACAACACCCTCGACGGAAATCTCTTATGTTGGCTAAATTGGACATTATGTTAATCCCTTTGTTTTGATAATGACAAACATTTCATTCTTGTGGTTTTAACGTGCTATTTGAGTATTTCAGGAACAAGCATATAAGGTGGTGGATAACAAAGACTTGGAAGAACAATTTGATAAAATCGCTTTATTTTCATGATTGTAATCAAATGTAAATGCTTGCACAAGTATATAATGTACAAGTAATTAGATATCATGTAAATCAAGCGTTTAGATCTTCCCTTTCCACTCACAACACTTAGATAGGCCATTCCCCAAGATAGTATCACAATTGCACATTGATACACACACTTAGTAAATGAATACATTGAGTCAGTAATATTCTCGGTCGACAAATCATCGATTGAGAAAATATCGGTCGACAAAAAACTTCGACTGAGAAACTCTCGATCGACAAAATCTTCGATCGAGAATAGACCCTACTAGCCGTTAGACCCAGCAGACAAAGTGGTTGGGAGTTGGAAATGAATGTTGTAAACACTTTCTCCAGAAGGTCCCTCGGTCGACAAATCTTCGACCGAGAAGGACTCTCGGTCGACAAATCTTCGACCGAGAGAAGTTCTGTCTGCACTTTTCAGGGTCAATTAACTAGTCGTTGCAAATGCAATTAGTGGACACATAACGGCTAGTTAAGCACTTAGAACCCCCTAGAAAGTGTCTAGAATGTCCTTAAGCATTCATAGGCCATTCCTATAAATAGGACAAGCCATAGGACACCAAAACTCACCAATTACACACTTGAGTACTATTTGAGCTTGCATACTCATTGGCAATCTGTTTTGAGCAATAGAGCAATACCAACATTGGCTACTCATTCCCATTGCTCAAATTTCATGTCCTATAGGCTAGCATCTCCTATCCATAGAATTTACACTTCTACACTCATTGGTTAGGAGATCAATACGCTTGATATAGGCAAATCAAGCCTTGTGCTTCAAAGGATAAGTTGTAATTTCTGTTTTTCTTTCTTGTTCCCTTTTATCCTTTGTACTCTCCTTGCTACTCCTAGGGTTGGAGGCTGCGGATTGGAGAGGGTTTGACTTCTCAGATGGAGAAGGGGACTTCAGACTACTTCAAGAAGGCTGTTGCAACGGGAAGCTACTTCAGGAGGAAGGCTACTTCAAGGGGGAGCTTGAAGTTACTTCAAGAAGGCTGCTTCAAGGTTGGTGCAACTACTTCAAGTTGAAGGCTGTCTGAAGGGTTTGGTGAAAGGATTGTAATTTTATGTAAAGTCCTTGCGAGGTAATAAAATTAAGTTCTTTCAAAATCCCAGTTGGGTAAGCAATCGGGTAGTGGACTGACGGCCTTAGTACTTGCTAAGGTTGGAACCACTCTAAATCATTGTCCCCTTGTCCAATATTCTTGCAATTGGTTGTTTGAATTAAATAATTGTTAAAATAACTTAAAAACCCTATTCACCCCCCCTCTAGTGTTTTTTCAATCTGTATCAGAGAAGGCTTCAAGGAACCCTAACCAGGTCTTGAAGAATGGAGGGTGATGGTGATTACAATCGCAACAAAAGGTGCAGCCTGAACAAATCTACAACATGTTGCAATTGGTGCTTAGGAACAAGCCATACAACATCTAGCTGCCCATGGAGATCAAAGAAGGAAGACGAGCACAAAGATTGTCTTATTGCTACAACTAGTGAAGAAGAAGAAGAAGAGGTAAGTCTTTTTTATTTATCTAAAGAAGAACTAGTTGCTAGTCTTGAAGAAACTCATAACAAGTATATTGAGTGCAAGAAGAAATTAAAGAAATCTAATAAAACAAATGATGAGTTAAATGATAGACTTCTTGCTCTTACATCTGAAAATGAAGATTTATATGCTAAATTAAATGATCTTGGTTTTGAAAAAGATAGCATTATTTCTGAAAATCATACTTTGAAATCATCTCTAAGTAGTAGTAATGTGAAAATTTTTACTCTAGAAACAAATTATGATCTTCTATCTCAAGAAAAGGTTGGATTACTTGCAAAGTTAAATGATCTTCAAAAACAACCTGTCTTGTGTACACATCTAGATTATGATAATATAGTGAAATAAAGGAATTCTTTATCATCTAATCTAGATCAAGCAAAACTAGATATTAAGAAAAGAATGGATGAGACTGCTAAGTTGCACCAAGAAGTTAGTAGGTTAAGCAACAATGGAATCCTTGATAAAATATTGGATGATTCCTATCATCAAATTGGGAGAAGAGGACTAGGTTACAAGCCTAAGGGGAAATCTTATCAACAACCTAGTTGGAGAAAGACACGAGCACATCAATCTATATATGTACCTAAAGGAACAAATACATTTGTACCAAAGAACAACCTAGAACAAAACCATAGAAAAAGACTTGAGGTTGATTCTATATGTTGCCATTATTGCTTACGTCTTGGACACTACTCTTTTTCATGCCCATACAAGAAAAAGGATGTTGAGTTGGTATGGGTTCCAAAACCCCAAATTGAATTGATTAGACTAAGTTGAGATATGACCGAAGACTTTAAATTGCATATCTTTATGTCTATCTCAACTTAACATAAAGAGATAACAAAATGATTCAAGTAACTAAAATTTCTAACTTGAAAATTTATCTCAATTAAGGTCCTCAAAACTTAAAGATTTGAATATGATTAGTTGAGATTTGATCTAAATGTTACTTTGATATTCATATGTTTTATCTCAACTAAAACTGATTTTTAAATTGCATAATTGAATTAAATATAGTCTATATTTTACTTGGAATCAATAAATAGTTCTGAAGATAATACAGAAACCTTGTCGGTCAAGAAATCTTCGACCGAGCAGTCAGTCGGTCGAGAAATCTTCGACCGAACAGGTCACTGATTTCAGTCTGCAGTAAAATTGCTGAATAATTTGATTGATCAAGTGGCTATCTATTTGCTGTTAATGACTGTTTTACATGCAAAACAAGTTGAAGATCATTTTTGAATATAAATGATATCATTTTGATTGATCCTCTAAATAAGGTAAAACTGAAAATCATATTTAGAAATCACTATTTTATAATGTTTTACATGATTTTTTAAAGCATCTCCTGGTCTATCTATATAGAAATCATGTGTTATGACATTTAGTTTAAATGATCACAATCACTGTATTTCATGGAATTATCATTTTATTGTTCTATCATTACATCATGGATATGCTTTCACTATTTTATCATTCAGCTCATAAAGATGATGCTATGTTACATAGAACAAATAGATAATGATTATTGTATGCGTGGATCCTTGATGATACATAGGCAAGAAAAATGATTCATTGGTGATTTGTTGCTTAGAAAAAGAACTTTAAGGTTTGCAAAACATAAAATAAAGAATTTCTCAATTGGTATCTATAAGAAATTGAGATATCATTCATGCCTTCAAGGATATATGTCTTTTCTTGAAGAATCACATAATTAATATGAATAGAAATAGGACTTGATTTATGCACTCATAGTAAAAAGGACATCATTCATAATAGGTTTTATTCAAAGTAATTTAATTGATATCTCTTTAAGTTACCTGCAAAATTTATACTTCACATGTGAAATCTGCAGATTTTGCCTCTTGGTTGAAATAAAATTTAGCCAAGGGGCGTTATGGTCGAAGTCAAGGTCGACCTAAAATAAGCTTGACAAAATGCTTATCTGTACATCATTTTAATGCATCTAATATTAGTATCTTGACTCAAAATGAGTTCATCATATTAAAAACATGGAGCTTTAATAAAAGGTCAAAATCAAATCTTAAAAATCATTTGTGACCTTAGAATCCTTCATTTGTCTTAATTATAAGATTAAGGGGGAGCTCACAAAAACAAATTTTATTATACGATTAATAAGTTTACAAAAACTTTGAAGCTTGTTATGACCTTAGTATTCTTGAAACTAATGTTTGTTATGAAAACAAAGAAATCTACAAAATTCATGAATATGACATATATCTTGTTCTTAATGGAATTCTTTAAACAAATTTGGGCTTAACATCCCGTGTATCTGGTTAGAGATACATTATGGCTAAATTCGACAATAAATGGCATACATTAATCCCTTGACTTTAAATTGAATATCTCTTTAAGGGGGAGCATAGCATGAAATTAAGGGGGAGAAATACAAAGTAAACTTGGATATCTTTTTGAAATGACAAAGGGGGAGAAATAATATAAAATAAAAAAAAACATAAAATAAAATGAGTTTCATAATATCTCAGCCAACACCCACTTGCAAAACACAAGAATGGATACAAAAGGTAAACTTCAGGTATGAAACTCATATGATTTATATTTCCTTATTTTATATTTAGGAAATGTTTGTCATCTTCAAAAAGGGGGAGATTGTTGACTAAATTGGACATTATGTTAATCCCATTATTTTGATAATGACAAACATTTCATTCTTGTGGTTTTAACGTGCTATTTGAGTATTTCAGGAACAAGCATATAAAGTGGTGGATAACAAAGACTTGGAAGAACAATTTGATAAAATCGCTTTATTTTCATGATTGTAATCAAATGTAAATGCTTGTACAAGTATATAATGTATAAGTAATTAGATATCATGTAAATCAAGCGTTTAGATCTTCCCTATCCACTCACAACACTTAGATAGGACATTCCCCAAGATAGTATCACAATTACACATTGATACACACACTTAGTAAATGAATACATTGAGTCAGTAATATTCTCGGTCGACAAATCGTCGATTGAGAAAATATCGGTCGACAAAAAACTTCGACCGAGAAACTCTCGGTCGATAAAATCTTCGATCGAGAATAGACCCTACTAGCCGTTAGACCCAGCAGACAAAGTGGTTGGGAGTTGGAAATGAATGTTGTAAACACTTTCTCCAGGAGGTCCCTCGGTCGACAAGTCTTCGACCGAGAAGGACTCTCGGTCGACAAATCTTCGACCGAAAGAAGTTCTGTCTGCACTTTTCAGGGTCAATTAACTAGCCGTTGCAAATGCAATTAGTGGACACATAACGGCTAGTTAAGCACTTAGAACCCCCTAGAAAGTGTCTAGAATGTCCTTAAGCATTCATAGACCATTCCTATAAATAGGACAAGCCATAGGACACCAAAACTCACCAATTACACACTTGAGTACTATTTGAGCTTGCATACTCATTGGCAATCTGTTTTGAGCAATAGAGCAATACCAACATTGGCTACTCATTCCCATTGCTCAAATTTTGTGTCCTATAGGCTAGCATCTCCTATCCATAGCATTTACACTTCTACACTCATTGGTTAGGAGATCAATACGCTTGATATAGGCAAATCAAGCCTTGTGCTTCAAAGGATAAGTTGTAATTTCTATTTTTGTTTCTTGTTCCTTTTTATCCTTTGTACTCTCCTTGCTACTCCTAGGGTTGGAGGCTGCGGATTGGAGAGGGTTTGACTTCTCAGGTGGAGAAGGGGACTTCAGACTACTTCAAGAAGGTTGTTGCAACGGGAAGCTACTTCAGGATGAAGGCTACTTCAAGGGGGAGCTTGAAGTTACTTCAAGAAGGCTGCTTCAAGGTTGGTGCAACTACTTCAAGTTGAAGGCTGTCTGAAGGGTTTGGTGAAAGGATTGTAATTTTATGTAAAGTCCTTGCGAGGTAATAAAATTAAGTTCTTTCAAAATCCCGGTTGGGTAAGCAATCGGGTAGTGGACTGACAGACTTAGTACTTGCTAAGGTTGGAACCACTCTAAATCATTGTCCCCTTGTCCAATATTCTTGCAATTGGTTGTTTGAATTAAATAATTGTTAAAATAACTTTAAAACCCTATTCACCCCCCTCTAGTGTTTTTTCATATTCTTCATCCGCGATTGCTACAGTTTACAACACAGCGGGGGGCTTTCAGAACTTCAACATCTCCATCTCCACCTCTTCTTCATCTGCGACTGCTACGGTTTATAGAAGGTACAATTTTACAGAAGAAATACCGACAGCCCCCTTAACATTTCAGTAGCACCCCCTTTGACCTTCTCCTCAGATCCCCTTTAACATTTCTTCACAGCCTACCATGGAGCCGTTCATCCAGCCAATCAACTACACCATTGACGACAAGACAGTGGAATCCATTCTACTTCCTATAGAATGGAACCATCTCCATTTTCACATCAACCCAGGCAAGACCACCTTCCTAATCGGAAACCAGTCTTTCCAGATAACCCTTGTGCAGAATAAAAACGGGTCACTTTCTACTGCTAAGGGCTGGAAAAGGATGATCGCACAACTCAGTCTTCGCAAAGGTTGGATCATCTACCTCAAGCCAACTGATCACCAGACCATCACAGCATGGATCACAGGTAAGTACTTAGAAACACCAACTGAGCTTATTCCACTCTTCAGAATGCATGGCGACGAAGTATACTCTGGATCAGAGGACTCTACAGATCAGCTCTTCATTAGGGACATATACCAAGCAACACCGGGATCAGCTATAAATCTCGTTCAGGTTGACTCATCCACAACATCGGACAACTCAACATCTGCAGGAGACACTGCTTCTTCTTATGGCCAGCGTTCCGTTCACAAATAGCTATATAATTTTTATGTTCTGTTGATGGAGTTCTGTATAGCTGATTTGTCTGTATTTTTTGTATTTTTATGTTCAGTTGATGGACCTTCTTTATAGCTGATCTGGTTGTATAATATATAACGTTTTATGCTTTGAATGTTGTAATCTTGAATGTTTAGCTGTAGTGCTACCAGAAACTCTCAGTGTTGATTATATATAATTTTAAGAGTAACTGAGAGAACACTAAGAGTAACTCAGATAGCACTGAGAGTAACTTTGATAGCACCGAGAGTAACTGGTATAACACTGAGAGTAACTCTGATAGCATTGAGAGTAACTAATAGAACACTAAGAGTAACTGAGAGAACACTAAGAGTAACTCTGATACGCACTGAGAGTAACTATGATAACACTGAGAGTAACTGCGAGAATACTGAGAGTAACTCTGATAGCACTAAGGAGTAACTGAGAGAATACTAAGAGTAACTCTGATACATACTGAGAGTAACTATGATAACACTGAGAGTAACTGTGAGAATACTGAGAGTAACTCTGATAGCACTAAGGAGTAACTGAGAGAACACTAAGAGTAACTCTGATACGCACTGAGAGTAACTATGATAACACTAAGAGTAACTGTGAGAATACTGAGAGTAATTGTGACAAAATAAAAAGTAACTCCAGCAACCAGAAAGTAACTCTACTAGTGTATGGCATAGTAGCAAAAACTGACATTTCATGAGTACACTGAACAAACCATGAAAAAAATTGTACTAATCCAAAAATGTATGTATTCCAAAAGAAAAGAGTATTCAATGCACACGAAGATAAAAAAAATATTCTGCAAATGAGTAAGATCTGATCAAAACAGATTCTTTGAAGCATATTCAAAGTATACATATAGCTGGTGGAGTTCAATGTAACACATAAAATACATTACAAAACACAAAAGTAAAAATACATGGATGGTTACAAAATCACTTTCACAAAAACTGCAGACAAAAAGAACAACCCATTACAGGTTTGAATATCCCTCACTCACGCGCTAATCAACTACAAACTCCAATAGAAAACGTCCAGCATCAACAAACCACACGATCAACAACAGGGACAATCATTGAATAGCAAACAGCAACAACACATAGTCCATAATCACAATGGACTACTTCTTCATAGGGCAGTTCCTGCTATCATGGTTGACCCCAAACTCTAAACAATTCTTGCACTGCCTCTCTCTTTTGGACTGTGCAATCTCAACTCCAGATTTAAACCTCACATCGGTCGATCTAGGTCTTCCCTTAGTTTTGCAACTACTAGGTATATGGACCTTGACAGTAGAAGAGGAAGCTGTATTAGAAGCGGTTGCACTAGTGCCTGCACCAGGATCAGCGACATCTAAGTCTAATAGCTCCTTTCACAAAGCTGATAGTTTTTCATGGCAGAGATCTACAACATTGTTCCTAAACGCTATGTTGACAATAAAATTGCAGGCAGAAACAAGATGAAGTGTCCTCCCAGTGGATGGATGCTTAACGGACGCTTTGCCAAAAATCAAACGGTGTTCTCTGTACCCTTTGGTCCACCTCTTCAGAATGTAAGGCTCGGGAAGAGTGCAATAATCACGGCTCTTCAAATAAGAGAGGATGTGCCTGCAAGGGATGCCTTTGAATTCCAACATGAAGCAACTGCAGGAAACAATGTCACTAGATAACTCTTTCTTCAATATACGGGGAGTTCCAAGTCCACCGACGCGATACACCTCAAAGACACCTTCTGAAGCTTGCTTTACATTGTAGACCATACTTTGGTGAACCTCGAACTGGAATATCTTAAAGATGGACTTGGTGTATATACCTCTCATCTGCTCCTCTAGGGGCCACAATGATGACAAAGGGAGGTTACTGTACTCGTCATCAAAATCTTTGAAATTTTCAATCTCCTGTACATGAGAGTACGCAGTCTCCAACGAACATACAAGTTCAAATAGAGTCTTCCTACTATTCACATGGCTCCTAATGAATGCATTCAGGCTCTCGCTCCTTTGAGTCGTCCTCATGCCCGCAAAGAAGGAGGATTGCATACAACACGGAACCCAATCGCAACGCATCGCATACATATCAGAAAGCCAGTGATGGAAAACAAATCATGCTCCTGAATTACAGAATCCCACCTCTCTTCAAAAATGTCGACATCATCCACATTCCAGACACAATCATTCAACAAGCTTATGATCTTGTCCTTGTTAGGAATGCCACCAAGCTTGGAGGGAAGCTTCTGTAGGATGTGCCAGCTGTAGAAGCGATGCTTGCAATTGGGAAAAACAGAGATGATAGCAGCATTCATAGCAGGGTCCTGATCGGTTATGATGGAAACTGGCTCTTTGCCAAAACAAAGTAAATACTGCTTGAAAACCCAGACAAATGAGTCATACTTCTCATCGACCAACAGAGCAGATGCAAACAACACTGTCTTGCGATGGTGATCAACTCCACCAAACATTCCAAAAACCATCGAATACTTGTTGGTGCAGTAGGTGGTGTCAAACACAATCACATCCCCGAACAGCCCGCAGTCTTCAACAGAGACAAGATCAACCCAAAACAGATGAGTAAGGCAACAATTGGGGTCTTTTTGGTAGCTATAGAAGAATTTCGGATCGATGGCTTTGAAAATGGAAAAGCGATATAAAACCATGTCGACGTCGTATTTGGCCAACTCTTTCCTCTTGCTACTGATGTGTCAATGAGCTTGTCTACTAGTAAATGTCATATTTTCATAGCCACCAGACTCGGATGCTATCAATGCAATTTGTATCGATACAGGTATGTTAGCTTGACTCATGGAAGAAATGATCTCTTTTTGAGTTTCATCAAGAGATGAGTTACACTTGAGGTAACAGAGATGAGCAACGTCAACAAGTTCATGGTTGTGTTCCTCAACAAATGCAGTCACGACCCACATGGATGAGGGCTTATCCAGTATGAAACGTATCATGGCTTCGCAACCACACCTCTTCACAGAACGCCTGTGCTTCTTGGACAACTTATCCTGCAAGTTACCCATTTCATCACAAACGGGGCTCAGAAGCCCTCTAGACCTCTTAGAACGACAGATCTTACCCTGCTTATCACAAACCAGATCTTTACCAACCAGAATCTTACTTCCCCGTTCATATCTATTGTCTTCTTTCCTAATGTTAAACCCACTCATTCCAGCATAGCTAGAATAGAAGGATATACCTTCATCTAGACTTCCAAACTAAAGGCCAACTCTAGGGACTGCAGCTGGGGACGGAGAAGAAACACCAATAGAATGAGAAGACTGAGGATTATCATCATCACGGCCGACACTTGCATTAGCAGCATCTGTATCAAGGCTGGGATCCATGACAGTGTGTTGGAGTAACTCGAAAGATCAGAAGAGTAACTCTGTAACACAACAAGAGTAACTCGGTAAGGCAAAAGAGTAACCAATTATAACAAGAGAGTAACTTGGTAAGACAAAAGAGTAACCAATTATAACAAGAGAGTAACTACGCAAAACATAAAAACATGTATGCCAGTTACTATTTCAAAAACGACAATGCAGAAACAAAAATTGGGTTTCTTTCCCACACAAGATAAAGGGATGAATAAACATTGAAATGATAAGAAAAAACAAAAACAAATGAGTATAACTGAATGAATTTACAAAGAGAAATACAAAATATACCTGAATGTAGCTTGAAAAAATTGTTGCTCGTAAAAATGCAGATAGAACAGTGAATTCTCCCACCACCTCCACTCCCTCCACAACAATTTTCTCCTGAATATGCAGAGAGAACAAGGAATTCTCCAACCACACCCACTCCCTCCTCCTCAGCGGCGTGAGCTTTAGAACAACAGGTGTAAACGGTGGAATCAACTTGGTGAAAATCAATACCGTCACGGGATACACAAATGAAAGTGGGAGACACCTTAGTCGTCCTGCTCTGCAAGATTGATAAAAGGGGAAACTGTTCTTGTTATTCGGGAATGGAAATGAATGTAGGTATTTCTGAGGAAGAAATGTAAAATGGAGATTAAAATACGCCAAGGAAGTTGGAATCAGAGGCGGAATTACATATGTAGGGCGTTAAGCAGCAGATAGGGGGTAGATGATCGGCAGATGGGGGGAAGACCAGATGTATCAGCCTGGTGGTGGCACAGACGACCGCAAATGACGTAGATGATCGGCAGATGGGGGGTAGACCGGATGTATCATCCTGGCGGCGGCACAGACGATCGCGGATGACGAAGATGATCGACAGATGGGGGGAAGACCAGATGTATCAGCCTGGCAGCGGCACAGACGATCGTGAATGACGTAGATGATCGACAGATGGGGGGGGGGTAGACCGAATGTATCAGCCTGGCAGCGGCACAGACGATCGCGGATGACAAAGATGATCGGAAGATGGGGGTAGACCGGAAGAATCAGCCTGGCGGCGGCACAGACGATCAGGTTTTTTCTTTGTTGAACGCGTGCTATAGTAACTTGGACTTAATTACATGCGCCTGCCACCGTGAACATGCTGCCGGGTAACTTAATCAAAACTACCCGCCGGGTAACAAATAAACAGCCATATATATATATATTATGTGTGTAAAACCAACAAAATACGTGCTTTTTATAAACATTAACCATGAAGTTTACAACATGACAACAAAAGGAGAGGCACATATCAAAATAAAACTAGCTAATACAAGATTAACCCCCTTTAGTTAAGCATGAACATCGTGGACTTACATTGGTGTTATATTTTTGGAATTTACATTAGATGTCATATTAGCAGAAGCACGATCCTAATAGGAATATGTTGTATACTTGTTACATAAAATTTTAAAATGGGTACACATCACCACAACTATGATGAGTACGCTAAGTGAAAAATGGCATCACTAGTTTAAGTAATATATTTACTTGGATAAAATTTATATAATGAAAAAATTAAAGCAACAATACTAAATAATTTTTATATAAGTTTGAAGCATATATTTAAATATATTTTCACTGTATCATACAACATCATCATAAGTCCATGACCAATTTCCTAAAAGAATGATATGTGAGGGAAATTCAAAGACAAAACTATCTTAACATGAGGGACCTCAAGGTTAGAAACTAAGAACTACTGTAACATTTTGAAACTTGGACATATTCTCTTTTAGGCCCTTTTCCAAGCTTTATATTTCCTTTTTATCCTTTTTTTGCCTTGATGTTAAAATTGTTGAATTTATAGTGGTTTGGTGAATATTTGTTCAATAATTATACCAATGGAAGGGTTTATACACAAATACCTCAGTGAAATCTTATTTAAGGATCTAAAATGCAGAATCACCACTTAAGTGAACATTGGTAAATAAATTTGTGTCTGAAGCGTAAGGCCACAAACCTTGCTTAATGTATTGAAAAAGCTTAATTACTATAAGTAAGTGATCTAAACCTTAATTTAACTTTTAAACGTGTTTTAAAATCATATAATGAGCCTAAGTTTCAAATTTGATTCAATTTGGATGTTGTTTGTGCAAGTTATGTAATTTTAGGTACATTCTGGACTTTTATACAATTTAACCAATTGGGAAGTTTTATTTGTAAATTGTCACATGCGTTATAATCCTTAGATATACCCTTACCATTCTCAAGATTTTGAACCATGGGGCACCTAGTTGCACCTTGGTTTGAAGGTGTTTCTCTCCAAGGGCATTTCAGGGATTACTCTCTTTATAAATGAGCTTATCTCTAAAAGCTATCAACCAATGTGGTTACTTTGTTGATTGGAGGATGGTGGGGATGGCCTAGAAGTCTTTGCGGACTTTTAGAACCATCATTTGATATTCAAGAAGTCTCTATGAGTTGTCCTCTTGCATGGCCATGAACCCTTAGGATAAGGACACGTAGAAAGTCCGATAGACACCTCATGCTTGCCCCCTTCTTTATAAAGCCATATCTATCCCTTCCCACCTCCCAATTCAAAAAGTCATGTTGTAATGACCACATTTGTGCTTAATTGGTATATTAGGGTTTACATGAATGATTACATACTTGATTAGATTGACCATCATTTAGATGTGATTAATGATAGTAGATCAATTGTGATGTTTTAAACCTAAGAAGAAACTCTAACTATGATTTAAGTTTGAAGAATTAGGGTTTGAGAAATGTAAACCCTAATCGGCAAAAAATAGGGTTTAAATAGTACATGAATATGGAATTTGATCAGGATAGTAGTATAGTAAATTATTTTTCATATTTTCTACGAATTTTGTATTTAATTGAATTTTGGATATGATATGGATAACTCAATCATGCATATTGGAAAAAAATTTCAGAATATTTGAGTGTTCTTTGAATGTGGTTCTCAGTCGAACTATACTTCAACCAAAATGTCGATAGAGTGCTTTTCAGTAGTGTAGTGTTTTATTTTTAGTTATTTATTGGTAACTCCAAATGATTTGAAATTTTAACTGGAGATATGAAACTAATCATAAACAACATGTAAAATTTTCATAATTTTAGGATGCATTTAGACTTTATCAGTAGACGAATTACAGTAATATTTTTATGACAAAAAATTCAGCTGAAATAAGAGAAAGTATAGTGAGGGGTTAATGTGCAATTGACCCAAGCAACTCATTTGTTCTATATGGTCAACCTAACACACAAGGAGCTCTCATAATTCCTGATTCAATTCAGAGAAATGAAATCCTAAAGAGAGAGGAAGAGTTAGGGTTTGAGAGGAGAAAGTGATGGAGATGTTGACCTAGGGTTTTGCGGTCCGAGGAATGATGAAATCATGTAAGTTTAGCTTCTTTGCATAGACTTTAATGGTAAATCTTCTCTCACATGTCAAGATTCCGTACCTCCTCTGATTTGATCCAAAATGGTATCAAAACTTCCCCTTTTCTCACTCTTTCTTCATAATACCTCATTTTTAGGGTTTCCGAGTTGAAAGAAAGAAGAATCAGGTGAATTGCTAGGGATTTGATATGAGATCGATATTTTTAGGGATGAGATGCATTTTTAAGGTGTTTTCACACCTTAGGGTGAGTGGGAACTTCCATTAAACAGTATATTGCAAAAAAATTGGTTAAATCATCCATAATCTTTAATTGCTTAGTATGCGACTACAAACCCTGAATTGTCTGTTATTCAAGTTGTTGCAAAATGATATGAAATAGATTCTTCCTCTATTTGGATTAATTTCAGATGATAAAATCATATTACAAATGTATAAAATACATCCTAATGAGAATTCCCTAAGTATTCATAGATGTTATAAGAGTAAACTAAAATATAGGGAATTTGTCTATGACTAAAATTGTTGTATAATTAAATAGAGAGATTTGTTTATCTGGATCCCCTTGGTTATGAATGATTGTTTATCTGAATGCATAGTATGATGGAGCCTCCACTTACGTGGAGTTTTGTGCCCCACTAAAAATCCTAGATATAGTAAGTCTCTAAGTTTAGCCTTGCGTATGCTATAATAAGATCTCCACCCACATATGCTAAGATATGTGGAAGTCTTATCGTAGTATAGTTAAGGGTCGAATCCACGAGACAACGATCTTGTTAAGAGTTTAACAAGATGGAAAACGTAGTAATTTACTTATCTACTTAAAAGTTGATATTTAGATCCAAGAGTTGGTTTGGTGATTAAACTAATGTGCAAAGGAAGTAAATAGCAAGAAAGTAAACTTAAGGTTGTAAACGATGTTTGGGAAACCACTAGGATGTGACCAAGTTTTACCACCACTACACATGGATCAAAACATTCATCATAATAACACGGATTGCAAAGAAAAGGGTCTAAACAGCTAGTATCTTTGTAGACTTAGCTTCCTTTCAGATAACTAACTACAAGAAACACGGGGGTATTGCAATGCCAGCCATTCCTAAATGAGTGGTCACTTACTTTGCATTACTCCCTCGATAAAGTGTGTTCCTCGACCCATCAAAGTTGTACTTTCACATGTCAACTGATTCCATTTCATAGTATGGAAGTACAACGATGGGGGTGAGTTTACTCCACTCCATGAAAGATGTTCCTAGATATCGAAACAGATGTATGGTGACTACATACATCAAGAACTAACATGCAATCGGTAATCAAATCTAAAAGCACAAACGTATATAATTTGTACTGATATATAAAAGATAACACAAGTTGGTGATCAAGCAACAAGCATTCATTAAACGATTGATGTTAAACTGAAAAGATAGTATTTCTCTATTGCAAACTCATGAATTACAATGCATGAGATGAAAACATGGGTAGCGGGGCTACTCCCTGCACCCTAGTGTATGATACTACTCGCTCATGGCAAGAACAAAGAAGGAGACGGGAAGAGAGAGAGAAAGCATCATTTCCACGTAGGAGGGAGGAAGGTCGAACCCTTGGAGGAGAGAACAACTATCTTTACACTGCATGGTTGTCTTGATGAAGAATCCTCCACTTCCCACCTTCTTATGTTGATGAGAGAGAAAATAGCTTGAATATGGAGTATGGATATTGAACCAGTAGCCTTTGGGCAAAGGATGAAGGTGGAACAGCTCTGGAGTGATTGGGGAAGCCTCTGGGTGTCCAAGAAGTTGATACCTAATGAGAACTTCTTCGGTTATTTTTATAGGCTTCCAAGGAGTCCCAAATGGTCTTGGGACCGTTTGGGTCTTTAACAGTTTGGGGATCATATGGCATCATGCGATCTCAGGATCATTTGGCTACATACGGTCTTGGGTCCATTTGACTTCATGCGGTCTTCCAGACCGTTTGCTTTTATTCGGTCTTGGGACCGTTTGGGTTCATTCGGTCTTGGGACTGTTTGGACTTCATTCGGTCTTGGGACCATTTGCCTTTATTTGGTCTTGGTATCGTTTGAGTTCATTCAGTCTTGGGACCATTTGGACTTCATTCGGTCTTGGGACTGTTTGAGTTCATTCGGTCTTGGGACCGTTCGGACTTCATTCGGTCTTGGGACCGTTTGAGTTCATTCAGTCTCGGGATCGTTTGGACTTCATTCAGTCTTGGGACCGTTTGAGTTCACTCGGTATTGGGACCGTTTGAGTTCATTCGGTCTTGGGACCATTTGGAATTCATTCGATCTTGGGACCGTTTGAGTTCATTCGGTCTTGGGACCGTTTGAGTTCATTCGGTCTTGGGACCATTTGGGGGCTTTTGCATTTTTTTGGGTTTTTCTGTAAGAAGAAAAAGATAAATGTTAGTTTAATGGTGAATTCATAATAACATATAAAATTAAGGATTATATCTAATTTATCTAAGAAAAAGTATGGAAAATTAAGAAAAACTAGTAAGATAACATCACAAAATGGGAGGTTATCACCCCCCTAACTTAGAGTCTAGCTTGTCCTCAAGCTAGATAGAGCTAAGGCACATAGTGGCGAGGTAATTTTATTTAGTGAAGATTTCTATACTCTTGCTTCAATTCTAAACCAGAGATCTCCTAGAGTTTTATCGAGGCTTCCTCTTGCACTAACTCTTTCAAGTATCTGGAGTTGCATGGATCTCAGGTTTCTTCCGTATCGTCTAACTCGCACTGGGATCACCTTTTCCTCGATCGCATTCCATGCATGTCTTTGACTCTAAGCAGTTTTATACTTCTTTGAAATTCCTACCGAAAGCTAAGATAGGTATGAGGGTTGGCTAAAGGCTGCTGTGTAACTCCCCCTTTAGGTGGGGGAGGGTTTATCTAAGCTTTTAGGATCTCACTACCGGGCGTGACACATCTGCCTTTGTGATGGTAGCTAAATGTATCGGCCGAGCGAGTCCTTTATCAGCTTTTTCATTTACTTGGAGACCTTAGGATCTCACTACCGGGCATGACACATCTGCCTTTGTGAGGGAAGTTGAATGTACCGGCCGGGTAAGATCTTTATTGGTTCTTCGTATAAGTCCTTATGCATGGCACAACTCTCATGTTTTTATTCAACACTCAGGATTTTATTCATATGCTCATAGGCTTAGGAATTTGGTATTTAGGATTTTATTTGGGCTGCCAAGCCTCTTTTTTTAAAAAGAAGAAAACTATTTCTTAGGGTTTCCTGATGCACTTATTACAGTTTCATACTTGGTGGTCCACTTGCAAGGTTTCTTGATTTGGATTTCATCTGGTTCCCTCCCATCCTTGAGAGTGTTTTAGCTTGTTTAGGCTGGGATGATAACATGTGGAGAGTCTGATGCAGAATTGAAGCAAAAGTATAAAAATTGAGTATGAAAGTTATTTATAAATTTACCATTACATGCTTAGATGCTACTTATGTAGTTGTGTTTGAGGACTACTTTGTCTCTAAATTAGCTAGGGGTGACTCTTTTCTGAAGCAAAAGTTGTTTTATATGCTAGAGTTATTCTATCAAAGAATTTACCGAAAAATCTAAGTGTCAAAGGAAAGGAAAAATATGTACAGAAGAACAGAGGTGAAAGAAGGAGTAAAGACAAAAGGGGTTTGAATATGATACCTCGCCCTTGCCTAGTGTACCCCCCTAACTTATCACTCACTCTATCCTCAGGGTGTCAAAGTGATAGGTTGAGAAGTACATGGGCAAGGGTATTAAGGTTCTGTTAATCCCTTGTTTGCTCCATGAGATCGTAGGAGATTAGCTGCGAATTTTCCACATAAAGCATGGTAATCCACGCCCTTCATGTCCTCCACATGTTTTCCAAGAATAGTGGTGGTATACATCCAGTACAGGACGTGGAAACCATAGTCATTTGATTCTCTGATCTGTTGGGGACATCTGTGGCTGAAGGCTGGGCGATGGAAATGTTCTTTGTCATATGACTTTGTGTGTTTGCCCAGGAGGTCGTATAGTCATTCAGCACAATCCTTAGCCACTTCCTCCATGGGCATCTTTGCTGTAACAACATACTATTTTTGTTTTGGATCAAACTGGTTGTCAGAACTATTGTAGAGTATTGTGGTTCCTTTGTGTAGGTTTGTTTCCAGTAGCATCCAGTGTTCGGAATGAAGAAAGGGAAGCATAATGATCTTCGGAGTTGTGTGTTGAAGATATGAGATAAGTGCCTCCATGGTTCCGAAGTTCTTCGACCCTAATAGATCATCCTTCATGTATGCTGATGCCATATAAATCGTAGGGTGGTCCCGTGCTAGAAGGAACTGGTACACAGTCATCACACTCACAGATAAAGAACATTTAATTTGTACGGATTCACAGAGAGAATCTGCCATTACCAGAATATCTTCTTGCAAGAAAACCAGCTCATCATTTTCTGCGTATAGCCTAGACATGATGAGTCGGAGTTCTTTGTCAGAAAGGCTCTTGCATGCATTAAGGTCAAAATTTGGAAATGTTGGTTCTATGGAAGATAGGGGCACCATTGGATGGAATGCTCTGTTGATGGTGACCCATGTTATCAAGTCGACGCCCCCCCTTCGTCCTTCACCATATCGAAAGCATAAGGGTTCCACTGGCGTTGTTCCGGGACCTTGGCGGTTTGTTGTTGCTGTTTCTGCAACTCCTTTAGAATTGTCCTATATGGATGCTTTTGCGGACGTTGGATAGCAGAGAAGAGATACTGAGGTATGTCGTCTTATGCCATTATCGGATCCTTAAAGAATCGTCTGTCACATATGAGTTCCATGGCATAACGTCCCCATAAAGAGTGCATATTATCTACTGCTAACTCAGTAAAGGGGATTTGTCGATTTAATGCTTTTGTGTGTCTTATTGTACAGAGAGCACAATCCCCTGAACCCTCAAATGTTTGGATTGGTGGGTTGATGATTCAGAACCAGGGTTGATTCCAACCATGTCTAAGCGATGGGAAGGTGGCCCGTACTATTTTGAGAAGCCAAAAAGGAATGCATCGTGCTTCCCCGGATTCTAACCCTATAAAGTTGGTATGTCCGCTTTTAGTTCACTGGTGCAAAAGTTGTATACCCTGTCATCACGTGCCTCAATGTCGATGATCATGAGCAGCTAGTGTCCAGAAACTTTAAAGGACACGGTGATGTAGTGTGCCCTCCTTGCTAGACCAGTCTGTAGCCACTCTATGGACTTCTCCTGTAAGTCCTTGTGTAGCAGAGATAGGGACAGGGCGGGTGAAGCATTGAAAACAGGCTGCGCTTTATTGGAGCTTTGGAATTCTTCTATAGCATTGGCAAGTAGGACGTAGAAGATAGCCATCGTCACCGCCGATTGTGGTCGAAGGAGAATACGGAAATCTTCATGGGTCAACTTGTGCTTTGTCTTTGTATTGTTATATATGATGTCCCCTCCGTTCTTGGGATCGTCTAAAATAGTGTTTAGGATAAAGATGTCCTGAACATCTAGTGTAGAGATGGCCACCATGTCTAGATCTTTCATCATGTGAGGTAGAGGTGGCGGCGGGGGCAGGTCCTATGGAGGGAGTGGAGTCTACGCACTATCGTCTAAGAATGGAGGTAGAGCTTCGTCTTTGTCTGAGTCATAGTTGGAGTCGAGTCTATCTTCTGTGTCGAGACTCACTCTATCGGGTTCTTCTTGTTTTGGGGGGAAGTTTGTAGAATGTTGAATTGCTGGTGTAGTTGGGCTTATGCTGGTTTCCATTATACATTGTTGAAATTCAGCAAAAGCAGCTTCTTTAGCAACTTCTCCCAGTGATCCCATGGCTGAGAAATTAAAGAACTGGTCCCCATATGACATTGTGACGTTGTCATTGTTATTGGGGGACTTGGGATCTTTGGTTCCACCTTCTTGGTGGCCTCTATCATGTCCTATTTTTGCAGGGTCTGCCCCTCGACTGGTGCCCTTCCCAGCATTGCCTGGGTCATCAAGTTGATCATCTGAGGAGGAGTTGTCATTATTAGAGTTAGTCGAGGAATTAGAATCCTCATCTTCATCTTCGCTTTCATCGTCATCATCATCTGTTGCTTTAGTTGTTGCCTTCATGATCGACTTCTTATTGCACTGCCTATGGATTGCTTGCAACTCTTTGAGTGCCACTTGCACATGCTCGTGGGTTTCGAGCGGTGCGTCGTGGCTATCTTTAAGATCCACATATCGTGATTCAACAAAGTGAAGTCATGCAGATAGATCGATTATTTGTGTGGGAAGGTCGTTGAGTTCTTTGTTGGAGTTCTCTTCGTGGAGGCAGATGAGTTGTACTATGTTGTTGTTGATGTTGTCCAAGCGTGTGCTTTGAGCAGTTTGCTGTTGCTGAAGCTCACGGAGGGTCTCAGGCAAAGGTTGAGTTTGCGTAGAGACCTTATCGACTTGTTGGGCCAATACCTCTTGCTGGCCCTTCATCTCGAGTACCAACTCCGACATGTTTTGTAAGCGGTTGTCGATGCGGTCGACTTGCTGGGCCGCTACTTCCTGCCATTGTTGGATGCTTACGACGATGCCTGGTAAGGCGTTGTTCTGCTCGTCGGTCTTGGAGACCTGTGAAGTGATATCCTACACACAAGAAAAAATAGATAACAATATGTTAGAAGGGTCGGTGAGGAGATTTCGAATGGTGTCAAATTTCCGTATGAATTCCTCACCGACTTGTGAAAAGAGGACCCCAAAGATGGAAGGGTAAGGTGGCTGGGGTCGGAGTGGAAGGGTGTTAGTGCCTTGCAAAAGAGACACTAGTGATGGACCAACGAATTGCGTGGTGACCGTGGATGGAGTCACTAGCGGTATCGGGGTGGTGGTGGTAGATGAGGTAGTGGATGGGAATGGGGATGTTGAGGGGAAAGTGGTTGAAGTGAAGGTAAGATCGAGCGTTGAGGTGGAGAATGGAATGCTCGAAGAGAAAAAGAGTGCGACGGAGTGTGCGGGTGATGTTGTGGATGTGGATGAAGAAATTGTGGTGGGCGTTGTTGTGGAGAAAGGGGGAAGAGTGATGGATGGTGGAATGGTAGAAGGTGGTGGTGTGGTTGCGGAGGTGAACCCAACATCTAAATCGAAGATGAAAGGTTCTGGTGTTGGGGTTACTATGTTTTCGACGTTGTGTGGTGGCTCCGCCTCTGGGTTGATCTTTGATGTGGGCATATGTGATTGTTGTTGTTTTTGTTTGTGCAACTTTAAAGACCGTGTTACTGGAATTTTCTGTGGCCTTGCTCCGGGGGCAGTGACGCTGTGATCTGTATGCCCTGCCTTTGCTTTGACTGAGGCGATAAGGTTGGCAAGCTCCTCTTCAATGAAGAGAAGCTTTTCTTTGTAGTAATCTGCCAATTCTGGAAGCGACAACAATGTCCTAGATGCTTTGACAGTGGGGCAGAAGATGTAGTGGAGTTTTGCATCCTTCTCCTTTATGAAGTATGAGTTCTTTAAACTATGCTCATTTGTAAGGATGTCACCCTTTATCATCATGCACTTGAGTAGTGGTCTGTCCATTTTGAGAAATTTCAAGATTGATGTTATGTGACCTCCCATGTAGATTTCTTTCCCAAGGGCGTAAGCTGAGTGCTTTTGAATCAGATGTCATCCGATGTTGACTGGAAGCCCTTTGAGGATGGACCAGAGAATAAAGAGATCGGAAATACTAACGTTTCCACCCTCTGTCCTTGGGAAAAGAGCGCTTGTAATAATTTTGTGTAGTGTGCGCACTAGGCCAGAATGTATGTTAGAGGCCTTGCAAGTTTTCACTTCATAGTTTGGAATCCCCGTCAAAGCTTTCGAGAAGGTATGTCTATTAAACCGGGGATGGTCCAGGCTTGCCTCCTTAGCCTTTTTTGTCTGATCTTGGTCGATGAATATCTCATTCAGTGTATTCTCAGTCAAGAAGACCTTGTTGCCAAAAAGTGAGGTTACCAGCCTGTGGTCACCTCCGTCTTTCCATTTGTCCATTACATCCACAGTTTCTTTGTGGAGGTGTGTGAAGAACTCTATCGTGGGTTCGACATAAGAATTCTCTACAACAAAGCAGAGTTTTGATAGGTTTGCGCTGTTGAGCAGGGCAAGGATTTTGTCATAAATCCCCATCTTCTTCAGTACGTTAGAGCAGACGTACTTTGTCGGTCGCAACACCTTGTCACCAACTGGGAGGTGTTGGATGTATAGGTCAGCTGGTGCAGGTTCTGTGGTGGTGGTGGGATTTGGAACAATAGGGATAGTGTGTCCTGATAAGATCTGTTCCCTTGCGGTCGAGGGTCGGACTTACTTCCTTGCCCTTTTCTTTGATGGTTGTCCCTTGGCGGCTTCTTCAGTCTTCCTCTTACCTTTGGACTTTAGGCCTGGGGATTTGTCCTCAGAGTTTGGTGCATACTCTGAACCTTCGTCACTGGAGGAACTATCTTCCACTTCTTCAACGGGTTCCTCAGTTAGGCACATGTTGACTCAGTCAAGTCCGTTCATGACCTTGATCAAGTCAAACTTTGGTGGGACCTTTCCGGTCTTTTCGTAGGTGTCCACGATTTGCTGGAGCTTTGTGCGGTCCTCCAGTAATTGCTCCCTTGTCTAGAAGGGAGCGTCAGCAGTTCATGTGGCTTTTTTTGTAGGTGAGGCCATACTATAATAAAAAAATTATATATGTTAAGATGAAGAAATGTTGAATGGATTGCAATATATTTAGGGATGAAATTGTTTTAAGGATGAAATTATGATTTCCAAGACTGTTTGGCTCCACGTGGTTTCAAAACCGTTTGGGTCCAAACAATTTTCACTCCAAACAGTTTCTCAACCATTTGGGTCTAAATGATTTCTCGACCATTTGGCCACAAACGGTTTCAAGACCATTTGGCTCCAAATGGTTTCTCAACCAATTGTCTCCAAACGATTTCATGATGATTTGGCCCCTAACAGTTTCAAGACCGTTTGGATCTAAACGATTTTTGCTCCAAACGATTTTATGACTGTTTGGGTCCAAACGATTTTACGACTGTTTGGGTCCAAACGGTTTCAAGACCGTTTGGCACCAAACGGTTTGCTCCAAATGGTTTCTCAATCGTTTGGCCCCAAATGATTTCATGACCGTTTGGGTCGAAACCACTAGGGAGATGAAATGGCGGGGACGACAAGCAGTGAAAGGTTGGTAAAAATGGTGAAAACGGTGCCGTCTATGAAGGTGTTAATGGTGGTGATAGCGTCAGCGGTAACAGATGAAAGCGTCATTTGCGGTAGGGAAGGCGGCGACAGCGGCGGTGAAGGAGACGGTCGCGGCGGTCTACCTCGTTGTCAGAGTGCGAAAAGGATCGCGGCGGTGGGAATGTCAGAGAAAGGTGTGCGACAGAACGACGGAGCAACTTTCTTGGATGCGCACAGAGACGATGAAGGTGGTTTCAAAATGGGGCAGCGAGGGAGAGGGTATGGATGGGTCACGCGGGAGTAGAGAATTGTGGGAATGGAGCATGGATTATGCATGAGAGAGAAAGTTTGAGAAACTAAAGGAAAGAAAAGATGAGGGGATGAAGCGATACTTATAGAAAAGGAGGGACGACGTTACAAATTCTCAAGGGTGAATGGTTTCGAGACCGTTTGGATTCAAATGGTTTCGATACCGTAAGTGTCCAAATGGTTTCAAGACCGAAAGGATCCAAATGGTTTCAAGACTGAAAAGATCCAAACGGTTTCGAGACTGTATGGAGCCCAAACAGTTTTGAGACTGAAAGGATCCAAATAGTTTCGAGACCATATGGAGCCCAAATAGTTTTGAGACATGTGAATCCAAACGATTTCGAGATCATGTGGATCCAAATGGTTTCAAGACCGTAAGGATCCAAACGGTTTCAAAGACGTTTGGATCCAAACAGTTTTAAAACCGTTAGGATAGGATTAAATTGGTTTTTTTATTTTTATATTTTTGTGTTTGTTTTGGATGCTGTGTAAATTTTTATATTTTCTGGATAAAGGTGATATGTCTAAAATAAGAAATTAGAAAATTTTCAAAAAAAAGGTGATACTCAGTTCTTGGGTTGCCTCCCAAGTAGCGCCTGGGTTTTACGTCGCTGGCTCGATGAAGTTCTGACTTGGTTAGATTGATGTAGCAGGATCACAAATCTCAATAGTTTGTCTTGGAATTTTGTCAGTTGGGGTATAATATTTCTTTAATCTATGGCCATTAATAGTTCTCTCCCCTCCATTGTCATAAATTATGATGATTGCTCCGATTGGATAGATGTGCTTGATGGTGAATGGCCCAGACCACTTTGTGTGAAGTTTTTCGGGGAACATCTTAAGTCTAGAGTTGAAAAGAAGGACTTTATCTCTGACGACGATATCTCTCCTTTTGAGATGTCCATCGTGCCACATCTTAGTTTGTTCTTTATAGATCCTAGAACTTTGGTAGGCGATCATTCGTAGTTCCTCAAGTTCTTCTAATTGCAGTTGTCTATACTCGCCAGCACTTTTGAAATCAAAATTCAATTGTTTGATGGCCCACCAAGCTTTGTGTTCCAATTCAACTGGAAGATGACATGACTTTCTGTTGGCTAAATGGACATCCATAAAATCCCTTTGTTTTGATTATGACAAACATTTCATTTTTATTTATCTGACGAGCTACTTGAGTGTGCAGGATGACACAACTATAAGGGAAATCCAACATGAAGTATTTATATTTTCATGCAAATGTAATCATTGTAAAAACTTGTACAGAATTATAATGTACAAGTACTTAGAATCGCATGTAAAATCAAGCATTGGATTTTCCCTAGCTAAACACCTTAGTCATCCATTCAATAGGACCACCTATGCACACATACGTATAACTAGTACCTAACTTGAAACCTTAAAACAGGATCTCTCTCGGTCGACCAACTCCTCGACCGAGATACTCTCGGTCGACCACATTATCGACCGAGAAAGATCCAAAAGTAGCCGTTAGACACAGCTGTTGACAGTTGCAAATAAACGTTAATCCAGAGAGCCTGTCGGTCGACAAATCCTCGACCGACTGGGCATTTCGGTCGACAAGTCCTCGACCGAGATGGTCTCTGACAGCAACTGCAGAATTAATTAACTAGCCGTTGCTAATGCGCCTAACTTATTCCTAACGGCTAGTTAAGCACTAGGAACCCCCTAGAAGTTGTCTAGAATGTCCTTAAGCATACTTAGGCTATTCCTATAAATAGGACAAGCCATAGGACACTAGAACTCACTTCTTACACTTGCTATACTTGAGAAAATACTTGAGCCCTCTTGTGCAATCTGTGTGAACTGAGCTTTGTGATCAATTGGCCATTTTCCCTTTAGCTCAAGCTCGTCCTATAGGCTAGATTTTCCTAACCCTAGCAATCACAAGTCCATCATATTGGCTAGGAAAATCCAAACGCTTGATCTAGGGAAATCAAGCCTTGAGCTACAAGGATAAGTTGTATTTTCTTTTATTCCTTTCTTGTTCCTTGTATTACTTGTACTCTCCTTGCTACTCCAGGTAGGAGGCTGCGGATTGGAGAGGGTGAAGCTCTTTGTGGTGAAGAGGAAGACTTTGGACTACTTCAGAAGGTTGTCTTGACGGGAAGCTACTTCGAGAGGAAGGCTACTTCAAGGGGGAGCTTGAAGTTACTTCAAGGAAGGCTGCTTCGAGGTTGGCAAGACTACTTCAAGGTGAAGGCTGTCCAAAGGGTGTTTAGAAAGTATTGTAAATTTTATGTAACATCCTTGAGAGGTAATAAAATTTAGTACTTTCAAAATCCCGGTTGGGTAAGCAACCGGGTAGTGGACTGACTCCTTAGTATTTGCTAAGGTGGAACCACTCTAAACACCTGTGTTCCTCTTCTTAATCTTTAGTTTGGTTGTTTGAGTTTAAATTATTTTAAAATATATATAAAACTCTATTCACCCCCCCTCTAGAGGTTTTCAATTGGTATCAGAGCAGGCTTCAAGGAGCCCTAACAAAGTCTTGAAGAAAAGATGGGGGATGGAGTGCTCAACAACCTTAACATTGAAGGAACGCTCGTTGCTCGACCTCCGGAATTTGACGGGACAAACTATCAATACTGGAAGAGAAGAATGCAATTTTACTTCCAAGGAATCAATTGGGATCTTTGGAGAATGGTATCTACACCATACACACTCCCACAAGACGAGTTCGAAGTATGGGATGCCAATACGGTAAAAATGGCCCAAATGAATGCAAAGGCAGTAAGCATTTTATATTGTTCCATTTCAGTAGGTGAATTTAATAGAGTATCAAACTGTGATACCGCATATGACATTTGGCATAGATTATCTATAACATATGAGGGTACTGTTCAAGTTAAAAACTCTAAAGTTAGTTTGCTTAAAACCAAATTTGAACATTTTCGTATGGATCCAAACGAAACTATTAGTGAAATGTATTCAAAATTTTCTACTATTGTTAATGGTTTGAGTGCTTTAGGGAAACCTGTTCTTGAGGAAGATCAGGTATCAAAAATACTTCGATCTCTTCCTCCAAAGTACAAACCAAAGGTGACAGCTATTGCAGAAGCAAACGATCTCACTCGCCTCAAAATGGAGCAGCTCATCGGAAACTTAGAAGCTCATGAGGCAGACCTAGAAGAGGAAGAAAGAAGAGAACATGAACATCAACGTGGGCCAAAGAAAGACGTGGCTTTCAAAGCATCAAAAGCTCTCTCACAAGAGAGTGAGGAATCTAGTGAAGAAGAAGGAGAAGAGGCATTGATAGTCAACGGTAAGAAATATAGAATGTTTAAATCTAATAAAATTTCTAGCTCTTCTTCCACTCCCAGGTGCTTCGAATGTGGAAAGAAAGGACATTTCAAAAATGAATGTCCCAAAGCTAAGAAGGGAAAGAAAAGCTCACATAAGAAGAAAGAAAAAGCTTATAAAGCGGCATGGGATGAAACGAGTGAAAGTGAAAGCGGAGAAGATAAAGTAGAATGTCTAATGGCAAGAGAAGATGAAGAATCTCAAGAGGTAAGCCTAGTTGATCTTCCTAAAGAAGAGTTAGTAGCTAGCTTACAAGAAACTTATGATAAATATGTTGATGCCAAGAAGAAACTAAAAAGGACTATAAAATCAAACAATGAGCTCATTGCCAAAATAGATGAACTTTCTTCCGAAAAGAATAACATTGATCTTGAAAATGTATCTTTAAAAACATCTTTAGATGATTGCACTAGAAAGCTACTTACTTTGGAGACTAATGTTGATCTTCTATCAAAAGAAAAGACTGATTTGTTAGCTAAACTACAAGCTTTTCAAACTCAACCTATCTTGTGCAATCATTCGGACTATGACAATATTGTAAAAGAAAAGGATTCATTGCTTTCTGATTTAGACCAGGCAAGAAAAGATATACATAAGAAAATGAATGACATTGCTAAGTTGCAAAGAGAACTTTATGAGTTAAGAAGAAAAGATATTCTTGATAACATATTGAAGAGTGGTACGGCCTTCAATGGAAGAAAAGGTTTGGGATATGTTCCAAAGAAAAACCAAACCAAAAAGACCCAAACTATGTTTGTACCCAAAAACACAATGGCTAGAAAAAGAAATGAAGTTGATTCTATTACTTGTCATTTCTGTTTACGTCTTGGACATTACTGTTTCTCATGCCCCTACAAGACTAAGAAGTCCAACTTAGTTTGGACCCCAAGACCCCAAACTTAGAAGAATGGAATGAAGTTGAGATATGACACAATACTTAATTTTTGCAATTTATATTGTCCTATCTCAACAAACGATGCTATGCTTATTGGTATTATTTTTCTGCATTGGTGTACTAAAACAGAAACTTCGTCGGTCGAAGTATTGTCGACCGAGCTCTGGGTCGGTCGAAGTATTGTCGACCGACTGGATGTCTTCAACAAATCGAAAATCTTCCAGTACTCATTTCGGTCGAAAATTGGTCAACCGAAAAATTTTCTGTTCTTTTTGATTGTGATACAGTAACCTGCTCGATCGACAAATTGTCGACCGAGAATTATATCGGTCGAACAATTGTCGACCGACTAGTTTTCTGTATCAGAACTTTTATACACATATGCATTTTAAAAGTTTCTAACCTTATCGGACCATCACATGGGTACCAAAATCTAAATTCTAATGCAGGAATGGGTAGTTGATAGTGGCTGCTCCAAACATATGACCGGGAACAAGGACGCCTTTCAAACCTTTGAAGAAAAGAAAAGTGGAACGGTTACTTTTGGAGACAATGGTAAGGGCAAAATCGTTGGAATAGGTAATGTTGGAACAAATCTTGAAATCAAAAATGTTCTACTAGTTGATGGATTGCACCATAACTTAATAAGTGTAAGTCAACTATGTGATAGTGGTTATGATGTGTTATTTAACAAAACCTGCTGCAAATTATTGATAGAAAATACTACAACTGTTGTTTATGAAGGAAATAGAGTTGGAAATCTTTATATCCTTAAACCAAACTCTATGAAATCAGTAGTAGGTAAATGCTTACTTGCAAATGAAAACACCTTACAACTATGGCATAAAAAGCTTGGTCATGCTAGTTCACATGCTATTAAAAAGTTAGTAAAATATGATCTTGTTCGTGGATTACCTGCTTTGTCTTTTGATCAAGTTGCAAATTGTGAACCTTGTACAATGGGAAAGCAAACCAAAACATCTTTTAAATCAAAACATGTACTTAGCACCAGTAGATCCTTAGAATTAATTCATATGGATTTATTTGGACCAATGAGAACACAATCTATTGGTGGCAAACGATACTGTTTTGTTATTGTTGATGATTATAGTAGATTTACATGGGTACATTTTATTGCAACTAAAGATGATACTATTCATGTCTTTATGCAATTTTGTTCTAAGATTGAGAATCTCTTACAACATAAAATATGTACCATTAGAAGTGATCACGGTGGCGAATTTGAAAATCATACATTTGAAACTTTTTGTACTTCTCAGGGGTATACTCACAATTTCTCTGCTCCACGTACCCCACAACAAAATGGTATTTTAGAACGGAAAAATCGATCTCTACAAGAAATGGCTAGGACCATGATGCTTGAACACAACACACCTAAAACCTTTTGGGCTGAAGCTGTAAACACTGCTTGTTATGTGCTAAATAGAGTCACGGTTCACTCTCATTTGAAGAAAACTCCATATGAAATAATACACTCTAAGAAACCTAGAGTTGACTACTTCCATACTTTTGGCTCTACATGTTACATCTTAAACACCAAGGATGATAGAGACAAGTTTGATTCTAAATCACACAAAGCATTCTTCTTGGGATACTCTACTTCTAGCAAAGCGTTTAGGGTATATAACACTATCTCTAGAAAAGTTGAGGAATCCATTCATGTTTCTTTTCATGAAGAATCAAAATCCACAAATTTAGATATCATTGATCTCACTAATCAGTTTGAAACTATAACCATTCCCAATGATAATGAGAAAACTCCCACATCCGATCCTCCAGTTGAAACACAACCTACACCTAGGCTGATCAAGGATCATCCCCAAGAGCTCATTATTGGAGATCCAAATGATAAAGTCAAAACTAGGTCCTCTTTCCAAGATGTTGCAAACATGGCTTTTGTCTCTATCATTGAACCTAAGAAAATATCCGAAGCTCTTAAGGATGATTACTGGATAATAGCCATGCAAGAAGAATTAAATCAATTCACTAAAAACGATGTATGGGATTTAGTTCCTAAACCACAAGATAAAACTATCATAGGAACTAAATGGGTTTTTAGAAACAAGCTTAATGAGGCAGGAGAAGTCATAAGGAATAAAGCACGGTTAGTTGCACAAGGATATAATCAACAAGAAGGAATAGATTTTGATGAAACATATGCACCCGTAGCTAGACTAGAAGCTATTAGGATGTTACTAGCTATTGCTGCCCATAAAAACATTCAGCTATATCAAATGGATGTCAAAAGTGCATTTCTAAATGTCATCATACAAGAAGAAGTTTATGTTGCTCAACCACCTGGCTTCAAAATACCAGAGAAGGACGATCATGTTTATAAACTTAAAAAGGCACTTTATGGTCTAAAACAAGCACCTAGGACTTGGTATGAACGGCTCAAGACATATCTTTTTGATAATGGTTTCTCTATTGGAAATTCAGATTCTACTTTATTTTTCAAAACATATGCATCTGATTTCTTAGTTGTGCAAATATATGTTGATGACATTATTTTTGGTGCCTCAAATGAATCATTATGCACACAATTCAGTGACATTATGCAAAAAGAATTTGAAATGAGCCTTATGGGTGAACTAACATTCTTTCTTGGTTTTCAAATTAAGCAAACACCCGCCGGAATTTTTATAAGCCAAGAAAAATACACTAAAGAACTGTTAAAACGCTTTGGGATGGATCAATGCAAACATGCTACTACTCCTATGGTTACTTCTATTAAAATTGATAAGGATGAAAATGGGGAACCTATTGATGATTCCTTATATAGAGCCATGATTGGTAGTTTGTTATATTTAACCGCTTCTCGACCGGACATTATGTTTTCCGTTGGTCTTTGTGCTCGATTTCAATCCCAGCCTATGCACTCTCATTTTCTTGCGGTTAAACGAATTCTTCGATATCTAGCTGGCACTACTTGTTTTGGTTTATGGTATCCAAAAGGACAATCCTTGGAGTTTAAAGCATATACTGATGTGGATTATGCCGGTTGTCGACTTGATCGCAAAAGTACTAGTGGTGGATGTTTCTTATTAGGTAGAGCCTTAGTATCTTGGTTTAGCAAGAAACAAAACACGGTTGCCCTATCTACAACCGAAGCTGAATATATGGCAGCTGGGTCTTGTTGTGCTCAAGTGCTTTATATGCAACAGGTTTTAAGCGAGTATGGTTTTCATCTTTCATCTACACCTATTTTGTGTGACAACACAAGCGCCATAAACTTAGCACACAATCCTATTCTACACAGCCGGGCCAAACATATTGAAATCCGTCATCACTTCTTAAGGGATCACATCTCAAAGAATCATGTTTCCCTTCATCATGTTGATACGGAAAATCAATTGGCTGATATTTTTACAAAACCGCTTCCATTAGATCAATTTAACAACATTAGGAAGCAACTACTTATTACTCCGTTGGAGGATGTTTTCTTTGATATCTGCGGTTCTTAAAACGAATACTTATGCTTTTATGTTTAGTATCAACATTGATATGCACGTTTAAATTGGAAATCTGCAAATTGTTGCCTCTTGGCTAAAACAAAACTTAGCCAAGGGGCGCTACTGTCGTAGTCAAGGGTGACCTAAAACAACGCTTTGCCAAATATGCCTCTTTGGACATCATTTTCGTAAACTTTATTGCTTCACATTTTGGCTATTCAATGGACATCTTTTTCGTTCGTTTTTTATGGATATCTAATTAAGGGGGAGTTTTTTAATAAAACGGTTATCTTTTTGAAATGACAAAGGGGGAGAGATATATAAAACTATAATTTAATATTTATGACAAACTCAATCAATGAGTTTCAAAAATATACTCTTGGCTTTACATTGAAAGTTGCTATATTCCCAAATGAACTGGATTTCATGTTCCATAAGTCATTGGGGATACTAAGCACACATTTTACAAATAAGAGGAAAAGCTCCAAACGGCAATCTAAAGGTATGGCATTTATAAGTTTTATATTTCCTCTATTCATATTTTGGAAATGTTTGTCATCTTCAAAAAGGGGGAGATTGTTGGCTAAATGGACATCCATAAAATCCCTTTGTTTTGATTATGACAAACATTTCATTTTTATTTATCTGACGAGCTACTTGAGTGTGCAGGATGACACAACTATAAGGGAAATCCAACATGAAGTATTTATATTTTCATGCAAATGTAATCATTGTAAAAACTTGTACAGAATTATAATGTACAAGTACTTAGAATTGCATGTAAAATCAAGCATTGGATTTTCCCTAGCTAAACACCTTAGTCATCCATTCAATAGGACCACCTATGCACACATACGTATAACTAGTACCTAACTTGAAACCTTGAAACAGGATCTCTCTCGGTCGACCAACTCCTCGACCGAGATACTCTCGGTCGACCACATTATCGACCGAGAAAGATCCAAAAGTAGCCGTTAGACACAGCTGTTGACAGTTGCAAATAAACGTTAATCCAGAGAGCCTGTCGGTCGACAAATCCTCGACCGACTGGGCATTTCGGTCGACAAGTCCTCGACCGAGATGGTCTCTGACAGCAACTGCAGAATTAATTAACTAGCCGTTGCTAATGCGCCTAACTTATTCCTAACGGCTAGTTAAGCACTAGGAACCCCCTAGAAGTTGTCTAGAATGTCCTTAAGCATACTTAGGCTATTCCTATAAATAGGACAAGCCATAGGACACTAGAACTCACTTCTTACACTTGCTATACTTGAGAAAATACTTGAGCCATCTTGTGCAATCTGTGTGAACTGAGCTTTGTGATCAATTGGCCATTTTCCCTTTAGCTCAAGCTCGTCCTATAGGCTAGATTTTCCTAACCCTAGCAATCACAAGTCCATCATATTGGCTAGGAAAATCCAAACGCTTGATCTAGGGAAATCAAGCCTTGAGCTACAAGGATAAGTTGTATTTTCTTTTATTCCTTTCTTGTTCCTTGTATTACTTGTACTCTCCTTGCTACTCCAGGTAGGAGGCTGCAGATTGGAGAGGGTGAAGCTCTTCGTGGTGAAGAGGAAGACTTTGGACTACTTCAGAAGGCTGTCTTGACGGGAAGCTACTTCGAGAGGAAGGCTACTTCAAGGGGGAGCTTGAAGTTACTTCAAGGAAGGCTGCTTCGAGGTTGGCAAGACTACTTCAAGGTGAAGGCTGTCCAAAGGGTGTTTAGAAAGTATTGTAAATTTTATGTAACATCCTTGAGAGGTAATAAAATTTAGTACTTTCAAAATCCCGGTTGGGTAAGCAACCGGGTAGTGGACTGACTCCTTAGTATTTGCTAAGGTGGAACCACTCTAAACACCTGTGTTCCTCTTCTTAATCTTTAGTTTGGTTGTTTGAGTTTAAATTATTTTAAAATATATATAAAACTCTATTCACCCCCCCTCTAGAGGTTTTCACTTTCCATATACCAAACAAAATGGGGTCATTCCTATTGGTGTTTTGTAAGCAGTGCGGTATGACCAAAGGGCATCAGGGAGCTTAGTGAACCAATCTGTGCGATGTTTGTTGACCGTCTTTTCTAGAATGGCCTTTAGTTGTCTATTTGAAACTTCGACTTGGCCACTTGTCTCTGGATGGTAAGGTGTGGCGACCTTATGTTTAACTCCATATTTTCTTAGGAGGGCTTCGAAACTTCATTCTAAGAAATGAGATCCTCCATCTGATATGATTGTTCGAGGGATTCTGAATCTAGAGAAGATGATATCCTTAAACATTTTGATAACTGGTTTGGAATCGCAAGAAACGGTGGGTATAGCCTCTACCCATTTTGAAACATAATCCACAACAACCAATATGTATGAGAATCCATAAGATGAGGGGAAAGGACCCATGTAGTCTATTCCCCATACATCAAAAAGTTCAATTTCTTGCCACAAGGTATGAGGCATTTCATTTCTTTTAGATATACTCCCAGAAAGCTGACATTTATTGCAGGATCGGATGAAATTATGGGCGTCCTTTGCTATCGTTGGCTAAAAGAAACCAGATTGAAGAACTTTGAGAGCAGTTTTCTTTGAACTCATGTGACCCCCAGTAGGGCCAGAATGATAATGTTCTAGAACAAGGATAATTTCTTCTTATGGTAGACAGCGACGGAAAAATCCGTCCGCATATAGACGGAAAAGATACGGTTCATCCCAAGAGTATTGCTTAACATCGTTAAGGAATTTCTTTTTATTATGGTGAGAGGCGGAAGGGTGGATAATTCCTATAGCCAGATAGTTCAATATATCGACACACCAAGGAAATCCGGTAGTAACTTTCATAAGTTGGTCGTCGGGTAGGGAGTCTCGAATAGGTATATTATCATCCTCCTGACACTCGATGCGACTTAGATGATCAGTGATGACATTTTCCACCCCATTCTTGTCCTTTATTTCTAAGTCAAATTCTTGAAGCATCAATACCCAGCGGATGAGTCTGGGTTTTGCATCTTGTTTCTGAATTAGGTATTTGATGGCTGAGTGGTCTGTGTATACTATGACTTTCGATCCAATTAGATAGGAACAAAATTTCTCAAAGGTGTAGATGACGATCGAGAATTCTTTTTCAGTAGTAGTATAATTCTTTTGTGCCTCATCTAGCATCTTTGATGCATAGTATATCAGATCACACCCACAGAGCGTGCGGGGAGACAAAGCCCTTGAGGAAGTCTCCTAAGAGAAGATAGCTTACCCAACATGAACCAGAGATCCTGATGGTAACCCAAAGGTACCCACAGAGCGTACCAAGATGAGGCCCACAGAGTGTCTCACATGGACTTGAAGATATCATTGCATCAGAGTAGACCTGCCACAAGAGTTAAGTTTGAGTATAGTTAAGTTCAGTCGGTCCTTGTCACTCTAGGTCCTTGTCAAGAAATAAGAGAGAGTTGTAAATGATGATGTATAACATTATTCCTCTTTTAGCAATATATGCGAATTAACAAGTCTTATGTGCTTAAAAGTATGAGAAACATAATGAATGTTCATACATGCATTTCTACTATTGAAATTAGATTAGAGAAATCAATGTTTAGATTCCCTTATAAAGTTAGTTTATGTGGTTCAATGCGAGAAAATAAAGAGTTTGAAAAAGAAGAAAAAAAGTTAAGGGTGATCTTTGTATTATGATAAATCCTCAATTTATGCCCTAATCTCATGATTAATGGTAATTGTGAGATCGGGGTGTAACAATTTGGCATCAGAGCTTAGGTTGAGTTGTCAGGGACCATTAAGTTAGTAAGTTTGAGTCATAAGTGTGGCAGATAGGAGATGTTATGATGTTAGCTCTGGAGATTTGAGTATTTGGATATCCTGGCTCGGTATCTAAGTACTTGGATCAACCAGTATCAAACTACTCTGTCTATTCTTTCATGTATACCATGGCCAGGTATACAGTAGAAAAATGGTCTAGAGAGGAACCCTAGAAATATTAGGGTTAAAAACAAGATAAGTAACATGAATTAAGAGCATAAATATAAAATGAGATAGAACTTTCATTTCATGTTGTTGTTTTATTGGATATGAATACAAAAGTTCTTATATGTTTGAGGATATTTAATATTTTGAAATATATATGGGTCTTTAAGATTTGTTGTACACTATGCAGTTGTAGCATTTATTAATTAAATTCTTTGTATCAAGTAGACTAGAAATGATCTTTCAATGAGATTTCCTAAGTGGATAAGTTTTCTTCCACACATTTGAGATGAATAGGAGTTGAGTAATCATGAGTAGCTCTTGGCTTCAGGACTGTAGGTTCGGTCTGGTCCGGCTGGCAGGATGCATTACTGGGATGTAATGACTCCTATTAGTAGCATAACAAGAGTAAATTCTGGATAGATTAGATCCAAATTCTAGTATGAATGTATATACTCTAAGATTTTGAAGTATAAGGGAAAGACTGGGATAACTAAGAATCAACTGAAACTGATATCTGAGATCCAACTTTGGGGCCTCATATGAGAAACCCTTAATTGGGAATAAAGGAACACAACATAAGGTTTAGATTAAGTTAATTTATTAGTATTATATGAACTCTAAATATGAAATATGGAAAAGATATGAGATAAGTATGTAAGGGGCCAAGATAGTAAGAATCAATCACAAGGAATGGATTATATAACTGAGTACAATATTTTTATGTACTCCAAAGAAAAGGGAAAATAGAAGAAAAGAGCTAAGTATACAATAAGTACATAGAAGTGAAGAGTCTTCAGAAGAGTTAAAGTGAAGAGAACTACATGAGCATGTAAATCATAAAACTAGGATAAGAAACTTAGTTGAAACAAAGAGAAATGTTGGAAATAACGAGCTTAATTAAGGAATGAGGGTAAGGATATAATTGAGAGCATGGAATGTATACCTTTATTAATAAGTTTTTAAGGTGTTTTCACACCTTAGGGTGAGTGGGAACTTCCTTTATATAGTATATTGCACGAAAATTGGTTAAATCATCCATAATCTTTAATTGCTTAATATGCGACTACAAACCCTGAATTGTCTATTTGGTCTAAGTTGTTGTAAAATGATATGAAATGGATTATTCCTCTATTTGGATGAATTTCAGATGATAAAATAATATTAGAAATGTATAAATACATCCTAATGAGAATTCCCTAAGTATTCGTAGAGGTTATAAGAGTAAACTAAAATATAGGGAATTTGTCTATGACTAAAATTGTTGTATAATTAAATAGAGAAAATTGTTTATCTGGATCCCCTTGGTTATGAATGATTGTTTATCAAAATGCGTAGTACATATATGTCAGATACTATCTTGGATTTCATTTAAGGTGAATAGTGTTTGTTTGATATCTCAGTAAAGAGGGTGAAACCCTAGATGCAAGGAAAGTTGGATATTTGCGAATAGATATCGTGAAACCCATTTGAACGGATTTTCTTGACATGTTAGACTTCATTTATTCAGTTTTATTATTGATGCATGTTATCTCAGTGAATGGCATGGAAAACCAAATTTAGCTCAGTTCTAAGGTTTCATACATATATTGATTTTATATGATTTGTTGATAGTAGTCTTCATTAAGTGAATGTTTATGTCGCATGAAATCCTTATGAGAGCCATGTGATAAGTGAATGAGGTAAATGAAACCCTAAGGATAGGGCATTCAATGAATCAAGTATTTTGATATCAATGTTCTCAGTATGAGATGTGGTGATGCACAACTCAAGATTTGGGTTGAGGTGCACATTTTCTAAGAAAGTACAAATAATTTACAGTTGCAAATGACGGTTACTCGTATGTCAAGTAATTAACTCTTATCAGTGTATTAATAAGTTCAATTGCATGATTCTAGTGTATAAAGTATCAAGTGAACATGTAATCTGTTATTTAAGAATTTTAGTCTGCCTGCAGATATAAAATGTTGATTTCTCAGTATATTATAGTGTTTTGAGTATATTGCTCTCCAAGTTTAGAATGATATACATGTTGTGTTATAAACTTCAAATAAATAGACACGATACCATAGAGATACCAGATTCAAGTATAAGTAAGGGAAAAGATACAATATAGTAAGTGCTTTCCAAGAATAATAAAATAATAGACTTAAGAGCCCTAAACACCATAGATTCCCTACAGATGTCTGCACTATAGGGAGGAAACAATCTACCTTCCTAGCGACCTGTATACGGGGATCAGATCGCACCCACAGAGCGTGCAAGGAGACGAAGCCCTTGAGGAAGTCTCCTAAGAGAAGATAGGTTACCTAACATGAACCAGAGATCCCGATGGTAACCTAGAGGTACCCACATAGCGTACCAAGATGAGGCCCACAGAGCATCTCAGACCCTCCACATGTGTACTCAGCCTAGAAGGAGAGGTCCAGTTAAAGGACAGTTGTTTAGCCGCCTTAGTCAGACGTGACGGTTCGAGTTAAGCAGACCCAGATTCAGTTCTAGGATCAGCTTCTTGAGTTTTTAAGCTAAGTTTTATACGGTGAGATCGTAGTTTGCTATGATTCTTCATATGTAGAGTACACTGCATATGATCAGGGCATAAGCTAAAATATGTTCATATAGGTTTAAAGAGTTTCTTATAAGTAAGAAAGGCTAAGAAAGATTCGAGTACAGTTTCCCAACAATTATTCTTTGTATGTTTTTGAATTATTAGTTCTCTTTGAAATTAATCAAGCATGCTCATACATTGATTTGCTCTTGTTGATATCTAGAGTATCCTACCATATTTATGACTGTCAATGATCAATCTCTTTAAAGCTTTCTGCTCTTATAATTGATATCAGTTGCTCAAAAGTATATTTGTAACTATATCAATGATTTAGACTATTTCTTTGAAGTACTTATTCACTGAGCGAGTAGGCTCACCCCTCTACTCACAATTTTTAGGGATATCACATGGACTTGAAGATATCATTGCATCAGAGTAGATCTGCCATAAGAGTTAAGTCTAAGTATAGTTAAGTTTAGTCGGTCCTTGTCACTCTAGGTCCTTGTAAAGAAATAAGAGAGAGTAGTCAATGATGATGTATAACATTATTCCTCTTTTAACAATATATGTGAATCAGCAAGTATTATGTGCTTAAAAGTATAAGAAACTTAATGAATGTTCATACATGCATTTCTACTGTTGAAATCAGGTTAGAGAAATCAATGTTTAGATTCCCTTGTAAAGTTAGTTTATGTGGTTCAATGCTAGAAAACAAATAGTTTGAAAAAGAAGAAAAAAAAGTTAAGGGTGATCTATGTATTACGATAAATCCTCAATTTATGACCTATTCTCATGATTAATGGTAATTGTGAGATCGTGGTGTAACAACTTGGTATCAGAGCTTAGGCTAAGTTGTTAGGGACCATTAAGTTAGAAAGTTAGAGTCATAAGTGTGGCAGATAGGAGATGTTATGATGTTAGCTCTGGGGATTTGAGTATTTGGATATCCTGGCCCGGTATCTGAGTACTTAGATCAACCAATATCAAGCTACTCTGTCTATTCTTTCATGTATACCCTGGCCAGGTATATAGTGGAAGGATGGTCTAGAGAGGAACCCTAGAAATATTAGGGTTAGAAACAAGATAAGTAACATGAATTAAGAGCATACATATAAAATGAGATAGAACTTTCATTTCAAGTTCTTATTTTATTGGAGATGAATAGAAAACCTCTTATATGTTTGAATTCAGATATTCAGTATTTTGAAATATATATGGGTCTTTAAGATTTGTTGTACACTATGCAGTTGTAGCATTTACTGATTACATTCTTTGTATAAAGTAGACTAGAAATGATCTTTTAATGAGCTTTCCTAAGTGGATAAGTTTTCTTCCACACATTTGAGATGAATAGGAGTTGAGTAATCCTGAGTACCTCTTGGCTTCAATACTGCAGGTTCGGCCTAGTCTGGCTAGTAGGATGCATTACTGGGATCTAATGACTCCTATTAGTAACATAACAAGAGTAAATTCTAGATAGATTTGATACAAATTCTAGTATGAATGTATATACTCTAAGATTTTGAAGTATAAGGGAAAGACTGGGATAACTAAGAATCAGTTGGAACTGATATCTGAGATCCAACTTTGGGGCCTCATATGAGAAACCTTTAATTGGGAATAAAGGAACACAACATAAGGTTTAGACTAAGTTTAATTATTAGTATTATGTGAAATCTAAATATGAAATATGGAAAAGACATGAGAAAATTATGTAAGGGGCCAAGATAGTAAGAATCAATCATGAGCAGTGGATTATATAATCGAGTACAATGTTTTTATGTACTCCAAAGAAAAGGGAAAATAGAAGAAAAGAGCTAAGTATACAATAAGTACATAGAAGTGAAGAGTCTTCAAAAGAGTTAAAGTGAAGAGAACTACATGAGCATGTAAATCATAAAACTAGGATAAGAAACTTAGTTGAAACAAAGAGAAATGTTGGAAATAATGAGCTTGAATAAGGAATGAGGGTAATGATATAATTGAGAGCATGGAATGTATACCTTTATAAACAAGTTTCATACATTCATCCTTACTACCTTTGGATTCTAAGTCATTATAGAACAACAAACTAGTTTCTAAAGGAAGAACAAAAGTGTAGCTAAATAAATGAATAAGTCATACAAAGCTAGACTATATTCAGGAAGGAAAAACTTGATTGAAAGAGAAACTATGTTTCACTCATGCATGAGCCGTTTGATTTAAAATGAAGGATATTTAATGTATTAAACATGAGTTGAAACTAGTAGAGAGATTATTGATTTAGAATTTCAACTTCACATTAGTAGAAGGATAAAAGGAAATATATGCAACATGGTATACTTGATCATACACATAAAAGAAGCAACATGATCATAAGAGAAAACTAGAAGTTAAAGATGATATGTGGTATAGTAGTATATGGTAAGGGGATTATGGAAACTAAAGAAGGGTTTGAAACATAATGGAGTAATATAGATTATAAAAGAAAGAGGTTGTGAGATTCAAGAAAGTGCTAATTAGTCAAGCATCCTTGTTGATAATTAATTAAACCTACATATGAGAAATGTATTAATGAATGTTTGAAGATATGAATTCTAACTCTCAAAATCATCTTCTCTTTCATATATTCCTTAATGAGAGCAATGTGGGAATGAAGTGATAAGAAAATGAATCATTTATGATGCATAACCACCGTGGTAGAGACATCTAGTGAATATAATAATGACACACAACATGATGATGAAACCCTAGCAGGGTAATTGAGAATGTAATCTATCTGAATGGCCGAGTAAGAGAAAGGAAATTCAATCGATAAGTTAAAGAAGACTTTAGTAAAACTTGTGAGATCCAAAGTTTGAACTTCAAATTAAGGGAGCAAAGTCACATCACAATAACGTCATGCTACTGATAAGGACCAAACCCTAGAATGTTTAGAGTTGTAGTAGTTCAAGGGATGTCACTAGTGATTTGACCTTGAATACTATCATCTCTATAAAACAAGATCATGAGATTTGCACTATGACAAGTAAACTAGCACTGATAGTAATCCAAGGTTTAAAGGTAGCTAATTTGAAAGGTAGATAAACAATATGGAAATGATTCAGAGCAAAGGATAAGAAATAGATTTGAAATATAAGAGGTGTGTTTTGAACAAAAGGAGAAATACAATATGAGTGAAGTGCGATATGAAATAAATTCTTGTAGTGATAGCAAGAATGATAAATAATCTATTTGTACATTGTATGTTTCAAATTTAGGGATGTTTAATCTACATGATTAAAATGAGAAGGATAAGTAACAAAAAGCAAGTAGTAGTGAATGAGGAGACATATAAGAGAAAACAATGGCTTTTAGTAATATGTGAATTTGTTTTTAGAAGTATAATTTGTTGAAGGTATATTAAGGGATGTAAATCGGTTCTACGTATGATTTCAGTGTACATATGCAAGCAATATGTTAATTAAAGGTGTCTGATAGTTGTAATCATTCATACCAGTAATCCATCTTAGTATTGTACAATTGTGGTATGGTGATATGGGTTGAATAATGATGCAAAAAATGAAGGGTTATCCTAAATAAGGTAGTATTACCTATTCACTCATATGAATAGAATGGATGATAACCATATTGTATTGATATGTAACCCTAATGAGGTATAGCTTGTTATACCTAGTTTAAAATAATTAAGTGGTGGTAATTAGGTATGAATATTCCTTGAATGACTCATACAATCGTGGAGTACTCTGTTACTATTGTTGAAACCCTAGTATGCTATAACCTGATGGTTACACCTTGAATTATGTGTGGGTTCATACTTGAGAATAATATAGAATGTGATGGTAATGCTTCACCTTATGCATCCATGATGCAATGGGGATGCCGCGAGTAGTATTGTACAATTGATGTTGAATCTAGTCTTCCAACTCAAGACTATTTTTCTATTTGAGTAGCACAATAGTAAAATTCACAAGAACATGGTGAACTCTCTTTTGTAACTTAGAGGTAATGCATAGCAATAGTACATATTGAGCCGTATGAATTGAGATAGTTGGATCAAATTATGAATGTTGAGGTAACACCTCAAAAGTATAAAAAAATATTAAAATGGTTGTTTCTCTCTCTCTGCTATGATTGATTGTGGCATAGAGAATTTATTTGTTGTCATTGAGAACTATTTCAAACATGCTGTGATTAGAAAAGAAATGATGGACTTAATGTTGAAAACGACATTCAAGTATGAAATACAAGAATATAATGACATGTAGGATTTTAGAAGCTTAAAATAAACTTTGAATATACTCTGTTTGCGTATTTATGTTTTGGGGACGAAGCTTATTAAGGGGGTGAGAATTGTAATGACAACATTTGTGCTTAATTGGTAAACTAGGGTTTACCTGAATGATTACATGTTTGATTATAGATTGAACATCATTTAGACTTGATTAATGATATTAGATCAATTGTGATGTTTCAAACCTAAGAATAAACTCTAACTATGATTTAAGTTTGAAGAATTAGGGTTTGAGAAATGTAAACCCTAATCGGCAAAAATTAGGGTTTAGATAGTACATGAATATGGAATTTGATCAGGATAGCAGTTTGGTAAATGATTTTTCATATTTTCTACAAATTTTTATTTAATTGAATTTTCGATAGGATATGTATAACTCAATTATGCATATTGGAGAAAAGTTTCTGAATATTTGAGTGTTCTTTGAATGTGGTTCTCAATCGAACTATAGTTTGACCAAAATGTTGATAGAGTGCTTTTTAGCAGTGTAGTGTTTTATTTTTATTTATTTATTTGTAACTCCAAATGATCTGAAATTTTAACTGGAGATCTGAAACTCAATCATAAAAAACATGTAAAATTTTCCTAATTTTAGGATTCATTTAGGCTTTATCAGTGGACGAATTACAGTAATATTTTTATGACAGAAAATTCAGCTAAAATAAGAGAAAGTATAGTGAGGGGTCAATGTGCAGTTGACCCAAGAAACTCAATTGCTCTATACAGTCAATCTAACACACAAGGAGATCTCATAATTTGTAATTCAATCTAGAGAAATGAAATCCTAGAGAGAGAGAGGGAGAGTTAGAGTTTGAGAGGAGAAAGTGAGATGCTGACCTAGGGTTTTGCGGTCCGAGGAATGATGAAATCATGTAAGTTTAGCTTCTTTGCATATACTTTAATGGTAAATCTTCTCTCACATGTCAAGATTCCATCGCTCCTCTGATTTGAACCAAAATGGTATCAAAACTTTCTCTTTTCTCACTCTTTCTTCATAATCCCTCATTTTTAGGGTTTCCGAGTTGAAAGGAAGAAGAATCGGGTGAATTGCTAGGGATTTGATATGAGATTGAGATTTTTAGGGATGACTGCATTTTAAGGTGTTTTCACACCTTAGGGTGAGTGGGGACTTCAATTAAATAGTATATTGCACGAAAATTGGTTAAATCATCCATAATCTTTAATTGCTTAGTATGCGACTACAAACCCTGAATTGTCTGTTTGGTCTAAGTTGTTGCAAAATGATATAAAATGGATTCTTCCTCTATTTGGATGAATTTTAGATGATAAAAATCATATTAGAAATGTATAAAATACATCCTAATGAGAATTCCCTAAGTATTCGCAGAGGTTATAAGAGTAAATCGAAATATAGGGAATTTGTCTATGACTAAAATTGTTGTATAATTAAATAGAGAAAATTGTTTATCTGGATCCCTTGGTTATGTCAGATATTATATTTTGATTTCATTAAAGGTGAATAGTGTTTGTTTAACATCTCAGTAAAGTGGGTGAAACCCTAGATGTGAGGAAGCTAGATATTTGCGAATAGATATTGTGAAACCCATTTGAACAAATTTTCTTGACATGATAGACTTTATTTATTCAATTTTATTATTGATGCATGTTATTTCAGTGAATGGCATGGAAACCCATTTTCATCCCAGTTCCAAGGTTTCATACATATATTGATTTTATATGATTTGTTGATAGTAGTCTTCATTCAGTGAATGTTTATGTCGCATGAAATCCTTATGAGAGCCATGTGATAAGTGAATGAGGTAAATGAAACCCTAAGGATAGGGCGTTCAATGAATCAAGTATTTTGATATCAATGTTCTCAGTATGAGATGTGGTGATGCACAACTCAAGATTTGGGTTGAGGTGTACATTTTCCAAGAAAGTACAAATTATTTATAGGTGCAAATGACGATTACTCGTATGTCAAGTAATTAACTCTTATCAGTGTATTGAGAAGTTCAATTGCATCATTCTAGTGTATAAAGGATCAAGTGAACATGTATTCTGTTATTTAAGAGTTTTATTCTGCCTGCAGATATTAAATGTTGATTTCTCAATATATTACATTGTTTTGAGTATATTGCTCTGCCAAGTTTAGAATGATATACATGTTGTGTTATAAACTTTAAATAAATAGACACGGTATCATAGAGATACCAGAGTCAAGTATAAGTAAGGGAAAATATACAATATAGTAAGAGCTTTACAAGAATAATAAAATGATAGACTTAAGAGCCCTGAATACCATAGATTCCCTACGGATGTCTGCATTATAGGGAGGAAACGATCTACCCTGGATTGACTAGATAGCGGGGATAAGATCGCACCCACAGAGTGTGCGGGGAGACGAAGCCCTTGAGGAAGTCTCCTAAGAGAAGATAAATTACCCAACATGAACCAGAGATCCTGATGGTAACCCAGAAGTACCCACAAAGCGTACCAAGATGAGACCCACAGAGCGTCTCAGACCCTCCACCTGTGTACTTAGCCTAGAAGGAGAGGTCCAGTTAAAGGCCAGGTGTCTAGCCGCCTTAGTCAGACATGACGGTTCGAGTCAAGCAGACCCAGATTCAGTTCTAGGCTTAGCTTCTCGGGTTTTAACCTAAGTCTTGTATGGTGAGATCGTAGTTCGCTACAAGTCTTTATATGTAGAGTACACTGCATATGATCAAGGCATAAGCTAAAATATGTTCATATAGGTTTAAAGAGTTTCTTATAAGTAAGAAAGGCTAAGAAAGATTTGAGTACAATTTCCCAACAATTATTCTTTGTATGTTTCTAAATTATTAGTTCTCTTTGAAATTAATCAAGTGTGCTCATACATTGATTTTCTCTTGTTGATATCTAGAGTATCCTGCCATATTTATGATTGTCAATGATTAATCTCTTTAAAACTTACTAATGTTATAATTGATATCAGTTTCTTAAAAGTATATCTATAATTATATCAGTGCTTTAGACTATTTATGTGAAGTACTCATTCACTGAGTGAGTACGCTCACCCCTCTACTCAAAACTTTTAGGGATATCACATGGACTTGAAGATATCATTGCATCAGAGTAGATCTATCCCAAGAGTTAAGTCTGAGTATAGTTTAAGTCAATCCTTATCACTCTAGGTCCTTGTAAAGAAATAAGAGAGAGTTGAAAATGATGATGTATAACATTATTCCTCTTTTAGCAATATATGCACATCAGTAAGTCTGATGTGCTTAAAAGTATGAGAAACATAATGAATGTTCATACATGCATTTCTACTATTGAAATCAGATTAGAGAAATCAATGTTTAGATTCCCTTGTAAAGTTAGTTGATGTGGTCCAACATGAGAAAAGAAATAGTTTGAAAAGGAAGAAAAAAAGTTAAGGGTGATCTTTATATTACGATAAATCCTCAATTTATGCTCTAATCTCATGATTAATGGTAATTGTGAGATTGGGGTGTAACAACTTGGTATCAGAGCTTAGGCTGAGTTTTCAGGGACCATTAAGTTAGTAAGTTAGAGTCACAAGTTTGGTAGATAGGAGATGTTATGATGTTAGCTCTAGGGATTTGAGTATTTGGATAACCTGGCCCGATATCTGAGTACTTGGATCAACCAGTATCAAGCTACTCTGTCTATTCTTTCATGTATACCCTGGCCAGGTATACAGTGGAAGGATGGTCTAGAGAGGAACCCTAGAAATATTAGGGTTAGAAACAAGATAAGTATCATGAATTAGGAGCATAAATATAAAATGAGATAGAACTTTCATTTCATATTGTTGTTTTATTGGAGATGAATAGAAAAGCTCTTATACGTTTGAATTCAGATATTCATTATTTTGAAATATATGTGGGTCTTTAAGATTTGTTGTATACTATGCTGTTGTAGCATTTATTGATTACATTCTTCGTATCAGGTAGATTAGAAATGATCTTTGAATGAGCTTTCCTATGTGGATAAGTTTTCTTCGACACATTTGAGATGAATAGGAGTTGAGTAATCTTGAGTAGCTCTTGGCTTCAGGACTGCAGGTTTGGCCTGGTCTGGCTGGCAGGATGCATTACTGGGATCTAATGACTCCTATTAGTAACATAAAAAGAGTAAATTCTGGATAGATTAGATCCAAATTCTAGTATGAATGTATATACTCTAAGATTTTGAAGCATAAGGGAAGGACTGGGATAACTAAGAACTAGTTGGAACTGATATCTGAGATCCAACTTTGGGGCCTCATATGAGAAACCCTTAATTGGGAATAAAGGAACATGATATAAGGTTCATATTAAGTTTAATTAGTAGTATTTGAACCCTAATTATGAAATATGGAAAAGATATGAGAAAAGTATGTAAGGGGCCAAGATAGTAAGAATCAATCATGAGGAATGGATTATATAACTGAGTACAATATTTTTATGTACTCCAATAAAAAGGGAAAATAGAAGAAAAGAGCTAACTATATAATAATTACATAGAAGTGAAGGGTCTTCAGAAGAGTTAAAGTGAAGAGAACTAGACGAGCATGTAAATTAGAAAACTAGGATAAGAAACTTAGTTGAAACCAAGGAAGAAGATACCGACGATATCGTCGGTATACCGCTCAGTATACCGATATCGACCCAACCTGGCATCAGTTTAAGCTTTTCTATCGCTGCTCCCGCAAATTTCGGTAAACTGGTGGGTTTACCGGTAAAACCGACCGGTTTTTGGCGGTGGGGGGGTTCAGTGTAAAATGCCCCACTTATGGGCGATATGGGCGGTATACCGCCCCGGTATGCCGACATTTGCGAGCGTGTTGTTGCTGCTGCTGTTTGCTGCTGTTGGAGTGAAAGAACAAACACATTTGGGGTGATTTTCTTTGTTGGAGCTCAAATCAGCTGTAATCAATGTATGTTTTCTTGATTTCTTGCATTCTTCATCATTTCCAACCCATCTCCTATCCATTTCCATCTATTTTCACCATAAAATCTCTCCAAAAATCTCTAAATACACCCAAATCTTAGATCTACTTCAAAAAACTTAGGATTAATGCTATTTAACATTAGATCTATGAATATTATATGTAGATCTACTAATGTATAACTAGATCTACTACTTTTAATTAGTATTATCATATAATTTCACTAATTAATATTAACTTCGTAATAATACAATAAGTACTAGAAATAGTAGGTATCTAACTTAGGTTTAGTAGAAGAAGTTGTACCAAATAGCAATGTGAACAAATACAAACAAAAATATAGTAAAAATATTTATATTTTTCGTTTTTTTATTTATTTAAAATGCTGAAAATAAAAAGTCATTTTTTTGTTTTTTCTACAGAAATGTATGCGTTAGTGTTATGTAAGATGGAATGAGTAAAGTTGTAATACATCACTTGACTTAATACTAGATAATTATCAGATTTTATAATTTTTAAATTAATTTTAGACTTTAGTTTTTTATTTAAGCCTTTTTTCTTGTTAATAAAAATCTTAAAAAATATTGTGTTTGATTCTATAAATACATTTAACATTTATACACCTAAAAGTGTTGTGTTTGATTCTATAATACCTAAAATAGATTAATTTCTTGCAACTTAATGGGTTATAGATTTCATACACCTAATGTTTATTTGTCTTTGTCTTTTTGCAGTGTGACAGTGTCCACTTTTGAATTTTGACAAGATGTCTTCAAGCGATGGTGAGGGTTCTGGGGCCAGTAATGTTGGTGGAGCTAAGAATGTGATGGATTTTGCATGGAATCACTGCACGCCTTTTGAAGTCAATAAGGCAAAGATAGTTTGCAATTACTGCAACAAGACAATTGGTGGAGGGGGGATTACTAGATTCAAACGTCTCATTACTGGCGGTGACAAAAATGTGGCAATGTGCACAAGGTGTCCCCAAAGTGTTAGGGATGATTTTAGAAATATTATGGGTGCAAATAAACACAAACAACAAAAGATGAAGGAGGCTGACAGGGGTTACACAGATACATTATTCAATGTTAGGGGCACATGTTCTTCTACAGAATCAGATGATGACATTGCATATCCTCCTGATTGTGACACAACTTATTCACGTCGTGCGTATAGGCGTGCCCTTAGAGATTCCCATAGAGATGAGTGGGAAAGAGAGGAGGCATCTCGAATTACAAGGAGGTATGGGCCATCTGGTGCAGGCGGAGGCAGTGGTACTACACGTATTCCTGTTGTTGACGTAGATGATGATGAAGACAAAGCTGGTCATGGAAAAAGGAAGAAAGGCGGCATTGATACACTTTTCCGTTCTGCTAGTATGAGATTGAGGCATGTTGATGAGCCAGGGGTTAGGAGACCTGAAGCTAGGTAAAAGGGCATTAAAGTAATGTTCACTGGTGCAAAAGATAAGGTCGGCAAGGCAGTGGGTAAGTTCTTCTTTGCTCATTGTATACCTGCACATGTTGCAACTGAACCGTATCTGCAACATATGGTAGATGTGATAGGGGATTCTGGGAGGGGCGTCAAGGCCCCCACTTCATATGAATTAATGAACAAGTATCTTACCCTAGAGAAGAAGGATCTACAAGTCTGGATTTCAAACCAAAAAAATATGCCGGCTGAATATGATGTCACACTTATGTGTGACAGGTGGACTAGTGGAAACAGAAGACAAATTATCAACTTTCTTGCACATTGTCGTGGATCCACAATTTTTCTGGACTCTGTTGATGCTTCAGGTGAGGTCAGGAACCACAGGTTCATAAAGAAACTAATGAAGACATACATGAAGTAGGTTGGTGTGGAAAATGTGGTGCATATAGTTACTGATAATGGTTCTGCCTTTAAGAAGGCCGGGGACAATTTAATGAAGAAATATCCCATATACTGGACACCATGTGCTACCCACTGCATAGATCTCATTCTCAAGGACATTGGCTCAATTGAATTCATTAAATCTGTTATCATTGATGGTAAGTTGATCATAAGATTCATCTACAACCATTCTTTTCTATTGAATGCAATGAGGTGACGTGAGTATTGTGGAGGTGATCTGATTAGAACAGGTGCAACTAGATTTGCAACAAACTTTCTTACCTTACAATCATTAAAGTCCAAAAAGGATGGACTTAGGAGGCTCTTCAATGGAGTGGAGTGGACCTCCATGAAGGAGCACAATACCTCAGTTGGCAGTAGAATTGAGCAGTTGATTGCCAGCAGACCTTTTTGCAATAAGGTTACTAGGGTGCTGCGAATAATGGAACCCATTGTCAAGGTATTGAGGCTGGTAGATGGTGACAAAACTGCAACAATGCCTTTTTTATATGATGCAATGACCTTAATGGTGGACCGCATCAAAGAAGCGGCTCCTAAGTCCAATGAGAAATACATCAGAATTTATGAGAATCGTTGGACAAATATGCTTTTGCATCCATTGCATAAAGCAGGTATATATCTCAATCAATTATGTTCTAAGTTTCTAACTTCTGAGTTATTTGTCTAACTCATAGTATACCTATTAAAATGTCATTCTAATTTCCTTATTTATATTTGTGACAACTTACTATTTGAATCCGAGGTTCCAATACTCACGAACGCTTGGATTGAATCCGACTCTAATGACTGCAGTGAGAGATGCCACCAACAAGTTCATTACCTCTCCAGAAGAGAAATTGCTAGTACTGGAAGAGGTATAAGATAACTATATTACTTACATTCTTAATGTCTCATTAGTCATTACTCATTAGTCATCACTTTGATTTCATCATCTAAATATCGTAAATGATGTTTTTTTTGCAGTTGCGCCATTTCCGTGAAGGAACTGGATGTTTTGGACATCCAAATGCGGTTTCTGACCGTGAGGCAGGTGATCCTTGTGAGTGGTGGGTTTGGAATGGAACAGGTGCCCCCCATTTAAGAAAAGTGGTTGTTCGTCTCCTTGCTCAAACAACATCTGCAGCGGGTTGTGAAAGAAATTGGAGCACATTCAATCTGATACACTCAAAGAGAAGGAACAAGTTTGGGGCAAACAGGTCGAGGGACCTTGTCTACGTTCACTACAACATGTGATTGAGGGCTAGAGCAGTACGAGATGCCAACTATAGGGAAGTGGATTTTACTGTTGTCCATGATCCCATTGACACCGCATACACTTTCAGCACTGACAGACGTAGAGGACTGGAGGAAGATTCAGAAAATCCTTTAGAGGAATGGATGAATGAGATAGGTCGTCCTATTCTTGATAATTTAGATGGGCGTCCAGATCCATACATAGAAGATCAATTTGAGGCAAACAATGGTGATGATATTATTCTTGATAATCCGCCTGAAAGACTTGATCCTGAAGCTGCACATGTAAATGTTGATATGGAAATAGATAGAAGAGTACAAGAGCAGTTAGGTAGCTCAAATTCTTCTTCTTCAGCTGGTTCTAAATCTAAGTCTGATGATAGTGACAATGATAATGATGGTGGTAATCAAAGTCAACACTCTCCAAAATATCCTCCAGCTGTGGATCCTTAACATGATGATCGACCTTATGTTACTAGGGGTGCACCTCCACAACAACAAGAATATCCCATGCCTGAAAAAAAATTTCAAAGAAGAAAAACTCGAACTGGGAAAGATTACAACGGTACACCTCCACCAAATGCCACAATGCCCACAACTCCAAGCCCCTACCCCTACTCCTACCCATCTAATCCACAACCACAACAACAATACCGGAGTCCAAGTGATTATCATTCTGATGTTGCTGAATCAATGGATGCATTGAGTATATCTGACTCTCAATCTCAATCTCAAGAACATTCATTTGGAGATATGTTATTTGGGCAGACACTTCCATACCCATCTCAGACTTCTCAACATGGGTATTCTGGATATCAAGTTGAACCACAAGGCCCACAACCAAGGTTACAATTTAGAACTTGGACCTAGTATGGGATATCATGAAGCATACTCTGTTCGTAGCCCTTATGGATGCTTTCGGGTGAACACCGAAGCATACTCTGGTGATTTCCGGCAAACATGGAGTGGTGGGCATACTACAATTTATCCTATTGCCAGAGTTCCATTACAACCTCCTTTTCCTCAACCTCCAACTCCTCAAGCAAGGGCACCCACACCTCCTCCGGCTTCTTCTCAGCCTCCCAGGAATTCAGCAAACAAGGCTCAATATCTCAAAGATTTATAAGAACATTTTCCAAAGATTGGGATGACGCAGTATGTGAATCCTGAAGTATATGAGGAGCATGTTGTCACATACAAAAAATCATATAGAGCTTTGATGACATGGGAGCAATATGTAGAACAACAATATCCTTATCAGCAGCCGGCACGCCACTCAACATACAACTGATATGAGTTAGTACTTAGTAATTTACTATGTTGTTATATGTTTGTTGTAAGTTGAATATTATTGCATAAGTGTGTAAACATGTGTTTATGGATTGTGATACTAAAATTTCAGATCTTAATTCTTATATTTTGTCATCGAAATCCTTCATCGAAATTTCAAAAAAATAGGATTGATTCCTTACCTCCCACATGATTGACCCCCCCAACATACCCAGTATAGAATTTTATTGCATAAAATGTTGCATCTAGGTGTTGAGACCACGCCTATAAAATTTCATGATTTAATTCGTTCATTTAGGCACCGATAAGTCCAGGATTGCATCTGTCGATATTTCCGTCGGTATACCTATAAATATCTATTTCCATGCCGTCGATAAGGCGTCAGTATCGACATTTAATTCCTTGGTTGAAACAAAGAGAAATGTTGGAAATAATGAGCTTGATTAAGGAATGAGGGTTATGATATAATTGAGAGCATGGAATGTATACCTTTATTAATAAGTTTATACATTCATCCTTACTGCCTTTGGATTCTAAGTCTCTATAGAACAACAAACTTGTTTCTAAAGGAAGAACAAAAGTGTAGCTAAATAAATGAATAAGTCATTCAAAGGTAGACTATATTCTAGAAGGAAAAACTTGATTGAAAGAGAAACTATGTTTCACTCATGCATGAGCCGTTTGATTTAAAATGAAGGATATTTAATGTATTAAACATGAGTTGAAACTAGTAGAGAGATTATTGATTTAGAATTTCTACTTCACATTAGTAGAAGGATAAAAAGAAATACATGCAACATGGTATACTTGATCATACACATAAAAGAAGCAACATGATCATAAGAGAAAACTAGAAGTTAAAGATGACATGTTGAATAGTAGTAAACGGTAAGGGGATTATGGAAAGTAAAGAAGGGTTTGAAAAATAATGGAGTAATATAGATTATAAAAGAAAGATGTTGCGAGATTCAAGAAAGTGCTAATTAGTCAAGTATCCTTGTTGATAATTAATTAAACCTACATATGAGAAATGTATTAATGAATGTTTGTAGATAAGAATTCTAAGTCTCAAAATCATCTTCTCTTTCATATCTTCCTTAATGAGAGCAATGTGGGAATTAAATGATAAGAAAATGAATCATATATGATGCATAACCACCGTGGTAGAGACATCTAGTGAATGTAATAATAACACACAATATTATGATGAAATGCTAGTAGGGTAATTGAGAATGTAATCTATCTAAATGGCTGAGTAAGAGAAAGGTAATTCAATCGATAAGCTAAAGAAGACTTTTGTAAAACTTGTGAGATCCAAAGTTTAAACTTCAAATTAAGGGATCAAAGTCACGTCACAATAACATCATGCTACTGATGAGGACCAAACCCTATAATGTTTAGAGTTGTAGTAGTTCAAGGGATGTCACTAGTGATTTGACCTTGATACTAGCATCTCTATAAAACAAGATCATGAGATTTGCACTATGAGAAGTAAACTAGCACTAATAGTAATCCAGGGTTTAAAGGTGGCTAATCTGAAAGGTAGATAAACAATATGGAAATGATTTAGAGAAAAGGATAAGAAATAGATTTGAAATATAAGAGGTGTGTTTTGAACAAAAGGAGAAATAAAATATGAGTGAAGTGCGATATTAATTAAATTCTTGCAGTGATAGCAAGAATGATGAATAATCTATTTGTACCTTATATATTTCAATTTTAGGAATGTTTAATTTACATGATTAAAATGAGAAGGATAAGTAGCAAAAAGTAAGTAGTAGTGAATGAGGAGAGAGATAAGAGAAAAAAATGACTTTTAGTAATGTAAGAATTTGTTTTTAGAAGTATAATTTGTTGAAGGTATATTTAGGGATGTAAATTGGTTCTACATATGATTTCAGTGTACATGTGCAAGCAATATGTTAATTAAAGGTGTCTGATAGTTGTAGTCTTTCATACCAGTAATCCTTCTTCGTATTGTACAATTGTGGTATGGTGATATTAGTTGAATAATGATGGAACAAATGAATGGTTACCCTGAATAAGATATTCTTTCCTATTCACTCATATGAATAGAAGGGATGATAAACATATAATATTAATATGTAACCCTAATGAGGTATAGCTTGTTATACCCAGCTTTAATATAATTAAGTGGTGGTAATTTGGTATGATTAGTCCTTGAATGACTAATACAATCATGGAGTACTCTGTTACTATTGTTGAAACACTAGTAGTCTATAACCCGATGGTTACACCTTGAATTATGTGTGGGTTCATACTTGAGAATACTATGGAATGTGATGGTAATGCTTCACCTTATGCATCCATGATGCAATAGGGATGTTGTGAGTAGTATTGTACAATTGTTGTTGAATTTAGTCTTCCAACTCAAGACTATTTTGCTATTTGAGTAGCACAATAGTAAAATTCAAAAGAACATGGTGAACTCTCTTTTGTGACTTAGAGGTAATACATCACAATAGTACATATCGAGCCGTATGAATTGAGATAGTTGGATCAAATTATGAATGTTGAGATAACACCTCAAAAGTATAAAAAAATATTGAAATGGTTGTTTCTCTCTCTCTCTGCTATGATTGATTGTGGCATAGAGAATTTGTTTGTTGTCATTGAGAACTATTTCAAACATGTTGTGATTAGAAAAGAAATGAAGGACTTAATGTTGAAAACTGCATTCATGTATGAAATATAAGAATATAATGACATTTAAGATTTTAGAAGCTTAAAACAAACGTTGAATATACTCTGTTTGCATATTTATGTTTTGGGGATGAAACTTTTTAAGGGGGTGAGAATTGTAATGACCATAATTGTGCTTAATTGGTAAACTAGGGTTTACCTAAATGATTACATACTTGATTAGATTGAACATCGTTTGGACTTGATTGATGATAGTAGATCAACTGTGATGTTTCAAACCTAAGAAGAAAATCTAACTATGATTTAAGTTTGAAGAATTAGTGTTTGAGAAATGTAAATCCTAATCGGAAAAAATTAGGGTTTAGATAGTACATGAATATGGAATTTGATCAGGATAGCAGTGTGGTAAATGATTTTTCATATTTTCTACAAATTTTGTATTTAATTGAATTTTAGATATCAAATGTATTACTTAATTATGCATATTGGAGAAAAAGTTCAGAATATTTGAGTGTTCTTTGAATGTAGTTCTCGGTCAAACTATACTTCGACCAAAATGCTAACAAAGTGCTTTTTAGTTGTGTAGTGTTTTATTTTTTATTATTTATTAGTAACTCCAAATGATCTTAAATTTTAACTGCAGATCTGAAACTAAATAATAAAGAACATGTAAATTTTATAATATTTATATGCGTGTAGACCTTATCAGTAGATGAATTACAATAATATTTTTATGACAGAAAATTTAGCTGAAATAAGAGAAAGTATAGTGAGGGGTCAATGTGCAATTGACCCAAGCAACTCAATTCCTCTATATGGTCAACCTAATATACAAGGAGCTCTCATACTTCATGATTCAATCTAGAGAAACGAAATCCTATAGAGAGAGAGGGAGAGTTAGGGTTTGTGAGGATAAAGTGATGGAGATGCTGACCTAGGGTTTTGCGGTCCGAGGAATGATGAAATCATGTAAGTTTAGCTTCCTTGCATAGACTTTAATGGTGAATCTTCTCTCACATGTCAAGATTCTATCCCTCCTCTGATTTGATCCAAAATGTTATCAAAACTTTCCCTTTTCTCACTCTTTCTTCATAATCCCTCATTTTTAGGGTTTCTGAGTTGAAAGGAAGAAGAATCGGGTGACCAAAATGCTAACAAAGTGCTTTTTAGTTGTGTAGTGTTTTATTATTTATTATTTATTGGTAACTACAAATGATCTTAAATTTTAACTGGAGATCTGAAACTAAATAATAAAGAACATGTAAATTTTTCATAATATTTATATGCGTGTAGACCTTATCAGTAGATGAATTACAATATTATTTTTGTGATAGAAAATTCAGCTAAAATAAGAGAAAGTATAGTGAGGGGTCAATGTGCAATTGACCCAAGCAACTCAATTGCTCTATATGGTCAACGTAACATACAATGAGCTCTCATAATTCGTGATTCAATCTAGAGAAATGAAATCCTAGAGAGAGAGAGGGAGAGTTAGGGTTTGAGAGGAGAAATTGATGGAGATGCTGACTTAGGGTTTTGCGGTCCGACGAATGATGAAATTATGTAAGTTTAGCTTCTTTGCATAGACTTTAATGGTGAATCTTCTCTCACATGTCAAGATTCCGTCCCTCCTATGATTTGATACAAAATGTTATCAAAACTTTCCCTTTTCTCACTCTTTCTTCATAATCCCTCATTTTTAGGGTTTCTGAGTTGAAAGGAAGAAGAATCAGGTGAATTGCTAGGGATTTGATATGAGATCGAGATTTTCAGGGATGAGCTGCATTTTAAGGTGTTTTCACACCTTAGGGTGAGTGGGAACTTCCTTTAAATTGTATATTGCACGAAAATTGGTTAAATCATCCATAATCTTTAATTGCTTAGTATTCGACTACAAACCCTGAATTGTCTGTTAGGTCTAAGTTGTTGTAAAATGATATGAAATGGATTCTTCCTCTATTTGGATGAATTTTAGATGATAAAATCATATTATAAATTTATAAAATACATCCTAATGAGAATTCCCTAAGTATTCACAGAGGTTATAAGAGTAAACCAAAATATAGGGAATTTGTCTATGACTAAAATTACTGTATAATAAAATTGAGAAATTTGTTTATCTCGATCCCCTTGGTTATGAATGATTCTTTATATGAATGCGTAGTACATATATGACAGATACTATCCTGGATTTCATTTAAGGTCAATAGTGTTTGTTTGATATCTCAGTAAAGAGGGTGAAACCCTAGATGTGAGGAAAGTTGGATATTTACGAATAGATATTGTGAAACCCATTTGAACAATTTTCTTGACATGATAGACTTTATCTATTAAATTTTATTATTGATGTATGTTATCTCAGTGAATGGCATAGAAACCCAAATTCATCTCAGTTCCAAGGTTTCATACATATATAGATTTTATATGATTTGTTGATAGTAGTCTTCATTCAGTGAATGTTTATGTCACATGAAATCCTTATGAGAGCCATGTGATAAGTGAATGAGGTAAATGAAACCCTAAGGATAGGGTGTTCAATGAATCAAGTATTTTGATATCAATGTTCTCAGTATGAGATGTGGTGATGCACAACTCAAGATTTGGGTTGAGGTGCACATTTACCAAGAAAGTACAAATAATTTACAGGTGCAAATGATGATTACTCATATGTCAAGTATTAACTCTTATCAGTGTATTAAGAAGTTCAATTGCATGATTCTAGTGTATAAAGTATCAAGTGAACATGTATTTTGTTATTTAAGAATTTTAGTCTGCATGTAGATATAAAATGTTGATTTCTCAGTATATTACAATGTTTAGAGTATATTGCTCTGCCAAGTTTAGAATGATATACATGTTGTGTTATAAACTTCAAATTAACAGACACAATACCATAGAGATACCAGAGTCAAGTATAAGTATGGAAAAAGATACAATATAGTAAGAGCTTTCCAAGAATAATAAAATAATAGAGTTAAGAGCCCTGAACACCGTAGATTCCCTACGGATGTCTGCACTATAGGGAAGAAACAATCTACCCTGCCTGCGACCAGTATACGGGGATCAGATTGCACCCACAGAGTGTGCGGGGAGACGAAGCCCTTGAGGAAGTCTCCTAACTGAAGATAGGTTACCCAACATGAATCAGAGATCCCGATGGTAACCCAGAGGTACCCACAGAGCGTACCAAGATGAGGCCCACAAAGCGTCTCAGACCCTCTGCCTGTGTACTCAGCCTAGAAGGAGAGGTCCAGTTAAAGGCCAGTTGTTTAGCCGCCTTAGTCAGACGTGACAATTCGAGTCAAGCAGACCCAGATTCAGTTCTAATCTTAGCTTCTCGGGTTTTAAGCTAAGTCTTGTACGGTGAGATCGTAGTTTGCTACGAGTCTTCATATGTAGAATACACTGCATATGATCATGGCATAAGCTAAAATATGTTCATATAGGTTTAAAGAGTTTCTTATAAGTAAGAAAGGCTAATAAAGATTTGAGTACAATTTCCCAACAATTATTCATTGTATGTTTCTGAATTATTAGTTCTCTTTGAAATTAATCAAGCATGCTCATACATTGATTTGGTCTTGTTGATATCTAGAGTATCCTGCCATATTTCTGATTGTCAATGATCAATCTCTTTAAAGCTTACTGTTGTTATAATTAATATCAGTTGTTCAAAAGTATATATGTAATTATATCAGTGCTTTAGACTATTTCTTTGAAGTACTCATTCACTGAGCAAATAGGCTCACCCCTCTACTCACAATTTTTAGGGATCTCACATGTACTTGAAGATATTATTGCATCAGAGTAGATCTGCCACAAGAGTTAAGTCTAAGTATAAATAAGTTCAGTCAGTCCTTGTCACTCTAGGTCCTTGTAAAGAAATAAGAGAGAGTTGTAAATGATGATGTATACCATTATTCCTCTTTTAGCAATATATGTGAATCAGCAAGTCTTATGTGCTTAAAAGTATGAGAAACTTAATGAATGTTCATACTTGCATTTCTACTGTTGAAATCAGATTAGAGAAATCAATGTTTAGATTCCCTGGTAAAGTTAGTTTTTGTGGTTCAATGCTAGAAAAGAAATAGTTTGAAAAAGAAGAAAAAAAGTTAAGGGTGATCTTTGTATTATGATAAACCCTCAATTTATGACCTAATCTCATGATTTATGGTAATTGTGAGATCAGGGTGTAACAACTTGGTATCAGAGCTTAGGCTAAGTTGTCAGGGACTATTAAGTTAGTAAGTTAGAGTCATAAGTGTGGTAGATACAAGATGTTATGATGTTAGCTCTGGGGATTTGAGTATTTGGATATCCCGGATGCGTATCTGAGTACTTGGATCAACCAATATCAAGCTACCGTATCTATTCTTTCATGTATACCCTATCCAGGTATACAATGGAAGGATGGTCTAGAGAGGAACCCTAGAAATATTAGGGTTAGAAACAAGATAAGTAACATGAATTAAGAGCATAAATATAAAATGAGATATAACTTTCATTTCATGTTGTTGTTTTATTGGATATGAATAGAAAAGTTTTTATATGTTTGAATTCATATATTCAATATTTTGAAATATATATGGGTCTTTAAGATTTGTTGTACACTATGCAGTTGTAGCATTTATTGATTACATTCTTTGTATCAAGTAGACTAGAAATGATCTTTCAATGAGCTTTCCTAAGTGGATAAGTTTTCTTCCACACATTTGAGATGAATAGGAGTTGAGTAATCCTAAGTAGCTCTTGGCTTCAGGACTGTAGGTTCGGCCTGGTACGGCTGGCAGGATGCATTACTGGGATCTAATGACTCCTATTAGTAACATAACAAGAGTAAATTCTGGATAGATTAGATCCAAATTCTAGTATGAATGTATATACTCTAAGATTTTGAAGTATAAGGGAAAGACTGGGATAACTAAGAATCAGTTGAAATTGATATCTGAGATCCAACTTTGGGGCCTCATATGAGAAACCCTTAATTGGGAATAAAGGAACACAACATAAGGTTTAAATTAAGTTTAATTATTAGTATTATATGAACTCTAAATATGAAATATGGAAAAGATATGAGAAAAGTATGTAAGGGGCCAAGATACTAAGAATCAATCACAAGGAATGGATTATATAACCGAGTACAATGCTTTTATGTACTCCAAAGAAAAGGGAAAATAGAAGAAAAGAACTAAGTATACAATAAGTACATAGAAGTGAAGAGTCTTCAAAAGAGTTAAAGTGAAGAGAACTACATGAGCATGTAAATCATAAAACTAGGATAAGAAACTTAGTTGAAACAAAGAGAAATGTTGGAAATAATGAGCTTGAATAAGGAATGAGGGTAATGATATAATTGAGAGCATGGAATGTATACCTTTATAAACAAGTTTCATACATTCATCCTTACTACCTTTGGATTCTAAGTCATTATAGAACAACAAACTAGTTTCTAAAGGAAGAACAAAAGTGTAGCTAAATAAATGAATAAGTCATACAAAGGTAGACTATATTTAGGAAGGAAAAACTGGATTGAAAGAGAAACTATGTTTCACTCATGCATGAGCCGTTTGATTTAAAATGAAGGATATTTAATGTATTAAACATGAGTTGAAACTAGTAGAGAGATTATTGATTTAGAATTTCAACTTCACATTAGTAGAAGGATAAAAGGAAATATATGCAACATGGTATACTTGATAATACACATAAAAGAAGAAATATGATCATAAGAGAAAACTAGAAGTTAAAGATGACATGTGGAATAGTAGTAAATGGTAAGGGGATTATGGAAAGTAAAGAAGGGTTTGAAACATAATGGAGTAATATAGATTATAAAAGAAAGAGGTTGTGAGATTCAAGAAAGTGATAATTAGTCAAGTATCCTTGTTGATAATTAATAAAACCTACATATGAGAAATGTATTAACGAATGTTTGAAGATAAGAATTCTAAGTCTCAAAATCACCTTCTCTTTCATATCTTCCTTAATGAGAGCAATGTGGGAATGAAGTGATAAGAAAATGAATCATATATGATGCATAACCACCATGGTAGAGACATCTAGTGAATGTAATAATGACACACAATATGATGATGAAACCCTAGAAGGGTAATTGAGAATGTAATCTATCTGAATGGCCGAGTAAGAGAAAGGAAATTCAATCGATGAGATAAAGAAGGCTTTAGTAAAACTTGTGAGATCCAAAGTTTGAATTTCAAATCAAGGGATCAAAGTCATATCACAATAATGTCATGCTACTGATAAGGACCAAACCCTAGAGTGTTTAGAGTTGTAGTATTTTAAGGGATGTCACTAGTGATTTGACCTTGAATACTAGCATCTCTATAAAACAAGATCATGAGATTTGCACTATGAGAAGTAAACTAGTATTGATAGTAATCCAGGGTTTAAAGGTAGCTAATCTGAAAGGTAGATAAACAATATGGAAATGATTTAGAGCAAAGGATAAGAAATAGATTTGAAATATAAGAGGTGTGTTTTGAACAAAAGGAGAAATACAATATGAGTGAAGTACGATATGAAATAAATTCTTGCAGTGATAGAAAGAATGATAAATAATCTATTTGTACATTGTATTTTCATTTTTAGGAATGTTTGATCTACAAGATTAAAATGAGAAGGATAAGTAACAAAAATTAAGTAGTAGTGAATGAGGAGAGAGATAAGAGAAAACAATGGCTTTTAGTAATATGTGAATTTATTTTTAAAAGTATAATTTGTTGAAGGTATATTAAGGGATGTAAATTGGTTCTACATATGATTTCAGTGTACATGTGCAAGAAATATGTTAATTAAAGGTGTCTGATAATTGTAGTCATTCATACCAATAATCCGTCTTAGTATTGTACAGTTGTGGTATGGTGATATGGGGGTTGAATAATGATGGAACAAATGAAGGGTTACCCTGAATAAGGTAGTCTGACATATTCACTCATATGAATAGAAAGGATGATAACCATATTGTATTGATATGTAACCCTAATGAGGTATAACTTGTTATACGTAGCTTTAATATAATTAAGTGGTGGTAATTGGGTATGAATAGTCCTTGAATGACTAATACAATCATGGAGTACTCTGTTAGTGTTGTTGAAACCCTAGTATGCTATAACCCGATGGTTACACCTTGAATTATGTGTGGGTTCGTACTTGAGAATAATATGGAACGTGATGGTAATGCTTCACCTTATGCATCCATGATGCAATGGGGATGCCGCGAGTAGTATTGTACAATTGTTGTTGAATATAGTCTTCCAACTCAAGACTATTTTGCTATTTGAGTAGCACAATAGTAAAATTCAAAAGAACATGGTGAACTCTCTTTTGTGACTTAGAGGTAATACATAACAATAGTACATATTGAGCTGTATGAATTGAGATAGTTGGATCAGATTATGAATGTTGAGGTAACACCTCAAAAGTATAAAAAAATATTGAAATGGTTGTTTCTGTCTCTCTCTACCATGATTGATTGTGGCATAGAGAATTTGTTTGTTGTCATTGAGAAGTATTTCAAACATATTGTGATTAGAAAAGAAATGAAGGACTTAATGTTGAAAAATGCATTCAAGTATGAAATATAAGAATATAATGACATGTAAGATTTTAGAAGCTTAAAATAATCTTTGAATATACTCTGTTTGCATATTTATGTTTCGGGGATGAAACTTTTTAAGGGGGTGAGAATTGTAATGACCACATTTGTGCTTAATTGGTAAACTAGGGTTTACCTGAATAATTACATGCTTGATTAGATTGAGCATAGTTTAGACTTGATTAATGATAGTAGATCAATTGTGATGTTTTAAACACAAGAAGAAACTCTAACTATTATTTAAGTTTGAAGAATTACAGTTTGAGAAATGTAAACCCTAATCAGCAAAAATTAGGTTTAGATAGTACATGATATTGAATTTGATTAGGATAATAGTGTGGTAAATGATTTTTCATATTTTCTACAAATTTTTATTTAAATGAAATTTGTATATTATATGGATAACTCAATCATGCATATTGGAGAAAAATTTCAGAATATTTGAGTGTTATTTGAATGTGGTTCTCGGTCGAACTATACTTTGACCAAAATGCATACATAGTACTTTTTAGTAGTGTAGTGTTTTATTTTTATTTATTTATTGCTAACTCAAATGATCTGAAATTTTAACTGGAGATCTGAAACTCAATCATAAACAACATGTAAATTTTTCATAATTTTTGGATGTGTTTAGACCTTATCAATAGATGAATTACAGTAATATTTTTATGGCAGAAAATTCAGCTGAACTAAGAGAAAGTATAGTGAGGGGTAAATGTGCAATTGTACCAAGAAACTCAATTGCTCTATATGGTAAACCTAACATAAAAGGAGCTCTCATAATTTGTGATTAAATCCAGGGATACGAAATCCTAGAGAGAGAGGGAGAGTTACAGTTTGAGAGAAGAAAGTGATGGAGATGCTGACCTAGGGTTTTGCAGTCCGAGGAATGATGAAATCATGTAAGTTTATCTTCTTTGCATAGACTTTAATGGTGAATCTTCTCTCACATGTCAATATTCCGTATATCCTCTGAATTGATCCAAAATGGTATCAAAACTTCCCCTTTTCTCACTCTTTCTTCATAATCCCTCATTTTTAGGGTTTCCGAGTTGAAAGGAAGAAGAATCGGGTGATTTGCTAGGGATTTGATATGAGATCAAGATTTTTAGGGATGAGCTGCATTTTAAGGTGTTTTCACATCTTAGAGTGAGTGGGAACTTCCTTTAAATAATATATTGCATGACAATTGGTTAAATCATATATAATCTTTAATTGCTTAGTATGCGACTACAAACCCTGAATTGTCTGTTTGGTCTAAGTTGTTGCAAAATGATATGAAATGGATTTTTCCTCTATTTGGATGAATTTTAGATGATAAAATAATATTAAAAATGTATACAATACATCCTAATGATAATTCCTTAAGTATTCACAGAGGTTATAAGAGTAAACTAAAGTATAGGGAATTTGGCTATGACAAAAATTGTTGTAAAATTAAATAGAGAAATTTGTTTATCTGGATCCCCTTGGTTATGAATGATTGTTTATCTGAATGTGTAGTACATATATGTCAGATACTATCTTGGATTTCATTTAAGGTGAATAGTGTTTGTTTTATATCTCAGTAAAGAGGGTGAAACCCTAAATGCGAGGAAAGTTGGATATTTGTGAATAGATATCGTGAAACGCATTTGAACGAATTTTCTTGACATGATAGACTTTATTTATTCAATTTTATTATTGATGCATGTTATCTCAGTGAATGGCATGGAAACCCAAATTCAGCTCAGTTCCAAGGTTTGATACATATATTGATTGTATATGATTTGTTGATAGTAGTCTTCATTCAGTGAATGTTTATGTCGCATGAAATCCTTATGAGAGCCATGTGGTAAGTGAATGAGGTAAATGAAACCCTAAGGATAGCGTGTTCAATGAATCAAGTATTTTGATATCAATGTTCTCAATATGAGATGTGGTGATGTAAAACTCAAGATTTTGGGTTGAGGTGCACGTTTTCCAAGAAAATACAAATAATTTACAGGTGCAAATGATGATTACTCGTATGTCAAGTAATTAACTCTTATCAGTGTATTGAGAAGTTAAATTGCATGATTCTAGTGTATAAAGTATCAACCGAACATGTATTTTGTTATTTAAGAATTTTAGTTTGCCTGTAGATATAAAATGTTGATTTCTCAGTATATTATAGAGTTTTGAGTATATTGCTCTGCCAAGTTTAGAATGATATACATGTTGTGTTATAAACTTCAAATAAATAGAAACTATACCATAGAGATACCAGAGTCAAGTATAAGTAAGGGAAAATATACAATATAGTAAGAGCTTTCCAAGAATAATAAAATAATAGACTTAAAAGCCCTGAACACCGTAGATTCCCTACGGATGTCTGCACTGTAGGGAGGAAATGATCTACCCTGGTAGTGACTAGATAATGGGGATCAGAGTGCACCCATAGAGCGTGCGAGGAGACAAAGCCCTTGAGGTAGTCTCCTAAGAGAAGATAGGTTACCCAATATGAATCGGAGGTCCCGATGGTAACCCAGAGGTACCCACAGAGTGTACCAAGATGAGGCCCACAGAGCATCTCAGACCCTCCGCCTGTGTACTCAGCCTAGAAGGAGAGGTCCAGTTAAAGGCCAACTATTTAGCCGCCTTAGTCAGACGTGACAGTTCGAGTCAAGCAGACCCAGATTCAGTTCTAGGCTTAGCTTCTCAGGTTTTAATCTAAGTCTTGTACATTGAGATTGTAGTTTGCAACAAGTCTTCATATATAGAGTACACTACATATGATCAGGGCATAAGCTAAAATATGTTCATATTGGTTTAAAGAGTTTCTTCTAAGTAAGAAAGGCTAAGAAAGATTCGAGTATAGTTTCCTAACAATTATTTATTGTATGTTTATGAATAATTAGTTCTATTTGAAATTAATCAAGCATGCTCATACATTGATTTGCTCTTGTTGATATCTAGAGTATCCTGCCATATTTGTGATTGTCAATGATCAATCTCTTTAAAGCTTACTGCTGTTATAATTGATATCAGTTGCTCAGAAGTATATCTGTAATTATATCAGTGATTTAGACTGTTTCTTTGAAGTACTCATTCACTGAATGAGTAGGCTCACCCCTCTACACACAATTTTTTGGGATATCACATGGACTTAAATATATCATTGCATCAGAGTAGATCTGTCACAAGAGTTATGTAACATCCCATGTTTGAGGCCTAGGATAACATGATCTTAAAAGGAATGATTGGACTACCCATATCACCAAGGTGCACCTCCTTTTCCGGGAGCCCATCACTAAAGAACTCCATAATTAAGCGTGCTCGGCTTGGAGTAGTACTAGGATGGGTGACCAGTCGGGAAGTTGATCATGGCTTGCGCATCAGTGTGGACAAAGTGTGTAGTTAAGGCTAGTGGTGGTCTGTGGGCCCAGGCGTTAGAAATGGTATCAGAGCCAATTCCCCTCCAGTAGGTGGGGCTCACATGGACATGGCATGCCAGTCTTGAGCAGTGCGGTCCAGGCATGTAGGAAATGGTTGTCCATGGTAGACGTAGCCACCCTTGCACTGGTATTCCGTGATCAGGAGCTGGGTGTCCATGGGCCATTGTGGGTCTTCACTGAAATGGGGAAGAGATTATGAGACCTTATAGTTGAGCCTTGACAAGGACGTCAAGAGTCTAAGTGGGGGAGATTGTAACATCCCAGGTTTGAGGCCTAGGATAACATAATCTTAAAAGGAATGATTGGACTACCCATATCACCAAGGTGCACCTCCTTTTCTGGGAGCCCATCACTAAAGAACTCCATAGTTAAGCGTGCTTGGCTTGGAGTAGTACTAGGATGGGTGACCAGTCGGGAAGTTGATCCTGGCTTGCGCGTCAGTGTGGACAAAGTGCGCAGTTAAGGCTAGTGGTGGTCTGTGGGCCCAGGCGTTACAAGTTAAGTCTGAGTATAGTTAAGTTCAGCCGGTCCTTGTCACTCTAGGTCTTTGTAAAGAAATAAGAGAGAGTTGTAAATGATGATGTATAACATTATTCATCTTTTAGAAATATATGCAAATCTGCAAGTCTTTTATGCTTAAAAGTATGAGAAACATAATGAATGTTCATACATGCATTTCTACTGTTGAAATAAGATTAGAGAAATCAATGTTTAGATTCCCTTGCAAAGTTAGTTTATGTGGTTCAATGCGAGAAAACAAAGAGTTTGAAAAAGAAGAAAACAATTAAGGGTGATCTTTATATTACGATAAATCCTCAATTTATGCCCTAATCTCATGATTAATGGTAACTATGAGATCGGGGTGTAACAACTTGGTATCAGAGCTTAGGCTGAGTTGTCAACGACCATTAAGTTAGTAAGTTAGAGTCATAAGTGTGGAAGATAGGATATGTTATGATGTTAGCTCTGGAGATTTGAGTATTTGGATATCCTAGCCCAATATCTGAGTACTTGGATCAACCAGTATCAAGCTACTCTGTCTATTCTTTCATGTATACCTTGGCCATGTATACAATGGAAGGATGGTCTAGAGAGGAACCCTAAAAATATTAGGGTTAGAAACAAGATAAGTAACATGAATTAAGAGAATAAATAAAAAATGAGATAGAACATTCATTTCATATTGTTGTTTTATTGGAAATGAATAGAAAAGCTCTTTAATGTTTGAATTCAGATATTCAATATTTTGAAATATATATGTGTCTTTAAGATTTGTTGTACACTATGCAGTTGTAGCATTTATTGATTACATTCTTTGTATCAAGTAGACTAGAAATGATCTTTGAACGAGCTTTCCTAAGTGGATAAGTTTTCTTCCACACATTTGAGATGAATAGGTTTTGAGTAATCTTGAGTAGCTCTTGGCTTCAGGACTGCAGGTTCGGTCTGGTCCGGCTGGCAGGATGCAATACTGGGATCTAATGACTCCTATTAGTAACATAACAAGAGTAAATTATGGATAAATTAGATCCAAATTCTAGTATGAATGTATATACTCTAAGATTTTGAAGTATAAAGGAAAGACTGGGATAATTAAGAATCCGTTGAAATTGATATGTGAGATCCAACTTTGGGGCCTCATTAAAGAAACCCTTAATTGGGAATAAAGGAACATGACATAAGGTTAAGATTAAGTTTAATTGTTAGTATTATATGAACTCTAAATATGAAATATGAAAAAGATATGAGAAAAGTATGTAAGGGGCCAAGATAGTAAGAATCAATCATGAGGAATGGATTATATAACCGAGTACAATGATTTTATGTACTCTAAAGCAAAGGGAAAATAGAAGAAAAGAGATAAGTATACAATAATTACATAGAAGTGAAGGGTCTTCAGAAGAGTTAAAGTGAAGAGAACTAGATGAGCATGTAAATCATAAAACTAGGATAAGAAACTTAGTTGAAACAAAGAGAAATGTTGGAAATAATGAGCTTGATTAAGGAATGAGGGTTATGATATAATTGAGATCATGGAATGTATACCTTTATTAATAAGTTTAATACATTCATCCTTACTACCTTTGGATTCTAAGTCTCTATAGAACATCAAACTAGTTTCTAAAGGAAGAACAAAAGTGTAGATAAATAAATGAATAAGTCATACAAATGTAGACTATATTCAGGAAGGAAAAACTTGATTGAAAGAGAAACTATATTTCACTCATGCATGAGCCGTTTGATTTAAAATGAAGGATATTTAATGTATTAAACATGAGTTGAAACTAGTAGAGAGATTATTGATTTAGAATTTCAACTTCACATTAGTAGAAGGATAAAAGGAAATATATGCAACATGGTATACTTGATCATCACATAAAAGAAGCAACATGATCATAAGAGAAAACTAGAAGTTAAAGATGACATGTGGAATAGTAGTATATGGTAAGGGGATTATGGAAAGTAAAGAAGGGTTTGAAACATAATGGAGCAATATAGATTATAAAAGAAAGAGGTTGCGAGATTCAAGAAAGTGCTCAAAATCATCTTCTGTTTCATATCTTCCTTAATGAGAGCAATGTGGGAATGAAGTGATAAGAAAATGAATCATATATGATGCATAACCATCATGGTAGAGACATCTAGTGAATGTAATAATGACACACAATATGATGATCAAACCCTAGCATGGTAATTGAGAATGTAATCTTTTTGAATGGTCGAGTAAGAGAAAGGAAATTCAATTGATAAGCTAAAGAAGACTTTAGTAAAACTAGTGAGATCCAAAGTTTGAACTTCAAATTAAGGGCACAAAGTCACGTCACAATAACGTCATGCTACTGATAAGGACCAAACCCTAGAATGTTTAGAGTTGTAGTAGTTCAAGGGATGTCACTAGTGATTTGACCTTGAATACTAGCATCACTATAAAACAAGATCATGAGATTTGCACTATGAGAAGTAAACTTGCACTGATAGTAATCCAAGGTTTAAAGGTAGCTAATCTGATAGGTAGATAAACAATATTGAAATGATTCAGAGCCAAGGATAAGAAATAGATTTGAAATATAAGAGGTGTGTTTTGAATAAAAGGAGAAATACAATATGAGTGAAGTGCGATATGAAACAAATTCTTGCAGTGATAGCAAGAATGATGAATAATCTATTTGTACCTTGTATGTTTCAATTTTAGGAATGTTTAATCTACATGATTAAAATGAGAAGGATAAGTAGCAAAAAGTAAGTAGTAGTGAATGAGGAGAGAGATAAGAGAAAACAATGGCTTTTAGTAATATGTGAATTTGTTTTTAGAAGTATAATGTGTTGAAGGTATATTAAGGGATGTAAATTGGTTCTAAGTATGATTTCAGTGTACATGTGTAAGTAATATGTTAATTAAAGATGTATGATAGTTGTAGTCATTCATACCAGTAATCCATCTTAGTATTGTACAATTGTGGTATGGTGATATGGGTTGAATAATGATGGAACAAATGAAGGGTTACCCTGAATAAGGTAGTCTTACCTATTCACTCATATGAATAGAAGGGATGATAACCATATTGTATTGATATGTAACCCTAATGAGGTATATCTTGTTATACCTAGCTTTAATATAATTAAGTGGTGGTAATTGGGTATGAATAATCCTTGAATGACTAATACAATCATGGAGTACTCTGTTACGGTTATTGAAACCCTAATATGCTATAAACCGATGGTTACACCTTGAATTATGTGTGGGTTGATACTTGACAATAATATGGAATGTGATGGTAATGCTTCACCTTATGCATCCATGATGCAATGGGGTTGCCGTGAGTAGTATTGTACAATTGCTGTTGAATCTAGTCTTCCAACTCAAGACTATTTTGCTATTTGAGTCGCACAATAGTAAAATTCAAAAGAACATGGTGAACTCTCTTTTGTGACTTAGAGGTAATACATAACAATAGTACATATTGAGCCGTATGAATTGAGATAGTTGGATCAGATTATGAATGTTGAGGTAACACCTCAAAAGTATAAAAAAATATTGAAAGGGTTGTTTCTCTCTTTGGGATGACCCAAAATTTAGGATTCTGATACTCAATATAATATTTGAAATCATGTTGGGGTAAAATATTTTAATGATGTACCTAGAGGTGTAATGTGGTGATATAATGAAAGTTGCACTTTTTGATCAAGAGTTGATGATGAATTGACTTGTATTTAAGGTTAATACACTTATTTATGAGGTTAATTTAAAAAATTTATTGGCATGGATAAATGATAGTCTTTGATTCTCAAACTTAAACTGAAGATAGATTAGGATTTTGTGAGCCTATGTCTAAAATTTCAGAATTTTTGGAGATTTCTACAAAGAGATAGAATTATTTGAAATTGGGGACATTGATGATATTTTTCTTGATCAGACTTTGGTCTTTAGATATGTGACATATTAATGTCACGCTGCCTTTTTACAGTGAGGCACTAAGGGAACCAGTCATCCTAAACCCCCATAAAGGGAGGAACAGAATGTTTGAGGTGCCCATGTGATCTGATGAAGGTGGGGGTAGGCTAAGGAAATATTGTTAGTAAACCCATGACCTACACAACACGCGAACGGGTGGACCCTTCACTTTGACGTCAGAGACCCATAATACAGGGACACCAACCTTCATCTCCTTTTTCCTCCATTGCAGCAAGCAGTAGCCAGCCGTAGAGACAAGGGGACAGATCAGCCCTACCTCCATGAGCCCAACCTCAGTCAAGAGGAAAGCAAACATCTCATCCATCACTACCCTCACCCACCGAAGCAACCTGGAGGACGCTGCCTTCTTTGCTGGAGGTGGTGCTTTGTTCTCCTACATGCTGGAAGCCTCATCGGCTCTAGGGCTGGGACCGCCCAACTAACAGCTCACCTCCGCATGACAAGGGAGGGCCACCATGGCCTCCATTGGGATCCAAGGGCTCTTCTTCTCCCTTGCCCTGTCCTCGGATGCAACTGAAGACATCGGTAGATCGCCAGGATGCTCTCTGTTCGACCCCCTATTTTGGGCACTGAAATAGGGGAATCCCATAAGGAAGGTCAGGGGGTGGTGGGGAATGGTGCTTGATCAGACGCTTGCAGTTGGAGGCGGGTACAGACGACCTAGAGTGGCGCACAACCACATTTGAAGACCCAACCAACGATCAATAGATGCTGGGAGTCACTGACCACCGCGCACGGAGGGGGGGGGCCCAATCGCAGATTGCTACATAGCCTAGAGCATCCATGAAGGTGCAGGTTAGTGCTAGTCATCAGATCTAGGATCGACGACCGACCTTAAGGCATAAATAACAACAATGGTAATAACTCCCTTAACTATAGTTTTAAATGTTGATCTTAAAAAAAATGATAACTCCCAATTCCCTCGGCCAAATAGGGTAAATCTATATACCATTTTGATCGTCTCAAAAAGATATACAACTTGGACATAATTGCAGACCCTAATTACTTCGTTTGTTCTTTGTTTTTCTAAAAAATGCTACCTTTTGGTCTTCTTAACATATTTAATGCAATGTTATGATGAATTTTGGAACTTTGATGCATATATACCCACCTAAGTATCAAATCAGTAACTCTCATGTCCTTGTATCCCTATTGAAGGTCTTATTCTCCCTTTTTTCTCATAAATGACTCCTTTTTGTACATATGTGACCATATTGGGCTATAATGATGTACATTGCTCTTATAATCCTAACCTTGCTTCCTAATGACTCTAAATGCTTAACTAATCATGAAATCAATATTTTATGCTCCTGGAACCTTTGGGAAACCTTATAACATTCCTTGTAATCTCGATGACATAAGTGTGCTATTATGATAACTGCATGTATGAGTGAATGCCGATGCTTCATGTTGATAATTTGATGTCTAGACCCTAGTAGACATCACCCTACTTTGAATGTGTTTCCTATGTTCTTTTCTCGCTGATATAAAACCATCCCTTATGCTTGATTCTTCTTCCTTGATGATACTTGATCTTGATTTCTCTATTGTGAGTCTTTTGACCCTAGAATGCATGTAAATGCCTTAAACCTTGATATGATCATAGAAAGTGCACGGAACATCATAATGACTTGAAACTTGAACCACACCTTCATGATGACCCCTTGATCATCATAAGATCATTTAATGAACTTATAAGCAACTTGGAACCTATCTTGGGAAAAACCCTAAAATGCTTCTAATTAGGATTAATGATGAGAATCTAATGTATGTATGTAATCTTGTTGTTAATCAGGTGACGATGAGATTATCTAGATGATCATGGATATATTTATATAGGAATCTCTGAACTCAGGTACGTGGTCTTATAAGTATAAGACTAGATTTCTTGGTTGCTTATGATATGTAATATCATGAATGCTATTATTTGGATGTTCATTGCTTGGTTGAACTATTATGAGTTATACTTTGCCAAAATCTAATATAAAACATAAGGATATGGATGGGTTGTAGCTACTAGTACACCTAGCCCGATATGGATGTATGTTGCCTAACATGGATGTATGATATTTTGGCCAATGTTAGATATATGATGATATAATTTTGGCCCATACTGGATGTAAGTCAAGTGCAGATAAGTGTAGTACAACTGCACCAAATAAATGTAATAAAAAGGATGTTTACCTGATTTTTGCCTTAAGAAATGGTTTTTCTCTCTTTCTTCCTTCTTCAAGTATTTTCCTTTATGCAACCTTAATAGTGTATCTTTTACCACGTACCAACTTTTGTTGATTCTTTTGTTTGATGTATGTTTTAGGTTCAGAGATAGCATGGGAGAAAATGAACAGGGTGTGAGCAAGTTGTTCATGTTACCTATTGTCTAGGATCCTCATTAGCATACATGTTTAGACAGTGTAATTTTTTTTTCCAATATGTAAATGTAATCCAAGCTGTAATAATTCATGTTGTAAATATACATGTTATTGTTGAGAAATGTTATGGTTGTATGTTCATGTATGCATATTATGCTTCCGTATCACTCTCTGAAATGATTGTCTAACATTTTCGGATTTTGTATTCTCATCTCCATGGGGTTTTGAGAAGGTGAAAATCCGGGGATGTTACAGTTGGTATAAGAGCATGAACAATACCTACACCTTACAATTGCTCACAAGAAACATAAACTAAACTCACTTTACATTCCAACCCTAGAAACTTAATGAAATATCCTTGTGGACTAGGTTGACTTAGCCTCTAGGTTAGAACCTAAATGTTATAGAACAAGGTGTAGACTTGTGCAATTTACCTCCCTAGACATATGATTCACGACATGTGCTTAGGGTGTCTACATAGGTGTGCACCATGTTCTTACTAGTTCTCTAGGTGTCTTGGTACTAGACTACCTCATGAGTGTGGTAACTCATTTTGGTTTTCATTTTGTTCGAATGGAGTATGGTGGTTTTCATCGCCCGTTTCAACGTTGGAGAAAACTTATTTCAAGTATTAGTATATGTACATATGAAAAATGTTACCACACCCAGAAAGGTAGTGAGTATCCATGTAACGTAAGAGAAAGAGATGTAACATCAAGTCTAGACGAGAGAGTTTAGATGGTAGTTGTAGTCTCTAGAGTTGTCTAGAGCCATGATAAAGGTTAGGTTAGTGAGTAACTTAGAAACCTTAGATGATGATGATGATGATGATGATTATGATAATGATAATGATAATGATGTTAATGTTGATGTTGACGTTGATAATGCTCAGGTTGTCCTTGAGAAGATCAAGTAGGTTGAAAATTTGAAATGAGTTTGACCATGCAACCCTAGCTAGACCTAACACCTTGTTGATACATACGACTTGGTTGATGTGCTAAACATAGCTAGTGGGTTGGCATGTTTGCTTGTACCTAGTCTTGTGCATTTTGAGATATGATATGTGACATATAGTTTGAGACCAACATGGGCCTCAATCTCTTTACAAAGGAGGACCTCTAGCATGGGACATATGAATAGGGTAACACTTTGATATGAGTTGACCCATCACGGGAGATGGTCAGAGTACCTATACTCCAAAATATATGTAAAATGTTGAAAAATATGCATGATGAAATACATGATAATGAGTCCCTAGCTAGACTACTTCTAAGTATATGAGTTGACTGACCTAGTGTGTGGTTTCCTTAAAAGTGTGAACCCTAGATGTCCTATGAAAATTCTAATCATAGAGGAAGAGGCAATTAAAAATTTGATTCTTGATATATAGGTGAGGGAGATGTCCCAAGACCCTAAGATGATGTATATGATGCGTGATAACCATGATGAGCCTCATACTCAGGTTAGTAGTTGTATATAAAGGAATCTAGTGGTTACCCTTGTTTCCCAAAAGATGGGTAGAAATTTTGTTATGCGTAGAAGTTTTGGTTAGTAGGTCTTGTTGGACATATATATGTCCTAGCTTGAGTGACATATGTTTGTTAATCTAATCATTAGTTTTAAGTGAGGTGATATATGAACTCTGGTTCAGAGAGTAAAATGCCTTGTGCATATAATACTCATCAATGCATGCCAATCCTCCTCCTTCCCCTTTCTCTTTCTATATATATGATGTTAGAAACCTCGCTTGAGCTATTTGGATGATCATGTATGAAGAGTCACTCATATAAGATTGAACTAATATATATATATATATATATATATATATATATATATATATATATATATATATATATATATAACACACCCTTCCTATACCCTACATGTGATATTCAAGTTTGAATCATGATAAGATTGATTTAGTATATCCTCTTTCCCTTGACACTATTCATGAAACATATGAGTTTGAAATCCTGACAATCTCGATTGAATATATTCTATTACTTCCCCTCATATCATATATGAAAGTTATAAGTTGAAACTATGTGCTTGAAATAAAACACATTTTTGGATCACAAATTACAACATCACTAGATTTAGTTCTCAATCCCCAATCTTCTAAATCTAAGCTTCAAGTTTGATGACAATTCACACAACCTACTATGCAAATATGAAGAGTAATCCCCCAATGATGAAATCCTCTAATATGATGTTGATCATAAAACTTGTCATTAAGATGTTAAGTCCGATAATTTCAATAAAATAAGTATTATACTTAACCTATATATGGTGGGGTGGGTACACCCTACATGTTTAAACCTCCTAAGATGAAAACCTAGGATGAATCAAGATAATGATACTCTTGTAAATTAGAGTGGTGGTTTAGAGACATCCACAACTCCTTAATATTAGCTTAAGAATGAAATCACTTGAATTTCGAGGATGAAATTCCATATAAGGTGGGGTGAATGTGATGACCCAGAATTTAAGATTCTGATACTCAATATAATATTTGAAATCATTTTGGGTAAAATATTTTAATGATGTACCTAGAGGTGTAATGTGGTAATATAATGAAAGTTGCACTTTTTGATCAAGAGTTGATGATGAATTGACTTGTATTTAAGGTTAATACACTTATTTATGAGGTGAATTAAAAAAATTTATTGGCATGGATAAATAATAGTCTTTGATTCTCAAACTTCAATATAAGATATATTAGGATTTTGTGAGCCTATGTTTAAAATTCCAGAATTTTTGGAGATTGCAACAAAGAGATATAATTATTTGAAATTGGGGACATTGATGATATTTTTCTTGATCAGAGTTTGGTCTTTAGATATGTGACATATTAATGTCATGTTGCCTTTTTACAATGAGGCACTAAGGGAACCAGTCATCCCTAACCCCCGTAAAGGGAGGAACATAATGTTTGAGGTTCCCATGTGATCTGATGAAGGTGAGGGTAGGCTGGGGAAATCTTGTTAGTAAACCCATGACCTACACAACATGCGAACGGATGGACCCTTCACTTTGACGTCAGAGACCCATAGTACATGGAGACCAACCTTCATCTCCTTTTTCCTCCATTGCGCCAGCCGTAGAGACAAGGGGACAGATCAACCCTACCTCCATGAGCCCAAACTCAGTCAAGAGGAAAGCAAACGTCTCATCCATCGCTTCCCTCACCCACCGAAGCAACCTGGAGGACACTGCCTTCTTTGCTGGAGGTGGTGATTTGTTCTTCTACAGGATGGGTTTACCTGAATGATTACATGCTTGATTAGATTGAACATCGTTTAGACTTAATTAATGATAGTAGATCAATTGTGATGTTTCAAACCTAAGAAGAAACTATAACTATGATTTAAGTTTGAAGAATTAGTGTTTGAGAAATGTAAACCCTAATCGGCAAAAAATAGGGTTTAGATAGTACATGAATATGGAATTTGATCAGGATAGCAATGTGGTAAATGATTTTTCATATTTTCTACAAATTTTGTATATAATTGAATTTTAGATATGATATGGATAACTCAATCATGCATATTGGAGAAAATTTTAGAATATTTGAGTGTTATTTGAATGTGGTTCTCAGTCAAACTATACTTTGACCAAAATGCTGACAGAGTGCTTTTTAATAGTGTAGTGTTTTATTTTTATTTATTTATTGGTAACTCCAAATGATCTGAAATTTTAACTTTAGATCTAAAACTCAATCATAAACAACCTGTAAAATTTTGATAATTTTTGGATGCATTCAGACTTTATCAGTAGACGAATTTTAAATGAAACCCTAAGGATAGGGTGTTCAATGAATCAAGTATTTTGATATCAATGTTCTCAGTATGAGATGTGGTGATGTACAACTCAAAATTTGGGTTGAGGTGCACATTTTCCAAGAAAGTACAAATAATTTATAGGTGCAAATGATGATTACTCGTATGTCAAGTAATTAACTCTTATTAGTGTATTAAGAAGTTCAATTGCATGATTCTAGTGTATAAAGTATCAAGTGAACATGTATTCTGTTATTTAAGAATTCTAGTATGCCTGCAGATATAAAATTTTGATTTCTCAGTATATTACAATGTTTATATTGCTCTGCAAGTTTAGAATGATATACATGTTGTGTTATAAACTTCAAATAAATAGACACAATACCATAGAAATACCAGAGTCAAGTATAAGTAAGGGAAAAGATACAATATATAAAGAGCTTTCCAGGAATAATAAAATAATAGACTTAAGAGCCATAAACACCGTAGATTCCCTACGGATGTCTGCAAGGTAGGGAGGAAATGATCTACCATGGAAGCAACCAGTATATGGAGATCATATCGCACCCACAGAGTGTGCGGGGAGACGAAGCCCTTAAGGAAGTCTCCTAAGAGAAGATAGGTTAACATGAACTGGTAATCCCGGTGGTATCCCAGAGGTACCCACAAAGCATACCAAGATGAGGCCCACAGAACATCTCAGACCCTTTTCCTGTGTACTCAGCCTAGAAGGAGAGGTCCAGTTAAAGGCCAACTATTTAGCCGCCTTAGTCAGACATGACGGTTCGAGTCAAGCACACCCGGATTCAGTTCTAGGCTTAGCTTCCCAGGTTTTAAGCTAAGTCTTGTACGGTGAGATCTTAGTTCGCTACAAGTCTTCATATGTAGAATACACTACATATGATCATGGCATATGCTAAAATATATTCATATAGGCTTAAAGAGTTTCTTATAAGTAAGAAAGGCTAAGAAAGATTCAAGTACAGTTTCCCAACCATTATTCTTTGTATGTTTCTGAATTATTAGTTCTCTTTGAAATTAATCAAGCATGCTCATACATTGATTTGCTCTTGTTGATATGTAGAGTATCCTGCCATATTTATGATTGTCAATGATCAATATCTTTAAAGCTTACTACTGTTATAATTGATATCAGTTGCTCAAAAGTATATCTATAATTATATCAGTGCTTTATACTATTTCTTTGAAGTACTCATTCACTGAGCGAGTAGGCTCACCCCTCTACTCACAATTTTTAGGGATATCACATGGACTTGAAGATATCATTGCATCAGAGTAGATCTGCCACAAGAGTTAAGTCTGAGTATAGTTAAGTTTAGTCGGTCCTTATCGTTCTAGGTCCTTGTAAAGAAATAAGAGAGAGTTGTAAATGATGATGTATAACATTATTCCTCATTTAGAAATATATGTGAATCAGCAAGTCTTATGTGCTTAAAAGTATGAGAAACATAATGAATGTTCATACATGGATTTCTATTGTTGAAATTAGATTAGAGAAATCAATTTTTAGATTCCCGTGTAAAGTTAGTTTATGTGGTTCAATGCGAGAAAACAATGAGTTTGAAAAAGAAGAAAAAATAGCTGAGGGTGATCTTTGTATTACGATAAATCCTCAATTTATGCCCTAATCTCATGATTAATGGTAATTGTGAGATCGGGGTGCAACAAATGCTCTCCTTCTCTTTACTCCAACTTAGAACATTGTTCCTACTCTATTTTCCCATGAAGGTGTTTTTCCAAGGTAAAATAGGGTGCTTACCTTGGTGAAGAAAACTCCTAGGGTATTGAATTTTCTCTATTTAGGGTTTCCAAAGCTCCTTCTTCGTGATTTCGACCAAAACTAGTTAGTTTCCTCCTTTCCCTACCTATCTTCATGTTTTTTGTCTTCCTCCCACCTTCTTTCATGTCATAACCATGGCCTTCCATGGTGAAACCCCACCTAGAGCCCTTAAACACCTCAACTACATGTTCTTTTGCTAGGGGTTTTCACCTCTAAAGTGGAGAAGGTGCTTCTTTATTGAGATAGGAGCTTTGTTGGAGAAACCAACCTCTCTAAATTGGGAACCTTGCTTCTTGAACCTGTACACCTTCCTTGAGGTGAGTTTTATAACCCCCTTCTCATATATTTCTTACTACATGCTTAAAAATCATGCTTCTATGTTTAAAATTGATGATCTCAATCTCTATTCACCATGTTCTTGTAGGGTTTTGGTTTCTTGTTGTTTTACCTTCTCTGGAAGATCTAGTTTGGTTACTTATGCATTTCCAACCCTGATCTTGGGTCAAATGGTGTTTTCTCCCTCTCCTTCTCTGTATTCGCTTATCTCGATCAGTTTGATGATGTGGCAGTTTCCTATCGGTCAGTTTTAAGAAATTCATAACTATTTATTCTCTTGTATGAAAATAAAAAGAAAATCTATTCATAACTTAGAAAAATGTCCTCTTTCTAATAAAAATAGTTCCAAGGTTTGGTTTTGAGTTTTTTCAAAAATCTGAAAAATGAATAAAAAACCTAAAAACCAACAAAAATACACTTTAACCTTCATAACTCTTAAAATATGCAAAACTATATGTTTTCTTAATCAGAAGAACCTAACTAGATCAATGGCGATGTTTTCAAGGTTTGAATCAATGTTTTGTTCAAAAATGCAAAAGTTAGGGTTTCTGTACTTTTATACATATATACAACCCTAATACATGGTTATGTATTGAAAATAGGAGAAGTGGACCCTAAACTCAACTAAAGTATTGGAAAGTGTTTAATAGGGATCTAAGAGGAGGTATGTTCATTCTTACACCCTAAGTTGGGATATTTTCAAACTAAACTGTATATTTCCCTAATGAGGCTTTAATGAACCATATTCCCTCTATTCATGATTCTTGTGTTAAATTGCCTCAAAATCAGTAATGATATTCTTTTATTCCTTGGGTCTTGTACCCCACTGCCATGTTCTAATTGTTATGATGCTTTTATTTGCCATGATTTCTTTTCTAGCATGTTGATTTTATGGACTATTTAGCTATAGTAGTGGTACTTATGTACAACTACCCGTAGATAGGGCATGTATTACTTCACATTGGGGAATGTACCCCATAAAAATGTGTAGGTGATTGGGAATGTATTAATTCTCCCCTCACCTATAGGTGAGGTCCGGTAGGTGCCTCAACCCTACTTAGTTAATGTATTCAATATTAATCATGCATGCAAATCTTTTATTATTTTTCTTGATATGGAAAGCATCTATCTGATTATGCCTCAGACTCTTGTTCTCTTCATCTTATGATGAAATCTTAGCCTCTACTTTCATTTTATTTCTTATCTTTTATTCTTGTTCATTATTTGACACATACCTTATTTATCTCTCTTACTGGGTGATTTCTCAACCACCCAGGTTTAAACCGAGGTGTTGAACATGATCAAGGAGAACATAGCTTCCAACATGGACCTAGCTCTTGGAGATGTTGCTTGGAGAAAGATTTGAAGTAGTTATGACTTCCCTCTATTTAGATCCTTATGTTGTATCATACATGTAAAACCTTATGGGATATTATGATGTACTTTTGTAATCTTTTTTGAAAATTGAATATAGTCATTTGTTTGATTCCACTACTACACTTTGGTTGTTTTGAATACCATTTACTGAACCTATTCCAATGTATCTTTTAGTGTGTTTGGAATGGATGTTTTATTCTTCAAATTTTTAGTAGGGAGCCTGCCTCCTTACAACATGGTATCAGAGCCCATGAATCTGACTATTTCAACTTTATCTCCCTAATTAGACCCCTTGCCTCATATAGTTCCTCTTTAAGTTACATGTTTGCCATATAATTGATCTATGCTACACTTGAGATGATGAAAGATTGATTTAGGATCATAAGAGTTTCACATAAGAAACATGTTTAGTTTACCATAATGTGATGTGCCTATTATGTGGTTATTAGGGCATACGTTGAAAGCAAAGGTGTCTAGAAAGGATCAAGGTTCGGGGGCTGGTAAGATTTTCCTCCGTACCACTAGCTTGGTTTATGAGGACTCCCAGATCCATATGATACCTGCTTGTCCTGAGTTAATACTTTCTGTCCAAAATAGCATGCCTGTAGATAGTAGTAGACTTAGGCACCTCAATTGGATACTCCTGATAACCTAATATGTTGACCTCGTCTTTCAGGTGAAATGACTTGTTTGAGGATGGATACCTAATATAGTTCCCTTATGTCCCATACGACCACATGTTTGGATAGTTTATCCCTAGAACCTAGATTTTGCATTTGGTGTTTAGTAAGAAATCAGAGTGCACAGTGAAGCGTGATGAATATTGTACGTGGTTTACTTGTAATCACCCTTTTACTTCTAGATTATTTTGGCTTGGTAGGTCAAACCTTTTAAGGGGTGGAGAGTAGTTGGTTTAATGATGTTTGGGTAGTTAGATTTTGAGGACGAAATCCTTTTTAAGGGGATGGAGTTCTGTAACATACTAAAATCTAGCTACACTGACTCTAGAAACCCTAACTCCATGATTAGGAGGATAGTTTGCTTGGATCCTTAGTATTGACCAAACAAGTTATAGTTTTAAACCCACATGCTTGTTGGTATCCTAAAGAACATATAATGGTCATCTAATGAATAGTTCACATGTTTGAACCCTGACGAACATCTAATGCACCTAATATGAGTAATTCACATATAATACTAATAGTGGGTAAACATGAGGATAAATATTTCTTAGACAAATAAACCATAATGAAATGATGAGCAATATAATTGTAACATAATCTTGTATTTAATGCATACTAAGAATGGATAGATGAAGAATAATGATCATATTGACCTAAACCTTAAGTTTTAAACATCTAACCTTAACCTATAAATCCTTAATGACATTCTTGATACATTAGTGACTTTAGATGTCATAATCAGATAACATACTTTAATACACCTTTTTTATCAGAACAGCGTGTGACTCTTTTTTAAAATTTTTGTAAGGTATATACAATGCTTAAACAAGCTCAAAGAAAAGAAACTATGAACTCTAGAACAAAAAGCTATACAAGTAACTGATCTATATCTTTCTTTAATAAGAACCATCTTCTATCTACATTAGTACTCATCTCAGCAAAAACCTTGAATTCCTCTCATTCCACAAACAATGGAACACTGCCATAACAGTAACTCTGTGCTTCATGAGAACCATGGAACACACACTATAGAATGAAACTGGAATATGAGGTATATACCAATCATCAACCGCTTTTGTCCAAATCAGTATAGCATACTCACACAGAAATGATATGTGATTCAGGTCCTCAATATCAGATCTGCAAAGAATACATCTTGAAGGGAGTTGAACACCTCTACTCTGGATGTGATCCAAAGTTAGCAACTTGTTTAGAAAGCATCTCCAACCATTAAGAACATACCTTCTTGATCCTTTAGTCCCCCATAACCAATTAACCTAGCCTGGGGGAACTGACCTTGGCCTAATAGCCTCCCAAGCACTTTTGATGTTGTGCATTTCTTTCCCCTTCAGTAAAATAAGGTCCTCCTACTCAAAAGATGGGTCAATGTACTTCTGAAGAAGATCAATGATGGACTTAACATGTCTGGACTTAGACACAGATCAATCACCCTCTGAAAACAAGCAATTGAGAGTGGCATACTTTCTAGTACCACTTCTCATAACATACCCCTCACCCAGAAAATTATCTAGGTATCCTCCATTAAACCACAGATCCCTCCACACCTTCACCATCTTCCCATTGCCTATAGAGAAACAAATCAAGCAAGAAATCTTATCCATGTAGTGAAGGAGGTGCTTCCAAACCCATGAAGAGCTTGAGGGAACCTTACATCTCCAAACAGACTCACCTTTGAGGTACCTTCCATGTATCCAACAAATCCAAATATGATATTTTTTAGTAGCAACACTCCAAAGGTTTAAAACCATACAGGCTTCCACAATGTCCCTTGATCTTTTTATGCCCAAACCCCCTTCCTTTTTAGGCAGACAGACCTGATCCCACACATACTTTAATACACATAAATGATATATAATCACCTAATCATAGATTAACTAGGTCATCAATATGAAATGCATAACAACTTGTTCTCTAATACACCTAATTAATAACCTAATCATTACTTGCTATGTGAATCAAAATCATTAATATGTAATATGTCCCACCTTGATCACTAAAATACATATAATGACTTCAATATGGATAGGAAGTAATTGGATTCACATAAAAGTGCATAATCAATCATAAGAACTGAATAAAAATGAGAAAATGATTAATGATGACATTAATGTGAGCAAGAAAGTTAATGTAACAATGTTTAATATAGATATAAGTGATTAATGTGTCATTATTTTGATTAATTGTAGCAAATTGGATAAAGTTTCTTATTTCATACAAAATAATCTGATATAATTCAATAAGGTGATAATGTAGTCTAAAAACAAATTATTAAAGATAATGATCAGATATAATAATGCATATTGAAATAATTTAGTAAACTCGAATTGCGCTAAAACTCATAATGAGGTAAATAAGAAATATATATGGTTTCGAGCATAATAATGAAATATAACTTTTTTGAATATAATGAGACAATTAAAAGAATAATGAGGATGATGTAATATCATAATGGATATAATGCTAATAATCCAAAAATGTTAAAAATAAATTGTAAAAGTGGAACCCTAAGTGATCCATGACATCCTGACCTATGAGGAGTTTCCTGTGAAGAATATGAACCGCCGAATATGAACTCCCAAGTTAAAAAATAAGGAGTTTGAGTTTGTGAAAGTTTTGGTGGAAGTTTTATGGTTTGGAAGAAATAACCTAGGAGTTAAAGATAAGATGTTGCATACTCACCCTCCTCTCTTTGGTTGTTATTTTGAGGATGAAATATTCTTTAAGGGGTGGAGTGCTGCAACATACCAAAACTTGGACATATTCTCTTTTTGGCCCTTTTTCTTTCCTTTCTATCTTTTTTGACCTTGATGTTTAAATTGTGGAATTTATAGTGATTTGGCGAATATTTGTTCAATAATTACACCAATGGAAGGGTTTATGCACAAATACCTCAGTGAAAGCTTATTTAAGGATCTAAAATGTAAAACCACTTAAGTGGAACAATGGTAAATAAATTTGTGTCAGAAGTGTAAGGCCACAAACCTTATTTAATGTATTGAACACGATTAATTACCATAAATAAGTGATCTAAACCTTAATCTAACTTTTCTATGTGTTTGAAATCATAAAATGATCCTAATTTTAAAATTTGGTTCAATTTGGATGGTGTTTGTGCAAGTTATGCAATTTTAGGTACATTATGGACTTTTATGTAATTTATCCAATTGGGAGGTTTTATTTGAAAATTATCACATGCTTTATAATCATTAGATATTCCCTTACCATTCTTGAGATTTTGAACCATGGGGCACCTAGTTGCACCTTGGTTTGAAGGTGTTTCTCTCCAAGGGCATTTTAGGGATTACTCTCTTTATAAACGAGCTTATCTCTAAAAGCTATCAACCAATGGGGTTATTTCTTTGATTAGAGGACATTGGGGATGGCCTAGAAATCTCCATGGGCTTTTAGAACCGACATTTGATATTCAAGAAACCTATCTCAGTTGTCCTCTTGCATGGCCATGAAGCCCTAGGATAAGGACACATGGAAAGTCCCATAGACACCTCATGCTTGCACCCTTCTTTATAAAGCCATATCTACCCCTTCCCACCTCCCAATTCAAAACATATTGCTCTCCTTATCTTTACTCCAGTTTAGAGCATGATTTCTACTTTGTTTGTCCATAAAGGCGCCGTTCCAAGGTAAAATAGGGTGCTTACCTTGGTGAAGAAAACTCCTAGGGTTCCAAATTTGCTCTATTTAGGGTTTCTAAAGATCCTTCATGGTGATTTCGACCAAAACTAGTATGTTTCCTCCTTTCCCTCCCTATTTTCATGCTGCTCATCTTCTTCCCACCTTCTTTCATCTTGAAACCATGGCTTTCCATGGTGAAACCCCACCTAGAGCCCTTAAACACCTCATCTCCATGTTCTTTTGCTAGGGCTTTTCACCTCTAAAGTGGAGAAGGTGCTTCTTACTTGAGATAGGAACTTTATTGGAGAAACCAACCTATCTAGCTCGGGAACCTTTTTGCTTGAACCTATCCACCTTCCTTGAGGTGAGTTTTATAACCCCCTTCTCATATATTTCTTACTACATGCTTAAAACTCATGCTTCTATGTTCAAAATCGATGATCTCCATCTCTATTTACCATGTTCTTCTAGGGTTTTGGTTTCTTGCTGTTTTAACTTCTCTAGAAGATCTAGTTTGGTTACCTATGCATCTCCAACCCTGATATTGGGTCAAATGGTGTTTTCTCCCTCTCCATCTCTCTTTTTACTTATCTCGATCAATTTGATGATGTGGCAATTTCCTATTGGTCAATTTTGAGAAATTCATAACTATTTATCTCCTTGTACAAAAATAAAAAGAAAATATGTTTTGAACTCAGAAAACGTTCTCTTTCTAATAAAAATAGTTCCAAGGTTTGGTTTTGAGTTTTGTCAAAAAGAGTTTTTTAAAAATGAATTATAAACCTAAAAACCACAAAAAATACACTTTAACCTTCATAACTCCAAAATATGCAAAACTATATGTTTTCTTAATTTGAGGAGCCTAACTAGATCAATTATGTTGTTTTCAAGGTCTAAATCAGAGTTTTGTGCAAAAAATGCCAAAGTTAGGGTTTCTTTACTTTAATACATATGTACAACCCTAATACATGGTTATGTATTAAAAATAGGAGAAGTGGACCCTGAACTCAACTAAAGTATTGGAATGTGGTTAATAGAGATCTAAAGAGGAGGTATGTGAATTCTTACACCCTAAGTTGGGATATTTGCAAACCAAATCCTATATTTCCCTAATGAGGCTTTAATGAACCCTATTCCCTTTATTCGTGATTCTTTTGTAAAATTGCCTCAAAATTAGTAATGATATTCTTTTTTTTCTTGGGTCTTGTACCTCACTACCATGTTCTAATTGATATGATACTTTTTCTTGCCATGATTTCTTTTCTAGCATGTTGATTTTATGGACTATTTAGCTATAGTATTGGTACTTATGTACAACCACTCATAGATAAGGCATGTATTAATTCGCCCTAGGGAATGTCTTATTCTCCCCCATAAAAATATGTGTAGGTGACTGGGAATGTATTAGTTCTCCCCTCATCTATAGGTTGAGGTCCAGTAGGTGCCTCAACCCTACTTAGTTAATGTAGTCAATATCAATCACGCATGCAAATCTTTTATTGTTTTTCTTGATATGGCAAGCATCTACCCGATTATGCCTCATACTCTTATTTTCTTCATCTTATGATGAAATCTTAGCATATACTTTCATGTTATTTCCTTATCTCCATTATTTTTCATAACATACCTTATTTTTCTCTCTCTTGTGGGCCGATTTTCCAACCACCCAGGTTTAGACCGAGGTGTTGAACATGATCAAGGAGAACATAGCTTCCAACATGGACCTAGCTCTTGGAGATGTTGCTTGGAGACAAATTTGAAGTAATTTGGACTTCCCTCTACTTAGATCCTTATGTTGTATCATACACGTAAACCCTTATGGGATATTATGATGTACTTTCGTAATCTTTTGTGAAAATTGAATATAGTCATTTGTTTGATTCTGCTGCTACACATTGGTTTTTTTGAATAAAATTTATTGAAATTTGAAAATTTTATACCTATTCCAATGTACCTTTGAGTGTGTTTGGAATGGATGTTTTATTCTTCAAATTTTTAATAGGGAGTCAGCCTCCTTACAACTACCCCTACCTCAAAGGTTATGTCTTTGCTTACCTTTTCCATACACATATAAATGTATATATAATTGTTTACATAAGTACATATGGTCATCTAAAATGTTTGCAACACTCTATAACATAATACTATCTCATGGATTCAATTTATGTTACATATGTAAAAATGGAGTCATGTAAAAACAAAAGCGTGGGAGAAAACCAACACTAGTTTTCAATGGGTGAAAAATCTCCGTTGGAGATTGGATTCTCATGGTCGCTTGGCAGTGCTCCACAACACTCTGAAAAGTTGTGTTTCTCATCCAAATGGTTCCACACAACATTCACAATAGAGAAACAGGTGTTGTTCCTAGCAACGTGTTGCCAAACGCTGCCTAAAATATTTTCCTACTCAATTGCACATTTGACATGTGGAATGGTTTTTGGACTAAATTTATCTATGTCATAGTACATTCTCTTTGTTGTCTCATTTCTCAACCACAACATACAAATGCATCACTATCTTATTAATATGGTTCTTTGTGCAAAAGGAAAAAGTAATTTGTTCTGTTGGTGAGACATATTCCTTATGGATCCATTTATCTTTTGTGGATAAAAATACATTTTTCTATTGGAATTTATAAAAATCATTTTAAACAATTGGTATTATAGTAGTTCACATCAAAAAATATAGTCACATATCATATATGATTCGTTAAACTATTTGGATAACTCACCATTAGTGGGAAGCTATATATTTTCATTCAATGGTTGATCTAAATATGGCCCAATGAGAGGTATTTTAGACATATGCAACATAAATTGAGTCTATGAGATAGTATTATGTTGTAGAGTGTTGCAAACATTTTATATGACCATATGTACTCATGTACACAATTACATATATCTTTATATGTGTATGGAAAAGGTGACTCTATCCCCATGCATTGGAAGTTGCATACCCGTAAACCTTATTTTTGCATTATTATAGGTCTTTAATTTATCCAAACTTATAATAAGGCATCTATGACCTAGAGTAGGTCTATTTAATTATAATAAAACACCTCCTTCATATGATTATATGTAAACTAAATGAACTCAATAAGGGAACAAGTAATTGACATTCAAGTGTCGGATTGATATCTCAAATACGTGAATGTTATTATTATTAATTATATATTTCATGTGATAAAAACTATGGTTTCCTATTTACATGGTTGTATTGCATAAAAAGTCTCATCTTGGATAAATTAATTGTTGGTGAGCTGAAATACAAAAGGCAAGCAATGTGATTATTCTTCTGTTGTGCGACTTGGTGGCTTATGTGTGACCTGTGGCCCATGCGTCCTATTTGTTCAGGGCGGGCAGCGTGAACCCTGATTGGATATAGGTATTCAATCCCAGCTGAGATGCTCAATTGACTCCTCCCCCTTTTCCACATAACTATGTATTACACAAATCCCAATTCTAAATGAGTAGAAAGCAAAGGAGTCAAGTGTTTCATCACTAGAATGGATCAAATCACACAATACATATAGGGTGTTCATTTGTTGCCCGCACGGGTAGCTATCTGCTCCATGTTTGGTTACTTTTTTAGAGCTTCTTACTTTATAAATGTAGAGGGTTACTTTACCTTGCAAACTGTTACTTTTCATGCATAAAAATTACATTTGTAACAACTGTAACAAATACAAAATACATATATATTCTAGAATTTTTAGTGTGTATTCGACCCTAATATATGAGTCGAATAGTTACTTTTTGGTCGACATAGTTAATTTTTTGTACAATGAGTTACTTTAATTTTTTGTACAATGAGTTACTTTTGACTTAATTGTCTGACCAAATAGTTACATTTTGGACGGTACGGGTAGTGAATTCCAAGTTACCCATGCATGTATTAAAGATGTACTTATATATATGTATGTATATGAGTAAAACCAACAAAATAGGTGCTTATAAACATGAACCATGAAGTTTACATCATGAAAACAAAAGCGGAGACACATATCAAAATAAAACTAGCTAATACAAAATGAACTCCCTTTAGTTAAGCATAAACATCGTGGACTTATATTGGTGTTATATTTTTAGAATTCAAAGTAGCTATCATATTAGCAGAAGCACGATTATGATAGGATAATATTGTATACTTGTTACTAATTTTTTTAAAATGGATACACATCAACATAGATATGATGAGTACACTAATAGAAAAAGGGCATCATAAGTTTAAGTAATATATTTTCTTGGATAAAATTTATATAATGAAAAAATAAGCAACAATATTAAATAATTTTTATTTAAGTTTGAAGCCTATTTTTAAATATATTTTCATAGTATCATACAACATCATCACAAGTCCATGACCACCTTCTTAAAAGAATGATTTGTGAAGGAAATTCAATGCCAAAACTATCTTAACATATAGGACCTCAAGAATAGAAACTAAGAACTACCCCTACCTCAAAGGTTGTGTCCTTGCTTGATCAAATCAAGTAGGTACATCAAGCATTGTGCCCTTATCTCGAAAATATATGCAAATCCAAAAATGACCATATGATGGGCATATATGTTTATTTTTGTAGTTTTGTTAATGTTAGTATAATTAAAGTAAAGTCTAATAGTCATAGGGAATATGTAGCTCAAATAAGTACATATAGCTAAGAATTTGTAGATATATTAATGCCAACAATTTCAATATTAGTAGTATGGCCAATAGGAGATAAAATGTACATTAAAATGAGTAAAGTAGATTAACGAGCTTGAGTAGTGGCAAAACAACTCAACATAGTGATCTAGAGATATGATCAAGTTTGATTTGACTGAAAACACTAACAAACTTTAATATGATTATCTTCATGAGTGTTGGATGTTTCACCCACTCTAAATATAATTTCTTAGGATAAAAAGAAGTATCATTTCTTATAGTATTGATTAACATCTCAAAAAGTGCATGTAAGTTTGTCATCATGATTCCAAATAACATCATAGATAATTCTTGACTTAGAGTGAATCTTCCTAGTAAGATCATGGATATCTAGATTAGGTTTAATGATCGTAATAGGTAGATCATAATATTTAAATAAGATTTATGACTTAGTCATCAATGTATCCATTTGAATCACACATCATGTCGCATAGTCGGCTTCATGTCATAAAGTTACTAATAGAGAAAAAAATGATCAACGTGAAATTTGGTTTCATAAATCATCAAAATTATTGATTTGATGTCATACATGTGGCTTTTAAACATCGTTGATCAATATTTACATAGTCACTTATCCTAGCATATAGTCATCATTAAGCATACTTGGGTGATCAAGGTTTATCTTGATTCATAGTATTCAAGGTGTACTGATCTATAGTCACCAAATAGTATTTGTTCATTATGGATTCAAGGTTTGCATACTATTAAAGATTTACCATCAAGAAGCCCATATTAAGCTACATTACACACTACAAGCTCATATTTAATATTCAAGAATAAACAAGTAAATATTGGCTTGTTATGCCTCAAAAGCTATTGATCCGTAAGCATAAGGTTGATTTTGAGTCATTAAAAGATAATGATTAGGCAAAAAGGGCATTAAGTATTTAAAAAAGTTCAAAAGTAGTCATATCAAGAAAAATAGTAATATTTTCATGAGATTTATGTTGGAAAGTATTTTTAATGGATTCCTTGCATTTGTTTTAATTAAAATGGTATATATGGAGTCCATATTTGGCCAAAGGGTAAATTTCATATGGTTTTTGCAAAATCTAGGAATTTATTTGAGTATTGGTCTGAGTGAGAGTAATTTACCTTAATTATATAAAACTAAGGGCCATTGATTAGGGTCAAATCTTTGACCATTTGGAATCTGAGGGTCTAGGCACCTTGCACCCACTCATTGTGGCCATAAATGAGGGGGCGAGAGAAGGACCAACCATGTGGGCCAAGATTTGTTGGATCGGGCTATGCGCTAACCAACCCACAATTGTGGGGCTTGGGGGTCATCTCCCTCCTCAGGCCAAGCTGTGAGAGGGGTAGGATGGGATCAATACCATGGGAAAGTAGTCAAACTTTCTTACGAAGGTACCATGAAGGTCACACTAGACTTGGCACGACTAATCGTGGTCGAGCGAGCTGAAGAAACTCGTTAGAGTTGCTTGGCATAGAGAAATTATGTCCTTTGTGGGGAGTTATTTAAGGGTGAAGAAGAAGAGAAATGTAATGACCCCCTCCCCCTGTTATCCCCTATTCAGGAGAACTAAGAGGGCAAGGGTCGTTACCATATATACATGATCAATGGTTTATCAAATAAGCAGAAATAGTTAATAAATTTCACTAAAAGGAAAAGAATATGAGCAATATAAAAGGTAAACTGTCCCCCATGGAGTTACATTGAAAGGGAAAACTATTATTTATAATTGGAAATAAGAACTAACTATATATATCCTCCATGATTACATTAGATCTTTTCTTTGATGCCTTCTTCTCTAGATGTCCATTTTTCATCATACTTGCATAAATATTAGCACATTATCCTAAAACACTTAGAAACAAAAACTTGGTCAATATAACATGTTATATCGATATGTGGGGAAAATGTTTGCATTTAGGTATAACAACATATTCAACCATATGAGAAAATATGATTACAAAGATTGAAAGTTTCATTTTGTTTCTAACTTCTCAACTTAGTCTTTGTGGGACACTCCCTCCCTAGAGTATTCATGTGGGGAACCCTCTCTCTAGGGTTATTCCCTGTAGTGGACACATCATACATAAGCCCTATCCCAATAACTAGTCACCATAGTGATAATTCATGCATAGGCTTTTGCCCAAGGTGATTATCTTTTCTGGGCCAGATCACCAGTCACTATAGTGGAATTTCATACACAGTCCCTCTTGGTCCAAGGTGATTATCTCATATAAGCCTGATCATACATCCCACTTGTACTATGTACATCCATTAGAGTTGGTTGAGCAAGTTATACTTATATAATGTGATAATCATAGCCACTTTAAAGAGTGTAGGAATTAAATAAACAATTAACAGTTTATTTGCAATCAAAGCTAATAATCAGTTAAGTCGAGTATTCATAGGAGTAACCATATACCTTTCTCAAAAGCAACTTAATGTCCAAGAAAAAAAGGTAATAAGAGCAACCAATCAAGCAACAATCCTAAAATTAAATCATAATATCCATCTATTATTATTTTATCTAAAATCTACCTTTAAGACTAACTTGGGGTCCAAGTTAGAGTTTTGGGCTCAACTTAGGATTTCATTAGGGTTTTGGCTTCCCAAACCTTAATTTATCACTTTTCATGCCTTCCTGGTTTTCAAACCATAATCTTATCATTATATGCACTTTTTAATCTTGAGGAAACCCTAATTCATCAATTTATGCATTGCTAATCTCACATTAGTTCCAAGTTGTCCTTTTTTATCCAAAAAGATCAATATTTGATTATTAAGATCAATTCAGCATATTAAGATCATCAAAACCTATAAATTAGGATTTTTATACATTAAACACATTAAAGATAACAAATGTAATGGCCCCCTCCCCCTATTATCCCCTATTAAGCAGACTGAGAGGGCAAAGGCCATTACCATAAATACAATACCGATGGTTCAACAAACTAGAAATTATTAATAATTTTCACTAAACAAATAAGAGTTTGAACAATATGAACAATTACACTCTCCACTAAGGAGTTACATGATATGCATTTCTAAAGATGAAGTAAAGACGAACTAAATCCTCTAAAATTACATTAGATCTTTTCCTTTGGTGCCTTCTTCTCTGGGTATTCATTCCTCATCATACTTTGCAGAAATCATAGTAGATTATCCTAAAATGCCAAGAAACCAAAACTTAGTCAGTATAACAAGTTATACAGATATGTGGGGGAAACAAAATATTCACATCTAGTTGTAACAACATATTCACAACAATTATTATTACAGAATCAAAATTAAAATTTTCACTATAACTTCTCAACCCATTTTTACTCAACCTCTGGGATACCCTCTCCTAGGGTCTTGTCCCTACGGTGGATGTTAGGCCACCTTCTCACCCTAGAGCTAGGTGCCACGTCGGCCTTCCCAATCTGGGGCCGTACCTCATATGATGTTCCCAATCTGGGGCCCAGGTATAAGTAATCTCTATGACTCCATCTTTCTCAGATTTCCAAAGTTAGTATGAGGCATTCAAGAAAGTTATATGCATTATAATGTGATATCCATAATGACTTTATGGATTGCAGAAATTAAATAAACACACAAGCATTTATTTGCAATCCATTTAGACAATCATCGGAAAACATTGACAAAATAATGTGGTTAGTCTTAGGTGTATCCACATGCCTTTCTCAGGAGTATTTGATGTCTAAGAAAAAGAGAAATAAAAGCAACCAATCAAACAACTATCTTAAAACTAAAGCATAATACCCATGTATTATTATTTTATCCAAAAACTACCATTAAGACTGACTTGAGTCTCAAGTTAAGGGTCTGGGGGTCAACTTAGGGTTTCATTATGGTTTTGGCTTCCCAAACCCTAATTAACACTTTTCATGCTCTTTTGGTTTACAAACTCAAATCTTATTATTATATGCATTTTTAACTCAAGAAAACCCTAATTCAACAGTTAATGGGTTATTAATCTCAAATTAAATCCAAGTTATCCTTTTTGTCTTCAAGGACCAAACTTTAGTTATTAAGATCAATTGAACATATTAAGATCATCAAAACCTAGAAATTAGGGTTCTTATGCATCGAGCACATTAAAGATGACAACTTTTGGTACTTTTTGAACTAGAGACTAAAATAGGTCTTGATTATATTTTTATTGTATTCCTTATATTTTTGTGAGTAAGATTCATATATAACATGTTGCCATTGGACATTCCTATGATTTAATACATTTTTTTACAAAATATGTATGGGCCAATCACAAGCCGCCACCTAGGCAACACCCTGGTCCCGACCTTGCCAACTAGACTGGGCTAGCTAGTGGGCTCATGCCACCTAAGCTCAGCTTGCCTGTGTGGACGTGCACTCAGATAATTGAGAAGAGGGGGAAAAGACCATAAGAATCTTACATCTTCTAAAGAGGGGTGAGAGTAAAAGGGTAATTCACCACCCCCATCGTCTTCAACCTTCACTCACTTGCAAGCAAGGATCGAGCAGTCAATGGTGTTGTTGACACTTCTATCTAGAGCACTAGCATGGGAAGTAAGACCACCTTCACCTCCATCACACTCTTTTGAACTCAAAGTGAACTTCAATTGATCAGGTGATGGTCAAAGATGATGGGATGAAGTCCTGATATCTCTGATGAGATGATGGGAAGGGGTAGAGAAGGAGGACTAAGCTATTAACTCGTGAGGAAATTGAGTTGGAAAGCCATCACTCCGAGTCCCTATTTCGTTGTCTGGATGAGGTAGGTGACAAGCAAATCACCACTGGATCTTGGATCCAACGGTTGTTATGCCACAAGCATGAACAAAGGGTCCGATTTATTTTTTATTCTCATTGTGAAATTTTATATAATTCCAAGTTAAATCATTCACTTAGAGATAGTAAAAAAATCCATATCTCTCACATCTTTAATCCCTTTTATCCTAAAATTCAAAGCAAAGTCCATAATGATTTTATCTAACAATGTGCAAGGTTTGAGACCAAAAATCGAAAGGAAAAGATACTTATTTCTTTTCTTAATATGCAAGTGTTCTTCATATAAGGCATATTTTAAGCATTAAAACAACCCTTTTCTCTTTCTTTCTTTTCTATTTGATGATTTTTCTTATTAGCAATCATGTAAAACTTAAAACAAACCTTTAGTGGTCATCCATACCATTTTCTAAAGAATTGTGCACACTTCTCACAAGTATATTATCTATTATCTTTTGCCTTTTCTTTATTATTGGATTTTATTCTCTTCCTTTTCATATATCCATTACTGGACTAACAAAATCAATAGAAATCACAAAATCCAAAGCAAAGGGAAATTTGTAAGAGGAAACCATACTTTTAAAACAATGCACACCATACTTCTAATATGTCCCTTTTATTGTAATAATTGCATTTCAATTATATAAAACATGTGAGAATAAAGATTATAACATCCTTCCCCTCTTATAGGATTTTTCCCTTGAAATTTGATTGACAATATAAACAATTCAAAATGAGACTTTTCCATGTCCGTCTTTAGATCTCATGTAGCTTCATCCTCTCCATGGTGCTACCAAAGAACCTTTACCATCTCTATCTTTTTATTCATGAGATCTTTCACCTTGGTATCTAATGCCCTCAAAGGTGACTCAGGGTATGTCAGTCTCCCTTGGAGTTCAATAGGCTCAATGCTCAACACACGTCTAGGATCATTCACATAGTGCTTCAGTTTGGACACATGGAATACATCATGCATCATACTAAACTATGGGCGTAAGGCTAGGCCATAAGAAACTTCATAAGTCCTATCTAGGATCTCAAATGGACCCAAGTATCAAGGACTAAATTTTACTCTATTCTTAGCTATAGCTCGAAGGGGTTGGGTTTTCATAAACACATAGTCACCTACAACAAAGTGCAAATCTATCCGCTTTGCATCAACATATGACTTCTTTGAATCATCGACTCTCTTCAACCTTTGCTTGATCAAAGTGACCTTATCAACATAAAATTGTAGTTCTTCTAACCTCAGCAAGGTCCTCTCACTGACATCATCCCAATAAAGCAGTGAATGACACGACCTCCCACAATGAGCTTCACATGGAGGCATCCTGATACTGGCTTGGTAGCTATTATTATAGGCAAACTTTACTAAAGGCAAGTATTGCTCCCATGATCCACCCAATCGAGCGCACCTACTCTCAACAATTCTTTAAATGTCTGAATCATTCTCTCTGACTATCCATCGGTCTGGGGGTGATAGGTTATGCTAAATCTCAACCTTGTACTGAGTTCTTCATGCATTTACTTCCACAACTTAGAGGTGAACTTAGGGTCACAATTAGAGAAAATTGAACTCAGAACACCATAAAAATGAACTATTTGTTGAACATACAATTCATCTAGGTCTGACACCGTGGTAGTAATCATTAAGGTGAGAAAGATGTGCTAACTTGGTTAGGTTTGATCCACTACAACCCATATTACATCATGACCTTTCTTTGTCTTAGGGAGACCCACCACAAAGTCCATAGTGATATGGTCCCATTTCCACTTAGGAATTTCAATTAATTGTAGTATTCCACCAGGTAGCTGGTGTTCATCCTTCACCATCTGGCACATGATACAATTGGCCACATATGCTACTACATCTCTCGTCATTCCAGACCACCAAAAGTATCGTTGTAAGTCTTTAAACATCATGGTGGTGGCAGGGTGTATTGTATACTTGAAACCATGAGCTTCTTGCAAGATATGAGTCTTCAAAGGCGAATCCTCAGGAACCCAAATACGACTCTTGTATCGGATCCCACTATCCACACCCACCAAAAGGTGCATTTGAGGTTTCTCCAACAAACCTTTTACCTTTTCAAGCTTTGGGCTGGCCAACTGGGCAGCTAACAACTTAATCAATAGATCATGTTTTATTTGAATGTTATTCAACTGGATTTGATCTTCTAAAGGATGTAGGGTCCATCTAGCAAACTCCTCTCTCCACTAACTAGATAAGACAGTAGCACATCTAGCATTTCTGATTAATAGCATCTGCTACTACATTAGCCTTTCCGTTCCATATACTCCATCCATCGTCTTTGTATTAAGTTCGGGTCCTTCTAAGTTAGGAGATACTTCAGACTCTTGTGATCGACGAGGATTTAAAAGTAATTCCATATAGATAGTGTCGCTAGATTTTTAGGGCATGAATAATTGCTGCTAATTCCAGATTTATGCATTGGGTAGTTCACTTCATTTGACTTAAGTTGTTTGGAGAAATAGGCAACAACAAGCTTATTCTGCTCTAGTACGCGTCCAAGCCCCATCTTTGATGTATCGGTGAAGATCATAAAACCTTCATTGCCTAATAGACAAGTCAACACAGGAGTTGTTGTCAGCTTCTCCTTCAATTCCTGGAATTGAGCTTCACATATGCCGACCACACGAACTTCTTGTCCATTTGGGTGAGCTTAGTGAGGGGCAAGGAGATCTTTGAGAAATCCTTTATGAATTTCCAGTAATATCTGGCCAATCCCAGGAAGCTGTGAATCTCAGAAGGGTTCTTTGGTGCTAGACAATCACATACAACTAACACTTTGGTGGGATCCACTGAGACGGTCCCTTTGGAGATAATGTGTCTAAGAAACATGACACAAACTAGATCTAAAATTCATATTTCAAGAACTTCCCCTAGAACTTATGCTTTCTCAGGATATTAAGGACTCTAACAAGGTGACAAAAGAGTCGAGGAAAGGTTGGAAGACATTGTTCATGAGGTTCATAAACACACTTGGGGTATTGGACAACCCAAAAGGCATGACCAAAAACTCATAATGGCCATAGTGGGTTCAAAAAGCGGGATATCTTCACTCTTGACTCACAACTAATGATAACCGATATTAGGTCAATCTTTGAGAAAACACGAGCCGAAGCTAGTCAAACATCTCATCAATATGGGGTAGAGGATACTTGTTCTTAATGATAGCATGATTTATCATCCTATAATCTATGCACATACAGAGCGATCCATCCTTCTTCGTGACATAGTGGACTGGTTCTCCCCATAGAGAAGTGCTAGGTCAGATGAAGCCTTTTTCTAGCAATTCCTGTAGTTGCTTTTTTAGCTCAAGCAACTCAGCAAGGGCCATCTTGTAAGGTGCCCTAGAAATAGGATTCATCTCGGGGGCTTACACTATTGAGAAGTCCACTTCTCTCTCTGGAGGCATGCCAGGAAAATCACTCAGGAACACATATGCATAGTCCCTGGCTACCTCTATTCCCTCTAAGGGTTGCATCTTAGGCTCTGACTCAGTAACTACTGCTAGGAATGTCTAACCACCTTTGTCCATCATCTGCTCTACCTTCATGACTCACACATACATGCTAGTGGTAGCATCCTTCCTCTAATGGTAAAAGGTGGGTTAGTGGGTCTTTCTATTCTTGTTTTCTTTTCCCTACAATCGATTTTCACTCTATAAGTATAAAGCCAATCCATACCAATCATCACATCAAAGGCATTCAGATCTAGTAAGATAAAGTCGGTAGGGATTTCATGAGTCATGTATTTAACATGTATGACTAGTGTCCTTAAGAGAGACGAAACAATTTGATTGCTAGGAATAGTGACTTCTAAAACATATCCTAAATCCTTGAAATACAAACAAAACATGGTTGCGAGATTTCTCAAAATAAAAGTATTGATAGAACCATAGTCAAATAGAACTTTTACATTATGTCCCATGATTTCAAGCATGCTAATTTGTTTTCAAGACAGTCAAACTACTATTGCATTGTATATTTTAAGATAGGAAAAGAACTCCATGGGTGGTTACCCTCTATTAGATGGTTAGCATTGGATTGTTCCTCTTCATCATCAATGGAAAAGACTTGGGATTGTCTCTTCTCTCCTGCAGGTGGGACTACTCATGGTGGGCTACAACTGCTCGCCGTGCTACTGCCACTGGTTGGGTCGCCACTGGGCCCAGACCTCTGAGGGTTAGGGACATGACAGTTGGCTTGAAAGTGTCCTTCTTTCTAGATATGAAAGCACACCTTCTTCTTGAAATGACACTTGCCCAAGTGTGCCCTCCCACAATTGTGGCTCCTTGGGGGACGATTCTTGTTGTGGGGTTTTCCCTTTCCTCCATTCCTTCCTTTTGGCATTATGTCGACCCCAAGCTTTTCGATTTTCATTTTTAGGGCCAGAACTACCTTTGGTGAAGTCGAGATATTCTTTTGGTGGATTCTAAGTAGGAAGAACTATCTTCTCCATGTCAAGGAAGAAGTTGAGGGCTTCGGTGAAGGTCAAAGTTTTACTTTCCATGACATGAGGCTTGATCAGGGGGTGCATGTGTTCAACAAAATGGTCTAACCATCTTTCTTCAGCCAACATGTAACCAAACCACTCCATGAGGCAACACTTACGAGCAAAGTCCCCCACAAACATGTTACCTTGGACTAGGAAGGTGAATTGTTTTTCCTTCTCTTTCTTGGTGGAGGTGGGTATGAATCTTGTTGTAAAGAGTGCATGGAAGTCTACCCATGCCATTGGATCCTCAATAATATTTTGACCCATGATATGATTCTCCCACCATATCTTAGCTTCTCCTTCAAGAAGGTGTGCATCGAAGAGGACCTTCTTATTTGGCTACACTTCCAGATGTAAAATCTATTTTCCACTTCCATGAGCCAAGCGTTTGCTTTGTCAACCACCTCAGTTTTATCTTCACCCTAGAACTTTTCAATATTTAGCTTGAAGAAGTCCAATATGGTTGCTCATAGATGAGGGCGATAGGTACGAGCTCACCATTATCATCTCTGGTGACATCCTTGAGGGCCAGGGAACTTAAGGCCTCAGTCAACCTTTTCTATTGTTCCATCCAGAGAGCATTGAGGGGTGTGAACCACCACTTGTCCCATTTGCAGTCGAGAGACAACTACATATTTAGGGTTGAACTTAGGCTCATCATCTATAATGGCTTCACCTTTGGGGTTAAGATCATCTTCAGGGTTGGGTATGTTAAAAAGGATGGGTTCAAGACTTTTATCAGTGGAGGATTCACCTTCCCTCTTCCTCTTCTTGGAGTACTCACATTCCATAATACTTCTCCTCTGAGGAGGGCCTCTTCTTATGGGAGGGACTCGGTCTGCAATATTCGTCACGGTTGATGGTGTCCTTACCATGGGCCACACTGCTTCACACAAGTTAATTTTATTAACCTCAGTTTCACACTTAAGGTATTGAAGCATCAAGAAATTTTGTCCATGACATCTTGCTTACATGCATTTTATTATTTGGCAGAGGATGCCTTAATTATTAGTATCCATAACCCTAATACTGAGAAAGAGGTAAAGAGAGAAGTCATATGTTCCTAGGATTCTATGACTGAAATAAGGGTTAGAGAAGGGATGAAAGTAGATGAGAAATCCTAGAGGTATTTTATTTTGAGTGAAATCCTCTGACTTTGTCCAGGATAGCTGCACGAGTCTGGGAGTCCTCGTAAGCTGACTAGTGATATGAAGGAAAGTTTTACCAACCCCCAGATCATGGTACTTTCTAGACACTATCATTTTTTTGAAAACACTCTAATAATTGACTTGGGCTCTATAAAACTCTTAAAATTTTATTAATTATTAGAGGTTAAATGGTAAATTGGCTCTGATAGCAAATGTAATGACCCCCTCCCCCTATTATCACCTATTCAGGTGGACCAAGAGGGCAAGTGCCATTACCATAAATATAGGACCTATGGTTTAGAAATTAACGAGAAATAATTAATAAATTTCACTAAATAGAAAAGAGTTTGAACAATATACTCTCCACAAAGGAGTTACATGATATGGATTTATAAAATTTGCAACATGAAGTAAAGACTAACTAACTAAATCCTACAGAATTACATAATATCTTTTCTTTTGGTGCATTCTTCTCTGGGTATTCATTCCTCATCATACTTTGTAGAAATGATATCATATTATCCTAGAATGCTGAGAAAACAAAAATCGGTTAGTATAACAAGTTATACTAATATGTGGGGGAAATCAAATATTCACATCTAGTTGTAACAACACATTCACAACAATAATTGTTACAGAATCAAAATTAACATTTTCATTATAACTTCTCAACCCAACCCATTTTTACTAAACCTCTGGGGTACCATCTCCTAGGGTCTTTCCCATGTAGTGAATGTTAGGTCACCTTCAAAATCGGAATCTAGGTGCCATGTTGGTCTTCCAACTCTAGGGTTGGACCTCATATGACCTTCCCAATCTGGGTCCCAGGTCAAAATCATCTCTATGACTCCATCTTTCTCAGATTTCTATAGTTAGTGTGAGGGGTTTGAGTAAGTTATATGCATTATAATTTGACATCCGTAGTGACTTTATAGATCATAGAAATTAAATAAACAATCAAGCATTTATTTGCAATTCATTTCGACAAACATCGGCAAGCTAATGTAGTTAGTATTAGGCGTATCCTCTTTCCTTTCTTAGGAGTACTTGATGTCCAAGCAAAAGAGCAACAGAAGCAACCAATCAAGCAACTATCCTGAAATTAAAGCATAATACACATGGATTATTATTTTATCCAAAAACTACCATTAAAACCGACTTGAATCTCAAGTTGGGGTTTGGGGGTCAACTTAGGGTTTCATTCAGGTTTTAACTTCGCAAACCCTAATTATCACTTTTCATGCTCTTTTGGTTTACAAAACCAAATCTTATTATCATATGCATTTTTAACTCAAGAAAACCATATTTCATCATTTAATTGGTTATTAATCTCAAATTAGATCCAAGTTATCCTTTTTATCTTCAAGGTCCAATATTTAATTATTAAGATCAATTGAACATATTAAGATCATCAAAACCTTGAAATTAGGGTTTTTATGCATTAAACACATTAAAGATAGCAACTTTGGGTACTTTTTGAGCTAGAGATCGAATTAGGTCTTGATTATATTTTTATTGTGTTCCTTGTATTTTTTGAGTAAGATTCATATATAAAATGTTTCCATTGGACATTCTTATGATTTAATACAATTTTTACAAAATAAATATGTATGGGCCTATCACAGGTTGCCACCTAGGCAGCGCACCTCGATCCCAGCCTTGCCAACTAAGTTGGGCCGACCGGTGGGCTCATGCCACCTAGGCTCGGCCTGCCTGCGTGGATGCATGCTCGACTAAGTGAGAAGAGGGGGGAAAGACCATAAGGGTCTTACCTATTCTGAAGAGGGGTGAAGGTAGAAAGGTAATTCACTACCACATTGTTTTCAACCTTCCCTCTCTTGCGAGCAAGGCTTAGATAGTCAACAATGATGTTAACTCTATTATCAAGAGCACCGACATGGGAAGTAAGACGACCTTCACCTCCATCACGCTCCTCTGAACTCAAAGTGGGATTCAATTGCCCAGGCGATGCTCGGAGATGATGGGATGAAGCCCTTATATCTCCGTTGAGATGATGGGAAGGGGTAGAGAAGAAGGATGAGGCTAGGAGAGCAATTGAGCATAGATAATTAAGCGTAAGGTTCTGCCGAATCTTTGGAAAAAATTTGCAATCTTGTTGAGGGTCTAGAGTCCCCTATTTATACTCCTCTATGTCAGTGGGTGTCTCATGGAGGGTGGTGGATTGAGAAAATCCTCTATAGTCCTCCCCTTTAGAATGGTTAGGTGTGATTCTTGCTGCCGAAACCAATGGACTAATTTCCCAATCTATTTTTGTATTAACTCACAAGGAAACCAAGTTGGAAAGCCATCACTTCAAGTGCTTGTTTCCTTGTCTAGATGAGGTAGGTGACAATTGAATCACCGTTGTATCTAATATCCAATGGTTGTCATGCCATACACATGAATAAAGGGATCGATTTATTTGTTATTCTCAGAAATCATGACATTTAATATAATTCCAAGTTAAATCATCCACTTTAGGGATTCTATAAAAATCCATATCTCTCACATCATAAATCCTTTTTATCCCAAAATTTAAAAGAAAGTCCATCATGATTTTATCTAACCTTGTGCAATGTTTGAGACCAAAAATCAAAACAAAAGGATACTTTTCTTAATATGCAAGTCTTCTTATTTTAAGCATTAAACAACCATTTTCTTTTTCTTTCTTTTCTATTTGATGACTTTTCTTATTAGCAACCATGTGAAATTGGAAACACACCTTTAGTGGTCATCCATAACATTTTCTAGAGAATCCCACACAATTCTAACAAGTATATTATCTATTATCTTTTCTTTATTATTGGATTTTCTTCTCTTCCTTTTCATATATCCATTATTGGACTAACAACATTAGTAGAAATCACAAAATACAAAGCAAATGGAAATTTGCAAGAGAAACCATACTTCTAAAATAATGCACACCTTATTTCTAATATGTCCCTTTTATTGAAATAATTGCATTACAATTATATAAAAACATGCAAAAAACTAGATTATAACAACAACTTTGGTACTTTTAGAACTAGAGACAAAATTAGGTCTTGGTCATATTTTTATTGCACTCCTTGTATTTTTATGAGCAAGATTCATATATTAAATGTGATCATTGGATCAACCTATATTTGATCATTATTTTTTCAATTTTAATTAATTTTGGCCAATCGCAAGCTGCCACCTAGGCAACATGCCCTAGTCTTGGCTTTTCCAACTCGGCTGGGCTGAGCCTAGCTAGGCTTGGTGTGCTTGCATTGAACTTCATCGACCAGCCTAGAAAAAAAGGAAAAAATCCCTTACTGACAAAGAAGAGGAGTTGGGGTAGAAGGGTCCTTTCTCTCCTTGTCGTCTTCCTCCTCTTACTTGCTTGTGAGTAGCCTAGCCAAGTAAACGGGAGGGTTGACTCTGAGATCCATACTTCCCCAACAATCATCAAGGGTACCCAGGCCTTCGTCAAGCCACAACGATCTCACTAAGGGCTTCAATTACCCAGAAGACACCTGGAGTAGACATGATGGAGGGAAGGTAGTTTTGCTAAGATCCAGGGTAGACTAGAGGTGAAGGGTAATGTCTATGCTTGAATTGGAGGGATGGATATGTTTAGGTAGTCAAGGGTAGTCCCACGGAAGAGTTGATATCCTTACTAGGGGTCTCTAACCCTCCTTTGTAGGTCTGGGTTGAGGAGCATCCGACGAGAAAATATGTGAATTGGGGAAAGTCTTAGTGACCTTCCAAAGATGTCAAAACTTGGGATGAACTGATTTGAAATCGTCTTCTGATCTTAATGAAACAGTTTCCAGGAAAGTTTGTGATTTGGGGAGAGAGAAAAATGAGAAATCAATTCAATCATAGGTACTCCCAATTTCCCTATTTGACTCGAGGTGGACGATGATCCGTTGATCACTGGATCCTGATCTAAGGGTCAGGAACATGTGCACCAATTAAAAGGTATCTGAGTATAGTACAAATGTGAATAGGATAAAGTTACATTTAATGCATTTCTATTTTCCCTTTCACTTTAAGGATTTTTTTAAAAATCCATATGTCTCATACCTTTAATCCTTTTTATCCAAAGGGATAGTCTTTAATGACTTTATCTAATGGTGAGCAAGGTTTGAGACCAAAAGTAAAAAAGAAAAGGTACTTTTTTTATATCCAAGTCCTCCTATTACAAGGCACATTTAGGCATTAAAACACATCCTTTTCTCTTTCTGTCTTTTCTATTTTATTTATTTTGATGACTTTTCTTGTTAGGAATCATGTGAAACTGAAATCCAACCATTAGTGGTCATCCAGACCACATTCTGGAGAATTCCACAGAATTCTCAGGATTACATTATTTGTTACCCATTATCTTTTACATTGTTCTTAATATTGAATTTCTTTTCTTCATTTTCCCTTATATCCACTATTAGACTAATAAAATGGTATTTACCACGAAATTTACAACAGAGGGAAATTTGCAAAGGAAAACCATATTTTCAAAATAAAGCACACCATATTTCCAATATGATCATTTTATTCAAATAATTGTATTTCAATATAAATACATGTGAAAAGCCATGTTATAACATCCTCCCCCTCTTATAGGAATTTTGTCCTTGAAATTCAACTAATCATACAAACAATTCAAGATGGGACCTTTCCATGTTCATCTTTAGCTCCCATGTGGCATCATCCTCCCATGGTGCTTCCAAATAGCCTTTACCATCTCTATATTTTTATTCTTGAGCTCTTTCACCTTGGTATCCAATATCCTCACAGGTGACTCAAGGTATGTCAGCCTCCCTTGGAGTACAATAGGCTCAATGCTCAGCACATGGATATGATCCTTCACATATCACTTCAGATTTGACACATGAAACACATCATGTATCTCACTATATTATAGGGGAAAGGCTAGAAAATACACACCTTCACCAATTTGTTCTGGGATCTCAAATGTAACCACGTATCGAGGACTCACTTTTCCTCTATTATTACCTATAGCTCAGAGGGGTCAATTTTTAGGAACACATGTCCACCCATAGTGAAGTGCAAATAGTTCGCTATGCATCAACATATAACTTCTATCACTCCTAGGCTCTCTTCAACCCTTGCTTGATCAAAGAGACTTTATTTCCATATATCTGTAGTTCCTCTGACTTCAACAAGGTCCTCTCACTAACATCATCCCAATGAAGCGGGCACCAACACAACCTCCCATAAAGAGATTCATACGAAGGCATCCTGATACTTGCTTGGTAGATATTATTTAGGCAAACTCAACTAAGGGCAAGTACTACTCCCATGATCCATCCCAATTGAGAAAACATGCTCTCAACAAATATTCTAAGGTCTGAATTGTCCTCTTTGATTGTCCATCAATTTTGGGGTGATAAGCTTTACTGAATTCCAACCTTGTACCGAGTTCTTCATGCACTTGTTTCCACAACTTAGAGGTGAACTTGGGGTTATGATTAATGATAATTGAACTTTGAACACCATGCAAACAAACTATCTCTCTAACATATAGTTTAGCTAGGTCTAACACCTTGGTAAATGATCTTTTACATCAAGGAAGTGTGCTGACTTGGTTAGACAACCACAACCCATATTACATCATGTCCATTTTTTTTTGCCTTAGGGGAGACCTACCACAAAATCCTTAATGATCTGGTCCCACTTCCACTTAGGAATCTCAATATATTGTAGTAATCCACTGGGTCACTGTTGTTCAACCTTCACCATCTAGTACGTGATACAACTAGCCAGATACAAGGCTATGTCTCTCTTCATTCCTAGACACCGAAAGTAATGATGCAACTCCTTAAACAACTTTGTTGCGCCAGGATGCACAATTTACTTAGACTAATAGACTTCTAAGTCCTTAAGGGTGAAACCTCAGGAACTCAAATATGATTTTTATTTCAGATTCCACCATCCACTCCCACAGAGAGATGTGTCTGAGGCTTCTCCATATAACCTTTCATCACATCTTACTTGGGTTGTTTAAGTGGGTTGCTGCAAGCTTAGTCAATAGGTCAGACTTAATTCGTCTTTACTTGGTACCTCAACACATAGTTAAATAATTACTTTTGTGTTGTTCATTAGATTAATTGTTACATCTATAGAATTCGAATTATACTTCTTAATTATATTTTCCATTTAAAAATTCAATGTGGCGGTTACCTTATATACCTAGGTTTCCAAAGCATTTATTCAATATTCTCTCGTAGGGGTGAGGTAACACCTCAAACCCTTGGTTATCCTAAAATTATTTCAACTTAAGTATTCATTTCTCATATCATTTCCATTTTTTATATGGCATGTGTCTATCACGTCTCTCACACTCATAATAAGATAAAATAAGCATTTGGCTACAGTCCATATACAACACTCACCCCATTCCAAGAGCACTAATGGTGCATTCACACATTATCTTTTAATTTCAGATTTAGGTTGAATCATTCTCCACATGAATCCAAACCATGAATACCACCATTCCCTTAATTCTATGTACACATAGAGGAAACACTATTCTCATAACCTTTGAGTCTTAAGCATAACTCCTATATAAGATTCTAATTGAAACATTATCATATGTCTTCCTGTACACCTCTCATGTTTCATCAACCTTAGTCATTTCCTTAAGATTTCTAGGGCATATGTACCTTTAGAATGATCTCCTCTTAACCCTAAGGACCTTATGTACATGATCTTTCTCCATAATCATAAGTCTTATGTACCTTTAATCATCCTACATGATCTTAGGGTTGACTTGTGGCCCTACCTCTCCCAAGGGTTTTATTGAGTTGTCATAACTTTATTTAATTTCATCATACATTTTGTTTGAGGTTTCCGTGATAATATCCAATCACATTATATCCTTTATAATTCTTTCACCTGAATTTCCTCCATCTCTTGGGGAACCAATAGTTTTCTTTATGTCCCTTGATTGGGCCCATGGCGACCTTTCCATCTGGGCGTGGTCCCATTCTATTGATCACTTCTATAGCGACTTTTCCTCATGTCCCTTAGATTCATATATGGGTCTAAAGAATCATACTCAATATATGTGCTTTTGTGCTTCATGCACTTAATATCTCAAGTTTGATGTGACATTTAGTGTTACGTCAATTCTTAAACTGATTGTGAATTCACCCTTCTAGGGGAGGTCCTATCCCAGGACAAGACAAACCTAGCATTTATTAGAAACCAACATAAACAATCATGTATTAAGATCTATATTATTACAAAGGAACATGTCTTTTAGGCATATTTCTCATTGTACCATCCATGTGCTTTCTACCTGGGAGTTATAGTATTATGCCATGTGAGTTACTATTTAAGAATTCGATCATTATCAAATGCTTCATTTCTAGTTTGATTATTCAAGAACTATTAAATTATGTTCCACATGCTTAGAACTATATTATTTCATTAAGCCATACGTTTTCTGTTACAAGATGTACTACAACATTCTGGGTACGATGGCAGTCTGCATCGTCCTGAGCTTCCTTATCATCAATGGCTAAGACTCAAACCTATTGGCGTTCTTCAACAACTGGGATTTCTCCTTGTGGTGTTGCAACCACAGGATGAGCTGCTACTGAACTTGGACCTCAAGGGTTAAGGGGAGGACAATCAGCCAGGATATGTCCTTCTTGCTGACAACGATAACATACCTTATGCTCATAGTGTCATTTGCCAAGGTGCTTCTTTATATAGGTGCGACGGGTGGGTTTGGGATTCTTGCGACAAGGTTTTCCCTTTCTATCATTCTTATATTGTAGTGTAATCTACTTTCCTCTCTCCTTCTGGGTGAAACTCACAGAGAAGATGGTATTGAAGTCCATCTAGGCCATTGGTTCTATGATTAGGTCTCGATCGGTGATGTAATTATCCCTCCAAAGATTTGTTGTTCCCTCAAGCAAGTGAGCAGAAAAGAGATCCTTCATGTTGGGTTGCATCTTTAAAATATGGAAACAATTTTCCACATCAAGAATCCAAGTTTCTGCCTTATCAACTACCTAAGAGTTTTACTCACTCCCAATACTTCTCTATATCCAACTTGATGAATTTGAAGATGGTGGCTCCAAGGCGAGGGTTGACAGGTAGGGGTTCAACATTCTTGTTTTTGGCAACATCTTTATATGCAAGGGCACTGACAACCTCAGTGAGCTTCTTCTGTTTCCCTAGCTAGAGCGTATTTGGGGTATGAAAAACTACTTGCTTGACCATAGGTCCAGAACTCGCATCATGGTCGGGGTCATCCTTGGGCTCATATTCCATCATAGACTTGCACCTAAGCTCTAGACTATCTTCAGGGTTTAGGATGTCAAAGGGCGCAACTCTGAGTTTGGAACCTTCCTTAGTGGTGGCCTCCTTTGGCCTCCTCTTCTTCTTGGAAGTCTCATATTCCATGACCCTCCTTGTGGGCATTCTCTTCCAGTAGGAGGGCCTTCCCCGATGGCATTTAAGGATGACAATGGTCTTGGTAGTGGCCATTCTATTTCACATAAAATAAATTTATAATTCAATTTCATGTTTAGGGTATTAAATCATTATAATGATTATGTCCATGACATTTATACATGCATTTTATTATTTGGCAGTGGATGCCTTAATCCCTTATATTCATAACCCTAGTACTCAAAAAGGTATAGAGAGTAGTTACATGTACCTAGGGTTTAGTGAGTGAAGCAAGGGTTAGAGAGGGATGAAAGTAGAGAAATCCTAGAGATATTTTATTTCGAGTGAAATTTTCTAACTTTGTCCAGACAGGATGCATAGGTCCGGGAGTCCTTCGTAAGCCTACTAGTGGTGTGTAGGAAAGTATCTCCAACCCCCGGATCATGATCCTTCCTAGACACCATTGTTTTCAGAAAGTAATCTAATAATTCCCTTGGGCTCTATAGAATTCTAAAAATTTAATAAATATTAGAGGTTAAATGGTAAATCAACTCTAATACCAAATGTAACGACCCCCTCCCCCTGTTATCCCCTATTTTAGGAGGACTGAGAGGGAAAAGACCGTTGGTTTATCAAATAACCAGAAATAATTAATAAATTTCAATAAAAGTAAAAGAGTCTAAACAATATAAAAGGTAAACTCTCCATCAAGGAGTTACATTGGAAAAGGACAACTATTGTTTATAATTGGAAATAAAAACTAACTATCTATATCCTCTGCAATTTCATTAGATCTTTTCTTTGGTGCCTTCTTCTCTAGATGTCCATTTCTCATCATACTCATAGAAAACTTAGCAGATTATCCTAAAATGCCAAGAAACAAAAACTCAGTCAGTATAACAAGTTATATCAATATGTGGGGGAAACAAAATGTTCACATTTAGGCATAACAACATATTCAAACACTTGAGAAAATATGAATACAAAATTGAAATTTTCATTTTCTTTCTAAATTCTCAACTTAGTTTATGTGGGACACTTCCTCCCTGGAGTATTCATGTGGGGAACCCTCTCTCTAGGGTTATTCCCTGCATTGGACATATCATACATAGGCCCTGTCCCAATCACCAATCACCATAGTGACAATTCATACATATGCCTTTTCCTGAGGTGATTATCTTTTTTGGGCCAGATCACCAGTCACCATAGTGACATTTCATACATAGGCCCTCTTGGCTCGAGGTGATCATCTCATCTAGGCCTAATCATACATCCCACATGAACTACATGCCTCCACAAGAGTTAGTTGAGCAAGTTATACTTATATAATGTGATAATCATAGTCACTTTAAATATCATAGGAATGAAATAAACAACCAACCATTTATTTGCAACCAATGCAGAAAACCTCAGAAAATTCTCGAGAAATGGGTAAGTTGAGTAGTCATAGGCGTAACCACATACCTTTTGTATAAGCAACTTGATGACCAAGCAAAATGGTAACATGAGCAACCAATCAAGAAACTATCCTAGAATTAAAGTATAATACTCATGTATTAATATTTTATCCAAAATCTACCTTTAAGACTTACTTGGGTTCCAAGTTAGGGTTTTGGGTTTAACTTAGGATTTCATTAGGGGTTTGGCTTCCCAAACCCTAATTATCACTTTTCATGCCTTTTCTGGTTTTCAAACCCTAATCTTATCATTATATGCACTTCTAATCTTGAGGAAGCCCTAATTCATCAATTTATAAGTTGTTAACATCAAATTAGATCCAAGTTGTCCTCTTTATCCAAAAAGTTTAATCTTTGACTATTAAGATCAATTTAACATATTAAGATCATCAAAACCTAGAAATTAGGGTTTTTATGCATAAAAAAAATTATAGATAGCAGCTTTGCGTACTTTTAGAACTATAGACAAAATTAGGTCTTGCATATTTTTATTTCATTCCTTGTATTTTCTGAGCAAGATTCATATACTATATGTTATCATTGGATCATCCTGCGATTTATTATTATTATTGCAATTATAATTGGTTCTAGCCAATTGCAAACTGCCACCTAGGAAGCACAACCCAATCCTCGCCTTGCCAGCTTGGCTGGGCTGAGCCAATTAGCTCACACTGACTAGGCTTGGTGTACTTGCGTGGACCTTCACTAATCAAGCAAGAAAGAAGGGAAAAGGTCAAAAATCCCTTACCGACAAAGAAGAGGAGTCGGGGTAGAAGGGTCCTTTCTCTCCTTGTCGTCTTCCTCCTCTAGCTTGTTCGTGAGAAGTCTAGATGAGTCAATTGGAGGGTTGACTTCGGGATCCAAACTTCCTCAGTGATCTATGAGGGTACCCAGGCCTTCGTCAAGCCCCAACGATCTCACTAAGGGATTCAATTGCTCAGAAGACAGCTGTAGTAGACAAGACAGAGTGAAGGTAGTTCCATCGAGTTCCAAGGTAGACTAGAGGTGAATGACAATGTCTATGCTTGAATTGGAGGTAGGGATATGTTCAGGGAGTTAGGCGTAGTCTTGTAGATGATTTTATGTCCTTACTGAGGGTCTCTAACCCTCCTTTTATAGGTTCGGGTCAATGAGCAACCAGTGAGGGAAACTATGAATTAGCAAAGTCTTTATGACCTTACAAAATGCCGAAACTAGGGATATATCAATTTATAATTGTCTTTTGATCTTAATGTAATGATTTCCAGGAAAGTTTGTGAATCGGGGAGAAAGAAAAATGAGAAATCAATTCACACATAACTACTCCCAGTTTCCCTATTAGACTCAAGGCGGACGATCGTCTGTTGAACATCGGATCCTGATCAAGGATCAAGAACATGCATGCCTATTAGAAGGGATCTGAGTATAGTTCAGAATGCGAATAGGAAAAGTGACAATTATTACATTTCTATTTTCCCTTTCACATTAAGGATTTTTGTAAAATCCATATATCTCATACCTATAATCATTTTTATCCCAAAATTTAAGGGAAAGTTTTTAATGACTTTATTTAACTATGGTAAAGGTTTGAGACCAAAACTCAAAAAATAAAAGCTACTTTTCTTAGTATCCAAGTCTTCCTCTTATAAGGCACATTTAGGCATTAAAACACCTAATTTTCTCTTTCTATCTTTTCTATTTCCTTTATTTTGATTACTTGTCTTATTAAGAACGGTGTGAAACTAAAATACAACCATTAGTGGTCATCTATAACACTTTCCAGAGAATTCCACAAAATTTTCAAAAGTACATTATTTATTACACATTATCGTTTGCATTGTTCTTAATATTGAATTTCTTTTCTTCATTTTCCCTCATATCCATTATTTGACTAATAAAATAGTAATTACCACAAAATTGGAAATTTGCAAAGGAAAACCATACTTTGAAAATAAAGCATAACATATTTCAATATGTTCCTTTCATTCAAATAATTGTATTTCAATTTAAATACATGTGAAAAACCATGTTATAACAAGAAAAGAGGGTGAAAATGAAGAGGGAAAGAGTTGAGGTGTCAAGAGGGGTTGATTGACATCAAGGTATGTCAGACATGGGTGCAGCATGGTCGAGCATCCAGTCACCATGTTTATCATGTGTGACATGGGTGGAGGGAGAGGATGAGGCAGCATAATCCTTGTATTAAGGGTTGACCCACATCCCATGATATGATGTCTCTCATTGTAAAAGAGAGGGGGATTGGGTTTTTGTGGTAAAAAGAGAGATTTAAATGTGGTTTTCGATAAATAAATTGTATAATCCATGCCTTTCAAAATGTAACTCTTATTAAGTCAAAATTTTCTCAACTAGTTCACAAGTTCTCTATAATAAATTAAATACATTCTCAAATATTTTAGTGCATTTTACTCTATGCATTGAGTTTGAATTTGTACTTCATCAACCACCAATCATTAGGTGAGTAATGTGTGATTCAAAATTATCCGAAGTGATGGCGATAGTGGTTATTATGTGAAATTGAGCATGTATTGAGTGAGTATGTGCATTGACAGAGGAGAAAAAAATACATTTCATCAGATCCTCCCCGCCTAAAAAGAATGTTGTCCCCAAAATTTTAATAAATCCTCAAAAGAGATTGGGACTTCTTATTCCATATCAAATCCAGATTGGTACTCAATAGATAGTATCATCACCACCCCAATATCAATATTATATCACTATATTGAGAAAAAAAAGCATCACTATTAAAAATATAACTGTATTGAATATCCATAGATCATAAACTGGAGAGATCACCTTGTAAGTAAAAAAGAATATAGATTTTTGATTCAAGACTAAGGTGTTACTTTCAATCCCAACATTAGGGGTTTAAGATTTATACATTGGTCCTAGTGAAGTATTCATCGATGATTTAGATTTGGCATTTCAACAATTTGAGGCTCACATCATATTTCACATCATGTATCCATATCAAAATTTGGATGGTCCCACCCTATTCCACATAAGATCTTCTCCCTAACTCAAAAATATAGAGTTCAAGATAATCATCATTCTGAGTTTTCAAGATTGGGACTACGAAATTCATTAACCAAATAGGGTAATTATAGGAGATTGAATAGATAAAATGATCAATCATTGAGAGACCAGATTTAGCAAATCAATTTCAGCAATCAAGATTTGGACATAAAATATCCTAGGTCCAAATTTTTTGAAGTCAGAGAATAAAGTCTCATCAAACCATATGTGTGATCATTCATCCATAAAATATAATCTAGTAATAATTTAAGACATCGATATCAATTTCAATATCAAGGTATTTAACAATAACAAATAATATAGACATAGGCCCTTCTAGGAACTTTAACCGCAATGTATAAAAAACATTATCATGTTGAAGATTATCATTAAATCGAGACCTGGGATCAAGTTTCAGCAACATTTTAAGATCTGACCTATTAGAGCTCTAGGTTAAAGGGATCAAAATCGTAAGAAAGGGTTACCTTTCCAAATCATCAAACAATTAAGAGATGAAAAAATAGAGGAAGTCATAAATAGGGATGTTAAATGGGTTAGGGAAGTCATGCATCAATCGTGAGGTACAAAGCATGAGTTTCCTTATTTTACAATATTAAAGATATTGGTGGTTTACCTCAAACATGTGAATCACTTAATCTAAGTTTCTAAAAGTCAACTTTACATGATTTGAGGGATTATAAATGAGTACATAACTTAAAATAATACTTTCATTAATAATACCTTAGTTTCAAATTAAGGTTAAATCATGGCATCATCATCATTTTAGTCACTTTTTTATAATAATTAGAATTTGTAGTTTTCCCCGTACATTGTCTACCCATAATCAAGAGATCATACTAGTAATAGTCATTAAAGAAAGATATGTTGAACAACCTATATAAACATCATCTAATGGGCACCTTGGTTTAACTTGTAAAAAAGATATGACATGATAGAAGACTCTCTATGATTTTGAGGGAAAGGTCCTTAATCCAATCTTAGACTCACTTCACCCAGGAGGGTGTACTGGGGAGACCTCAACCATCATATCTAGGTAGATAGGAAGTAAACCAGCCTCCCTGTATTTTGTACCATTCTTAACCTCAGTTTCACTATACTTAGGATTTTCCCATTGTTCATACCTAGGTACATTTGAGATATTGCAATTGTGTCTTAGAGATACATAGGGATTGTGTTTTTGGATCTGATACCATCTATCATAGAACTTTTATTATCCAAATCCCAACTCTGAATGACTAGAGTGTCAATGGTGAAAGGATCCAGGCATCCATATGTTGACTGGATTAAAGCAATATATATATATATATATATATATATATATATATATATATATATATATATATATATATATATATATCTGTGTGTGTGTGTGAATAAAACCAAAAAAATATACTTCTTAATTATCATGAACCATAAAGTTTACAACGTACCACATAGGAAACAAAATGGGTGATACATATTAAATGTAAACTAGATTATACAAGATAAACTCCCAATTAATTAAGCATATATCCATTGGTTTTACATTGGCATTACATTTTTAGAGTTCATAATTAATACCATGTTAGCACAAGAGCAATCTTGGTGGGATATTACCATATACCTATTACCAGTGCTACATTTTGCCCTATTACGTCATTATTGATAGTGTCGGTTTCATAAAAAAATTGACTCAGTAAACTACTTCATCAATTTTGAGGAAAAAATGGCTTTACATATGGCCTCGAAGAACCTAGGTACCTGTTCAACAACCAATCTCTTTTCTTACAAAAAAATGATGCTATAAAACTTGAGAAAGTAAAATTTCGCACAAAAATTTTGTTAAAAACTACATTGTCAGTTTTTATAAAAACCGACTCTACTTGTTTTATGTGTTACAAATGGCGCAAAATTAGATATTCCCCAAAACATATATAGCATCAATTTCTGTAAAACAGTACTTGATAAGTGTGGTAATCTTCACAAACATATGGTGTCATATAGAATCACTTATTGAAAATATAATACATTATAGAACTCACATACAACGCCATTTATTATTAAAAAATGAGGTTGTAATTAAAAACATGTACCATTTATCTCACAACATAGAGTATCATTTTTTAAAATAAAACGACAACATTGTAAATTTTACATATAGAGTCAATTTTTTTTTAAAAATGATCTTATTTTGAAAATTCAGATACCACTCAGCTCACAACATATAATGTCATTTTTTTTTAAAAATCGATGTTGTAGATCTTATATACAATATTTTTTGTTGAAAAAGTAAGGATGCATTGAAAACTGAGCCATCAAATATTTGTGGCATTATTTTAAAAAAAAGTGACAAGACATCACATTACTCCGACCATGAAACATAGTGCTCATTTTGTACTCGCACAAAATCTTCCTTTCTTCTTCCTTGTCAGTGACTAGTGGGGTTGGGGCATTGTAGGCTTTGTCGAGCTTAGGTTTGAACATTTCGATGCTCTATGATACTTAAGCTTCACCTCCACTGCCTCTCCTTGGGACATTTTTTTCAAGAAATTTTCCAACCACCACACTGATGTCACCTCCACATTATTGACTCCTTTCTTCTTCTTCTTCCTTAACACACCAATATGGCATAGGTACGTCACCAACGTGCCACATCCTTTCTTCATCCTTCTTCAACCAGAGCGCCTCCTTTCTTTCCCAACATGTGTGTTGTGTTGTATCAATCTTGGAGCATGCCTTTTCTTTGTTTAGACACATCCACTGATTTCCAGAGCTTTTTATGCTCCACGTAGGTAATTTTTTTTCTCTATCTCAATTTGACAATGTATGTCTTTATGATGTTCATTATCTGAAAAGTATGTATAAATGATGAAATTGAATGAATTATATGACAAAAAATATGTCCTGACCATCTGACTGTAAATTAATTTTGTTGTTCGGTTCTGTAAAAATGTTTATGAATAATAAATTTTAAATGAATGATAAATAGTTGGTATGTATGCCCATAGAGCCAGTCATATGATGATTGTAATGGCATACTTTGTAAAAGATTTGAATAGCAATAAAGCCAATTTCCATCTATATGTTTAACTACTTTGAGATAATAGTATAACATGTTAGATGTCGAGAGAGTGACAATACTCAATGACGTATGTCTTCAAGTATGTGACCTGAATAATGAGATCATACAAATGTTAAGAGTATGTACATTCTCACTATCATCCCTAAGCAGTTGTTATTGTGGAAATAACCATAGACATCAATAACACAAAAGGGCTAGAGTGTATTTTGGTTGATGACAAAATCTCATCAGTCGTGATATATGTTATCAAACCAAGCACATAGATACATGTTAGAGAACAATGTATCGGACAAACCCACCATAAGAGTGATGCATGGAAACCACACTTGGTTAGTCAGGATCATCTCTTATAGTATTGGTGGTGACTATTATTCTTAGACCTTAAAATAATACACTCATCACATGTCATTGGTTACACTTTGACTTCATCAAATGCAGTCCTGAAATATGGGTTGTTATAAAGGTGATGATTGGGTGACTTTGACACATGGGGTTTTGACTGTGAGTGATAGATATGGAATTTGTCACTCCTAAGGGAGTATGATATCATAGCCACTTGATAAGCGAGATTGAGAAATGCATGGCCGTGTACATTTGAGTCAATATATGATATTGAGCTTACAAATATCTCAGACAGTTTGCTCTAGTTCAAGGAACATGAATTGAACGTACGTAGAGGATGACAAGTCCATGCCTCGAGTTCAAATTTGGATATTAGTGACAAAGGGACTATACATTCACTGTAACACCAATCACAGATTGTAGGTTGAAAGTTGTTCTCCAACTTTATTTCACTTGAGTAGCACTGATGTGCGACTAGGTACCGCTCTTTGCTTGTGAAGTCATAAGTAAGTTATGGACATTCACAACCAATGTGAAATGGAACCTATAGGGTCACACACATAGGATTAACCTGGAAGAGGAGTTTATCCCAGAATGTTGTTTATATTGATTACTAAAGGGTTTAGGTACTCAATTAAACATTCAATCAATAGATTTGAATCAAAATCATCAAGTTCAAGTGTTGAACCAACTGACTAGAGTGTCAGATTGATTGAAAATTGAATTGATAGACTTCTGTACGACCTAGACCACCAACCAATCGGTTCACTGGGTGAACCGATTGTCTCATGGTCAGTGAGATGACCGGTTCACTCTGGTGAACCGATCGGCTCATTTCGACCAACTGAGCAAGTGTTGGGTTTCCTGATTCATGAGAAAAGTTTCCCGTTTCACAAGTCCAATTTGATTAGGACAAGAATTAATATTTGCATAATTTGAAATGAAATAGGAAAGTCAATTACATGCAAGTATGGGAAGTGAAATGATCGGTTCACTGGGTGAACTGATCGGCTCACCCGGACAGCCGACCAATTTAGTTATGAACCGACCGGTTTTGCCTGCTGTAGTGGAAATAGTTCGTAGAAAATCTGGACCCTTCTACTCCCGCACAGACTGGGAACCCTGAACTAACCCTCTACTATAAACAGAAGGGTACAAGGGGCTTCTCAGAACACACAACTCAGAACATTAGTTTCTCTACAAAGTTGTTATCTTCTTTGGTTGTGGTAACCAAGACATACCAAGAAAGTTCTACCTGTCTAGGGAGGAACACCGAGGGAAAGACAACTGTAGAACAATAACTAGTTGTGGGAGAGTGTGTCAGTGACTAGTACACTAATAGACGGGGACAACTCCTTCTAGTCCATTCATCAGAATGACTACAGTTTTTGGTAGTCCATGTGGACTATCTATAGAGGTAGGAGATTTATGCCGCTCAAGAGGACAATTGTCAACCGTAGTCCGGGTCAAAACCAGGAGCTGCACAGACGTCGTCAAAGACTAGGTGGTTGAAGGCCACACTAGTTGTGAGGTATTGTTGCTGAGCAAGCCTCAAGACTAGGTATATCTCACTAAATCATCCTTCCTGTTGCATAGTTGTTGATGAATCTGCTGGTTTTGGGTTTGTGGTTAGATAATTTTTTTTGTTTCTGCTACCTGTTTTGTCCCACAAAACCCAATAGTGGTATTAGAGCCATGTCAACATACTATGTTTTAGGATTAATCGATTTTGGTTTTTCTCCATTTATTTATTGCATGCGATGTGAATACTTTAATTGAATAATGTGCATATCTGATTAAACACCACAATCCCTATATACATATATGATATGGCATATATATGAAATCGATACATGTCACCCTAAAATGGTTTTGATGGTGGATGTGTAGCATGGTTATGTCCTATAAACCTCTATATGTGCATGGTTGGTTGTGGTTGTTTGCATCTCAATCTGCATACTGAGTCCTATCTTCTATTCCAAATGTAACTCGAGATTCTCTTCTATCTTTGCTCCCCCCGAATGTAACTCGGGATTTCCCAATGCAATATGTAAAAGTGGGATAGTTTTATTTCCTATTACGTCAAAGAATGGTGGGAACCTAGATGTACAAATGAAGGACCAAGATGACCGACTAACCATACGAGAAAAGAAGCTGGTGGATTGATGAGGAGCCCGATGACCTGATAAATTGACAGTCTGGAGGAGCCAGATGAATGGTTGGCAACAACCAACCAACCAGACAGGAGGTGCACAAATCGATCATAAGATGAGCCAATCAACCCGTAATGGTCGAAGCACAGATCTTCATCAACAACAGGTTAGTGCATGTGATGTAGACCTAGATGATCATAATTCTTTATGGCTCAAGGAATTACAATAGGATGGCCATAATCATCTCTTTATCGCTTCACATGTTTTCTTGTGGGATATAACATGTATATGATACATACTACATATGTGGTTATTGGATGTGTATATGTATATAAATATCAAACCCCTCAAATATAAATATTAAGTTTAAGATGCCTTCCAAAAGCAACACACATGAAAAGTTTGATCGACTAAGTGTGGGCACGCCTTCGCGTGGTGCACCATCTATCTTGTGGAAGTGTGATAATGGGTATGTGGGTCTGCCTTCACAGGGTGCATACTCATTGTGTTGGCTTCTGGGAACAAACTTAATAAGGTGACCTTAATATGATTAAGCACCTTGAGGCATGCACATGTTCATGATAAGGAGTTTTGCATGACATCTATCAAGAGTTGCATATGATGCAATTGGCAAAAGTTTCCTACCTAAAAGAATCTAGTTGTGGGTGACAACCCTCACTGGTCCACAACTTAGAGGAAGTCAGGATCTTGCTCACTAGAAGGTTGTACGCTACAATCTTCTGAATTGATACATGAGGGTTATCAATTTGATCAAAAATAGTGGGAATGATAATTAATTAAAGACCTAATTAATATCATCAAATTTTAAACCAAATCAAATGGATTTTGACAAATGCAAATTTTTCTTGTAGAATCATGAGTTTCAAATTGACTTTGCGATCGGTCCTGAAGAAGGACAAACTTACTGGGACAAATTTTCATGACTAGTTTTGGACTTTGAGAAGAGTTCTCAATGAAGAGCATAAGCTCTATGTCCTTGACAAACCAGTGCTAGAATTACCTACTCTTGATGTTCCTAGAGCTGAGGTGGATGCTTACTGGAAGCATGCCAACGACACTTTGGATGTAAATTACCTTATGATAAGATGCACGTACTATGAGTTGCATGCACAATGTGAAGACATGAGTGCTCTTGAGATGGTAACACATCTTAAAGAAGCACTTGGTATCACGAATCAAGAAAGGAACAATATTCTGACAGTGATACTTGAGTCAAAGCTGACAGAGGGAACCTCAGTAGAAGAACATGTGCTCAATATGATTGGACATGTGTATCATCTTGAAGAACTGGGAATCACCTTGAGCCAAGAGTTAGCCACATATATGATTCTGAGGACAATGCTAGAATCATATAACCACTTCATTGCATGTCATCATGTGAATAAAGTGGTTAAAACATGTCTGACTTACTTGCCATGATGATAGATGTAGAGGCAAGCATGAAGAAGGAAAAATCCATGATGGTGATCAACAAGATTGTGTCCAAGGATGAAAGCAAAGCCTTGAAATGTTCAGAGGCCAAGCAGAAGTCCATATCTTCAAAACTCAAGATAAGGAGAAAGAAAAGTACAAAAGGAGCTAGTCCTTTGTACTTGAAGGGATTCAAGAAGATGAAGATGGGGATAACGATCTCCACTTCAGCTATATACATTACTGAGATAAATCTATATACTTCTTCATCATGGGTATTAGATACCGTATGTGAATCTCACATATGTTCAAATATGCAAGATCTGAAAAGAAGTAGGCCTTTGATGAAAGGTGAGGTTGAACCGCGAGCCGCAAATGGAGCACGAGTTGCTGCCACAATAGTTGGAACCTATAGTTTATCTCTGCCTACGAGTCTTGTGATAGAGTTATTGAACTGCTATTTTGTACCCTCCATAAATAGAAACATCATTTTTGTATCTTTTATGGACAAGGATGTATGAATTTCATATTAAGAATGGAAGATGTTCCATTTCAAAAGATGAAATCTTTTATAACTATGCTCCAATGTCTTACAGTCTTTATTTTTTGGATGTAAAGATGGATGTATATAACGTAAATACTAAAAGACTAAAACTCAACAACTCAAATCAAACATATATCTGGCATTATTTTATAGGGCACATAAATGAGAACCACATATCTAGACTCCATAAAGATGGTTATCTGAACTCTTTTGATTTTGAATCATCAGAGACATATGAATCTTGTTTATTGGGCAAGATGACCAAGGCTCCCTTTTCTGGAAAAGGATTAAGAGAAAGTGATCTATTAGGACTCATAAATACTGATGTATGTGGCCCTTTTAGAACAAATGCCAGAGTCAGGTATCAATACTTCGTTACCTTTCTTGATGACTTTAGTAGGTATGGCTATGTTTACTTGATGAAACATAAGTCAGAAACTCTTGAAAGGTTCAAGGATTTCATGAATGAAGTACATAACCAACTTGGTAAAAGTATTAAGGCACTTCAATCTGATTGAGGCGGAGAATATTTAAGCCAAGAGTTTGAGGACATTCTGAGAGCCCGTGGTATTGTATCACAATGGACTCCACCTAGAACACCACATCTAATGGTGTATCAGAAAGAAGGAATCACACATTACTGGATATGGTGCGATCAATGATGAGTTTAGATGATCTTCCTGATCAATTATGGGGTTATGCTCTTGAAACTGCCGCATATACACTTAACTATGTACTATCTAAATTGGTTCAAAAGACACCATATGAGATATGGCACGGGAAGCATCCGGATATGTCTTTTATGAGGATTTGGGGATGCAAAGCTTATATCAAGAAAATGTTTCCTAAAAAAATTGGACCCAAATCAGACAAGTGTAACCTTATTGGATATCCCAAGGAAACTAGGGGATATTACTTTTTCACTCCATCTAACAAGGAAGTGTTTGTTGCTAGAACTGGTGTATTCCTAGAAAAGGAATTTATTTCCAAAGGAATCAATGGGAAGAAAATAGAGCTCGAAGAAGTTCGAGGCCATTAATAAAACATTGAACCAATAGATGAAATAGAGGAAAATAGAGATTCACAAGTGGTTGTGGAATCTCAGTCTTTTCAAGTAACATAGGGACCTCATAGATCTAGTAGGACACACCTTGAGTCTTAAAGATTTGGATATCTTGTGGCTCAAGAAGGTGGTGAGTTGGTCATAGATGATGAGCCAATAACCTATCTAGAAGCTACTGAGGGACCAAATTCTAAGAAATGGCTAGAGGCCATGAGATCTGAGATGGAATCCATGTATACCAACAAGGTATGGACCTTGGTGGATCCACTTGAAGGGGTAAAATGCATAGGGTGCAAGTGGGTATTCAAGAAGAAGACCGACATGGATGGAAATGTGCAAAGTTATAAAGGAGGATTGGTTGCAAAGGGTTTCAGACAAGTTCAAGGTGCTGACTATGACAAAACCTTTTCTCCAATTACCATGATTAAGTCCACCAGGATCATGCTTGCTATTGCAACCTACTATGACTATGAGGTTTGGCATATGGAAGTTAAAAATACATTCCTTAACGAGAATATCATTGAGGGTGTGTACATGACACAAACTGAAGGTTTATAAATCCAAAGGATGCAAATAAATTCTGTAAGCTATAAAGGTCAATCTATGGATTGAAGCAAGCATCTTAGAGATAGAATCTTTGATTTGACGAAGCAGTCAAAGAGTTTGACTTTAGTCAAAATGAAGATGAACCTTGTGTGTACAAGAAGGTCAATGGGAGAATGACTACATTCCAAAATATTGTATGTAGATGACATACTATTGATGAGAAATGACATCCATGGTTTATAAAAAGTAAACACATGGCTTGGAAATACATTCTCAATGAAAGACTTAGGAGAAGCATCCTATATATTAGGAATCAAGATCTATAGAGATAGATCTAGAAGGCTTCTTGGACTAAGTCAAAGCACATACATTGACAAAGTGTTGAAGAGGTTCAAAATGGAGAACTCAAAGAGAGGAAACATACCCATGGTACATGGAGTTCCCATCTCTAGAGCTCAATGTCCTAAATCTTGTGAAGAGAGGGAACACATGAGTGGGATTCCATATGCATCAGCAATTGGATCCATCATGTACAAAATGTTGTGTACCCATCCCGATGTATCATATGCACTCAGTATGATGAGAAGAAACCAGTAAGATCCCATAGATGCTCACTGGACAGCCGTAAAGAACATCCTAAAGTACTTGAGAAGAACTAAGGATCAGTTCCTCATCTACGAAGGTGAGGAAGAGTTGGTGGTAAAGGGTTACACCAATGCAAGCTCCAAACTGATAAAGATGATTACAGATCACAGTCAAGATTTGTGTTTTGCCTCAACAATGGAGTTGTGAGCTGGAAGAATTCCAAGCAAGAGACAATTGCAGATTCTACGATAGAGGCTGAGTATATTGTTGTATCCAAAGTAGCAAAGGATGTTGTGTGGATCAAGAAGTTCATCTCTAACTTTGGGGTGGTTCCTAGACTTTGTGATGTAATTGAGCTTTATTGTGACAACAATTGAACATGCTAAAGAACCAAGATCACATCAGCGGTCCAAGCACATACAGAGGCACTTCCATCTCATACGATAGATTGTACAATGAGGATATGTGAAGATTTGTAGAGTACCAACTGTAGACAATATTGTCAATCCCTTGACTACGACACTTTCACAGAAGAAGCATGATGGTCATGCTAGATCAAAAGTATTGACATTCATGGGTAATTGGCTCTAAGTGCAAGTGGGAGTCTGTTGGTATGTATGCCCATAGAGCCAGTCATATGATGATTGTAATGACATACTTTGTAAATGATTTGAATAATAATAATAAAGGCAATTTCCATCTATATGTATAACTATTTTGAGATAATAGCATAACATGTTATATGTCTAGAGAGAGATAATACTCAATGATGTATGTCTTCAAGTACGTGACTTGAACAATGAGATCATACAGATGTTAAGAGTATGTACATTCTCACTATCATCCCTAGTTAGTTGTTATTGTGGAAATAATTATAGACATCTATAACACAAAAGGCTAGTGTGTGTTGGTTGATGATAAAATCTCTTCAGTCATGATATATGATATCAAACCAAGCACATAGATACATGTTAGAGAATAGTGTATCGGACAAACCCACCATAAGAGTGATGCATGGAAACCCCACTTGGTTAGTCAAGATCATCTATTATAGTATTGGTGGTGACTGTTGTACTTAGACCTGAAATCACTGCACCCATCACATGCCATTGGGTACACTTTGACATCATCAAATGCAGTCCTAAAATATGGGTTGTTATAAAGGTGATGATTGGGTGACTTTGACACGTGGGGTTTTGACTGTGAGTGATAGATATGGAATTTGTCCCTACTAAGGGAGTATGATATCCTGGCCACTTGATAAGCAAGATTGAGAAATGCATGCCCATGCACATGTGAGTCAATATATAATATTGAGCTTACAAATATCTCCGACAGTCTGCTCCAGTTCAAGGAACATGAATTGAATTTACATAGAGGACGACAAGTCCATGCCTCGAGTTCAAATTAGGATATCAGTGACAAAGGGACTATACATTCACTGTAATACCAATCACAGATTGTAGGTTGAAAGTTGTTCTCTAACTTTCCTTTTCACTTGGGTAGCATTGATGTGTGATTAGCTACTGCTCTTTGCTTGTGAAGTCATAAGTTTTGGACATTCACTACCAATGTGAAATGGAACGTATAGGTTCACACACATATGATTAAATTGGAAGAGGAGTTTATCCAATAATGTTGTTTAGATTGATTACTAAAGGGTTTAGGTACTCAATTAAACATTCAATCAATAGACTTGACTCAGAATCATCAAGTTCAAGTGTTGAACCAACTGATTAGAGTGTCAGATTGATTGAGAACTAAATTGATCGAGTTCTGCACAACCTGGACCACCAACCGATCGATTCACTAGGTGAACCGATTGGCTCATGGTCAGTGAGACGATCAGTTCACTCTGGTGAACCGATCAGCTCATCTGGACCAATTGAGAAAGTGTTGGGTTTCTCAGTTCGTGAGAAAAGTTTCCCGTTTCAAAAGTCCAATTTGATTGGGTCAAGAATTAATATTTGCATTAATTTGAAATGAAATAGGAAAGTCAATTGCATGCAAGTCTAGGAAGTGAAATGACTGGTTCACTGGGTGAACCGACCAGCTCACCTGGCCATTCGACCGGTTTAGTTATGAACCGATCGGTTCACCTGTCCTAGTGCAAACAGTTTGTGGAAAATCCAGACCCTTCTACTCCCGCACAGACTGGGAACCCTAGCCCTGCCCTCTACTATAAATAGGGGGCACAGGGGGCTTCTCAGAACACACAAATTAGAAAATCAGTTGCTCTTCAAAGTTGTTGTCGTCTCTGGTTGTGTTAACCAAGAGAGCCCAAGCAAGTTCTACCCATCTAGGGAGGAACAATGAGGGAAAGACAACTACAAAATAGCAACTGGTTGTGGGAGAGTGTGTCAGTGAGTAATACACCAACAGAAGGGGACAACTCCTTCTAGTCCGTTCATCAGAATGACTAGAGTTCTCGGGTAGTCCGTGTGGACTATCTATAGAGGCGGAATATTTCTTCCGCCTAGGAGGACGACCATCAACCGCAGTCCGGGTCAAGACCAGGAGATGCACTGCTGCCATCAACGACTAGGTGGTTGAATTCCGCACTAGCTGTGAGGTATTGTCGCTGAGCAAGCCTCAGGACCAAGTATATCTCACTGAACCATCCTTCCTATTTCATAGTTGTTGATGCAATCAACTGGTTATGGGTTTGTGGTTGGATTTTTCGCTGCCTGTTCTGTCCTACAAAACGCAACATAAACTAATTTTGTGGACTAAAGACAATTATAATCTTATAGACTAATTTTTTGGATGAAGGATATGATAATGAATAGTTGTATGATAAGTTCTTTTTTAATATAAGTTGAGAGCCTCTCTTATTCATCCCGTCCTCCCCTAGAGAGCCAACTCAAAATTCAAAGTACAATCACTAATAAAACATTGAATGGAAGCATGGTAGTATTACTACCATTACAAAATTATTTAAGAATGAGGTATTTGACCTTAGAGAGAAGAACGTGATAATACTGATAACCTTTAGGGCATGTTTGTTTTGTGGTATACAACAGAGGATGAGACTTTCAGTCCAATTAATGACTAAATCCTACGTTTGTTTATGCAAACTCACACTCTAGGACAATAACTGAACGATACTCAAGTCCTAAGCAGACGAGACTCTCAAGTTCTCGACCCCCAGGTACTAGGACCAGATGTATCCCCAAACCCTATGACTCTTCGCTCGAAACCACCCACACCCTTGCATGCAACGAGTAGTTCCACTCCAACCCCCAACATCTTCAGACTTTGCACCTTCTTCACACACAACCTCCTCTAGTGTGATGGGAAGTCTCCTTGTTCCTTCATCAGGACTAGTGACCTCCTCCTCTACAAGGTCCTCTTCCAGTGAGGGAGACCCCCTCCTTAGTGATGGTGTCCTCTTTCGTGTGTGGCATCCTGTGCCGTGATGGCCCTTGGCCTCTTGCCTGATGAGCGTCCTCTTCCTTCATGACTGTCATCCTTCTCTACCATGGTAGGCATCCCCCTCCCAGGCCCCACCTCTGTGATGGGCCTGCTCCTCTTCCGTGGTGGGTGCCAATTGCATCCAACATTTCTGATCAATGCATAGACAATATAACATACCTTGTTTCCTATTCATTTTTCCCCGTTGTGGGCCTCATTTGTCTCCTCTAAGAAAAACTATAGGAGAACTTAGATAATATGAAATAAATTAAATATGCAGATTGTTAATAAACCTATCCTAATTTGCACCAAACATAGGATAGGATATCTCATTTCCCAACCACCACTTATACATGCCTATGCTTTTCTTCTTCTCATCCTATTAGAATCCTAAACCATGAACCAAACATGCCATTAGGGTTTTTAAGTTGGTACTTAGCCAAACAGTCAACAACTTCATTGGTATACCTACTCGAATAAGACACCCTCCACTTTAGATTCTTTAACCCTTGAATCTTATAGATGATTTTCATGTATCTAGGATTCTCCTACATGTGTTCATCTATCATTTTCACTACTATAAGGGAATCATATTTTATAGAAGTCTATTGAAGGTTGTTAATAAATCTCCATGGCTAGACGAATCCCAAGGAGTTCAGCCTCAAACATATCCTTCATGTCTATCATTTCTGTCGTGCACCCAATCTATTTACCGGCAGTGTCCCTTGCAACCAATGCACAAGCAACATCTTGGTGTCTTACGACAACGTCAGTATTAGACTTGATTTTTCCAAAATTTGGCGGAGCCCATTTTCGCTTGTGAATAATCTTTCTTTGTGGTCTTTGGATAGAAATTCTTTCCATGTGTAAAGCTACTTCTCTTCTAATCACATAAATTTTGTTTGTTAGTCATTCATGATTAAATTATATAGGGTTTATGTTTTATTAAATTATTCCAAATTGTTTTAGGATGTAGCAATTAATAATCTAACCCAAATTATTTTAGAGTAAATGGCTTAACAAATTAACCCGAATTAACTTTAGGTGTACACTTAATATCAATATGTTTAACCTAATTTACGAAAATAAAAATTATACATATATTTATTGAGTAGCAAAGATTTTCCATGCATAAAGCTACTTCTCTTCTAATTGCATAAATTTTGTTTGTTAGTTATTAATGATTAAATGATTTAGGGTTTATATTTTATATAATTATTACAAATTATTTTAGGATGTAGGAGTTAATTTTCTAACCCAAACTATTTTAGAGTAAATGTCTTAACAAATTAATCCAAATTAACTTTAGGTGTACACTTAATATCAATATGTTTAACCTAATTTATGAATATAATAATTATACATATAGTTATTGGCTTAGAAATCCACTCAAAATTTACTGACTAGGAGTAAATGTTTAGATAATCCCTGGTTTGGGACTATTTTTGAAGATTTAATCTCACTTAGGATGTAGGTACATAGTGTGTGTTTGGTTTAAAAAAAATAGTAGTATTTTTCCATTTGTTCTCTGGGTGCATATGTTGATGTCTATATATTTGTCAATCTACATCAGTGTACTTACAGAACTTAGGAGAAATTCTGCTATTTTTTCTTGAAAAATGAACACATATTATACATGTACTAGTAAGATTAAGTGTGCAAAAATAGGATAGGCAGTATACATTAATATAAAATATATGGAAGCTGACGCAATTTTACCGTGCGCTAAAATGCAAGTGTACGCGTCGAGTAGGACATGCCTTTGTGAGGCCCGAGTCGAACACAGGGATACTGAGAATTGTTGGAGACTCCTACTAACTATTTGCGATCAGCTAAGCCGAATAACAAATTGAAGGTTGTTGTTGAAATTAAAAGAAAATAAAAACAAAACAAAACAAACGATCAATTAAATGTTAATTTAATCAATTCAAAAGGGTATCTTTAGGGTTGCGGTTTCACCGCGGGTTTTCATTGTATTAGATTTTATATAATGCCTCAATTTTATCTCTCTATCTGGGTAGTGGCCTGAAAACAGTATTGCCCACTGTCGTGGTGCGATTCACTACCTAGGTTTAGGTCGGTTCCACTGTCGTAGTAACCTATACCCTAAACTAGGTGCATTATGAACGATCTCTCAGTATCCACCATTAATTTTACACCACCTTGGTCAAGGGATTTATCGATTAATGTGAATTCTGCCACTTTTCAGCCATTAATCCTTCTTTCAAAGTGATTAAGGGCATTAGGTTATTATTATGGTGATCAAGCATAACAATATATCGAGAAAATGAAACTATACCACGGATTTAAGAGATAAAACATGAATTACTATTATAAAATTGTCATACAATGAATCCCCGGGCTACTCCCGGTCCTAAAGATGAAGGGGATTAGCCCCGCATGTTCATCTCAAACAAGTACAAGGTAGAGATAGGGGAAATCATGTGAAAAACGTGAATTGAGAGGTGAAACCCCTGAACGGAGAAGAACCGGTTGATCCTTTGCATAGAACACGTGCTATCCTGCCTTTCGGTGGTGAAATACGTCTTCTACGACGTCCGAATCAACTGGTATGATCTTCTGGTCTCTGTTCTCCTCTCTACTGCTCCTCGGTACTCGTACAATGGCTAATGAGATGATCTTCACGTCTGGGCGGCCATCATTAGGTATATCTCCCTCATTAGGTCACTAATTAACAACGGCCGTCTGATTAAGCTCATTCTGAATCAAACGCATATCTTACGGTGTCGATACCATCGACGCGGGTCGATGGTATCGACCCAGTATGGTAGCGGCATCCCTTCTTTCCTTTCGTCCGAGTGCCTGATGTAGTCTCGATACCATCGACGCTGGTCAGTGGTATCGACTACCCTGTAGCGACGGCTTTGCCGTTTTGTGTCGCTGTAGCCTCCATGCGTCGATGGTATCGACTTGGTGTTGATACTATCGACTGCTTCTTCGCCAGCAACCTGAAGGTGGATCGATACTATCGACATCCCTGTCGATAGTATCGATGCTTTGCTGCTCCTTTCGGCTGGCAACCTGTGATCATGTCGATGGTATCGACTTCCGTCGATGGTATTGACGGAAGCAAATACTCGTTTGTCCTAAAATTCAAACACAAGATCACATAAATTCACACAAATAATAATATTTTGACAATTAATGCTCAAAATGATGAAATAAAGGGAATTTGACATAAAATAGTAGCAAAGACCAAAGTGGATGAATTATGCAACATTAACCATGAAAATGACTAATAAAAGCATAAAACACATATCAAACAGGTCTATAAATGCGACTCAAAATCATCACATCAAACTCCCCTATGCTTGAACGTTGCTCTCCCTCGAGCAACTAATCCTTAGAATAGAATTGCCAATGTCAACTGAAAAACAACACACCACAACCAACATCCTATATGAATCCCACCATACATTCACATACCGACCCTCTCTAACCACGGAACGGTAATTACCCTGAAGGCGACAATAATCATCCATAAAAGAATTGACCTCAAAACTGATGAACACTATCACATAAGGCAGTTAACATAATAAAACTCGCCGGTTCAGACTTGGTGCATCTTGTGATCGCCTATACTACGTTCCTCACCCTAACTACCATCTACATGGAAGCCGTTCTCCTGATATTCATTAGTGAGGAGAAATTCACGGTGGCCTACCAATCCGAGCAACGGGTTGATGAAGATGGGTGGCTCATGGAAGAAAGTGGAAGTATTGTACAGTTTCAACATGCATAATACAAAAATGTCCTACATGATGCAAATGCACATGAAAAATGCCCTAATGCCTAAAATTGAGTGGAATGATGCATGTACTATCCATCCATCTCAAAATGAAATGGATATCTAATTAAGCTACACCATGTACTCAATTTTCTCAAACTGCAGGTGATATTACATTCCTTTCTCCTTCTTATTCTAATTGCTTCTAAATAACTCTTTCCCTTTTTCATTATGCATATTTTTCAGATTTTTCTCTTTTTTTTATTTTTCAACCCTTATATCCATAATTGATAATGAATATTTTATTGGGCTTATTTTCTTCATACTCAGAAATTTGCACTATTCAGAAGGTATGGAACAATTTAATTCACCATTGGAGAAAAATTGAGATACATGATATACTTTATTGCATGAAAATTATGAATGCAACTACATGGCATGCACCTAAGGGTAATGTGCATGTATCACTATTCTAATTTTTTTCTTTCTTTTTTTATGCAGAACATATGAACAATTTCAATGCAAGTCGTATCTAGATGCTATGCAAGCAAAAAGAGTTAAAAATGTACTTTACTTCCAATTCTTGGGTGGATTATGGAAACAATGAGGTGGAAAGATCACAAGACTAGATGACTGAACCTTAGAAAGATATTATGCATCCCTCCTTACTGACCTGTGTAGTAGTTAAGAGGTTTCTCTCTCTTACATCCAATTAAAGTCTCATTACCATTTGGTTAGTTTAGGCTCAAACAACCATTTCCGTCCACTTTCATGAATCATTAGGAGTACAATTGTGAAATTTTGTTTTAAAGTTGACAAAACCAATCATTTTCGTAGGATATGTGCCCAAGGTAAAACAAGACAAGCTTTCCAAACACACACAAATTTCAAATTTCCCTTGATTTTCCCATGCACTATTAATGAGATGACACAACTCTATGACATCCACGTTACACTAGATAGCATGTGGATCCTACAAAAACTAAAATTGCAAGAAACAAATAACAATAACAAAAACAATAACGTAAAAAACTAAAAACAATAAAAGATAAAGCTGTTCCAACTACCCCCTAAGATTGAATTCGACTATGGCCTCATAGTCAAAAACAAACTTAAAGATTTGAATAGTGATATCGGATCACTCATGTGGTGGTGGAGGCGGGTATTGCGGCGCCGTGGGGTCCCAAGACGGGTACTTCCCCTGGAATGTCAGATCATACTGGGGCATCAGTGGAGGCTGTGGATACCCCCCAAAATAGTTCTGGCTCCAGTAATGATCAAAGAACGACTTCTGTTGCACCTCCATCCTGTGCAACCTATCATAGATGTTCTGCTGATTCTCAAAAAGAAGGCGTTCATTCTCAAAAATCGCCTACTGATTGACAAAGAGCCGGTTGGTAGTATCCTGAATACCGGAAAAGGTGGCTGTGTGGCCATGCTGGGTCTGCTGGATGTCTTGCAACATCGCGTACATGCCCTGCATGGAATAGGCATACTCTCTTGGATGCGAGGGCTGTGATGGTGGCAGCGCAGGATGTAATGATGAAGATGCACCTGGATGCATCCGAGGACGCTTCCGGGGTGCTACTCGTGCTCGAAGAGGTGTAAATGCCTCCTCTTCCTCCTCAGCCTCGTCGTCATGTCCGTCGTCGCCGCCGTCATTACCGCCGTCTTCATCGGAGTCGGCGATGGCTATGATTGGCCATCAAAAATGTTGTGCCCCATTGATGATGAAGACCGGATCGGGCAGCACGCACTCCTGGTAGGCGCGGTTGACATGGCAATGTGCAAATGCCACGCCATCTCGGAGAAGTAGGAGATTGGACCGGTGGAGATGCTGCAAGTTAACCTTGCTTCTTGTAGAGAGAGGAGTCAGCTGCTCGAGGTTCAAGCCTAAGTAGATGGCCAACTTGGTGACAAGCCCACCAAAATGAATCAGGGCTTTCCTCATGCTCCTCTTCACCGCCAATACTCGTTGTAGGAAGAAGGCACCCCAGTTGCACTCTTGTTTCTTTAGGAGCTTGTAGAGAAAGAAAAGGTCTGTCTCCTGAAATTTGCTGATGGCCAGATCACCTCGAGCAAAAATTGTGGAACTCAGCATCCAGTGCAAGATCCGGACGAATGGGTGCTCGAAGTCGACTACCGCGGCATTGTGGTAGCCACCGACTTGCCTTGCGGCACTGTCACCAACTCGGAGAAGATGGTGTCTTAGTCGGTGCGGTTGTCAGGCCGCCGGTAATCATACCAGGAATGATTCCAGTTGAATATCCTATTGAACTGTCGAAGCGTGAGGGTGTAGTCATGGTTGTACAGCCGGAAAGACACCCGGCCCTTGATCCACTCACGATCGGTAGCCACTATGTCGTTGGGCACGACACAGATGTCCAACGACACCATAAACTCTGCCACCAGCTCTTTGTACGTCGGCCAGTCATTGAAGAACGGCTGACCATCAGCATGGAACTGCAACTCATCGGGCCTGCGCCCCGTGTGACGGGCTTGCCCCTGCAGAACGTAGGCCAAGTTGGTCTCAAATATGAGGTCTCGGATCATCTCCCGATCCACATACCGGGTGGGCTCTATCTTCCTCCGCATGATCTCCTCGTAGATCTTGCGGACCTCCGAGGAAGGATGGATGAGTCGGGGACGTGCGATCGATGATGGCGGCAGCGGCACGAATTCTAGAATGTCCATCGGATCCGCACGAGAGGAAGATGCTCCAATGACGTGAACCATATTTGTGACGAGAAAGGGATTGGAAAGAGAGCTCGATGCAGATTGGAGAGTTGAATCTCCGCTTGGTGAAGTCGTCGCTCGGTGATGCTTTTCTTCAGGCTTGGACGGCGCGGGGGATCACTCAGCACAAAGGGAGGAGATTGCTCTGAAGGTGTAACGTCAAATGACTTAATGAATCTCCTTAAATAGACTTGGCCGATGCCACTATTGGCCCGTCGATACCATTGACGCGAGTCGATGGTATCGACACTAGTCGATGCTATCCGCCTCTTCGCTGGTATCGACGGTCGTCGATGGCTGGATCTTGAAAACCGGATCGCTAACGTGTCGATACCATCGACATGGGTCGATGGTATCAACGCTGCACTCGGATCGACCATCGTGATGCCGCGATCGCCGTTGATTTGTTCGTGCGAATCGGTGACGTGGATGGTCGATACCATCGACTCGGGTCGATGGTATCGACTTTTCTTTGTTGCAACACCTCCGCTTTGCATCTCAACCTGTAGCTGTGTCGATACCATCGACTTGTCCGTCGATGGTATCGACTTTCCTGAGTCGATTTTGTCTGTAAATCTCCAGAGATCTCGATGGTATCGACAGCCATCTCGATACCATCGACTCTTGCTTCGCGACCTGCCTGTAGGTAAGTCGATACCATCGACGAGGCCGTCGATGGTATCGATGCAGACCAAAATCCGCAGTCGTCAACCTGTACCATGGTCGATACCATCGACCAGTGTGTCGATGGTATCGACTCTGCCTCAGCCTGCACAAAGAGCAAACTGATCACGATATCTTTTTTACACTAAAAATTGACCTAAAACAAATCAACCTACGATTGTACATGAACTAAACTAATGTACCGATGGTTGGGTTGCCTCCCAACAAGCACCCTTATTTAACGTCTTGGGCTAGACGGCTTTCGGGCACCTTATTCATCCGAAAGTGAAATGAGTTTGACCTTATTCACCTTCCTCTTGTAAGTTTCACCAAAGTAGAGCTTCAATCTTTGCCCATTCACTAAGAACGTGGTCTCTCCATCACACACTAAGATCACGCCATGTGGTTTAACCTCTTCTACCATGAACAGTCCACTCCACCGGGATTTGAGCTTCCCGGGATGCAACTTTAGTCATGATTTGAACAACAAAACAATATCTCCCTTTTTGAATGTGCACAACTGGATGTGGCGGTCGTGGATCAGCTTTGTGCGTTCCTTGTATATCCGTGCGTTCTCATATGCCGTCATCCGTAGCTCGTCCAACTCGTTCAATTCCAGCAGTCTCTTTCTCCCCGCTCCATCGTAACTCAAATTGAGCCTTCTAAGCGCCCAATGGGCTTTTTGCTCTAACTCGACCGGTAAGTGACAAGCCCGGCCATACGCCAACCTAAAAGGCGTGGTGCCTATAGGTGTTTTGTAAGCTGTCCTGTATGCCCACAGAGCATCCGACAGTAGAGCACTCCAGTTCTTCCTCGTGGATGCCACCATACGCTCTAAAATCTTCTTAATTTCACGGTTGGAGACCTCCACCTGGCCGTGCGTTTGCGGATGATATGGGGTACCGATGTTGTGCTTAACCCCATATTTCTTCAATAATGTCGAGAACTTCTGATTCCTAAAATGCATACCCCCATCACTGATTATCATTCGAGGTACCCCAAACCTGCAAAAAATATTTTCTTTCACGAATCTGCACACTACAGTGGAATCATTAGTCCTTGTGGGTATTGCTTCCACCCACTTCGACACATAATCAACTGCTAATAAAATATATAAATTGGAGTTTGAGGACACAAAGGGTCCCATGAAATCTATGCCCCACAAATCAAATACCTCCACTTCCTGAAACACATTCAGGGGCATCTCCTGTCGCTTTGAGATATTACATGCTCATTGGCAGGAATCACATTGCCTCACAAACTCGTAGGCATATCGAAACAAAGTTGGCCAATAAAGGCCGCTTTCCAAAACTTTAGCTGCCATGCGCGAGCTGGCGTGGTGTCCTCCTGTAGGTGATGCGTGGCAATGACGTAAAACGCTCTCGTACTCCACTTCAGGCACACACCTGCACAAGATACCGTCCCTTCATTGCTTAAGAAGAATTGGGTCATCCCAAAAATAATATCGTAAAGAATGGAAAAATCTTTTCTTCTCCTGATATGACCAATCTTCCGGATGATCCCGCAAGCCAAATAATTTACAATCTCAGCGAGCCACGGATCCTTAAAGTTAATTTTCAAAATCTGTTCATCCGGAAACGTCTCGGTTATGGGTATATGTAAATCTTTTTCATCCACCCTTTCTAACCTAGAAAAATGATCAACAACAACATTTTCAATCCCAGATTTATCCTTGATTTCAATGTCAAATTCCTGTAAGAGCAAAATCCACCTAATGAGTCTAGGCTTTGCGTCTTTTTTCTCCATTAAGTATTTGATTGCGGCATGGTTAGTCCATACGACTACTTTAGATCCCACTAAATACTGCCAGAATTTTTCAAAGGCGAAAACAACGGCGAGTAATTCTTTCTCAGTAGTTGTATAATTTAATTGGGCATCATTCAAAGTCTTTGAAGCGTAGAAAATTGCGGTGGGCTTATTGTCCACCTGCTGCCCCAACACGGCTCCTACCGCAAAGTCTGAGGCGTCACATATTAGTTCGAACGGTTTCGTCCAATCCGGCGTTTGAACAACCGGTGCAGAAATCAGTTTTTCTTTTAAAACGTCGAACGCATGTAGACACTTATCATTGAAATCAAATACAACATCTTTCTCTAAAAGCTTGGATAGAGGTTTCGCGATTTTTGAAAAACCTTTTATAAATCGACGAAAGAACCCGGCGTGTCCCAATAAACTTCTTACCCCTTTTACAGAATTTGGTGGGGGCAACTTGGAAATGACTTCAATTTTTACCGGATCCACCTCTAAACCTTTGCTAGACACCTTGTGTCCTAGCACTATCCCCTCCGTCACCATCATGTGACATTTTTCCCAGTTGAGGAACAAATGTGTGTCCTCACAGCGCTGTAAAACTTTGTCCAGATTATAGAGACATTCATCAAACGATGCACCATACACCGAAAAGTCATCCATAAAAACCTCGAGACAGCGCTCTACCATGTCAGAAATATGGCGAGCATACAACGCTGAAATGTCACAGGTGCATTGCATAAACCAAAGGCATTCGGCGGTACGCGAAAGTCCCATAGGGGAAAGTGAAGGTAGATTTCTCTTGATCCAAAGGATCAATCGAGATCTGGTTGTACCCCGAGTACCCGTCTAGAAAACAGAAGTGTGATTGGCCGACAAGACGCTCTAGGATTTGATCAATGAAAGGTAAAGGAAAGTGATCCTTTAGCGTGGCGACATTCAAACGGCGGTAATCAATACAAACTCGCCACCCAGTTACCAATCGGGTGGTGACAGGTTCATTTAGCATATTTTGGGTGACAGTAATTCCCCCCTTCTTAGGGACTACCTGTGTGGGACTCACCCATGTCGAGTCTGATATGGCATAAATAATACCTGCAACAAGAAGTTTAATGACCTCCTTCTTCACAACCTCCATCATGCTTGGATTGAGACGTCATTGAGGTTGAATCACGGGCTTGGCTCCCTCCTCGAGCCGAATCTTGTGCTGACATAGAGTAGGGGAAATCCCCTTAATATCTGCAACAGACCACCCAAAAGCTCCCCGGTGGTTCTTCAGCACTATCAACAATTGTTCCTCCTCATCCACACTCAAATAAGCATAAATGATCACCGGTAACTTGTCTTCCTCAGCTAGAAAGACATATTTGAGATGCGGGGGCAGCGACTTTAATTCCAACTCCGACGGGCTGATCAGAGATGATTGAAGCGGTGGGGGAAGTTCACCTAAATCTTCATAGTGCCTCGCATAGAAGCATGGAAGCATCTGAAGCATTTTAGCGCACTCCTTGAGTGAATTTCTCTGCATCCAATCATGTGTAATATTTAACAAGCAAGCCTCCAATGGTAATTCAGGATATGCATCAAAAACGGAAATTGCAATAACATCATCTTCCGTAGAAGGCGGAATGTCCTCATCCTCATCATTCGGGAATCCCACAACTTTGCACAGAGAAACTACTTTGGTCTGCTCCATGATATCCACAACCAAAGTTCCATTATCCACCTTGCTCATCACATGAGCCATGTCCAAAAAAGGCTTCCCAATACAGAGTGAAATATTGCTATCCAGATGTTTTACCACCTTGCATTGTTCCTTTGCCTTAGATGACACAGTACTAGAAGGCATGACCATCTCAAAGCAGTCATCGGCTATGCCCAAGGTCAAGTGACCTCTCCCCATCTCTAAGATCATGTCGGCTGTATCTTGGAAAGGACGTCCAAGTAACAGCTCGTTGCCATGTTCATCCTGCATCTCCATGACTAAAAAATCTGCTGGAAAGACAAATCTATCCACCTTCACTAACACATCTTCACAGATTCCATAAGGTTTTACCACATAGTTATCCGCCAATTGAATCGTCATATTGCTTGGCTGTGACTCCTTCAATCCCATCTTTTTGAATGTAGAAAGGGGCATCAAGTTGATGCTTGCCCCTGAGTCACATAACGCTTCACCAAATTTAACCTTCCCAATATAACAAGAAATGTTAAAGCAGCCTGGATCTTGCCTCTTTGGCGGTAAAGTGCCCATGATGAAGGCACTTACTTGCTCCTTTAGCATGACAACTTCTATATCCGGAATTTTCCTCTTCTTCATTGTGATGTCTTTTAGAAACTTCCCGTATGAAGGAATTTGCTCAATGGCTTCCAATAAAGGGATATTGACTGAAAGCTTCCTAAAACTGTCTAAGAACTTCTTGAACTGTGCATTTGCCTTCCTTTCCTTAGCACTATTTGGATACAGGATCGGAACAACTTGTGCCCTTTGATGAGGTGGCACATAAGGTGTCTTTTTCTGAGGTTCCTCCTCTGCAACCTGTTCTTCAGTATCATACACGGCTGTGTCCTCAACCTGCCCTGTGACTGGTGCGGGCTTCTCCTCATTGGTTTCACCTTCTACTTCAGCTTGTGGTGTGCTTGTCTCCTCGGCCCTTGGATTTAACAATTTCTTGCCGCTTCACAGTAAAACAGCCTTTACCTGCTGGTTTCCCCTGGAACATTGGTGTTTCCCAGAAAACCTGGATGTGCCGGTTTTTTCAAACTGGCGATCTCTGCTGCCATCTGTGCCATAGATGTCTCAATGGTCCTCATTTGAGCCCCATGGCTCTGCAATGTTTGCCCGAATTGGTTCATGTACTCCCCTTGCTGCTTGATTTGCTGGCCAAACGTATTCATTAGCTCTTGATTTTGCTTTATAACCTGATTGAGCAGCTCCATGCTCTTATCTTCTGCTACTGGTGGTGGTTTGGCATCTGGATCCTGCAGAAAATTGGTTGGATCCTTCCACGAGAACTTTTTATCTTTTCTCCATGAATAATCATTGTTCCTATAACCTTGTTGTTGTCTCATGTATTTGACTTGAGCCTCATCCTCGGACTCATTATCCTCCTTTTCCAGTATCTTCTTTGTGAGAAGATCCATCTTCTCATTCATCTCTTTCATTGCCTTAGACTCACCTGCTACTCGAACTTGCTCTACCGGGCCTCTTTCTCTCTCACCCCATGACTGCTTTCTCGCCATATTATTTAGTATCTCCCAGCATCTGGTGTCCGTATTGTTCAGAAAGAATCCTGACCCAGCTGAGTCCAGATTACTCCTATCATGCTCGGAGAGAGAAAAATAGAAGATCTTCACATGCGTCTCTTTATCCAGCCCGTGATGTGGGCACCTCCTCAGCATGACCTGAAATCTCTCCCAGGTCTCAGAATATGTCTCACCGGCCTGTTGGGTAAAGTTATGAATCTTCCGGATCATGTCGTTAGTCTTCTCAGGAGGGAAGAACCTCTCAAAGAAGACCTCCACCATATGGTCCCAGGACTCCACAAACTCATCATCTAAATTGTGTAGCCATTCTCGCGCGGCTCCAGCCAATGAACTCGGGAAAAGCTTAAGATAAAGTGCATTCTATGGAAACCTGTCGATTTTAACCATGTCACAGTTCTCAACAAACTGACTGATGTGCGCGACGGGGTCCTCATTCTTGAGCCCATGAAAAGCATTGGACTTCACCAGATTTATCAAGGCCGGATCAATCTTATATGTAGGTATGTTGATTGCCTGCTTCTTTATAGGCCCTTTAGAAGCTGATGAGGAAGAAGCCTTGATCTTCTCCCATATAGTCTGTGGCTCGGCCATCTCTTCCTGTTCAAGTTCGGAATCTACCTCTTCTTGTTGCTCTTGCTCGTGATAATCCTCGTCCTCAGATCCCGACAGCGGAACCTCGGGTGCGGGATCCGCGTAGTCAGTACTACGCGTCTGCACCATGCAACGTACCTGAAATAGGAAAATTCGAGTTCAGTACAGTGCTTTGACGAGTATAAAAACTATCGAACAATTTGGAAATATTTGAAGTTGTTTCAAGATAAAAAAATGTGGCTTAGAATGGCTGCTCGTAGCACTCAAAGTGCCAACAATTCGCCGTATCCCCGACAACGGCGCCAAAAACTTGACGCAATTTTACTGTGCGCTAAAACGCAAGTGTACGCATCGAGTAGTACATGCCTTTGTGAGGCCCGAGTCGAACACAGGGATACTGGGAATTGTTGGAGACTCCTACTAACTATTTGTGATCAGCTAAGCTGAATAACAAATTGAAGGTTGTTGTTAAAATTAAAAGAAAATAAAAACAAAACAAAACAAACGATCGATTAAATGTTAATTTAATCAATTCAAAAGGGTATCTTTAGGGTTGCGGTTTCACCGCGGGTTTTTATTGAATTAGATTTTATATAATGCCTCAATTTTATCTCTATCCGGGTAGTGGCCTGAAAATAGAATTGCCCACTGTCGTGGTGCAATTCACTACCTAGGTTTAGGTAGGTTTCACCATCATAGTAACCTATACCCTAAACTAGGTGCATTATGAACTATCTCTCAGTATCCACCATTAATTTTACACCACCTTGGTCAAGGGATTTATCGATTAATGTGAATTCTCTCTCTTTTCAGCTGTTAATCCTTCTTTCAAAGCGATTAAGGGCATTAGGTTATTATTATGGTGATCAAGCATAACAATATATTGAGAAAAAAAACTATACCCCAAATTTAAGAGATAAAACATGAATTACTATTATAAAATTGTCATACAATGAATCCCCGGGCTACTCCCGGTCCTAAAGATGAAGGGGATTAGCCCCGCATGTTCATCTCAAACAAGTACAAGGTAGAGATAGGGGAAATCATGTGAAAAATGTGAATTGAGAGGTGAAACCCCTGAACAGAGAAGAACCAGTTGATCCTTTGCGTAGAACACATGCTCTCCCGCATTTCGGTGGTGAAATCCGTCTTCTACGGCGTCCGAATCAACTGGTATGAGCTTCTAGCCTCCATTCTCCTCTCTACTGCTCCTCGGTACTCGTGCAATGGCTAATGAGATGATCTTCACGTCTGGGCGGCCGTCATTAGGTATATCTCCCTCATTAGGTCGCTAATTAACCACGACCGTCTGATTAAGCTCATTCTGAATCAAACGCATATCTTACGATGTCGATACCATCGACGCGGGTCGATGGTATCGACCCAGTATGGTAGCGACATCCGTTCTTTCCTTTCGTCCGAGTGCCTGATGTTGTCTCGATACCATCGATGCTGGTCGATGGTATCGACTACCCTGTAGCGACGACTTTGTCGTTTTGTTTCGCTGTAGCCTCCATGCGTCGATGGTATCGACTTGGTGTCGATACTATCGACTGCTTCTTCTCCAGGAACCTGAAGGTGGCTCGATACTATCGACATCCCTGTCGATAGTATCGGTGCTTTGCTGCTCCTTTCGGCTGGCAACCTGTGATCATGACGATGGTATCGACTTCCGTCGATGGTATCGACAGAAGAAAATGCTCGTTTGTCCTGAAATTCAAACACAAGATCACATAAATTCACACAAATAATAATATTTTGACAATTAATGCTCAAAATGATGAAATAAAGGGAATTTGACATAAAATAGTAGCAAAGACCAAAGTGGATGAATTATGCAACATTAACCATGAAAATGACTAATAAAAGCATAAAATACATATCAAACATGTCTATAAATGCGACTCAAAATCATCGCATCAGAAGCCATTGTCAAAAATGCATCACAAGACATTCAAAATATAGATCGTATTAAAAATAATAGGATCATTAATTTACAACTTATATTCAACTATAAAAATTATGTATGATATATGTTGGATCTAGGGCTCTAGAGGGGGGTGAATAGAGCTTAAAAATTCTCACAAGAATAATTAGACCTTCAAACTATATCAATTGAAACCAAATTCTATAACTGAATTTGAAGTCTTATTTAAACACGCATAGCAAGGATGAAAGAGATTGAAAAAAACACTTGGACAAGGTGTTTAGAGTGATTCCAATCTCCAAACTAGGAGACTGTCAATCCACTACCTAGAGAGGTCAACTTCTAGGAATTTGCAATCCATGTATACTAATATACCATTATAAGAGATATAAGATGACCAACTTACATCCAAGGACTTACTGATGCATGGGTTTTTAGTCATTTTCACATGCATGTTTTCTTTGATTTTATGTGTTGTTCTGTCATTTACTTGATTAATAATGCATGAAATTCTATTAATGGCATGTGCTATCTAAATGCATCAAATTATGTGATTTTTACTATTTAAGATGGTTTGATATTTATCCCGAGCATTTATCCACATTCTTGTGCATTTTTAGGTACGATTGAACTTCACAGAGTCGATAGTACCGACACCAAAAATTGGTGGTACTGATTCACATCAATACCTGACTAGAAGAGACTCACATAGACTCGATACTACCGACACTCAAAGTCGGTAGTACCGAAACTATGTCAGTAAAGCACAAGGATGAATCGTGAAAAGTCGGTACTACTGAGTTCACAAACTCAGTACTACCAAGATGGTGTCAGTAAGGAAGTGCTTGGGCGACCTAAAGACTCGTTAGTATCTAGGCAAGTCGATAGTTCTGAAATTGTCATGAGTCACAACTACCCTAGGATCTCGATACTACCGACTGCCAAGTCAGTACTATTGAGTCTGCCTGATTTGGCAAATCTAAAGATAGAAATCTAATCCAACAAATGGTGTTATTTTGTACCGTAGGTGACTTCTATGAACTAAGGGGAGTTCGGCCAGGCATAGGGGAGCAACCATTTTCCATTGCAAGACACTGGAGAGAGAGGAGAGAAGAGAAAGGAACCGAAGACTTCATCCAGGATGATCCGAGCACCTACAAAAGGCGAATCGGCAGCCAAAAGACAGTCAATTGCACGCACGACGTAGGGGATCATCCAGATCAACTATTCATCAGGGGTTACTTAGTTTTTCTAATGTTTCCCACAGTTTTGTCTTTCTCTACCATGTATTTTTCAAGGAAAATCATGAGGGGATAAACCGCTTGATTCCTTAGGACCTGGGAGTAGCCTGGATATGCATAGTAACTATTTTCCATGCATTAATATCATCTTTGTTCCTATTTTCTGGATATAAATCTATGAAGTTTCTTTGTTCTATTTATTCCTGATCAACATAGATAGATTATTAGACTTTTAATCACTTTGGGAGAGAGGTTAAGGGTTAGAAAGCATAGATTTACCCGTTTATTGCACCCCGAGGAAAGGTGGATAATAAATGAGAGGAGAAACCCAGAGTTTAATCATAAATAACCTAACTAATCAACCAATTACTATAGAAATGGGGTTAGCATTAGAATAGGTAGTGAACTACACTGCGGGAGTGGGTAGTTCTGATTACAGGCTCTTTATCCAGAGATAGGGGTAATAGATATTGGTGTCTGGAATGAATTACAATGTTATCTGTGGTGAAACCATAATCCTAAGAAATTCCCTAAATTTGAGTAATTTAGGTGTTAAGTTCATTTCATTCTATTTTTGTTTCTATTCAATCAAACAAATTTAATTTTACCGGCCCAAGTGATTTGACCATAGTTAGTAGTAGTCTTCTAGAGAACGTCTCCCCATATTCGACTCAGGCCTCAAAAGGACCTATATTACTTTGATACGTTCACTTGCATATAACACACAGTAAACACGTGTCACTTACCTATCCAAGACAAGAATCTTCAACCTACTGTAGGACTTACTCACTTGATCAAGATGTCTTTATCCTTCACCAAGGACTTGTACACACTTGCATCAAGTCTTTGGCCTCATAGGGATTACCCACTCTTCTTGAATATTCCACCTTTCGCTTCTCCTTCACTTGGAGAAGTTCTTCAGACCTTCTTCAACCTTAAAGAAGAATGACAACTCCTCCTTCACTAGGAAAAGATCACTTCAGCCTTTTTTCTTTGAGAAAGGGGATTGGGAAGATGGAAACATTGAGAACTTTATAAGGTAACATTGAGGTAGCTCTCTTACAACATGCCTAACTCACTCATAATCACAAAATTCTTTGTAAATGAGTGAGAGAAAGGGGCTCAAAGGATTGTAGCAGACTCAACTATATCAAGGACCAAGGATAGTATGAATGAGCAACCTTGGAATGAACTCCAAGAGGTCCTATTTATGGCTATGGGTGTTCCTTTGAGTGTGGGATCACTTAAGAATGAAAAGTAGCTATTCTAAAACTTGTAACAAATCTATTTTCATTTCTAACAACTTTCTAATGGTTGAAATCACTTCGTCATCTGTACAGTACATCCATTCAAGTTTCAATAAAGGTAACTTGACCGATCCATTAACTAATAAAGCCAATTTTCAAACTATTGGTCAAGTTTGTCCTGGGATAACTCGACCGATCAACTAAAATTAACTTTGGTTGGTAAGTTGGTCAGTTAAGTTCTGTGTGGGTACAACTCGATCGATGTAGCCATTTCCAAAAATCCATCACAGACCAGTCGAGATTTAAACTCGATCGATTAAAGTGTTGTGACAAATTTTCCAAAATGATTTTAAAGCAATCAGACGATGGAATTATGTGTCTCTCATTTTCTCTCATCTTATTTACAAGTCATATCATCAATACAAATGATTAAAAATATATTCTAAGGTGATTTGGAATGTTTTCCACAAAAGTTCATTTGCATTGCTTTTGACTTGAACTTGAACAAGCTAGGGCTTATGCAACTTGATTCTTTTCACGTACCTAAAGTCTGAAATCAATCTTAAACAAACATATTAGATACATAGGAATGGAATGGATGAGTCATTATCAAAACATGGACAATGTATAACTCTCAATTCAACGTTCTCCCCCTTTTTGACAATGACAAACCATTCCTCAACATATTGAAATGGATATGTAAAGTTATACTTTGGCCTTGTGAATTGCCAGGGGATTCATAATTTCAACAATGTGAATTGATCCCCCTCAATCTATGCAAACTCTTACTTGCATAGTTAGTCTTTCTACAAAAATCTATATAACATGTATACTACATGGTCCTTTAGCAAGTCACATGATAAAACATATACTAGACAAGAAAAGGATCACATAGACAGTAAAAGCAATATGGTAGAGCTTCAAAACATCAAACTCCTCTCTCCCTTTTGGCATTATAAAAAGGAAGGGGGTAGAAGAGCATTAAAAATGGGTCTTCTCCAAGCACAATAAAAACATGTAACCACAAGATAAACATGCAACCACATGCCATACATCAAATCAAGATGAGAGACAAACAAGCAACCCGTGTCCTAATCAAAATATGGAAAGCCTAACAATAACTCACATGATATAACATACATAGAGTTATGATACAAAAGATTAATATTACAATTCAAGCATGTTTTCAAGGCAACTACAAGCCAAAATGATGAAAACAAACATGATGATAGAAATAATACATCTCAGATAATGTGCCAAAATATTTTCACTATAGAAAAATATCTAGAAAGATATATATGATCAACATCAAAAGAATAAGAACTAAAACATATAAATGCCTAGGCTATCTATGTCCACAACATCATCATTGAAATCATCATCATCAGCTTCAGGCTCATAGTCATCATCTCCATCAGAAGGTGCAATAACAACACCTTCATCACCAGAGCCACCAGTAAAGCCATCATTATCATTTGAACCATCCTTTCCATCATCACCAGAGGCCTCATCATGAACAACAACAACTTCCTTATCAACCTGGTTGGTCATCTCTTCATTAGCAGAAGGACCGAAACCACGACCAGACCACATGACATTCTTCTCAGAGCAAGACATACCAAGGTATTGTAGCTCCTGGGCTTGAGGGAAAGTGGGAGCAGAGGTGCCAAGTCCTACAAGTAGAGTAGCTATGGAGCTAGAAGGGAGAGGTGTGCAGAGGCAGAACCACCAGCAGCAGAGGGTGTAGTAGCAAAAGAACTAGGTGGAGGGGCCATGTAGAAGTGATTATATGCATAGGAAGCATAATCACCACCTGGGTAGGCTGGTAGGCAGGAAAAGGATGGGAACATGATAGGTTCATGGAAGACATGATAAAGTAGAGATCCTTATGTATATTCCTTTGAACATGTAGGTTGTACACCTATTGATGTACCATGTAACCCATGCGGGCTTCATTGGATACATGAAACGAGGAGTGGGTAGGCTGGGATGGTAGTGGAGGTGGAGGTGCCTGGGTGGAGGTAGAGGCTCCATGTGTGGTGGAAGAAAATTTTGGCAAAAATATTTTCTTAATTGTGATCTCATTGATACAAACTCCTTTTCTAGAAGGTTTGTAACGAAGATCATGAAAAAGTGACTTCTCAGTCACAAAGGTGAAGAGAACATATATCAAGGTTGGGTAGGGAGGGTGGGTGCCACGAGCATTCTTCCCGAAGTCGAAGTAGGTCATATGGTGGAGAACATATCTAGATCACTTGACTCTAATGTTTTTCAATAGGAAAAATAGAATCACTGTGGTATTCTCTACAATTTCAATTTGATTCCTTTTGAGGTGAATATTGTAGTTGACTACCAAGGTGAGAATGCGATCTTTAAGGTCCAAGGTAGAGGATGGAAGGGTGGATTTCTTCTTTTAGGGAAACTGAGGCTTCTTTAAGAACTTATGTATGTCAGGGAGTGTGATATCATATTGCTTGTAGAAGGCCTTAGGGTCTAGTAGGTCAAAATTCTCAGGAAATTTTTTTCATTATGTGTCAGTTACCTCAATACCATTGACAAAGATATTCAAGGTATCTTCTGAGATTGTGAACTTCTTACCGGAAATCATGGAAGTGATAATCACTTGAGTATTAAGAAGGGATATAAGAGTGTCATAATTCCATGACAGATTAGCATAGAATTCATGAACTGCCTTGGTTCTTGCCATGGAATTGTGGAAGCACTGACATTCAATACTCAGGGAAGCTATGTGATGATCATAAAGCAACTCAGCTACCTCATCTATGACTATTTGCTTATCGGGTCTAGGCTCAAATGAAGCATGAAATGGAAATGTTCTTAGGAAGGATCTCCTTGTATCAATTAAGAGCTTCAGTTGAGATAAAGAAGGTGTCATCATAGGGAATGAGATGAGAGTTGGATGAGGATGAAGGAACTCCATCAGGGGCGACTCTCTTTCTTCTATTTATAGACATGGAGGCAAAGTGGAGAAGAATGGGAGCTGAGACTCGAGAAGATCACCACCTAAGGCCATCTAACTGTTGGTATAGTATGCCTAGAGAGCCAATCATTTGATCATTTAATGAGGCATGTGATACTTGATTTGATAATAATAAAGGCAATTTTCGTCTATATGTTTTAAATATTTTTGAGGTAATAGTATTACATGATAGATGTCTAGAGAATGACTAAACTCAATGATGTATGTATTCAAGCACGTGACTAGAACAATGAGATCATACAGATGTTAAGAGTATGTACATTCTCACTATCGTCCCTAGTCGGTTGTTATTGTGGAAATAACCATAGACATCAATAAGACAATAGACTAGAGTGTGTGTTGGTTGATGATAGAATCTCATCAGTCATGATATATGATATCAAACCAAGCACATAGATACATGTAAGAGAATAGTGTATCAGATAGACCCACCGTATGAGTGATGCATGGAAACCACACTTGGTTATTCAGGATCATCTCTTATAGTATTGGTGGCGACTGTGGTTCTTAGACCCAAAATCACTGCACTCATCACATGTGGTTGGGCACACTTTGACATCATCAAACACAACCTAAAACATGGGTTGTTATAACGGTGATGATTGGGTGACTTTGATACATGGGGACTTGACTGTGAGTGATAGATATGGAATTTGTCCCTCCTAAGGGAGAATGATATCCTGGCCACTTGAGGAGTGAGACTAAGAAATGCATGACCATGCACGTGTAAGTCAATATATGATATTGAGCTTACACATATCTTAAACAATCTACTCTGAATAAAGAAACATGGATTGAACATTTGTAGAGGATTAAAAGTCCATGCCTTGAGTTCAAATCGGATATCAACGACAAAGGAAGTATACATTCACTGTAACACCAATAACAGATTGTAGGTTGAAAATTGTTGTCCAAATTTCCTCTTCACTTAGTTAGCACTGATATGCGACTAGGTACCGCTCTTTTCTTGTGAAGTCATAAGTAAGTTATAGACATTCACTACCAACGTGAAATGGGACCTATAGGGTCACACACATAGGATTAACCTGGAAAAGGAGTTTATCCATGAATGATATTTAGATTGATTACTAAAGTGTTTAGGTACGCAATTAAACATTCAATCAATAGACTTGACTCATAATCATCAAGTTCAAGTGTTAAACCAACTGATTAGAGTGTCGGATTGATTGAGAACTGCATTGACTGAGTTCTGCACAAAAAATGGATCACCAACTGAGTGGTTCACTGGGTAAACTGATCGGCTCATGGTCAGTGAGATGATCGATTCACTCTAGTGAACCAATTGGTTCACATGGACCAAATGAGCAAGTGTTGGGTTTCTTGGTTCGTGATAAAAGATCCTCATTTCACTTGTTCAATTCGATTGGGAAAAGAATTAATCTTTGCATTAATTAGAAACAAATAAGGAAAGTCAATTGTGGGCAAGTCTGGAAGTGAGACGACCAATTCACTGAGTGAACTGATTGGCTCACCTACCCAAATGACCGGTTCAGTTATGAAATGATCGGTTCTCCTGCCGTAGTGTAATAAGGTCATGGAAAATTCGGACCCTTCTACTCCCGCACAGACTAGGAACCCTAACCCTACCCTCTACTATAAATAGAGGGGTACATGGGGCTTCTAAGAACACACAACTCAGAACATCAGGTGGGAGATTTTTTCCGCTCAAGAGGACGACCATCAACCATAGTTTGGGTCAAGACCAGGATCTGCACAGACGTCGTCGAAGACTAGGTGGTTGAAGGCTGCACTAGCTGCGAGGTATTGTCATTGAGAAAACCTCAAGACTAGGTACATCTCATGAAACCATCTTTCCTATTGCATATTTGTTGATGCAATCTGCTGGTTATGGGTTTGTGTTTAGATAAATTTTTTGTTTCTGCTGCCTGATCTATCCCACAAAACCAAGCAGTAGTGTCAAAGCCACACCAACATACTATGTTTTAGGATTAATCGATATGATCAGATTTGGGTTTTTCACCATTTATTTATTGCATATGATGCAAATACTTTGACTGGCTAATGTGCATATCTGATTAAACACCACAAATCCCTATATACATATATGATATGGTATATATATGCAATCGATATGCGTCATCCAAAAATGGTTTTGATGGTGGATGTGTAGCGTGGTTATGGCCTATAAACCCCTATGTGTGTGCTATGTTGGTTGTATTTGTTTGCATCTCAGTCTGTGTACCGAGTCCTTTCTTCTATTCTAGATGTAACTTAAGATAACTCGAGCCTTCTCTTCTACCTTTGCTCCCCCGAATGTAACTCGGGGTTTCCCAAAGAGATAAGTAAAAGTAGGATAGTTTTATTTCCCGTTATGTTAAAGAACGATGGGTGCCCAGACGAGCAATTGAAGGACTGAGACAACTGTTTGATGGTGCAAGACGAGCGGTTGGTGGCCTGACAAGGAGCACGATGACCTGACAAATTGACCATCTGGAGGAGCCAAGAAATTGGTTGATGACAACCAACCGATTGATCAGGAGGTGAGCCAATCAATCATAGGATGAGCTGATCAACCCAGAACGGATCAAGCACATATCTTCATCAACTACAGGTTGCTGCATATGATGTAGACCTAGATGACCGTAATTCCTTGTGGCTCAAGGAATTACAATAGGATGTCCATAATCATCACTTTATTGCTTCACATGTTTTCTTGTGGGATATAGCATGTATATGATACATACTATATATGCAGTGATTGGATATGTATATGTATATAAATACCAAACCCCTCAATATATATATTAAGAAGATGCCTCCAAAAGTAGCACACATGAAAAACTTGACCGACTAAGTGTGGGCACGCCCTAGCGTGGTGCACTGTCTATCTCATGGAAGTGTGATGGTGAATGTGTGGGTCTGCCCTAGTAGGGTGCATATTCATTGTGTTGGCATTTGGGTTGGACTTAACTAGGTGACCTTGATCAAATCAAGCACCTTGAGGCATGGAGATGTACATGACAAAGAGTTGTGGATGACATCTATCAAGAGTTGCATAAGATGCAATCGGCAAAAGTTGCCCACCTGAAAGAATCTAGTTGTGGGTGACAACCCTAGCTGGTCCATGACTTAGAGGAAATCAGGATCTTGATCACTAGAAGGTTGTATGCAACAATCTTCTGAATTGATGGTGAGGGCTATCAATTTGATCAAAATAGTGGGAGAAATAATTAATAAAAAATCTAATTAATATTGTCACCCTTATATAATCAAACAAATAAAAATGTTTTGAAATGTTGCAAAATTCTTTTGTAAAATCCAAATGACAAACACAAATACATTATCATCGCGATCAGTTCATATATGGGATAAACTTTAAATCTGGTTTGAGACCTTTGAGAAATGTTCTCAATAGTGAGTGTAAACTCTGAAGTCCTTGAAAGACTAGAGACAATAGAACCACTCCAAATGCGCATAAGGCTAAAATTGGATGCTTACTTGAAGTATGCCAATGATGCCTAAGACATCAAGAACCATATGCTAAGCTATATGAACTATGAGTTGCATAAATAGCTTGAAGCATGTACATTCTTGAGCTAGTTATACATCTTGAGAATCATGTAAAGAGTGAAAGGTATAATGTCTTCAAAGTGATATTTGAGTATAATAAGATAGATGGAGATCAAGTATAATCGCATATGCTCAATATAATTGTGCATATAGATCAACTGTGATTTCTTATAGGTCAAGAGTTGACCAAACATATGATTCTACAAATTGTTGTGTGAAACATATAGACAATTTATCAAATATTGAGAAACTTGTCCAAACCATTGTCTGAAGTGCTTGGCATACTGATCCTAAAGCATGAATGAAGAAAGGACAAAACCTGTGATAATGATCAGTAGAGTGAAGTCCATAGACTAAAGCAAGGTCAAGAAGTGTTCTGAAACCAGTCTTAGGTCCAAGTCTTCATCACCTCAAGATATGGAGAGGAGTAAGATGGAAAGTGAAATAACCTCTTTATAGAGGATCTCAATAAGATGTAAGAAAGACAAGATCTCTACTTTAGGACCTAAGAAGAAGTAAGCTAGAACCTGTGTGAAGCATGAGTTGCTACCATTACAATTACAATATGACATTCATGGGCATATAATAGAATTAGTGAATTGCTATTATACATCTACCATTAATGAAATTGTCATACATCTTGTATAGAGTGTAATGAACTGATGTTTCATTTCAAAGAAAGGATCTTTGATGGCAATGACTATGTCTCATCAACTATACTTGATAGTTAAAGAGATAAATGTGTGTGACACATGTAATGAATGACATGATAACTCAAACTTGAATGCCTATAGCCAGTCATCTGTAGTGCATAAATGAGAATTGCATTTCTAGAAATCCATATGATGGTTATCTAGACTCATTCTGGTTATTGAACCAATAAAGACATGCTAATCTCATTCATTGTGCAATATGACAAAGGTTCTTCACTAGATGTAGTGGGAAAATGATTATTATATTAAGGATTATACATATTTATGTATATAGACCTTTTAGAATAAATGTTGAAGGTAATCAATAGTACTTCAATATATTTATTGATGACCTCAATAGATGTGGTAGTTTGTATTTGAACAAATACAAACATGAATCTCTTGAAGTGTTCAAGGATATCATAAATGAAGTACATAACAAACTTAGTATTAGTATTAAATTTCGATATGATCGATATGAAAATACTTTAAACCAAGAGTTTGAGAACCTTCTAGAAGATCACGATAATGTATCATGACAGAATCCACCTAAAACACAATGATAGTGTAGCATGAGAAGTGTATCAGAAAGAAGGAATCACACCTTGATAAGTCAAAGTGTGAATACTAGTTAAACTTCGTATTTCCTTTTGGGCACATGCTTAACACTAAAACAATGTATCATTAGTTCAAAAGGCACCATATGAGATATGAAATGGGAAGTGTCCGAATATGTCTTTATAAAAATTAGGATTGAAAGCCTAAATAAGAAAAATATTTCTTAAAGGTTTTGTCCACAAATCACATAAATGTTATTTTGTTGAATACTACTTTGATATCCAAATCCAACAACAAAGGTGTTTTGGATGGCTGCATTCCTAGAGGAGAACCTAGTTCTAAAGGAATTAGTGGGAGAGAAAGTGGAACTTGAAATGTTTGAGAAACACAATAAAAACATTGAACTTAAAGAGGTTCAATGGGAATAAAGAGAATCACAAAATGGTGTGGAATCTCAAAGTTCCTTAAGTAACACAGAAAACTCATGGTTCTGGTAGAACAAGCCTAAAGATTGAATGATATATGATATCTTATGGACAAGAAGGCAATGAGTTAATCAAATGATGAGTCAACAATCTACCTAGAAGCTAATGAGAGGCAGAAACTGAGATATGGCTTGAAGCCATGAAATCCAAGATGGACTCCATGTACATCAACAAGGTATGACCTTGGTTGATCCACCTGAAGGGGTAAAACCCATAGGGTACTTTTGGGTCTTCCAGAAAAGACTAACATGGAGGGTAATTTTGTTGTAAAGAGTTTCTAATAAGTTCAAGGTGTTGAACACGATGAGATCTTTTCAGCAGTTACCAAGGATAAATCCATTAGGATAATGGTTGCTATTGTAGCTTAATGGACATAATGTCCATGAAGCTGCATAGATCAATCTTTGGATTGAAGCAGGCACCTCAGAACTGGGATATTCTATTTGACACGATAGTCAAAGAGTTTTACTTGAGTCAAAATAAAGAAGCAATGTGTGATTACAAGAATTTAGTGGGAGCATATGAATATTCCACATATTGATAGGGAATAACATCCTTATACAGCAACTATTAAAACCTGGAAACAAAGTGCATTCTAAAGTTTTAAAGAAGCATCCTATGTCATAGGAATCAATATCTATAGAGGTAGATCAAGAGGGCTTCTTGACCTAAGAAAGAGAACATACATCGGCAAGATGCTGAAAGGGTTTAGCATGATGAGAGAAAACATGTCCATGCTCCATGGAGTTAGTCTCTCAAGAGCCAAGTGTACCAATTCTTATGAAGAATAAGGAACACATGGATAGATGCCATATGCATTCACAATTGGATCTATCATGTATGACCTCATCTCGTTATCTTGTATGTAATGGACATGACAAGAAAATATGAACTAATTATCTTGTATGTATTGGACATGACAAGAATATACAATCTCATCATCTTGTATGTATTGGACATGATAAGAAGATATGGAATCTAATTATTTCGTATGTATTGGACATGACGAATGGATATCTATCGAACTCCAGTAAGAGTTACTAGAATACCATGAATGACATCTTTATGCACTTCTGAAGTACTAAAAGGATTAGTTCTTTAGTTATGGTAATAAGAGATGGGTGTAAAGAGTTACACTGATGTAAGCTTCCAAAATGACAAAATTGTGTTTGACCATGGAATAAGAATTGTTAGTTGGAAATGTTCCAACATAAGATAATTGATTAATTCTAGAATAAGACGCCGAGTACCTTAGTGTTACGAACACTGTAATGGATATTGTATGGATTAGAAGTTCATATGGATGAAACTCTGGGAGGTTCTTCCCATTGGCGACTCAGTAGTAATATTGTAACAACAATGGAGATACTAGTTAGGCAAAGGAATTTTAGATATCATACTACATCACTTCCATTTATACGAGATATCGTACAATAAGGGGATGTGAAATATGGAATATACCGACTTGAAGCAAATGTTTCCTACCCGCTATAAAAGCACTTGTGCAGCAGGAACATGATGGATATGTTAAGATCACTTGGAATATGATTCGTGGGTGATTGGCTCTAAGTGTAAGTGGGAGTTTGTTGGTATACTATGCCAAAAGAGCCAATCATATGATTATTACAATGAGGTATGTGATACTTGATTTGATAATAATAAAGGATGTTTCCATCTATATATTTTAGCTATTTTTGAGATAATAGTATTAGATGATAGATGTCTACAGAATGAAAAAAACTCAATGATGTATGTCTTCAAGTACGTGACTTGAACAATGAGATCATATGAATGTTAAGTGTATGTACATTCTCACTATCATCCCTAGTTGGTTGTTATTGTGGAAATAACCATAAACATCAATAACACAAAAGACTAGAGTGTGTGTTTGTTGATGACAAAATCTCATCAGTCATGATATATGATATCAAATCAAGCACATAGATACATGTTAGAGAACAGTGTATTGGATAGACCCATCGTAAGAGTGATGCATGGAAACCATACTTGGTTAGTCATGATCATCTCTTATAGTATTGGTGGTGATTGTGGTTCTTAGACCTAAAATCACTACACCCATCACATGTGGTTGGGTACACTTTGACATCATCAAATGCAATCCTGAAACATGGGTTGTTATAACAGTGATGATTGGGTGACTTTGATACATGGGGACTTGACTGTGAGTGATAGATATGGAATTTGTCCCTCCTAAGGGAGTGTGATATCCTAGCCACTTGAGCAATGAGATTGAGAAATGCATGGCCATGCCTATGTAAGTCAATATATGATATTGAGCTTACATATATCTCAGACAATCTACTCTAAATCAAGAAACATGGATTGAACGTTTGTAGAGGATGACAAGTTCATGCCTTGAGTTCAATATGGATATCAATGACAAAGGAACTATACATTCATTATAACACCAATAACAGATTATAGGTTGAAAGTTGATCTCCAACTTTCCTCTTCACTTGGGTAGCACTGATGTGCGACTAGGTACCACTCTTTGCTTGTGAAGTCATAAGTAAGTTATGGACATTCACTTCCAATGTGAAATGGGACCTATAGGGTCACACACATAGGATTAACCTAGAAGAGGAGTTTATCCATGAATGATGTTTAAATTGATTACTAGAGTATTTAGGTACTCAATTAAACATTCAATCAATAGACTTGACTCATAATCATCAAGTTCAAGTGTTGAACCAATCGATTAGAGTGTCAGATTGATTGAGAACTGCATTGATTGAGTTCTGCACAAACTGGATCACCAACCAACTGGTTCACTGGGTGAACTGATCGGCTCATGGTCAGTGAGATGACTAGTTCAATCTAGTGAACTGATCGGTTCACACCAAATGAGCAAGTGTTAAATTTTTTGGTTCGTGAGAAAAGATCCTCGTTTCACTTGTTCAATTCGATTATGACAAGAATTGATCTTTGCATTAATTAGAAACGTATAAGGGAAGTCAATTGTGGGAAAGTCTGGGAAATCAAATGACCAGTTCACTGGGTGAAGCATTCATCTCACCTACCCAAATGACCTGTTCATTTATGAATCGATCATCTCACTTGCCCAAACGATCAATTCAGTTATGAAATGGTCAGTTTTCCTGCCGCAGTGCAATCAGTTTGTGGAAAATCCGGACCCTTCTACTCCTGCACAGACTAGGAACCCTGACCCTGCCCTCTACTATAAATAGAGGGGTACATGGGATTCTCAGTTACACAACTCAGAACATCAATTTCTCTACAATTTTGTTGTCCTCTCTGGTTGTGGTAACTAAGAGAGACCAAGCAAGTCCTACCCTTCCAGGGAGGTACAACGAGGGAAAAACAACTACAGAAAAGTGACCGGTGGTGGGAGAGTGTGTCACTGACTAGTATGTAGACAAAATGGGACAACTCCTTCTAGTTTGTCCTTCAAGACGACTAGAGTTCCCGGTTGTCCGTATGGACTATCTATAGAGGCGGGATATTTCTGCCGCTTAGGAGGACGACCGTCAACCGCAGTCTGGGTCAAGAGCAGGAGCTGCATAGACATTGTCGAAGACTAGGTGGTTGAAGGCCACACTAGCTGTGAGGTTTTGTCACTGACCAAGACTCATGACCAGGTATATCTTGTGAAAGCATCTTTCCTATTGTATAGTTATTGATGCAATCTGTTGGTTATGGGTTTGTGGTTAGATAAAATTTTTGTTTCCACTGCTTGTTCTGTCCCACAAAACCCCACACTAACCACCTAGGGATGTTAGGCAAAGGAGCTAGGAAGGTCAAATGAGGGCTGGATAGGGTAGGTCAGGGCTAGGGTTGAGAGCTTGAGAGAGCTGGAGGAGGAATCAGTCAATTTTTCTCTTGTTGAGAGGGAGAAAAGTCGACTGAACCCTACTTAAGATCTGCTATAGCCCAGCCATTGGTCGAGTTCTGTGAGATGGAAAATTGACGGAATGACTTTTTATAAAAGCCCTCAGTCACCAATCGGTCAAGTTGGCAACTCGACCGACAAAAGGTATGTCCCAAACTTAGAAATCTTAGTTTCTAGCCATTTGAGTGCTAATAAAATTTATTTTTAGTCCATTTTGCATTTTAAACATACTTAGGTACATATCACACATCATTGGGTACTATTCAGCAATAAAACTAGTGTTTGTAGAAAATACCCAAAATGAGCAAAGCATAAGGCAAGAGAACATGAAAAAATAATTTAGCACTTTAGCAAGCAAGGGTGATCAAGACATGAGAAACGCATATAGGCTAGATAACAACTAATATAAGGCATATCATATTCATCCAAAGTAGTTATGAGCAGTTTGGATCTAATATAATTAAATTTCTCTCTAGCTAGAGGTTTAGTAAAAGTGTCCACCAACTAATTTTCCATGTCCACATGCGTGATATAAATATCCTTTTTAGCAATGTGATCACAAAGAAAATGATGATGAACCTCTATATGTTTGGCCCTACTATGCAATATATGATTGTAAGATAAATTGATTGCACTAGTATTATCACAAAAGATAGGAGAAGCATCAAAACAAATGTTAAAGTCTTGGAGCATTTGCTTCATCCATAGAACCTGAGCACAACAACTCCTGGATGCAATGTATTTGGCCTTGGTAGTTGATAGAGCCACTGTGCTTTGTTTCTTGGAAAACCAAGATAGTAAGCATGGTCCTAGGAGGAAGCAAGTTCCAGTTGTAAACTTTCTATCAATCAAACATACTGCTAATCAACATCACTATTAGTAGTAAGAGTAAAGTCCCTTGACTTGGGATACCATATTCCAAAATTTTGAGTTTTGGCTAAGTACCTTAAAATCCTCTTAACAACCATAATATGTGATTTCTTGGGATTTGATTGAAAGCGAGCACACAAGCCAACACTAAACATTATATCAGGTCTAGAGGTAATTAAATAAAGTAAACTTCCAATCATACCTCTATAGACATCCTCATCCACTTTCTCACCTTTTTCATCTTTATCAAGTTTGACAGTGTTTGACATGGGGGTGTCCATCGACTTGGTGTTCTCCATCCCAAATCACTTGAGTAGCTCACTTGTGTACTTGCCTTGGTTGATGAAGTTTCCATCTTTGATTTTCTTGATTTGAAAGACGAAGAAGAATGTAAGCTCACCCATCATGCTTATATGAAATTCACTCTACATAAGATAACTAAACTCCTTGCAAAGATCAAGATTAGTTCCACCAAAGACGATATCACCAAAATAAATTTGAATAATAAGAAAATTATTAGAAGTGTGTTTGAGAAATAAGGTAGAATCTACTTTCCACATGATATACATGTGATCTAACAAAAAGTTCTTTAATTTCTCATACCAAGCTCGAGGTGCTTGTTTGAGGCCATAGAGAGATTTTTGCAATAGATAAACATTATTAGATAAACTATCATGTTCAAAGCCCAAAGGTTGTGCAACATACACTTCCTCCTGAATTATACCATTTAAAAATGCACTTTTAATATCCATTTGATGTAAAAGGAAATTCTTGTAACTAGCAAAAGCAAGCAACATAAGAATGGACTGAAGTCTAGCTACATGTCCATATGTTTCATCAAAATCTATACCTTCCTATTGATTGTAGCCTTGAGACACCAACCTTGCTTTGTTTCTTACCACCTTGCCACTTTTATCTAGATTGTTGAGTTAGACCCACTTGGTGCCAATGATATTTTTATCACATGATCTTGGCACTAGAGTCCACACTTTGTTCTTCTCGAATTTCTCCAGTTCTTCCGGCATGTCTAGGATCTATCATCATCCCCAAGAGATTCTTTGACATTCTTTGGCTCGATTTGTGAGATGACGATGTTGTTTGCTTGTTCCTTTTTGGGTGACATTGAGTTCTTTCAAGATAGGAATTACTTCTTCTACAACATCATCATTAGAGGTATCCTCAGAAATAGAGGGGTTAGTCTCAATAAATCTGACATTAATAAATTCTTCTACTTTAGATAGATCAACATTGTAAACTCTATAAGCCTTGCTAGTAGTGCTATATCCAAGAAAGAAAGCCTTGTTCAAAACAAAACAAGGACACCAGAAAACATGAAAATACTCGATAGAATCCTTCCTAACTCACCAAAGCTCATAGGGGGCTTTATTCAAAGAAGGATGTGTGAAAACCTAGTCTTGCACAAAACATGAGGTACTAACAGCTTCAGACCAAAACTTCTTTGGAGTGTCATACTCTAAAAGCATGGTCTTAGCCATTTCCTATAGTGAAATGTTCTTCCTCTCTACAATCCCATTTTGTTGAGGTGTTCGAGGTGAAGAAACATTATGTGCATATCCAAATTCTTCAAAAAAGCGTTCAAAAAGATCATTTTCAAATTCTCCCCCATGATCACTACAGATGGAAACTGTGAGAACCCATTACACTAAACGAGATTGCTCAAAATATAAAATACAACCGATCACTAATTAATCACATACCAAAAAATATGGGTAAATTAAAATGGATTTCAACATCAACACCTACTCAGAATCATTTGCATAAGAGCCCAACATCTTTCTTGTATCTATACTATGCCAACAATTTGATACAAATTGTTCTATTGCCTTAGCCACAACATATATACATAGGAGAACAATATTTGCGTATCCCTCACAAACTAGCATTGACATACTAACAAAAGTCTGATTTGTTTGAAACACCATATACAAACTTATCCTGCCCATAACTGAGAGTGAAGGGACAACTCTAGTACACACTAGACATCTAATCAAGTTTCTCAAGGATTCATTATTGTACTTCCTCTTTACTTCCACAATTCTATTGTCGTCACTGCCGATTACCTAAATAGATGTGGTGAACAAAAGGGTGAGACCCATGTCCCAACAACAGATATAACCTCCAATAATGCTTATTGATTACAACATTTTAAATAGTATATAATTGAGTAGTTCAAGTATTTAATAATCAATTGAACATATTGAACAGTTCAAGTATGCTAAATAGATTAAGCAAATAATTTTAGCAACAAATATGATTATCAATGTATATGTATATATAGGTAACAAATAAATCCATTTCTCTGAATAGATATCTACTCAAATTTCATCAAATTGCATCTAATAACAATCGTCATCATTAATCTGACTATCATCATATTCCTTAATAACATCACAAGCAATCTAGTAGCATAAGCATCCATGACATCATGAATATGTTTAGTATCATAACATGGCTATCAGAATTGGCATCTCAAACAAAGGGAACATATCTATATCATAAGTAGAACTAACATCATAGCACAATTAACTGCATATGTATGATTAGTAGTTTAAGCATTTCTAATTACATAGGCATGGCTAGCAATATTAAACATATCTAGTAACATCATCTTAACCATCAATGTCAGTATATTTGAGAACATAAGTATTTTTACAACATCAACATAATTACAACATAAGCATATCTATTATCTCTTATTGTACTATACATGGTCTCAGTGAAAAGAAAACAAACAAGGGTTATTAGCCAATATGAAGCATTGTGTATAACCCTAAACATATATGCAACATGGATATCTTACATCTTTTATTATGCCTTGGAGAGTTTGAGTCATACCACCCAAAGTCCAACCGACCCCTGTGAAGGGCTATTCGGTTCCGTAGAAGATCTAGGAGTATTAAATGTAAGTGATGTTGTTGAGCCTTGTTATAAGGCATTCAAAGATTATCATAATCTTGTAGGGAATAGTATGATGGTCTTACTGACCTTTGGGCATATTTTAAGCCATGATTGAGGTGAAATTTTCTTCATGTTCCAATAAGGGTTAAAACCCTAGATATTGTGATAAGTATTGGTATATTGTAATAGTATGATGATAAGTGTGGTCCATTAATTTGCAATGAATGATAGCATGTGGTAATGTGATTAAGATTTATATCTCAAATATTTTATATCTTTTGAAGTTGTTATACATATACTCTTGTTATAAAAGAATTAGGGTTTGAATGTCCACTTGTATGATAAAGTCTTAATGCATTCAATTGGTAGTAATTAATCAAGTGTAACCTTAATCATGTAGATCCCTATGCCATAGAGCCATCTTCAGTATCTGAACTTGCTGGGTGGTGAAACAAATATTCCCAAAGGAAACTCAGAGCGCATACTATTGAGTATGTGGGGGTGGCAAGTTGAGGATATATCCTTGTCATCCACAAATGCAGGTTATGGAGGATGGCTATGGTCATGCCTCAGAAATTTGATGTGATTGAGGACAATTGTGGTTGTACCTCATATTAGAGGGTTTTGTATACCCTGGTTTCTATTGTCGTAACTTGTACCAAGTACGGACTAGTTGTTATCAGTTGACTATATGTCACTGTTGGCAGTTTGACTGGTATGTCACTACAGTTTACTATAGACCGAGGGGAAGAGATCTTAGGATATCAAAACTTCTATATCTTATAGGGAACTGAATAACACTTTGCAGTGGTTTGTTGGAATTTGAGTGGTATGACTCAAACTCCCCATGGCATAATAATAAAAGATATAATACCAACCATGTAGTATAATTTCTAGGGTTTAATACCTATCACATTTGTTAATTAACCCTTGTCTTTTATACTACATAGTTCTTATATGATGTTGTAACATCCTAAATTTTCAATATTAATTGAAGTCTCAAAAATGGGTTTTCTTAAATGAATAATTATTGAGGGGCGTATTAGCAAAAGACCCTAAAGGGGATTTTTCTTAGAGAATAATGAAGTTAGAAAACAGTCCACCTTTTTCTCCATTATAAATATGTTTTATGCACTCAAGAAAATAGATGTTGGTCCCACACCCTTTTCTCTTTCCTAACCTTAAATAATGTTTAGGGGAAGTGGAAAAGAGAAATAAAAGGTTCCAAATTCGAAATTATACTTTGTATAACTTGAGCAAGAAGTAACCTTCTTTCCTTTCATAGTTTTAATATGAAGGACATCATGTTTTCTCTTTCCTCCAACAAAGTTGCCCAAAAAGCCATACAAATATACAAGACATGACATTTTGAGAGAATAATTAATGGCTTCTCGAATTTGCTCAATGTACTAACAAAGGAAAGTATTTTTCTAAAATATCCAATCTATTAATGCATTAAATTAAAGTCAAATGACTATTAAAGAAACTATAGTCAAGACTTGTGAAAAACATAAATCTAATTGATAGAGATAATCTAGACTACTTAATTAGTCTATGGTCCAAATTTGGACTCGTTTTGACCACATTTGACCCTCCAAATCAATTAAGGAAATTTAGAGTATAGTTGGATTCGAAATTAATAAAAAATACACTAAGTGCATCCAATTTCCCTAAAGTTCCATTTGATTTGCACTGTCACGCACTTCTTTTACGATTTTCCTTTTTTTTGCACAATTAGACGACTTGCTTCACCCGTTTTTTTTTTCACGATCCGACGACACTGACTTTATCCCTTACCTCCCATCTTTTTCGTTGGTCTGAATAGGGGTCCTGGTTATCCCTCCTTGATCCCGTTATCCATCCATAATGATCCGTTTCACAATTTTTCTTCTCCTCTGCCTTTATGATGCCTTCCCGATTCGAATGAGCCATAACCTGGCTTCTGTTTTGCTCTGTGCGTGAAACGCCCAAACTAGGGCTCGTCGTATCTCTCTGCTGGTGATTATAGACACCATCACAACATCGCCCCTTTTTATTTAAGGGTGCCTAAAGCACTGACAAACCAGTTCTCTTCTTCCTCCTGTTCCAATTTTATCTCCTGTACCCCAAGCCATCACCACCTACTCAATCTGTCCTTCGACCAACACCTTGCAAGCACAGTCCCATCCACCACCTAAAGCAAAATTGGCTCTTTGGTAAGCATCAATGGACCTTCGGCTTCCTCTCTATATGGGTTTTATTCTCTGTTTTGCATCAAGACTTCATATCATGTACCCAAGTTTCTAGACCTCACCGACATTCACCTCCAGGCCATCTCATGTACTCGCCAACCACGAAAGTGGTACCTTCAACTTTGGTTTGCTTCAAGCAACATTCTATGACATGTTATTGGTCTCATTCTGACCTTCTTCATGGATTTTAGATCTCCAACCTCACCCCCCCCCAGTGTGACCATGGAAGGACTCGTTCCCAATGCTCCTGGGCATGAGGGCACCTGTATCAGGGTCCCTGTAACCGTAGAGACCTAGGGAACTCATTCCCAATTTTGTTTTGCATCGACATGCCTTGATTTTCAATTTGGATTCACAAAGATGAGACCTTCATTGCTTTGTTGCTCCTGTGTTTGGTGGAGGAACAATTCGAAGAACATTTTCCCGATTCTTCCTTGCATTGATGTCCAGGGTGTCACACCACCCTATGGGCAAAATTGTAACTCTGGGCTTTTCTTTTCTTGACCAGCGTGGTCTGAGATTGTGGTTTCTTGCATGCATGGCCACACACAATTGGTCCAACTAGGCGCTGACGGATAATAGTCAATACATGATTTTTCTCTAATTTCTCACTCGTCAGTTTCCAAATATTCATAGTAAATTATATGATGCTCATAAAAATGCAAATAAATAGCCATTGGAAAGATTTTTCAAGTAGAATCTGATTTTATGATTTTCAAGCTATGATTTGTCTTTCCATTTTGATGTTTTATTAGAAACCCTAATCTAATTCATGAAACCCTAATTATGTAATTAATGTGACCTAAGTCAATCAAGTTTTCTTAATCTAATTATGATTATCAGTTATCCTGGCCCTAAAAGACTCAAACCCTAATCTACCCTAATTCAACCTTGGATCAATACAAGATATTTATTTATGATGTTTAATAATTACGAATAGGTGCTTAGATCCTAATCAAGTCAAGGGGAGACTTTAACTAGATTTGACTCAAGGATGATGAGACTATCTTAGGATCTACATTGCTCCCAGGTAAGCGGGCCATGCATTTTTGGCACAAGTATTTTTGGTTGATTGAATGAATATTTATGATTATGCACATCACTTGAATTCATGAATTAGGAATGTCTTTTCAATAATACATCATGTAACTTCTCCTTCACCAGAGAAAGAGTCAGGCCTGATCTTGAGGAAGTCTATAAGTGTCAACTCTTAGTTCCTTGGAGGATGAGACCTTTGTTCTAAAGCATTGGTGAGTGCTTGGACAAGGTCTTTTATGGTTGCCTTAGGGTTTCTTTCATGATCACTCCCTTCACTAAAGGAACTAGCACCATCATCCACCTTTTATTTTCCCTTACAAGATCTCTTAGGGGCCATCTGAAAAAGGGTCCAATAAACCTAGGGTTAGAACATATAAATCATACTTTTGCATAGTGGCCATTTACCAAAATCGCTCTGATACCATATTATAACGCCCCTCCAAGAATACACATAACAATGGAAGTAAACCATATGTTGTCCATAAAATGGGTCACTTGGCTTGGAGGAACATCACAAAACATGATAAACATAGCAATAAGATAAATGAAAATACCTTGCATTTATAAGAAATCTTGATTCATACATTGTTCTTGGCATAAAGGAAACTACATCACATGCATCTGTAAGATCTAAGCTACTTGGTATCATAACTAAATATAATGGAAAGTATTTTGAAACTCTACCTCGACTAGGTAAATGTCACCCCACCAGGCTAAGATTGAAGTTCTACTACTGCTTGGTTGTTCTTCCTATCCTTCACTTGTTCCACGTCCTGCGGACATCCCGTCCCCAGTCATGCAAAACAAACAATATGACAGTAAGTGGTATTTGGCACGTTATAAGATAGAATATAATAACTTGACATTTATAAACTTGAAATGAAATATTTTGACATAACTTTTGATCATGGGTTATCTTAAACATTCATTGGATAACTTTAAACATGATAATTTGGCATAGGAGATTCGTAAGGAAGTTCCACAAAAGAATAACCAATATCAACCTCCCAACAACCATGTAGTGAAGAGGAATGCACCTGAAGCAGAAGCTGAATGACCCCAATGCCCGACTTGTAGGAGACGTCATGTAGGCCCATGCAGGTAGGGTACTTGCGCATGCTACTACTGTGGAGAACTAAGCATATCAAGCCAAATTGTCCTAAGCTCTTGAAGAAGGAACAAAACCTGAACAAGGACCAGAACCTGCCTCCTAAAAGACAAGCTAAAGTCTCTATTATGGTAGATGAGAGTGAAGATGAAAAGAATGAGTAGGGCTTAGTGTAGTACTTTCCTTTTAACTTTAAAGATATTGTCACATGCAAATGTTTACAACCATGGATTCAAATCATAATGACATTTTGTGCTAAATATATGGAAAGTTCTAAGGTGGGTAGTATGATGAAAATTTTGAGAATGAAATGTATTGAAGGTGGGTAGAATTGTAACATCCTGAATTTTCAATATTAATTAAGTCTCTAAATGTGGTTTTCTTAAATGAATAATAATTGAGGGACTTTTTAGCAAAAGACCCAAAAGAGGGATCTTAGAGAATAATGAAGTTAGAAAACAATCCACCTTTTTATCTGTTATAAATATGTTTTATGCACTCAAGAAAATAGATGTTGGCCCCTCACCCTTTTCTCTTTCCTAACCTTAAATAATGTTTGGGGGAAGTGGAAGAAATAAATAAAAGGTTCCAAATTCGAAATTATACTTTGTGTAACTTAAGCAAGAAGTAACCCTCTCCTTTTGTAGTTTTAATAGGAAGGACATCATTTTTCTCTTTCCTCCAACAAAGTTGTTCAACAAGCCATACAAATATACAAGACATGACATTTTGAGAGAATAATTAATGGCTATCTCAAATTTTCTCAATGTACTAACAAAGGAAAGTATTTTTCTAAAATATCCAATCTATTAATGCATTAAATTAAACTTAAATGACTATTAAGGAAACTATAGTCAAGACGTGTGAAAAACCTAAATCTAATTGAATAGAAATAATCTATACTTAATTAGTCTACGGTTCAAATTTGGAATCATTTTGACCACGTTTGACCCTCCAAATCAATTAAGGAGGTTTAGACTATAGTTGGATTAGGAAATAATCAAAAATACACTAAGTGCATCCAATTTCCCTAAAGTCCCATTTGATTTGCACTGTCACATGCTTCTTTTATGATTTTCCTTTTTTTGTGTGATCGGACGACTCGCGTCACCCGTTTCATTTTTTTTCACAATCTGATGGTGCTGACTTTATCCCCTACCTCTCGTCTTATTCTCTGGTTTGAACAAGGGTCCTGGTTATCACTCCTGAATCCCATTCTCCATCCACAATGATCTGTTTTGTGATTTTTCTTATCCTCTGTCTTCATGATGCCTTCCCAATTCGAATGAGCCATAACATGGCTTATGTTTTTCTCTGTGTGCAAAACACCCAAACTAGGGCCCGTCACCTCTCTCTACTGGTGATTGCAGTTACCATCGCAACATTGCCCCTTTCTAGGGTGCCTATAGCATCTCCAAACCAGTTATCTTCTTCCTCCTCTTCCAATTTTGTCTCCTATACCCCAAGCCCCCGCCGCCTACTTGATCTGTCCTCTGGCCAACACCTTGTGAGCACGACCCCATCTGCTACCTCCAACCAAATTATCTCTTTGGTAAGCATCAATGGACCTTCGACTTCCTCTCTATATGATTTTTATTCTCTATTTTGCATCGACTTCATATCCTATACTCAAGTTTCTATACCTCATCGACATTCATCTCCAGGCCATCTCAGGTACTCACCAACCATGAAAGTGGTACCTTCAGCTTCAGTTTGCTTCAAGAAACGTTCTCCAACCTGTGATTGGTCTCGCTCTGGCCTTCTTCATGGATTTTAGATCTCCAACCTCGCCCCCCCATGTGGCCATGGCAGCACTCATTACCAATGCTCCTGGGTATGAGGGTAGTTGTATCGGGGTCCCTGCACTACTACATAAAAGCCTTTTAGCGTCGATTATTTAATCTCTTTAGTGTCGGTTTCAAAGCGACACCCAAGTGGGCGCCGCTAAAGGGGACACCTTTGGCGTTAGATCCAAACTGACGCCAAAACCTTTTTCGCCACCGAAAATGCGCCAGCAAAGGGACTATATGCGTCGGTTGTTTAGTAAAACCTGACGCCCAAACTCTTCCCGCCACTGTAAACGCGCCAACAAAGGGACTATAAGCGTCAGTTGTTTACTAAAAAACCACCGCCTAAACTCTTCCCACCACCGAAACACACCAGAAAAGGATTATAGGCGTCGGTTTTCTAAGAGAAACCGACGCCACATCATATGAACTGACGTCAGTTTTGTGATAATAACTGACGCCCGTCAGTTTTATGTGGAAAACCACCGCTGTATATCATAGGTGTCAGTTTCGTTCAAATAAACGACGCCTATGTTTTTATTTTTTTTCTGTTAGTCTGCAGACCTGCTGTGATTGGTCGCAGGATGAGAAACCTGCAGTTCAGTTATGAACTGCAGGTTTTATGACATCCATTGATATCAGCCAACAACAGGCCATAAACCTACAAAATTAATGATGGACAATATTATATATATGTGATTCATTCACATTCACACAAAATTAATTATGAGAAAAAAGTTATTCTTTATTCATCATTGTCATCATTGTCAACAAAATCATATTGAAGAGACATGAAACAACAAAAGAAGCCACAATGAAGAGAAGCATGATATAGATACAATACATAAAGTGCAGCACGCACAAGTGTTTCAGATTCATATAACAACATGACAGACTAACACATATATAGTGCACAACAACAGCAACACCGAATATACATACAACACTAGCTTAGTACATATATAGTGGGACTAAGGTGACGATCCCACCTGCTAAAACAGGTTACCGACAGCTACATGTTACGATTGGGAGGTCGTGATTCAGCAACCGTATGCATTAGCAGGAGGACAAATAGATTTCACCACAAGTTAACATTGAAGAAGGTCTACTAACCTACACTGAGCTAAACAAGTTTATCAATGGTACTGATAAACTTGTTTAGCTCAGTGTAGGTTAGTAGACCTTCTTCAATGTTAACTCGTGGTGAAATCTATTTGTCCTCCTGTTAATGCATACAGTTGCTGAATCACAACCTCCCAATCATAACATGTAGTTGTCGGTAACCTATTTTAGCAGGTGGGATCGTCACCTTAGTCCCACTATATATGTACTAAGCTAGTGTTGTATGTAAATTCGGCACTGTTGTTGTACTAAGAAATGTTGATGGCCTGCATATCTATGTCATGGCCGTCCTGCATAGCCTGTAGTCTTTGGCGAACACCTGCAAATTAAATAGAATTTATATTAACTAGTATCCTAAAAATTTGATAAAAAACACACTTACATAATATAATTATAAATGAACATATAGATAGAAACCTTAGGGATATACACTTAAAACTTACATTATCAGGTGGTGCAAGCATGTCCTCACCCTCACGGTGATCATCAACACGGTCATCATGGGAACATAATAAAAATATAAACATCCATGCCTCTAATATTGTGATCTTTTATCAATTAACAATCCTTCATTATGATCCCTGCGAACATACAAGTCATTGTGATCCCCAGCTTCAATGTTTGGTGGTGTTGGCAACCCAACTGAGAATGGATTGGAGTCATCAGACTTATCATAGTACTCTTCTTCATCTATATGATCTTCAATGAATTGTCTTTTACCATGAAGAACAACCAACCATTTATCATTTGCAGGATCATCGATATAAAATACTTGTTTTGCCTGTGATGCCAATATGAATGGTTCACCCTTCTCACCAATCTTTTCAAAGTTCACTAGCGTGAAACCCAATTCATCCACTATAACTCCTTTGTTGTTGTCAACCTAATTACATTTAAAGAGCGGAATTCTGAAATCTACATAGTCAAACTCCCATATGTCTTCAATGACATCGTAATATGACATTTTAGCTTCACATGGACTTTTATCCTTTGCACTTGCAAAAAACAATGAAGACGCTTGAAGGGTGACCTCACTATTTTGGACGACACTCTTATCATCTTGCCGCTTTGTGTAATATGAGAAACCATTTATGTCAAACCCTTCATAAGACATAACATTCAATTTTGGTTTAAAGGCGAGGCATTTGACGATTTTAGTAACATTATCTGGTGTATGAGATAGTTGATGTAAGACTTTATCTTCAAACCACTTAATAAATGTCTTGTTATGCTCTCTAGCAAGCCACATTGAATTGGATCGAGGATATTGTCTCTTGATGAAATTGGTATGTTCCTCGATATAAACACTCACTTCATCGATGTTGTGTAAAATATACAAGTGACCTTGTTCCAACTGCTCACGGCTGATTACTTTCACCCGTGCTCCCAAAACTCCTTTGCCAAAATGCTCCTCAATATTCTTGTCATTCACGGGAGCATCATTACCACTCAGAAAGTCATTGCAAAAATCAATAACCTCTCTCGCCACATAACCCTCAATAATACTCCCTTCAGGCCGATAACGTTTTCGAACATCACCTTTAAAAAAGCTCATGTATCGTTCAAGGGGATACATCCAATGCAAGAAAACTGGTCCCAACATTTTCACTTCCCTAGTCAAGTGGACAACAAGATGTACCACGATATCAAATAACAACGGAGGAAAATACATCTCAAGCTGACATAGGGTAACAACCACATTCCTTTAAAAATTATCGAGAGTATCAGGGTCAATAACTTTACTGCACAGACTGTTGAAAAAGAAACAAATTCTGGTGATTGCAAACCTTACATGCTTCGACAATATAGATCTAATTGCCACATGCAATATTTATTGCATTAGAATGTGACAATCATGAGATTTAAGACCTATCAACTTTAGATCTTTCATTGATACCAATGTACGGATGTTGGATGAGTAACCCTGTGGCACCTTAACATTTACCAAGCATTCACAAAATGCTTTCTTCTCCTTTCTAGACAACGTGTAACAAGCGGGAGGTAAGTATGTTCTTTTATTACCCATTTCACGTAATTCTGTTAATTCTGACCTTATTCCCATTTCACGTAGGTCCATTCTGGATTTTATCCCATCTTTAGTCTTACCTGGTATATTCAACAGAGTACCGATGACGCTATCACATATATTTTTCTCAACGTGCATGACATCGATACAATGCCTGACTGTAAAAAAACTCCAATAAGGAAGATCCCAAAATATCGACTTCTTCTTGAATAAAGACTTGTCACTCCTTGTGTCCATCGTACATTGTGATCTCTTACCAAATTCATTGGCGATGTCTTTCACTCTTTCATAAACATCCTCCCCAGATATAGGTTTAGGTGCACTACGTTCCTCACTCCGTCCATTGAATGCTTTGCGCAACCTACGATACAGATGAAATTTTGGAAGAAACCTTCGATGAGCAAGATATACAGTCTTGCCGCCGTGTTTTAGTTGTATTGAATCAGTGTTCTCTTCACATATAGGACACGCTTTAGATCCTTTGATATTTTATCCAGACAAATTCCCATATGCTGGAAAGTCATTCACAGTGCAAAACAACATAGTGTGCAAACAAAATGTCTCTCTTCGTGAAGCATCATAGGTCATCACACCTTCACCCTAGAGTTTCTTTAAGTCATCAATCATAGGTTCAAGATAAACATCGATATCATTTCCAAGTTGTTTAGGGCCCGATATCAACAACGACAACATAACGTACTTATTTTTCATACACAACCAGGGAGGAAGATTGTATATAGCAAGCATGACTGGCCAAGTGCTATGTTGGCTGCTCAATGTCCTGTATGGATTCATCCTATCTGTACAAAGCCCAAGTCTTAGATTCCTATCCTCTTCACAAAATTCAGGGAACAATAGATCAATCTTCTTCCACTGTGGGGAATCAGACGCATGTCGTAGGATCCCATCATTATTTTTCTTAACATCTGCATGCCACCTCAAATTCTTTGCATCTATAGGATTGGCAAACAGGCGTTGAAACCGTGGTATTATAGGTAGATACCACATCACCTTGGCGGGAGAACCAGTTTTGGACTCCCCCAAAGTCATCAATTTATACCTTGACGTACCACATTTCGAACAGTCTTTCAAATTCACATAGTCCTTTTGAAATAATACACAATCAATTGGGTATGCGTGTATCTTCTTGGCCTCCATTCCCATTGGGCACAACAATTTCTTTAATCGGTATGTTGAGATCGGCAGCTCGTTTCCTTTAGGAAAAATTTCTTTCAACAAAGACAACAATGACATGAAGCTTTTGTCACTCCATCGATTGTTAGCTTTTAGTTTATACAATCTCAACACAGCGCTAAGCTTCGTAAACTTACAACCCATGTATAATGGTATCTCATCATCATGCACAATGTTTCTAAACATGGGAGGTGGATTGGTGTGCTCTACCCCATAACTATCCAACATCACATCAACGATGTCTACTGGAACTGGTTCATTCACATCTACATCATTAGAGGCAATTTCTTCTTCCACACAAGCACTGCTATCGACATCCACTGGTTTCAGGTTTGAAATCTCTCCATGCCAGTGCCATTCTGTATAGCCTTGTACAATCCCGTTGCACATGACATGACTTCTGATTTCGTCACCAATACTGACTTTCAAGTTGTTACCACAATGCCTACATGGATAGTAGAACCTATCTCCAGGTTGTTTCCTATGTTCCTCGGCAAATCTAACAAACTGATCAAGACCATAAATAAACTCTGGGGTGCAGCAATTGCGAATGGACATCCATGCTCTATCCATTCTATGATCAAAGAGAAAATAAGTATATATTACAACAAGATTAGGGTCTCGGGTAACCAGATTAGAATTTATGGTTAAAACTTTAGGGTTTATACATGTGATGTCATTCTTAAATGTGTACCACCTATCCCATTCTTGAACACCTAATCTCACTAGTAAGTATATAATGTGTATTGGGTTTTCAAGAAAATTTCGGCAGCATTTCTCCGCTGTTCTCCAAGTACATATGTACTTAGCGAACAAACGGGGAAATGCTGCCGAAATTTTCTTGAAAACCCAATACACATTATGCACTTACATCCTAAGTGAGATTAGGTTTTCAAGAACAGTCCCAAACTGGGGACTATCCAAGATTTACTCCAAATGAGTAAATCTTGGACGAGTTTTTAGGCTAACAAATACAACACCAATTCCTTGTTCACAACCCCATTCAACACATAATTCTTATAAAAACGTTTATGGACAGCCATAACAACATATCAATGCTTCCTAAATTAATCAACATTAATAGCTTATGAATGTTTATATGCATTTAAATATAAAGCCCTAAATTTAAATAATGTGATGAATAAAAAATCATTAGATGAACGAGTAGATAAGTAAATACAAATCAGTATTTAAGTAAATACAAATCAGAGGGCGAGACATAGGGTTTTTGGGGATGTTTACCTCTGTTTGAGCCCATTCGGGCGTCTTGCTCTGGAGCAGGGAGAAAGGCGAGACGGATGGGTGCACGTGGAAGCCGAACGGGCAGAAAGAAGGCCGGCGAGCTCCTGAACCATAATGGAAGTGATCATTGAAAAAATATTAGACAATCATATGTTAAAATTAAGCATTTTATTTTTGTCATATATTATTAATAACCAAGCCAATCATCAATTCTATTAAATAAACATTACATGTTTATAGGGATTATTTGTTAACATAGTTATAATAAGGATAAAAGAACATTTATAATGAAATTTATCAGTAATTTGTAACATTCAATAACCAAGCCAATCATCAATTCAGTTAGAAGCATTCACGTAGCAACTTTCAGTTCCATTCATTAATATCTTTTTACATCCACACACAGGGGTTGGTGTACCCCTAAAAAATAACTAAACAAAGGGGTTGATGTACCCCTAAACATGTACATAATTAAAATAACTATTAATACAGACAAGTCTAGATAGATAGACAACTAAATACTACACCAACATGGTCCCGCATCAGTAACTTCGAGAACTTATCATTGTGATGATCTTCTCCAGAAGTTCAGAAAAGAAAGTAAATATGAGTATTGATTACTTTTAGATGAAAAGTGTAAACACAAATTTTTTGTCTTGACAATTATATTTGTTAATTGGACCTACCGTGGCCTTTTTGATGATTGTGCTGTGTCACAGAGCCCCTCACTGTATTTAGACAAATCTGAACTGATAGGAGCCTCATTATCAGATTCATCCGAACTCGAGCTAATATCCTCCCCCGTGCGCTCATACCGCCGTAGATGATCAGGGGTCTCGCAGTTGATGTTGGTTATCCAAACGTTGATGGTATTATGGCCAACTGGATGGAGAAAAAGCCTGTTGCTATGGCCCACATACATCTTTCCAAACCAATCACACCAACTGGATTTTGATACAAGATTTCCTGCCAAATCATACTCAACCTCGATAACATGTGAATAATTGCCAAAATTTAGGGTCACTTCACCAGGCATGTAGTGTCTTCCTTTTAGAAAACGCCAATGTTTGGGTATGGACAATTCGTTTAGGGAACGATCATCTAGAATGATGTCCAATTGTTCTTCAATAGGGAACGTTAACATTGACATAGAGGCCCAGTTCATAGTGACTGTTGTGGGTGGATAGAGACTGCATAATATTAGTATTAACAAAGTGTACGTAAGTACATATAACGATGTTATATATTTTCAGAACAAGTGTATGTACATATAATTAATGATGTTATAAATTTTCAGACTAGTATTGTAAGGACCCTGACCTGCGTTTAGGACTTACCCTGTTTGCTTTGCTTAACCTTGATGGTTTGATGCTTGCTAATCACCTTTAGTGGTGATTAGGGTTTGGTTGTGCTTTGTTAAGAGTTAGAGGTGCAACTTGCAATTAACCCAAGTCTAGGGTTTTGGGAGCAAGTTTACCACCTTGAGAGGTGTTCTTCTCTCTCTTTGCTTCATCTAGGGTTGAGATGAAGGCTTGGGCTTGTTGTTTGAGCTCTTTGGGACTTTGTTGAGCTTGTGTGGGCCTTGGAGTTCCTTGTTTGGGCTTGCTTGGGCCTTGTGTCAGCCAAATAGAGCTTGTGTCGGCCTAGGGCTAGCTTGGTGTGTCGCCCATGGTGCTTGGTCCAACCTTGGTCATGTTTGGAGAACACATGGTGCACATCTTGGACAAGTGTCCTATGGCTTGCAAGAGTGGTGGCTTGAGTTGGTGGACATGTGTCCCTTGGGTGGACGACACATAGCAAGAGCTTACCTTGTTTTCTCCTCCTTTCTCATCTATATAGGTGGTCCCTTCCTTAGCTTGAGGTCCCTTTAGTTCCTCTCCTTCTTGTGCACGACACACTCTCTTTCCTTTGCTTGGTGTCCGATACACCCCCTTGAAGAAGGAGCTTGGAGGTCGACACACCCTTGGAGAGGAAGGTGGTGGCCGATACACCCCCTTGGAGGAGCCTTGGTGATCGACATCTCTTGGAGCTTGGAGTTCATCTTCCTTGGAGCTTGGAGCTTAAGGCGGGTTGCATGACTCTAACCCTAAACTACTCTATCCTCTTCTTTCTTATGTTGTTTTAATCTTGCCCTTGCACGTTAGTAGTTGATCTTCAGTTATCTTGCATGTTGGCCGATCCTTGTGTTAGGGTTTTAGGAGAGCAACACTCCTTTCTCCCCTTGGTCTAGATGAGTGAGCTTTGGTCCTAGTGTCGTGAGCAATACCCCTCTTTCCTACCCGATTGAGGTGAGCTTATAACCTAGTGGCTCGAGCAAGACTCTCATCTCACCTTGGGCAAGATGGTGAGCTCATTTAGATGTCTTGAACCTTGGTCGAGATGTGTGGGGAGGTGCTGCCCGACAACCCTTGCCCTAGTTCACCCTTGCACGGTTTTGAGTGAGCAAAGCTTCTCTTTTGTGCCCTGAGCGGGTGAGCACTCTGGCTCTGCTCACCCAATGGGCTGCACACTCAGTAAGCTCAGTGCTGTCTCGCCTGATATACTTTGCTCTAATCACCTCACAAACCTGCTCACTCAGTTTTACCCTGCTCGCCCCACCAGCTTGCTCGCCCTAAGTCAACTCTGCCCGACAGGTTGCTCGCCCAGTTGAACTATGCTCACCCGGTAGCCCTACACGCCCTGTGTCGCTCGACATCTTTGGCTCGCCCGGCACTAGTTGTGTCGCCCAACACCAAGCTTGTTCACCCGCTGACCATGTCGCCCAAGTTTACCCTGCCCGCTCAGTGTGTCTGCTCGCCCGACACACACATTTGCTCGCCCGGTGGGACTGTCGCCCGAGACACACTTGCACGCATGAGTTCTGCTCGCACACCCAATATCAACCTGACTCTGCTCGCGCGTTTGCCTTGCACGCTTAGATTCACCGTGCACGTCAGTTGGCACCTTGTCTCGCCCGATACCTGCTCACCCGGACAAGCTTTGCTCTGCCCGCTTGATTGAGTTGCACACCCGATAAAGTTTAGATGAGGATGGGTTCTACCCGAGATGGCTTTTTAGTGAGGGTTCATGGTGTCTCTTGTGAGGGCACGATCTGTCATGGAAAGGTGATACGTTGACTATGTTTTCATGATGACACATTACTTAATAATGACATTTATGTTCTTATGGCCAAGCACATGCATATTAATGTAACTACTCTATTTTCTTAAATGACAAATGTGATCTTGAGCATGCTTTAGGGTTGCTTGATAAGGTGCTTACATGAGTACCCTTAAGATGGGGCACGGATATAGTTAACATTGTCACTTTTTGCTTAACCCTAATTGTCACCTTATGGTAATAATAGTAGTCTCTTGATTATTCACATGGATATTGAATGATGCAGGTAATGCTTATCCAAATGAAAGGCCATGAGAAACGATTATATGAGAATACTTATGACAGGTGTATTATGAATGATGTTCCATAATGATGTTGAAAGCCTTGAGAGGCTATGGCACTGTGTGATGAGGGATTGAGATCCCATGATATGTGACGATCCTTGAGATGGATCTAGATGGTTGGGAAGAGGCCAAGTGATAACATGTAATGTGAAGATCCTTGTGATGGATCAATGTGATGTAAATTGTAGGAAATGCATAATGTTGAGTTTATGTTGTTTTCATTTGTTATGTTGTGCATGTTATACAACTTGGTTGAATCTTGCAATCCATCTAAAAGATACTAATTAATCATAATGGAATCTATCATGTAGTTTGCCCTGGCCATAGATTCATCACCAGTCAGGATATGGTGATGATGAAACGGGTTCTCGCGCGGGTTAACCCGAAGCACATATTGTTGAATATGCGAGGTTGCTCCTAGCCTAAACTGAGGAGGTAAGAGTGCAACTGCGGTTGTAGACTCAAGGGCGAGGTGAACATAGCACATATATGATATATTGAGCATGAATGCGTTCATGACTCAGAGCACGGTGTTTAGACCCGTGGCTCAGTTTTGCTAGCGTCGTGACTTGTACCAAGACGGGCTAGATAGAGGGTAGCCTGAAGAGCTAACCCTGTGGCTTATGACCACTTCAGCATGAGACTGCGGTCCTGCTTATGTTATACTTATGTACAGAACATGAAGCGGAGAAGGTCTTGGATTCCGACTCTTCCATTGACCTTGTATGGCACCGGCTATGGGCTTCGCAGCCGAAGGTTGGAATTGAACGGTACGGTTCAATTCCTCAGGGCATAATAAAACATAATCCAGCCGTTTAGTATGTACTGCTTAAGACAAACACGAAACATTGGTTGAGGCCTTGTTTGTGTAGTTAACTTTACTTATCTTGTAGTTACCGTGCATTACTCCTATGTGGTGAGTTTCATATATAGTATATCTTGTAAATCATGTTCCATTGGGAAATATGTTGGTTGTATGCCCTTTTGATACAGCTGGTAAGACTGAGGATGGGTTGCTATTCATAACTGTTTTTGTTATATTCCTTGTTAGTAATCTGCTGTTATAAGCCCTATCTTATATGAGGTTTTGTAGTTTTGGCAAGGAGTTATGCCTCCCGCTGGGACAATTTTCAATTGTCTCACTCCGTTGGTTTACACCCTTTTTAGGTGGTCGAGCTGGTCGTGGTGGTGGTCGCGGAGTTGCGGCCGAGCAACAAGAAGATCAATAGAAGGCAAACTTTGGGGATGTTTCTGTTTTGGATGTTTTGTTGTAGAGTCTAGAGTCATCCCTGTACTCTTAGGTCCTTGGTGGTGTTTTGACGTTGTTTTACGATGTACGACCGATGCTGTTTGTATATCCCGCTGCTGGCCGGATGTGGGCCTTTATATGTATGAACAGGTGGTGAACTCATGTTCCAATAGGACAGTTGTTGCTCTAAGTTGTGGACATGTATCCAGGCTTGTGTGGATGTATATATAACATGATTTCTTGCAGGATATGGACTGGAACGTAATATGTTTCTCAGTTTATCAGTTTTCCGCAAAAGGTTTTAATTAACTCGTATTTTTGATAAGCTGTGGTTATGGTGATTTCCGCACGTTTTCACGTAACACCTCGTTATATGTGTGATAATGGGATGTGTTGCCACAAGTTTGGTATCAGAGCTTTAGGTTCGCTGATTCTTCAGGGATCTAGGACTAGGTTGTGTTTGTTCTTATGTGTTTTCTAGATTTTCTCATAAGAATCTTCTGCCCTCAGCGGAAGAAGAGCCAAGATGTCTGGAAACCATGAAGAACACACTGTTGAGCACAGCGATGCTGCATCTGTTGATGGAGCAGTAGGTCAGGCACATGAAGATCGGGTGCCTGAGGTCCTCCAACTTGACCCAGCCATACTTGAACACCCTGCCTACCAACAACTTATGGGGCAGATGATGGCTACGGTGAATCTCATGGTTGAGCGATTACCAGTGCCTCCTCCACGAGCACAAGTTCCCCATGGATAAGCATCAGGTATTGGGAAGACCTTTGAGCGGCTTCTCCGAGTCGGAGCTTCGGAGTATGTTGGAACAGCTTATCCAGCGGATGCAAATCTATGGCTGACAAGTCTTGAGAAGGCTTTCCGGATCCTCGACATCCCCGAAGCAGACAAAGTAAAGCACACTGTCTACCTTCTGAAAGGTAGTGCTGGTCACTGGTGGACCATCGAGGAAGAGAAGCGGCCTGGTGAGGTGATCTGTTGGGAAGTGTTTCGACGTGAGTTTGTCACCAGATACTTTCCCAAGACATATCTGGATGAGAAGATCTGTCAGTTCGAGAGCCTACGGCAAGGAACGATGAACATCATCGAGTTTGAAGCCAAGTTTATGGACATGTTGAGGTTTTGTCCTCACATGGCAACGACGGGCGAGGAACGGATCAGACGTTTTGAGAAGGGTCTGAGTGCTGAGCTGACGACACCAGTTTCTGTGTTGGAGAACCGAGAGCGGTTTGCTACGTTTGTGGAATCTGTTCGAAGGATCGAACATTCTGTAAGGGAGAAAAGAGAGTCTATGGCTAAGAAGAGACCCGCTCAGTTTCAGAGTCAGAGGTTTGGTGGCTTCAAGAAGCCCAGGTTTTCAGCACCGGCAGCGATGAGAGGTTCTGGTAGGCCATCCCAATGGTCTATGAGTAGAGGAAGAGGTTATGTTTCTTCACCATCTAAGGCACAGAGCTTGGCTTCTGCGGCAGTGACAGGGCCATCTAGGCATCGAGATGATGTTAGGACATGCTATGCCTGTGGTTAGACAGGGCATATCAGGTCAAGTTGTACCTACAACGATGTTGAAGTGACACAGCAGCCGAGACAGAACCTTCAGGGGTCTAAGAGACCACAGCCCATTGGTAGCAGAGGACGAGGACGCGGTCAAGCGTCTCAGGCTGGATCGTCTGCTCAAGGAGGCAGAGGTCGTGGACAGCAAGCAACGACCCGGTTCTATGCTATGAATCAGCCGGAGGCGGTAGTCAACCCGCAAGTGGTGATAGGTCAGATGGAGTTATTTCATTCTGATATGTCTTCTTCTTGCTTTATATCTGTTCTGGTTGACCCGGGTGCTACACACTCTTTTATCGCCTATAGTATGCTTGAGAACTGTCATTTACCTATTAGCCGTAAGAAGGATAGTTTGCGGTTAGAAACCCCTCTTGATGGTTCCTCCTTGCTTCGAGATGAGTTTCCATCTTGTGTCTTGTCTTTCTCGGGACATCACATTCAAGTGGACCTCATACCACTTGATATGCATGGTTTCGATGTCATCCTTGGGATGGATACCTTGGAGAGGTATAAGTTTGTTTTGGACTGTGGTTCCAAGCAGGCAGTGTTTGGTGATGCTGGAGAGAAGTGGATCTTCCAGGGGGATAGGTAGATTCTTTCGACTTGTCTGGTATCAGCTATGGTAGCAGATATTTGTTACGACAGGGATGTGAAGCGTTCTTAGCTCACGTGGTAGATACCATAGTAGACGCCAAGGCGAAGGGTCTTAGCCTCGAGGAGGTGTCAGTTGTTCGTGAGTTTGCAGACGTGTTTCCTGGTGTTCCCCCACCCGAGAGATTGATTTCGAGATCAATCTGGTACCAGGAACGCAACCAGTTGCGCAGACACCATACCGAATGGCTCCAACAGAGATGGCAAAGTTGAAGAAGCAGTTATAGGAGTTCTTAGATAAAGGTTTTATCCGACCGAGTACGTCGCCTTGGGGTGCTCCAGTGCTATTTGTCAAGAAGAAGGATGGTTCGATGCTGTTGTGTATAGACTACCGGCAGTTGAACAAGGTCACGATCAAGAACAAGTAACCATTGCCGAGGATAGATGATCTGTTTGATCAGTTGCGTGGTGCTACAGTGTTTTCAAAGATTGATCTACGATCTGGATATCATCAGTTGAGGATAAAGGCAGATTACATACCGAAGTCAGCCTTCAGGACAAGGTATGGTCATTATGAGTTTGTGGTTATGCCGTTTGGGTTAACCAATGCACCTACAACTTTTATGGATCTGATGAACAGAGTGTTCCGTCTGTTCTTAGATCAGTTTGTTGTAGTCTTCATAGATGACATCTTGATCTATAGTCGGGACAGGCTAGAGCACGAGCAACATCTCCGTCAAGCGTTGACTCTTCTTCGCCAACATCAGTTGTATGCCAAGTTCAGTAAGTGTGAGTTCTGGCTGGATGAAGTGACCTTCTTGGTCCATGTGATATCCACTGAAGGAGTCAAGGTAGATCCGAAGAAGGTGGAATCTGTTGCAGATTGGGAACAACCGAAGACACTGACAGAAGTTCGTAGTTTTCTTGGTTTAGCAGGATACTACTGGAGGTTTATCAAGGACTCCAGTTCGATAGCTTTGCCGATGACGAAGTTGACCAGGAAGGATGTACCTTTTGTTTGGGATGATCGATGTCAGCAAGCTTTCCAGGGTCTGAAGGAGAAGCTGACCAGTGCTCCAGTGTTGATCTTGCTAGAGCCTGGGAAAGGCTATGTTGTTTTCTGTGATGCTTCCAAGAAAGGTTTAGGTTGCGTGTTGATGCAGGAAGATCATGTGGTTTCTTTTGCCTCGCGACAGCTCAAGAAGCATGAGGAGAACTACCCGACTCATGATTTGGAGTTAGCGGCGGTGGTTCATGCGTTAAAGATTTGGAGACACTACCTGTATGGGGAAGTGTGTCAGATCTTCACGGATCATAAGAATCTGAAGTATATCTTCACGCAGAATGAGTTGAACATGCGACAGCGGCGATGGATGGAGTTGATCAATGACTACGACTGCACTATCGAGTATCATCCTGGTAAGGCGAATGTGGTAGCTGATGCGCTTAGTTGAAAGTCTTCTCTTTCTTCAAAGAAGGCACAGTTAAGTTCCCTATTTTACCATAGGCAGGAGATGCTTGTTTCTCTGCGACAGATGAATGTACAGATGGAGGTTTCCTTGTTATCTGATCTTTTCACACAGATGCACGTCAAGCCTACATTGAGGCAGCAAATCAAAGATGCACAACAGGCAAATGAGGCAATACAGTTGATCAGATCAGAGTCCGGAAGCGACAAGCGTGATGGGTTCCATGAGTCCGAGGATGGACTAGTTTGCTATCGTGATAGTATGGTGGTTCCAGATGCTGATGATCTGAGGAAGTTGGTGCTTGAGGAAGCACACACGTCGATGTACGCTATGCATCGAGGTGTCACCAAAATGTATCATAGTCTGAAAGACTTGTATTGGTGGCCCGGTATGAAGAGAGATGTAGCTGAGTTCGTGACGAGATGTGCGGTATGTCAGCAAGTAAAGGCTGAACATCAGAAGACGGCAGGTACGTTGCAACCTTTGCCGATACCGCAGTGGAAATGGGATCATATAACCATGGATTTCGTAGTTGGTCTGCCCAAGACAACTAGGAATCATGATTCCATTTGGGTATTAGTGGACAGGTTGACGAAGTCTACCCATTTTCTGCCTGTGAAGATGACATATACAACTGAGAAGCTTGCTCGAGTGTACGTGGATGAGATAGCTCGTTTGCATGGTGTGCTAGCAACGATAGTTTCTAACAGAGGTCCTCAGTTTACCAATCGTTTTTGGGAGCAGTTGCACAAAGCGTTGGGAACGCAGTTGAGATTCAGTACAACCTTTCATCCACAGACAGATGGACAGTCTGAGAGGACTATTCAGATTGTAGAGGATCTCCTTCGAGCTTGTGTCTTGCAGTTCCTAAGTAGCTGGGATGTGCATCTGAGTTTGATAGAGTTTTCCTACAATAACAGTTATCAGCAAAGCATCGACATGGCTCCCTATGAAGCCCTGTATGGAAGGAAGTGCAGATCTCCTTTGTGTTGGTATGAGTCTAGTGAGTATCAGCTTTTGGGTCCTGAGCTAGTACAACAAACGACATATAAGATCAAAGTGATACAACAACAGTTGAAAGTGGCACAGGACAGACAGAAGTCTTATGCAGACAATCGCCGACGACCGTTGGAGTTCCAGGTAGGAGACAAAGTATATCTTAAGGTCTCGCCTTGGAAGGGTGTGCTAAGGTTTGGACGGAAGGGTAAGTTGGCACCCAGGTATATGGGGCCTTACCCAGTCATAGCACGTGTTGGTAAAGTAGCTTACGAGATAGAGTTGCCTCCTGAGTTGCACAGGTTACATCCAGTGTTTCATGTCAGTATGCTGAAGAAAAGTCATCCGGATTCAGGTACAGTGATTCAACCGGTTGAGGTTGAGCTTGATGCAGATGTGACCTACGAGGAAGGTCCTGTGGCGATTCTTGACAGAAGGATCAAGAAGCTGAAGAGGAAGGATCTGGTTCTTGTGAAAGTTCTTTGGCAGCATCGTGGCGTCGAGGAAGCCACGTGGGAGCTTGAGAAAGAGATGAGGAGCAAGTATCCCTCGCTTTTCTCTTCAGATTTCGAGGACGAAATCCCTTAAAGGGGGTTATATTGTAAGGACCCTGACCTGCGTTTAGGATTTACCCTATTTTCTTTGCTTAACCTTGATGGTTTGATGCTTGCTAATAACCTTTAGTGGTGATTAGGGTTTGGTTGTGCTTTGTTAAGAGTTAGAGGTGCAACTTGCAATTAACCCAAGTCTAGGGTTTTAGGAGCAAATTTACCATCTTGAGAGGTGTTCTTCTCTCTCTTTGCTTCCTCTAGGGTTGAGAGGAAGGCTTGGGCTTGTTGTTTGAGCTCTTTGGGCCTTTGTTGAGCTTGTTTGGGCCTTGGAGTTCCTTGTTTGGGCTTGCTTGGGCCTTGTGTCGGCCAAATAGAGCTTGTGTCAGCCTAGGGCTAGCTTGGTGTGTCGCCCATGGTGCTTGGTCCAACCTTGGTCATGTTTGGAGAACACATGGTGCACATCTTGGACAAGTGTCCTATGGCTTGCAAGAGTGGTGGCTTGAGTTGGTGGACATGTGTCCCTTGGGTGGACGACACATAGCAAGAGATTACCTTGTTTTCTCCTCCTTTCTCATCTATAAAGGTGGTCCCTTCCTTAGCTTGAGGTCCCTTTAGTTCCTCTCCTTCTTGTGCACGACACACTCTCTTTCCCTTGCTTGGTGGCCGATACACCCCCTTGAAGAAGGAGCTTGGAGGTCGACACACCCTTGGAGAGGAAGGTGGTGGCTGATACACCCCCTTGGAGGAGCCTTGGTGGTCGACATCTCTTGGAGCTTGGAGTTCATCTTCCTTGGAGCTTGGAGATTAAGGCGGGTTGCATGACTCTAACCCTAAACTACTCTATCCTCTTCTTTCTTATGTTGTTTTAATCTTACCCTTGCACGTTAGTAGTTGATCTTTAGTTATCTTGCATGTTGGCTTATCCTTGTGTTAGGGTTTTAGGAGAGCAACACTCCTTTCTCCCCTTGGTCTAGATGAGTGAGCTTTGGTCTTAGTGTCGTGAGCAATACCCCTCTTTCCTACCCGATTGAGGTGAGCTTATAACCTAGTGGCTCGAGCAATACTCTCATCTCACCTTGGGCAAGATGGTGAGCTCATTTAGATGGCTTGAACCTTGGTCGAGATGTGTGGGGAGGTGCTGCCAGACATCCCTTGCCCTAGTTCACCCTTGCACGGTTTTGAGTGAGCAAAGCTTCTCTTTTGTGCCTTGAGCGGGTGAGCACTCTGGCTCTGCTCGCCCGATGGGCTGCACACTCAGTAAGCTCAGTGCTGTCTCGCCCGATATACTTTGCTCTAATCACCTCACAAACCTGCTCACTCGGTTTTACCCTACTCGCCCCACCAGCTTGCTCGCCCTAAGTCAGCTCTGCCCGACAGGTTGCTCGCCCAGTTGAACTATGCTCACCCAGTAGCCCTGCACGCCCGGCATCTTTGGCTCGCCCGACACTAGTTGTGTCGCCCGACACCAAGCTTGTTCACCCGCTGACCGTGTCACCCAAGTTTACCCTGCCCGCTCAGTGTGTCTGTTCGCCCGACACACACATCTGCTCGCCCGGTGGGCCTGTCGCCCGAGACACACTTGCACGCATGAGTTCTGCTCGCACGCCCGATATCAACCTGACTCTGCTCGCCCGTTTGCCTTGCACGCTTAGCTTCACCATGCACGCCAGTTGGCACCTTGTCTCGCCCGGTACCTGCTCACCCGGAAAAGCTTTTCTCTGCCCGCTTGATTGAGTTGCACACCTGATAAAGTTTAGATGAGGATGGGTTCTACCCGAGATGGCTTTTTAGTGAGGGTTCATGGTGTCTCTTATGAGGGCACGATCTGTCATGGAAAGGTGATATGTTGACTATGTTTTCATGATGACACATTACTTAATAATGACATTTATGTTATTATGGCCGATCACATGCATATGAATGTAACTACTCTATTTTCTTAAATGACAAATGTGATATTGAGCATGCTTTAGGGTTGCTTGATAAGGTGCTTACACGAGTACCCTTAAGATGGGGCACGGATATAGTTAACATTGTCACTTTTTGCTTAACCCTAATTGTCACCTTATGGTAATAATAGTAGTCTCTTGATTATTCACATGGATATTGAATGATGCATGTAATGCTTAGCCAAATGAAAGACCATGAGAAATGATTATATGAGAATACTTATGACAGGTGTATTATGAATGATGTTCCATAATGATGTTGAAAGCCTTGAGAGGCTATGGCACTGTGTGATGAGGGATTCAGATCCCATGATATGCGACGATCCTTGAGATGGATCTAGATGGTTGGCAAGAGGCCAAGTGATAACATGTGATGTGAAGATCCTTGTGATGGATCAGTGTGATGTAAATTGTAGGAAATGCATAATGTTGAGTTTATGTTGTTTTCCTTTGTTATGTTTTGCATGTTATACAACTTGGTTGAATCTTTCAATCCATCTAAAAGATACTAATTAATCATAATGGGATCTATCATGTAGTTTGCCCTGGCCATAGATTCATCACCAGTCAGGATATGGTGATGATGAAATGGGTTCTCCCGCGGGTTAACCCGAAGCGCATATTGTTGAATATGCGAGGTTGCTCCTAGCCTAAACTGAGGAGGTAAGAGTGCAACTGTGGTTGTAGACTCAAGGGCGAGGTGAACATAGCCCATATATGATATATTGAGCATGAATGCCTTCATGACTCAGAGCACGGTGTTTAGACCCGTGGCTCAGTTTTACTAGCGCCGTGACCTGTACCAAGGCGGGCTAGGTAGAGGGTATCCTGAAGAGCTAACCCTGTGGCTTATGACCACTTCAGCATGAGACTGCGGTCCTGCTTATGTTATACTTATGTACGAAACATGAGGCGGAGAAGATCTTGGATTCCGGCTCTTCCATTGACCTTGTATGGCACCGGCTATGGGCTTCGCAGCTGAAGGTTGGAATTGAACGGTACGGTTCAATTCCTCAGGGCATAATAAAATGTAATCCAGCCGTTTAGTGTGTACTGCTTAAGACAAACACGAAACATTGGTTGAGGCCTTGTTTGTGTAGTTAACTTTACTTATCTTGTAGTTACCGTGCATTACTCCTATGTGGTGAGTTTCATATATAGTATATCTTGTCAATCATGTTCCATTAGGAAATATGTTGGTTATATGCCCTTTTGATACAACTGGTAAGACTGAGGATGGCTTGCTATTCATAACTGTTTCTGTTATATTCCTTGTTAGTAATCTGTTGTTATAAGCCCTATCTTATCTGAGGTTTTGTAGTTTTGGCGAGGAGTTATGCCTCCAACTGGGACAATGTTCAATTGTCTCACTCCGTTGGTTTACACCCTTTTTAGGTGGTCGAGCTGGTCGTGGTGGTGGTCGCGGAGTTGCGGCCGAGCAGCAAGAAGATCAGTAGAAGGCAAGATTTGGAGATGCTGATGTTTTGGATGTTTTGTTGTAGAGTCTAGAGTCATACCTGTACTCTCAGGTCCTTGGCAGTGTTTTGACGTTGTTTTACGATGTACGACCGATGCTGTTTGTATATCCTGTTGTTGGCCGGATGTGGGCCTTTATATGTATGAACATGTGGTGAACTCATGTTCCGACTGGACAACTGTTGCTCTAAGCTGTGGACATGTATCCATGCTTGTGTGGATGTATATATAACATGATTTCTTGCAGGATATGGACTGGAACGTAATATGTTTCTCAGTTTATCAGTTTTCCGTAAAAGGTTTTAATTAACCTGTGTTTTTGATAAGCTGTGGTTATGGTGATTTCGGCACGTTTTCACGTAACACCTCGTTATCTGTGTGATAATGGGATGTATTGCCACAAGTATTTTCTATAATTTGATGTATCTTGGTATTTCATAAAATGAGGTGACACTTATTATCTTTTTGTTTAATCAACACTCATATTTAGTTTTATGAGTACATGACACTATGTTTGAAATACTTTTTAAAAGGATAAAAGAACATACTTATAATAAGGACCCAGGCACATTCTAATCATTTTGAAGTGAATCAGAAAATGAATAGGAGCCTGGGTCCTTTCCGCTAGTAACATCAAAAAAGTCAAACCTAAAACTGGAAATGCACACTACAAATTTTAGCACAATCGTGTATGAATGCAAAACAATACTGAACTGAATTAGGATCAATCATAGGGATTGGTTAACTAAATTATCATTGACATCTACTTGTTTAAAAAATAGGTTAAGCCAAGGTCAGCACACATTAACAACACACATTAAAAAATAGGTTAAGCCAAGGATGAATTGAGGATGCAAACCTAGTCAATTAGATGCTGTACCTCTAGCAGTGGCAGTGGTGACGATAATGGCAAGCTCTGGTTCCGGCTGCTATTGTTGGCGCTGGCTACTGGCACTGACTTTGGCTCCGGCAGTAGGACTGCTAGCACGGTGGCTAGGCTTTGGCTCCGGCAGTAGGACTGCTAGCGCCGACGAGAGGAGGACCAGCTGGAGGAGAGGACCAACGACGGTGGTGGCTCCACAAACGGCGAGCTCCACGGAGGCGGTGAGTTCCACGGAGGCGGCAAGCTCCACAAACGGCGGCGAGCTCCACAAACGACAAGCTCCACGGCGGTGCTTCACGGCGGTGGCAAGCTCCATGGAGGCGGCGAGCTCCACGAACGACAGCGATGGCAGTAGCAGTAGAACGGCGTCGGCGAGCAAGGAGAACGCCGGAATCGCCAGACCCTAATAGCCGATTGCAATCACAGAGAGAAAGGGGAAGAGTCGGGCTCGCTCGCGTGATATTAAGTTAACATTCATTGTCGGTTATTAAACTCAACCAACACATAATACTAACAGTGTCGGTTAACAACACAAACCGACACCTGTTCCAAATAATAATCGTCAGTTTTAACTAGAAATAAACCGACGTCTATCTACATATGCCGATTAAAAAAATAGTTCTCGATTAGTAACCATAGTCGTCAGTTGTTTTGCCAATCTGACGCTCAAAGGGTGTGAAAAATTTCCCCGAAGAGCGCGGGAAAAACCATAAGTGTCGGTCATTGATGTAAAACCGACGATCATAATGTGCCCAATTTCTGTTTCGCGAATAACCTTTCATTATCGGTTTTTTAGGTAATGACCGACGCCATATCTTAAATTTTTGGAGGTAACCTTTTCGCTGGAAATTTTTGGATTTGACGGTTAATTTTCGACGTCGGTGTGTTATTAAGCAACCGACACTGAATAAAAGTGATACCCGTGTCTGGTCGCCCTTCACAGATTGATGGCGGTTTATTTTATAAACTGACACTTTACTGTTTAGGTGTCGGTGTATTATTACAACCGACACCTTTAAAAGTGACGTTATAAGCCATTTCTGTAGTAGTGTTGTGACCGCAGAGACCTAGGGAACTCGTTCTCGATTGTGTTTTGCATAGACATGCCTTGGTTTACAATCTAGATTCACGAAGATGAGACCTTGTCAGTAGTAGTTGAGTTTGAAGATATTTATCAAATGAGTTTTTTTTATATCCCCAATTTTGTCAAAATGGAATGATATAAATATGAGGCATACTTTAATAAACATTTTTTGCAATGGTAATATTGGTGGAATAAAAATGTTGATCACCTTCGTGACATAGGTGCTTGAGTCACAAGTTAAATAAGAGGTTTTTACACATAAATAAATAACATGTATTTATGAATAAATAAATAAATAAGTGAATTGTCAAGTTTCCAAGGGAAAATAAAATACATTATGTTTTAGATAATTAAAGGAATGATTATCTATCCAAGAGTGGAAACACAATATTTAAGGCATCACAAATACATTATCCCAATTTAACTTTTGTATACTGACAAATAATAAAGAAAAGAAAAAGAATTTAAGAAATTTGGAGAAAAAGGACATTTCATGAGATAATTGTATTGTTTTAAATAATGATTAAAAGGAGAAAATTTTGTATGGGAAAGACACCCCAATAAATCATTAAATTAATAATTGAAAATGTTAATAAATTCCTGCAATTGATTTGAACAACATTAAAGTGAGAGGGAATGAATAATCAAAACACCCCATAAAGTGCCATATATTCCTATGTGTTCCTTAATGGATTTTTATTGCCAAATTCAAGTCCTACTAAGAATATGGTGGTGTCTTTTCGTTGTGTAAGAATAGAAGGCAAGAGTTTCATATAAAAGAATATGTTTAATTACTTTCTAAAATGAGATACTTTGCGTTTCCATAATATTAGTTGGTGTTAAGTTGTTTTATAAAAGAGATGTGTTTTAATACCTATAGAAAAATAATAATGTGTGATTATAGAATGCCATAAGTGTACCAAGGGAGAAAGGATAAGGAAACGTGAAGGAAGGTCAAGAAAAGATGTATTATCAGTGACTAATGTGATTAATCACCTTCCTTTCTAGAGAATTATGAGATACGAGTGTGCCTCTCACCCGTGTGCATATGAGAAAGGAAATTAGTTCGAATCCCTCACCGATCCCTTTCCCCTCCCCATCGTCATACTAACCCCAGAGGCCTTCTAGGGCCTATATATGGATCTATGTGAAACCCGCGTTGATGAAGGGAAAATTGGGTGGCAACGCTGGAAACACTTCTCTAATTTTGCAAGTGCCGAGAGGGGTTCCTTGTCCTAGTGAATGGCTTGGGACAGCAGCGCTGTAAGACATGGTTACAGGCTGACGTTCTAGAAGACATGCTCGGCCATGGGGGGAGCGGTCAGGGCAAAAAAGGTGGAACTAGCGATGCTTCGGCCTGATATCGATCAAAGCTCCTCTGTCCTGCAGATTACAAGGGACGTAGTTGTTGTTAGATAACTGATTACGTTAGTTATTAATTACGTAACTGTTGTCTATTAGCTCATTAATGTAGCAGCTCATTAATGTAGCTAGACTATTGTGGTAATCACTTATTTAGCATGGGTTAAGCCCAATGTAGTGCAGCAAGTACATGTGAGAATGTAGTGTTGTTTCTAGTACAAATGGCAAAGAAGTTTTATCCCATATTGCTCACACCTAGAACTTTTGTGGTCCTCATATGTAGGATCACATGGGGCACTAGTGTCCAAAGGAGTCCTAGGAAGGAGGTATGCTCACCTCCTTGGTGGGTGGAGTTACCACATCACAACGCACGCACGCACGCGTGCGTGCGCCACACCTCGCCTGGCCTGGCCGGGCTCGGGCTCAGGCTTGTGGAGAATGTCTTCCGTCTTCTTTTTGCACTAGGATACAACTACGTAATTAATTACTCGTGTAATTAATTGTTGCTTTCTTATTCGGATTTCTTAAATCCTAATTAGAAAGTGTTTTTCTTTTATGGATTATTCCCGTATTGTGTACGAGAGCAACCGAGTGTTGCGTCTAACTGGGAATAGGATTAGGGACGTGCGTGACTATATATATGACTCCGTTCATTAGGGTTAAACACACCGAAAACAGTTTTCTACCGTCGTGTGTTTTGTGAACCCTAATCCTGAGTGCGAGAGTCATCGTCCCCAGAGTTGCTTTGCGGAGTTGTCCTCCTGTGCGAAGCGAGACTCGTCCTTCCCTTCAGACGCAGCTGTCAGGCGGTGGTACCTGCGGTGGCTGTGCTGCACTGGTAGCAGTGCGACGTGCGCGAGCAAGACGTGCAACTTCCAGGTTTGTGCCGGATCAAGACTGGGAGAACGGTGCCTATCCGCGAGGATTGCCGGGTACTGGTTTCTTTAAGTAACACGTTCGTTTCTCAACGAACGATCTCGTTTGCGAATCTAACTCTTAATTTTGTTCTCCTGCATTGCTTGTTCTTCAAATCTTATCTTGGATCTGCCTGCACTGTTAATTAATTTTGCACCTGTCGCTGTTGCATGAACGACAACAACATATATTAACAACAGTCTTAAAGAAACAAACTTCTGTCGTTAATTAACATAGCCGGTCAGGGTAGTTCGGGATGTAGGATTGATACAACCAATATGCCTGAAAAATTTACTGGTACGAATTTTTCCGTTGGCAGAGTCGTATGGAAATTTGGCTGAATATTGCGGGATATGATCAGTATTTAATTGAAACTGAACCTGTATCTGATGACACAATTCCTGATAATGCAAACATTATTGCCAATTGGAAGAAGGGTGATAAAACGTGCCGCGGGTTGATTCTGTTTGGTTTAAATAACAAACTATATGATTCTTACTCAAAGCCGCCAGTCACTACGTCCAAGGTTTTATGGGAATTGTTAGTTAAGAATTTTAACACTGAAAATCAGGGTGTTGAAAAATACTGTGTGTCAAAATTTCTTAAGTTTCAGATGGTTGAGGGTAAATCAGTTTCTGATCAAACACACGATCTACAACTCCTAGTTCATGAACTCTCAGATGCCAAGATGGTGTTGCTTGAGAAATTTGTTGTTATGTCTATCATAGAAAAATTTCCTAAGTCATGGGAGTCGTTTGGTATGTCTCTGAAGCATCACAAAGGGACACACACCATGGATGATTTAATGATGGATATTAATATACAAGAAGAACATTTAAAGGAGAAAGGGGTCAAGGTGCCTACTGATGCTAATCCAACTGTTAATCTTACTTCTATGAAAAACACCAAAGATAAGAAATCTAAGAATGCACATAAACCCAAGGCAAAGATCCAAAAGAAACCGAAGAACAAACCTTGTTGGACTTGTGGACAGGTTGGCTACTGGAACAAGGATTGTCCTAATAAGAAGGCAAAGAAAGCTACCACATCTACAACTGAGGAGGCTGTGGTCAACATGATGACTGCATCCTTGAACCTCAGTGATGGGTACGTGTCTATTAAACCTGAAATTCTCTCTATATTTGAACCACTTTATTGGATAATTGACACTGGGGCTAATGTACATGTGTGTGCTGATAAATCCCTGTTTGTGTCTTATCAGGCCTCTCGAGGTCGGTCCGTGACTTTGGGCGATTCCAGCTCTGCAGAAGTGAAAGGCGAAGGACGGGTGGACTTGAAGTTCCCTTCGGGGAAGGTTTTGACTCTTAACAGGGTCAGACATCTTCCAACCATTCGACGCAATATCCTCAGTGGCGTCATATTAGTTAGAGAAGGTTATAGAGTAGACTGCAAATGTAATAAGGCTATTATTACACACCTTCGTGATTCTTTGTTTTTTGGCAAGGGGTACTTATGTGACGTGGAGAACTTGTTTAAGATTCATGTTGAACTTGTTTCAAATTCCGTTTTAAATTTGAATGATTATAGTTCTGTTTGCATGAATCTTGTTTCATTCGATGTATGACATTTACGTTTGGGACATGTTAATGTTGCCTCAATGAAGCGTATGATGAATCTAGATTTGATCCCTAAATCTGAAGTTAGCAACAATAAATGTGAAATCTGTGTACAAGCTAAATTGCCTAGAAAACCTTTTCATTCTGTGAATAGGAATTCGGAAATTTTGGATTTAGTTCATACAGATATCTGTGAATTTAATGGTGTTGCTACGAGAGATCAAAAGCGTTATTTTATAACTTTTATTGACGATGCGAGTAGATACTGTTATGTCTATTTACTTAGAAGTAAAGATGAGGCATTGGATAAATTTCAAATTTATAAGTAAGAAGCTGAAACTCAAACCGGTAAAGTACTTAAGCGATTAAGGTTTGATAGGGGAGGAGAGTATACCTCGAATTTGTTTTTGGAATTTTGCCAATTACATGGTATAGTTCATGAGGTAACTGCTCCTTATTCACCACAATCAAATGGAATAGCTGAACGTAAAAACCGAACCTTAATAGATATGGTAAATACCTTACTCCAAATGTCTGGATTACCCAACTTTATGTGGGGGAAGCTTTGAATACGGCTTGCCATATTCTGAATAGAGTTCCCCATAAACATTCAGAGAGTAGTCCATTTGAGTTATGGAGAGGAAGGAAACCGAGTCTTAAATATCTTCGAGTGTGGGGGTGCCTTGCTAAGGTACTTGTCCCTGAACACAAAAGGAAGAAATTAGGACCGAAAACGGTTGATGCCATATTCTTAGGTTATGTAGAGACAAGTTATGCTTATAGATTCCTGATTGTAAAATCAGATATCTCTGGCATTGAGGTCAATACAATTGTGGAATTACGTGATGCAACATTCTTTGAGGATGTGTTTCCTATGAAAACTGGTGTGCCCAATGAAGTTTCTCAAGAAGATTCATTTACCACAGGTTCCATTCCCGAGCACGTGGAAAGGATGACAAATGTGGGGGGTGACTCAGAACAAGCTATTTCTGAATCTGATGATTCTGAAGAAATAGTTGAACCAAGGAGAAGTAAACGACCTAGGACATCAAAGGACTTTGGAAGTGAGTTTCTCACTTACAATGTTGAGGATGATCCTATTACTTTCAAACAAGCTATGGAATCTCCAGAAGCAAAGTTTTGGAAAGAAGCCGTTAATGATGAAATCCAATCAATTCTCTCGAATGGAACTTGGGAATTGGTGGATTTGCCTCCTGGTTGTTCTGCAGTTAGTTGCAAATGGATTTTTAAGAAGAAACTTAATGCAGACGGGACAATCAATAAGTATAAGGCTAGGTTAGTTGCTAAGGGTTACACACAAAGGGAAGGAATAGATTATTTTGATACCTATTCACCTTTTTCCCGTATGACCACAATCCGAGTGCTTATAGCATTGGCTTCCATTTATAATCTCTATATCCATCAGATGGATGTGAAGACCGCGTTCTTACACGGTGATCTTCAAGAAGAGATATATATGAAACAACCTGAGGGATTTGTGGGTCGTGGGAATGAGTCCAAAGTGTGTAAACTTGTTAAGTCATTATATGGCTTGAAACAAGCCCCTAAGAAATGGCATGAGAAGTTTGATTCTGTGATATCATCGTTTGGCTTTATTTCTAATGAATTTGATAAGTGTCTCTACTGCAAGGTTGTCGATAATGGATTCATTTTGTTATGCTTATACGTCGATGATATCCTGCTTTTTGGTTCCGATATGAAAGTAGTAAAAGAGACAAAGTCATTCTTGTGTAGAAAGTTTGAGATGAAGATATGGGTGTCCCTGATGTGATTTTAGGGCTTAAAATCATAAGGTCTACTGATGGTATAACTCTCTCTCAGTCTCACTATGTTGAGAAGATACTGGAGAGGTTTGAGTACACATCACGTAAACCTGTTAAGACTCCATATGATTCATCCAAACCCTTGTTCAAGAATGAGACTGGGGTTCCAGTGTCTCAATTACGATACTCTCAGATTATCGGAAGTTTGATGTATCTTATGAACTGTACACGTCCAGACATTGCGTTTGCCGTGAACAAGTTAAGTAGATACACCAGTTGTCCCGACAAGACCCATTGGAAAGCTCTTGACAGAGTTCTGAGGTATATCAAGGGAACACGTCCCTTGGGCTGCATTATGGTAAACATCCTTCCGTAGTCGAAGGATATAGTGATGCAAGCTGGATTGCCGTGAATTCTGGGAGTAATGGTGTCTCAGGATATGTATTCCCGTTGGGAGGAGGAGCTGTTTCCTGGAGGTCTAAGAAACAGACCATATTGTCTCGGTCCACTTTTGAGGCAGAGTTGTGTGCTTTAGATGAAACTGGATTGGAAGCTGAATGGCTACATGGACTTATGTCTAGTTTACCTATGGTAATGAAGCCGCTTCTTGCAATTTCAGTTCACTGTGACAGCACTACAACTATTGCTAAGATAAAGAGTTCCAAGTACAATAAAAAACAGCGTAGACACATCCAAGTCAGATTGAAATCTGTAAGGGAGTTAGTGTCTAATGGGGTCGTGGCTGTGGACTACGTCGGTACCAAAGATAATACAGCTGATCCTCTCACTAAAGGTCTTACCTTGGCTTTAGTGGAAAAATCCAGGTTGGGAATGAGACTGAAACCCCTATAGATTTGCAGGCAGTAGCAACCCAACCCAAAAGAGTGGAGATCCCACAAATTGGGTTCAATGTGGTAATAACAAGCTGTCAGGTAAATCAGATGACACTATGTAATCTTATTTGATGCTTCTCGCATCTGTGTGTCTATTCCCTGGAAAACCTGTTAGTGTCATGACTGCAAGTTAGTAAGAGAGTAGTCTCTTAATGGTGTCAAGTCTTAGGACAGGATGTTAGCAGTACATCCTTGGAGACTCCAGCTAAGTGATTGATGTTGTGGAGGCCGCAACAGGAGAATTGGGTTGTTCTCTGTTATCAATCATGATATAATATTTTGTATGCATGACCTTAATGCATTGTTTTTATTTACTACCATGTATTTATTGTGTTGTTACCAACCTATACTCTTGTACCCAAGGTTCAGGTTCAAGACTTTTGTTCACCTAGTTCCTACGAGGGTCACAGTTGGATAACTCAGGTAGATTCAAACCGAAAGGTATCTGCTGAAAGCACAATATGGAGGACTGAATGGTAGAGCACTCTACACATTGGACTTTGTGGGAGATTGTTAGATAACTGATTACGTTAGTTATTAGTTACGTAACTGCTGTAGCTATTAGCTAGTTACTGTAGCAGCTCATTAATGTAGCTAGACTATTGTGGTAATCACTTATTTAGCATGGGTTAAGCCCAATGTAGTACAGCAAGTACATGTGAGAATGCAGTGTTGTTTCTAGTGCAAATGGCAAAGAAGTTTTATCCCATAAAGCTCACACCTAGAACTTTTGTGGTCCTCATATGTAGGATCACATGGGGCACTAGTGTCCAAAGGAGTCCTAGGAAGGAGGTATGCTCACCTCCTTGGTGGGTGGGGTTACCACATCACAACGCACGTACGCACGCGCGCGCGTGCGCGCCACGCCTCGCCTGGCCTGGCCTGGCCTGGCCGGGCCGGGCTCGGGCTTGTGGATTGTAGATTGTGGAGAATGTCTTCCGTCTTCCGTCTTCTTTTTGCACTAGGATACAACTACGTAATTAATTACTCGTGTAATTAATTGTTGCTTTCTTATTCAGATTTCTTAAATCCTAATTAGAAAGTGTTTCTCTTTTACGGATTATTCCCGTATTGTGTACGAGAGCAACCGAGTGTTGCGTCTAACTGGGAATAGGATTAGGGACGTGCGTGACTATATATATGACTCCGGTCATTAGGGTTAAACACACCGAAAACAGTTTTCTGCCGCCGTGTGTTTTGTGAACCTAATCCTGAGTACGAGAGTCGTCGTCCCCGGAGTTGCTTTGCGGAGTTGTCCTCCTGTGCGAAGCGAGACTCGTCCTTCCCTTCAGACGCAGCTGTCAGGCGGTGGTACCTGCGGTGGCTGTGCTGCACTGGTAGCAGTGCGACGTGCGCGAGCAAGACGTGCAACTTCCAGGTTCGTGCCGGATCGAGACTGGGAGAACGGTGCCTATCCGCGAGGATTGTCGGACACTGTTTTCTTTAAGTAACACGTTCGTTTCTCAACGAACGATCTGGTTTGCGAATCTAAATCTTAATTTTGTTCTCCTGCATTGATTGTTCTTCGAATCTTATCTTGGATCTGCCTGCACTGTTAATTAATTTTACACCTGTCGCTGTTGCATGAACGACAACAACATATATTAACAACACTTGTATAGTTCGTGGGTGGTGGGGGAGTTGGTGGTTAGCAAGGCCCGACGTCTAGTCACTTTGGTCGCACTCATCGCCGGAGATTCCAAGAACAGACCCACATGTGTTTGGATGCAAGGAGAAGCCGTGGTCTGTGAGAGCGGAGACGAGAGAGAAAAGTAGAGAGGAGTAGAAAGAAGCTGGTGCAAGGAGAGAATGATGAGAAGAGCTGAAGGGAGCAGTGGAAATGAGAGAACCATCTTCCTGTTTCTCTGACCTTAGACCTGCAAATTTTCCCGTCGAAGAAGCTTCCACTTTGGCAGGTGTTCGCCACCACCTGCTCGGCCGTGCACCCTACCAAACCGCTGAGGGGACGTGATGGTGCCCCAATCCTGCTTTGGCCTCGCAAAGGCTGGGGCCAAGGAGGCGATGCAAGTGCTGATCCCTCCGCCTGCGGCAGACGGACGCTGCGCGAGGAAGGAGAGGGTCGGGAGTCAAATGACCAAACGAACCCCCGCACACAACGGAGCCTCATCCACCCAGGTAAGGGTAAAGTCATACTTCCGTTATATTTTTTTAAGCCATAGCAGTGTTGGAGCACGTGGATGAGGTGGCCACGGTTCATTGTTCGGTCCCGGCTACATGGGCCTTGTAGATAATACTTGTTAGGCTGACGTGACCTAATCTGATTGGCCCAATAATGATAATTTTACAAATTTTGTAGTAATTACTAGGATGTTCGGATCAGGGCAAGTTATATAAAAATTTATCATCAGAATGAGGCGAATGCAAATAAAATATAATTGACACTTGATAATGCTTTCTTTTCCAAACGAAGTGTAAAGATGGGTTTAAGTTGTGATTGAAGCATAAAAACTCTAGTTTTGAGTATTAACATGTTAAAAAACTTTCTTTCATGTTATTATCTAACATTGTTGAACTTAATGGTCACACTTAATATGAATTAGGATTCTTGAATCATTAAATGATGAGTATGGGAATTGGAGTATCAAACACAACCCTAATGGTAACTTGATACCACGAAAGCCTAAACCCTAGATTAGGCTGAATAGGTTTTATCTAACTAAAGTGAAGGGGACAATTTAGGATTTACATACTTGCAGATTTGAATGTTTGATTTTCTTGCTTGGACAATATGCATGAATTATAGTTATACGATAATCTACTGGACTCACCATTGAGGTACATGGTTACGTTTATGATTACATGTATCGACTTCCGATGTTAGCCGAGGGTTCTCAAAGATTGAGTGAATGATATCTGTTTGATGTTTATTTATTTTATGCAAATTATAAATCCCCTATTAGTATCACATAAAGTAAATAATAATATCCTCAACCCTAGGCTGACGTATATCAAGGGGTGATGCACACGAGCCCTGGAGGGGACAACGATCATTGCCAAGATAATATATCCAATAAGGGTCAACATATGAAAGAAAGTACATGTTCTTATGTGCAAATAATTGATGGTTGATTATATGTACTTGTGATTATTGGATGAACCCATGTACCAGTATAGAAATATGCTGACTGTGTTTTTTGTTTGTCGATATTTTAGGTACTTGGTAATTATGAAGATGTCAACATGTGATAAACCAGATGAAAATTATATGAAAGTATTAAAGATAAGTTAAAGGAAGATTTGATAGCTAGTTACTTCTTCCCAACATGTATTAGTTTTATGAGAAATATCATTGTACAATTTGTAAATAATATTTTGAATAAATGAAATTATTTGATGTTATTTATTATTTGCTAAATCTAGATCCTTGGGAATATAGGTAATGGCTCTCAACTTGAAGACTTTTCCTTAACTGGGGGAATCCAAAAGTGATGTTGTTACATTTGGTATCAGAGCATCAAAATTTTCAAATAATATATAATAGTTTATAATTTCCAAGTAATCTGTAGAAATATGAGGGAATTATTAGGTCATTTTCTAAAGGTGATGGTGTCTAGAAGGGACCATGACCGGGGACTACCAAGATTTTGCTCTGCACTGCTAGTTGACTTATGAGGACTCCCAGACCCGTGCATCCTGCCTAGAAAAGTCAGAAGTCTTTGCTCGAGGTAAAATACCTTTAGGGTTTCTTTTCATCTCTTTCGTCCATTTCTCATCCTCTTACTTAATAAACCCTAAAAGGAACTTCTCTCCTCATCTCAAGTTAGGGTTTTTGAGAAGAAGTAGGATTTAGGCATCCTCCGCCAATTAATGCATATGTAATGAGAAATGATAATGTACAAATAATATGGAAATAATAATGTATATGTAATGCGGAATAAGGATAAAGTAAAAAGAAGAAAATGTTTTATGGGTATTCCTTGTGATGGGAGTAGGATTGGTTTAGATAAACCCTAGAGAGTCAAGAAAATTATAAAACCCTCAAATGTAGGGTGTCGGTTGAGTAGTCCCTAACCCTAACTCGAACCCTAATCCTGGGAAATGGAAGTAAAATGGGTAAAATGGAAACCCTACCCATATGAACCTTAATTAGGGTAAGAGTAATGAGAATTAAGAAACATGTAAATAAATCTATATGATGTAGATTTCGATGTATGAATGTGGATAAATGTATACATGAAGCAAGTGAAAAAATGAGTGAAATTGAATATACATGAGAGACATAAATAACCAAGGGTTATACATGAAAATGAAAATATGAATATAACTTGCTCATTGCCCTAATGCTATCTCTGAAGGAATGAATGAATAAAGAATACTCCCAGTGAGTGGGTATACCACAAAGATTGGGAAAATAAAGGTTGGGAAGTTATAATATATAATGTATAAATGAGTTAGCTGACTTGGTCTCTCATATGTGCGTGTGAAACAAAGGCATTGATGAGACATTTTTCAGAAAACAAGAAACCTATGAATGACACATTTATAGATATAACTTCTTCATACCCTATATTGATCTCTTGTGAGTTAAAGAGCATGGGGTGAATAAAGTAATCACATGGGGATGACTTATGATCAGGCTTACCAAGGAAAGCCTATATAGGAATGTCCACTATAGGGACCAAACCCTTAGAGAGGGTTTCCCATAAAGAGGCTCTTCTTAGAGAGGACACACCATTCAGAAAAGAGGATAAGGGTGGTGAGGTTAAGAATAAGAAATGCTTATTTAGGTTGCATTATAAAGAAAGATGAAAATATGAATATAACATGTTCGAACGCTCCATGCTATCTCTGGATGCTTGAATATGGAAAGAAAATCATTGAGATGACTATGATCAAGCCCCTAGAGGGGAAGGTCAGAAAAGATCAAGCCCCTAGAGGGGAAAATCATAAAATGTCAAGCCACTGGAGGGGAAGCCCGACGTAGTACCAAGCCCGGTCAGGGAATGCCGACATAGGCACCAAGCCCATGGAGGGTAAGGTGGCCCAAGACCACTACATGGATAAAACCCCATGAGAGGGTATCCCAAAGATTGAGAAAATAAGGGTTGAGATATTATAATAAAAAACTATGCATAACATAAAAATATAAAACTTTTAGGGTTGGTGTCCAACCCGGGGTGGGTCAACCCAAGAGTGGGAAGATGAGGGAGGAAAAACCTTAGACCTTGGGGTTAGGTTGTGGCTACATAGCCTAACCTCCTCCTTTGAGCCAAGAAGGCACCCTAGGTTAGGACCTTACCTATAACGGTAAGTTGACTAAGTCAATTAAAGATTGAGGTAACCTTAATTGTCACCTAAAGAGAGTAGAATTAAGGATATAAAATATGAAAATACATATGTTGAGTATGATTCTTTAAACCCAAGTATGCTATCTCTGAGGAACATAATGAAAAGTAACTATGGAAGTGGCTAATCATATGAGATCGATTCCGGAAAAGACAAGTTACCATGAGTTCAATGAGGGTATATAAAATGAGTAATGATCATCATAAGAGATGTAGGAAACCAGTTTAAAGAATTGCATATAAAAATAATGTGCTTGAAAATGGTTAAAGTTATGACTTCTCAAAGAAACCCTTGGGAAGGATAGAGTCCTAAGTCAATCCTAAGGTCAAGTAGTGTGTATTAAAGGTACATAGTACCAATGGGATTAAGAGTTGATTGTACCCTGAATGCATGAGACCAATATGGTCGGGAGGTAACAACTAGGTTTGCCCAAGGTCCATGACTCAGGAGATTAGCTACCTTCACGATGATCATGTAGCCTAATGGGAGAATGTGAGAGGCACTCCCTAGATGCATAAGGATGAGATCACTCCAAAAAGTACCTATACCCCTAGAGACCCCAAGAAAGTGACTAAGGCTCATAATATATGAGGTGTAAATGTAAAAGATACAAAGAAGTCATGTTATATTGAAATCACAAGAGGAGTTGTATACAAACTCAAGAGTGAAAGAGGCATTTGACTTCATGAGATATAAGAATAATGTGGAATTAAAAAGTATGACTAGTTTAGTCATGTTGAGAATGATTCAACTTAAAATGTGAAATTGAAAGATAATGTGTGGATATACCATGCCTGCTCTTGGAATGGAATGAACTTTGTGTTTGGGCTACAATCAAATGCTTATTTCATCTCATTATGTGTGGGAGAGATTGGATGCACAAATGTTATCCTTAAAACTGAGCATGAGAATTAATACCTTAAGTTGAATTTAATGACGTGACCTAGGATTGGAGGTGTTAACTCACCGTTATGTGAAAATAATAAGTGAACAATAGGTTGGACACCTAGGTGAAAGGATAGTCACCAAGAGAAATTAAAATTGCACATCTAAATTTAATTACCAAAAGATAGTATCATGTAAATACTAAGGATGTAGATATACCCTAAATTGGATTCGTGTACCAATCCTAGTAATGATGTGAGGAATTTGCATATCAATAAAGGTGATTAAAGATAATGTCAGTAGGGTTGCATACTTAAGTTGTGAAATTAAATTTACTTTTCATTCACCTTAAATCTACTAGATATGAATTTTGGGGACACAATTTCTTTTAAGAAGGGGTGAATGTTATATCCTCAATTTTTTTAAAATTGAATGATATAAATATAAGGCATGATTTAATAAACAATTTTTTCTAATGGTATTATTGCTAGAATAGTAATGTTGATCACCTTTGTGACATGGGTGCTTGTGGCACAAGTTAAATAAGAAGTTTTCGCACATAAAAAATAAACATGGATTTATGAATAAATAAATAAGTTAATTGTCAAGTTTCCAAGGGAAAAGTAGAATACATTATGTTTTCGATAATTAACTTTGTATTCTTACAAATAATAACAAAAAGAAAGATAATTATAGAAATTGGGAGAAAAAGGATATTTCATGAGATAATGGTATTTTTAAATAATGATTAAAAGGAGCAAATTTTGTATGGGAAAGACACCCCTATAAATAATCAAATTAATAAATTGGGAATGTTAACAAATCCCTATAATTGATTTGAACAATATCAAAGTGAGAGAGAAAGAATAATCAAAACACCCCCATAAAGTGCCATGTATTCCTATGTGTTCCTTAATGGATTTGTATTACCAAATTCAAGTCCTAATAAGAATATGGTGGTGTCTTTTTGTTGTGTAAGAATAGAAGGCAAGAGTTTCATATAAAGGAATACGTTTAATTACTTTCTAAAATGAGATACTTTGCTCTTCCATAATATTAGTTGGTGTTAAGTTGTTTTATAAAAGAGATGTGTTTTAATACCTATAGAAAGACGATAATGTGTGATTATAGAATGTCATAAGTGTCTTGCCTTTTGACTTCCACCTGGTACACCAAGGGAGAAAGGATAAGGAAATGTGAAGGGAGGTCAAGAAAAGATGTATTATCAGTGACTAATGTGATTAATCACCTTCCTTTCTAGAGAATTATGAGATACGAGTGTGCCTCTCACCCATGTTCATATGAGAAAGGAAACTAGTTTAAATCCCTCACCCATCCCTTTCCCCTCCCCATCATCATACTAACCCTTGAGGCCTTCGAGGGCCTATATATGGATATATGTGAAACCCGCATTGATGAAGGGAAAATTGGGTGACAACACTGGAAACACTTCTCTAATTTTGCAAGTGTTGAGAGGGGCTCCTTCTCCTTGTTAACGACTTGGGATAGCAACGTTGGAAGACATGGTTATAAGGTGATGTTCTAGAAGACACACTCGACCATGGGGGGAGCAGTCGGGGCAACAAAGGTGGAACTAGCGATGCTTCAGTCTGATATCAATCAAAGCTCCTCTGTTATGTAGATTACAAGGGATGTAATTGTGTAGTTCGTGGGTGGCGGGGGAGTTAGTGGTTAGAAAGGCCTGACGTCTAGTCACTTTGGTCGCACTCCTCGCCGAAGGTTCCAAGAACAGACCGACATGTGTTTGGATGTAAGGAGAAGTTGTGGTCTGTGAGAGAGGAGATGAGAGAGAGAAATAGAGAGGAGTAGCAAGAAGATGGTGCAAGGAGAGAAGGATGGAGAAGAGCTGAAGGGAGCAGTTGAAATGAGAGAACCATCTTCCTATTTCTTTGACCTTAGATCTGCAAATTTTCCTATCAAAGAAGCTCCCACTTTGGTTAGGTGTTTGCCACCACCTACTTGGCTATGTGCCCTACCAAGCGGTCGAGGGGGAGCGGTGGTGCCTTGATCCTACTTTGGTCTCACAAAGGCTGGGGCCAAGGAGGTGATGCAAGCACTGATCCCTCCACCTACAGTAGATTGACGTTGTGCGAGGAAGGAGACAATCATGAGTTAAATGACCAAACGAACCCCCACACGCGACATATCCCCATCCACCTAGGTAAGAGTGAAGTCGTACTTCCATTATATTTTTAATATCCATAGAAGTGGTGGAGTATGTGGATGAGGTGGACATGGTCCATCAGTCGGGCCCTACCACATGGGCCTTGTAGATAATACTTGTTAGGCTGGCCTAGCCTAATCTTATTGTCCCAATAATAATAATTTTACAATTTTCGTGTTAATTACTAGGTTGATCAGATCGGGGCAAGTTATATATGCCAATTTATCATCAAAATTATGGGAATATAAATAAAATATAATCGATACTTGATAATGCTTTCTTTTTAAAAAGAAGTGCAAATATAAGTTTAAATGGTGACTGAAGCATAAAAACTCTAGTTTTGAGTATTAACATGTTAAATATGTTAAAAACCCTTCTTTTATGTGATTATTTAACATTGTTGAACTTAATGGTCACACTTAAAATGAATTAGGATTCTTGAATCATTAAACAATGAACATGGGAATTAGAGTATCAAACATAACCCTAATGGTAACTTGATACCATGGAAACTAAACCCTAGATTAGGGCCAAATAGGGTTTTATCTAACTTAAGTGATGGTGACAATTTAGGATTTACATTATTGCATATTTGAGTGTTTGATTTGCTTGCTTGGACAATATTCATGAATTATGGTTATATGATGATTTGCTTGCCTCACCATTGTGGTGCGTGGTTACTTTTATGATTACATGCATTGACTTTCGATGTTTGCCGAGGGTTCTCTAAGACTGAATGAATTATAGATGTTGGATGTTTATTTATTTCATGTAAACCATAAAGGCCCTATTAGTATCACATAAAGTAAAAATAATATTCTCAAACCTAGGATGACGTATATCAAGGGGTGATGCACACGAGCCCTGAAGGGGACAATGATCATGCCAAAGATAATATATCCAATAAGGGTTAGAATATGAAAGAATATACATGTTCTTATGTACAAATAACTGATGGTTGATTATATGTACTTGTGATTATTGGATGAACCCACATATCTGTATAGAAATATGTTGGACCGTGTTTTGTTTGTCAGAATTTTAGGTACCTGCTAATTATTAAGATGTCAACATGTGACAAACCAGGTGGAAATTACCTGAAAGTATTAAATATAAGTTAAAGGAGGACTAGATAGCTAGTTACTTTTTTCCAATAAGTATTAGTTTTATGAGAAATATCATTGTACAATTTATAAACAATATTTGGAATAAATGAAATTATTTGATGTTATTTATTATTTTCTAAATATGGATCCTTGGGTATATAGGTAATGGCTCTCAACTGGAAGGTCTTTCCTTAATTGGGGGAAGCCGAAAGTAAGGTCGTTACAGTTGGTATCAAAGCGCCAAAATTTTCAAATAACATATAACATATTATAATTTCAAGTAATTTGTAGAATATGAGGGAATTATTAGGCCATTTTCTTAAGGTGATGGTGTCTAGAAGGGACCACGATCGGGGACTAGCATGATTTTCCTCTACACCTCTAGACGGCTTACGAGGACTCCCAGACCCATGCATCTTGCCTGGACAAAGTCAGAAGTCTTCTCCTGAAGTAAAATACCTTTAGGGTTTCTTCTCATCTCTGTCGTCCACTTCTCATCCTCTTAATAAACCCTAAAAGGAAATTCTCTCCTCATCTCAAGTAAGAGTTTTTGAGAATAAGTAGGATTAAGACATACTCCACCAATTGATGCATATGTAATGAGAAATGATAATCACATATAATATGGAAATAATAATGTACATGTAATGTAAAATAAGGATAAAGTAAAAAGAAGAAAATGTTTTATGGGTTTTCCTTGTGAGGATAAGCTTAGATGAGACTAGGGTTCGTTTAAAAAAACCCTAGTGAGTCAAGAAAATCATAAAACCCTAAGATGTAGGGTATAGTTTGAGTAGTTCGTAACCCTAACCCAAACCCTAATCCTGGGAAATGGGAGTTGAATGGGTAAAATGGAAACCCTACCCAGATGAACCCTAATTAGGGTAAGAGTAACGAGAGTTAAGACAAATGTAAATAAATCTATATGACATGGATTTTGGAGAAATGTATACATGATGCATGTGAAAAAAGAGAGAAATTGAATATACATGAGAGACATAAATAACTAAGGGTTATACATGAAAATGAAAATATGAATATAACTTGCTCATTGCGCTAATGCTATCTCTTAAGAAATGAATGAATAAAGAATACTCCCAGCGAGTAAGTGTGAATACCCCAACGAGTGGGTATACCACAAAGATTGGGCAAATAAAGGTTGAGAAGTTATAATATAAAATGTATAAATGAGTTAGTTGACTTGGTATCCCATATGTGCGTGTGAAATAAAGGCATTGATGAGAAGTTTTTAAGAAAACATAAGTAACCTATGAATGAAACATTTATAGATATAACTAGATAAACCCTATATCGATATATGGTGAGTTAAAGAGAATGGAGTGAATAAATTCATCACACGAGGATGACTTATGATCAGGCTTACCAAGGAAATCTTAGATATGAATGTACACTACAAGGACCAAACCCTTAGAGAGGGTTCACCATAAAGAGGCTCTAGAGAGGACACACCATTGATAAAAGAGGATAATATTGGCGAGGTTAAAAATAAGAAATGCTTATTTAGGTTGCATTAGAAAGAAAGATGAAAATCTGAATATAACATGCTCGAACCCCCCATGTTATCTCTGAAAGTTTGAATATGGGAAAAAGTCATTGAGATGACTATGATCAAGCCCTTGGAGGGGAAGGTTAGAAAAGATCAAGCCCCTGGAGGGGAAGATCATAAAAGGTAAAGTCCCTGGAGGGGAAGGCCGACATAGTACCAAGCCTTGGAGGGGAAGGCTGACATAGGCACCAAGCCCCTGGAGGGGAAGGTGGCCCAAGCCCACTGCATGGACAAAACCCCATGAGAGGGTATCCCAGAGATTGATAAAATAAGGGTTTATATGTTATATAAGAAAACTATGCATAACATGAAAATATGAAAATTTTAGGGTTGGTGTCCAACCCGGGGTGAGTGATGTGGATATTATCACACAACAAATTCACTAGGAGTGGAATTCTTAGAGTTTACCAAAACAAATGTGTACTAATTACCACCCATAAGAGAACGGGTCTTATCGCAGTATAGTTAAGGATCGAAACCAAATGAAAACATTTTTAATAATTGATTGACCGATTTGATTAAACTAGGAATAGTTTTTAACACGAAAGTGGATTTTGGTGGATTAAAATTAATGTGTAGAAATAAAAGATTGAAATAAAATCTAAGATTATCAGATGGATGGATATACTAGGATGAAAAGGTTTCATCACCACTACATACATTTATTCTCTCAATACTTTACAGACACACATAAACAAAATTATAGAGGCCAAGTAAATCCCCCTTTTGGCGTTAGGAATAAGCCTAGACAGATATCCTTCTTGACTTGTTGTCGCGTTACCTAAAGATTATGTATTTGTCGCCTCAGAAAACTTCTATCCGATATCTCATCAAGAGTCTAACAAAACCAATCAATATCCTAGATCTTGAGTTTGAAGTTTTCTACACCCAAGATCATGTCAAACATGTAAACCTACTGGCTGGACAAGAATACAAGATAATAAACGATTGATTTATCATGAGAAAAAGGTTCATACATGCATGAACGCAATAAAAGAACAAATCAAGAAGTGGGGCTACTCCCCATATCCTAGCATAAGGAACTACTCACAACTCATAGCGAGGTCATAATAAACAGTAAGAAAAAGGAAGGAGATAGCAACCATATCTGTGGTTAGAAGAGATGTAGTGACAAAATCTGCCAGGACTGTAGTCGGGTGACCCTTCTTCTTCATCGTCCTCCTTGCTTGGATCTGGTCCACCAATAAGGAAGAGTAGGTGAACGGAGGCGTGGATGCGTCATCGACTTCCCTCTGTCAATGATAGGAGTTTGGGCCTTGGCGGAGCAGTGGAGCAGCAACCTTTTATCTGGGAGAAAAGCGGTCCCTTTTATTTGGTGCCTTGTGGTCCTATTTATAGGATTGCTCTATCGAACACTTGTATTTGTTTGACTCTTGAAATTCCAGCCATCATCATAGGAGGTCGGCACATTCATGTCGATAGGTGCAGGTCGATAGGCACATGTCGACATGATGATCGACATGTCCTGCTCGACACACTGGTCGATAGATTCAACTCGATAGATGTAGATCGATAGGTCCCGCTCGACAGACTGGTCGACAAATTCAAATCAATAGATGCAGATCGACAGACTGGCCGACAAGTGATGGTCGACACTCATAGGTCAATAGGAGCAATTCGATAGGTGCCAGCTAACAGAAGAGGTGGACAGGCAACCAGAGATGTCGAGCTGTCTTGTGGAGGTCGACCTGGGGCTTGTCAGAACAATGGTTGTCAATCTTTGGAGGTGTCGAGCTGATGGTTGATGATTGCATCGATATGTATGACTTGCATAGATGTCAATGGTTTTCAGTCTATTGAGGATGCAGGATGACATGCCTGAGCCATCAAGCTGTGATCGACACACTACCATGAAGTACTATGCCCAAGGATGATCGAGCAGTGAACTCCTAGAATGAGAAAGTGGAAGATTGTGGGGAAATGATACACAGACGACTGCCCAGACGAACAACCGGATGACTTTCATCGTGTCATGTGCACATGGCTGTGTTGGCACATTTCCCAAAAAGCATGACTTGCTGCCATTGGTACGGGTCCCCACTATCACTTGTTTCTTTTTTCAATGTGAGAGGAAAAAAAATAAAGGACGGATAGAGAGAAAGAGTGGGGATAGGGGTGGTAGATAGAGTGTTTGTATGTGAGAGAAAAAAAACAAACTATTTTTGTTAATATCTTTCAAACCATAGTGAATTTTTTGACGAAATAAATACCGCAGTGCTGGTTACAGAAAAACTTTAAAATAAGATCAATATTAATATATTTTTTGATAAAAAATAATATATTTCTATATGTGTTAATATCTTTCAAACTATAGTGAATTTTTTATCGATATAAATATTGTTGTGTTGGTTATGTAAAATAATTTAAAATAACATCAATATTAGTATATTTTTTGATGAAATAAACAATGTTGTGTTGCTTATGAAAACATACTTTAAGATAACACCAATATCGATATACTTTTGACTAAAAATTAAATTTTGTGTTAATCATGTTATCCACTTTATGTAAATAAATTTTACTTTATAAATGTAGTTCAATGTCATTTATGTTATCCATGTTATCCTTGTATTTTTGTTAATACATTTCAAATCGTAATTTTTTGAAAAATAAAAATAGTGGTGTTCCTTACAAATAATTCTTTAAAATAAAACCAATATTAACATACTTTTAATAAAAAATAAATCACACTACTTCTTGTCTATTCAAGGAGAGAGAGAAAAAAGTAAATTATTTATTCAAACTATAATCAATTTTTTGACGAAATATAAACTATAAATTCCTTACAATATCCACATTATAAAAATAAATTTTACGTTACAAATGTTATTCAATGTCATTTATGTTATCCATGTTTTATTTTTGCTAATATCTTTCAAACTGTAATATTTTTTTTGAAAAAATAAAAATTGTTACGTTCTGTACAAATAATACTTTAAAATAAGAACAATATTAACATGCTTTGGATAAAAAAATAAAGCACACTATCTCAGGTCAAATTTCATGTTAATCATGTTATCCACGTTACAAAAATAAATTTTACGTTACAACTCTTATTCTGTGTCATTTATGTTATTCATGTTAACCATGCTATCTATGTTGTATTTTTTGCTAATATTTTAAACTGTAATAAATATTTTGAAAAATAAAAATCGTCGCGTTTATAAAAATAATACTTTAAAATAAGACCAACATCAACATACTTTTGATAAAAAAAATCACATTGCTTCTTTCCTATCCTAGGAGAGAGAACAAAAAGCAAGTTGTTTTTGCTAATGACGTTTAAACTGTAATCAACTTTTTGATGAAATATATAAATTCCTTACAAAAAAATTTAAAAAAACAAGACCAATGCTAGAGGAAGTGGTTGTAAAAGAGAAAAAAAAGAACTACTTATTATTGTTTCATATCTTTCATACTGAAATTAATATTTTGACGAAATAAAAATTATTGTGTTCACTAAAAAAATAGTTTAGAATATAATTTAATATTATTATATGTCAAATTTTATGTTTAATCATGTTATCCACCTTACAAAAATAAATTTTATGTTACAAATATTATTCAATGTTATCCATGCTATTCATGTTATCTATGTTAATCCATATTATTCATATTATTTTATGGTATACCATGTTATCCATGTTATTCATCTTATTCCATGCTATCCATGTTATCTATTTTATTCAAATTTTATGGTATTCCGTATTATCTATGCTATCCATATTATACCATGCTATAACATGTCATCCATATTATCCTATTTATATAACACAATTTTCATATTATCCAATGGGATAAGCGTGAGATAATATGAAAACATGAGATAACATGGTAACTTAGGATAACACGAGATAACATGGGTACAAAAATAGATTTTACGTTACAAATGTTATTCAATATTATCTATGTTATCCATGTTGTCGTTGTTATCTAAATGTATATTATTATCATGTTATCTATTGAATGTAACTTTTTTTTATTTCATTATAAATTTATTACAGATTAAAATTCATAAGAAAAATAAATTTCTCTCTAATTTGTTTGATTCTTTACAATCATATTATATCTACTTTTAGATTATATATTTTATTTTTTTAATATATCGAACTTGATATTGTTGTAATGTACTTTTTATAAGAATTGCAATGATATTTATTTCGTCAAAAATACATTACGGTTTAAAAATTATTAACAAAATTAGTTTATTTATTTTTTCTCTCTCCCATAGCCACTCTTTCTATCCACTCCACTCTCTTCACCCCCTCCCTCTCCCTCTATAAATGACTCTATATAGCAAAGATCAAGCTTGTGGGCCGGTGCCCGTGACTACTGAGCACCACTAATCATCTGTGAGTTCCCTGATAGACCAACTTCTTTCAAAGCCCGATATCAATGTTCCATAGATCAAAGTCGATGGTCTTGCTGCTGGAACGTGGAGGGACACGGGAGTCCATGTATTTGCAATGTAATCATGACAATATCCATGCACGTATATTGCATATACGCTGACTAGTTGACTTGAGATATAAATGATATCCAAAACTCCGTTGCATTTTCTCAAGTAGACTGCTTCTATTTCATTTATTTGACAAATGTATGCATGAAAAGACAGATCATATAATTCTCTGTTGCTTGGTTAAATTGGTAATTGTTGGTTTCGCACACGTGAAGCTCTTCCAAAATGGAGTGGACTTTATTATCCGAGAGCCGTATAGCTTGATCAAGATACCCGCGGATACTTGATTAGGAAATCTATTTGCTTGTTGTATTAATGTCTTGCACAGATAAACTTTCCTTTTCTTAGTGGATAATAACTTTTGGTCTTTATCTACCTTTTGCTTTTCCCCATTTGATTTATCATTTACCATAAATAGTGTTTAACATTGCAACACTTCCTGTACAAAACAAATGTAATTCCATTAACAAAATTATTGTACTCATAAAAGTGGTAAATTTTGGATTTACTCAAAGCAGTCCATAAATTGTCTAAAAAGTTGGAAAACCAAAAATTTTGACAATTATGAGAGTGTAAGGCTACATGAACTAATTTATTGAATAAAATATTGATTTGAATACAAAATGGTCTAAGAAAGGCCGTTAAATTGGGCTATATATTCGTTCATCAAAATACCCAAACTTAAACGTTATTTGTCCTCGAGTAACACAAAATTTGAACGTTCACTAAATTACTTTCAATATATATGTGCCTCATCCTTGCATTATGTAATTTTCCTTACCACAAAATATTGCCAAACTACCCAAAATTCCTGAGATCACATAACACACCTTTTATTTCCCAATTTTATTTCTAAAAACACTTCTTCGCCACTATCTCTAACATCAAGCATGTCTAGAAGTTTCATGTCAATTTAGAGAGAGTCGTAGAACAATAAGTATGCATATGATCCGACACTGGTATATGTCAAGAGAATGGTAAAATTTTGAGACATTCATTGTGCCCGTAGGTAGAAAAGGAAGTGAATGGAGGTATGGAAGGAAGCGAGATCTTTTTATTTTTCTTTGTTTGTAATTACATTGACCGTATATTTTGATGTGCCCTTTGGCATCTTTTCTTTATGGTACGACCCTATTAAATTTATGAGGGGTATGGAAGAACCAGTAGAGAGATAAATGGATGTACCACCCCAAACTTAGAGTTTGTCTTATTTTGTAGATTTTTTTTGTTAGAATGGAAGGTAAGAAGATGGAGGAAGAAGTGTAGAAGAGAGTTCAGATCAAAATGCAACTTGATTCATAATTCAATGTACTGGGTTGTTCTCCTTACCATACTACACTTAAATAATGACAAGATGAGAGATTAAATGGAAATTCCATACAATTGTCGACTAGTCAGTAGGAAGCGCAATGTGCTTGATCCCTCTCCTTTTCTTTCTACTTGTTATCTTTTCAAAGGAAACATAATATTCAGATTCTTAGGCTACATAGGAAAATTTCTAGCCATTGGTTAGTTTAAAAAATTGGATATTTTAGAGGATTTGATTTGAATAAGTGGAGTTAAATGATGTGAACATATATGCAAACAAGAAATTTAAATCTAAGTCGTCTAGGTAATGGTTTTAATTATTTTAAGAAAAAGAAAAATTTGAAAAATTTATCTAAATGCAATGCATGTATGCAATGATATAGTCCTAAAATTGAAGTACATAAATTTAAGATAAAAGGGTGTGGGTGGAGTAAAGTACGTACCACCCAACCTCCATCTCTGACTTAAATATTTGCTTGTCCCTAAGCAAACACTAAATTTGAAATGGAGGGGAAACAATCGGCAAGGCTCAACCAAGTGGTCCTGGGAGCTCAAAGAAGTTCCACCTGAATGGGATGTTGACAAGGGTTGGAGCCTTAAGAGGAGTGCCATGAATCACCCAATGATTGGGAGATCTTAAAAACTCGAAGGGACTTTTTGGATGAGTAAAATGATGATGCTTTTCACGTCACAACCCATCCAAAGGGATCCACATATCTTCCTCCATCAGTAGTAGAAATGTTGTATTTGTTTGTAGAAGAGGAACAAAATAGGTTTGGTGTCTGTCTGGGGTCTTCAGAAGTGGTTCATGCAAGTAGGCATGTGGTGAATCACCTTTGAAGGTAGTAGGGAATGAATCCCCCATTTGGAGTTGTGGTGGATCAGGTGGGGGGGGTCTGGATCTGGATTCTCCTCATCACCTAGATCTGCATGTTTGAGGAGTGGTGTTGGCATGGAATGGACTACTTCATCAATAAAGCCAACCCGATTAAATTCTTTATGTGGTTGCGGGTCCTCTTGGAAAAATCATGCAATTAATACTAGAGTAAATGGGGGGTGTGGACTCATCATGCTTCTCTAGTTCCTCCATGCTTGATGTTCCCACTTCGGACTCTGAAAAATCAACATTAGTGGCAAATAATGGCGGAGGCATATAACTTTCATGTTGAGGTGGAATCTCCTCGTCTGGATCAGCCTGATATGAGATAAAATGTGGCTGAGATGGAGTGTACAAATTTTGTTGAAAAGACCCTTCTTCATATAAGACAATTGAATATGGAACTGACATTGGTCGTTGTTCTTCTGGAATATGGTCAACCAAGGTTGGTTGATCATTGGGAGCATCTAGATTAGGGTCTGTAATAAGGACAAATCATGGAGTTTCAGGTTCTACAACCATGAAGGGGCCATCCTCTTGATGTGACTTTTCATACTGATGTACAAAAGTCTCGATCATAGAAAAGGATGGAGTATAACGTTCTGACTACATTTCCTCAATCTATGCAATTGTCGATGAATCTGCGTTGTTGACACCAAGTTGGTATCATCTTTGTCATCATAAAAAGTCATTATATTTGGCTTCTCCATCTATCCTTGTGACTTTCTTGCTAGCTCTCTATCTCCTTAACTGATATAGAAAGTTGCACAAGCTTAGCTCATTGTGCAAGTAACCTTTTACTTTGGGCATCTTCTTCAACGAGCATTTTCTCAATGGCATCCAATCTTCTACTCATATTAGGTGAAAGTTGGTCTTCATAGTATTGCTCATTACGAAAGCCCCCCAAAATGTTGTTGATTGTAGTCTTATACATAAGGAAGTTGATCTTCACAACATGGTAGATCATAGATGTCTCCAGAATATTGTTGATTAAAGTCCCCATTATTGTGAAATTGATTTGAATAGTAGGGTTCCTCATGGTAGTTTTCATAACATGGTGGATTATAGTTTTCATCAAATCTACCATAATAGGAACACGTGGCATCTTGCCTAGCAATGCATCTGCAGAGTGCTAATGTGATCTGAAATAACACATTGGGACTGCAAGGACCCTGACTTGGGTTTTGGGCTAACCTTATTTGTTTTGCCAAAGTAAGTTGTTGATAACTTTAATCTAATTAATTGAGGTATTTTTTTTATCATGTGACACACTTATGTTTCAAGTTTGGTTATGTATAAATGTTGTTTGAGCAAGGATTGCTTGTTTTGGACCAAAGTGCAACTTACCCAAGATGAGGGGTTATTTTGCAATGTGTTACATGTTGAACGTGCCCTTAGTTATTTAGCATCATAAGAGAGAGAATGATGCTAAGGGGCATCTTTTGGAAAACCTAAGTTCCTAGTTGAGCTTGTATGGTTGATGCTTGAGCTTTATGTGCTAGTTTTGGTGCAAATTGCAAATTACCCATAGTTGGGGGATTAACATGCAATTTACCATCTCTAGAGTGTTCCTTATCTTACTTGATATCATCTAGAGGATAAAGGAAGAGGTGGGTGCCTTGTTTGGATATCAAACAAGGAGTGGCACCCTCATAATGATAAAGTTCTATGAATCATGTGTGTTTTGACCTTGGAATATAGTGTATCGGTTTAGGGTAGTGTGGTGTATCAGTTTGGGGGGGGGGAGTGGTGCCCTTGGTAGGAGGCCAAGAGGCTGACACTCGACCTATATTATATCACCATGGTGTGCATGTTGAGCTATAGAGGCCGCATATGGCCTTTGTATGTGAACAAGTGTCACCTAGACTCTTCAGGTGATGGCACCTCTCTTTTGATCTCTCTTTCTTCCCCCAAGTATATAACCCCCTCCCTCTTCACACAAGTGAACCCTTTCATCCATTCTTACTCTTCTCCTCTTGGTGGATGAGCTTGGGAGCTTAAGGAGCTAGAGGAAGTCACCATGGAGCTTGGGAGGTTGAAGTCCTTGCTCATGGTGATTCTTGGTTTGACTTCCATCTTGGTAAGTTATGTTCTTTGGTGATGTTTTGTTTGAGCTCTCTTCTTCATCTTGTTCTTCCCCTCTTGGCCATGGATCATGTTTTAAACGCAGGATGAATGGGTTGTGGTTCCCTCTTTCCTTCCATCCTCCTTGAGCTATCATAACCTTGGTATCTTCTTCTTCTTCTTTCTTGGAGATAAGATTGAGATCGAGTTTGGGACTCTTGATGGATCATCTTCAAGTTGAGAAACGTGGGATTTGTAGCTTTGATCATGGAGCTTGAACCCTTAAAGAAGACCTTCTTGAGGCAGTTTATATAACTCTTAGCCTTCTTTGTTATTTTTGCTCTTTCATGTACTTATGTTGTTTCTTATCCCTAGATCGTTTATCTCATATATGGTAATTGTTGTTGTTGATTTTGAAAACTAATTTGATGATGGAACCTTTCTTAGTTGCTATCCATATCTTACACCTTCCTTCCATGACAAGAAATGAGATAGGGGCCGATATACTATGGTTGAAGATGACTAAACTGACACACCTTGATCTAGACAAAACTCAAACCCGACATCCTTGAGGGTGCTAATTTGACATGCTTTGTGATGCTTAAATTGTGATGCCCAACTAATGCATAAACTGTGATGCCTACGTAGTGCTTAAACTGGCACACCTTGATAAGGTGAACGGTCATACCTTGTTGATGCCCTAACCCTAACAACTAGATACACATCTAACTCGACACACATGTGAGGGGAGACACACTTAAGGCTGATATCCTAGATGATGGTATGGCCGATACATACGTCTAAGCTGACACATTTTAAAAAAAAAGGCTAACCTAGCACACCTTGGGAGGTTAAACCCGTGTTCCCTACATATAGGTAGTTGACATGTTATGGTGGTGACAAGTCAACACCTAATGTCAAGTATCACCCAACACCATGAGTGATAAATCGATACACCCTAAGGTGAGCTTGCCCGACACACCTTGATGTGGTCAGGCCGATACATGAGGATGATGAAACTGGGACCTCCCTAGCCATATGAAACTAATATATCATGGCTGACCCAAGATGTTGGAAATCGAGACACACTTTAATGAGGTAGACCGTTACACCTAGTGGGTATTAAGAGCACATTGTAATGTGGATGTCAAGTTGACACACCTTGGGAGGGATGAAATCGATACCTAGAGTTGATGACAAACTGATGCCTTAAGTTGAAGGTGAAAACAACATATAGGGTTAAAGGATAGATCAAGATACCATGCAATTGATTAGTTGATACATGTGTATGAAGGGTTGTTTCACCTATACTCATGAGTATGGATATAGTCAAAACATAGTGTGGTAATCTATCTAATATGTCATGGTTATGGATGACCAATCTCCTAAATATTTTTGGAAATTATGGAAGTAGGGTTAGTGGTAAAGTGACCATATGAGTATGGATATAGTCAAAACATAGTGTGGTAATCTATCTAATATGTCATGGTTATGGATGGCCAATCTCCTCAATATTGTGGGAAATTATGGAAGTAGGGTTAGTGGTAAAGTGACCATATGATACTCCTAATCATAACATATCAAGACTCATGTGCTCACCTTAATGAAAGATTCTAATCCAAGACAAGTGTCTTCTATATTCTTTTCTACATGATCATAACTGCAAGACCCCAAAACTTGCATAATGAGTTGAATAAGCCTAATTATCATAATTGAATTTTTAAAACTCTAATATAAAATTTTGATATGCTTTGAAATCATAATACAAGCTTAAGTTTTAAATTTGGTCCAATTTGGACACTGCTTGAGCAAGTTATGCAATTTTATGCATATTTTGGACTTTTCTGCAATTTACCCAATTGAGAGGTTTTCTTTGCAATTTATCACTTGAATTATGTTCCTTGGATATTATCTCATAATTCTTAATCTTGTTGAGCAATGGGGAACCCATTTAAACCTTGGTTTGAAGGTGTTTTCTCCAAGGGTATTTTAGGGTTTACCCCTCCATGGATGAGCTACCTTTAGTAGCTATCAACTAGTGAGTTATTTGTTTTGCTTGAAAAAATCAAGAAACGAGTGATAATCATCTCTCTATGGATGGTGGGGGAGCTTATTGTGTGTGTGCTTGTGTATTCTTAATAGTTTAAGGCCATGGACACTTGGAATGATACTAGAACTTCAACGTTTTCTTTTTCTTTATCTTAAAGTTTCATATACTTATCCCTAAGAACCAAAACGAGCCATTTGCTCTCAACCAATTCCCTCCTTCTACAAACCAAGTCCTCCCTTTGATCTTATATGAATTACCTGTCCAAGGAAGAAGAAAGAGGGGAGCTTCTTGGAAAAAGAATCTAGGGTTGCAATTGACTTCCTTTTTGGGTTTAAAAAGCTTCCTTCTAGTGATCTTGACCTAAAAAGTAATAATCCCCTTCATTCCTATGTTTATTTCTTTCTTATGCTTCCTCCTACCTTTATCCAGGTCGGAACCTTATTGCTCCATGGTAGAAATCGCTCTAAAGCTCTAAAACCCTACCTTTCTTGCTCCTTATGCTTAGGGTTTGCTCATTTGATGAAGAGAGGTGCTAGATGGACGAGTTCACAACTTATGATAGGATTTTCTACCCTACCTGCTCATGTTTTCTTATGTTTGAGAGTTTTTATTCTCATTATAGTCAAGTTTTATAACTTTCTCCACATTTATTGCTTACCATAAGCTTGCTAGCTCATGTTCTTGCTTGAAAATGATGATTCATGTACTAAAAAGCTATGCTTGACTTGGATTTCGATTTTTATAATGTTCCATGTTCTGATTTCAGTTCTAGATGAACCTTTGATTATGTGTACATTATTCCTATGGTATAATATGGCTTGTATCAGGTTGGTTTGACAACCTATGGTGCTAAGCACCTATCAACCAATGGTCAATTTTAGGGTTTAAAGCTGATTTCTTCTATAAACCCATGACTCGATGATGGTACCATTGTAACAAACCTATGGTGTTGTCTTCAAGATAAATAATGTTCGAGATCAAAGGTATCAGATTATGGTGACAACCTATGATCATCCCCTTAGGTCAGGTTTTGGATCAATTAGAAGTTTAATGATCAACCATTAAGTACCCTACTGATGTTATCAATCAATGATGACATTAGCTTATTATTTGATGTTGATTAATTAATATAGTGTTTATCTAACAACTTATGTTGATTTAATGGTCACTATTGATGGTGTATCAGGTCTCTACAACCTATGTTGAGTTGAGCATTGTAGTTGTATAATCAATTAAGCCTTAGACCAATAGTTTCTTGGGTCACTTGATGCAATGGTCGAACCTATACTGTAATTGATGGTTTTAACATATGAACTTGACCCAATGGTCAAGATCTAATGTTTATTGCTCCAATAAAGTGGAATTATGGCTAATGTAATATGTTTGTCCTAATAAGGTGATTTATATGGTTTCCTTTATATGATCAACTTAAGGATCTTACTTATTGACAATGGATGGCTTTTTTTTAAATGAACAATCGATTGTGGGTTTAACCCTACTCTCAACAGAACCCTTATTGTTGTTAACCAAAGTATGTCTAGAGTTAAATGGTGACTTTTATAGATCACAACTCAATAACATCATATATGATTCATTCAAGGTGTTTACTTATGTAAACAACCAATGGTATTACCTTTTAAACAACCAATGGTATTACCTTTTAAACATCCAATGGTTCTGGGTGACATTGTGGTATGGTGATATGTGCTGAATGATGATGGAACAAATGGAAGGTTACCCTTAATAAGGTAGTCTTACCTATTCACTCTTATGAATAGACGGGACAATAACCATATTGGGTTGATATGTAACCCTAATGAAGTATAGCTTGTTATACCTAGCTTTAATATAACTAAATGATGGTAATTGGGTATGAATTCCTTGAATGACTAATACAATCATCTCTGTTACTATTGTTGAAACCCTAGTATGCTATAACCCGATGGTTACACCTTGATTTATGTGTAAGTTCATACTTGAGAATGGTATGGAATGTGATGGTGATGCTTCACCTTATGCATCCATGATCTAATAGAGATGTCGTGAGTTAGGGTTTGGGTATGAGTGCTGATTAGTAACATTAACATAATTTATCTTGTGAACCTAACTCTAATGCAAATAGATAAGATGAGTATTCATGTTTAACATTCTTATATGATGGAATGATGGTGGAATAACCTCCTTAATATTATCATAACCTTGATACATTAATTGATGGTTATCATAGCCACTTGGTTGATACTTTATTATGCTAAACATATGCATTATGAATATGATGATTGTTAATCATATCTAGATTCCTTACATGTTTATGTAATAAAGGAATGTTCTTAATGTTCATATAACCCTGCTATTATTGTTTATGAATATCTCCTAGCTCATTAATGCAATATTGTGTTGATTTTGTGTATTATATGTAAGTGATGTTGTTGAGCCTTGTCATAAGGCATGCAAAGATAATTATGATCTTGCAGGGAATAGTATGATGCTCTTAATGACCTTTGGGCATGGTTGAGCCCTAAATGAGGTGTAATCCTATTGTGTTGATAAGGGTTGATACCATGTGATATTGTGAAAAGGATTTTATATCATGTGATAGTATGATGGTCTTAATGACCTTTGGGCATGGTTGAGCCCTGAATGAGGTGTAATCCTCTTGTGTTGATAAGGGTTGATACCCTGTGATATTGTGAAAAGGATTAATATCTTGTTATAGTATGATGACTAGTGTAGCCTTATGAATGGTAAGTGAATAGTACCATGTAATGATGTGATGAGAAATTATGTTTCACACGTTTTATATCTTTTGAAGTTGTGATATTTATATGCTTGCTAAAAGTGAATTAGGGTTTGTATGTCCACTTGTTTGATGCATCCTTAATTCACCCAATTGGCATAACTAATCAAGTGAAACTCTAATCATGTAGTTACCTGTGCCATAGATCCATCTGAGTGTCAAAGCTTGCCAGATGGTGAAATTAGTATTCCTAAGGGAAACTCGGAGTGCATACTGATGAGTATGCGAGGTGATTTTCATCCTGAATTCAAGTGTTTAGGGAGGATGACTGCGGTCATACCTAACCCTTAGTTTGAGAATGGTTGCAGTCATATCTTGGTGATTATATATGTGACGAGATTGGAGGACAACTACGATTATACCTCAGATGGTAAGGTATACGTACCCCACCTCCTTTTACTAGTGTCGTGACCTGTACCAAGGACAGACTAGGTTGTTAGTAGTTTGACCTTATGTGTCGCTGTGGCAGACCCGTACTGACTGGGGTAGAAAAGATCTTAGGAGTCTAGCTCCTAGATCTTACATGGCACTGATTTTGACTTAGCAGTGGTCAGTTGGATTTTGAGTGGTATCTTCAAATTCCTCAGGGCATAATAAAAGATGTATGACAGCCGTGTAGCATATATGTTTAGGTTATACACAACACTTCATATTGGATGATAACCCTTGCTTGCTTTCTTTTCACTGAGATCATGTATAATACAATAAGAGATAATAGATATTCTTGTGTTGTAGTTATGCTCATGTTGTAAACATGCTTATGTTGTCAAATATATTGACACTGATGGTTAAGATGTTGCTACTAGCTATGTTTAATATTGCTAGCCATGCCTATGTAATTAGAAATTCTTAAACTACTAATCATACTTATGCAGTTAATTGTGTTAGGATGTTAGTTCTATGTATGATATATATATATCTATTCCCTTTCTTGAGATGCCAATATTGATAGCCATGTTATGTTACTACACATATTCATGATGTCAGGGTTTCTTATGCTACTAGATTGCTTGTGCTATTAGCAAGGAATATTATGATAGTCAGATTAATGATAATGATTGTTATTAGATGCAATTTGATGATATTTGAGTAGATATTTATCTAAAGAAATCGATTTATTTGTTATTTATATATGCATTGATGACCATTCTTGTTGCTAAGATTAATTGCTTAATCTATTTAGCATACTTGAATTGTTCAATCTGTTCAATTGATTATTAAATACTCCAACTGCTTAGTTATCTACTATTTAAAATGTTGTAATCAATAAGCGTTGTTGGAGGTTATATCTCTTGTTGGGACATGGGTCTCACCCTTGTGGTTTGCCACATTTTTAAGGTAATCAGAAGAAACAAAAACAAACATGTGGTAGCAAAGATGAGCTATAGTAATGAATTTTTGAGAAAGTTGATTAGATGTCTAGTATGTCCTAGAGTCATCCATGTACTCTCAGGTCCAGGTAGGAAAAGTTTGTATATGGTGTTTCAAACAAATTGAATTTTTTTTGCATGTTAATGGTTGTTGTGTGGCATATACAAATATTGTTATCTTGTGTATATATGTTGTGGCTAAGGTAATAGATCAATTTGTATCAAATTCTTGGCATAGTATGGATATAAGAAAGATGTTGGGCTCTTATGCAAATATTTCTGAGCTGGTGTTGACATTGAAATCGATTTTAATTTACCCATATTTTTGGGTATGTGATTAATTAGTGATCGATTGTGCTTTATGTTTTGAGTAATCTCGTTTAGTGTAATGGGTTCTCACAAGTTGGTATCAGAGCTTTAGGTTCATTGAGTCTACATGGACACTAGGACTTAGGACTAGGATAATGTCAAAATTAGGAATATGACATTAAAATATGGTGCATACTTCCTAATCTCAGTACTTGGATGCCCTGCTCAGGTATTCAATTATTGAAGAAAAGGTAAATATGGAACTCTTAGATTGTTATTTTTCTTATTACTATGATCAAGTAGTCATTTTGAGACAATCTAAAGAGTGTAACGAATAAGAAATCATGTTGTGAATATCTCAATCCTACCTTAAAGAAGATGAGAATTGCATCATTATCTATCAAAATTTGAATGTTTGGTAACTATAAGAGAAAGATACAACACCATGAAATCTAAATCTGAATACAAATAAGGAAAAGAGGAGTTCTTGAAGATGTGATTCAAGAAGATAATAAAGTAAAAGATAGATAAGTATATGCTTATAAAGTGATTCAGGGTATGAAATCCACATAAGATGGAGAGAACTTCAATGATAAGTATAAAATGTGAAGATAAATGAGAACAATGACAAAGGAATAAGGTGGAACCTGAGTTAATATTAGACCAACCTATGTGTGTAAGAAAGTGTTAATGTAAAATAAGCATGGCGTTTGAAAGAAACTAAGGCATGCGATCCATGTTTAATGAAGAAAATGTGGAATATGATGATTTATCTATTGATAAGTGGTTGAAAAATATAATAAAATAAGAGAAAATACCCAAGTGTGATAAATAGTCATTAAGAAAGGAGTAATGGGATATGTTAATCATGATGATTCCTATGATAATGGAAAGGAACCTAAAATGAAAAGGGTAAAATGATACATAAGAAGATGTAACTTGCATAATGAAAATAGAATTGGTTACCTTTTTACTAGTGACCCTTGAACAATGTTATGATGATGTGGGAAGTGTGTTTCCCTTTGTGTCTTTCCTTTCTAGGGCACATCTTTCAAGTGGATCATTTCCACTTTGTATGCGTGGATTGATTGTATACATGAGGGTGGATAGCTTATTATAGCATAAGGTTGTTTGGAATATGGTTCCAAGATCATAAATTTTGTGATGAGTTTGCTTTTTAGCCTTCCAATAATTAGGAAGACTCCTCTTATATGTCTTGAGATTTGATTATGTTGGTAAAAGTAGATGAGATAAGGATGGGAGTTCCTTATAGCACATGAGGTGGGTACCAAGGTAATGAATCCTAGTATCCAAGATGTATCAACAGAACGGGAAGTATGTGAAGGTTGGAGATGTTTATTAAATGAACATTCCTAGTGTTCCTCTCCCTTAGAGAGAGAGTTGATGATGACCCTCTAAATGTTGTTTGGAAGGAAAAACAAAAGTGATTCTATAATATTGTGTATGGTTCAATGATAGTTGGGCAAGACCACTATCAATGATCGATCGTTTGTTGATCAGTAGACATGTGATACCATGTTTCTTTAAGATAAAATATCCTTTAGACATAAGAGTTAAAATGGATGACATAAGTTACATTACCATGATGAGTTTAGAGTTATGTCCTTTAGACTAACCAATGTACAAATAGAATTTATGAATAGGAGGAATAGAGTGTTCCGGTCATGTCATACAAGTTATATCAAGCTTTCAATGATGACATGTCAAAGTATTTCAAATATGGTAAAAATATGATCATATTTCTTCGAAAACTGAAAGGATTGCCAAAGCAGCAATAGCTATGAGACAAGTTGAACAAGAGTGAGATGGGGTTGATTAAATGTCTTTATCGGATCATGATATGTATTCTAAGTAGGTTGTGTAAATCCTAGTAAGGTGAAGATAGTGTAGTTGTTTCACCCCTAACAAGGTTGACTAGGAATGATGTTTCCTTATATGGAATGACAGGTACCAACATCAACATTTCTTTTGATGCTGAAAAAGAACTGACAAGTGTTCCAATGTCAGTGTATCTAAAAAAAAGGATGGATACCTCACCTTTTTTATGCTTCAAGGAATGGCATGGGACACAAGCCATGATCGGTAAAAAGCTAGGAAGTATGAATTTTGAGTAATGTGTTGATACAATTGATATAATTTTTGGATGATAGCTAGAATTTAAAGTTGAACATTACTACTAGAGTTGTACAGATGACACAATAAGTTTCTATGTTTCATATTTGCAAATGTCTTCTTATGTGGGGGGTTTTTGTGCTGACCCAAGATGAGATATGTATGAATGATGTGACATCACCATGATATTAAAGTATCCATGTGAAGGTATTAGGATGAGGTTCAAAGGAAGTATCCATTTTGTTTACCTTGGATTTCAGAGGCGAAATCCCTGTTAGGGGTTTATAGTTGTAAGACCCCTAAACTTGCTTAATGAGTTGAATAAGCTTAATAATCATAATTGAATCATTTAAACTCTAATATAACCTTGTCATATGCTTTGAAATCATAATACAAGCTTAAGTTTCAAATTTGGTCCAATTTGGACACTGTTTGAGCAAGTTATGCAATTTTATGCACATTTTGGACTTTTCTGCAATTTACCCAATTGAGAGGTTTTCTTTGCAGTTTATCACTTGAATTATGTTCCTTTTATATTATCTCATAATTCTTGAGATTTTTTAGCCATGGGACTCCCATTTAAACCTTGGTTTGAAGGTGTTTTCTCCAAAGGTATTTTAGGGTTTACCCCTTCATGGATGAGCTACCTTTAGTAGCTATCAACTAGTGAGTTATTTGTTTTTCTTTCAAATTCAAGAAACGAGGGATAAGCATGTCTCTATGTATGGTGGGGGAGTTTCATGTGTGTGTTCTTGTATATTCTTAATATTTGAAGGCCATGGACACTTGGAAAGATACTAGAACTTCAACTTTTCTTTTTCTTTATCTTAAAGTTTCATATACTTCTCCCTAAGAACCAAAAACGATCCATTTGCACTCCATAAATTCCCTCCTTCTACAAAACTCTTCCTCCCTCTGTGATACTGCGAATTTCCTATCCAAGGAATAAGAAAGAGGGGAGCTTCTTGGAAAAAGAATCTAGGGTTGCAATTAACTTCCTTTTTGGATTTAAAAAACTTCCTTCTAGTGATCTTGACCTAAAATAGTAAGAATCCCCTTCTTTCCTCTGTTTATTTCTTTCTTATGCTTCCTCCTACCTTTCTCCAGGTTGGAACCTTTCTGTTCCATGGTAGATTTCTCTAAAGCTCTAAAACCCTACCTTTCTTGCTCCTTATGCTTAGGGTTTGCTCATTTGATGAAGAGAGGTGCTAGATGGACGAGTTCACAGCTTATGATTGGATTTTCTACCCTACCTGCTCGTTTATTCTTATGTGTGGGAGATTTTCTTCTCATTAGAGACAAGTTTTATAACTTGATCCATGTGTATTGCTTACTATAAGCTTGCTAGCTCATGTTCTTGCTTGAAAATGATGATTCATGCACTAAAAAGCTATGCTTGACTTGGATTTTGATTTTTATAATGTTCCCTGTTCTGATTTCAGTTCTATAGGAACTTTTTATCATGTGTATGTTATTACTAAGGTATAATATGACTTGAATCTGGTTGGTTTGACCATCTATGGTGCTAAGCACCTATCAACCAATGGTCAATTTTAGGGTTTAAAGCTGATTTCTTCTATAAACCCATGACACTATAATGGTACCATTGCAACAACCCTATGGTTCTGTCTTCATGATAACTTATGGTCGATATCAAAGGTGTTAGATTATGGTGACAACCTATGGTCATCCCCTTAGGTCAGGTTTTGGATCAATTAGAAGTTTAATGATCAACCATTAAGTACCCTACTGATGTTATCAATCAATGATGGCATTAGCTTAATATTTGATGTTGATTAGTGAATATATTGTTGATCTAACAACCTATGGTGATTTAATGGTCACTAATTATGGTGTATCAGGTCTCTAAAACCTATGTTGAATTAAGCATTGTAGTTGTAGCATCAATTAAGCCTTAGATCAATGGTTTCTTGGGTCACTTGATGCAATGGTCGGACCTATAGTGTAATTGATGGTTTTAACATATAAACTTGACCCAATGGTCTAGATATAATGTTTATTCTTCCAATAAAGTAGAATCATGGATAATGTAATATGTTGGTCCTAATAATGTGATTTATATGGTTTCCTTTATATGATCAACTTAAGTAGCTTACTTGTTGACAATGGATGGCTTGTTTTAAATGAACAGTCAATTGTGGATAGTACCCTAATCTCGACAGAACCTTTATTGTTGTTAACCAAAGAATGTCTAGGGTTAAATTGTAAGTTTTATAGATAAAAACTCAATAACATCATATATGATTCATTCAAGGTGTTTACTTATGTAAAAAACCAATGGTATTGCCTTTTAAACATCCAAAGATTCTGGGTGACATTGTGGTATGGTGATATGGGTTGAATGATGATGGAACAAATGGAGGGTTACCCTTAATAAGGTAGTCTTACCTATTCACTCATATGAATAGAAGGTATGATAACCATATTGTGTTGATATGTAACCCTAATGAGGTATAGCTTGTTATACCTAGCTTTAGTATAACTAAATGATGGTAATTGGGTATGAATAGTCCTTGAATGACTAATACAATCAAGGAGGACTTTGTTACTATTGTTGAAACCCTAGTATGCTATAACCCGATGGTTACACCTTGATCTTTGTGTGGGTTCATACTTGAGAATGGTATGGAATGTGATGGCGATGCTTCACCTTGTGCATCCATGATCCAATAGGGGTGCCATGAGTTAGGGTTTGAGTATGAGTGTTGATTAGTAACATTAAAATAATTTATCTTGTGAACCTAACTCTAATGCAAATAGATAAAGATGAGTATTCATGTTTAACATTCTTCTATGATGGAATGATGGTGGAATAACCTCCTTAATATGATCATAACCTTAAAATGTTAATTGTTGATTATCATAGCCACATGGTTGATACTTTCTTATGCTAAACATGTGCATTATGAATATGATGAGGGTTAATCATATCTAGATTCCTTTCATGTTGATGTAATAAAGGAATGTTCTTAATTTTAATATAACCCTGCTATGATTGTTTATGAATATCTCCTAGCTCATTAATTCAATATTGTGTTGATCTGGTGTATTATATGTAAGTGATGTTGTTGAGCCTTGTTATAAGGCATGCAAATATGATGATGATCTTGTAGGGAATAGTATGGTTGTCTTAATGACCTTTGGGCATGGTTGAGCCCTAAATGAGGTGTAATCCTCTTGTGTTTATAAGGGTTGATACCCTATGATATTGTGAAAAAGATTTCATATCCTCTGATAGTATGATGGTCTTAATGACCTTTGGGCATGGTTGAGCTCTGAATGAGGTGTAATCCTCTTGTGTTGATAAGGGTTGATGCCATGTGATATTGTGAAAAGGATTTATATCTTGTGATAGTATGATGACTAGTGTAGCCTCATGAATGGTAAGTGAATAGTACCATGTGATGATGAGATGAGAAATTATGTTTCACACATTTTATATCTTTTGAAGTTGTGATATTTATATGCTTTCTAGAAGTGAATTAGGGTTTGTATGTCCTCTTGTTTGATGCAACCTTAATTCACCTAATTGGCATAACTAATCAAGTGAAACTTTAATCATGTAGTGACCTATGCCATAGATCCATCTGAGTGTCAAAACTTGCCATATGGTGAAATGATTATTCCTAAGAGAAACTCAGAGTACATACTAATGAGTATGTGGGGTGCTTTTCATCCTGAATTCAAGTGTTTAGGGAGGATGATTGCGGTCATACCTAGCCCTTAGTTTGAGAATGACTGCGGTCGTTTCTCGGTGATTATATATGTGATGAGATTGGAGGACAACTACGGTTGTACCTCAGATGGTAGGGTATGCGTACCCACCTCCTTTCACTAGTGATGTGACCTGTACTAAGGATGTACCAGGCTGTTAGAAGCTTGACCTTATGTGTCATTGTGGCAGACTCGGACTGGGGGCGGAGATGATCTTAGGAGTGCGGCTCTTCCTAGATCTTGTATGGCACTAATTTTGACTTAGTTGTGGTTAGTTGGATTTTGAGTGGTATCCTCAAATTCCTTAGGGTGTATTAAAAGATGTAAGACATCCGTGTAGCATATATGTTTAGGGTTATACACAACCCTTCAAATTGGATAATAACCCTTGTTTGCTTTCTTTTTACTGGGATCATGTATAGTACAATAAGAGATAATAGATACGCCTATGTTGTAGTTATGCTCATGTTGTAAACATGCTTATGTTGTCAAATATATTGACACTGATGGTTAAGATGATGCTGCTAGCTATGTTTAATATTGCTAGCCATGCATATGTAATTAGAAATGCTTAAACTGCTAATCATGCTTATGCAGTTAGTTGTGCAATGATGTTAGTTCTACGTATGATATATATTTGTTCCCTTTATTTGAGATGCTAATATTGATAGCCATGTTATGTTACTAGACATATTCATGATGTCAGTGTTGCTTATGCTACTAAATTGCTTGTATTGTTAGCAAGGAATATGATGATAGTCAGATTAATGATAATGGTTGTTATTAGATGCAATTTGATGATATTTGAGTAGATATTTATCCAAAGAAATGGATTTATTTGTTATCTATATATGCATTTATGATCATACTTGTTGCTAAGATTAATTGCTTAATTTGTTTAGCATACTTGAACTGTTCAATTGATTATTAAATACTCCAACAACTTAGTTATCTACTATTTAAAATGTTGTAATCAGTAAGCATTGTTGGAGGTTATATCTCTTACTGGGACATGGGTCTCACCCTTGTGGTTCGCCAAATTTTTTATGTAATCGGAAGTGTTGAAAACAAAATGTTGTAGCAAAGAGGAGCTATAGTAATGAATCTTTGAGAGAGTTGATTAGATGTCTAGTGTGTCCTAGATTCGTCCCTGTACTCTTAGGTCCGAGAAGGAAAAGTTTGTATATGGTGTTTCAAACAAATCGAAATTTTGTTAGCATGTTAATGTTTGTTGTGTGGCACATACAAATATTGTTCTCCTATGTATATATGTTGTGGCTAAGGTGATAGAACAATTTGTATCAAATTCTTGGCATAGTATGGATATAAGAAAGATGTTGGGCTCTTATGCAAAGTTTCTGAGCTGGTGTTGACATTGAAATCGATTTTAATTTACCCATATTTTTTGGTATGTGATTAATTAATGATTGATTGTGCTTTATGTTTTGAGTAATCTCGTTTCATGTAACGGGTTCTCATAATAACTTATGAGAGAGGTTAATGAGATCCATATCTGAGCACATGATAGTGGTGGTGATCCTAGATGAAATCAAAGGGGCTTTAGATTTTGTGTAGAAATCATATGAACAAGCTTAATGATCTAATAGGTGCCTTGTATATAGTTTGAAGTAAAATCCTATAGTCGTGTAATCGTAGGTTTGACATTCAGTAGTATAATAATGTGGTTGATAACTTGTGAAGGAAAATAACATATGGTCACAAATGATGAAACATTATGAATGGTGCATGGTCAACATATTTACATAACGAATGGTTGTAGTACATATGTACATGTATGCTATGGTGATACCTAGTGCTGATGACACAATAAGCTATTCATGTCTAACTAATGTTGTTCAAACCCTAATCGATTCCAAGAAAGTCGAAATGGTGTGTTTAGGGTTTCGTGATAATAACCATGATGTAAAACCCTAATTTGCTATATGTGAAAAGCTTTGACTCTGATACTAAGGGCAAGCCATATTAATGAATGTGTATGAATAAAAAGTTCGATATTGTACTCTCTCTCTCTCTCTCAAATTACATGGATTTAACCTTGAAAGTTAATTGGGTGTTACAACTAGTGAGTGCTATGGAGATGGTCAACTAAAATCAAGCAATGATTCTAAGCTATGGAAAGGGAACTTGGAAAGTATAAATAGATGACTGTGCATACTGGATTATATTGAATAGTACTTAGCGTTATATTTTCCAAACTTTTGTGAGGTAGTGAAAATCAAGTATTTGAGATTAATTAATGCTTGAGAACCCTATGTGGATTAAGCATGAAGCCTAATACTAAATTAGAGAGCTTATGATGCATGGCTTGCTTTATTCAAAGGTGATTATTGTGTTGAAACATATTCTCTATCTGGTTATATAATAGTAACTTTGCCACAAAGATGAATGTAATAGCTAATGATTTCCGTGGTATGTGTATGTGATTTGGCATAAATAATTATTGGAATAAGTAATGCTTATATGCCCATTGAAGAATGATGAGATAACAATGAATCACAAGTGTGATGTGATGGGTCTTAGGACCTGAAAAAGGCTTAGTGCCTAGTTGAGGTGATATTCCCTGGTACTGGAATGAGGGATTGATATCCCATAATGATGTGTCATTGGTGATAGCCTTGAGAGGCTGTGTAACAATGGTGATGGTATTGTAAATAACAATGATACATACATTATGTGGTGATAATGTGACAAGCTCACACCCTATATGCTTGCATTTATTGAAAGTGTGTTATGATTTTATAGAGTTTGTTATGGTTTTATACATTGTAACTTGATTGATGCTAAAAGACATTTTAATTGGTATAATTAATCAAGTGGAATCTAATCATGTAGCTTTCCCTATGCCATAGATCCATTCCTGCATTAGTTTTGTTGCTGGATGGTGAAATGATTTAACTCAGAGTGCATATTTTTGAACATGCAGGATACAAGTTGAGTATTCCCTTGCATCCTTAATTACAAATTATGTGAGACGACCATGCATGAGTCGATCTCATTGTGATATGGATGGCCGTGTGTGAGCCACTCCTTCTTGTTAGAACGGCCATGCGTGGGCCTGTTCTCCTAGCACTATTACCTGTACGAAGGTGGGAATGGATGTTATATGGGTGGCCATGCGTGAGCCAACCCCTTTGATGTGACTGTATGCCACTTTTGTAGTTGACTGATATGTCTTTGTGGTGTTCTCATGTACTGAACATGAGGTGTGGTGAGGTCGTGGATTCTAGCTCTTCCATAGACCTTGTATGTCACCGTTTTCAACTTAGCAGTGGTCGGTTGGATTTGGGTGGTACGACTCAAATCCTCAGGGCATAATAAATACGTAATCAGTCATGTAGTGTACATGTATAGGATCAAATATGGAAACATTGGATGAAGCCTTGCCTTGGTTTTATATTGTTTAGTTTATAACACTTATACATATTCTTCATATTTCTTTTTGAATTATTAATTGCTCTAGTACTCAGTGGCAAGTGCATATTAATGCTCTATTTACTGTATTCAAGAGGTATATGTCATTAGTTCGTTCTATCCAACCTCTAAGTATGTTAGTCTATCCACTTAGTTAGAGCGTTATATCTCTCATTGGGACTTTTTTCTCATCCCGTTGGTTAAATATATTTTAGGTGGACGTGCATACCAATCTAAAGATCGGATAGCTGAGAACATAAAATAAAGGGAAACTACACCTGGTGGATCATGATATATGGATAGTGCCTAGTAATAGAGTCATGTGTGTCGTCCTTGTACACTCGGATCCTTAGGGGTGTTCTCAATGTGTTTTGATGACATGATGATTGATATGTGCTTTTTGGCTTGTGTTCCTTTGGTGGAATGTACATACATGTGGAACTATTATCTTATGCAACTGGTTGATTGAAAAACATTGATGTAGAACCTTGAATATATATTATGAAATGCAAGTATTGACTCTTGTGCAATAAATCTTAGCTTATGGTGCTTGCTGCAAATCAGTTTTATTTTCCTGTGATTTTCAGTAATCCACTGATTAGTGGTTGATCGTGATTAAGTTTTGAGTAATCTCGCTTTGTGGGGCAAAGGGTGTTACAATGTTTTGATGTATGATTGTAAAAACCACATGACAGACATGGTAAATAATATTGCTCCGACCACTCCATTTAATATGGTACCTAAAATATATGAAAGTTATTAATCAGACTGAAAGAAAATTTTAATCAAGTAGATTTTCAATAAAAATTTTGTTCAAGAAGATTTTCAATATTTTCAAGAGAAGAAGAAAAAAATCTTAATATTCCTAATTAAATTAAATCAAACAATAATTTCGTTGTCCCTGGTAATGACACCAAAATTTAATGTGGATATTATCGCACTACAAATTCACTAGGAATGGAATTCCTAAAGTTCACCAAAACAAACATGCAATAATTATCACCCGTAAGAAAACATGTCTTATCGCAGTATAGTTAAGGATCGATCCCAAAAGACAACATTTTTAAGAATTGATTGATCGATTTAATTAACTAGGAATAGTTTTTAACACAAAAGTGGATTTTGGTTGATTAGAACTAATGTACAGAAATAAAAGACTGAAATAAAATCTAAGATTATCAGATGATGAATACACTAGGATGAGAAAGTTTCACCACCACTACATACGTTTATTCACTCACTTCATTGTAAACATACATAAAAAATATCATGGAGGCTAGGTAAATCCTCCTTTCGGCGTTAGAATTAAGCCTGTACAGATATCCTTCTAGGCTCGCTGTCGCGTTACCTAATGATCATGTATTCATCACCTTGAAAAACATCTATCTGACGTCTCATCAAGAATCTAACAAAACCAATCGATATCCTAGATCTTAGGTTCGTAGTTCTCTACACCCAAGATCATGACAAACATGTAAACCTACTGGCCAGACAAGAATACAAGATAATAAATGATTATTTTATCATGAGAAAAAGGTTCATACATGCATGGATGTAATAAAAGAACAAAGCAAAAAGTGTGGCTACTCCCCACATCCTAGCGTAAGGAACTACTCGCAACTCATAGAGAGATCATAATAAATAACAAGAAAAAGGAAGGAGATAGCCATCATCTCTATGGGTAGAAGAGATGTAGCGACAAAGTCACCCAAGACTCTCGTTGAGTGACACTTCTTCTTCGTTCTCCTCTTTGCTTGGATTTGATCCATTGACAAGGAAGAGCAAGTGAACGGAGGCGTGGAGGTTCCATTGACCTCCCTCTGTCGAGGATAGAAGTTTGAGCCTTGGCAAAGTGATGGAACGGTAGCCTTTTGGCTGGGAGAAAAGCGGTCCCTTTTAATTGATGTCTTGGGAACCTATTTATAAGATTTCTCTGTCAAAAACTTGTGTTTGACTCTTAAAATTCTAGCCATCGTCATAGGAGGTCGACAGGTTCAGATCGACAGGCACAAGCTGACAGGATGATTGACAAGTGTCGGTCGACAGACTGGTCGACGAATTCAACTCGATAGATGCAGATCGACAGACTAGTCGATGGGTTCCGGTTGACAAACGTAGGTCGATAGGAGTAGATCGATAGGTGCCAGTCGACAAAAGCAGGTCGACATGCAACCAGTCATGTAGAGGTCGAACTGGGGTTTGCTGGTTGTCAATCTTTGGAGGTATCGAGCTGATGGTTGATGTAACATCCCTGACCGGGGTTATAAACTAACCCTAGATGTTTTGATTAAATATGTAATTATATACTTGTGATTACTCCCTGGCATGTAATTAAGTTCCTCAGGAACATATACTTTCAATTTTGCCCTTTTAAAACAAAGTTGTAATATTGTTTTAAAATACCGGGACCTATGTGCAAATTACCCAGTTAAGGGGATTAATTTGCAAATTTCACAGGTTAAGATGTTTCTCTGATAATGAGACATCATATGAGTGAATATGATGAGTTTTGATGAATTTCCCAGGCTTGGGCATCAAGCTACAGCTTATGGAATGATCCTTGTGCTTAAAACCCTAATTTTGGAGTAAAGTGTAATTTACCCAAAATGTGGGGTGCAACTGGTAAAATACACATTCTAGAGTATCTTTTATGACTCTTGAAATCATTTAGAGTAGAAATGATGAAAGGTCCACTTCAATGAATAATCACATAAGAAAAATGATCTTTGTGCATAAAATTCACCTAATATGAGTAAGGAGACCCTTCATATATGTACCTTAGTTTGTATGTTGGTTTTCTCTACCCTTAGATCTTGAGTTTTGATGGGCTTTGCTTAAGTTGAGATGTTTTGGTCGTGCCTTAGAAATAAGTAGGGACTTGGATGAGAAATCTATGGTTTAGAGGTCCTTATGGTGAAAATTAGCCTAAACTATATAAGCCTAGTTCCCTTGCAAACCAACTAAACGTATCCTTTATCCTCTTCATTTCTCATCTTTCTCAAACGACCAAGGCAGAGCTCTGGAACCCAAGGAGACGACCAAATAGTGCTAAGGTGAGAAGGAACCATCTTCTAGCTCGGATTCTTGGATGAATTCCTTGTATAAGGTTGGTTCTATGGTTAACTTACTTAGGTTCTTTGTTCTAGCCGACCATCCCCATCTTTTCCTTGGAGAATCACCTTTGGCCGACTTGTGGAGCTCAAGATACCATTAAAGGATTGAAGCTTGGAATCTTGGAGCTCTAGAAACAACGTTTGAGGTGGGTTTTGTAACTCTAAACTCCTTGCTTTAGTATGCATATCTATGTTCTTGCAATTTAAGTTTAGTTCTTCTTCTAGCCCCTCTTTTCCTTGCACTTTTGCAAGCAAATCCGTGGTATAACCGACCTGAACAGAGGTTGAAGATTATGGGCATGAATTACTAGGAAACTTTATCAAACTACCTTGGACCCTTTTGGTCCAAACGGTTGCAAATCGTTTGAAATCATACGGTCTCAAACCGTTTGATCTCATGCGGTCTTGCAAGACCGTTTGGAATCAAATGATCTCAAGACCATTTGATAGGGTTGACCAAGGGACGACCATTTAAGGGTCTTCTGGTAACATGTTGAATTTAATTCCTACAAAGAATCATAACCTAATTCCAAACCAATCAAGAGTTGAAGGCACTTCAACCCCCTAAACCCTAATCAGGTTGATTTGCTGATTTCAAGGATAGATCTTGGTGAGTTTTGGGTTGAAGAACCCAAACGGTCTCAAGACCATTTGGGGGTTCATCCAAACGGTCTCAAGACCGTTTGGAGACAACCCAAGACTGTTTGGAGGTCTAGGGTTAAAGTAACTTGATGGTTTGAGGGTCCAATCACGATAAGTTGAAGAATTGATAAAAATGCAGATTTTAGACCTAATTAGAATTCAACCCTTATCCAACCGACTTGGTTTTTGATGAAATTTTGGACAAACGGTCTCAAGACCATTTGGAGGATGTCCAAACGATCTCAAGACCATTTGAGTCATGTTTGGGCCCAATTGGAGGTCAATTGATGGGTTCAACCTTGATTTGATTCACATTGTTGAACATTGATGATTATCCGATTGAAAACCCTAATTGAGTTGGATTCAACCCTAATTGGCTTTCAATTGAGGGTCAATTTGGTGTCCAATTGATTAGGGATAATCCTAATTGACTCAATTTATAAGTGGTTAACAAGGATTTGGCCAATTGAAGGCTTCAACATAGATAACCATAATCTATTATAACCTTGGAGTTGCTTTTGAGGTCCAAACGGTCTCAAGACCGTTTGAGGCCAAATGATCTCAAGACCGTTTGGGGCCAAACGGTCTCACGATCGTTTGGGCTCAAACGATCTCAAGGTCGTTGGACCAATCGATCTCAAGATCATTTAAGATGAAATGGTTTCAAACCGCATAGCCTCAAACGGTTTAGAGGTCAACTTTCTCAAACGGTCAACGCACCCATGCGATCTTGGTGACCCATGCGGTCTTGAAGGTCAAACCCTAATGGTGACCCATGTTTACACTTAACCAATTGAAGGTGTAATTGGTTCAATGATGGTCTAATCAAAACCCTAATGGTACCCTAGGACATTAAGGGACTAAGTGACTAATGAATTGACCCTTGATGGTGATCAATGGTGTAATTTACCAAAATACCCCTAAAGGGTTCAACTAAAGGATACCTTGTTTTAATCAAACCCTAATCACATGATAGTGGTGGTTTGGCTTATGATAATCAATGAGGACTTGACCCAACCTAATCTAGAGTGGTGTAATCACCATATACTAGTAAGAGGAGAGAGAAAGTACCATTTATGGTTGAAATTTAATTAAAGTACCTTCAACACATATGAATGTGCCTGATTAGGGTATGATCCACCTATGTGAGATCATGGAAACCCTAATTATGATAATTGATGAATCTTAATCTAATCTGAGGGCATCAATGGTGATGTTACTCATACATAATGATGTTATGAGTTTAATTCACCATGAAGTGAATAGTAAACCCTAGTTCTAGGGTGATAACATGTAATGTGAATAGTAAACCCTAATTAATGAGAAATCAGAGAACCTGACTCTTATAAGAGTATGAAAGTACAACTTCTAGAATGAATTGTTTATTGTTATTAATTGAATTGACCATGCAGGTTCTTATATGATGATGATCATATCCAGGTAAGGATTATGATATCATATTCATTGAAAGCATGTCTTTAAGCTTTATGAACAATGAAATACCATGTTGCCTAGTAAGTGGCATCTTATGAGATTGATAGGCTGTGAGAGCCATGTGTATAATCAAGGTCATGCTTATTAGACGACTTGTGATGAAATGATTAAGAGATGATAATTGATGTGAGTTAGACCTGTTACATTTAGTATTCTTCTTTCATAGATGCTATGCTAATGATTAATGTTTGTGAACATGTATGATGTTAAAAGAATACTGAAATGTACCTAACTAATCAAGTATAATCATACCATGTAGAGCCCTGATCATAGATCCATCATTGTCAGAAGCTATATGATGGTGAAACAGGTTTTCCTAAGGGAATTCCTGGATCACATACTTTTGAGTATGTGGGGAATATGGATGTGTAAATCCTTACATCCTAGTGTAGGAATTGATGTAGATGTATCTTAATCCATCAACCCTTCACTATATGTTTATGCTTTAATACAATTCTCTCGAGGAAATTCTTATACCGCATCGATGAGAGATAAACAAGAAATCTTTCGATGACGAAGAGAATACAGAATGCCACTGTGACTCTAATAGCGAAGTACCAGATTACCCTGGTGAGCTATAGTAGCAGAGACACAAGATGTCCTGCAAGTTATCCTCACTCTGACTGAGGAAGATGAGGTCATAAGAATCCGGCTCTTTTGATGACCTAGGTATGATACCGATGCGACTTAACAGTGATCAGTTGGAGTATGAGCGGTATACCTCATCTCTACAGGGCATAATGATGTTTGTAAAACATAATCAACCGCGTAGTATATCTTCTTAGGTTAAACTATGAGATACTTGAATGATGTTACAATGCATAGTACATATGTTGTTCATATTTCCTTAAATGTTGATATTCTACTTATTATCAATCTGTTGTTGATTGCCTTAAAAGCGTTTGTTACTTATGATGTTCTTTGATTTGCTATATAAAGCTTCTAGTGGAGAGTTATAACTCTCGCTGGGACATTTATTTAAAATTGTCTCACCCCGTAAATTTCAACTTTTTAGGTGGTCGTCGAGGACGGAGGAACCAGCCTACAGGTGACCAATACCAGCAGCAGCAACACCAGGAGCAGCAGTGAATCTCAGGTGGAGATACTGACTGCTGAGTTTGTAGTTAGATAGTCCTATGCCGTCTCTGTACTCTCAGGTCTTGGAGTTAGTGGTCTGAGATTTTAGTTTTAACTCTTGAGATTTTTGTATCATGTTGTATATAATTACTCAAGGAGTAATTCAATAGAGATGTAAACAGTTTATCTCCTTTCTATGAAAGAAGTTTTTATGATTTCAATATCTTGTTTCAAAAAGTTTTAATTTCCGGTGATTTTTGTATTCCACTGCTAATCAAATGCTTCCACTGAGTTTATATCGTGGTTTTGGAGATCGGAGCCCACATATTAAGTGGTATCAGAGCTCTAGGTTCGCTGAGTATACAGAGACATAGGACTTAGGATGTCGAGTCTATCCTTAGTGTTCCTTCCTTATCTAATAGAATCTTCTGCTCCTCAGGAGAAGAAGATATATAAGGATGTATGAGCCACATGAAGAGTACGTGGCAGAGAGTAGTGTAGCTGCACCACAAGGCGGTGCAAGGGTTCCAGAAATAGAGCAACCTGTACCTGAGCAACCCAGGGAGCCACCCGAGTTTAACCCAGCTGACATGGGTAACCCAACTGTGCAAGCTATGTTCGGGCAGTTTATGACTGCCATGACACATATCACCGACAGGATGCCCATGCCTGCACCTAGGGCACCTGTCCAGCCTGAAGGACAAGGTATCAGGATGACGTTCAAGCGACTTCGTCATGTCGGAGCTACCGAATACTTTAGGACAGCTGACCCCGCAGATGCTGATCTGTGGTTAACAGAGTTGGAGAAAGCTTTTAGGATTCTCAATATCCCTGAAGCTGAGAAGGTCAGACATGCTGTCTATCTTCTCAAAGGAAGCACTGGTCACTGGTGGACCATGGAAGAGCAGAAGAGACCTGGAATAGAGATCTCGTGGGAAGACTTTTGATGAGAATTTGTCCTCAGATATTTTCCAAAGACCTTCCTAGACGAGAAGATCTCTCAGTTCGAGAGACTGAGGCAGGGCATGATGAACATTAGTGAGTATGAAGCTAAGTTCATGGAGTTGTTGCGGTTCTGTCCACACATGGATGCCACAGAAGAGGAAAGAATCAGAAGGTTCGAAAAGGGTTTGAATGCCGACATGACTACTCCCGTGTATGCCTTAGAAAACCGGGAGAGATTCTCTACCTTCGTTGAGTCAGTCCAAAGGATAGAGAGATCTGTGGTTGAGAAGAGGCAAACCCAGAAAAGATATCCGCAGTTCCAGGGTTCTTCATCTAGGGACTTTAAGAGGCCTAGATTCTCTACACCTACCCCTCCACCACCCAGATTAGCTCTCAGACTCAGTGGTCTCCAAGCAAAGGTAGAGGATGGGGTCTACCGCCTCAAGAGACTCATAGTTCGACATCAATGTCAGTTACTGGACCACCGAGACCACATCAACAGGAGAGAAGCTGCTATAACTGTGGGAAGGTGGGACATTTGATGAAGGATTTCCGGTCTAGGCCTGTCAGTGTGACACAACCTCCGAGACAGAGTCAACATGGATCACAGAGAAGGAAATCCCAAGGAGCAGCTCGAGGACATGGACAAGCGTCTCAAGTTGGATCATCAGCACCAACTCAACCCCAGGCGACAATGAGGTTCTATGCTATGAACCCACCAGATGCAATGGTCAATCCACGGGTTGTGGCAGGTCTGATGGAACTTTTATATTCTTATATGTATAAATCCTATGTTGTATCTGTTCTAATTGACCCGGGTGCTACGCACTCCTTTGTCACTCGAAGAGTGATTTGCAAGTGCAATATGACAATCAGTCATAGGGTAGATAGCTTGTTTTTGGAGACTCCGTTGAGTGGGTCTGCTATTTTGCAGGAGGTATGCTCTCCCTGCATCCTCTTCTTTTCTGATTACCGCATTCAAGTGGATCTTATACCACTGGATATGCAAGGATTTGATATAATCCTTGGGATGGATACCTTAGAAAGATATAGAGTTGTTTTGGATTGTGAATCCAAGTTGGTTGTGTTTGCTGATGAAAGCAACACATGGATCTTTCAAGGAGAAAGAAAGATTCTGCCCACCTGTCTTGTGTCAGCTATGGTTGCTGATAAGCTGATGAGGCAAGGATGTTATGCATTCTTGTCCCATGTGGTAGATATTACCAAGGAGAGCCCCAACCCTGCTGAAGTTCCTGTAGTCAGGGAATTCGAGGACGTATTTTCTGAAGAACTTCTTGGTATACCACCGCCTCAGGAAATTGATTTTGAAATCAATTTGGTCCCAGATACACAACCCATAGCCCAGACACCGTATAGGATGGCGCCTGCCGAAATGGCAGAACTCAAGAAATAGATTCAAGAGTTACTTGAGAAAGGTTTCATCCGACCGAGTACTTCACCTTGGGGTGCTCCGGTTTTGTTTGTTAAAAAGAAAGACGGGTCAATGCGGTTGTGCATTGATTACAGACAACTCAATAAAGTAACAATAAAGAATAAGTACCCTCTGCCGAGGATTGATGATCTTTTTGATCAGTTGCGTGGTGCAACAGTCTTCTCAAAGATAGACTTGAGGTCTAGATATCATCAATTCCGCATTAAGGATAGTGACATATCCAAGTATGCTTTTAGGACAAGATATGGTCACTATGAGTTCACAGTTATGTCGTTTAGACTAACTAATGCACCAACTGCATTCATGGAACTCATGAATAGAGTCTTTGGACCTTTCCTTGATCAGTGTGTTGTCGTCTTTATAGATGACATTCTGATCTATAGTAAGGATGCTCAACAACACGAACATCATCTTCGCCAAGCTTTGACCTTGCTAAGAGAACATAAGCTATACGCTAAGTTTAGCAAGTGTGAGTTCTGGTTGCCAGAAGTATCTTTTCTTGGTCATGTGGTATTTTTCTCGAGAATTCGTGTTGACCCTAAAAAGGTAGAATCTGTTCTACAGTGGGAACAACCGAAGACACCGACGGAGATTCGAAGTTTCTTAGGGTTAGCTGGCTACTACCGAAGGTTCATTAAGAACTTCAGTTCTATAGCCTTACCCTTGACCAAGTTAACCCGGAAAGATGTTCCTTTTGCCTGGAGTGATAAGTGTCAATAGTCCTTTCAGCTGTTGAAGGAGAGGTTGACAAGTGCACCTGTGCTTGTGCTACCTGAGCAAGGTAAGGGATATGTGGTTTTCTGTGATGCCTCCAAGAATGGACTCGAATGTGTGTTGATGCAGGATAAGCAAGTGATTTCTTTCGCTTTCCGACAGCTTAAGAAAAATGAGGAGAACTATTCGACACACGATCTAGAGTTGTCTGTTGTGGTTCATGCCTTGAAGATCTGGAGACATTATCTCTATGGAGAAACCTTCCAGATTTTCACAGACCACAAGAATCTTAAGTATATCTTCTCTCAGCATGAACTTAACATGAGGCAACGTCGCTGGATGGAGTTAATCAAGGACTACGATTGTACAATTGATTACCATCCAGGGAAGGCCAATGTGGTTGCAGATGCCTTGAGTAGGAAATCAGCAACATCAACCATGGATAGAGCACAACTAAGTTCCTTAGTATGCTCTAGAAGAGATATGCTTATCTCTTTAAGGCAAGACAATGTGCAGTTGAAGGTATCATTGTTAGCCGGTTTGTTAGCTGAGATGCATATTAAACCTACCCTAAGAGAGTAGATAAAGGAGGCACAGCAAGTTGATGCTGCATTCCAGCAGATCAGATCTGAGTATGGTGATGAGAAGCGAGATGGTTTCCATGATTCATATGACCAAGTGGCATGCTATCATGGGAGGATGATAATACCAGATGTGGATAACCTGAGGAAGTTAGTCCTAGAGGAAGCTCATTCTTCGATGTATGCTATGCATCCAGGGAGCACTAAGATGTATCGAAACTTAAAAGATATGTATTGATGGTCTGGGATGAAGAAGGATGTAGTTGAGTTTGTTCTGAGGTGTCATGTGTGTCAGCAAGTTAAGGCTGAACACTAGAAGCCTGCAGGAACAATGCAACCTTTACCCATACCACAGTGGAAGTGGGACCATGTGACCATGGACTTTGTTGTTGGCCTACCCAGGACAAGCAAAGGACATGATTCCATTTGGGTAATTGTTGATAGGTTGACAAAGACAACACATTTCTTACCTATCAAAACAACCTATTCTGCTCAAAGGTTATCACAGTTGTATGTTCAAGAGATAGTGCGTTTGCACAGAGTTCCTGTCACTATAGTTTCTGACAGAGGTCCCCAGTTTACAAGTCATTTTTGGGAGCGGTTACACAGAGCTTTAGGCAACAAGTTAAGGTTTAGTACAACCTTTCACCCACAGACTGATGGACTGTCAGAAAGGACTATACAGACCTTGGAAGACTTGTTGAGAGCATGTGTTCTCCAGTTTATCGGAAGTTGGGATCTACATCTAAGCTTGATAGAGTTTGCCTATAACAATAGCTATCAACATAGTATTGATATGGCACCTTATGAAGCTCTGTATGGTAGACGTTGTAGATCACCCTTATGTTGGTATGAGACTGGTGAGCATCAGTTGTTAGGTCCTGATCTTGTGCAGCAAACTACAAAGAAGATTAAAGTTATACAACAACAACTTAAGACTGCTCATGATAGACAGAAGTCTTATACTGACAGACGTCGTAGACCCTTAGAGTTCCAGGTTGGAGACAGAGTGTACCTCAAGGTCTCACCATGGAAAAGAGTCCTTCGTTTAGGAAGGAAAGGGAAGTTATCTCCTAGATTTATGGGACCTTACCCAATTATTGAACGAGTTGGGAAAGTAGCCTATAAACTAGAGTTACCTCCAGAGTTGCAGAAGTTACACCCTGTGTTTCACATTCCTATGCTGAGGAAATATCACCCAGACACCGGGTCAGTTCTACAACCTATGGAAGTAGAATTGAATGAAGATATAACTTATGAAGAGGGACAAGTTTCAATCCTTGATAACAGAATTAAAAAGCTAAAGAAGAAAGATATAAGCCTTGTGAAAGTCTTCTAGAATCATCGTGGTGTCGAGGAAGCCACTTGGGAACTAGAGGATGAGATGATAAGGAAATACCCTGCTCTTTTCTCCTAATATGTTTTATCGATTTCGGGGACGAAATCCTTGTAAGGGGTGGATAATTTGTAACATCCCTGACCTGGGTTATAAACTAACCCTAGATGTTTTTCTTAAATATGTAATTATATAATTGTGATTACTCCCTGTCATGTAATTAAGTTCCTCAGGAACATATACTTTCAATTTTGCCCTTTTTAAACAAAGTTATAATATTGTTTTGTAATACAGGGACCTATGTGCAAATTACCCAGTTAAGGGGATTAATTTGCAAATTTCACAGGTTAAGATGTTTCTCTGATAATGAGACATCATATGAGTGAATATGATGAGTTTTGATGGATTTACCAGGCTTGGGCATCAAGCTACAACTTGTCGAATGATCCTTGTGCTTAAAACCCTAATTTTGGAGTAAAGTGTAATTTACACAAAATGTGGGGTGCAACTTGTAAAATACACATTCTAGAGTATCTTTTATGACTCTTGACATCATTTAGAGTATAAATGATAAAAGGGCCACTTCAATGAATAATCGGATAAGAAGAATGATCTTTGTGGATAAAATTCACCTAATATGAGTAAGGAGACTCTTCATATATGTACCTTAGTTTGTATGTTGGTTTTCTCTACCCTTAGATCTTGAGTTTTGATGGGCTTTGCTTAAGTTGAGATGTTTTGGTCGTGCCTTAGAAAGAAGGAGGGAGTTGGATGAGAAATCTATGGTTTACAGGTCCTTATGGTGAAAATTAGCCTAAACTATATAAGCCTAGTTCCCTTGCAAACCAACTAAACGTATCCTTTATCCTCTTCATTTCTCATATTTCTCAAATGACCAAGGCAGAGCTCTGGAACCCAAGGAGACGACCAACTAGTGCTAAGGTGAGAAGGAACCATCTTCTAGCTCGAATTCTTGGATGAATTCCTTTTATAAGGTTGGTTCTATGGTTAACTTACTTAGGTTCTTTGTTCTAGCCGACCATCCCCATCTTTTCCTTGGAGAATCACCTTTGGCCAACTTGTGGAGCTCAAGACGCCATTAAAGGCTTGAAGCTTGGAAGCTTGGATCTCTAGAAACAACATTTGAGGCGGGTTTTATAACTCTAAACTCCTTGCTTTAGTATGCATATCTATGTTCTTGCAATTTAAGTTTACTTCTTCTTCTACCCCCTCTTCCTTGCACTTTTACAAGCAAATCCGTGGTATAACCGACCTGAATAGAGGTTGAAGATGATGGGCGTGAATTCCTACGCAATTTATCAAATGACCTTGGACCCTTTTGGTCCAAACGGTTGCAAACCGTTTGAAATCAAACGGTCTCAAACCGTTTGATCTCATGCGGTCTTGCAAGACCGTTTGGAATCAAACAGTCTCAAGACCATTTGATAGGGTTGACCAAGGGAGGACCATTTAAGGGTCTTCTGGTAACATGTTGAATTTAATTCCTACAAAGAATCATAACCTAATTCCAAACCAATCAAGAGTTGAAGGCACTTCAACCCCCTAAACCCTAATCGGGTTAATTTGCTGATTTCAAGGATAGATCTTGGTGAGTTTTGGGTTGAAGGACGCAAACGGTCTCAAGACCATTTGGGGGTTCATCCAAACGGTTTAAAGACTGTTTGGAGACAACCCAAGACCGTTTGGAGGTCTAGGGTTAAGATAACTTGATGGTTTGAGGGTCCAATCACAATAAGTTGAAGAATTGATAAAAATGCTGATTTTAGACCTAATTAGAATTCAACCCTTATCCAACCGACTTGGTTTTTGATGAAATTTTGGGCAAACGGTCTCAAGACCGTTTGGAGGATGTCCAAACGATCTCAGGACCGTTTGAGCCAAGTTTGGGCCCAATTGGAGGTCAATTGATGGGTTCAACCTTGATTTGATTCACATTGTTGAACATTGATGATTATCCGATTGAAAACCCTAATTGAGTTGGATTCAACCCTAATTGGCTTTCAATTGAGGGTCAATTTGGTGTCCAATTGATTAAGGCTAATCCTAATTGACTCAATTTATAAGTGGTTAACAAGGATTTGGCCAATTGAAGGCTTCAACATAGATAACCATAATCGATTATAACCTTGGAGTTGCTTTTGAGGTCCAAACGTTTTGAGCCCATTTGGACCAAACGGTCTCAAGACAGTTTGGGCTCAAACGATCTCAAGGTCGTTTGGGACAATCGATCTCAAGATCGTTTAAGATCAAACAGTTTCAAACCGCATAGCTTCAAACGGTTTGGAGCTCAACTTTCTCAAACGGTCAACGCACCCATGCGGTCTTGGTGACCCATGCGATCTTGAAGGTCAAACCATCCAAACGGTCAACGCCCCCAAACGGTCTCAAGACCGTTTGGAGGTTGAAGGTTGAAACTCTTTGGAGATTTTTAGGGTTGTTTATACTTAATCAATTGAAGGTGTAATTGGTTCAATGATGGTCTAATCAAAACCCTAATGGTACCCTAGGACATTAAGGGACTAAGTGACTAATGAATTGACCCATGATGGTGATCAATGGTGTAATTTACCAAAATACCCCTAAAGGGTTCAACTAAAGGATACCTTGTTTTAATCAAACCCTAATCACATGATAGTGGTGGTTTGGCTTATGATAATCAATGAGGACTTGACCCAACCTAATCTAGAGTGGTGTAATCACCATCTACTAGTAAGAGGAGAGAGAAAGTACCGTTTATGGTTGAAATTTAATTAAAGTACCTTCAACACATATGAATGTGCCTGATTAAGGTATGATCCACCTATGTGAGATCATGGAAACCCTAATTATGATAATTGATGAATCTTAATCTAATCTGAGGGCATCAATGGTGATGTTACTCATACATAATGATGTTATGAGTTCAATTCACCATGAAGTGAATAGTAAACCCTAATTCTAGGGTGATAACATGTAATGTGAATAGTAAACCCTAATTAATGAGAAATTAGAGAACCTCACTCTTGTAAGAGTATGAAAGTACAACTTCTGGAATGAATTATTTACTGTTATTAATTGAATTAACCATGCAGGTTCTTATATGATGATGATCATATCCAGGTAAGGATTATGATATCATATTCATTGAAAGCATGTCTTTAAGCTTTATGAATAGTGAAATACCCTGTTGCCTAGTAAGTGGCATCTTATGAGATTGATAGGCTGTGAGAGCCATGTGTATCATCAAGGTCATGCTTATTAGATGACTTGTGATGAAATGATTAAGAGATGATAATTGATGTGAGTTAGACCTGATACATTTAGTATTCTTCTTTCATAGCTGCTATGCTAATGATTAATGTTTGAGAACATGTATGATGTTAAAAGAATACTGAAATGTACCTAACTAATCAAGTATAATCATACCATGTATAGCCCTGATCATAGATCCATCATTGTCAGAAGCTATATGATGGTGAAATGGGTTTTCCTAAGGGAATTCCTGGATCACATACTTTTGAGTATGTGGGGGAATATGGATGTGTAAATCCTTACATCCTAGTGTAGGAATTGATGTAGATGTATCTTAATCCATCAACCCTTCACTATTAGTTTATGCTGTAATACAATTCTCTTGAGGAAATTATTATACCGCATCGATGAGAGATAAACACGAAATCTTTCGATGACGAAGAGAGTACATAATGCCACTATGACTCTAATAGCGAAGTACCAGATTACCCTGGTGAGCTATAGTAGCAGAGACACAAGATGTCCTGCAAGTTATCCTCACTCTGACTGAGGAAGATGAGGTCATAAGAATCCGGCTCTTTTGATGACCTAGGTATGATATCGATGCGACTTAACAATGATCGGTTGGAGTATGAGCGGTATACCTCATCTCCACAGGGCATAATGATGTTTGTAAAACATAATCAACCGCGTAGTATATATGCTTAGGTTAAACTACGAGATACTTGAATGATGTTACAATGCATAGTACATTTGTTGTTCATATTTCCTTAAATGTTGATATTCTGCTTATTATCAATCTGTTGTTGATTGCCTTAAAAGCTTTTGTTACTTATGAGGTTCTTTGATTTGCTATATAAAGCTTCTAGTGGAGAGTTATAACTCTCGCTGGGACAATTATTTAAAATTGTCTCACCCCGTAGATTTCAACTTTTTAGGTGGTCGTCGAGGACGGAGGAACCAACCTACAGTTGACCAATACTAGTAGCGGCAACACCAGGAGCAGTAGTGAATCTCAGGTGGAGATACTGACTGCTGAGTTTGTAGTTAGATAGTCCTATGTCGTCTCTGCACTCTCAGGTCTTGGAGTTAGTGGTCTAAGATTTTGGTTTTAGCTCTTGAGATTTTTGTATCATATTGTATATAATTACTCAAGAAGTAATTCAATAGAGAGTAAACAGTTTATCTCCTTTCTATGAAAGAAGTTTTTATGATTTCAATATCTTGTTTCAAAAAGTTTTAATTTCCGATGATTTTGGTATTCCAATGCTAATCGAATGCTTCCGCTGAGTTTATATCGTGGTTTTAGAGATCGGAGCCCACAGTTGATGATCGGGTCAATATGTATGTCTTGCATAGATGTCAATCATTTCTGGTATGTCGAAGATGTAGGTCGACATGCCTGATCCATCAAGCTATAATCGACACACTACCATTAAGTATTGTGGCCAAGGTTGATCGAGCAGTGAACTCTTGGACTGAGAGAGCAGAAATTTGTGAGTGTAAGGCTACATGAACTAATTGATTGGATAAAATGCTTATTTGAATACAAAATGGTCTAAGAAAGGCAGTTAAATTGGGGTGAATATCCATTCATCAGTGGGTGAACCCAAGAGTGGGAAGATGACCTATGGGGGAGGAAAAACCTTAGATCTTGGGGTCAGGTTGTGGCTAGAAAGCCTAACCTCCTCCTGTGAACCAAGAAGACGCCCTAGGTTAGGACCTTCCCTATAACGGTAAGTTGACTAAGTCAATTAAAGATTGAGGTAACCCTAATTGTCACCTAAAGAGAGGAGAATTAAGGATATAAAATATGAAAGCACATATATTGAGTATGATTCTTTGAACCCAAGTATGCCATCTCTGAAGAACATAAGGAAAAGTCACTATGGAAGTGGCTGATCGTATGAGACTGAGTCCAGAAAAGAAAAGTTGCCATGAGTTCAATGAGGGGATATAAAATGAGTAATGAACATCATAAGAGATGTAGGAAATCGGTTTAAAGAATTGCATATAAAAATAATGTGCTTGAAAATGGTTAAAGTTGTGACATCTCAAAAAACCCTTGGGAAGGATAAAGTCCTAAGTCAATCCTAAGGTCAAGTAGGGTGTATTAAAGGTACATAGGACCAATGGGATTAAGAGTTGATTGTGCCCTGAATGCATAAGAGCACTGTGGTCGAGAGGTAACAACTAGGTTAGCCTAAGGTCCATGACTTAGGAGATTAGCTACCTTCATGATGATCATGTAGCCTAATGGATGAATGTGAGAGGCACTCCTTAGATGCATAAGGATGAGATCACTCCAAAAAATACCTATAGACCCCAAGGAAGTGACTAAGGCTCATAATATATGAGCTGTAAATGTAAAAGATATAAAGAAGTCATGTAATAATGAAAGCACAAGAGGATTTGTGTACAAACTCATGAGTGAAAGAGGCATTTGACTTCATGAGATATAAGAATAATGTGGAATTAAAAAGTATGACTGGTTTAGATTCATGTGGAGAATGATTTAATTTCAAATATGAAATTGAAAGATAATGTGTGGATGTACCATCTCTGCTCTTGGAATGGAATGAACTTTGTTTTTGGGCTGAAGTCAAATGCTTATTTCATCTCATTATGAAAGGGAGAGATTGGGTACACACATGTTATGCTTAAAATGGACATACAAGAATGAATACATTAAGTTGAATTTAATGACATGACCTAGGATTGGAGGTGTTACCTCACTCTTATGTGAAAATAATAAATGAGCAGTAGGTTGAACAGCTAGGTGAAAGGATAGTCACCAAGAAAAATTAAAATTGCACATGAAAATGTAATTTCCAAAAGATAGTATCATGTAAATACTAAGCACATAGATATACCTTGAATTGGATTTGTGTACCAATCCTAGTAATGATGTGAGGAATTAGCATATCAATAAAGGTGATTAAAGATAATCTCAGTAGGTTTTCTTACCCTAAATTGTGAAATTAAGTTTACTTTTAATTCACCTTAAAGATACTAGGTATGAATTTTGGGGACACAATTCCTATTAAGGAGGGGTGAATGTTATATCCTCAATTTTGCTAAAATTGAATGATATAAATATAAGGCATGTTTTAATAATAATTTTTTCCAATAGTATTATTTGTAGAATAATAATGTTGATCACCTTTGTGACATGGGTGCTTGTGGCACAAGTTAAATAAGAGGTTTTTGCACTTAAATAAATAAACACAGATTTATGAATAGATAAATAAGTGAACTGTCAAGTTTCCAAGAGAAAATAGAATACATTATGTTTTAGATAATTAAAGAAATGATTATCTAGCCAAGAGTGGCAACACAATGTTTAAGGCATCACAAATACATTATCCCAAATTAACTTTTATATACTGAAAAATAATAATAAAGAGAAAGAGAATTTAAGAAATGTGGAGAAAAAGGATACTTCATGAGATAATTGTATTATTTTAAATAATGATTAAAAGGAAAAAAATTGTATGGGAAAGACACCCGAATAAATCATCAAATTAATAAATTGGGAATGTTAATAAATTCCTACAATTAATTTGATTAATATCAAAGTGTGAGGGAAAGATTAATCAAAACACCCCATAAAGTGTTATGTATTCCTATGTGTTCCTTAATGGATTTTGGTTGCCAAATACAAGTCCTAATAAGAATATGGTGGTATCTTTTCATTGTGTAAGAATAGAAGGCAAGAGTTTCATATAAAGGAATATGTTTAATTACTTTCTAAAATGAGATACTTTGCTTTTCCATAATATTAGTTGGCGTTAAGTTGTTTTATAAAAGAGATGTGCTTTAATACCTATAGAAAAACAATAATGTGTGATTATAGACTATCATAAGCGTCTTGCCTTTTGACATCGTCTTGGTACACCAAGGGAGAAAGAATAAAGGAAACGTGAAGGGAGGTGAAGAAAAGATGTATTATCAATGACTAATGTTATTAATCACCTTCATTTCTAGAGGTTCATGATATATGAGTCTACCTCTTACCCGTGTGCCTACAAGAAAGAAAATGAGTTCAAATCCCTCACCCATCTCTTTCCGCTCCCCATCATCATACTAACCCTAGAGGCCTTCTAGGGCCTATATAAGGATCTATGTGAAACCCAAATTGATGAAGGGAAAACTGGGTGGAAACGCTGGCAACACTTCTCTAATTTTGCAATTGTCAAGAGGGGTCCTTTCTCCTTGTGAACGACTTGGGACAGCAGCGCTGTAAGACATGGTTGTAGGCTGACGTTCCAAGAGACATGCTTGACCATGGGGGGAGCGGTTGGGGAAACCAACTTTTAACTAGCAACACTTTGGCCTGATATTGATAAAAAATCCTCTATCCTACAAATCGTAAGGGGCATAATTGAGTAGTTCATGGGCGGTAGGGTATTTAGTGGCTAGAAAGGCCTGATGTCTAGTCACTATGGCTGCATTCCTCGCTGGAGTTTTCAAGAATAGATTGACATGTGTTTGGATGCAAGGAGAAGTCGTGGTCTATGAGAGAGGAGATGAGAGAGAGCAGTAGAGAGGAGTAGCAAGAAGCTAGTGTGAGGAGAGAAGGATGGAGTTGAACTGAAGGGAGAAGTAGAAATGAGGGAAATATTGATGAGTGCATACTCATCATGAAATTCAATTACCTTTTTGGAACCCTTTCATCTCTATTCCACATCTTTTCACCCTAATATGAATCATAATGCACAAAACTACTTAGTGATTCAATAATCAAGATTCTAACGGAATATCTTTCATTTAATGCAGGAAAATCAAGCAACTACATGCATACGGTCTCAAGACCGTTTGGATCCTTGCAGTCTCAAGACCGTTTGAGTCCACACGGTCCCAAGACCGTTTGCTGGAATACACGAAGAACAAGACGAAACCAGTTGCCAAAGAAAGCCATTCGGTCTCAAGACCGTTTGGTCCCATTCGGTCCCAAGACCGTTTGGTCCCATGCGGTCTCAAGACCGTTTGGTCCCATGCGGTCTCAAGACCGTTTGGTCCCGCGCGGTCCCAAGACCGTTCGATGCGCGCACAAGGACCGATTGAAGAACTAAAGCCGCACGATCACGCCAAGGCCAGGACCAATCAAAGCAAGACCGTTTGGCACCCAATCGGTCTCCAAACCGTTTGGTGCCCAAACGGTCTCAAGACCGTTTGACGCCCAAACGGTCTCCAAACGGTCTCCAAACCGTTTGGTGCCCAAACGGTCTCAAGACCGTTTGGCGCCCAAACGGTCTCCAAACCGTTTGGGGTCAGATATGAAACTATAAATAGACCCCCAGGGTCCCCTTTTGAAGGCATCGGTTCCGGACGCCGACAGGCTGCCAGAGCACCACCCCGATCAAGTTCCACTCTACCTACTGTTGGTGTTGCGTCCAAGGAGGCCAAGAAGAGAAAGAAGACGGAGCAAGGAGCGCATCTCCTTCACCGGGCTGTGTCCACCCTCTGCACCGAGCTCATGGAGGATCTATCTTTCTCTCCTATCCTTCTTGTATCTCGCATCATGGGCGAGTAGTCCTCTTTCGATGGGGTGCGGGGATTAGCCCCGCTGCCCATGCAAACCATGTTCTTTTGTTAAACTTTCCATGGCAATGTATATAACTCTTCATTTTGTCGTTTATCGTTAAGCTTGTAGGTTGGTTATGTGCGTGTTTTCATCTTTGTGCTCCCTATGTTGTGAGAACTTCTATGCATGGGTATGAATGTCGTTTAGCATGTTAGACTCCTTGACGAGAACTTCCGATGGGATTCCTTGAGGTCGTAGGTGTGTGATCCGCGAGGGGATGAGCCATCTAGCCTTCGGTGACGCTTCTGTGCGCCTGACGCCCGTATGGGGGTTCACAGCCTTAGTTGGATTTTGTATCTTCGTGCTTTTTGTCGATGTTTACACGTACTATAGTCGCTTATTTGCTTAATGGTTGACGCGGTTGACTCCTTGACGAGAACTTCCGACGGGACTCCTTGAGGTCGTAAGTGTATGATCCGCGAGGGGACGAGCCATCTAGCCTTCGGTGACGCTTCTGTGCGCCTGACGCCCGTATGGGGGGTTCACAGCCTTAGTTGGATGTTGTATCTTCAGAGCCGTAAGACATGTGATCCATATGGCGATGAGAAATCGACTGCCTATGGTGATGCTTACGCGGACCTGACGCCCGTATGGGGGGTTCTGCAACAGCTCTATTTGGAGTGTTATATCGTGCCTGGATTGTTTGCAAAAGAGTATGTTTGTGTGTGTAACGGTGGTTAAACCCGGTACCATCCCAGCGATTCCATATCATTGATCTAAACCCATCTTTTATTCCGCATTTACTTTCTTGCAATTAGTTTAATCAAACCCAAATCAACCAATCGTTCTAAATATTAGTTTTACTTGAGCTAGATCTAACCGACAAAGATTCTTAAAAACGTTGTCCTTTGGGTTTGATCCTCAACTATACTGCGATAAGATCCGTCTGCTTGCCGGTGGTATTGTTGCACTTGGTTTTGGTAAAAGCTCGGGGATATAAACTCCGAGTGAATTTGCTAGTGCATTCAAAAAGCCACTTCAAATTCTGGCGCCGTTGCCGGGGACAACGGAATCAGTCAGTCAAATCTAATTCTTTTAAGACTAATCTAGGATTTTTGCTTTTCTTTTTAGAACAATCGCTTATCTTCTTGATCTTTATTCTACTTTGTGGATCTCACTTTCGAATCCCTTCCAATTTCAGGAGTTCTTCAACGTTTAGTGCATGCACCGTTCGGATAGTCTCGGACTCACAGCAAGCTTTGATCCCAAGATTGATAGAACCTTCCATCGTTAGATCCGAGAGAATCAAGCAAGGATGGCGCAAGAGGAAGAAGTAGCCCGAAGAGTGGCTCAAGCCATCAATGCACAAAGAGAGAGACTCATGCAAGAAGCCCGAGCTGCAGTTCAACATTTGATCTTAGCAGCACAGGTAGCAACACAAGCAGCAGAACTTCAGAAAGATCTTAGAGAGTTCTCTATCCGAAAGGCCGCGAATGTCTATCATCCGGTGCAGCCTCCTCCCATCGAAGCTGCCAACTTTGAGATTAGAGCACATTGGATAACTTTGCTTCAAAACAACCCCTTCTACGGCAAACAAGCTGAAGACAGCCAAGGTCATCTTCTCAGATTCATCGACCTATGTGCTATGATGAAGCAAAATGGAGTCTCTGATGATGCCATTCGACTCCGTCTTTTCAAGTACTCTCTTGCCGATAGAGCCATTAGTTGGTACAATTCACTATAGAGTGAAGTACCCATCACCACCTGGGAGCATCTCCAAAATGCTTTTCTGGAAAAGTTCTACCCCCCATCTCTTACATATGAAATCAGGGGACGAATCACAAATTTCACTCAAGTTCCAGGAGAAACCCTTGCCGAAGCTTGGGATAGGTACAAGGAGCTCCTACGCAAATGCCCACACCATGGAATTCCAAAGAATCAACTGATAGAGATATTCTACAGGGGTGTGGAGGATGACGTAAAGATGTTCCTTGACTCCTCGTCTGGAGGGAACTTCATGCGGCAAAGTTACGACAACGCATGGAGAGTAGTCACCCTGGGAGCAGAAAATCAAGCCAATTGGGGCAGATCTGTTGGTAAAGGAGTATTAAAGGTAGCCATGGCTGAAGCTATCCCGGAATACAAATCTATAGCTGAAACTTTGAAGGTCTTAGTTGCAAAGAAAGATCATATAGAATCATCACTTGCTGCAATTGGAAGAGGACATTCTCCTACTAGGCAACAAGAACAAGTCAAGTCCACTTCTTTGTTTTGTGAAGTATGCAAAGGTACTAATCATTCCACATTGTCATGCAATGTTCTCTACGATGTTGTTTTAAGCAATGCCTGTGGACAAGGAGATAATTTCCAGATGGAAAATCTTAATGCTATTAACACCATCCTTGGGCAGAACTCTTACAATCCGAATCAAAATAGGAATCACCCAGGTTTCCAGTACGGGAACCCTTCAGGAGCTATGAACTCACATCAATTTGGTCCGAACAATCAACCCAGGGGCCCATCTGGTTACCAATTTAACCAACAACAGAACTTTGGGAATCAAGGAAATTTCAAAGGGAATTTTCAGAACAGAAACTACAATAATTATCAGAACAATTCTCAGTATCAGAACCTGAATCAGCAGCAAGGTCAGGCAGGATCCATCCCCCCCGATGACAAGCTATCTACAATTGAAAAGTTGTTGCAAACACAACAAACGATGATAGCCAACCAACAAGCCCAACAAAAGGCTATTGAAACTCAACTAGCTCAACTTGCTGCTAGCATAAAGCCACAAGCTGGAGTCTTTTCCGGACAACCTGAGAACAATCCAAAACATCTTGAACAGCTGAAGGTGGTCACCACTAGATCAGGGAACGATTATTCAGATCCCCCAGCAAAGACAACTGTGGTTATCCCTGACGAGAGTGAAACTATGACAAACCAAAACTTGACAGCTCTGGAATCGCAATCAAAGGAAAGCAAGACTAATAAGGGAAGTTCTGAAAAAGTTGCCGATGAAGAAGTAGAGACGCCAGAGCCAGATATTCCTGTATATAAGCCTCGTGTTCCTTTCCCATCCCGGTAGAGGGAAACCAAGCTTGACACTAGATTCATCAAATTTAAGGAGGCTATGAAGAAACTCCATGTTGATATACCATTCCTAGATGCTCTTAATGAGATACCAGCCTGGACCAAGTATCTAAAGTCTCTCCTCACCAAGAAGTACATCACTGAAGAGTATGAAACTTTAAAATTGGCTGCTACCACATCAGATATCATACTAAGCAAGATGCCAATGAAACAAAAAGATCCAGGATCCTTCGGAATCTCATGTCACATTGGTGACTCATCATGCAAGAAAGGATTGGCAGATCTTGGCGCAAGTATTTGTATTATGCCGCTGAGTCTATGCAAGAGATTAGGGTTCGCAGAATTGCTTCCTACTTCTATGACCATTCAACTTGCGGACAATTCGATAAAAAGACCGTTAGGAATTCTCAAAGACATCTCGGTCAAGGTAGGCAAGGATGCATATGTTCCATGTGATTTTGTCATCATGGACATAAAAGAAGACACCAAATACCCTCTTATCTTCGGCCGTCCGTTCCTCACCACTACTAGAGCCCTTATCGATGTTGAAGCAGGAACCTTACTGCTCAGGTTAGGTAAAGAAACTCTGGAGTTCAAAGTTTTTGAAAGCATGAGAAGACCAAGTATACAGGAGGAAGTCTATCTGATAGATTGTGTTGAGCAAATGTTGCAACTAACTCAAGAATACCACGAGTCACATGATCCCTTAGAAACTGCTCTATCCAACCTATTTAATGACAAACCTATTGACCAACAAGATAAGGAAGGCATCGAATCTCCCAACTCTGCTAAAGAAAATGCTGAAGCTACTCACGAAGAACTAAAGACTACCGGAACTACAGAAGAAACTAATGAAAAACCAGAACCTCCTGAAATGAAGCCCCTGCCTGAAGGGCTGAAGTATATGTTTTTAGACGATCTCAAAACTTGTTCTGTGATCATAAACTCTGATCTAACAACCAAGCAATAAGAGAAACTTCTGGAGGTATTAAGAGAGAGCACGAAAGCCATAGGCTATAAGATGAGTGGCCTGACAGGAGTCAGTCAAGTCTTGTGCATGCATAAGATCCCCATGATGGAAGACCATAAGCCAACCATCGAGCATCAACGAAAGTTGAACCCGAATATGAAGGAAGTGGTCTGTCACGAGATCATCAAACTTCTTACAGCTGGAATAATATACCCGATATCGGACTCACCTTGGGTAAGCCCAGTTCATGTGGTACCCAAGAAAGGAGGGACAACCGTTATAAGAAACGAAAACAACGAGCTCATCCCCACTCGAACAGTCACTGGGTGGCGGATGTGTATTGATTATAGAAAATTGAACAAGGCCACTCGAAAGGATCATTTTCCTATGCCCTTCCTCGATCAAGTTTTAGAAAGATTGGCCCATCAAGAATATTTCTGTTACCTGGACGGTTACTCTGGATTCTATCAGATTCCCATACATCTAGACGATCAAGAAAAAATGACTTTCACCTGTCCCTTTGGAACATATGCTTTTAAAAGGATGCCTTTTGGTCTGTGTAATGCCCCTGCAACTTTTCAACGTTGCATGACTGCCATTTTTGCAGGGCTTACCGAAACGGTTATGGAGGTCTTCATGGACGATTTTTCTGTATATGGGGACTCCTTTGATTCCTGTCTTAAGCATCTCTCCATGGTCCTCAAACGTTGTGAAGAAGCACATCTGGTGCTGAATTGGGAGAAATGCCACTTTATGGTAAAGGAAGGCATTGTCTTGGGCCACAGGGTTAGCAATAGGGGAATTGAAGTTGATAAAGCCAAGATAGAAGTCATATCTAAATGGGCAATTCCTACAAATGTAAAAGAAGTTCGCACTTTCCTTGGTCACGCTGGATTCTATAGAAGGTTTATACGTGATTTTTCCAAGATAACAAAGCCGATGACCAATCTACTTTTAAAAATGTTGATTTCAATTTCAATGAAAATTGCGTCAAAAGTTTTGATACGCTGAAGAAAGCCCTTACGACTACCCCCATCATTAGAGCTCCCGATTGGGACCACCCCTTTGAAATTATGTGTGATGCTAGTGATTACGCGGTGGGTGCAGTCTTAGGACAATGCATAGAGAAGAAACATTATGTGATCTATTATGCATCGAAAACCCTCGACGAAGCTCAAAGAAATTACGCTACTACTGAAAAGGAACTTTTGGCAGTCATCTATGCCTTCGATAAATTCAGATCCTACCTTACTGGTTCGAAGGTAATCGTTTACACAGACCATGCTGCTATCCGTTACCTTATGGCAAAGAAGGATGCTAAGCCAAGGCTGATCAGATGGATACTCCTTCTACAAGAATTTGACCTAGAAATAAGAGATAAAAAGGGACGGAGAATGTCGTGGCATATCACCTCAGCCACATCCACACTCTGGATGCTGAAGGGATTCCGATAAATCACTCCTTACCAGATGATCAACTTATGAGGGTCTCAAGATTAGAACCATGGTATTCCGACATTGTAAACTACCTTGCCGCCGGAATCATCCATCCCCAATATACCAGGAACGCTCTGAAGAAATTTATCCATGATGTGAAGCATTACTGTTGGGATGAACCATATCTTTTTAAACTCTGCGCAGATGGATTGTATAGACGTTGCGTCACCGAAGAAGAAGCCCATTCTATTTTAGAACAATGTCACTCAGGATCTGTAGGTGGCCACATGACCTCAAAGAAGACAACTTTGAAAGTTTTGCAATGTGGTTTCTTCTGGCCGACTTTATCCAAAGATTCCTACAATTTTGTCCAATCCTGTGATAAATGTCAAAGGGCCGGCAATATAACCAAGAGAGATGAAATGCCACTGAATTTATGGCAGGAAGTCGAGATATTTGACGTTTGGGGAGTGGATTATATGGGTCCATTCCCACCTTCTAATGGATTCTCGTATATCTTAGTGGCAGTCGACTACGTTTCAAAATGGGTCGAAGCTATTCCAACTGCCACTAGTGATTCAAAACCCGTCATCAAATTATTCAAAGATATCATCTTCCCACGGTTCGGAGTTCCGCGAACCGTGATTTCTGACGGAGGCTCCCATTTCATCGAAAGAAGCTTTGAAGCTTTATTAGGAAAATATGGTGTCTCACATAAAATAGTTTCACCATACCACCCACAAACAAGTGGACAAGTTGAGGTATCCAACCGCCAACTTAAGTCTATTCTCGAAAAAGCCGTCGGACGAAATCGAAAAGATTGGTCAACAAAAATCAACGAAGCCTTATGGGCCTACTGGACCGCTTATAAGACTCCCCTTGGGACAACCCCTTTTCGATTGATATATGGAAAAGCTTGCCACCTGCCAGTCGAATTAGAACATAAGGCATGGTGGGCAATAAAACAATTGAATTTTGATATGCAAGAAACAGGACAAGCCAGGATTCTGCAACTCAACGAGTTGGATGAACTTAGAATGATAGCTTATGAGAATGCACGTATCTACAAAGAACGAACAAAACTCTGGCACGATGGACATCTGAAAAGAAAAGACATACAAGTGGGAGATCAAGTTCTGGTTTTCAACTCAAGATTACGGCTATTCCCAGGAAAACTCTGTTCCCGCTGGTCCGGACCCTTCATCGTCAAAAACATCTCACCACACAGTGTTTTCTCTCTATGGAGTAAAGCGACAGGGGAATTCATAACAAACGACCACCGCTTGAAGAGATATTTTACCTCGACTGACGTTGGCATTGACACAATGATAGAACTGGCAAATCCAAAAGACCCACCATGAAGCTAAAGGACTCTGTCGAGCCAACGACATAAAACAAAGGCGCTTGTCGGGAGGCAAACCGACCAATAAATTTATTTTACTTCTCCTTTTTCAAATTCTGTTTCTTACCTCATAGTTAAATTTTCCTTAAATAAAATTTGCCTTATGCGATAGTTCTCTTTCAGTTAACGAGATCGGAGTGGCGCTGATCAGAACGAAATCATTCTCGGCAGTCATACCTGGTGTTTCCTTTCCCCTCCATCTTGAATTTAGGGTTTGCTCGAGGACGAGCAAATCTCTAAGTTCGGGGTGGAGGGTGGGTGGTATGTATTCCACTTCCACATACACACCCTCTTTTCATACTCGATATGTCTCTATCATAAAATTTTTCAAAATTTTGAACAGATACCTGATGAAATTTTGACTTTTTGACTTTTGTTGATAAAAATGTAACTAATTGTTTGCTATGCATCTTCTATCATAACATCCTCCTTTTTCGAAGAGAATCCTCAAGAGGAATGACTTTTGAAACTTGCCTCTTGCCTGAAACCATCCTGTGAAGCTTATGATTCCTAACATCATAATACTTTTTACAAAATGATAAGTATCTGTCAAACTGATAGGGACGAAACACGTCGTGCTTTCTAACTAACTAGTGGAACAATGGCTCGGAAACCCCACCGGATCCGCATCAAGTCATTATTTGAGCAGAGTATGATGAAGAGAATAACCCGGTTTTGAATTGTAAATCAAGTTGCATTCTGATCTGAACTCTCTTCTACACTTCTTCTATCATCTTCATATCCCTCCATCCATCAATACCACCAAAATAGCCAAACTTGTGCCAAACCCTAAGTTCGGGGTGGCACACCACTTTCCCCGTATCCGCTTCTTCCATACCCCTTCCAATAAATAGGGGCGTACCACCAAAAATGCAATCTCGAGTCGAATAGAGGAGAGATCTGCAACAAAAAGATGCCAAAGTGCACATAAAAAGAAAATGCAATCTCGAGTCGAATAGAGGAGAGATCTGCAATAAAAGATGCCATAGTGCACACAAAAAAATGCAATAAATGAAATTGCAAAACAAATAAAAATCTCGAGTCGAATAGAGGAGAGATTTACTTCTTCTTTCCATACCACCTTTCACTTCCTTTTCTACCTGAGGGCACAACACATGCCCCACGATCTTGAACTACACCAGTGTCAGATCGGATGCATACTTGTTGATTCTACGGGTATCTCGGAACTCCTACAAAACTCTTCGACATGCTTGGTGTTGGAAAAAAAAGTAGGGAGGAAGCGTTGTTGGGAAACAAACTCAGGAACGAAGCTATGGAAAGACATGTTTAGTGGTCCCAGGAAGTTAAGATACTCATCCGTACTGAGCAGAAAGTAAACATTTGTGATGTGAAGATGAAGAAATCATACGGATAGAAAGTATTTCATTAAGCAACAGTTTCAAACTGTATGTTACTCGAGGACGAGCAACGATTTAAGTTCGGGGTGTTTTGATGAGTGCATACTCATCATGAAATTCAATTACCTTTTTGGAACCATTTCATCTCTATTCCACATCTTTTCACCCTAATATGAATCATAATGCACAAAACTACTTAGTGATTCAATAATCAAGATTCTAACTAAATATCTTTCATTTAATACAGGAAAATCAAGGAACTACATGCATACGGTCTCAAGACCGTTTGGATCCTTGCGGTCTCAAGACCGTTTGAGTCCACACGGTCCCAAGACCGTTTGCTGGAATACACGAAGAACAAGACGAAACAAGTTGCCAAAGAAAGCCATTCGGTCTCAAGACCGTTTGGTCCCATTCGGTCCCAAGACCGTTTGGTCCCATGCGGTCTCAAGACCATTTGGTCCCATGCGATCTCAAGACCGTTTGGTCCCATGCGGTCTCAAGACCGTTTGGTCCCATGCGGTTTCAAGACCGTTTGGTCCCATGCGGTCTCAAGACCGTTTGGTCCCACGCGGTCCCAAGACCGTTCGACGCACGCATAAGGACCGATTGAAGAACTAAAGCCGCACGGTCACGCCAAGGCCAGGACTGATCAAAGCAAGACCGTTTGGCGCCCAATCGGTCTCCAAACCGTTTGGTGCCCAAACGGTCTCAAGACCGTTTGACGCCCAAACGGTCTCCAAACCGTTTGGTGCCCAAGCGGTCTCAAGACCGTTTGACACCCAAACGGTCTCCAAACCGTTTGGTGCCCAAACGGTCTCAAGACCGTTTGGCGCCCAAACGGTCTCCAAACCGTTTGGGGTCAGATCTGAAACTATAAATAGACCCCCAGGGTCCCCTTTTGAAGGCATCGGTTCTGGACGCCGACAGGCTGCCAGAGCACCACCCCGATCAAGTTCCACTCTACCTACTGTTGGTGTTGCGTCCAAGGAGGCCAAGAAGAGAAAGAAGATGGAGCAAGGAGCGCATCTTCTTCACCGGGCTGCGTCCACCCTCTGCACCGAGCTCATGGGGGATCTATCTTTCTCTCCTATCCTTCTTGTATCTCGCATCATGAGCGAGTAGTCCTCTTTCGCTGGGGTGCGGGGACTAGCCCCGCTGCCCATGCAAACCATGTTCTTTTGTTAAACTTTCCATGACAATGTATATAACTCTTCATTTTGTCTTTTATCGTTAAGCTTGTAGGTTGGTTATGTGCGTGTTTTCATCTTTGTGCTCCCTATGTTGCGAGAACTTCTATGCATGGGTATGAATATTGTTTAGCATGTTAGACTCCTTGACGAGAACTTCCGATGGGATTCCTTGAGGTCATATGTGTATGATCCGCGAGGGGACGAGCTATATAGCCTTCGGTGACGCTTCTGTTCTCCTGACGCCCGTATGGGGGGTTCACAACCTTAGTTGGATTTTGTATCTTCGTGCTTTTCGTCGATGTTTACACGTACTATAGTCGCTTATTTGCTTAACGGTTGACGCGGTTGACTCCTTGACGAGAACTTCCGATGGGATTCCTTGAGGTCGTAAGTGTATGATCCGCGAGGGGACGAGCCATCTAGCCTTCGGTGATGCTTCTGTGCGCCTGACGCCTATATGGGGGCTTCACAGCCTTAGTTGGATGTTGTATCTTCAGAGCCGTAAGACATGTGATCCAGATGGCGATGAGAAATCGGCTGCCTATGGTGATGCTTACGCGGACCTGACACCCGTATGGGGGGTTCTGCAACAGCTCTATTTGGAGTGTTATATCGTGCCTGGATTGTTTGCAAAAGAGTATGTTTGTGTGTGTAGCGGTGGTTAAACCCGGTACCATCCCAACGATTCCATATCATTGATCTAAACCCATCTTTTATACCGCATTTACTTTCTTGCAATTAGTTTAATCAAAACCAAATCAACCAATCGTTCTAAATATTAGTTTTACTTGAGCTAGATCTAACCGACAAAGATTCTTAAAAACGTTGTCCTTTGGGTTCGATCCTCAACTATACTACGATAAGATCCGTCCACTTGCGGGTGGTATTGTTGCACTTGGTTTTGGTAAAAGCTCAGGGATATAAACTCCGAGTGAATTTGCTAGTGCATTCAAAAAGCCACATCAACTATCTCCCTGCTTCTTTTATCTTAGACCTTCATATTTTCCCGTCAAAGAAGCTCCCACTTTGGTCGGGTGTTCACCACCACCTGCTCGGTCATGCACCCTACCAAGCCATTGAGGGGACACGGTTGTACCTTGAGCCTCCTTTGGCCTTGCAATGGCTGGGGCCAAGGAGGTGATGCAAATGCTAATCCCTTTGCCTACGATAGATGGACGTTGTGTGAGGAAGGAGACGGTCGGGAGTCAAATGACCAAATGAACCCCCGCATACGACGGACCCTCATCCACCCAGGTAAGGGTAAAGTCATACTTTTGTTATATTTTTTTAAGCCATAACAGTGATGGAGCATGTGGATGAGGTGGCCAAGGTCCATTGGTCGGGCACTACCACATGGGCCTTGTATATAATACTTGTTAGGCTGACGTGGCCTAATCTGAATGGCCTAATACTGATAATTTTACAATTTTTGTAGTAATTACTAGGATGATCAAATCAGAACAAGTTATATATGAAAATTTATCATCAGAATGAGGGGACTGCAAATAAAATATAATTGAGACTTGACAATGCTTCCTTTTCCAAAGGAAATGCAAATATGGGTTTAAGTGGTGATTGAAGTATATAAACTCTAGTTTTGAGTATTAACATGTTAAATATGTTAAAAAGCCTTCTTTTATGTTATTATCTAACATTGTTGAACTTAATGGTCATACTTAATATGAATTACGATTCTTGAATCATTAAACAATGAACATGGGAATTGGAGTATCAAACATAACCCTAATGGTAACTTGATACCACAGAAACCTAAACCCTAGATTAGGGCCGAATAGGGTTTTATCTAACTAAAGTGATGGTGACAATTTAGGATTTACATACTTGTAGATTTGAATGTTTGATTTGCTTTCTTGGACAATATCTATGAAGGCTCACCATCGAGGTACGTGGTTACATTTATGATTACATGTATCGACTTCTGATGTCTTCCAAGGGTTTGTAAAGATTGAATGAATGATATTTGTTGGACGTTTATTTATTTCATGCAAATTATAAAGCCCCTATTAGTATCACATAAAGTAAATAATAATATTCTCAACCATAGGCTGAAATATATCAAGGGGTGATGCACATGAGATCTGGAGGGGACATTGATCATGTCCAAGATAATATTTGAAGTAAGGGTTAGAATATGAAAGAAAATACATGTTCTTATGTGCAAATAATTGATGGTTGATTATATGTACTTGTGATTATTGGATGAACCCACGTGCCACTATAGAAATATAATGACCATATTTTGTTTGTTGGGTTTTAGGTACCTGCTAATTATGAAGATGTCAACATGTGATAAGACAGATGGAAATTACTTGAAAGTATTAAAGATAGGCTAAAGGAGGATTAGATAACCAGTTACTTCTTCCCAACAAGTATTATGAGAAATATGATTGTAACATTTTTAAACAATATTTGGAATAAATGAAATTATTTGTTGTTATTAGTTATTTGCTAAATCTGGATCTTTGGAAATATAGGTAATGGCTCTCAACTTAAAGGGATTTCCTTAATTGGGGGAAGCTGAAAGTGAGGACATTACAGTTGTACATCGTTCCTCTCCCTTAGAGAGAGAAAGTTGATGTTTATCCTCTAAGTGTTGGTTGGAAAGAATAAGAGTGATTCCATGGTGCTATATATGGACTACTGATAGTTGGGTAAGACCACTAGAAAGGATAGATGGTTGATTGATTAGTGGGAAAGTGCCATAGTGTTCCTCCAGATAAACCTATGACCTGTATATCAATGGACAAGAATTAGGGTAGATGACATAAGTTGCATGGACATTACAAGTTCATGGTTGTGCCGTTGGGACTAACCAACACATCAACATCATTTACGGACTTGAAGAACATAGTGCTCAGGTCGTGTCCTTATGAGTTGTGGAAAGTTTTGATCGATAACATCTCAATGTACTTCAGGGTTGGTCAATGGCATGGTCAACATCTTTACTAAGCCCTAGGAGTGTCCAAGAAGCAGTAAAAATGTGACAAGTTCAACAAGAATATTTTGGGATTATGATATGTATGTTAAGTATGTTGCGTAAATCCAAGTTAGGTGAAGATAGTGGTGAAGTGTAGCAACCTGAGACACCGACAGAAAGCTAAAAAATACTAAGTATAGAAGGACACTACAAGCGGTACATTCAGAATGCCATCGTCGTTGCTTTACCCATAACAAGGTTGACTAGGAAAGGTGTTCCTTCTTGTATGGAATTATAGGTGTCAATGTTGGTGTCAATATTCTTTCTAGATGTTGAAGGAGAAGCTGACAAGTATTTCAATATTAATGTTTCCATAACAAAGGGAAAGATACATCACCTTTTGTAATGCTTCAAGGAATGGTTTGGGATACATGAAAGGAACAATTTTGATATATCATGTGAAGAACGTGCAATGGCAGCCAAGTATGTAACAAGGTATGGCAAAGATATGGTCAAATACACAGTTGTCATATGGCCAATAAGAAACATTAGAAGCTGACAGATATGAGGATACAATGAAGGTTCAAAACAATCTTGTATGGTAGAAATATGGTCAGACCACCATTGGGATGATTGAAGAATATTCTAAGAATACATTCTAGGAGATATCCACCTAATTGATTGAGTTTCTTACTATGATGACCTTCAGAGGAGCATAGACATGACACCATGTGAAGTTACATATGATAGAACAATTTGAGATGACCAATAGAATTCCAAGTTGAAAGTTACTACCAGAGTTGTATAGGTGGCACAACAGTTTCTATGATCCATGATTGAGGAACTGACACTCTAGTACAGATCAAGCAATACAAAAGTGGAGGTGGAGTTGAATGAGAATGTTCCTTGTGAGGAGGTTTCTGTGTTAACCCAGGATGACATGTTCAAGAGATAGGGGGAAGAAAATGACTTCTATGAGAGTGATGTGAGATCAACGTGAGATGAAAGTAACCATGTGGAGGTTTGTGTATGTGGCACATAAGAAGTACCCATATTTGCATGCCTTGGATTTCGGGGGAGAAATTCCTATTAGGGGTTTACGGTTGTGAGACCCCTAACCTTGCTTTTTGGTTGAACATGCTTGCTTATCATAATTCAGTGTTTAAGAGCTTAATTTAATCCTTTGAGGTGCTTTCACATCATGTGATAAGATCAAGCTTCAATTGGCCCAGTTTGGACGTTGTTTGAGCAAGTTATGCAATTTTATGCACGTTCTGTACTTTTTGCAATTTACCCATATAAATGGTTTTTCTTGCAATTTGTCATATGCTTATGGTGCCTTATATGTTTTATTATCATGCTTGATCTTGTTGGGTCTTGGGGTTTCTTGTTGCACCTTGTTTTGGTGGAGATACCTTTCTAAGGTTGAGTTAGGGTTTACACCCTCATAGATTAACTACCTTTCAGGCCATAACACACTGATCCTCCTATTTGGTTGAGATCTGATGGTACTTCTAGTAAGAGGACAACCGTTGTCCACCCTAGGAGGTCATAATTTGATGGCCTAGTAGACTCCCATGACCAATGAAGTTTCTTCTTTGCATGGATGTGACGTTTTAGGCCATGGACACATGGCAAACCTAGTAGGACACCTCAAGCTTATCTTTATTATTATCCTTAAATTTATATACCTTACCTCTTACACTCAAACAAACCCTTTGGACTACTCTCTCTTCCTTTCTGTCTAGATCTTCATCCTCCTTAGATAATTGGAGAAGAAGGTGTCCAAGGTAGAAGAAGGTGGTCGATCTCCTTGCATGAGTTGCTAGGGTTCAGAACTATCCTCCTTTTGAGCTTGTGAAGCATCCTTTGCGTGTTCTTGACCTAAGAAAGTAAGTTCTTCCTTCTCTCCTTTGTTTCCCTTGTTTTCCTACCTCCTTCTCCCTTCTTCTTGGTCATGGCCATGGTGTTCTATGGTGGAGCTTGCTCTAGAGCTTAAGAACCCCTCTTTCTTCCTTGACCTAGGATTTGCTCACTTTCTTGGAGAAGAAGCTTGCTTGTCCATGTGGAGTGCTAAGCTAGGGTTTCCTTCCTCTTGTGATCGAGCTAGATTTCTATTTGCAACTTGTTCTTCTTCCAATTTCTCCACGTTTACTACTCACTACTACCTTGCATGCTCATGTTTTTGGTCTAAATGAAGTTTTATGTATAAAGAAGCTACCTTTTCCTACGGTTTAAGTTTAAGTGATTATCTTGAGTAGTTTATTACCATGTATGGACATTAAACCTTGTATATATATCTGAATTGGTAGAAGAAACCTTAGACCTTGCTTCCATATGAACTAACAATGGTTTTTGCTTAATAAAAGATGGTTATCTTTAGGGTTTGTGGTCTGTTTTCCTTCCTTCCTCTGTAAACTAATGGTTTGGTTATCTTTCTATTTTTCTTAGCCATGATGTGCCAACCGATGGTGGTTATTTAGTTGTTATTTTGGGTTCTTCCTTATGCTCACATCCGATGATCATGTTTTCCCCTCCACAAATTATGGCTTTGCTCTTCAAACAATGGGTTACATTTAGGGTTTTGAAGGCTATTTTCCACCTTGGTGCACAACTCGATGGACTTGCCTTTGGGTGCTCTTTTTCTGATGTCTTTCATGTCAACCTATGGTCCTACTTTGGTTTCTATTTTGGTTCCATTGGTGATCAACAATCATTGGTTTTAGTGCCCTAGTGTGGCTTCAACCGATGGCTTCCCTTCCCTTCATCTAATGATGGTTTTCTATTGTGTTTTGCTGGATTCTACAACCTGTTAATGATAACCAATGGAGGTTCTAAGTGTGGATGGATCTTTTGGTCCATCAAGCAATGGCTGATCTAACTCCCAAACTCAATGGTTCAATGACCTACAATCACCAATCGATGGCTCTAAAGGTTGTACACTCGATGGTGTCAATCATGGAGAATCTGAATTCATGATCCAATGGTGACACTGAGTGTCACAACCGATGGGGGTCATGGACACCACAAACAATGGTGGTCCTAGATACTTCAACCAATGGCTTTTTCTAAGTGATCAATTGATGGTGTCCCTTGAGCTAACAACTGATGGTGCTTCTCATGTTTCCAACCAATGGTATTCCTTGTGCTATCATATGATGGGTTGACTAGGTTAAGTTGGTGACTCTTGTAGGTCATCACTCAATGGTTTTCCTTAGACATGTACCCAAGGTCTTAATTGTATCTCAACTGATGGTTTTGTCTATTCCAACGTTTGTCGGTTTTGGATGGAGATCAACATCTGATGGGTAGTGCTTAATGTCCAACACCCATTGGTTTGAGTGAAACTTATGTTTTGACAGTTTGATTACAATGATGTAGAATTGATGGTTCAATACTCATGTTTTTGTAGTATTACCTTTTCCCTCATATGAGTGTGATTGGTAATCATCATAATGAGTTGATGTGCAACCCTAATGTAGCACGTCTTGTTACACCTAACCCTAACATAAATAAGTGATAATGGTTAATCATGATCATCCCTCTTGAATGATTTGTAGGATGATGGAGCACTCTCTTATTGTTATTGTAACTTGAATGTGCTAACTTAAGGTTATCATAGCCTTATAATTGAGCTTTCTTATGCCAAATGTGTACACTATGGCCATGTTTGGTTTGGTGGAAGGGATAATGATGGGATTTATCATGGAAGAGGATGTGATGGTACATGTGTTGGAAATGATGTTTTGTTTCTTATCCCATGTTTGGATATATATGGGATAGGATATTTATAGTGCCTTTCCTTCTTCAGCCTCCTATTTTTCTCTACCGCCTTCAACTCACAGTCCTTTTGATTGATAGCGCTTGCTTCTTCATGTCGTCCCTCTACTATGTTACTAGTAATCTAGAGATTGATACACACTGACTTGGAGTTTCTTCTTGATTAGTAAAGAGAAGTTATAACCAGTCATGATATGGTGTGACTTGGAATGAAGGTCAAAAGGGACATGCCGTCAATGACACTTCTTTCCAAGTCTAACTGCAATTTATTATTAACATATATTTTATCATTATTTGACTCTTTAGGAACTTTTCATATGTTCCTTTTGTCTAAAGAGTAAATTACACAGTCAAAATTTTCTAGATTCCATTTGATTTTTTTATAAAGAGCCAGACGCCATAGTGTTTCAGGTCTTCCATTAGGCTCTGTAGAAGAAGGATTCTGATGTGGGAATTTTTCTAATGGAGCTTACATCATCGATCATATATGAATCAAATTTTTGTATATGTTATTTGATTTTTTTTGTAAATAATTAGACGCCATAGTGTTTAGATCTTGTTTTTGGTTCTGTTGAAAGAAGGGTTCTGATGTGGAAATTCGTTGTTGCTTTTTTAATGAAACATAAATCATTGATCATCGTCAATCCTCTCCTAATTTAATCTTTGTTATAGTGGTAGTAGGTCGATGAGAAAGGGAGGTTCTGATCTCAAACTGGAGTCGGAATGTAGACAAATCAAGACGAGGAAGGTAGATGGCGGTGTAGACTGAAAGATGGTCACAGAAAAGGTTAAATGGAAGGCAGAACTTATAAAGGTAACAACCATAACAAAGTGTAAATCGAGAGTTCGGTTTGATATTGAGGGTGTCCGGGAGGAGAATCGAGATTTGGGTCTCAAGTCAAGGGTGCCCTGGTGCGTATACTATCTGAATACAAGGGAGTAGTGCAGGACTCAAAAGTTTCATATGGTTGGGACTTATTTACCATTGTAGTGACATCCAATATTTATTTTTGTGCAACCAAGCATAGGATTGAGATTGGTAGTGGGATTTCAATCTAATCCTACTCCATATATTGTCAACCAAACAAGGCTTATAAGTATGATGATGGTCAATCACCCCCAACATTCTTATATGTTGGTATAATGAAGGAATACTCCTAATGCTAAGATAACCCTACTATGTTATCTTGTGAACATCTTTTAGCTTTTTAATGCAGTATCATGTTGAGTCTATGTATCACATTTATGGTGATGGTTTGTTGATCCTTGCTATAAGGTATGGAAAGATAATGATGTTCTTGTAGGGAAATATTTGATCGTCTTAATGAACTTTAGGCAGCATAAGCCCTAGTGGATGGGTAATACTCTTAATTACGTGACAAGGGTTGGAACCTGGTATAATGTGATAAGGCTTTGTGTCCAGTATGTAAGGAAATCAGGTGCAGATATAGGAAGCAGAAAAATTAATAAATGCTTGTTTCCCAAAATAGCAATATCACGTAATTAACAATGTATCTAGAAAGGAACATTTACAAGGTTATGCCTGGTCCTAGAGAAAGTCCAATGATATTACCCTTGCAGCAGATGCCTCTTCTTTAGGCAGCAACACACTCCTTCAGCAGTAACATCACTTGAACAATCATCTCCACTGGTGTAGCACCATAGACAATGGTTGACGATGTCCTCCTAGTGGTAGACAATGGCCTCTCACCTCTAGAGTAGTCCACACAGACCACCAAGAACTCCACAATGTGTTACTGGAGACAATGAGAAGGAGTTGTTCCCTCCTGTTAGCGTACTAGTTGCTAACATGCTCTCCCACAATTGTTCTCAGTTGTTCTCTCCCTCGCTATCCCTCTCTTTATCGGGTAGGACTTGCTCAGGCTCTAGAGGACAATAATTTTTAGTGCAACTGATTGTCAATTCTGTATTGGGAAGCCCCCAGTACCCCTTTATTTATATTAGAAGCCATGGTTAGGGTTCCCAGACTGTGTGGGAGTAGAAGGGTCCAGAATCATGAATTATCTAGAACCTCCAAATGACAAGTCAGTCAGTTCACACACCCAACTTGTCGGTTTGTGCATGAGATGATCGGTTGATGTAGTTTCCTATTCAGAATCACATTGGTATTCAATGCCTGATTAATGCTTAACATGACAGCAACATCAATCCTCATTCCAATCCAATTGGAAACTGAATCGGGTGACCCAGAGGGTGAATTGGACATCTCACATAATGAAATGGTCATTTCATATTGTGAGACGGTTGCTTCACAAGTGAAATAGTCATTTCACTTGTCTAGTTCAGGCAAAGTTCAACCAATGATTTCGATTGACCTGACACTCCAACCAAACATGTGAACATGTTGGTTCAAAGTCTAGTGAGTCAATTTTGAACCTCAGCTGTTTAATTGAATACCTAAACACCTTTAGTATTCAATCTAAACATCATTCATGCATATACTCCTTTAATCCAAGGGCATCCTATGTGTGTGACCCTATAGGTACATAATTACATTGGTAGTGAATGTCCATAACCAATTATCACATCACAAGAAAAGAGTGGTGCCTAGCCACACATCATTGCTACCCAAGTAATTTGGAAATTTAGAAAATAACCTCAACCTACAATCTGTGATTTGTGTTACTATGATCGTAAAGTTCCTTTGTCTTTTATATCCAGATTGAACTCAAGGCATGTAATCATCATCCTCTTAACATTCAATCCAAGTTCCTTGAACTAGAGAAAACTGTCTGAGATGCATGTGAGTTCACATATCATATATTGAATCACATGAGTACGAATGCACATTACTCAGTCTCACTTATCAAGTGGCATGTATATCAATCTCCTATAGGAGGGACAAATCCCATCTACATCACTCACACTCAGTCCCCAAGTGACACAACTACCCAATCATCACTATTATGGCAATCCTTATTCAAGGTTATGCTAGATGATATCAAAGCATACATAACGACATGTGATGAATATAGTGAATCATGTCTAAGAACCACAATCACCACTATCACTATGATAGCTGATTTTGACTACCATTCCATGATCTCCATGTATCACTCTCATAGCGGGTTTGTCCAATACACTGTTCTCTAACATATACATGTGTGCTTGACTTGATATCTCATATCATGACTAATGAGACTCTGTCATCAGTCGGCACACACTGTAGTCTTATGTATTCTGTTGTCTATTTTTCTTCCACATTAATATCTGACTAGGGACATAACAAGAATGTGTGTAATCTTAACATTCATATGATCTCATTGTTCACATCATGTACTTGAAGACATACGACATTGAGTAACATCATCTTTAAACATCTACTATGCATGTGTCATCATCTAATGATTGTGACAAACATAATAGATGAAATTACCTTTATTATTATTATTATTATTGTTATTATTATTATTATTATTATTATTATTATTATTATTATTATTTTTATTATCATCATCATCATCATTATCGAATCAAGTATTTAATTCCACATTCCAATCATCATATGTTTTTCTCTCTGGGAATACATACCAACAGACTCCCACTTGTACTTCAAGTCAATCACCCATGAATCGTATTCCAAGTGATCTTAAGTTTTCCATCATGTTTTTGTTGCATAAGAGATTTTATAGCGGGTTAGAAACATTTGCTTCAAGTCGGTATTTTACAAGTTTCACATCTCGTAATTGTGCGACTTTTTGCATGCGATAGAAGTTTTGTAGTATGCTATTTGAGATTCCTTTCCTAACCATTATCTAAATTGTTGTCATAGTATATCTAATTTGTTGTCAATGGTTGCAACCTCACATAAGTTCACCCATATGAACTTCTTGATCCATGTAATATCCTCTATTATTCTCGTAACATAGAGATACTTGGCTTATTTTATAGATTTAAACAATCGTCATTAGCTCGAAACCATTTCAAATTTACCATTTTCTTTAAGGTCAAACATAATATTAGATTGCGATTATTAATTTTTCAATTTATAAGCTTGCATCAGTGTAGCCCTTTACACCCAACTCTTCCTTATTACCATAACCAAGGAACTGATCCTTTTATTTCTTCATAAGCACCTATGGATATTCTTTATGGTAGTCCAGTGACTCACACTAGGATCTGACATATACCCTCTCATCATGTCCAATACATACAATATTCTATATATATCCTTTCATCATTTCCAATACATATGAGATGATTGGATATCTTGTCATCATGTCCAATACATACGAGATAACTTGTATATCCTCTTTTCATGTCCAATACATACGAGATAACATGATACATAACATTGTATTCAATATATATCAAATTGAGAGTCCATATGGCATCTGTCCATGTGTTCCTATTCTTCACAATAATTGGGACACTTAGGCTCCTGAGAGACTAACTCCATGGTACATAGACAAGTTTTCTCTCAATGAGTCATGCATGTTGAACCCTTCAACATCTTGCCAATGTATGTGCTCTTTCTTAGGTCAAGAACTTTTCTAGATATATCTCTATATATCTCAATTCCTATCACATAGGATGCTTTTCCCAAGCCCTTCATATAGAAGATACTTTCCTTGCCAGGTATCAAAATGTGCAGGATAAGGACGTTATTCCCCATCAATATGTGAAATATAAATATGCTCCCTCAAAATCTTTTGTAATCACATATTTCATATTCATTTTGATTCAAGTCAAACTCTTTGACTATCTTGTCAAAGAGAATATTCCAGCTCTGAGATGCTTGCTTCAATCCACAGATTGACCTTTGTAGCTTATATACTTTATTCACATTATTAGATTTATAAACCTTTAGGTTGTGTCACATACACATACTCATAATTATTCCAATTAAGGAATGCAATGTTAACATCCATATGCCAAATCTCACAGTCATACTAAGCTGCAATAGTAAGCATGATCCAAATGGATTTAACCATGGTAACTGCTGAAAGACTTCATCATATTTAACACCTTGAACTAGTTTGAAACTCATTGCAATCAATTTACCCTTCCATGTTGGTCTTCTTAAAATGACCCAAATGCACCCTATGGGTTTTACCCCTTTAGGTGGATCCAATAAGGTCATACCTTTTTGGGGTACATGGATTCCATCTTAGATCTCATGGATTCAAGCCATTTCTCAGTCTCTTGTTTCTTAATAGCTTTCTAGGTAGGTTGTTGACTCATCATCTATGATCAACTTACTACCATTTTGATTTATAAGATATGATAATCTTTCAAACTCAAGGCATGCTCTACTCGAACTATAAGATTTTGTGTTACATAATAAACTTGAGATTCCACATCAACTTGTGATTCTCCTTTCTCCTATTGTATCTCCTTCGGTTCAATGTTTTCTTATTTGTCTCAAACATTTCGAGCTCTACTTTTACTCCCACTTATTCCTTTAGAACTAAGTTCCCTTTCAGGAATACAACCATCCTGATTAACAAAAACTTTGTTTTCAGATAGGGATAAGAGTAGTATTCAACAAAATAATATTTATGTGATTTATGGACGTCAAATCTTTTAAGAAAAAAATTCTTATATAAGCTTTCAATCCTAATCACTACGAAAGACATATCAGGACACCTCCCATGCCATATCTCATATGGTGTCTTTTGAACCATTTTAGATGGTACATTATTTTAGCATAAAGCATGTGACCAATAGGAAGATCAACTAGATTTTATTGATAATCACGCAATGACTTCACAGGGTGTGATACCTTATTTCTAACACATCATTATATTTCAGGTGGAATTCAGTGATACACTCTCATAGTCTCTTCAAAAGGTCCTCAAACTCTTGGTTTCAAATATTTGAACATCAATCACATTGAAGTATCTTAATACTTTTACCAAGTTAGCTACATACTTCATTCACTATCTCCTTGAACACTTCAAGAGATTCATACTTGTATTTCACTAAATACAAACTTCATATCTACTGATAGAATCAGTAAATATAATGAGGTACTAGTAACTACCTTTAGCATTTTTTCCTAAAAGGTCTATATACATCAATATGTATGAGCCCTAATAGAACAATCGCTCTCCCACTACATCTAGTGAAGATGCTTTTGTCATGTATGTCTCTATTGGTTCAATAACTACAAGAGTATAGATAACCAAAAGGTACAACTAGTGGTGTTTAGCCTCTTCCTCTCTCTAGGGCTCCGCTCTACCCTCTCTCTAAAGTCCCCCGATAGCCACCACTGGGGGGAGGGAGCGCAGGTTCAACGCTCTCCTCCCCCTGGCACTCTTTGTCTTTTGACAAGGACTCCATTTGAAGGCTTATGCGGTCCGTAGAGAAAGGGCACGTTGCTGGTTGCTCCGAGTTGATCTCATCTTGGCTATGGGGAAGGCGCGACGAGCGTGTAGTTGGACCTGGACTGCTGTGGCAACTCGACTTCGTCGACTCTGGTCCATCAATAGGGATGGACGGAGTGGAGCCACTCTCCTGGCTCTGGCTCAACTGTGTCGTCCGCAGGCAGAGCAAGGGACCTCAAATCCCCTCTCCTACCGATTCCTTCTCCTCGAGCTGAGAGTCGGTCGCGTTCGTTGCAACGGTGGTGATGAGTCTTCTTCGACTCTGCTTCACCTTGTCCTGCCAGCGGGTGCCCTTCTTCTCCAGATCTGGGTTTCCCAACATAATGGAGGGAGTCCTCAGGCTTCACTTTTTGGCACCCTGACATTGGTCGTTGGCCACCTCTAGTTCAGTGCTGTTGTGGGCGCTCACGACAGGGCGGCACCCTCATCTCAGATGATGGTCGGCTCCGCCCTAGCCCCTGCCACGACGTGATATGCTGCTCGGAGCTTCTTCCTGGTCAAGGTTCAGTAAGGAGTGTTGGGGTCGGATCCTACTGACTTCACCTCCTCTGCTGGGCGGAGGGACACCCCCAAGGTGTTCAACGAACAACCCTTGTGCTGGTTTGCTGTTGTGCGCTTTTCTTCCAGCGACTTGGCAACATCTTAGGGCTCCTGGTGAGGTGCTGCTTCGACGTCGAGCCCACTCGGTAGCACCGAGATAGTATTGTTGCGCTCCAGCGTTACCACTGCTATCTTGCGCCTATGGGTTTCCAGCGGACTTCTTCCTTGGAGTTCGACGAAATCGTGGTGGTACACATGCCGATCTCGCCGTTGGCCTGCTAAGTTCCACTTGATCGACGGTTGGCTCTGACCAATTATTTGATGAGTTTCTGTGGATGACGATGGATTGGGGTTCTTCCAGTCTATCCTTGCAATCGAGATTCTGCTACTATTAGTTCGTAGAGTTTGCCAGACACGAATTGGTGTTGTTCGGTACCTTACCTTAACCTTTGTATATTTTCTGACCACTAATTTCAGAGGATGATCATATTTCTATGTGCAAAGGAGAGATATGATAGTTGGTTTGATCACTGCTCCAGTCATCAGTCTGCGTTTGGAGTCTTCTATGAGATGATGGTTTGATAGGATGGACAATGCTTTTGTAGCTGTTTGAGACAGATAAATTCCAATTAGAAGTGCGGCCTTGCTTGGTGCGTAGATAGAGGCTGGGTGTCCTTCGTCTGCCTTCTGCGCCTGCACAATTTGTGGGTGTCTTTATTGTCAGTGTAGCTCCTCAGATGGTTAGACCAATGGATAGTTAGTCTCTTATTTATGTATTTTCTGGGACGTCTTCTTCTGGTTTGTAGTTTTTTCTGTTTAGAGATCTTATGTTCAAGACCGATTTAATCTGGTCTCTAGTTTTCTTTCTGCAATCCTGCAAAGGGTTAGGGGGTTCGTCTTCTTATATCTAAAGTTTTGGTTTTTTAATAGCAACAGAGTTTTTTCGCCGACCGAAAAAAATAGTATAGATAACCATCATATGCATTTTAGAGATGAATTTCTCATTTATGTGCTCTAGATGATAATGCTATATGTATTCATTGTTTGAGTCATCAAGTCATTTAGTATATGTGCCATACACATTTGTATCTAAAACTATAAAGTATAGTTTATAAGACATAGGACATTTCCGTATAAGATCTCATCTTTAAAAGTGAAATATCAATTTATTCTTATCCACACAAGATACACGATGTTTTCATTAATTACAAGTGCATAATCACAATTCAGTGATTCTATTATGTGCCCATGAATGGTAGATTCCAACTGTGGTGGAAGAAACTCTTGCTCCTTATAGTTCTAGCTTATATCCTGTTAGATCCTGAAGTAGATATCTCTATCTCTTTCTCTTTCTTCTTCCTGAGAACCTCTATAAAGAGGATAGTTCCTTTTTAATGTCCAGACATGTGACAATGGTGACACTTTATTTTCTTTATCCTTTAAGTGAAAAGGACATATTTCTTTTACACTAACCCTTCTCCATATATCGAGTGCAGAAGACTTGGACTTCAGCTTAGCCTCATAACTCTTCTTGGCCTTGCCATTGCCCTAGGACTCAGTTCCGTTGATCACTATCATAGATTTGTTCTTCTTGTTTCGTTCTTCGACATTAATCAACATGCAAAGCATTTGATAAAATGACTATATTATTCATGCAATGATTTGTAGAATCATATCTATAGTCAACTCTTGACCTAAGAGAAATCTCAGTCATTCTACATGCCTAATCATATTGAGCATATGGGGCTCTATTGGACCTCCCTATGTCAGTTTGCACTCAAATAACACTTTGGAAACATTATACCTTGTTTTCTTTACATGTTTCTTAAGATGTGTTACCATGTCAAGAATGTCCATGTTATCATGTTTTTCATGCAACATATAGTTCATACAACATAGCATAAGGTGTTTAATGTCTATGAAATCATTGGCATGCTTCAAGTAAGTATGCAATTTAGTCTTAAGAACATTTAGAGTGGGTTCCTCTGGCTCTTGTTTTTCAAGGAAATAGATCTTTTTCTCATGTTTGAGAATACTTCTCAAAGCCCTTAACTAGAAGTGGATGTCAATTGCGTTTATTTTTGTCCTTTTTAAGGGATGGACACAATAATAATGTGTTTGTGTTTGTCTACAAAAGAAAATTTGTAATTTTTTGGAACATTTTTAATTTGTTTGATTTGATAAATTAACAATATGAATTAGGCATTTAAATTATCACTCCCCCTATTTTGTTAAAATTAATAACCCTCATGTATTAATTAAAAAGATTGCATCGTACTATCTTCTAGTGAGCTAAAATCCAAAATAATTGAATTATTACCCGGATAATGTTAGCGTCCATAACCAATTATTAAGGTAGGCAACTTCTACCAATTGCATCATATGCAATTCTTAGATAGATGACATGCACAACTCTTTTCCATAGTCATATACTTGTCTCTAGTTCTTAATCTCATTAAGACCACACAGTTAAGCTTGGCCCTAAAGCCAACATGATAATAGTGCATCCCGCTTGGCAGGCTCACATTATTACCATCACACTTCCACGAGATAGACAACACACCACCCTTGTGGTGCCCACACTTAGTCGATCAAGATTTTCATGTGTGCTGCTTATGGAAAGCATATAAGACTTAATATTGTATTAAGGGATTTTACATATAAATACATATACATATCCAATCACCACATACTTGTAGTACATAGCATATACATGCTATAACCACAAATGAGAACATGCAATAATTAAAACACACACTAGCGATGCTTATGGCCATACTATCATAATTTCTTATATCCACGAGGAATTACCACCACCTAGGGTCCACATCATATGCAACATGTTGTTGATGAAGATCTATTCTTGCACTAATCTAGGTTGATCAGTTCAACTCTTGAACCGGTCGGCTCACCTCTTGGTTGCTCGGTTGGTCTCCTAAAGTAGTCGTCTAGTTCTTAGGTCCAAGCAGTGTTTGGACACCTCCAGCCAATCGATTCATCCTCCTGTCGTCTATCCTCCTCAATCTTCCAGTCAATTGGGTCATCTCACGAGCCGGTCATCTCGTCTTTTTGCAGATCATCATCTAACGTTGAAACATAAATAAAAACAATCCTACTTCTTATAACATTGTAAAAGGGAAACCTCAAGTTACATTCAAGGAGAAATAGGAAAAAGAGAATTTATTTATATTTGGAAGGAAGAGAGAGGTTTGGTATGCAGACCGAGTAACAATAGGAATAAATAACCACAATCATGCACACATAAATCTAGGGTTATTGGCCATAACCATGCAAAACAACTACCATCCAAACCAATTTTAGGGCGACGGTTGTATATATATATATATATATATATATATATATATATATATATATATATACTATTTTGTGGTGTTGTATGTGTAATTTAATCAAATTTGCATATTACTCATTTTAATATTCACATCATATGCAATAAAAGAATGAAAACTAAATCTGATCGTATTGATTTAAATCCCAGATACACCATAAATTGACGTGGCTCTAATACCACTATATGGAAATCAGGCATAGAAAAAGGCAACAAAAAAATAAAAATAAATGCCCATTTCCCAAAACACCAAGATTGTGTCAACAATAATGTATCTAGGAAGGAAGGTTTGCAAGGTTATACCTGGTCCTAGAGCAAGTCCAACGACATTACCCTTATAGTAGATGCTACTTCTACAGGCAACAACACACTCCTCCAGCAGCAACAACACTCAAACAATCGTCTCCACCGACCTCCTAGTCCAGCAACACAGACAACGGCTAACGATCTCCTCCTAGTGACCAACAATGACCTCCCGCATCTAGAGTGGTCCATGTAGATCATCGATAACTCCACATTGTTCTACCAAATCCAATGAGAAGGAGTTGTCCCATCTAGTTGGTGTACTAGTCACCGACATGATCTCACACAATTGTTCTCATTTGTTCTCTCCCTTGATATCCACCCCTTAATCAGATAGTACTTGCTTGGGCAATCTATTGGTTACCACAACGAAAGAGGATAACAACTTTCAGAGCAATTGATTCTCAATTGTGTGTATTGGGAAGCCCCCAATACCCCTCTATTTATAGTAGAGGCCATGACCAGGGTTTCCGGTCTATTTGAGAGTAGAAGGTTCAAAATCATGAATTTTCTAGAACCTACGAATGGAGAACCGCTCGGTTCACACACCCAACTGGTCGGTTGGTGCATGAGCTAGTCGGTTCACTAAGTGAATTGTCCAGTTCACACAGTTTCTTATTCAAAATCACATTGGTATACAATGTCTGATTAATGCAAAACATGACATCATCATAAATCCTTGTTCCAATCGAATTGGCAAGTGAACTGGGTGACCCATAGGGTGAACCGGTCATATCACATAGTGAAACGATCATTTAGCATTATGAGACGGTCATTTCACTTGTCCACTTTAGGAAAACTTCAACCAATATTGATTCTAATTGATGTGACACTCCAACCGATCGGTTCAACACTTGAACTGGTCGATTAAGAGTCCAGTCAGTCAATTTTAAACCTCAGTTGTTTAATTGAATACCTAAACACCTTTATAATTTGATATAAACATCATTCATGAATATACTACTTTAATCAAAGTGTATCCTATGTGTGTTATCCTATAGGTCCATAATTACATTGGCAATGAATGCCCATAACCAATTATGACATCACAAGCAAAGAGCAGTGCCAAGTCACACATTATTTCTACCCAAGTAATTCAAAACATTGGAGAACAACTTCAACTTACAATCTGTGATTATTGTTACCATGATCGTATAGTTTCTTTGTCTTTGATATCTAGATTGAACTTGAAGCATGGGATCATCATGCTCTCAACATTCAATCCATATTCCTTGAACTAGAGTAGATTGTCTGGGTTGCATGTGAGATCACATATAATATATTGAATCACATGAGTATGGTTGTACATTACTAAGTCTTTTATCAAGTGGACTGGATATCAATCTCTTGAAGGAGGGACAAATCCCATCTACATCACTCACACCCAGTCCCCATGTGTCACAGCTACCCAATGATCACCATTACAACAATCCATATTCAGGGTTATGTTGGATGATCTCAAAGTATACAAAATGACATGTGATGAATGTAGTGACTTCATGTCTAAGAACCATAATCACCACTATCACTATGAGAGTTGATTCTGACTACCATTCCATGGTCTCCATGTATCACTCTCATGGTGGGTCCATCTGATACACTGTTCTGTAACATGTGCCTATGTGCTTGACTTGATATCACATATCATTAGTAATGAGACTCTGTCATCAGTCAACACACACTCTAGACATATGTATTAATTTGTCAATTTTGCTTCCACCGTCATATCTTACTAGGGCATAACAAGAATGTATACACTCTTAACATTCATATGATCTCATTGTTCAAGTCATGTACTTGAAGACATACGACATCGAGTAACATCATTCTTTAGACATCTACTATGTATGTTTCATCATCTCATTACTGGGACAAACATAATATACAAAGTAACCTTTATTATTATCAAATCAAGTATTTAATTCCACATTCCAGTCATCATATGATTGGCTCTCTGGGCATACATGCCAACAATGTGGTGGTATGATGATAAGTTTAGTCTCATGTATGGCAACTGAATAGTACTTTCTGATATTGAGATGAGGAATTATGTCTCACAAAATTTATATCCTCTGAATTTGTTATGTAGAAGTGTTTGATAGAAAAGTATTAGAGTTTTTATGTCCACTTGTTTGATGCAGCCTTAATTCACCCAATTGACATGAATAATCAAGTAAAACCCTAATGTAGTGCCATGAGCTGTAGAACCATTCAATGTTAGAACTTGCCGGATGGGGAAATGAGTATTCCTATGGGAAACTCAAAGCACATATTGTTGACTATGCAGGGTGCTCTGAGAATACATCCTTGTCATCCTGATCCCAAGGTGATTAAGAACGGATACGGTCGTGGCTCAGATATTGTTATGTGATTTGTTTGGCAGTTGTGAGAAAAATTGCAGTTGTGCCTCAGATGATATAGGTGTGTACAACCTAGTTTTGGGTGTCATGACCTTTATACCAAGGATGGGATAGTGTTTTAACAGCTTGACTATATGTTACTTCAAGAAACTTGAATATGATGTTATTTTATTTTCACTCGTACTAACCAAGGGTGGGAAATCTTAGGATGCTGATAATCCTAGATCTTGTATGGAACTGAATAACACTTCACAGTGGTCAGTTGGAGTTTGAGTCTTATACCTCACTCTCCCCATGGATTAACAAAAGACATAATCTAGTTGTGTAGTATATCTGTTAGGGTTATACACAATGCTTCATATTGGATAATAACCTTTTTTTACCCTTTTCACATATACATGACGTATAGTGCAATAATAGAAGTAGCCATGCTTATGTTCTTAGATATACTACTACTGTTGGTTATGTTTTATGATAATAGTCATCTCATATTGTTATCTATGCTCATACTTCTAGTCATGCTTATGCAAATAGTTTTTCTTATGTTGTTAACTCACTCTATTATATAATCTATTCTATCTATTTCAATTGCATAATCTACTTAACTATTTGATTGCTTATTTTCTATAATAAATAAGTAGTGTTGAGAGCTATATCTCTCACTGGGAAATGGGTCTCACCTCATGGGTCACCACATCCCTTTAGGTGATCAGCAACAGCGACAAAAAACGTATAGTAGTGAGGAGGAGTTGAGGTAATGGACCTTAGAGAAGGTTGTTAGATGACTAGTGTGTCCAAGAATCATCCTTGTATTCTCAGGTCCGAGCTGGAAGTTTGTATATAATGTTTGAATCAAATCGAGCCTTTGTTAGCATGTTGATACTTGTACATGTGGCATATGTGGAGGATGTTCTTCTATATGCATGTGGTTTGGCTAAGGCCACATAGAAGTTGTAAATAATTCTTGACATGATACTTGAATATAAGTAAGAAGTTGGGTCCTATGAAAATGTTTCTAAGCAAGATGGTGATGTAGAAATCGATTTTAATTTACCCTCTTTTATGGATATGTGATTAATTAGTAACTGATCATGTTCTGTGTTTTGAGTAATCTCATTTAGCATGATGGGTTCTCTCAAGTCAGTATCAGAGCTCTTAGTTCACTGAGTCTACAGGGACTCTAGGACTTAGGACTAGGATGATGACCAAGTAAGGAACATAATATGTGAATGTGACGCATACTACCTAATCTCAATACTTGGATGCCCTAACTAGATATTCATTAAAGATAAGGTAAGTGTGGAACTCTTAGATTGTTATCTTTCTGATTACTCTGATCAGGTAGTCATTTTTAAATAATATAAAGAGCATAATGAATAAGAAATCATGGTGATAATATCTTAACCCAACCCTATAGAAAGATGAAAATCACATCATAACCTATCAAAACTTGAATTTTTGGTATCTAAAGAAAAGGATACAACACCATGAAACCTAAATTTGGATACAAACAAGCAAAAGAGGAGTTCTTGATGTTGTAGTTCAAGTAGATAACCAAGTAAAAAACGGATAAATATGTGCTAATGAAGTGATTTAAGGTATAAAATCCACAAAAGATGAAGAGAACTCCTGAGATAAGTATGATATGAGAAGACAAATAAGAACAATAACAGAGGAATAAATTAAAACCTAAGTTAATCTCATACCAACCTATGCATGTAAGAAAGTGTTAAAGTAAAAATATTATGACATGTAAGGGAAATTAATGAGGAAAATGTAAAATGTGATGAGTTACCCCTCGGTAAGTGATTGGAAAAATCATAAATTGAGAGGACATACACAAGAATGATGATTAATAAATGAGAAAAGAGCAATGCCATATGATAATCATGACAATTCCTATGCTAATGGCAAGGAACTTAAGCTGAAAAAGGTAAAATGATACATAAAAAGTTGTAACCTGCATGATGAAGATAGAATCAATAACCCCTTTCTAGTAATCCATGGACAATGTTGTTGGGTTGCATAAGTGTGTTTTCCTTCATGTTCCTTCTTTTAGAGGTACAACCTTCAAGTGAATCTTATGCCACTTGGTACATGTGGATTTTCTATAATCTAGAAGGTGGATCCTTGATATAGTATGTGGTTGCTTTGGGCTATGGTCCAATGATCGTGGTGATCTATGATTAGAATGCCTTTTGATATTTCCAAGAGTTAGGAAGACCCCTCTTACATGTTTTGCGTTAGTTATGGTGGTGGAGAACTCATGGTATAAGGATGTGAATTCCTTATAGCATAAGTGGTGGATGCCAAGGTGATGAGTCCTAGTATCCGAGGTGTGCCAGTAGTACATGAGTTTGAAGAGGTTTATCATATGAGTTTTACAATGTTCCTCTCCCTTAGTGAGAGAGAGAGTTGATGTTGATCTTCGAAGTGTTGTTTGGAAAGAAGAAGGGTGATTCCATGGTTCTATATATGGACAACCAATAGTTGGGAAAGACCACTAGAAAGGATAGATGGTTGATTGATCAATTTGCACTCAAATAACACTTTGGAAACATAATACCTTATTTTCTTTACATGATTCCTAAGTTGTGTTACCATCTCAAGAATGTCCATGTTATCATGTTTTTCATGCAACATATAGTTCATACAACATAGCATAAGGTATTTAATGTCTATGACATTATTGACATGCTTCAAGTAAGTATCCAATTTAGTCTTAAGCACATTTAGAGTGGGTTCCTCTGGCTCTTGTCTTTCAAGGAAATAGATCTTTTTCTCATGTTTGAGAATACTTCTCAAAGCCCTTAACCATAAGTGGATGTCAATCGCGTTTAGTTTTCTCCTTTTTAAGGACTAGACACAATAAAAATGTGTTAGTGTTTGTCTACAAAAGAAAATTTGCAATTTTTTGGAACATTTTAAATTTGTTTGATTTGATAAGTTAACGATATTAATTAGGCATTTAATTAATTATCACTCCCCCTATTTTTTTAAATTAATAACCCTCATGTATTAATTAAAAAGATTGCATCGTACTATCTTCTAGTGAGCTAAGATCCAAAATAATTGATTATTACCCGGATAATGTTAGCGTCCATAACCAATTACTAAAGTTGGCAACTTTTGCCAATTGCATCATATGCAATTCTTAGATAGATGACATGTGCAACTCTTTTCCATCGTCATATACTTGTCTCTGGTTCTTAATCTCATTAAGACCACACATTTAAGCCTGGTCCTAAAGCCAACATGATAATAGTGCACCCCGCTTGGCAGACTCACATTATTACCATCACACTTCCACGAGATAGACGGCGCACCACCCTTGTGGTGCCCACACTTAGTCGATCAAGCTTTTCACATGTGCTGCTTATGGAAAGCATCTAAGACTTAATATTGTATTAAGGGATTTTACATATAAATACATATACATATCCAATCACCACCTATTTGTAGTACATAGCATATACATGCTATAACCACAAATGAGAACATGCAATAATTGAAACACACTAGCGATGGTTATGGCCATACAATCATAATTCCTTAGATCCACGAGGAATTACCACCACCTAGGGTCCACATCATATGCAACATGTTGTTGATGAAGATCTATTCTTGCACTAATCTAGGTTGATCAGTTCAACTCTTGAACTGGTCGGCTCACCTCTTGGTTGCTTGGTTGGTCTCCTAAAGTAGTCGTCTGGTTCTTAGGTCCAAGCAGCGTCTGGACACCTCCAGCCAATCGGTTCATCCTCCTGCCATCTAGCCTCCTCTGTCTTCCAATCAATCAGGTCATCTCACGAGCCATTCATTTCATCTTTGTGCAGATCGTCATCTCACGTTGAAACATAAATAAAAACAATCCTACTTCTTATAACATTGTAAAAGGGAAACCTCAAGTTACATTCAAGGGGAAATAGGAAAAAGAGAATTTATTTATATTTGGAAGGAAGAGAGAGGCTCAGTACATACACCGAGTAACAATAGGAATAAATAACCACAATCATGCAAACAATAAATCTAGGGTTATTGGCCATAACCATGCAAAACACCTACCATCCAAACGAATTTTAGGGCGACGTTTGTAAATAGCATATATATACACTATTTTGTGGTGTCGTATGTGGAATTTAATCAAATTTGCATATTACTCATTTTAATATTCACATCATATGCAATAAAAGAATGAAAACTAAATCTAATTATATTGATTTAAATCCCAAATACACTGTAAATTGACGTGGCTCTAATACCACTATATGGAAATCAGACATAGAAATAGGCAACAAAAAAATATAATTAAATCCTTGTTTCCCAAAACACCAAGATTGCATCAACAATAATGTATCTAGGAAGGAAGGTTTGCAAGGTTATATCTGGTCCTAGAGAAATTCTAATGACATTAGCCGTGTAGTAGATGCTTCTTCTACAAGCAACAACACACTCCTCCAGCAGCAACAACACTCGAACAATCGTCTCCACCGACCTCCTAGTACAGCACCACGGACAACGGCTGACGATCTCCTCCTAGCGACCAACACCGACCTCCAGCATCTAGAGTGGTCCACGCAGATCATCGATAACTCCACATCGCTCTACCAAATCCAATGAGAAGGAGTTGTCCCATCTAGTTGGCGTACTAGTCGCCAACATGATCTCACACAATTGTTCTCATTTGTTCTCTCCCTCGATATCCACCCCTTTATCAGATAGGACTTTCCTAGACACTCTATTGGTTACCACAACCAAAAAGGATAACAACTATCAGAGCAATAGATTCTCAATTGTGTGTATTGGGAAGCCCCAGTACCCCTCTATTTATTATAGAGGCCATGACCAGGGTTTCCAGTCTATTTGGGAGTAGAATGTTCAAAATCATGAATTTTCTAGAACCTATGAATGGAGAACCGCTCGGATCACACACCCAACTGGTCGGTTGGTGCATGAGCTAGTCGGTTCACTAAGCAAATTGTCCGGTTCACACAATTTCTTATTCAAAATCACATTGGTATACAATGTCTGATTAATGCAAAACATGACATCAGCATAAATCCTTGTTCCAATCGAATTGGCAAGTGAATTGGGTAACCCAGAGGGTGAACCGAACATATCACATAGTGAAACAATCATTTAGCATTGTGAGACAGTCATTTCACTGTCAACTTCAGGAAAAGTTCAACCAATATTGATTCTAATTGACCTGACACTCCAACCGACCGGTTCAACACATGAACTGGTCGGTTAAGAGCCCAATCAGTCAATTTTAAACCTCATTTGTTTAATTGAATACATGAACACCTTTATAAATTGGTATAAACATCATTCATGAATATACTACTTTAATCAAAGTGTATCCTATGTGTGTGATCCTATACATCCATAATGACATTGGCAATGAATGTCCATAACCAATTATGACATCACAAGCAAAGAGCGGTGCCTAGTCACACATTATTTCTACCCAACTAATTCAAAATGTTGGAGAACAACTTAAACTTACAATCTGTGATTTTTGTTACTGTGATCATATAGTTTCTTTGTCTTTGATATCTATATTGAACTTGAAGCATGGTATCGCCATGCTCTCAACTTTCAATCCATGTTCCTTGAACTAGAGTAGATTGTATGGTATGCATGTGAGATCACATATAATATATTGAATCACATGAGTATGGTTGTTCATTACAAAATCTCTTATCAAGTTGAATGGATATCAATCTCTTGTAGGAGGGACAAATCCCATCTACATCACTCACACCCAGTCCCCATGTGTCACAGCTACCCGATCATCACCATTACAACAATCCATATTTGGGGTTATGTTGGATGATCTCAAAGTATACGAAATGACATGTGATGAATGTAGTGACTTCATGTCTAAGAACCATAATCACCGCTATCACTATGAGAGTTGATTCTAACTACCATTCCATGGTCTCCATGTATCACTCTCATGGTGGGTCCATCTGATACACTGTTCTATAACATGTACCTATGTGCTTGACTTGATATCACATATCATTACTAATGAGACTTTGTCATCAGTCAACACACACTCTAGATTATGTATTAATTTGTCAATTTTGCTTCCACAGTAATACCGGACTAGGGCATAACAAGAATCTATGCACTCTTAACATTCCTATGATCTCATTGTTCAAGTCGCGTACTTGAAGACATATGACATCGAGTAACATCATTCTTTAGACATCTACTATGTATGTTTCATCATCTCATTACTGGGACAAACATAATATACAAAGTAACCTTTATAATTATCAAATCAAGTATTTAATTCCACATTCCAGTCATTATATGATTGGCTCTCTGGGCATACATACCAACACTATGGTGGTATGATGACAAGTTTAGTCTCATGTATGGCAAGTGAATAGTACTTCATGATATTGAGATGAGTAATTATGTCTCACAAATTTTATATCCTCTGAATTTGTTATGTAGAAGTGTTTGCTAGAAAATTATTAGAGTTTGTATGTCCACTTATTTGATGCAGCCTTAATTCACCCAATTGACATGAATAATCAAGTGAAACCCTAATCATGTAGTGCCATGAGCTGTAGAACCATTCAATGTTAGAACTTGCCAGATGGGGAAATGAGTATTCCTATGGGAAACACGAAGCACATATTGTTGAGTATGCAGGGTGCTTAGAGAATACATCCTTTTCATCCTGATCCCAAGGTGATTAAGAATGGATAAAGTCGTGTCTCGGATATTGTTATGTGATTTGTGTGACAGTTGTGAGAAAAATTACAGTTGTGCCTCAGATGATACAGGTGTGTACAACCTAGTTTTGGGTGTCATGACCTTTATACCAAGGATGGGACAGTGTTTTAACATCTTGACTATATGTTACTTCAAGCAACTTGAATATGATGTCATTGTCTTTTCACTCGTACTGACCAAGGGTGGGAAATCTTAGGATGTTGATAATCCTAGATCTTGTATGGAACTGAATAACACTTCACAGTGGTCAGTTGGAGTTTGAGTGGTATACCTCACTTTCCACATGGATTAACAAAAGACATTGTTACGACCCCACCTTCCGATAACCCCCAATTAAGGGAGACCGAGAGGTCGAAGCCGTACCTATAATTTCCAGATCAAGGTTCGACATTTAACCAAGAACAATTATTAAATTTTAACAGACTAAACTGAAAAGATGTAAGAAAATAAACTTTGCCATACCTTTTTGAAAACTTGGATCTCTAAACTTCTATCCACTTATTGATTCTACTCTAACTAATCCTCCTTATATTTCACTTCATGTATTTCACAATATGACGATTTACTGTTTGTCCTTTTGGCTTGTACCTAAAACACCAACAAACAAAACGTCCGTCAGCCGAAGCTGGTATGTGGGGGAAACAATAAACGTACAACTATGATAACAACATAATCAATCAATTAATCATTTAACAACCAAGATTATGTTTTAAATATAACTCCGCGATCCATGAGTACCCTATCCTCTGTGCTATCCCTGTAGTGGACCTGGGTACTACCTTCCTTATGGTAGATCCCCATTAAACCCCTCATGGTCCCACCTATAGGTGAACCGGTTTCTAGGGTTGAGTCACAAGGCACTACTCGTAAGTAGCCCACTCCTTAACTCATGGCATGCTAATGGGTCTCATGGCACTACACCTGGTAGCCCAATTTCTAACCCGCGATAACCTAGACCTTACTCTAGGTTGCCCCTTTTTAGCCTTTACAAGCCACAGAGGTGGACCCGGATCTAGCCAGTTATACATGTATATTCATAGTGATAGTCATAGTCACTCTATAGTTTCATGAAATAAAAGCATCCAACAATTATTTCAAGCCATGAGGGAAACATCGATAAAATCCTCAGAAAACTAGTCGGGATAATCATAAGCGTAACCACATACCTTTTCCATGCAGAATATATAGTTATACTTTGAGTAGATTCAATCAACCAGTCGAGCAAGCAACCAAGCAAATGATTGTTTAATATGCATGTATGTAAATCCTAAATTGTCACCATCACATATTATTCCGAGTAAATCTTAATCGATCCTAATCTAGGGTATTAGGGTTTGGTTAAGGAATAGATGTACAAACCCTAATTCCATCACATAATTGTTTATTAGAGTTATTAGTCCCAATTAGACATCATGTGTAACCCTAATTAACATATCCCACAAATATGTCTGTTATGATCGCTTAGATCCAATTTATGTTCACTAACCATATCTTAATTTTAAAACCTAATTCTCATAAGCATGATTATACATATGGGACACCGTATCTTTTCAACATCATTAACATGATCACCTTCATTTCTCATATTGTTTAAACAAATTCAGATAAGAGCATAATACAAGGGCTTTTAATGTAACTAACATGTTTAATATCCAATCTAGGGTTTCCTTTTATAAATCTTCACTTTATATATATATATATTACCCTATTTTTCAGAACAGGGAGCATAAAAAGACTTCAAACATATTTTATTTGTATTCCCCTCATTTTTCCGATCATTTTGATATATAGATTTGCTATTTTCGGACACTCCTAGCATTTTCTATAATTTGAGAAGGATTAAACCTTTTTACCTTTATCAAGGGTGATGTGGCGGCCTCCTATTGGGCCACGCCACTTGGGACCTGTGTCCATCTGGTTGAGTGGGCAAAGACCCCGTTCAATCTACCTCTACACCGGCTGGTCCAGGCACATGGATCGCATCCCCGCTTTCCTAGTTCGTCTTCATCACGTGAAGATGGAAGCGACACTGCATTTTTGGCACTGGGTGCCCTTCGGAACTAGGCCTCACAGCCAAGGGGGCCGTACCCAAGGCTTCTTCCTCACTGACCCATGCTCTCACCTACGCACCTCCCACCATCATGCTGCAAACCAGTCACTTTCCTTCTCTCCGGACGGACCCAAGCAGGTCACTGCCGCTGCAGATTCCTCGGCGCTGGCCTCCGCACATCTGTTGGCGACATTGACGCCTGCCATAGAGAGGCTTACGAAGACTCTGCCGACCCAGTTCCACCGTATTCCTCCTACTATAGGCCCACAGATTGCTTCCCCCCTCACTCTCTTCCTCCATTGATCAGTCGTCTCTGCTATGATTGGGTTTCTTCGCGTGAGGATGACAGTTGTGTCTTCTCCGTCACCCGCGCTGGCTGCTTGACAGAGAGTTCTTGGTGAGGAACTAACCACCCTGGGCACCGTCTTGGAGGATTCTGCCCTAGGGCGGTGCAAGACGAGGGTGTAGCAACCTGCTCATCGTTTCCTTCCATACGCCTGGGTCTGCGGATGTGTTCTTCCCATGCCCTATGAAGATGAAGGAGTCGTACTCCCCTACTCATGGATTGTTTTGGATCAGGAAATGTCCTCTTTGGTCCTCTTGGCATAAGGCAGTGTTGCTGCTTGTAGAGTAGGCTTTGGGCTAGAAGAACATGGCTTAGAAGACGTTATATTATGGTTATAGGGAAAATGACCCGAGGAAGGAGACGAGGGTGTATCTCTCCAAGAAGGGTAGTCGTCCCAGAAGGAAATGGTTGTTGTTGCCTCTATATATACATACCTCAAGAAAGCCATAATGGCTCTTACGTAGTATGAAAGGAAGGGAGAGGAAGGAACCTTACGGTTTATAAGGGAAAGTCTTTATTTCCCTTTTTTCCTTATTGAGAGAACGTGGATCTATATTAAACACAAATCCTTCCTTCTTGTTTCCTTTATCACTTCTTCCTTGGTGTACAAGAAAGGTATCGAAAGGCAAGGCACACATTAGCACCTTTCCATGACCATTAAAAGATGCCTCTTTTGGCGAGATGGCTAATCCTTTAATTATTCATCTTATCATGTATTTTATTTTCCTTTATCTTATTTATTGGGACTCCTTGGACCCCAAGAATTTCATTTATTTCGAAATTCCTTTTTAAAGATATTTATTACCCTTCTAGATGCATGTACATCCATTATTTCTCATTACCTTTCTTATTTCTTTATTAAAATATTCTTTTGCAAGGATTTCTCATTATTTTTCATTTCCTTTCCTCTTTTTCCTATTTCTTTTATTAGAAATCACATATGAACGAAATTTATTCCATTGTGTCCATTAGTGCCACTTTCTAGAGATTTCCATGTATTTCTCATAATTATTTTGTTTAATATTCATTATCTGGAATCCTTTTCTATTATTTGGATTTTTCCTCCATTCTTCTCATTTATATCCCTTAATGGATTGATCTAATAAGAGGAATCATGAAATTCCTATCAAAAGGGATATTTGCAAAGTGATCCATTGTTTGAAGCAAAACATACAACCTTTTTAATTAAGTCCAATTCATAAAATCATTACATTTCAATTATGAAAATATATGCAATAATCAGGGTTGTAACATCCTTCCCCTTTTACTAAAAATTTTGTCCTCAAAATTCCATCAAGCAAACAAAACAATTCAGGACAAGAGTTTTCCATATTGGACCCTATGTGGCTTTACCTTACCCATGGCACTTCTAAAGAACCTTTATCATCACATATTCTTTTCTCTGAGTTCTTTCACTCTGGTGTCTATAAACTACACAGGCGACTCAGGTCATTTCAGCCTCCCTTGGGTCTCACTAGGTTCATTGCTTAGCACATGGTCGGGGTACCTCACATAGTACTCTAAATTGGACACATGTAACACATCACACATTACTTTATCTTGAGGGGTAAGAAGAAACTTAACCTTCTCCACCGAACCACATCAAAAGAACCCATGCATTGGGGACTCAGTTCTCTTAGCTATAACTTAGAGGGGTTAGATTTTTGTGTCACATATTTCCCACAGTGAACTGCATGTCAGTCTACTTTGCATCCGCCCACGACTCACGTCGTCTCTAGGCTCCTTTTAGCCATTGCACGATCAAAGCGACTTCATCTACACACACAGTTGTCCTTTTCTAACCATCACTTGGTCCTTTCACCAACACCACCTTACTGAAGTGGTGACCGACACAACCTCTCTTATAGAGCTTCTTTAAATCTTGATACTGGCTATGGTGGTTATTTTCACATCTTTCATAGGACAAGAACTGTTTCTAGCTATCACCCTAAATGAGCACATATGCTCTCATCATCCCCTTTAGTCTGGATCATATTAACCATTAGTTAGGGGTGATAAACGGTACTAACATAGAGTTCTTCATGTACCTTCTTCCACCTTATAGAAGTAATCCTTTAGGTTATACTCAAGAACTTTTCAATTCACCACATGGTGTAGTTGAACCATCCCTCTCATATGTGGTTCAACGCAATCTGTCCCTTGACAGTACTCTTTCTTTCTCATGTCATCTAGGTAAGGCAATCTACCATAACCCACATTGCATCTCGACCTTCCTTGGTCTAGGGGAGACTTACAACATCCATAGTGATGAACTCCCTTTCTCTTCTGGGGACTCTTTATCAATGCATTGGGTAACTGGTGTTCGTCCTTGTCCCTCAGCTTGCATGGCCATATACCACATGCAACTTTATCTTAGGCATCTAAAGTACTACTGTCACTTAATGTCTTAGTAGTACCATGGTGTATGGTGATCTTAGGATCATGATCTCTTGTATGTCATTATTCCTTAAGATCAATACATCAAAAACCCTAAACCATTCTATCGGGGTTTCATCGCCTTCTTTTCCAAAGAAGTGCATCTGAGGTTCTACCACCATCCTTTCATTGCATCAAGGACTAGACTAGCTAACCAAACAACCATTAAATGATCTCGTTACATTAGTGTTAGCCAAACATATCTTCTTTTCCAAACTTAGGGTTAGTCTAACAACCTCTTCTAGCCAAACTAGGTAGATATATCTCAACTAGAGCATCCATTACCACTTCACCTTCTTATGTATTAGGTAACATTGAAGACATACACTTCCATGTATTTCACTTATCATCTCAAACTCGAACTCTAAATCTATCTATATTGAGAACACTTTTGAGATCATCCTCTTGGTGATCAACTCAACCTTGTATGACTCATATCTCAAAACATCCTCATGAGGTGACTACCTCATTCCTCTTAGAGTTTGCAAACCATCCATGTATCATTCACTTTACCAGGGTATGTTATCTTCTCTGTCCCCAAATCTCATGGAAACGTTCCAAACCACGGCATGCGTACTGTCCTATCTCTTACTCCCATAACAAGAGGAAATAAGCATTTGGTTGTAGTCCAAATACAGAGTTCTTCCTATTCCAAGAGTATAGATGGTACATCCCACCTTGCCAGTACACCTTTAAATCTGAGTTGAAACGTGTCGTTTAAGCCTCTATATCTTAATCATCTTGATATCAAAGTTTCTTCCATAAAAAATTGGTCTCGAACCTACTTGGGTCACCCATATTTCTTGGTCATCACCTCTAGGTCTATAGGGTGCCGACACTTTTGGGGTCATCCCTCTTCTCTTATGCATCCAGAGAGTGCCCTACTCATCTTCCCTTTTGGTCCCATGAGTTCATGAAGGTGATCAATCTCCTAACCCATGGCCCTCAGACAATGACAGTTGTTACCTCCCGACCCTATGGTTATGTACAACTAGGGAATTAGGCAACTCCTACTTCCATCGGTCTTATCCCTACCTGACCCTAGGATAGACTTAGGATTCTCTTATAGTACATGTTCAACTTAGAACCTTACCCAAGCCTTCATCATCTCTCTCTCTCTGCATTTATGGGCTAACTTCCATCCTTTCATAAGGATCATGGCAACCTGCCTACCTTGGTCAAGTCCCATACATGTTATCTCCATGGTAACACATCCATATGCACTTAGAGATGGTTATCTATGGGTCTACAGGTTCATCCTCAGACCATGTACTTTTCACTTAGCTTCTCAAGAGTCTATGAGATCTCTTTAGGTTAACTTTAACCAACAAAATTGGTATACACCCTACCAAAGGGTCCCTCTCCCAGTATGGGAGGAAACTACAACTCTTGACCACAATGTCACAAACATCCTTAGGTCTAGGGTTTACATCCATATGCTTAACCCTAGTAAGCTATTAAGGCACAAGCAGACCACCTACTAAACCATGCTAGGTCATACTTGTTCTCTTTCCTCAACACTGGATCAAGATCATACCTTCCTTTGTCATCAACTTAGCTGTGAGGGGTTCATCAAACATACCTTAAACTTAAGGGGTTTTCCTGTCCTCTTAACATAGGAAGTACCATGCTCGCATCTATAGAAACTCAACTCTCACCATGAACATTAGGTTCACCACTTCCCCTCTTGGGCCTAGGAACCCTAGGTTCACTTTTGGGCATCCAACTGCATGATCAATCTCTTAACCACAAACCAAACATGTATCGGGTATGACATACACTTCCTGTCATCCTTTTTACTTGATCAACACTTTAAAGTTGAGTCCTCTTCAAGGACAATCAACAAGGTACAAGGCCTCATAGCCTATTACTAAACCTCTCCAGGGTATACAAAACTTCTTCTTCCTTTTTTAGAAGGTAAACACTTATACCATAGGCACATAGGTACCAAAAGCCTCATCCTCTCTCTAGGGTTTGGTTCTTCTCATGGCAACCAAGACATCATCAACCTATAAGGATCAAGCATGTGGCGACCACTATCATCCACTTAGGTCACATCATCCTCAAATCCTACTTTTCCTCATATCTCGGAGTCTAGGATTCCAACCTTCTTGCTTGGTTTCCTACATCTCTCTCTAGAGCTAACCCTACAACCAACCTCACCATTAGAGGTCCTCTCTTCATGAAGGATCAACCTCAAAAGCATCCTCCACATGGGTGAAGCCTAGTCTCAAACTTATGTTTGCTCAAGATCATCCATAGCCCTTTATGCTTATTACATAAGCTATCCATCAAAATTCTCCCGATCAGAGTTTTAATCTATTGCTCGCACTACTGATACATTCTGGATGCCTATTATGCCCATATAAGCTCATGGGGTTTCCATAGGTTCTAGCCTCAACAATGAAGGAGCTATCCTTCACTCTAACATGCACGACCCTTCCCAGGGTTGGGTCGCCAGAGGTACTAGGTCATCCAACCTCTCATGGCTCATATGCCATCCAAGGTATGTCCCTCCAAACACCTCATCTAACTCCTCATGCCATATCTCTCTCTAACCTTCACTTAGGGTTAGGGTTAACATCATCCTCAGAGGATATGCCAGGTCTCTACCTTTAACAGAGATCTCTGCCTCCATGACCAACTCTCTTTACTTATCCTCCTAACAAGGAGGTCTATTCTCAGGTCTCTCCTGAGGGCATGACAAGTTATGTCATATGACCCAAGCATGTATCTATTCTTTAGTTTACACTTACTCTATTAAGCTTATGTCCATGACATCTTATTTACATGCTTTTCATTAACTTGATGGAGGATTCCTTAGACCTTATTAATCTTACCCATACCTCAAGAGGGTGAGTAGAAGAGGGAAAACCCAAATCCTTAAGGTCCTTAACAAAATTTATGATGAGAAGGGATGAATAAGATGAGAAAGTCCTAAAGGTATCTTATTTTGATTCATACCCTAAGACTTTGGCCAGGCAGTCACACGGATCCGGGAGTCCTCATATTCCGACTAGCGGTGCGGAGAAAAATATTGCCCACCCCCGGTCGTGATCCTTTTCTAGACACCTCCATCTTTCGGATAATCCTCTAATAACTCCCTTGGGTTCTATGGAGTTTGTAAAATTTAATAATTATTAATGGTTAAGTGAGGAACCTACGCTCTGATACCAAATGTTATGACCCCACCTTCCGGTAACCCCCAATTAAGGGAGACCGAGAGGTCGAAGCCGTACCTATAATTTTCGGATCAAGGTTTGACATTTAACCAAGAACAATTATTAATTTTAACAGACTAAACTGAAAATCTGTAAGAAAATAAACTTTTGCATACCTTTTTGAAAACTTGGATCTCTAAACTTCTATCCACTTATGGATTCTACTCTAACTAATCATGCTTATATTTCACTTCATGTATTTCACAATATGATGATTTACTGTTTGTCCTTTTGGCTTGTACCTAAAACGCCGACAAACAAAACGTCGGTCAGCCGAAGTTGGTATGTGGGGTAACAATAAACATGCAACTATGATAACAATGTAATCATTCAATTAATCATTTAACAACCAAGATTGTATTTTAAATATAACTCCGCGATCCATGAGTACCCTATCCTCTGTGCTATCCCTACAGTGGACCTGGGTACTACCTTCCTTATGGTAGATCCCCATTAAACCCCTCATGGTCCCACCTATAGGTGAACTAGTTTCTAGGGTTGAGTCACATGGCACTACTCGTAAGTAGCCCACTCCTTAACTCATGGCATGTTAATGGGTCTCATGGCACTACACTTGGTAGCCCAATTTTTAACCTGTGATAACCTAGACCTTACTCTAGGTTACCTCTTTTTAGCCTTTACAAGCCACAGAGGTGGACCCGGATCTAGCCAGTTGTACATGTATACTCATAGTGATAGTCATAGTCACTCTATAGTTGCCTGAAATAAAAGCATCCAACAGTTATTTCAAGCCATGAGGGAAATGTCGATAAAATCCTCGGAAAACTAGTCGGGATAATCATAAGCGTAAACACATACCTTTTCCATGCATAATATATAGTTATACTTCGAGTAGATTCAATCAACCAGTTGAAAAAACAACCAAGCAAATGATTATTTAATCTGCATGTATGTAAATACTAAATTGTCACCATCACATATTATTCCAAGTAAATCTTAATCGATCCTAATCTCGGGGTATTAGGGTTTGGTTAAGGAATAGATGTACAAACCCAAATTCCATCGCATAATTGTTTATTAGAGTTATTAGTTCCAATTAGACATCATGTGTGACCCTAATTAACATATCCCACAAATCTGTCTGTTATGATCACTTAGATCCAGTTTACGTTCACTAACCATATCTTAGTTTTAAAACCTAATTCTCATAAGCATGATTATACATATGGGACATCGTATCTTTTCAACATCATTAACATGATCACCTTCATTTCTCATATTGTTTAAAAAAATTCAGATAAGAGTATAAAACAAGGGCTTATATTGTAATTAACATGTTTAATATCCAATCTAGGGTTTCCTTTTAGAAATCTTCACTTTATATATATATATATATAACCCTATTTTTTAGAATAGGGAGCATAGAAAGACTTCAAACATATTTTATTTGTATTCCCCTCATTTTTCAGATCATTTTGATATATATATTTGCTATTTTCGGACACTCCTAGAATTTTCTATAATTCGAGAAGGATTAAACCTTTTTACCTTTGTCAAGGGTGATGTGGCGGACTCCTATTGGGCCACGCCACTTGGTACCCATGTCTAGCTGGTTGAGTGGGCAAAGACCCCGTTCAATCTACCTCTGAACTGGCCGGTCTAGCCACCTGGTCCAGGCACATGGATCGCGTCCCCACTTTCCTGGTTCGTCTTCATCGTGTGAATATGGCAGCGATGCTGCATTTTCGGCGTTGGGTGCCCTCCAGCGCTAGGCCTCACAGCCAAGGGGGCCATCCCCAAGGATTCTTCCTCACTGACCCATGATCTCACCTCGGCACCACCCACCGTCGTGCTACAAACCAGTTGCTTTCCTTCTCTCTGGACAGACCCAAGTAGGTCCCGCCGCAGCAGAGTCCTCGCCGTTGGCCTCCGCGCATCTGTTGGCGACATCGACGCCTGCCATAGAGAGGCTTACGGAGACTCCGCCGGCCCGATTCCATCGTATTCCTCCTACTATAGGCCCACAGATTGCTTCCCCCCTCAATATCTTCCTCCATTGATTATCCGTCTCTGCTATGGATGAGTTTCTTCGCGTGAGGATGACAGTTGTGTCTTCTCTGTCTCCCACACTGGCTGCTTGACAGAGAGTTCTTGGTGAGGGGCCAACCACCCTGGGCACCGTCTTGGAGGATTCCGCCCTAGGGAAGTGCAAGACAAGGGTGTAGCAACCTGCTCGTCGTTTCCTTCCATACGTCTAGGTCCGCGGATGTGTTCTTCCCATGCCCTATGAAGATGAAGGAGCACTACTCCCCTACTCATGGATTGTTTTGGACCAGGAAAGGATCTGTCCTCTTTGGTCCTCTTGGCATAAGGCAGCGTTGCTGCTTGTAGAGTAGGCTTTGGGCTAGAAGAAGATGGCTTAGCAGATGTTATATTCGGGTTATAGGGAAAATGACCCGAGGAAGGAGACGAGGGTGTATCTCTCCAAGAAGGGTAGTCATCCCTGAAGGAAAGGGCTGTTGTTGCCTCTATATATACATACCTCAAGAAAGCCATAATGGCTCTTACGTAGTATGAAAGAAAGGGAGAGGAAGGAACCTTACGGTTTATAAGGGAAAGTCTTTATTTCCCTTTTTCCTTATTGAGAGAACGTGGATCTATATTAAACACATATCCTTCCTTCTTGTTTCCTTTATCACTTCTTCCTTGGTGTACAAGAAAGGTATCCAAAGGCAAGGCGCACATTAGCACCTTTCCACAACCATTAAAAGATGTCTCTTTTGGCGAGATGACTAAACCTTTAATTATTCAGGTTATCATGTATTTTATTTTCCTTTAGCTTATTTATTGGGACTCCTTGGACCCCAAGAATTTCATTTATTTCGAAATTCCTTTTTAAAGATATTTATTACCCTTCTAGATGCATGTACATCCATTATTTCTCATTACCTTTCTTATTTCTTTATTAAAATATTCTTTTGCAAGGATTTCTCATTATTTTTCATTTCCTTTCCTCTGTTTCCTATTTCTTTTATTAGAAATCCCATATGAACGAAATTTATTCCATTATGGCCATTTGCCACTTTCTAGAGATTTCTATGTATTTCTCATAATTATTTTGCTTAATATTCATTATCTTGTTTCCTTTTCTATTATTTGGATTTTTCCTCTATTCTACTCTTTTATATCCTTTAATGGATTAATCTAATAAGTGGAATCATGAAATTCCTATCAAAATGGATATTTGCAAAGTGATCCATTGTTTGAAGCAAAACATACAACCTTTTTAATTAAGTCCAATTCATAAAATCATTACATTTCAATTATGAAAATATATGCAAAAATTAGGGTTGTAACAGACATAATCTAGCTGTGTAGTAAATCTGTTAGGGTTATACATAATGCTTCATATTGGACAATAAACTTTTTTTGCCCTTTTCACATATACATGATGTATAGTGCAATAATAGAAGTAGCCATGCTTATGTTCTTAGATATACTGCTATTGTTAGTTATGTTTTATGATAATAGTCATCTCATACTATTATCTAGCTCATACTTCTAATCATGCTTATGCAAATAGTTATTCTTATGTTGTTAACTCACTTTGTTATATAATCTATTATATCTATTTCAATTGCATAATCTTCTTAACTGTTTAATTGCTTATCTGCTATAATCAATAAGCAGTGTTGAGAGTTATATCTCTCACTGGGAAATGGGTTTTACCTCATGGGTCACCACATCTTTTTAGGTGATCAGCAGCAGTGACAACAAACCTATAGTAGTGAGGAGGAGTTGAGGTAATGGACCTTAGAGAAGGTTGTTAGATGAGTAGTGTGTCCAAGAATCATCCTTGTACTCTCAGGTCCTAGCTGGAAGTTTGTATACAATGTTTCAATCAAATCGAGCCTTTGTTAGTCTGTTGATACCTGTACATTTGGCATATGTGGAGGATGTTATTCTGTATGCATGTAGTTTGGCTAAGGCCACATAGTAGTTGTAAACAGTTCTTGACATGATACTTGAATACAAGTAAGAAGTTGGGTCCTATGAAAATGTTTCTAAGCAAGATGGTGATGTAGAAATCGATTTTAATTTACCCTCTTTTATGGATATGTGATTAATTAGTAACTAATTATGTTCTGTGTTTTGAGTAATCTCATTTAGCATGATGGGTTCTCTCAAGTCAGTATCAGAGCTCTTAGTTCACTGAGTCTACAGGGACTCTAGGACTTAGGACTAGGATGACGACCAAGTAAGGAACATAATACGTGAACATGATGCATACTACTTAATCTCAATACTTGGATGCCCTGACTAGATATTCATTGAAGATAAGGTACGTGTGGAACTCTTAGATTGTTATCTTTCTTATTACTTTGATCAAGTAGTCATTTTGAAACAATATAAAGAGCATAATGAATAAGGAATCATGTTGATAATATCTTAACCCAACCCTATAGAAAGATGAAAATCACATCATAACCTATCAAAACTTGAATCTTTGGTATCTAAAGAAAAAGATACAACATCATGAAACCTAAATTTGGATACAAATAAGCAAAAGAGGAGTTATTGATGTTGTAGTTCAAGAAGATAACCAAGTAAAAGACGGATAAAAATGTACTAATGAAGTAATTTAAGGTATAAAATCCACAAAAGATGAAGAGAACTCCCAAGATAAGTATGATATGAGAAGATGAATAAGAAAAATAACAGAGGAATAAATTAAAACCTAAGTTAATCTCATACCAACGTATGCATGTAAGAAAGTGTAAAAGTAAAATTATTATGACATGTAAGGGAAATTAATGAGGAAAATGTGAAATATGATGAGTTACCCCTCAGTAAGTGATTGGAAAAATCATAAAATGAGAGGACATACACAAGAAAGATGATCAGTCAACGAGAAAAGAGCAATGACATATGATAATCATGAAAATTCCTATGCCGATGGAAAGGAACTTAAGCTGAAAAAGGTAAAATGATACATAAAAAGTTGTAACCTACATGATGAAGATAGAATCAGTAACCCCTTTCTAGTAATCCATGGACAATGTTGTTGGGTTGCAGAAGTGTGTTTTCCTTCACGTTCCTTCTTTTAGAGGTACAACCTTCAATTGGATCTTATGCCACTTGGTACGTGTGGATTTTCTATAATCCAGGAGGTGGGTCCTTGATATAGTATGTGGTTGCTTTGGGATATGGTCCAATGATCGTGGTGATCTATGATGAGAATGCCTTTTGAGATTTCCAAGAGTTAGGAAGACTCCTCTTACATGTTTTGCATTGGTTATGGTGGTGGAGAACTCATGGTATAAGGATGTGACTTCCTTATAGAATAAGTGGTGGATGCCAAAGTGATGAGTCCTAGTATCCGAGGTGTTCTAGTAGTACATGGGTTTGAATATGTTTATCAGATGAGTTTTACAGTGTTCCTCTCCCTTAGTTGGAGAGAGAGTTGATGTTGATCTTCCAAGTGTTGTTTGGAAAGAAGAAGGGTGATTCCATGGTTCTATATATGAATAACTGATAGTTGGGAAAGACCACTAGCAAGGATAGATGGTTGATTGATCAGTGGACATGTGTCATAGTGTTCCTATAGATAAGCATGTGACAAAGATATCAATGGATAAGAATTAGGGTGGATGACATAAGTTGCATGGACGTTACAAGTTCATGGTTGTGCTATTGGGACCAACCAATGCATCAACATCATTTACGAACTTGAAGAACATAGTGCTCAGGTCGTGTCCTTATGAGTTATGGCAAGTTTTCATAAATACATCTGAATGTACTTTAGGGATGGTCAATGACATGGTCAACATCTTCACTAAGCCCTAGGAGTGTTCAAGTAGAGTGATTGTGTGACAAGCTTAGCAACAATATTCTCGGGGTTATGATATGTCTACTTAGTATGTTTTGTAAATCCAAGTAAGGTGAAGGTAGTGTTGAAGTGGGAATAGCCCTAGACATTGAATGAGAGTTGAAGCTTCCTAAGCATAGTATGACACTACAAGAAGTCCATCCAGAACGTTAGCATCGTTGCTTTACCCCTAACAAGGTTGACTAGGCAAGGTGTTGACCAGCCTAAATCGCATGTCTAAAATGTAGTGGATCCAGAGTAGTTGGACTTTTAAGATTATAAATTGACACTCAAGCCCCCACAACTATTATATGGGGTCTGATGTAGTATTCAGTGTCGAACCATGGGGACAAGGTCACCAAGTGTTAAGTACACTGAGTCTCACATTCTTACACTCCAAACAAATAGATGGGTTAAAAAGGGTGTTCCCTAAGGAACGATGATGCTCCAACCAAAAAAAAGAAAGGTAAAAGAAAGAAAATACATACAGGAGAAAAAAACATTAACAAGCGATAAGAAACAAAGATATAGAAGGAAACTTGGATTGGGTTTCACCTACTAAGATGTCTCACCAACATGCAAAACTCGCACCCCTTTGTATACTCCTATCAAGATTATAAGCAGTCATCAAAACATCTATTCCCTCCTATCTTGAGATAAGGATAGATATAGGCTCTCAGGTAGAGATAATGACCCAACAACCACAAAACAAACCATATGAATGTTAGCTTTAGCATTCCAACACTTTCATGCATTCTTACTACTCCATAATACTAAATAAGGATGGCACTACTCTTTCAAGGTACCAACAATTAAACATCACAAGATGGTAGCTAAGCATACAAGTGAAGCGTTAAGAACAAGAGTATGGAGATAATCTTGATAAGAGCATATATATATTCAAAGGGGAGAAAGAATATACATGTTGGGAGAGACTAAGTGGCTATTCCCAACCCAAGTTAGATGTTTAGCCACACATGTTGACGGGCGGCATAACGGTGTCACAAAATGATAGATACATCAATAACCACAAAGAGGGATGAAGATGATAGATCTAGATAGAGAGAGAAGATGGTGATACACCACTATAATTCTTCAAATCTAGATCTAGAGTGGATGATGTATTGGCGGCTTCTTCCTTCGAAGAAGAGGGTGATCAATCTTCTCTCTCCTCTAACTTCTATCTTCAGAGATCCAAGACTGATGGTATGGATGTGAATGACTCTCTAATTTGGTAGCATTTCATGGTCCTTGATGATATGATGATTTGATAAGTCGGGGTGGGGGTATATTTATAAGTGCCACCCACTGACTTAACCATCCGGGCCGCTGTCAAGGTATGGCCTTGATCGAGGCATGGCCTCAGCCGTGGCTTGGCCCCGGTCACGATGTGCTGGCTATATGCCACAGTCGAGGGGGAGCCTTGATCGCGGTAGGGCCTCAACCGCGGGGTGTTGTACTGGTGGATGGTCACGGTCGTGGTGTGAAGAGACGGTGATAGAGGCATCGACCGCGGTAGGGTCTTTATTAGACTATACAACCACGGTCATGTTGTTGACCATGACCATGTCTTGGCTTGACCCTATAAAAGTGAAAGATGTGTGAAATTGAGATTTTTAACATTAGGCATTAAAATAAGTAGATAAATCTATAATATGCTAGGGGAAGCATAAACCATATGCAAAAAGTGCACAAAAATGAGATGTTATCAACTCCCCAAAACTTAGGATTGAGCATGTCCTCAGGCTAAGAGTAGGCCTGAAATCATAGAGAGATGAGCTATGGGTAACAATTTTTTTCAAAAAGCCTACCATTACCGAGTTATTTCATTCTTATGGGAAAACTCTTATGATATGTTTGTTTCAATCCTAAGATTCTATTTCCTCCCTTTTGTAACTAGAGTTGCATGGCTTTGAATCCTTGATAATGCCTTTTTGGTAGTAAAGGGCTCTCCCTCTCAATAATTCACACTTCCACGTGCTAGGTTTCTATCCATACTCGTAAAACGTTCCCCTTGAGGGGTATCTTTCACACTCTTCCTTTATTTTAGAGGGCCCTATGTTGGTGTTCTCTAGTAGGCTTCAGGCTCTAAGTCTTTTCCTACTCTCCCCAATTTCCCTCACCTACAAGCTATCATAAGGGCAGTGTTGCCCCACGGGCTAGGTGGTTTCGTGAGGGTTGCTTGGGAGCAGGTGGATAAATTTGGCTTCTGGATTCCACTTACGGGCACGACATATCTGCATTCATGACGAAAACAATACACCGGCCGTGTGAGTTCCTTCAGCATCATTTGGGCACAACTCTCATTTTTTTTGCTTTTCATATCTCCTCTCAGGTTTGGGTGAGGGGTTTTTGCATGATTTTCTGGGTAGACAAGCCTCTTTTCATCCCAAAGCAGGGATAAATAAACCTGGAAGGGGCAGCCGTTTCCTTCTTGAGGGAGGTGAGGATTTTCTAGCTGGAATCGTCAGGTTAGGGTGATTGGTCAGGAGTATGGCTCGATAAAGTCCTCCAGTTTCCAGGGATTCCATAGACTTAGGATTGTTCCACATACAACGCTTTGTCGTAAGAATGAATAAAACTGTATTGTTACACTTCACATTTTTACTACTATGTGTGTTAGTCGCTCTTTTGCACCTCTCTATAAATGATAGCACTACATCATTTAGCATGGGGGATGACAAGTCTATGAAGTGGCTAAACAAAACTAAAACTCATAGAAAAATTTCTAAAAGTAAATTTTTGCAAAATTTGTTTCTCATACTTGATTGTGGAGGAAACGAGAATATGTACAAGTAAATTTTTGAAAATTTGGGTGATAGAATTGTACCTCTCATGCCTGTTTATGACTCCTCCCCCAAACTTATCATTCACCCTAACACGGGGTGACAAAATTGGAGTTGGACGTATAAACAAGCTTTCTTTATTGTTGTTGGTTGTTTGTGGTGGCCCACTTTGACTCGAGGAGCATGCGGGCCTATACCTCACGTAACGAGTGGTATTATTCATGTTGCATGCCCTCCACCTTCATGTTCATTATTGTCAGGGTAATCATCCAGGCAAGACAATAGAAGACAGTCATTTGACAGAGGTACTTGCTGAGGGCTTCTATGGAAGAACTGAGTCTTCTTGAAGTCTTTGCTTTCTTTATGCTTGTACCCTATTCCATGGAGTTTGAGCATTTCTACTACTTCCTCAGTGCATGTGACTTCCTTCTCTTCTGTAGGTGTTTTTCTAGTAGTCATGTTCGTTCTTTTATTGAGTGTGAAGGCCACATATAAGCTGTTGTAGAGGACTACAGTCCTAGCTATGACACTGACTACTAGAAAAGTCTAATGACTATCATGTAGAATGGGAAAGAATATGTAATATGGAAGAGAGGTCTCCAAGCATTGTAGTAGGCAGTCTTTTTTGCCTGACCTTTTATCCTTTAGGATTTCGTCTACTAAGAGGAAGTAGGCCATATGTATGTTCAACATGTTGTCATTCAGCAGTGCTTGGTAGGATAACATTGTGTTAACTAAAAGGTACCCTCTTGTTTTCAAAGTATCTCTGAGGTCATCCTTTAGAAAATAGATGTCGTCCCTTTTGAAGATTGTCTCTGCCATGGTGTCACCTTCCTTCAAGCATTTCATTATCATCTGTAGGGATTCTAGTGACAAGCTTTTGCAGCTCCACACATCAAAATCCTTGAAGGTTGGCATTATTTCTCCTGCCAGCCCATCTAGTTTAATCTTTGGCATATCCTCTTCCTCTATATCCCCTTCTTTGGGCTCATGAGCTAGAGGTTGTTCTTTGTCGTCTTCTACCATGGGAGAGTATTTTGTCTTTCTCTCCAGTTGTCTCTTTGCTTTGTCAGCAGTGTCAGCTGCCCAACCTTCCTTCCAAGCAGATGCTCTAGAAGGCACTTTTGGATCAATCCATAGGGTTTTAAGTTTTTCCCTCCAGGTTTTCTTTTCAGGTAGAGGTAATTTTTGGTGAAGTCATTGTGGTACTGATCTGAAGGCATCTCCAGGTCATTGAAGAAGTGGTAATCATAAATAACCTCCACGACATAGACACCACGTAACCCATATAGATCTTTTGTGTAGAGGTCTTCTAGAGGGACTCCCTTATTGATTGCTTCCATTATTATGAGAACTATGAAGGCGCAATCCCCTATTCTAGTATTTTCTAGAGGAACCTTTTTATAGATAGAGAATTGCTTCCACATCCCTTTGTGTCTATTGTCTATCATCTGTATAGCCTGCTACAGACGTAGTGGCACCTTTAAGATTTCCCTTGCCTCGTTGTTTTTGTAAATTGGGGACGTGTTGTCTAATTTAGATTTGTAGCAATTGAACACTATTGTATGTCTCTCATATAGGTTGATGACAATTAGTGCCCAGTGCTTTGCAGTCCTTATAGGCAGGACTACAAATTTTGTCTCCTCCCTGCTCACTACATGATGTAATTCTTTCACATCAGCAGCTTTGTCATTTTTATCGAACAGTTGACCTGCTAGATGTGTGGTGTCGTTGAATACGGGTTGCATTTTGTTGGGATGTAGATATTCTTCAAGAAGAGTTGCACAGAGTACTTTGAACAACTTCTTATGTACTCATCCTCATTTTAGAAAGATCCCTCTAAAATGATCCATGTTAAGCAACCTTCCTTTTTTGTGGTAGATAATATCAGTGCTTGGAAGGTTGTCGTCGAGTATGTCTACTAGGATATAGACATCTCTACATGTGATTCTTGATAATGTGGTTATGTCCATGTCTATGATATTGTAGGGTAGAGGAGGAGAAACACCTAATCGTACATCATGGACTGATGCACTACTCTTTCTGACTGGCTCATTAATGAAGAAAGAGGTGAGTCCACCTTCTTCATCTTCTGAGGTACCGTCTCCTACTATTTACATTGTTGTGGGTTGTACCTCTATAGTGGGAAGATGTACCTTAGTCTGCAACGACATTTGGTTTGGCTCTTTGCTTTCATTATTCGTGGATATCTCAACAGTTAAGACTTTTATGGGTTGGTTCTCTTCTAAAGGTTGCTCTAATTCTGCATAATTGAGCGCTGCTAATGTCGCAACCATCATTTTGTCATAGAGTGAATCATCTTGCTCGTACTGCGCTGGGTCTATTAAGAAATCGTTGCAGATATCCATTCTGAAAATCATGTCGTCCAAGAACTTGTTGAGATATCTTCTTTCTCATGATGTGAGATATTTTATGGCAGTGCTTTCATATTTGGTGATGACAACTGGTCAAGGTTCCTCAGATGCGGCCTTGTCCTCTTCTGGGCTGCTATTTAAGTTGAACATTTTTGATAAGGCATTTGTTTTCTTTGTCTCGACATATTGACGAGGTTCTGACTGTTGTGGTGTTCTTTTATAGGTGGTTCCACCCTTGGGGTGGTTTTTACGTTGGCACTCTCGTCCTTTGAAGTTGTTCCTGCACTTGTACCTCCTATGTCATCATCCTCTTTGTCTGGGCTCGAGGGGCTTGAGGAAGCTTTTGATGTGGAATGGTTGGTTAGACACTTCGACTTCTTTCTTTTCCGCCAACCGTCTCCTAGTGATCAACATCAAGTTTTCGGCGTTCTACGTCTAAGCGTTGATGTTCCTTCTTTAGGTCGTCTAACGCTTCTTCATACCCCTTCCACATCAGTTCTTTTTCTGCTCTCATGGCATCTCGTTCCTTTCTGAGGTCTTCCATTTCTTCAGTTAGAGTCTTCAAAGCCCTCATCATTACATTGTGGGTGTTGATGACCCCTTGCATGAATTGGGGGAGTGCCTTAGTCCTTGCATTTAAACTTCGTACCTACGTAGATAGTGTACACATGATACATGTAATGCTGAAATTAATTTCAGAGGTATGCTGCATGTGTAACTACATGGCCTCAAATTTGTTCCCAATACATCACCAAACATTTTTGGGCATTGGTGTTCCTGCTCTGCAGGCGTTCTTGATAGTGTTGTAGACGTTATGGGATCCTTAGATTGTAGAGTTGGCTTGTTTCACATAGGATTGACATGGGTTTCTTGGGTAGAAGTGCTCGCCTTTGGTTGATCTAGTACTTGTAGTACAACTTATGGGATCACGGGGTTGGGTGCAACCTCAGGGTCTTCACACGCTTGATGGGGTTCTTGCTCGACCTCTAAATGCCATTCTCCTTCGGTGGATTTGAGATGCGCCTGGTCCCCTCCTTCATTCATTGCTACCTTAGGTTGGTCTTCTTCATTTACTGCAATCTCTACATGAATGTTGGGTGAGGGTAGATTTGGGGTAGAAGACTTATCTGATGTTTTCTTCTTTCTATTCCTTATTGCCAGTTTCTTTCTTTCCTCTAGCTTTTGCATCTCCATTTCTAGAGTCTAATCCCTCACATACTTCTCACTAGTAGTTGATGATGGGCATGTGGTTGTGTTGATAGCACTTGAGTATATCTTTTCCACATCCTCCTGTGTAGGCCATAGCTTGTAGGCATCATAATATGCCATCTCTGGGAGGGGTAGAAGTACCTTAGAGCAGATTTGTTTGTAGAAAATTTTACTACCTTTCTGTGCTAGAATGCCAATGTTTATGAGGGACTTAATGTCAATCTTTGTATGTCCCTTGGTCTTTTTGTGTCTCATCAATAGGTCTGCATCCACAAAGTGATATTCTATTCTAGTTATCTAGCTTCCCATGCATAATTATTTCATCTGCTTTGCTTCCCCTCCCACTGCGGCTGATAGCCTCTCAATTAGTAGTCTCCCGATGTTCACTAGTTTCTTGTTGAGGATGGACCATATTAGAAATAAGCCCCCCTTAGTCACTCCTGCAGTTTTTATCTCCTGAAGACTATGTTGGTGATTATTTTCTACACCACTCAGATAAAGTAGGAGGTGATGAGAGTTGCCTTTGAGTTCTTCGAATCATGCTCGTGTTATTTGGTTAGCTTCTCCCACATCTTGTGACTGTTGTATTCGATGACATCTTTTTTGCCTGGCACAGCTGAGCAGGCTTGTTCTTTTCTATTTGTCTTGGTGAATATGGTATTTAGCATCTCCTCAGTAATCATATTATCCTTCCCTCCTATTCTTACCAATAGTTTGAAATCGCCACATCCCTTCTTGCATTCGCCATCATTGACGAGAAGCTTTTCTAATGACATGAACTCTAACGTCAATTGAGTTAGTGAGGGATCTTCTTATGTACATAGGGTGTGCATATTAGCGCCTTACAAGAAGTTGATAACCCTGCCATAAATTCCCATTTTCTTGAACTCCTCGACGTCCAGGTATCACGTTGGCTTGAACCCTTTGGTTTGTAGTATCCAGTCAACGGCGACTGGTGTGTTTGATCTCATGGTACAAATGTTGGCCTCTGTTGGTTGAGGGCCTTCTATTCTTCTTCATTGACCTCTTCAGGGTCTGCTTCTTTTTCCTACCCCTTTGACTTCTCCACAGCTGTTAATTTTCTCTTCTTGCTGCTTTTTACATTCTTGGTTTCATATTTGCATTTCTGTAGCTTCTTTAACTCAGCTTCAGAAAGGTTGGTACTCAAAAGTTTTTGTTCACGACATTTTCTAAAACTCCTCAGACTCTTCTGGCATCTTGTGGGCCAGGATGTACTCGTATTTCTTCTTCATTATCTCCAACTGAAGCTTCTTCATTGGTGAGAGGTTTGGGTTATCCTTCAGTGCATTAGTTATCTTCTCTAAGTTCTCTTCTGCACTCAATGAAGTTGCTTTCTTTATCAAAGTGTCCTCAGTTGAAGTCGACATTTTGAAAGTTTTTACATTAAGATTGTTGTTAACAATATTGTATTCTATATTTTATTATGGCATTAGCACTTAATTCATGCTTGAAATGCATGAGATGTCATGATCGTGACATACATTGAAAGTAGTACCGCGGTCTAGGAGGGTGCCGCAACTGGGGCAGACAATTATCAAAGGGAAAGGAGTGTCGTGACTGTGGCAAAGAAACACTGCGACGACAGTGGGTGTTGTGATCACGACAAATGTTAGATTTGATCAAGAGGTGTGCATACATGTGAGGACCGTGACTGCGGTTGAAACTATAGATGGTGTCATGACCACGGTCAGGGAGGTACCACTCGACCGCGACCTCAGTTGGTCATGGTGGGTATTCCCGCCCTAACCTCGATCGACCAATGGCGATATCACCAGAAGCGTGGAACAAAAATGTCACATAAAGTTTCAATCATAGATTGAAAAGACCAAAGTAGTCACAAACAAGGGGAAATCATCGTAGAAACTTTGGCAAAGGGGTGAAGATGAATAGGGCAATTTCGACAGTTATCATGCCATAGAGAAAGAAAAACCTAGGGTTGTATACTCAAGAGAGGTGATGAAACCACAAAAGGCAAGAAATCAAACTGGCAGTGATAAAAGAGGAACTCGTAAATGATACCTCAACATAGTTAGGAATTCGAAATGACAACAAGGATGTAACAACAGAGGTGGTGATATTGCAGCAAGAGTACGACTTCAGTGAAGGCGGGTTCACTGTGAATGTTCTTTAGTCTTTGATCGTCGTTTCGATGACTCGCATCTTGCAATTCTGTAGTTAATCTTCTTCTAATTGTCGGGAGTTAGAGAGCAAGGAGAGAAAGAAAAACCTTGTAGAAAAAAGGGTTTTGTTTATATACTCGAGAATAACCATGACTGTGGTCGAGTAGACCACCTCGACCGATGTTAATTTGGCTTTTGACCTTGCCACGACCATAGTCCCAAGGCATGTAAAAGCTAGTGCCTCAAATGCAGTAGACACCATGACCACGGTCGGTGATGCGACTATGATGCACACAAATCTAAGTTAATAGAATCTATGAAAACACATAATCTTGCATCCAAACTTTTATGAAAAGAAAGTAATTTACATACTATAATTATACTTTTTTTGGATGCAAAAACCCAAAACACTTAGAAGGGGAGAGGTACATAGATCATATACTAAAATAGAGATAAAGAAAAACATGAATTGTAAAAGAAAGTAGAAAAAACTTGGGTTGCCTCCCAAGAAGTGCTAGTTTAAAGTCTTTTAGCTTGACTTTCTCTCATTCTGGCTTTATCTTCCTTTGATTGATGCCAATACTTTCTCATTCGTTCCATCTACTAGAGGACTGGGTTCCCCCAAACTCAGCTCGGTCCTTCTCACAAAAGCTTCATCTTCATAATACCTTTTTACTCTCTGCCCATTCACCTTGAAAGTGACTGTCTTGTCTCCAGTTATTTCCATCATCCCTGATGGGTATAACTTTACTACTGAAAAGAGGTCGGGTCATCTTATTCTCATCTTTTTGGGGAACAAACTTATACTTGAATTAAATAAAAGAATTTTGTTTCCTTCATGGACATCCTTGCTCTTTAGGTGGGAGTCATGCCATACCTTAGTTCTTTGCTTATAGATCCTCATATTCTCATAAGCATGCAATCTCAACTCTTCAAGTTCCTAAAGTTAGAGAAATCTTTTTTGTCCAGCCTTATCAAGATCCATGTTTAGAAATTTGATAGCCCATAGGGCCTTGTGCTCTAATTTGACAGGAAAATGGCAAGAATTCCCATAAATAAACCTATAGGGTGTCATGCCTATAGGTGTCTTATACGTTGTGCGGTAATCCCATAGTGCATCGTCGAGTTTCACAGACCAATCCTTCCTTGTATGACTTACAACCTTCTCTAGGATTTGTATGATCTGCCTGTTAGATACCTTGATTTGTCTTGATGTTTGAAGATGGTATGGTGTTTCAACCTTGTGTTTTACCCCATACTTCCTCAATAGAGCTTCAAACTACTTTTTCCCCAAAGTGCGACTCTTCTTTGCTTATAACATTGTGTGGTACTTCGAACTGTGGAAAGATGATTTTCTCGAATAGCTCGATTACTACTTTGGAGTCACAGGTTTGGGTTGTAACAACCTCTAACCATTTGGATACGTAGTCGACAACAACAATTATATATTGGATCCCTTTTGATTTTGGAAATGGTCCCATTTATTCAATCCCTCATACAAAAAAATTCAACTTCCACCCAATCAGCCATTGGCATCTCATTCCTTCGGCTGATGTTTCCTGTAAGTTGACACTCCTTGTAGGTCTTGACAAAGGATGTTGCATCTTTAAAAAGAGTGGGCCAATAAAATCTTAATTGTAGGACCTTTTCAGTTGTTCTTCCCCCCTGTGGTGTCCCCCATAAGGTGAGGAGTCTCATTCTTTTAAGATTAGGGGCACTTCTTCTTCTGGTATGCATCAATGATATAAGTTGTCAGAGCATCTTTTGAACAACAGTGGATCATCCCTATAGTAGTCTTTTAGCTCAGAGAATAATTTTTTCTTCTGACTATAAGTATTCCCCGGTGGAAGTTGGCCACAGGCTAGATAATTGCAAATGTCAACAAACCAAGGCATGTTCTACTCTTCTAACTGGGCCATCAAAAGAGCTTCATCAACATAGTTGTCATTTACTGGCAATTTATTTTCTTCATCAAAAACTATCCTTGACAAGTGGTCTGCAACCACATTTCTTTTCCTTTTTTATCAATGATCTCATGGTCAAACTCTTATATTAATAAGGCCCATCATAGAAGTATCAACTTTGTGTCCTTCTGCACGAGATATTTTATAGCTCTGTGATTAGTGTATAATTTTACTTTCGATCCTACCAAATATGATCTGAATTGATCAAAAGCAAATATGATAGCTAGCATTTCTTTTTCAGTGATGGTGTAATTCACTTGGGCCTCGTCCAATGTTCAGCTTGCGTAGCAAATCACATGGTGTCTCTTATCCTTCTTCTATCCAAGGACTACACTGATAGTGAAATCATTGGCACCACACATAATTTCAAAAGGTACCTCCCAATCTGGCACTTGTAGAATCGATGTTGTTTTTAACGCCCTTTTAAGGGTCTAAAAGGCATCTAATCATTCACTAGTGAACTCAATTACAACATATTTAATTAGGAGATCTAAAATGGGTTTAGCGATCTTTGAGAAGTCTTTCATAAACCATCTATAATATCACACATGCCCTAAGCAACTCCTTACTTCTATAATATATTTGGACGGCGGAAGCTTGGAAATGGCTTAGATCTTGCTTAGGTCCACTTCGATTCCTTTCTTGAAAAAATTATGCCCTAAGATGATACCGTCTTGGACCATAAAATGTCATTGTTTCTAGTTCAGGACAAGGTGTTTTTCCTCACATTGATGTAGCACCAAAGATAGGTTCCTTAGACATGCCTCAAACTTTGTTCCATAAATAGAGAAGTCATCCATGAAGACCTCCACTATGTCTTCTAGGAAGTCCAAAAATATAGATATCATGCAGTGTTGGAAAGTTGCTGGTGGATTACACAACCTGGATGACATTCTTCTAAAAGCGTACATGCCATATATGTAGGTGAAAGTTGTCTTTTCCTGATCATCATGATGAATCGGTACTTGATAGAATCCTGAAACCCATCCAGGAAATAGAAGTAATCATGGTGAGGTAATATTTCTAGAACTTGATCGACAAATGATATAGGGAAATGATCCTTTTTGATAACATAATTCATTTTGTAATAGTCAATGCACATAGGCCAACCTATTACCGTCCTTGTTACCACTTCATCTCTGTCCTCTCCTCTTATTGTAATACCCCTGACCTGGGTTATGGCTTAACCCTAGAATTTTTTCTTAAGTAAGTTGTTTAAAAACTTGTTTTAATCTTTTTAAAAGTAATTAAGACTCTTGTAGAGTTTAAATTTCAAGTTTGAGCTTATTTGCAAACTGTTTGTGCATTATATGATAGTTCAGGCATAAAGTGCAATTTACCCAAGATGAGGGGCTATATTGTAAAATTTCACATTTTGAATGTACCTCATGTGTTTTATCATCATAAGAGAGAGAATGATGTTAAAGGATGGCTTGTGGAAAGCCTAAATTACAAGATGTGTCTTGTTTGAATAATGTTAGTGCATTGTGCACCAGTTTGGTACAAATTGTAATTTACCCAAAATGTAGGGTTAATATACAAATTACCACCTCAAGAGTGTCCCTACTCCCTCCTAGTATCATGTAGAGGAGAGATAAATAAGGATACACCATGTTTGAATCAATTATGAATGACGATACTCTTGGTAATGAAATGACCAAGAAAGGGGGTTGAATATGAAACCCTAACTTGAGTTGTATCTAGTTGAAAAGCTTATATATGAGTGCCTATCGGCCAAGGAGCCATAGGAAAAGCCTCATATCGTTTTATGGACTCTTGTAAAAGGCCATGTCGTGCAAACCACCTCAAGGAGGTGAGGTGTGTCAGGTTACAACTTCCTTAGAAAAGTTGTATCGGGTTGTGGATAAAATGATGATTTAGTTGATATATTTTATTCAAAGGGATAAGTAATGGATGAAAATTCACCCCTAGTTTATCCTCAACTGTTTTTCATTTCAAGATAAATGTCTATTCATGAATGTAAACGTGTCATACATGCATGGACACGTGGCACCTACTAGCTCAAATTAATGACACCTCATTTTTACACTCCTTCATGAACAACAAGCATATATACCCCTAGTTTCACCCCTTAGTGAAATTTTTTGACTCTTACCACCCTCCTTCCCTAAGGTATCGTGCATAGAGTTCTTATATCGTGCAAGAGTGAAAAGATATCGTGCATAGGTCCTTGGGTATCACCCATAGCAAGAGCATATCAGCCAAGTAGGGTGATATCGGCCATATAGGGTGATATCAGCCATAGTGAAGAGTTTTGATCCCAAGTGAGTGGAATATCGTGCAAGTGAGTGGCATATCGTGCATGAGTGGTGGCATATCGTGAAAAAGCACTAGGGTATGGTGTGAAGGTGTTAAGGAGCAAGAAGGAGCTCATACTTAACCCTAAGGTGAGGACATGATCATCTTCAACCTTGGATTGAAGCATGATTTTAGGGTTTTGATCTTCTTTTCTTTTCTTCTTCACCAATTGCTTATCCATTGTGATTATTTGCATATAGAAGAGTTGTGAAGTCCATCTTCAACCTTGGGAACGTGAATCTTGGGAGCTTGGTGCTTTGAAGTTGTTCTTGAGGTGGGTTATATAACTTAAACCAAATTATATTATTATGCACCTTCAATTTTGTCATACTTGTTGATCTACTTGCAATTTCGATTTCTCTTGAATAATTGCTGATCCTTTGAGTTCTAAAAGCTTCATGGGACTGTTTTCCATGACTTAGAACAGTAAGAAAAAGGGTCCAGAGGTTTATGATGATGACATCATCAATATCGGGTGGAAGCACACAAACAAGCATCTCCAACCCGATATGGTAAAGTAAACCTAGATGACTTGGAAACCGATAGGGGTGTGCATTGGTTTGTACAATGGGTTGACAAAGGTTCAACTAGTTGTCTAGCCTATCACTTAAACCAAGGTGAAGGGCAGGTCGAAACCATGAAGGTTTGAAGAGGTTTGAGCATAAGGGGCTAACCTGATATAGAGTGAAGCACACACACACCTCCAAACCAATATGGTGTGAGAAAGCACACATACACCTCCAAACCGATATGGTGTGAGCAAGCACATACACACCTCCAAACCGATATGGTGGAAGCAAGCATACATACACCTCCAAACCGATATGGTGTGAGAAAGCACACATACACCTCCAAACCGATATGGTGTGAGCAAGCACACACACACCTCCGAACTGATATGGTGGAAGCAAGCACACATACACCTCCAAACCGATATGGTGTGAGAAAGCACACACACCCCTCCAAAATGATATGGTGGGAGAAAGCACACCTACACCTCAAAATTGATATGGTATGGAAGCACCTTAAATGCAATGTACTTGATGGAGTAACACCTAGAGTGTTTTATATCAAGTCATACATTAAGAGGTATGGAGTTTAATGAATAATGATTAAGTAGTCTAATGTGACTTGAAAGAAAGGTTGAGCCAACTTAATAAAGTATGGAGTAATCAACATCCTAGGGAGGATGAGAGAGAAACTCATACTTGTGTAATAAACATGTAATGTGCACACATTAATGCTTCTAATATGTGTAGGGTATGAATTAGAGTTTGATCCTTGATAATGTGATCTTGAAACCCTAATTGATAAGAAAGGGAAACCCTAACCCTAATGAGGGAATAGTGGTATTACCCTTCTATTGCATGGTATTGATATGTATTTGATATGGATGTTATCATGTATACTAACCATGTAGGTATTATGAGATGATGAGCATAGCCAGGTATGAGCTATGATGTTTTATATGATAAAGATGCTTAATGGGCCTTGTGAGCCATGTGAATTATTTGTTGCCTAGTGAGAGGTAACAATATGTTTAATAGGCCTTGTGATCCATGTGAGATGCTTGTGTAGAAAGTATCATGTATACCTTGGTCCTCAGACCTAGAGGTAGTAGTTACCTGATAAGTGGTAACAGTGTTCTGTGATGAACTAAGGGTTTGAATACCCAATACTAGTAATCATGATGAGGATGATGTTAAGGGATGAGAATTCCCAGTAAAGAGATAAGGGATTGAGATCCTAAATGTTATATGTTCTCTAAGGATTTTTAAAGTACTTGATAGATGTATTACACCTTTCTTTGTAGCATTTGTTATAATAATTCATGTTTGAAAACTTGACTGATGCTAAAAGAATACAGTATTGTACTTAATTAATCAAGTGGAATCTTATCATATAGAGAGCCTCGACCATAGATCCATCATCGTCAGCAGTTGGTGATGGTGAAATAGATTTTCCCACATGATCTCCTGGAGGACATATTTTTGAATATGTGGGGGTGATGGGCGTGAATATCCTTATGCTCTAATGTGGGATTGATGTGAGATAAACAAGAGATATCTCAATCCTTCATTATGTGTGCCAGGATGGATGTATCACGAATCTCCCAATGATGATAAATGCCAGATCGATGCGAGATAAACATGAAATCTCTCAATCGCGAAGAGAGTGCAGCTGCCGCTATAGCTCTATAGCGAAGTTTCTAGTATACCCTAGAAAGCTATTTAAGCAGTTGACGTAGTCCTGCTTATGGTCTCACACTGACTGAGACAGATGAGGTCATGGAGTCTGGCTCTTCCATTGACCTAAGTATGGAACCAATGCTCTACACCACCATGGTCGATTGGAGCGGTATACCTCATCTCCTCAGGGCATAAGTGTGATTGTAAAATGTAATCATCAGTGTAGCGTATTTTCTTAAGGATGAAATACGATAATCATTGGTTGATATAACATTTCTTAATGCATCTTAAATGGATAGATGTTATTCATGTTCTTCATATTCCTTATAAAATGAATAGATGAGTTACTGCTTTATCATATATAGCTACAATGTTTTAGAAGATGATATTGCTCTATTATGCTTAAACAATGATTAAATCATGTGTATTAATATAAAAGAATCCTCTGCTCAGTTTTATTATTGTTTATCTATAATAATATTATTTTTGACAGAGAGTTACATCTCTCACTGGGACATGGGTCTCACCTCGTTGGTCACCAACATTCTTAAGTGGACGCAGATGAGGAGGTAGGGACCATACAACAGAGGAAGGACATCAGCATCAGGGGCAGCAGTAACATCTCAGGTTGAGTTACTGTCTGTCGTGTCTTGTAGATATGAGTCCTATGTGTCGTCTCTGTACACTCAGGTCCTTAGAGTCAGTACATAGTGGTTTTATGATCGATCTGAGATTTTGGTTTGTATGCCTCGAGATTTTATGTTTCTTATGTATAGTTTGGCAAAGCAACTGTTATATGTAGTCCTTGAGATGAGATGGTACATGGTATGTACAATGTGAACCATAATTTATGTAGTATTTTGGTTCTCTTCTTAAGAGTTTCCCGGAAATGGACCTCTTTGCAAATGGATTTAATTTTTAGTGATTTTTTTATTAATCCACTGATTATGGTTATTCCGCAATTATACTGGTGATGGTTTGATTTGTGGTTAGATCATCACAAAATTTTGGTATCAGAGCTTAAGGTTCGCTGAGTCTACAGAGACATAGGATTAAGGTCGTTGAGTCTGTTCTAGTGTCTTCCAATTTATCTGATAGTGACTTCTGCTCATATAGGAGAAGAAGTAAAGCTTAAATATGGTTGGATCACATGAAGAACATGCTGCTGAAAGCAGTGTTGTTGCACTAGGAGGAGGTGCAAGGGATCATGCTAGAGAGGAACTAGTACTTGAGAACCCCTAGCTTGACCAAGCTTTGATAGAAAACCCATCCTTTCATGCTCCATTTGGGCAATTCATGAACACAATGAAACATATGGCAGATCGAATGCCAGTACCTGCACCTAGGGCACTAGCTACCAATGAGGGGCATGGATCTAGTAAGACCTTTGAACGGTTACGTCGGGTAGTAGCCACCGAATATGTCGGTACATCTGACCCAATAAACGCAGATGCATGGCTTACTGAGTTGGAGAAAGTCTTTAGAATCCTCAGCATTATAGAAGCTAGGAAAGTTAAGCATGTCGTGTACCTATTAAAAGGAAGTGCTAGCCACTGGTGGGCCATTGAGGAAGAGAAACGACTAGGTGTTGAGGTCGAATGGAGAGAGTTTCTGTAACATCCTTGGCCTGGGTTATGCTTTAACCCTAGATGTTTTACTTAATAAAGATAATTATATGCTTGCTCTTATCTTTTGAAAAGTAATTAAGGCTCAAGAGGAACTTATGTTTCAATTTTAGCCCTTTTTGAATAATGTTGAAAACAATGTTTTGTCCATTTTGGACTAAAGTGCAAATTACCCAAGTTGAGGGGTTAACTTACAAATGTTACATGATAAAATGTTCCTCAAGTGTTGGAGCATCATAAGAATGAGAATGATTCTGAGGTATGGCTTCCACAAGCCTGAGCACCAAGAAAGAGCTTATTAAGCAATGTGTGTGCATTAAAACCTAGTTTTGGTGTAATGTGCAATTTACCCAAAAACTAGGGTCCAATATGCAAAATACCACTTCTAGAGAGTCCCTAATGTTTCTTGGTATCAATTAGAGACAAGAAAATCAGAGGTGCGTCTCATTTGAATCTCTTTGGGGGAGAGAAATCTTGATATTAAGATAATCAAGATTTAAGCATAATTGAAACCCTAATTCAATTTAATGCAAAAATAAATATATTAATGGAAGTGCCCTTCAACCAAAAAATGTGATGGTTGAATTTATGTAAGTATGTACGTCCTTGTGCCCACCGAAATATCTAAAGTGAGGGGAGAGCCCACTCACATTAGTTGAAGAAAAAGTAATATCCACTAACTTTTGGATATTATTATTAAATTGATTAAGGTTCTTAATTGTTTTCTTTTAATTCATGGATAAAGAAGAGGATTTTGAAGGGTAATATCATGGATTCATATGCAAGGAAGTTAGGGAGATAAGTGGCACCAATTTTGGGAATGAAAGGATTCTTATAACACTTTCTCTCTCTTGAATTTCCCTTATATACACCCCATTCTTTCACCCACATGAAAGGCTTTTTCGACATTTCTTTCTTTCATTTCTTTGGCCAAGAACAAGGGAAATTAGGATCAATAGAAGGACGTACCCCAACCTGTAGGTGAGCTCCTTAATAATCTTCAACCTTGATTTCATGGTGGAAATCGAAATTCAATGCTTATTGTCTTCTTTTCTCCATTCATTCTTCAACTTTAGCCATTCTTTTCACTCAAAGACTTGAGGACGGACCTTGGTATGTTGAGAAAGCTTCATTAACCATTAAAGACTTGAAGCTTGAATCTTGGATTCAACTTTTAAGGTGGGTCATATAACTTGAACCCTTATATGTTATTATTGATTTCACTTCTTCATCATATGTTGAATCTTTCTTCTTTCCCGAAATTTCTTTTGATTAGTTGATGAAAACACCATAAGAATCACATTAATTTTCAAAAGTTTGAAGCTTGAAGATGATGACATCATCTTATCACACGCCTCAATAAATATCATGAGCAAACGGTTTTCAATTTTGATGACCAAACAGTCTCAAAACCGTTTGGTGATCAAACAGTCTCAAGACCGTTTGAGGTCAAACGATCTCAAGACCATTTGGGGTCAATTGATGGTATGGATGGATGAAGATCCAAATATCCAATGGTTCCAATTGATCTGATCACAATGGTTACAGTGATGGATCCATTGATTACAAACCCTAATCGATTGATTGAACAAACCCTAAATTGATTCAAACGTTTTCAAGGTGGAATGATCAAACGGTCTCAAGACCATTTGAGGGCAAACGATCTCAAGACCATTTGAGGTCAAATGGTCTCAAGACCTTTTGAGGTCAAGTGGAGTCATGGATGGATGAAGATCCAAGGGTTACATTTTGATCTACTCTCAATGGTCCAATTGATGAATGATTCAATGAAGCAAACCCTAATTGATTGGTTGAAGGAAACCCTAGATGATCTTTTCGGTTTCAAGGTAGTTTGAACCAAATAGTCTTGAGACCGTTTGTGTCCAAATGGTCTGCAAACCGTTTGAGATCAAACGATCTCAAACTGTTTGGAGGTCCAATCGGTTTCAAGGTTGATTTATCCAATCAGTTTCAAATGTTGATGGGTCTAATCAGTTTCAATGTACATGTGATCGAACGGTTTCAAGGGTTGAGTGTCCAAATGGTTTCAAAACTATTTGAAGGGCAAACAGTCTCAGCCCTAGATGCCCAAATGGTTTCAAAACCGTTTGGAGGGAAAACGATCTCCAACCGTTTAAAGTTTGAGGGGTCAAAACCGTTTGGAGGTTCAATGCAACCAAAACCATTTGAAGACCTAATGTGATGAAAGATCAATTAACCCCATGATTGTTAATGATGTATATCAAAGATAATTACAATGGTTGTACCTTTAAGGTACTAGGGTGATTAGTACCCTTAGAGGGGTTAACCTTTAATGCTTATGGAAGCTATATCTCAATACACTGTGCTAACCCTAAATGTATGTACTTGAAAGAAGGGTTGACCTAATCTAATCAAGCTCGAAGTAATCAAAATCCTAGAGAGGATGAGAGAGAGGAATTCATACATGTATAATAATCATGTAATGGTTAAGCCTCAACATTTTCAACATGAATAAAATATGTAATTAGGTATGATTCTTGATAAAGAGATCATGAAACCCTAATCGAGAAGTTTGATGAGCCCTAACCCTAATTTAGGGAAATGCTAGGTGAAACCCTAAAATAGGGTAATGGTGTAACCCTAATTTAGGGTGATGATATGAGAAATCCCAATTTAGGTTAATATAATGACAAACCCTAATTTAAGAGGATGCTTCATGAAACCCTAATTTTGGGTAAAGTTACATGAAACCCTAATTTTGGGAAAAGTTATAAGGAACTTTACTTCGAGATAATGATGTGTGAAACCATAATCTAGGGTGATGCCATGTGAAACCCTAATGCAGTGATATGATGTGAAACTCTAATCCAGGATGATGCTATCTAATTCTATATGAAACCCTTACCCTAATATAGGGTGAAGGTATGTGAAACCCTAATTTTGGGTTATAGTGCATGAAACCCTAATCTTGGGCAATATGACGATAAACCATAAACCTAATTTTGGGTAACGAGATGAGTATCCCTAATTGACATGAATTGGGAAACTCTAACCCTAATGAAGGAAATAGTGATGCTACCCTTACATTGCATAATGCTCATATGCAATTGATATAATTGTTATCATGTGTACTAACCATGCAAGTATCCTGAGATGTTGGGCATAGACAGGTATGAGCTATGATGTTTCATTATTGAAATCGTTTTATGGGCCTTGTGAGCCATAATATGCTTTGTTGCCTAGTAAGAGGTAACAAGAGATTAAATGGGCCTTAAGAGCCATGTCAGATGCTTGTGTAGCAACTATCATGTTTACCTTAGTCAGATGACCTGAAGGTATTAGTTACGTGATAAGTGGTAACAAGTGTTCTTTGATGAACTGAGGGTTTGAATACTCATATTCCATAATCATGATGATGAGATGTTAAAGGATGAGAATGCCCATGATGTGACAAGGGATTGAGATCCCAATGTTTTATAAAGATTCGAAAAGTACTTGATAGAAGTATTACACATTCTTTGTAGCATTGGTTATAATAACGTTTGAAAACCTAACTGATGCTAAAAGAATATGGTAATGTACTTAATTAATCAAGTGAAATCTTATCATGTAGAGCCCCGTCCATAGATCCATCAACGTCAGTAGTTGGTGATGGTGAAATAGGTTTTCCCATGGGATCTCCTGGAGGGCATACTGTTGAGTATGTGGGGGTTATGGGCATGAATATCCTTATGCCCTAATGAGGAATTGATGTGAGATAAACATTAAATCTCTCAATCCTTTATTATATGTGTCGGGATGGATGTATCAAGAATCTCCCGATAATGTTAATATCGGGATGGATGTATCACGAATCTCCTGATAATGTTAATGTCGGATCGATGTGATATAAACATGAAATCTCTCGATTGCAAAGAGAGTACATCTGCCACTGTAATTCTATAGTGAAGTTGCCACTATACCCTGGAAATCTATTTAGCAGAGACACAAGATGTCCTGCATTTTGTACTCACACTGATTGATGAGGATGAGGTCATGCAAAATCCTGCTCTTCCTTGACCTATGTATGGTACCAATTTCGACTTCACAATGGTCTGTTGGAGTATGAGCAGTATACCTCATCTCCTCAGGGCTTAAGTATGATTGTAAAATGTAATCAGCCGTGTAGCGTATTTGCTTAAGGTCAAAATATGAGAATCATTGGTTGATGTTAACTTTCTTAGCATATCCAAGATGGATAAATGTTATACATGTTCTTCAATTCCTTATTGGATAAGTGACATGCTGCTTTATCAAGCCATAGTTGAAATGCTTTAAATAAGAATATTGCTCTAATTTGTTTAGACCTTGATTTATCTACTAGTGAAATATATGATTCCTCTGCACAGTTTTATTCTATTAAACTGTAATAATAATGTTTTTGGGAAGAGTTATATCTCTCGTTGAGACTGGGTCTCACTCCATTGGTCACCAACACTTTTTAGGTAGACGTGGAAGAAGAGGCAAAAACCCTACAGTAGGGGAAGAGCAGCAGCAACAAAAACAGGGACAACAATGATATTCTAGGTGGAGGCACTGGTTCTCATATTTTGTATATAGAGTCCTATGTGTCATCTTTGTACTCTCAGGTCCTAGGAGTTAGTAGTTAGTACTTTTAATGAATCGATCTGAGATTTTGGCTTGATGCCTTGAGGTTCTTATGATGCCTGTGTATAGTTTTAACAAAGCAGTTGATGCTTGTAATCCTTGAGAAGGGACGATACAGGATATGTACTTATTAACCATGATGTAAATACAATACATTGGTTCTTGATAAAAGAGTTTTTCTGTGTTTGAATCTCTTTATAAATGGTTTTAATTTTAAGTGATTTTTAGTAATCTGTTGTTAATGATCGCTTCCGCTTAGTTAATGATGTTTTGTTCGAACAGAGTGTAATAAGTTTAGTGGTATCAGATCTCTAGGTTTGATGAGACTACAAAGACATTGGATTAAGGTTGTTGAGTCTGTTCTAGTGTCTTCCAGTTTATCTGATAGTGTCTTCTGCTCATAGGAGGAGAAGAAGAACTTAAAGATGTTTGGATCACACGAAGAACATGCTGCTGAGAGTAGCATTAATGCACCAGGAAGAGGTGCAAGGGACCAGACTAGGGAGGAACCAGTACCTGAACATCCTCAGTTTAACCAAGTTGTACTAGAAAACCCAACTTTCCATGATCTGTTTGGGCAATTTATGGCAACCATGATGCATATGGAGGATAGGATGCCACCACCTACACCGAGGGCACCAGCCCATAATGAAGGACAGGGAGCCGGCAAGACTTTCGAACGACTTCACCAGGTTGGAGCCACAGATTATGCTGGTACAGCTGACCCAACAGATGATGACTTGTGGTTGACTGAGTTAGAGAAGGCTTTTAGAATCTTTAATATCCCTAAAGAAGAGAAGGTGAGGCATGTAGTGCACCTTCTAAAAGGGGGTGTTGGCCACTGGTGGATAATAGATAGGGCAAGAGGCCAGGTGTTGAAATTGGATGGGGAGAATTCCGACGAGAATTCGTAAGTAGATACTTCCCCAAAACATATCTAGATGAGAAAATCTCTTAGTTTGAGAGGTTAAGGCAAGGACCAATGAACATTAACGAGTATGAAGCTAAGTTCATGGAGCTTTTACGGTTCTATCCACATATGGAAGCTACTGATGAAGAGAGAATTTGGCATTTTGAGAAGGGGCGGAACGCTGATTTGACTACTCATGTGTCTGCCTTAGAGAACAGGGAGAGGTTCACCACCTTTGTGGAGTCCGTGAGACAGATAGAAAGGTTGGTGACTGAGAAGCGTCAGACTAAGAGTAAGAAGGTGTATACTCAATTTCAAGGATAGAGGTCTGAAAGTTTCAAGAAATCGAGATTTTCTACACCAATAGCACCACTAAGATTCCATACCCATACGTAATGGACGTCGAGTAGGGGTAGAGGCCGTAGTTTACCACCAGAGGGAGCCCACATATTTGCATCAGTAATAGTAATAGGACCACCTAGGCCACAGAGGGAAAGTAGAGGTTGTTTTATATGTAGAAAGATGGGACATTTGATGAAAGATTGTCAAGCTAGAGATGTAAGTGTGACTCAACCTATGAGGCAGAGTCAGCAAGGCTCTCAGAGGTGACAGTTTTTGAGTGGCGCTAGAGGACGTGGACAAGCATCCCAAGCTGGTTCGTCGGCACCCAACAACCGACCATAGGGTCAACAACAAGCAACAAAGAGATTCTATGCGATGAATCAACCTAAAATAGTAGTCAACCCTCGAGTTGTGACAGGTTAGATGGAACTATTTCATTCTAATATGTCTTCATCTTGCTTCGTATCTGTTTTGATTGATCAGGGTGCTACACATTCCTTTGTCACTAGAGAAGTGATCCTTGACTGCAATATGATAGTTTCTCATAGGGCAGATAGTTTGTTATTAGAAACTCCATTTGTTGGATATGTTGTGCTGTGGGAGGTGTGTTCTTCCTGCATTCTTTCCTTTTCTAAACATCACATTCAGGTGGATCTTATACCACTTGAGATGCACGCGTTTGATATAATTATTGGGATGGACACCCTAGAAAAGTATAAGGTTGTCTTGGATTTTGATTCCAAGCAAGTTGTGTTCATAGATGACGGTGACACATGGATCTTTCAGGGACATAGAAAGATTCTTCCATCCTATCTTGTATCAACTATGGTAGCTGAGAAGCTGATGAGACAAGGATGCTTTGCATTCTTGGCACATGTGGTAGACACCACAATGGAGAGACCTAATCTTTCTGAAGTTTCGATAGTTAGGGAGTTTGAAGATGTGTTCCTTGAGGAACTTCCAGGTGTTCCTCCAACCCGAGAGATTGATTTTGATATTAATCTAATCTTAGGCACGCAACCAATAGCACAAACACCGTATAGAATGGCACCTGCTGAGATGGCAGAGCTCAAGAAATAGCTGCAAGAGTTTTTTGAGAAAGGTTTTATCTGACCGATTACTTCACCATGGAGTGCTCCGGTTCTCTTTGTTAAGAAGAAGGACATATCTATGCAGTTATGCATTGATTACAGATAGTTGAATAAAGTAACCATAAAGAACAAGTATCCTCTACCAAGGATCGATGACCTGTTTGATTAGTTGTGTGGTGCAACTATCTTCTGTAAGATAGATCTGAGGTCGAGATGTCATCAGTTGCGTATCAAGGAGAGTGACATACCTAAGTCTGCCTTTAGGACAAGGTATGGCCACTATGAGTTCATAGTTGTGTTGTTTGGACTAACTAATGCACCAGCTGCATTCATGGAACTCATGAATAGAATCTTCCAGCCTTTTCTTGATCATTACATAGTAGTCTTCATAGATGACATCTTGATATACAGTAGAGATGCTAAAAAACATGAGCAGCACCTTCGTCAGGCTTTAACTTTGCTAAGAAAGCATAAGTTGTATGCTAAGTTTAGCAAATGCGAGTTTTGGTTACCAGAAGTTTCTTTTCTAGGACACGTAATATCTTCCTCAGGTATCTGTGTTGATCCTAAGAAGGTAGAATAGGCAGATATTTGTGTTGATCCTAAGAAGGTAGAATCTGTCTTGTAATGGGAACAACCAAATACACTGACGGAGATACGCAGTTTCCTAAGACTGGCGGGATATTATAGGAGGTTCATTAAGAACTTTAGTTATATAGCTTTACCCCTAACCAAGTTGACTAGGAAGGAGATTCCTTTTGTCTGGAATGACAAGTGTCAACATTCTTTCCAGCTGTTGAAAGAAAGGTTAACAACTGCACCTGTGCTAGTGTTACCTGAGCAAGGGAAGGGGTACATAGTTTTCTGTGATGCATCTAAGAATGGTCTAGGATGTGTGTTGATGCAGGATAATCAAGTGATTTCTTTTGCCTCTCGACAGCTTAAGAAATACAAGGAGAATTATCTGACACATGATCCAGAGCTAGTTGTTGTGGTCCATGCTTTGAAGATCTAGAGACATTATCTCAATGGAGAAACATTCCAGATTTTCACAGACCATAAGAATCTAAAATATATCTTCTCACAACATGAGTTGAACATGAGACAACACCGTTGTATGGAGTTAATCAAGGACTACGATTATACAATTGATTATCATCCATGGAAGGCTAATGTAGTGGATGATGCACTAAGTAGGAAATGATCATCACCAGCCTTAGATAAAACATAGTTGGACTCTTTAGTGTGCTTCAAACGAGACATGTTTGTCTCTTTAAGGCAAGATAATCTACAGCTTAAAGTATCCTTGTTAGCCAGAATGTTATCTGAGATGCACATAAAGCCTACTATGAGACAGCAGATTAAAGAAGCACAACAAGTTGATACTATGGTTCAGCAGATCAGTTTAGACTATGGTAATGAGAAACGGGATGGCTTTCATGAGTCATAGGATCAGGTAGTCTGTTACCATGGTAGGATGGTAGTACCTAATGTCAATGACTTCATCTATGTATTCAATGCATCCAGGGAGCACCAAAATGTATCATAACTTGAAAGATATGTATTGGTGGCCAAGATTGAAGAAGGATGTAGCTGAGTTTGTTATGCGGTGTCCGGTGTGTCAATAGGTTAAAGATGAACATCAAAATCCCATAGGAACAATGCAACCTTTGCCTATACCACAGTGGAAATGGGATCATGTGACCATGTACTTTGTGGTTGGTTTGCCTAGAACAACCAAAGGTCATGATTCCATATGGGTGATAGTTTATAGGTTGACTAAGATAGCACATTTCCTTCCTGTCAAAACAACCTACATTGCTGAGAAGCTTGCACGGATATATATAGATGAGATAGTGTGGTTGCACGGGGTTCCAGCTATTATTGTTTCTAATAGAGGTCCCCAGTACATGAGTCATTTTTGGGAACGACTACATAAAGCTTTGGGTACACAGTTAGGTTTAGTACTACCTTTCACCCACAGACAGATGGACAATCTGAGAGGACCATACAAACCTTGGAGGATTTGCTTAGGGCATGTGCCCTTCAGTTTGTAGGAAGTTGGGATCTACACCTGAGCTTGATAGAATTTTCTTACAATAATAGCTATCAACACAATATTGATATGGCACCATATGAAGCATTATATGGTAGATGTTGTAGATCTCCTTTATGTTGGTATGAAATAGGAGAATATCAACTTTTGGGTCCTGAGCTAGTGTAGGAGACAACTGAGAAGATTAAAGTAATACAACAACAATTAAAGACTGCACATGATAGACAGAAGTCATACGCCGACAAGCGGTGAAGACCTTTAAAATTCCAAGTTGGATATAGAGTATATCTCAAGGTCTCACCTTGGAAAGGTGTCCTTAGATTTGGAAAGAAGGGAAAGTTAGCTCCTAGATTTATGGGGCCTTATCCAATCATTGAACGGATTGGAAAGGTAGCCTATAAGTTGGAGTTGCCACCTGATCTACATAAGTTGCATCCAGTGTTCTATATCTCCATGCTGAGAAAGTGTCATCCTGACACAGAGTTAGTTTTGCAACCTGTGGAGGTAGAATTAAATGATGATATATCATACGTTCAAGGACCTGTGATGATCATTGATAAAAGAATTAAAATGCTAAAAAAGAAAGACAAATGTCTTGTGAAAGTTCTTTGGCATCACCGTGGCATTGAAGAAGCTACGTGGGAGCTAGAGGAAGAGATGAGGAGGAAGTACCCTTCTCTTTTTTCTTGATGATTTCGGGGACGAAATCCCTGTTAGGGGTGAATAATTTGTAACATCCCTAACATGGGTTATGCTTTAACCCTAGATGTTTTGTTTAAGAAAGATAATTATATGCTTGCTCTTATCTTTTGAAAAGTAATTAAGGCTCAAGAGGAACTTATGTTTCAATTTTAGTCCTTTTTGAATAATGTTGAAAACAATGTTTTGTCCGTTTTGGACTAAAGTGCAAATTACCCAAGTTGAGGGGTTAACTTACAAATGTTACATGATAAAATGTTCCTCAAGTGTTGGAGCATCATAAGAATGAGAATGATGCTGAGGTATGGCTTCCATAAGCCTGAGCACCATGAAAGAGCTTATTAAGCAATGTTTGTGCATTAAAACCTAGTTTTGGTGTAATGTGTAATTTACTCAAAACCTAGGGTCCAATATGTTTCTTGGTATCAATTGGAGACAAGAAAATCAGAGGGGTGTCTCATTTGAATCTCTTTGGGGGATAGAAAATCTTGATATTAAATAATTAAGATTTAAGCATAATTGAAACCCTAATTCAATTTAATGCAAAAATAAATATATTAATGGAAGTGCCCTTCAACCAAAAATGTGATGGTTGAATTTATGTAAGTATGGACGTTCTTGTGCCTTGCAATGGCATCGAAATATCTAAAGTGAGTGGAGAGCCCACTCACATTAGTTAAAGAAAAAGTAATATCCACTAACTTTTAGATATTATTATTAAATTGATTAAGGTGCTTTTCTTTTAATTCATGGATAAAGAAGAGGATTTCCAAGGGGAGGATGATGGCTTCATATACACTCCATTCTTTCACCCACATGAAAGGCTTTTTTGACACTTCTTTCTTTCCTTGCTTTGGCCGAGCACAAGGGAGATTAGGAGAAATAGAAGGACGTACCCCAACCTGTAGGTGAGCTCCTTAATCATCTTCAACCTTGATTTCATGGTGGAAATCGAAATTCAATGCTTATTTTCTTCTTTTCTCCATTCAATCTTCAACTTTAGCCATTCTTTTCACTCAAAGACTTGAGTACGGACCTTGGGAAGTTGAAAAAGCTTCATTCACCATTAAAGACTGAAGCTTGAAGCTTGGATTCAACTTTGAAGGTGGGTTATATAACTTGAACCCTTAAATGTTATTATTGATTTCATTTCTTCATCATATGTTGAATCTTTCTTCTTTCCCGAAATTCCTTTTGATTAGTTGATGAAAACACCATAAAAATCACAGTAGTTTTCAAAGGTTTGAAGCTTGAAGATGATGATGTCATCTTAGCACACACCTCAATAAATATCATGATCAAACGATTTTCAATTTTGATGACCAAACGGTCGCAAAACCGTTTGGTGATCAAACAGTCTCACATTTGAGGTCAAACGGTCTCAAGACCATTTGGGGTCAATTTCTGGTATGGATGGATGAAGATCCAATGGTTCCAATTTATCTGATCACAATGGTTACAGTGATGGATGATCCATTGATTACAAACCCTAATCGATTGATTGAAGAAACCCTAAATTGATTCAAATGTTTTCAAGGTGGAATGATCAAACGGTCTCAAGACCATTTAAGGGCAAACGATCTCAAGACCATTTGAGGTCAAACGGTCTCAAGAGCATTTGAGGTCAAGTGGAGTCATGGATGGATGGATATCCAAGGGTTACATTTTGATCTACTCTCAATGGTCCAATTGATGAATGATTCAATGAAGCAAACCCGAATTGATTAGCTGAAGGAAACCCTAGATGATCTTTTTGGTTTCAAGGTAGTTTGGACGAAACGGTATTGAGACCATTTGAGTCCAAACGGTCTTCAAACCATTTAATATCAAACGATCTCAAACCGTTTGGAGGTCCAATTAGTTTCAAGATTGATTTATTCAATCGGTTTCAAATGTTGATGGGTCCAATCGGTTTCAATGTACATGTGATCAAATGATTTCAAGGGTTGAGTGTCCAAACGGTTTCAAAACCATTTGGAGGGCAAACATTCGGTTTCAAAAACGATCTCAAACTATTTAAAGGTTGAGGGGTCAAAACCGTTTGGAGGTTCAATGCAACCAAAATCGTTTGAAGACCTAATGTGATGAAAGATCAATTAACCCCATGATTGTTAATGATGTATATCAAAGATAATAACAATGTTTGTACCTTTAAGGTACTAGGGTGATTCGTACCCTTAGAGGGGTTAACCTTTGATGCTTATGGAAGCTACATCTCAATGCACTATGCTAACCCGAAATGTATGTACTTGAATGAAGGGTTGACATAATCTAATCAAGCTTGAAGTAATCAACATCCTATAGAGGATGAGAGAGAGAGAGGAATTCATACATGTATAATAATCATGTAATGGTTAAGCCTCAACATTTTCAACATGAATAAAATATGTAATTAGGGTATGATTCTTGATAATGAGATCATGAAACCCTTATCGAGAAGGTTGATGAGGCCTAACCCTAATTTAGGGCAATGCTGGGTGAAACCCTAAACTAGGGTAATGTGTAATCCTAATTTAGGGTGATGATATGAGAAATCCCAATTCAAGGTAATATAATGAAAAACCCTAATTTAAGAGGATGTTTCATGAAACCCTAATTTTGGGTAAAGTTACATGAAACCCTAATTTGGGGAAAAGTTATAAGGAACCTTAATTCGAGATAATGATGTGTGAAACCCTAATCTAGGGTGATACCATGTGAAACCCTAATGCAGTGATATGATGTGAAACTCTAATCCAGGGTGATGCTATATGAAACCCTAACCCTAATATTGGGTGAAGGTATGTGAAACCCTAATTTTGGGTTATAGTGCATGAAACCCTAATCTTGGGCAATATGATGATAAACCATAAACCTAATTTTAGGTAACGGGATGAGTATCCCTAATTGACATGAATTGGGAAACTCTAACCCTAATAAAGGAAATAGTGATGCTACCCTTACATTGCATAGTGCTCATATGCAATTGATATAATTATTATCATGTGTGCTAACCATGCAGGTATCCTAAGATGTTGGGCATATACAGGTATGAGCTATGACGTTTCATTATTGAAATTGTTTTATGGGCCTTGTGAGCCATAATATGCTTTGTTTCCTAGTAAGAGGCAACAAGAGATTAAATGGGCCTTAAGAGCCATGCGAGATGCTTGTGTAGCAAGTATCATGTTTACCTTGATCAGATGACCTGAAGGTATTAGTTACCTGATAAGTGGTAACAAGTGTTCTTTGATGAACTGAGGGTTTGAATACCCATATTCCATAATCATGATGATGAGATGTTAAAGGATGAGAATGGCCATGTTGTGACAAGGGATTGAGATCCCAATGTTTTATAAAGCTTCGAAAAGTACTTGATAGAAGTATTACACATTCTTTGTAGAATTTGTTATAATAATGTTTGAAAACCTGATTGATGCTAAAAGAATATGGCAATATACTTAATTAATCAAGTGAAATCTTATCATGTAGAGCCCCTGCCATAGATCCATCATCATCAGTAGTTGGTGATGGTGAAACAGGTTTTCCCACGGGATCTCCTGGAGGGCATACTTGTGGCATCCAACTCACGAAAACAAGATTAACTAATGCAAACAATAGAATTACCGAAAATCACTAAAAATTAAAACCTTTTATAAAAAGATCCATTACTAGAGATTCTTTAAACAATAACTACAATAGTATATTTACATACTGGTCCACATGAGACATTCCATTTATCATCAAACCAAAATCTCAGGTTGATTATAAAAACACTATCTACTAACTCCTAGGACCCCAGAGTACAGAGACGACAAATAGGACTTTATGTACAAAGCCTGACCTCCCGTATCCCCACCTGGGATATTACTGTTGTCATTTTTGTTACTGCTACTGCTCTTCCTCTGCTACAGAGGTTCTGCCTCTTTGTCTGCATCTACCTAAAAACGTTGAATCCCACGGGGGTGAGAAAATTATACAAATGCCCAACGAGAGATATAACTCTTCACTGTAACATTATTATTGCAGTTTAATAGAAATAAACTGAGCAGTGGAATAATATATTTCAATAGTAGATAATTTACTATCTATGCAGGTTAGAGCAACATTTCAATTCAAGTATTTTAGCTATAACTAGACAAGGTAGCATGTGTTTTATTCCATTAAAAACATAAATAACATTTATGTATCAAGGACATGCTAAGCAGTATAACATAAACCAATGGTGCTCGTATTTCAATCTTATGCAAATACGCTACATGGCTGATTACATTTTTCAAACATATTTAACCTCTGAGGAGATGAGGTATACCACTCATACTCCAACTGATCACTGTGAAGTCAAAATCAGTACCTTACAAAGTCAGTGGAAGAGTCGGCTTCCACGACTTCCCACATCTTGATCAGTGCGAGATCACATGCAGGACATCTTGTGTCTCTGCTACATAGCTTGCCAGGGTATAGTGGCATCTTCTCTATAGAGCTACAGCGGCGGATGCACTCTCTTCGCAATCGAGAGATTTCATCTTTACCTCCATCGATCCAGCATTAACATTATCGGGAGATTAGTGTTACATCCATCCCAGAACATACAATGATGGAATGAGAGGTTTAATGTTTACCTTCCATCAATTCCTCCATTAGGACGTAAGGATATTTTTGCCCATCGACCCCCGCATATTCAAAATATGCGAACTCCAGGATATCTCGTAGGAAAACCTATTTCACCATCACCAACTACTGACGATGATGGATCTATGGTCAGAGAACTATATGAATAGCTTTCACTTGATTAATTAAATACATTATCATATTCTTTTAGCATCAATCAAGTTTTAAACATAACTTATTAGGACAAATGCTATAAAGAAACATGTACTATTTTCATCAGTTACTTCTCAGTCTTTATCATACATTGGGATCTCAATCCCTTATTTCAAACTCAGTGCCATAAACATATAGTTCTAGGTATTCAAACCCTTAGCTCATTATTGAGCACTGTTACCACTTTTTCAGGTAACCATCACCTTCAGGTCATCTGACCAAGGTACACATGACACTTGCTACACAAGCATCTTATCTGGCACTTGAAGCCCATCAATTCTCTTGTTACCTCTTACAAAGCAACAAGGCATATTATGGAACACAAGGCCCAATAACAATTTAAAAATAAAATATCATAGCTCATACCTGGCTATGTTCATCATCTCATGATACCTACATGGTTAGTACAGATGATAACAGATATATCAATCATATTTCAATTCCATGCTATCCCAGGGTAACACCACTATTCCCTTACCAGGGTTAGGGTTTCTCATTTCATTTCAATCAGGGTTACTCATCCCCTCAGTTCAATTAGGACCAATGATTCATCATTTCATTGTCCAAAATTAGGGTTTCATGATTTATAGTATAATCCAGAATTAGGGTTTCACACACCTTCACCCTATTTAGAATTATGATTTACCATTCACATCACATCACCCTTGATTAGGGTTTATATTTAATAACCCACAATTAGGGTTTACTATTCCTTCCCAATAAGGGTTTATCATCACAAAACTCTAAGTTAATATCACATTATCCTCCGGAAAAGAAGACTGATGGATTATTCCTTTGTTGGAAAGAAACAAGGTGAGTGCATGAATTAAGTACTCTTTTGCATTTTTTATCCAAAAAATGTGAATTCTTTGAGATCATTGTACTTCAATTTCAAGACAAAAACTTGCATAATGAAGAAAATTTTAGAAATATCTTTCATGAAATACAATCACATATTTCTAGAAATTTATCAATTAAAGTAACAAAACATCAAAACCCATGTTTGGAGGAGATCTTACTAGGTCCTCAAACATCTAGTCGAATAATATGAAAGATGGAATATGCACGCATAACATTAATAGATGGAAAACTAGATCTATGGTGATTTTCTAGTTGACAAGCTTCACAGTTAAGATCATCTAAATGGGCAAATTGGGGAACTGCCCTAATTTATGGTTTGAGTTCATCAATCAACTCAATTAGGGTTTAATGATCTCTTTACCAAGGATCATACCCTAATTGTATACTAAACGTATTCCAAATACATGCATTTAAAGTTAACTTGATGTATTGAATTATTGTATCCTCATACATCACTGATTAATCCCACTAAGGTACCACTTACCTAAGTACATTAGGTGTCCAGAAGGTTTAATCAATTGAACCTCCAATTACATGAGGTATCTGAATGAATTAACCAATTGAATCTTCAATTACATTAATTATACAAATGGATTAATCATGTTGGACCTCAATGGTCTTTCTTAATTAGACCTTAAACGGTCTTGGACTTTCAGAGCTCAAACGGTTTGAAACCGTTGGGCATATTGCCCTTGAAACCGTTTAAGTAAGCATTGCATTGAAACCAAATGAACTTGGGTCTCCAAACAATTTGAGACCGTTTGGTCCCAAACGGTCTTGAGACCATTTGGACCAAACCCTCTCAAAACCGAATGGACCAAAAAGGTCTTTCAACACTTCATCATTTCAAGGTAGCAGCTGAACAACCCACCTTACATAGTACTGCTTTTTCTGACCTCTCTTCACATCCGCCTTCATGGTTCAGTCCTAACAAGAGCTATAACCACTCCTCTCTTACCAGACCCCCCAGATTAGAAACCAAGTTTGGACTAGAAAACCCTCAACCCTCCCTGTTAACACTTACTCAGCCCAAAACAAAAAGAGAAATCGATCACCAATTCTTCCCCTCCCTACAACAAACATCCCATCACTCAAAAAATCATGTCCTTCATCTTCATCCACAAAAGAAAGCTGGCATTCTCCCGATAAAACAAATCAAACCTCTGCTTTTCAAGACTCTTATCAACACTTAAAGGACAACTCCCTGCAGAGTGCGGAACCGAAGAGCCCTCATCAGAAAACAAACACAAGCTACATCCAAAAGATCCTGCAGCCCAGCCTCTCTTGCAAAAATGGATCAAGCATCTCAAACAGGGCTAAAAAAGGTATTTCTCCTTCCCCCTCTATCTGTTTTGATTCTTCGACATCATCTCTGTCTATATCTACATCCTTAAAAAATAAAGTTCAAAATAAGCCTGATACTATAGATGATCTAGCCTCTTGGTCTAGTTTAAAAAGTTTTTCTTCATTTGCAAATAAGATTGGTTTCTGCTTTGAAAAGGAAAATGAAGCTCAGAATATCCTAAATGACCTTGAACCTTATATGGGCTGGTCAAATAGACGTTGTTAGTCTTGTCTTTCTATCTATTGGCCTCCCTTTGTTTTTCATTTCAAATGAAAATCTCTACTTGGAACATCTGTGGAGCTTCTAACTTACAAAGAAGAAAAAAAATCCGATCACATATTTATAAAAATAAAATATACCTTATTTCTATTCAAGAAACAAAGACCTTCCTCACCCCTTTTGCTCTCAAAATGATTGGAGGAAATAGAATCACAAACTGGATTCAACTTCCTCCCAAGGGCTTCAAAGGTGGCATTCTTGTGGGTTAAAACAACCAAGCCCTCCTGCTACAAAATTCCTCAATTCTAAACTTTTCAATTACTATTGATTTCAAAAATCTTTCTGATGACTTCTTATGGTCTTTCTTTGGCATTTACGGAGAACCAGGACATGATAAATCCCTCTTTCTTGAGGAATTAAATTGCCTCTTCATAAACTATCACAGTTTACCCTGGATCTTGGGTGGGGACTTTAATCTAGTCACTCAAATCTCTGATAGACATAACTCAAATCCTTCCCCTTCCCCCTTATCATCCGCAGACAAAAAATTTAAACAGATGATATCTGACTACTCTCTTATCGAACACGCTCCCTCAAATGCCTCTTTTACTTGGTCTAGAAACCAAACCTTTGCCCAACTAGATCACTTCTTATGTTCAAACCTTTGGGAGGACAAACATCCCCTCTTGTCTATATACATTGCTCACAGAACCATCTCTGACCACTTTCCCCTTATCATGGACACAGTTTCTTCCTCTTGGGGATCCCGTCCCTTTAGATTTGAAAATAACTGGCTTCAAAATGAAAGTTTCAACTCTTCCTGTCTTGCTACATGGGATCTTGCTTGCTCTCAATCAACAAACCTGGGTCTTCATATATTGAAAAATACAAAAAATCAAAAAACATATAAAAGACTGGCTGACCAATAATCCTTCGACCCTGTTGGATGATAAAAAAAACCTAGAGGACCATCTTTTGCTTTTAGAAAAAGATCCTTCAACTGATCCGACTCATATCCTTACCTTAAAAGCTGATCTAGAAAACATAAACAACAAAATAGAAACAAAATGGAGACAAAGAGCCAAAATCATTTGGGCCAAAGAAGGAGATAAAAATACAAAAATTTTCCATAAAATTTGCAATCAAAAATTCAGAAACAACTATATATCACATCTTAAGATAAATGGAAGTCTCACTTCCCACAAAGAAACCATCATTAGACACATAAAAAACCATTTCCAAAATATTTTCAACTCAAATCACAATCCGGCTGGTCTTGATCACTTTCAATGGCACTCCATTTTCCTAAACAAAATCCAAAATCCCCTCGACCTAATCAAACCTTTCAGTCTGAAGGAATTACAATCTGCTTTTTCTGATCTAGGCAAAAACAAATCCCCTGGACCGGATGGACTCAATGTGGAATTTTACTTGGCTAATTGGAATCATTATAAGCATGATTTTCTTGCTCTCCTCTCAGCCTTTCATTCCAGTCCAAACCCCCAAAACATCATAAAATACATAAATAAAACATTCATCTCTTTGATAAAAAAAATAGCAATCCTGATTTAATCACGCATTTCAGACCCATCAGTCTTATTAATACCTCTTATAAAATCATTGCGAAAACCTTAGCCAATAGAATCAAACCTCTTATGAATGACATCATACCTCTAAACCAATCATCCTTCCTAAAAAAATGAAGCATACAAGATGCCTTCTTAATGGTCAATGAAACTACCCATCTCTGCCATAAAACAAATCTCCTCTTCTGGCTATCAAATTGGATTTTGAGAAAGCCTTCAACTTTGTAAACTGGAATTGCTTTCTTAAAACTCTTAAAGGTTTTTCCTTCCCTGACAAATGGATCTCCTAGATCTATGCTTGCATCTCAACAAATCACTTCTCTACCATCATAAACGGTATCCCCTTTGGCTATTTCCATAATACAAATGGACTTAGACAAGGTGACCCCTATCTCCCTATCTTTTCATCATCCTTACTTCCCTCCTTTCCAGGATGATCCAACTGGGCATTCAAAACAATATCATTTCTTCTCCTGAGGAATGTAAGGAAAATATTATTCAATTTGTGGATGATACCATCATCTTTTCCTCTCCTGATTTTCCCTCGGTTCAAAATATCTTCAGGATTATAGGCTTTTTTTCCTACATATCTGGCCTTAAAGTTAACATTCAAAAATCTTCCATCTTTGGAGTTAACCTCCATCCTTCCACCCTTGAGACTCTGCAAGATTTCCTTAAATGCAAATCAGAAGACTTTCCGATCAAGTACCTGGGCCTTCCCATCACTCCATACAACATCACAAATGCTATTTGGAATCCAATTGTAACAAAAATAAACTCAAAATTTTCTAGCTGGGAAAACAATTTTCTTAATCTCTCGGGCAGACTTACCCTTCTTAATAGAGCCATCACTCCTATAACAACACACTACCTAAGCTGCATTCCCTTGCCATAAAAAACCAGACATATCTTGGACAAAATTCGGAGAAAATTCCTTTGGAATAATGCCCACAAAAATGATAATTCGGGGAAACATTGTCACCTGGTCAATTGGAAAACAATCTCGACTCCCATTGACCAAGGTGGATGGGGGATTATAAACATTGAAACACACTCCCTTTGTCTGATTACCAAAATCATAGATTGCCTCACCCAAAAGAAAGAAAAAATCTGGACTAACCTCATCATGCAAAAATATTATCGTTCAACACCGCCTTGGCATCAAATCAAAAGGCATTCTACTTCCCCCCTTTGGAAATACATAAATAAAAACATCAACACTATTCAACAGTTGTTAATTACCCCTCCACACTCTCATAAAAATATCTCTTTCTGGTCAGACCATTGGTATAACAACAATTCAATTATAAACCTCAAAACTTCATGGACTATTCCAAAAAAACTCATCCATATAAAAATTGATAAAGCCCTCTCCCTTATCACCAGAAAAAGATCAAACTCCTTAAAAAGATGTATCCTCTCTGTTTTAAGTCAACATGAACTCAGTAATATCTCAACCTCTTTAGAAGAAAACACTTCAAATAACATCCATTGGAAATGGGGTAGAGATTATTCGGTGAAATGTGCTTACAATTTTCTTTCTTTCAGAGGTATGACCCCAGCTTCATCTAAACTTTGGAAACAAAAATGGCCACATAAATATAAAACATTCTTATGGCTCCTCCTCCACAATAAGCTTCTTACAGGAGAAATCATCAAAAAAAGGGCTTCCTAGGACCGTTTAGATGTGTCCTCTGTGAGCAAAACGAGGATTCCACAAGTCACATCTTCTTCAAATGCCCCTTCTCTCAAATTATCATCTCACACTTCTTGAGAAATAGTCTTCCTGATCTCCAGGAATCTATTTTTCCAATTCATATTCCTCCTTCTCAGCTTTACATGCAACACAAAAGTAATGATATATTCTCAGCCATCTTCTGGAATCTTTGGAAGGAAAGAAACAATAGGATGTTCAATAACAAGAAAAAAATGGCTAAGACTATTCTAAATGATATCGATGCCGATCTTCACATCCTTATCAAACTGTAGGAAAAATAGCAGGTGCATCCCAAGAGCTTTCTGGTGAAGGTGACTCTAATGCAGCAGAATCAGAAGCAGCTTTCCTTTGTGATCTAAAAGCCATGGTGGATGATGAGACGGGTGTCAGTCTGGTGCAGCAACCTTAGTGATGTTCCATCCCTTGCAAGCTCAGCACTATTAGTCTCATTTCCTTGTTTGCAAAAACTTTTTATTTTAAAAGAGGTTTGTCTTAAGGGGTGCCTCCCCCGAGTTACTTTCAGCTTATTTTCTTTCCTCTACAAACTCTATGTGGTTACTTCACATTAGTAGGTCTTCGCTTGCTGTATGTGATTTTTCAATATATCATTACCTTGCCTCAAAAAAAATCATTTCAAGGTTTCAATCCATGAACTGACCCTCAATTGAATACTTGATTCATTAATCAATTGAACCATAGAATCACCCCTCAATTAGGCCATCAATTAGGGTTTTGAACCCAATTGAACTAGGATTTATAATAAAGACTCCTTCAATTAGGGTTTTGGAATCAAGGAACCATCAATGCTTAACATTGTGGAACTAATCCAATTGAAATCAATGAACCACCATCAATTTATGATATGACCTAACCTCAAACGGTCTTGAGGTCATGTGGATGAACTCCAAATGGTCTTAGGGTCGTTTGGATGACCTCCAAATGGTCTTGAGGTCGTTTGCCTCATCATTCATTAAAATTTGTGAAATCCAATTAGGGTTTAGGTCATTGGATTGATCATCAATATAATTATTGATTGCTCTTCAATTTGATACCTTTGGGTCTTCAAATACTCAACCCTACTCAACCCTAGACCTCAAAACGGTCTTGGTTGACCTCCAAATGGTCTTTATACCGTTTGGGTGGTCTCCAAATGGTCTTGATACCATTTGGACTCAAATCAACCCAAAACTTTATGTCAAACAATTGCAATTTCAGCACTTAACCGATTAGGGTTTCTAATTGGATGATTGTCCATAGATTGAATTAATCAATTGGAACCCTTGGATCATCATCGAACATTTACTAGGGTCCTGACCTCAAACGGTCAACCCATCCAAACGGTCAACTCCTCTAAACGGTTTGGAGTCCAATCCTCCAAACGTTTTGGAAATCGTTTGGTCTCCAAACGGTTTGGTGAAACCGTTTGGACCAAAAACTTAAAACCGTTTGCAATATAAATCTGTTGGAAAGTGATCCTAAGATGATTTTATCATCATCAAGCCTTATACCATCGAGAACTACTGCCATTATTATGGTAATTGCATCAACTAATCAAAGGAATTGAAAAAAGAGCAATAGAACATAGTTGAATGACAAATTGAAATCAATATCAATGAATAGGGGTTCAAGTTATATAACCCGCCTTCAATTGAGATTCAAAGCTTGGAGTTTCACGTCAAAATGGTGGGAGTAGCTTTTTCACACCACAAGGATCGTTCCTCAAACTTTTGAGTGAAAATGGATGGTTAGAAGTGAAGATGGGATCGAGATATGAAGATATCATGCATTGATTTATGATTTCCACCATGAAATCAAGGTGAACGAAGGTCAAGAAGCTTATCAACAGGTTGGGGGTCTTCTTCCTGATGTCTCTAGCTCCCTTGATCCTTTTTGTAAGCAAAGGAAATAAGTGGATTCGAAAAAGTCCTTGGTTTGAGTGGTAAAGCGTCTTTTTATAAGGAAATCAATGAGAGAGAAAATGCCTTATAAAAATCCTTTAATTCCAAAATTTGTGCCACCTCTTCCTCCTCAATTCCGTGCATGAAAAGATATCTTCCTTATCTCCAAATTCTCTTCCATTATCCACAAATTAAGGAAAAATAAATTAAGCACCTTAACCTTTATAATATTAATATCCATAAGTGAGTGGATAATTCTTTTTAGTTTCTTAATGTGAGTGGGTTCTCCACTCACGTTGATCTTTCCTTTGCCTTTGCAAGGCACAAGGACGTCCATTTATGTGGATTCCAACATAAATTTGGTTAAAGAGCAATCTATTTAATATAATTATTTTTGCCATATTTCAATTATGCGTAAATCTTGATTATTTTAATATCAAGATTTTCTCTCCTTCAAAGTAGCTCAAATGAGATTACACTCTCATTTTCTTGCCTCTACAAGATGACAAGAATATTAAGGACCTTATTGAAGTGGTAAATTGCATATTGAACCCTGGGTTTTGGGTAAATTGCACATTACACCAAAACTAGGTTTTAATGGACAAACATTTCTTTTGATCTCTTTCTTGGTACTCAGGCTTTCACTAGCCATACCTCTACATCATCTTCCTTCCAATGATGCTTCAAAACATGAGTAACATATTATCATGTACAATTTGTAATTTAACCCCTCAACTTGGGTAATTTGCACTTTAGTTCAAACAAGTAAAACATTACTTTCAACATTATTCAAAATGGACTAAAATGAAATATAAGTTCCTTTTGAGCCTTAATTACTTTTAAAAAGATAAAATAAAGCATATAATTACCTTTCTTAATCAAAACACCTAGGGTTAAAGCATAACCCAGGTCAGGGATGTTACAATACTATTGAGTATGTGGGGGTTATGGGCGCGAATATCCTTACGCCCTAATGAGGAATTGATGTGAGATAAACATTAAATCTCTCAATCCTTCATTATATGTGTGGAGATGGATGTATCAGGAATCTCTCGATAATGTTAATACTGGTATGGATGTATCACGAATCTTCCAATAATGTTAATGTTGGATCGATGTGAGATAAACATGAAATCTCTCAATTGCGAAGAGAGTACAGTTGCCCCTATAACTCTATAGCAAAGTTTCCACCATACCCTGGAAAGCTATTTAGCAGAGACACAAGATGTCCTACATTTTGTACTCACACTGAATGAGGAGGATGAGGTCATGGAAATATGGCTCTTCCTTGACCTATGTATGGTACCGATTTTGACTTCGCAATTGTGGGCTCAAATCTCCAAACCTCGAAATAATCACGATTTAAACTTGAGTGGAAGCATTCGATAATCAGCGGAAGACGAAAATCACGGGAAATTAAAACTTTTCGAGATAAGAGCTTGAAACCACAAACCTTTTCCATAGAAAAAGGATTTAAACTGTATACATCTCTGTCAAATTACTTCTTGAGTAATTATATACAACATGATACAAAAATCTCAAGAACTCATAACCAAAACACTCCAAGACCTGAGAGTACAAAGGACACATAGGACCGACTCTAACTACACCACATAGCAGGCTGAATCTCCACCTGAGATTTACTGCTGCTCCTGGTGCTGCTGCTGCTGGGATTGGTCACCTTGAGACCGGTTCCTCCGCCTTCGACGACCACCTAAAAAGTTGAAGTCTACGGGGTGAGACAATTATACATAATTGCCCCAGCGAGAGTTATAACTCTCCACTAGAAGCTTTATAAGCAAAACAAAGAATAACTTAAGCAGTAAAAGCTTTCAAAGTATTCATTAGCAGTTTTGATGACAAGCAAGAGTTCAACATTTATGAAACATGAAGAACATCTACACTATTCAATGTAACATCAATCAAGTAACTCGTAGTTAACTCTAACAGATATACTACGCTGTTGATTATGTTTTTCAAACATTATTATGTCCTGTGGAGATGAGGCATACCACTCATACTCCAACTGATCTCTAAGAAGTCACATCAGTATCATACATAGGTCATTAAAAGAGCCGGATTCTTATGACCTCATCTACCTCAGTCAGTTAGAGGATTGTTTGTAGGAAATCTGGCAGGATGTCTGTTATTTATAGCTCTCCAGGGTAAACTGGACCTTCGCTATTTTAGAGTTACAGTGGCGTTCTGTACTCTCTTCGTCATCGGAGGATTTCTTGTTTATCTCTCAACAAAGCGGTATTTGTATTTACTTTGGGAGAATAGTGATACATCTCACCTTTTGGGTTTTGTAGTGAAGGTTTCACGGACTATAAAAATCTACATCAATTCCTACACTAGGATGTAAGGTTCTACACATCCATGTACCCCACATACTCAAGAGTATGTGATCCAGGAGTTCCCTTGGGAAAACCTGTTTCACCATCATTTAGACTCTGACAATGATGGATCTATGATCAGGGCTCTACATTTCACTTGATTAGTTAGGTACATTCAGTATTCTTTTAACATCACACATTGTTCTTAAAACAATAACATTAGCATAACAGCTATAAATGAGAATACTAAAATGTAGCAGGCCTAACTCTTTTCAATCATTAGTTCTCAGTCATCTTCATCACAAGTCATCTGTTAAGTATGATCTTGATGGTATTTATGGCTCTTACAGCCCATAAATCTCAAAAGATGTCACTAACAGTGCATCAAGATAATTCACTTATTCATAAATCTTAAGGCATGCTTTCAATGAATATAATATGGTATTCCATACCTGGATATGACCATCATCTCATGACAACCCGCATGGTTAATTCAACTGATAACAGTAAACAATTCATCAATTAGGGTTTACTATTCATCTTTCATGTTATCACCCTAAAATTAGGGTTTACTATTCACCCCATGGTGAATTATACTCACTACATCATCATGTAAGAGAAATACCATCATTAAAGCTCTTAAAATAAGATTGATATTCATTAGACATTAATATTAGGGTTTCCATAATCTCACATAGGTGGATCATTCCCTAATCATGCACATTCATGTGTATTGAAAGTATCTTACTTGAGTTTCCACCCAAAAAGGGTACTTTCTCTCTTTTAGGATAATTTCTCTCTCCTCTCACTAGTATATGGTGATAAAACCACTCTAGATCAGGTTAGGTTAAGTCCTCATTGACTAACATAAGCCCAAACATCACTGTCATGTGATTAGGGTTTGATTAGAACAAAGTTTCACTCCATTAAACCCCTCAAGGGTATTTTGGTAATTTACCTCATGATCATCATCATGGGTCAACTCATTCATCACTTAGCCCCTTAATGACCTAGGTTACCATTAGGGTTTAGATTAGATCACCATTGAACCAATTACACCATCAATTGATTAAGTACAAACCACCATGTACACCTTCAAATGGTTTCAACCTTCAAACGGTTTCAACCACCAAACGGTCTTGAGACCATTTGGTCTCAAACGGTCTTGAGACCGTTTGGTCCAAATGGTCTTGACACCGTTTGGATGTGTTGACCGTTTGGAGGGGTTGACTTTCCAAACCGTTTGGAGCTCAATCGGTTTGAAACCGTTTGATCAAGACAACTTGAGATCGATTGGTCCAAACGACCCTGAGATCGTTTGAGCCCAAACGGTCTTGAGACCGTTTGGTCCAAATGGGCTCAAACCGTTTGGACCTCCAAAGTGGTTCAAAGGTTACAATTGTTCATGGATATATATGTTGAAGCCCTCAATTGGTCAAAGCCATGTTAACCACTAATAAATTGAGTTAGTTAGGATGAACCTCAATCATTTGGACACCAAATTGACCCTCAATTGAGAGACAATTAGGGTTGGATCCTTCTCAATTAGGGTTTCAAATCGGATGGTCATCAATATTCAACAATGTGAAACAAATAAAGGTTGAACCTATCAATTGACCTCCAATTGGGCCCAAACTTGGCCCAAACGGTCTTTAGGTTGTTTGGACATCATCCAAATGGTCTTGAGACCGTTTGCCCAAAGTTTGACCAAAAACCAAATCGTTTAGATTAGGGTTGAACTCCAATTAGGTCATAAATCAGCATTTTTATCAATTCATCAACTTCTTGCAATTGGACCCTCAAACCATTAGATTATCTCAACCCTAGACCTTCAAACGGTCTTGGGTTGTGCCCAAACGGTCTTGTGACCATTTGGAGGAACCCCCAAATGGTATTGAGACCGTTTGGGTCCTTCAACCCAAAACTCAACAAGATCTATGTTTTAAAATAGCAATTTTGACCCAATTAGGGTTTGGATGTTGAAGTGCCTTCAACTTTCAATTGGTTAAGAATTAAACTTTGAATCTTTGCAGGAATGAAATTCAATATATAACCAACATACCCTCAAATGGTCGTCCCTTGGTCAACCCTATCAAACGGTCTTGAGACCGTTTCAATCCAAACGGTCTTGCAAGACCGTTTGAGGGCAAACGGTTTGAAACCGTTTGACCCCAAACGGTTTGCAACCATTTGGACCAAAAGGGTCCAAGGTGGTTTGATAAAGTAACATAGGGATTCACGCCCCTCATCTTAAACCTCTGTCAGGGTCAGTTCTCCCACCGTTTTGCTTGCAAAAGTGCAAGGAAGAAGGGAGGTAGAAGAAGAACTATCATGCTAATTTTTGCAAGAACAAAGTAAGCATATAAAGCAAGAGTTTAGAGTTACAAAACCCACCTAAAGGTTGTCCCTAGAGCTCCAAGCCTTCAAGCTCCAAGCTTTAATGGCGTCCTAGAAGCTCCACAGGTCGGCCAGAGGTGAATTCTCCAAGGAAACATAGGGTTGGTCGGCTAGAACAAGAAGACTAAGTAAGCTATCCACAAAACCAATCTTAAAGGAAGAATTCCTCCATGAATTCGAGCTAGAAGATGGTGTTCTCTTACCTATAACAGGTTGGTCGTCCCCCTGAGCTCTAGAGATATCCTTTGTCGTTTGAGAAGGAAGAGAGGAGAAGTGAAGGAAATGAAGGATCGTTCACTTATTTGCAAGGAAAAAGGCATATATACTTTAGCCCTTTTTACACCATAAGGACCTCTCAAGTCATGGAATTACATCTAAGTCCCTCCTTGCACAAGGGCACGTCCACACTCATCTAAGCTTATGAAAAGCTAATGAAATCTCAAGATCTAAGGGTAAAGGAAGCCAACCTTCAACTAGGGTACATACATGAAAGGTCTCCATACCCATATTAGGTGACTTTTACCTAAAGGATCACTTTTCTTATCTGATTATTCATTCATATGTCCCTTTCATCATTTCTATCCTAAATGATGACAAGAGTTATAAAAGATGCTCTAGAAGGTGAAAATTACAAGTTACACCCCTCAATTTGGGTAAATTGCATTTTACTCCAAATTAGGGTTTTTAAGCATAAGGATTGTTTCCACAGCTGCACCTTGGTGCTCAAGCTTGGGAAATCCTTTAAACTTTATCATAAACATCTTCATGATGTTTCAACATCAAAGGAACATCTTAACTTGTGAATTTGCAAGTTAAACCCTTAAACTGGGTAATTTGCACTTAGGTCCCTGCATACAATACAATGCTACAACTTTGTTTAAAAAGGAGCAAAAATTGAAAATATATGTTCCTGAGGAACTTAATTACATGCCAGGGAGTATTCATAAGTATATAATTACATATTTAGGCAAAACTTCCAGGGTTAGGTTTTAACCCAGGTCAGGGATGTTACAAATTCTCTACCCCTTCACAAGGATTTCGTCCCCGAAATCGATAAAGCGTATTAAGAGAAAAGAGTAGGGTATTTCCTCCTCATCTCATCCTCTAGTTCCCAAGTGGCTTCTTCAACTCCACGATGGTTCCAGAGGACTTTCACAAGACTTATATCTTTCTTCTTTAACTTTTTAGTTATGTTATCAAGGATTGACACTGGTCCCTCCTCATATATTATATCTTCATTCAATTCTACTTCCATAGGTTGTAGAACTGACTCGGTGTCTGGGTGACATTTCCTCTGCATGGAAATGTGAAACACAGGGTGTAGCTTCTGCAACTCCTGAGGTAACTCTAGTCTATAGGCCACCTTTCCAACTCTTTCAACAATTGGATAAGGTCCCATAAATCTAGGAGCTAACTTCCCTTTTCTTCCAAAATGAAGGACTCCTTTCCAAGGTGAGACCTTGAGATACACTCTGTCTCCAACCTGGAACTCTAGGGGTCTACGACGTTTATCGGCATACGACTTCTGCCTATCCTGTGCAGTCTTAAGCTGTTGTTGTATAACTTTAATCTTCTCTATAGTTTGCTGCACAAGATCAGGACCTAACAACTGGTGCTCACCAGTCTCATACCAACACAAGGGTGATCTAAAACGTCTACCATATAAGGCTTCATATGGTGCCATATCAATGCTATGCTGATAGCTATTGTTATAGGCAAACTCTATCAAGTTCAGATATAGATCCCAACTCCCGGTAAACTGGAGAACACATGCTCTCAACAGATCTTCCAAGGTCTGTATAGTCCTTTCCGATTGTCCATCAGTCTGTGGATGAAAGGCCATACTAAACCTTAACTTGGTACCTAGGGCTCTGTGTAACTGTTCCCAAAAGCGACTTGTAAACTGGGGACCTCTGTCAGAAACTATAGTGACAGGAACTCCATGCAAACGCACTATCTCTTGAACATACAACTGGGATAACCTTTCAACAGAATAGGTTGTTTTGACAGGTAAGAAATGTTCTATCTTTGTCAACCTATCAACAACTACCCAAATGGAATCATGTCCTTTGTTTGTCCTGGGTAGGCCAACAACAAAGTCCATGGTCACATGGTCCCACTTCCACTGTGGTATGGGTAAAGGTTGCATTGTTCCTGCAGGTTTCTGGTGCTCAGCCTTGACCTGCTGACACACAGGACACCTCAGAGCAAACTCAACTACATCCTTCTTCATCCCAGGCCACCAATACATATCCTTCAAGTTTCGATACATCTTGGTGCACCCTGGATGCATAGCATACATTGAAGAATGAGATTCCTCCAGTATAAACTTCCTCAGGTTATCTACATATGGCACTATCATCCTCCCATGATAGCATGCTACCTGGTCATCCGACTCATGAAAACCTTCTCGCTTCTCGTCACCAAACTCAGATCTAATCTGCTGAACTGCAGCATCTACTTATTGTACCTCCTTTATTTTCTCTCTTAAGGTAGGTTTAATATGCATCTCAGCTAACAAACCAGCTAACAATGATATCTTCAACTGCACATTGTTTTGCCTTAAAGAGATAAGCATATCTCTCCTAGAGCATACTAAGGAACTTAGTTGTGCTCTATCCATGGTTGATGTTGCTGATTTCCTACTCAAGGCATCTGCAACCACATTGGCCTTGCCCGGATGGTAATCAATTGTACAATCGTAGTCCTTGATTAACTCCATCCAGCGACATTGCCTCATATTAAGCTCATGCTGAGAGAAGATATACTTAAGGTTCTTGTGATCTGTGAAAATCTGGAAGGTTTCTCCATAGAGATAATGTCTCCAGATCTTCAAGGCATGGACCACAACAGCTAACTCCAGATCGTGTGTCGGATAATTCTCCTCGTGTTTCTTAAGCTGTCGGGAAGCAAAAGAAATCACTTGTTTATCCTGCATCAACACACATCCAAGTCCATTCTTGGAGGCATCACAGAAGACTACATATTCTTTTCCTTGCTCAGGAAGAACAAGCACAGGTGCACTTGTCAACCTCTCCTTCAACAGCTGAAAAGACTATTGACACTTATCACTCCAAGCAAAAGGAACATCTTTTCGGGTTAACTTGGTCAAAGGTAAGGCTATAGAACTGAAATTCTTAATAAACCTTCGATAGTAACCAGCTAACCCCAAGAAACTTCTAATCTCTGTCAGTGTCTTCGGTTGTTCCCACTGTAGAACAGATTCTACCTTTTTAGGGTCAACTCGAATTCCCGAGGCAGGTATCACATGTCCAAGGAAAGACACTTCAGATAACCAGATATCGCACTTGCTAAACTTAGCGTATAGCTTATGTTCTCTTAGCAAAGTCAAAGTTTGGCGAAGATGCTGCTCATGCTGCTGAGCATCCTTACTATAAATCAGTATGTCATCTATGAAGACGACAACACACTGATCAAGGAAGGGTCAAAAAACTCTATTCATGAGTTCCATGAATGCAGTTGGTGCATTGGTTAGTTCAAACGACATAACCGTGAACTCATAGTGACCATATCTTGTCCTAAAGGCAGACTTGGATATGTCACTGTCCTTAATGCGGAGTTGATGATATCCAGACCTTAAGTCTATTTTGGAAAAGACTGTTGCACCGCGCAACTGGTCAAAAAGATCATCAATCCTCGGCAAAGAGTACTTATTCTTTATTGTTACTTTATTGAGTTGTCTATAGTCAATGCACAACCGCATTGATCCATCTTTCTTTTTAACAAACAAAATCGGAGCACCCCAAGGTGAGGTACTCGGTCGGATGAAACCCTTCTCAAGTAACTCTTGAAGCTATTTCTTGAGTTCTGCCATTTTGGCAGGCGCCATCCTATACGGAGTCTGGGCTATGGGTTTCGTATCTGGGACCAAATTGATCTCAAAATCAATCTCCCGAGGTGGTGGTATACCAGGAAGTTCTTCAGGAAATACATCCTCGAATTCCCTGACTATAGGAACTTCAGCAGGGTTGGGACTCTCCTTGGTAACATCTACCACATGGGCCAAGAATGCATAACATCCTTGCCTCATCAACTTATCAGCAACCATAGCTGATACAAGACAGGTGGGCAGAATCCTTCTTTCACCTTGAAAGATCCATGTGTTGCTTTCATCAGCAAACACTGCCAACTTGGACTCACAATCCAAGACAACTCGATACCTTTCCAAGGTATCCATCCCTAGGATTACATCGAATCCTTGCATATCAAGCGGTATGAGGTCCACTTGAATGCGATGTTTAGAAAAGAAGAGTACGCAGGGAGAGCATACTTCTTGCAGAACGGTAGACCCAGTTAACGGAGTCTCCAACAATGAACTATCTGCCCTATGACTAGCTGTCATATTGCAGTTGCGAATCACTCTTCGAGTGATGAAAGAGTGCGTAGCACCCGGATCAATCAGAACAGATACTACACAAGATTTAGACATATCAGAATATAAAAGTTCCATCTGACCTGTCACCACTTGTGGATCAACCACTGCCTCTGGTGGGTTCATAGCATAGAACCTCGCTGTAGCCTGTTGCTGAGGTGGTGCTGATGATCCAGCTTGAGACGCTTGCCCGCGTCCTCGAGCTGCTCCTTGAGATTGCCCTCTCTGTGATCCATGTTGTCCTTGTCTCGGAGGCTGTGTCACACTGACAATCTTAGATCGACAGTCCTTCATCAAATGTCCCACCTTACCACAGTTGTAGCAGCTTCTCTCTTGTGGTCTTGGTGGTCCAGTAGCGGACATTGATGCATAACTCTGAGTCTCCCGAGGTGGTTGTCCTCTTCCTCTACCTCTACTTGGAGACCACTGAGTCTGAGAACTAGATCTAGGTGGTGGAGGGTTAGGTGCAGAGGATCTAGGCTTCTTAAAGTCCATAGATGAAGAACCCTGGAACTGTGGATATCTTTTCTGAGTTTGCCTCTTCTCAACCACAGATCTCTCTATCCTTCAGACTGACTCAACGAAGGTAGAGAATCTCTCTCAGTTTTCTAAGGCAGACACAGGGGTACTCATGTCAGCATTCAAACCCCTCTCGAATCTCCTGATTCTCTCTTCTTCTGTAGCAGCCATGTGCGGACAAAACCGTAACAACTCCATGAACTTAGCTTCATACTCACTAATGTTCATGACTCCCTGCCTCAGTCTCTCAACCTGAGAGATCTTCTCATCTAGGAAGGTCTTTGGGAAATATCTATGAACAAATTCCCGCCGAAAGTCTTCCCATGAGATCTCTATTCCAGGTCTCTTCTGCTCTTCCATTGTCCGCCAATGACCAGCGCTTCCTTTGAGAAGATAGACAACATGTTTGACCTTCTCAACTTCAGGGATATTGAGAATCCTGAAAGCCTTCTCTAGCTCTGTCAACCACAGATCAGCATCTGCGGGGTCAGCAATCCCAAGGTACTCGGTAGCTCCAACACGACGTAGTCGCTCGAACGTCTTCCCGATACCTTGACCTTCTGGTTGGACAGGTGCCCTGGGTACAGGCATACGCATCTTGTCGGTTATGTGTGTCATGGCAGTCATGAACTGCCCGAACATTGTCTGAACTGCTGGGTTGCCCATGTCGGCTGGGTCGAACTGGGGTGGCTCTCTGGGTTGCTCAGGTACAGGCTATTCTATTTCTGGTACTCCTGCACCGCCTTGAGGTGCACTACCACTACTTTCTACCACGTTCTCATCATGTGGCTCTGACATTCTTATGTATCTTCTTCTCCTGAGGAGCAGAAGACTCTATTAGATAAGAAAGGAATACTAAAGATAGACTCGACTTCCTAATTCCTATGCCTCTGTAGACTCAGCGAACCTAGAGCTCTGATACCACTTAATTATGGGCTCAAATCTCCAAACCTCGAAATAATCACGATTTAAACTTGAGCGGAAGCATTCGATAATCGGCGGAAGACGAAAATCATGGGAAATTAAAACTTTTCGAGATAAGAGCTTGAAACCACAAACCTTTTCCATAGAAAAAGGATTTAAACTGTATACATCTATGTCAAATTACATCTTGAGTAATTATATACAACATGATACAAAAATCTCAAGAACTCATAACCAAAACACTCCAAGACCTGAGAGTACAGAGGACACATAGGAATGACTCTAACTACACCACATAGCAGGCTGAATCTCCACCTGAGATTTTCTGCTGCTCCTGGTGCTGCTGCTGCTGGGATTGGTCACCTTGAGACCGGTTCCTCCGCCTTCGACAACCACCTAAAAAGTTGAAGTCTACGGGGTGAGACAATTATACATAATTGCCCCAGTGAGAGTTATAACTCTCCACTAGAAGCTTTATAAGCAAAACAAAGAATAACTTAAGCAGTAAAAGCTTTCAAAGTATTCATTAGCAGTTTTTATGACAAGCAAGAGTTCAACATTTATGAAACATGAAGAACATCTACACTATTCAATGTAACATCAATCAAGTAACTCGTAGTTAACTCTAACAGATATACTACGCTATTGATTATGTTTTTCAAACATTATTATGCCCTGTGGAGATGAGGCATACCACTCATACTCCAACTGATCACTAAGAAGTCACATCAGTATCATACATATGTCATTAAAAGAGCCGGATTCTTATGACCTCATCTACCTCAGTCAGTTAGAGGATTGTTTGCAGGACATCTGGCAGGATGTCTGTTATTTATAGCTCTACAGGGTAAACTGGACCTTCGCTATTTTTGAGTTACAGTGGCATTCTGTACTCTCTTCGTCATCGGAGGATTTCTTGTTTATCTCTCAACGAAGTGGTATTTGTATTTACTTTGGGAGAATAGTGATACATCTCACCTTTTGGGTTTTGTAGTGAAGGTTTGACAGACTATAAAAATCTACATCAATTTCTACACTAGGATGTAAGGTTCTACACATCCATGTACCCCACATACTCAAGAGTATGTGATCCAGGAGTTCCCTTGGGAAAACCAGTTTCACCATCATTTAGACTCTGACAATGATGGATCTATGATCAGAGCTCTACATTTCACTTGATTAGTTAGGTACATTCAGTATTCTTTTAACATCACACATTGTTCTTCAAACAATAACATTAGCATAACAGCTATAAATGAGAATACTAAAATGTAGCAGGCCTAACTCTTTTCAATCATCAGTTCCCAGTCATCTTCATCACAAGTCATCTGTTAAGTATGATCTTGATGGTATTTATGGCTCTTACAGCCCATAAATCTCAAAATATGTCACTAACAGTGCATCAAGATAATTCACTTATTCATAAAGCTTAAGGCATGCTTTCAATGAATATAATATGGTATTCCATACCTGGATATGACCATCATCTCATGACAACCTGCATGGTTAATTCAACTGATAAAAGTAAACAATTCATCAATTAGGGTTTACTATTCATCTTTCATGTTATCACCCTAAAATTAGGGTTTACTATTCACCCCATGGTGAATTATACTCACTACATCATCATGTAAGAGAAACACCATCATTAAAGCTCTTAAAATAAGATTAAGATTCATTAGACATCATAATTAGGGTTTCCATAATCTCACATAGGTGGATCATTCCCTAATCATGCACATTCATGTGTATTGAAAGTATCTTACTTGAGTTTCCACCCTAAAAAGGGTACTTTCTCTCTTTTAGGATACTTTCTCTCTCCTCTTACTAGTAGATGGTGATAAAACCACTCTAGATCAGGTTAGGTTAAGTCCTCATTGACTAACATAAGCCCAAACATCACTGTCATGTGATTAGGGTTTGATTAGAACAAAGTTTCACTCCATTAAACCCCTCAAGGGTATTTTGGTAATTTACCTCATGATCATCATCATGGGTCAACTCATTCATCACTTATCCCCTTAATGACCTAGGTTACCATTAGGGTTTAGATTAGATCACCATTGAACCAATTACACCATCAATTGATTAAGTACAAACCACCATGTACACCTTCAAACGGTTTCAACCTTCAAACGGTTTCAACCACCAAACAGTCTTAAGACCGTTTGGATGTGTTGACCTTTTGGAGGGGTTGACTTTCCAAACCGTTTGGAGCTCAATCGGTTTGAAACCGTTTGATCAAGACAACTTGAGATCGATTGGTCCAAACGACCCTGAGATCGTTTGAGCCCAAACGGTCTTGAGACCGTTTGGACCTCCAAAGTGGTTCAAAGGTTACAATTGTTCATGGATATATATGTTGAAGCCCTCAATCGGTCAAAGCCATGTTAACCACTTATAAATTGAGTTAGTTAGGATGAACCTCAATCATTTGGACACCAAATTGACCCTCAATTGAGAGCCAATTAGGGTTGGATCCTTCTCAATTAGGGTTTCAAATCGGATGGTCATCAATATTCAACAATGTGAAACAAGTCAAGGTTGAACCTATCAATTGACCTCCAATTGGGCCCAAACTTGGCCCAAACGGTCTTGAGGTCGTTTGGACATCATCCAAACGGTCTTGATACCGTTTGCCCAAAGTTTGACCAAAAACCAAATCGTTTAGATTAGGGTTGAACTCCAATTAGGTCATAAATCAGCATTTTTATCAATTCATCAACTTCTTGCAATTGGACCCTCAAACCATTAAATTATCTAAACCCTAGACCTTAAAAAGGTCTTGGGTTGTGCCCAAACGGTCTTGAGACTGTTCGGAGGAACCCCCAAATGGTCTTGAGCCCGTTTGGGTCCTTCAACCCAAAACTCAACAAGATCTATGTTTTAAAACAGCAATTTTGACCCGATTAGGGTTTGGATGTTGAAGTGCCTTCAACTTTCAATTGGTTAAGAATTAAACTTTGATTCTTTGCAGGAATGAAATTCAATATATAACCAAAAGACCCTCAAATGGTCATCCCTTGGTCAACCCTATCAAATGGTCTTGAGACCGTTTCAATCCAAACGGTCTTGCAAGACCGTTTGAGGGCAAACGGTTTGAAACCGTTTGACCCCAGACGGTTTGCAACCGTTTGGACCAAAAGGGTCCAAGGTCGTTTGATAAAGTAACATAGGGATTCACGCCCCTCATCTTCAACCTCTGTCAATGTCGGTTCTCCCACCGTTTTGCTTGCAAAAGTGCAAGGAAGAAGGGAGGTAGAAGAAGAACTATCATGCTAATTTTTGCAAGAACAAAGTAAGCATATAAAGCAAGAGTTTAGAGTTATAAAACCCGCCTAAAGGTTGTTCCTAGAGCTCCAAGCCTTCAAGATCCAAGCTTCAATGGCGTCTTAGAAGCTCTACAGGTCGGCCAGAGGTGAATTCTCCAAGGAAACGTAGGGTTGGTCGGCTAGAACAAGAAGACTAAGTAAGCTATCCACAAAACCAATCTTAAAGGAAGAATTCCTCCATGAATTCGAGCTAGAAGATGGTGTTCTCTTACCTATAACAGGTTGGTCTTCCCCCTGAGCTCCAGAGATATCCTTGGTCGTTTGAGAAGGAAGAGAGGAGAAGTGAAGGAAATGAAGGATCGTTCACTTATTTGCAAGGAAAAAGGCATATATACTTTAGCCCTTTTTACACCATAAGGACCTCTCAAGTCATGGAATTACATCTAAGTCCCTCCTTGCTCAAGGGCACGTCCACACTCATCTAAGCTTATGCAAAGCTAATGAAATCTCAAGATCTAAGGGTAAAGGAAGCCAACCTTCAACTAGGGTACATACATGAAAGGTCTCCATACCCATATTAGGTGACTTTTACCAAAAGGATCACTTTTCTTATCTGATTATTCATTGATGTGTCCCTTTCATCATTTCTATCCTAAATGATGACAAGAATTATAAAAGATGATCTAGAAGGTGAAAATTACAAGTTACACCCCTCAATTTGGGTAAATTGCATTTTACTCCAAATTAGGGTTTTTAAGCATAAGGATTGTTTCCACAGCTGCACCTTGGTGCTCAAGCTTGGGAAATCCTTCAAACTTTATCATAAACATCTTCATGATGTTTCAACATCAAAGGAACATCTTAACTTGTGAATTTGCAAGTTAAACCCTTAAACTGGGTAATTTGCACTTAGGTCCCTACATACAATACAATGCTACAAATTTGTTTAAAAAGGAGCAAAAATTGAAAATATATGTTCCTGAGGAACTTAATTACATGCCAGGGAGTATTCATAAGTATATAATTACATATTTAGGCAAAACTTCTAGGGTTAGGTTTTAACCCAGGTCAGGGATGTTACAACAATAGTCAGATGAAGTATGAGCGGTATACCTCATCTCCTCAGGGCTTAAGTATGATTGTAAAATGTAATTATCCGTGTAGCGTATTTGCTTAAGGTCGAAATACGAGAATCATTGGTTGATGTTACATTACTTATCATATCCAAGATGGATAAATATTATACATGTTCTTCAATTCCTTATTGGATGAGTGACATGCGGCTTTATCAAGCCATAGCTGAAATGCTTTAAATAAGAATATTGCTCTAATCTGTTTAGACATTGATTTATCTGTTGTTGAAATATATGATTCCTCTGCTTAGTTTTATTCTATTAAACTGTAATTATAATGTTTTTGGCAAAGAGTTATATCTCTCGCTGGGACTGAGTCTCACTCCATTAGTCACCAACACTTTTTAGGTAGACGCGGAAGAAGAGGAAAAAACCCTACATCAGGGGAAGAGCAGCAGCAACAACAATAGGGGCAGCAGTGATATTCCAGGTGGAGGCACTGGCTGTCATATTTTGTATAGAGAGTCCTATGTGTCATCTCTGTACTCTCAGGTCCTTGGAGTTAGTAGTTAATACTTTTAATGAATCGATATGATATTTTGGCTTGATGCCTCGAGGTTCTTATGCTGGCTGTGTATAGTTTTAACAGAGCAGTTGATGCTTGTAATCCTCGAGAAGGGACAGTACAAGATACGTACTTATGAACTATGATGTTCATAAAATGCATTGGTTCTTGATAAAAGAGTTTTCCTATGTTTGGATCTCTTTGTAAATGGTTTTAATTTTTAGTGATTTTTAGTAATCCGCTATTAATGATTGCTTCCTCTTAGTTAATGACATTTTGTTCGAATGGAGTGTAACCGTTCTGACATGAGTTTGTTAGTAAATACTTTCCCAAGACTTATTTGGATGAGTAAACCTCATAGTTTGAGCGGATTAAGCAAGGACCAATGAACATTAGTGAGTATGAAGCTAAGTTTATGGAGCTTCTACGGTTTTGTCAACGCATGGCTATTACAGATGAGGAGAGAATTTAGTGTTTTGAGAAGGGTTTGAATATTTATTTCACCACACCTACATCTGCTCTAGAGAATAGGGAGAGGTTTGCCACCTTTGTGGAGTCAGTTAAGCGGATAGAAAGGTCCGTGACCAAGAAATGTGAAGCCAATAGTAGGAAAGTGCATACATAGTTCCAAGGACAGAAGTCTGAAAGTTTTAAGAAACCAAGGTATTCTGCACCAATAGAACCACAAATGTTCAGTACTCAGACACAATGGACATCCAGCTAGGGTAGAGGTCATAATTTACCACCAATTAGAGCCCTCAGCTCAGCATCAATGTCAGTAATAGGATCATCTTGGCCATAATGGGAGGGCAGAGGTTGTTATAAGTGTGGGAAGATGGGACATCTGATGAAAGATTGTCTAGCTAGAGATATGAGTGTAACCCAACCACCGAGGTAGAGTCAACAAGGCTCTCAGAGGTGACAGTTTAGCAGTGGCACATGAGGACATGGACATGCATCCCAAGTCGGTTCATTTGCACCCAACAACAGGACGCGTGAACGACAACCAACAATGACAAGATTCTATTCTATGAATCAACCGGAGGCAGTGGTCAAGTCACGATTCGTGATAGGTCAGATGGAATTATTTCATTCTGATATGTCTTCATCCTACTTCATATCTGTTTTGATTGATCTGGGTGCTACACATTCCTTTATCACTCAAGAAGTGATTCATGACTGCAATATGACTGTCAGTTGTAGAGTAGACAATCTGTTATTAGAAACTCTGTTAGTCGGATATGTGGTGTTGTAGGAGGTATCTTCTTCCTGTGTTCTTTCCTTTTCAGAACACAACATTCAGGTGGATCTTATACCACTTGAGATGCACGAGTTTGACATAATTATTGGGATGGACACCCTAAAAAAGTATAATGTTGTCTTGGATTGTGGTTCCAAGCAAGCTATGTTCACAGACAATGGTGAGACATTGGTCTTTCAGGAGGACAGAAAGATTCTTCCAACCTATCTAGTGTCATCTATGGTAGCACAAAAGTTGATGAGACAATGATGCTTTGCATTCTTGGCACATGTGGTTGATACCCGAGTAGAGAGTTCTAATCTTTTTGAAGTTCCGATTGTCAGGGAATTTGAGGATGTTTTTCCTAAAAAACTTCCAGACATTCCTCCACCTCAAGAGATTGATTTTGAGATTAATCTAATTCTAGGTACGCAACCTATAGCTCAAACACCTTATAGGATGGTTCTAGCTGAGATGGCAGAGCTTAAGAAACAATTACAAGAGTTGCTTGAGAAAGGTTTGATTCGATCGAGTACTTCCTCGTGGGGTGCTCCAGTTCTTTTTGTTAAAAAGAAGGATGGGACTATGAGACTATGCATAGACTATAGACAACTTAACAAGGTGACCATTAAGAACAAATATCCGCTGCCAAGGATAGATGATCTGTTTGACCAGATGTGTGGTGCAACGATATTCTCTAAGATAGATCTAAGGTCAGGATATCATCAGTTACGTATCAAGGAGAGTGACATACCTATGTCAGACTTTAGGACAAGGTATGGTCATTATCAGTTTGTAGTTATGTCGTTTGGACTAACTAATGCACCAGCTGCATTCATGGAGCTGATGAATAGAATCTTCTACCCATTCCTTGATCAGTTTGTAGTGGTTTTCACAGATGACATCCTGATATACAGTAGAGATGGTCAACAACATGAGCAACACCTTCGTCAAGCCTTGACATTGTTGAGACATCACAAGCTCTATGCCAAGTTTAGCAAGAGTGAGTTTTGGTTGTTAAAAGTGTCTTTTCTTGGACACATTATATCTACTTCAGGTATTCAAGTTGATCTACAGAAAGTGGAATCTGTGTTAGAGTGGGAACAGTCCAAGACACCGACCGAGATTCGCAGTTTCTTAGGCCTGGCAAGTTATTACAGGAGGTTTATTAAAGACTTAAGTTCTATAGCCTTACCCCTAACCAAGTTGACCAGGAAGGAAGTTCCTTTTGTCTGGAATGACAAGTGTCAACATTCTTTTCAGTTGTTGAAAGAAAGGTTGACCAGTGCACCTGTTAGCTTTATTTGAGAAGAGAAAGGGATACATTGTTTTCTGTGATGCCTCTAAGAATGGTCTAGGATGTGTGTTGATACAGAGTCATCATGTAGTTTCTTTTTCTTCCCGACAACTTAAGAAGCACAAGGAGAATTATCCAATGCATGGTCTAGAATTAGCTACAGTGGTTCATGCGTTGAAAATCTGGAGACATTATCTCTATGGAGAAACATATCATATTTTCACATACCATAAAAATTTAAAGTACATCTTCTCACAACATGAGTTGAATATGAGACAACGCCACTGGATGGAGTTAATCAAGGACTACAATTGTACAATTGATTATCATCTGGGAAAGGCCAATGTAGTGGAGGATGCACTAAGTAGAAAATCATCATTGCCAATCATAGATAAAGCACAGTTGAACTCTTTAGTGTGATTTAAATGAGACATTCTTGTCTCTTTGAGGAAAAACAACGTACAACTTAAAATATATTTGTTAGCTAGATTGTTAGTTGAGATGCATGTGAAGCCTACTCTGGAACAACATATCAAAGAGGTACAACATGGTGATACTATGATTCAGTAGATTAGGTCAGAGTATGGTGGTGAGAAACATGATGGTTTTCAAGAGTCATAGGATGAGGTAGTCTGTTACCATGGTAGGATGGTAGTGCCTAATGCCAATGACTTAAGGAAGCTAGTCATGGAGGAAGCTCATTCTTCCATGTATGCAATGCATCCAGGGAGTACCAAAATGTTTCATAACTTAAAAGATATGTATTGGTGGCCTGGTTTGAAGAAATATGTAGCTGAGTTTGTTATGCGGTGTCTAGTGTGTCAGCAGGTTAAAGCTAAACATCAGAAGCCCACATGAACGTTGCAACCTTTACTTATACCACAGTGAAAACGGGATCATGTGACTATGGACTTTCTGGTTAGTTTACCGAGAACAACCAAAAGTCATGATTCCATTTGGGTGATAGTTGATAGGTTGACTAAGTCAACACATTCTATTCATGTCAAAACAACCTATACTGCTGAGAAACTGGCACAAATCTATACAGATGAGATAGTGTGATTACATGGGGTTCTAGCTACAATTGTATCTGATAGAGGTCCCCAGTTTACAAGTCGTTTTTGGGAATGACTACATAAAGCCTTGGGTACTCAGTTGAACTTTAGCACAGCTTTCCACCCTCAGACAGATGGGCAATCTGAGAGAACTATATAGACTTTGGAAGATTTTCTTAGAGCATGTGTTCTTTATCTTGTAGGAAGTTGGGACACTACTTGATCTTAATAGAGTTTTCCTACAACAACAATTACCAAATTAGTATTGATATGGCACCATATGAAGCATTATATGGTAGACGGTGTAGATCTCCATTATGCTGGTACGAAACAGGAGAATACCAACTTCTGGGTCCTGAGTTAGTACAATAGACAACTGAGAAGATTAAAGTAATACAACAACAGTTGAAAGCCGCACAAGATAGACAGAAGTCTTATACTGATAAGCATTGCAGACCTTTAGAATTCCAAGTTGGAGATAGGTTGTATCTCAAAGTCTCTCCTTGGAAAGGTGTTCTCATATTTGGGAAAAGGGGTAAGTTAGCTCCTAGATTTATGGGACCTTATCCAGTGACAACACGAATGGGAAAGGTAGCTTATAGGTTGGAGCTTCCACCTGAGCTACATAGACTACATCCAATGTTCCACATATCTATGCTGATAAAATGTCATCCTGATACAGAGTTGGTGTTGCAACCTGTAGAGGTAGAATTATAAGAGAATATTGTAACATCCCTAACATGGGTTATGCCTTAACCCTAGAAGCTTCACTTAAGTAAGTCATTTAGATTCTTGTCTTTATCTTTTGAAAAGTAATTAAGACTAAAGGAGAGCTTATGTTTCAATTTTGGTCCTATTTGAATAATGTTGAAACAATATTTTACCTATTTTGGACTAAAGTGCAATTTACCCAATTTAAGGGGTTACCTTGCAAATGTTACATGATAAATGTTCCTCAAGTGTTATAGAATCATAAGAATGAGAATTATTCTGAGGTATGGCTTGTGGAAGCCTAAGTTCCAAGAAGGAGCTTGTTTGAGGAATGCTTGTGTATTGAATGCTAGTTTTGGTGTAATTTGCAAATTACCCAAAATCTAGGGTTGAATATGTAAAATACCACTTCAAGAGTGTCCTTACTGTTTCTCGGTATCATTTAGATAAAATAAAAAGAATGTGGCATCTTGTTTGAACTACTTTTGAGGAGAGATAATCTTGATAATAAAATAATCAAGATTTAAGCATAATTGAAACCCTAATTTATTTTGTAGCAAAAAATAAATTTATTAATTGAAGTGCCCATCAAATAAAAATGTTATGGGAGAAATCCTATAGTGTTAGGACATCCAAATTCTTTGAGTGGCACCTAATTATCTTAAAGTAGGTGAAGAAATCCACTCACATTTGTTAATTATAAAGTAATGTCCACTAAAAATGGATAATAGTATTATAATGATTAAGGTGCTTAAGTGGTTGCTTTTAATTCAAGGATAATTGAGAGGATATTGAGGGAAAGGAAGTTGGATTCAGAAGCAAGGAAGGGAGGGGGTATGTGGCAAGAAAGTGGATGATTTTTCTCCTACTTCCTCTCTCCTAGAAAATCAATTATATGTACTCAATTTTCTCCTTACTTGAAAGGCTATTTTTGCAAACCATTTTCTTTCCTTACTCCATCCGACGACCAAGGATCTTAGGAGCAGGAGGAAAGTGTTCCCCAAGCTGAAGGTAAGCTCCATGATCATCTTAAACCTTGAATTAATGGTTGAAATCGGATTTCAACACTCATTTTCTTCTCTCATCCATCCAATGCTCAACCTTGGATATCTTTTGCATCCAAAGAGTTGGAAACGAACCTTGGATAGTTGAAGGAGCTTCTTTCACCATTAGAGACGAGAAGCTTGAATCTTTGAAGCTACTTTGTAGGAGGGTTATATAACTTGAACCCATCAATGTTATTATTGATTTCAATTTCTCATCATATGTTGATCTTTTATTTTCTTCTTGAATAATTGATGATTTCATCATATATATGACAGTAGAATTTGGAGGTCTGAAGCTTTATGATGATGACATCATGTTAGCACACACCTCAAGAATATCAAAAACAAACAATTTCAATTTTGTTGGTCAAACGGTTTTGAACTGTTTGGTGTCCAAACAGTTTCAAAACGGCTTCAAATCGTTAGAGGCTAAACGGTTTCAAGAATGTGTAAAGGTCTAATGGTTTCAACCTAATCTAGTCCACATGGTCTCAAATTTGGATGGCCAAATGATTTCAAAACATTTAGAACTCAATTGGTTTCAAAACCCTAGATCAATTGATGTCAAAACCTTAATTTAGGTTCAAACGGTTTCATCTCTGAATTGACCAAATAGTCTCAAACCGTTTGAGGATCAAACGGTCTCAAACCGTGTAGGGTTAATCGATATTCAAACCGTTTGAGGGTCTTGGGTTGAAATGGTTTCAAAACCGTTTAATGAGCAAAAGGTTCAAGACCGTTTAAGTTTAAGGATATAAAAACCAAGACCGTTTGAAGCTCTAAACAGTCTCAAACCATTTGAAGGATTAGGACCAGACCGTTTGAAGGTTTAAACAGTCTCAAACCATTTGAAGGATTAGCACCAGACCGTTTGAAGGTCTAAACGGTCTCAAACCATTTGAAGGATTAGGACCAGACCGTTTGAAGGTCTAAACGGTCTCAAACCATTTGAAGGATTAGGACCAGACCGTTTGAAGGTCTAAACGGTCTCAAACTGTTTGAAGGATCAAGACCAGACCGTTTGAAGGTCTAAACGGTCTCAAACCATTTGAAGGTTTAGGACCAAACCATTTGAAGGTCCAATTGGTCCAAACCGTTTGAAGGTTCACTTGGTCTAAACTGCTTGAAGGTCCAATTGATTCAAACCGTGCAAGTACTAATAACCCCATAAGTGGTTGAAGAGTATCTCAAAGTTAATTTCAATGGAAGTACATATAAATTATTTAGTTGATTAATACATTTAGAGTGATTATCACTCAATTCCTACAAAGTAATAAATTCAATACACTATGATAAGCATAGCTGCATGTACTTTAGTAAGAGGTTAAGTCAACCTAATAAGGTATGGTGATGATGATGTGTGTTCCTAAGTACATGGAACAGTGATAAGTATGATTTAATACTTAAATGATGCTATGTGCTCCAAGATATATGGAAGCACAGACTTAGAGTTAGGATTAATGAGGTAATCATAAAACCCTAATCAATGGAGAATGGAAACCCTAATCAATAAGAAAAACAACAATACATAAGTTTAATTGAATACTTATGAAGGTATTATGTAATTCTAGACATGTGGAACAATGAGTTATGTTTTGGATAGTAATTGTAATATCAATGTGTTCTACAAGTTGAATGGAGTTTTGAATTAGGGTTTGATCTTTGATAATGTAATCATAAAACCCTATTTGATAAAGGTGGGAAACCCTAACCCTAATATAGGGTAATGTTATGTGAAACCCTAATATAGGGTAATGTTATGTGAAACCCTAATATAGGGTGATGTTATGTGAAATCCTAATATAGGGTGATGGTATGAGAAACTCTAATTAATAAAGATGGGAAACTCTAACCCTAATGGGGGAATAGTGATATTATCTTGTATTACATAATGTTCATATGTAATTGATATGGTTGTTATCAAGTATACTAACCATGCAGGTATCATGAGATGATGAGCGCATATCCAAGTATGAGCTATGAAGTTAATGGGCCTTGTGAGCCATTATTTTATTTGTTTCCTAGTGAAAGGTGACAAGAAGTTTAATATGCCTGGTGAACTATGTGAGATTCTTGTGTAACAAGTATCATGAATACCTTGGTCAGATGACCTAGAGGTAATAGTTACCTGATAGTGGTAACCATGTTCAGTGATGAACTAAGGGTTTGAATAACCAGTTCCAGTAAACATGATGATGGTATTGTTGAGGGATGTGAATTCCCAGTAATGAGATAAGGGATTGAGATCCCAATGTTTTATAAAGTTTTGAAAAGTATTTGATAGAATTATTACATGTTTCTTTGTAGCATTTGTCATAATAATTCTTGTTTGAAAACTTGACTGATGCTAAAAGAATATGGTAATGTACTTAAATAATCAAGTAAAATTTTATCATGTAGAGCCCTGGCCATAGATCCATCATCGTCAGTAGCTGGTGATGGTGAAACGGATTCTCCTACGGGTTAATCCGGAGTGTATATTATTGAATATACATGGTTTCTCCTAGCCGAAAATAGGAGGATTAGAGTGCAACTTCGGTTGTAGACTCAAGATATGTATAAGAGCATGGCGAACAGGCCCATGGCTCATTGTGATAGAGAATGAATGCGTTCGTGGCTCAGAGAGCACGGTGAACTAGCTCGTGGCTCAAATTTACTAGATTCGGGACATGTACCAAGGCGGGCTAGAGAATGGGTAGCCTATGGGAGCTAACCCTATGAATGAGGTCACTTAAGTAAGAGACTGCGATCCTACTTGTGGTCTCGCACTAACTGAGACAGATGAGATCGTGGAGTCCGGCTCTTCCTTTGATCTTGTATGGAACCGACTTTGGGTTTCGCAACCAAAGGTTGGATTTGAGCAGTACATCTCACTTCCTCAGGGCGTAAGTATGATTGTAAAATTGAATCAGCCGTGTAGCATATTTGCTTAAGAACGAATTATGGAAATCATTGGTTGATGTTACATTGCTTATTGTATCCTAAATGGATAGATGTTATACATGTTCTTCATATTCCTTATTAAAATGAATAGATGATTTACTGCTTTATCATTTATAACTGTAATGCTTTAAAAGATGATGTTGCTCAATTCTACTTAATATTGATTAAATCATGCTTATCAATAGAGAATCCTCTGCTCAATTTATTATTGTTTATCTGCAATAATAATATTTTTGGCAGAGAGTTATATCGCTCGCTGGGACATGGGTCTCACTCTGTTGGTCACCAACATTTTAGGTGGGTGTGGACGAGGAGGTAGGGACCATACAGCAGGGGAAGGACAACAGCATCAGGGACAACAGTAACATATCAGGTGGCGATATTGACTGTCGTATCTTGTAGATATGAGTCATATGTGTCGTCTCTGTACTCTCAGGTCCTTATAGTCAGTAGTTAGTGCTTTTACGATCGATTTGAAATTTTGGCATTGAATGCCTCGAGGTCTTATGTTGCTTATGTGTATATTTAATAGAGCAACTGTTGTATGTAATCCTTGAGAAGAGATGGTACATGGTATGTACCTTATGGACCAGAATGTATATATAATATTTTGGTTCTTGTTATAAGAGTTCCTGGAAATGGATCTCTTTGCAAATGGTTTTAATTTTTAGTGATTTTTTGTTATTCAGTTGATTATGGTAAATTCTGCTTAATTGTAATGATTTGTTTATCAGTTTGGTGACTGTCATCACAGATATATCCTATGTGGAGAGTCCAATGATGATTCTTGACAGGAGAATCAAGAAGTTGAAAAAGAAAGACATAGTTCTTGTGAAAGTTCTATGGCATCACCATGTCATTGAAGAAGTCACATGGGAGCTAGAGGAAGAGATGAGGAGGAAGTACCCTTCTCTTTTCTCTTGAGATTTTGGGGATGAAATACCTGTTAGGGGTTGATAATTGTAACATCCCTGACCTGGGTTATGGCTTAGCCCTAGAAGTTTTGTTTAAGTAAGTTGTTTACCAACTTGTTTTAATCTTTTGAAAAGTATTAAGACTCTTGTAGAGTTTAAATTTCAAGTTTGAGCTTATTTGCAAACTGTTTGTGCATTATATGATAGTTTGGGCATAAAGTGCAATTTACCCAAGATGAGGGGCTATATTGCAAAATGTCACATGTTGAATGTACCTCGTGTGTTTTAGCATCATAACAGAGAGAATGATGTTAAAGGATGGCTTGTGGAAAGCCTAAATTACAAGATGTATCTTGTTTGAATAATGTTAGTGCATTGTGCACCAGTTTTGGTACAAATTGTAATTTACCCAAAATGTAGGGTTAATATAAAAATTACCACCTATAGAGTGTCACTACTCCCTCCTAGTATCATGTAGAGGAGAGAGAAATAAGGAGACACCGTGTTTGAATCAATTATGAATGATGGTACTCTTGGTAATGAAATGACCAAGAAAGGGGGTTGAATATGAAACCCTAACTTGAGTTGTATCTAGTTAAAAAGCTTATATATGAGTGCCTATAGGCCAAGGAGCCATATGACAAGCCTAATATAGTTTTATGGACTCTTGGCAAAGGAAATGTCATGCAAAGCACCTCAAGGAGGTGAGGTGTGTTGGGTTACAACTTCCTTAGAAAAGTTGTATCAGGTTGTGGATAAAGTGATGATTTAGTTGATATATTTTATTCAAAGGATAAGTAATGGGACGAAAATTCATCCCTAGGTTATCATAAACTGTTTTTCATTTCAATATAAATGTTTATGCATGCATGTACACGTGTCATCCATGCATGGACACGCGGCACCTACTAGCTCAAATTAATGACACCTCATTTTTACACTCCTTCATAAACAACAAGTATATATACTCCTAGTTTCACCCCTTAGTGAAATTTTTTGACTCTCACCACCCTCCTTCCCTAAGGTATCATGCATAGAGTTCTTGTATCGTGCAGGAGTGAAAACATATCATGCACAGGTCCTTGTGTATCGCCCATAGCAAGAGCATATCGGCCAAGTAGGGTGATATCGGCCATATAGGGTGATATCGGCCATAGTGAAGAGTTTCGATCCCAAGTGAGTGGCATATCGTGCAAGTGACTGGAATATCGTGCATGTGGTGGAATATCGTGAAAAAGCACTAGGGTATCATGCAAAGGTGTTAAGGAGCAAGAAGGAGCTCATACTTAACCCTAAGGTGAGAACATGGTCATCTTCAACCTTAGATTGAAGCATGATTTTAGGGTTTTGATCTTCTTTTGTTTTCTTCTTCAACAATTGCTTATCCATGGTGATTCTTTGCATATAGAGGAGTTATGAAGTCATATTCAATCTTGGGAATGTGAAACTTTGGATCTTGGAGCTTTGAAGTTGTTCTTGAGGCGGGTTATATAACTTAAACCTAATTATATTATTATGCACCTTCAATTTTGTCATACTTGTTGATCTACTTGCAATTTCGATTTCTCTTGAATAATTGTTGATCTGTTGAGTTCTAAAAGCTTCATGGGACTATTTTCCATGACTTAGAATAGTAAGAAAAAGGGTCTAGAGGTTGATGATGATGACATCATCAATATCGGGTGGAAGCACTCAAACAAGCACCTCCAACCCGATATGGTAAAGTAACCCTAGATGACTTGGAAACTGATAGGGGGGTGCATTGGTTTGTACAATGGGTTGACAAAGGTTCAACCAGTTGTCTAGCCTGTCACTTAACCCATGGTGAAGGGCAGGTTGAAGCCATGAAGGTTTGAAGAGGTTTGAGCATAAGGGGCTAACCCGATATAGAGTGAAGCACACACACCTCCAAACCAATATGGTGTGAGCAAGCACACATACACCTCCAAATTGATATGGTGTGAGCAAGCACACACACACCTCCAAACCGATATGGTGATAGCAAGCATACTACACCTCCAAACTGATATGGCGTGAGCTAGCACACATACACCTCCAAACCAATATGGGGTGAGAAAGCACACACACACCTCCAAACTGATATGGTGCAAGCAAGCATATATACACCTCCAAATCGATATGGTGTGAGCAAGAACACACACACCTCCAAACTGATATGGTGGAAGCAAGCACACATACACCTCCAAATCGATATGGTGTGAGCAAGCACACACACACCTCCAAACTGATATGGTGGAAGCAAGTACACATACACCTCCAAATCGATATGGTGTGAGCAATCACACACACACCTCCAAACCGATATGGTGGGAGCAAGCACACATACACCTGAAAATCGATATGGTGTGGAAGCACCTTAAATGCAATGTTGATGGAATAACACGTGGAGTTTTTTATATCAAGTCATACATTAAGAGGTATGGAGTTTAATGAATAATGATTAAGTAGTTTAATGTACCTTGAAGGAAAGGTTGAGCCAACTTAATAAAGTATGGAGTAATCAACATCCTAGGGAGGATGAGAGAGAAACTCATACTTGTGTAATAAACATGTAATGTGTATACATTAATGCTTATAATATGTGTAGGGTTTGAATTAGAGTTTGATCCTTGATAATGTGATCTTGAAACCCTACTCGATAAGAAAGGGAAACCCTAACCCTAATATAGGGTAATGGTATGTGAAACCCTAATTGATAAGAAAGGGAAACCCTAACCCTAATGAGGGAATGGTGGTATTATCCTTGTATTGCATGGTATTGATATGTATTTGATATGGTTCTTATCATGTATACTAACCATTCAAGTATTATGAGATTATGAGCATATCCAGGTATGAGCTATGATGTTTTATATGATAAAGATGCTTAATGGGCCTTGTGAGCCATGTGAATTATTTTTTGCCTAGTGAGAGGTAACAATATGTTTAATAGGCCTTGTGAGCCATGTGAGATGCTTGTGTAACAAGTATCATGTATAACTTGGTCCTTTGACCTAGAGGAAGTAGTTACCTGATAAGTGGTAAAAGTGTTCTGTGATGAACTAAGGGTTTGAATACCTAGTACTAGTAATCATGATGATGATGATGATAAGGGATGAGAATTCCCAGTAAAGAGATACAGGATTGAAATCCTAAATGTTATATGTGTTCTAAAGATTTGAAAAGTACTTGATAGATGTATTACACATTTCTTTGTAGCATTTTTTTATAATAATTCACGTTTGAAAACTTGACTTATGCTAAAAGAATACGGTAATGTACTTAATTAATCAAGTGGAATCTTATCATGTAGAGCCCTGACCATAGATCCATCATCGTCAGCAGCTGGTAATGGTGAAACAGGTTTTCTCACGGGATCTCCTAGAGGGCATATTTTTGAATAAGTGGGGGTGATGGGTGCGAATATCCTTACGCCCTAATGTGGGATTGATGTTAGATGAACATAAGATATCTCAATCCTTCATTATATGTGTCGGGATGGATGTATCATGAATCTCTCGATGATGATGAATGTCGGATCGATGTGAGATAAACATGAAATCTCTTGATCACAAAGAGAGTGAAGCTGCCGTTGTAGCTCTATAGCGAAGTTTCCAGTATACCCTAGAAGGTTATTTAAGCAGTTGGCGTAGTCCTTCTTATGGTCTCGCACTGACTGAGATAGATGAGATCATGGAGTCCGGCTCTTCCATTGACCTAAGTATGGAACTGATGCTTTACGCCGCCATAGTTGGTTGGAGTATGAGCGGTATACCTCATCTCCTCAGGGCATAAGTGTGATTGTAAAATGTAATCTACCATGTAGTGTATTTGCTTAAGGATGAAATACGATAATCATTGGTTGATATTACATTTATTAATGCATCTTAAATGTATAGATGTTATACATGTTCTCATATTCCTTATAAAATGAATAGATGAATTACTGCTTTATCATATATAGGTGCTATGTTTTAGAAGATGATATTGCTCTATTATGCTTAAACAGTGATTAAATCCTGCTTATTAATATAAAAGAATCCTCTGCTCAGTTTTATTACTATTTATCTGCAATAATAATATTATTGGAGGAGAGTTATATCTCTCGCTGGGACATGGGTCTCACCCCATTGGTCACCAACATTTTTAGGTGGACGCGGACGAGGAGGTAGGGACCATACAACAGAGGAAGGACAGTAGCATCAGGGGCAGCAGTAACATCTCAAGTTGAGTTATTGTCTGTCGTGTCTTGTAGATATGAGTCTTATGTGTCATCTCTGTACACTCGGGTCCTTAGAGTCAGTACTTAGTGGTTTTATGATCGATCTGAGATTTTGGCTTGTATGCCTCGAGGTTTTATGTTGCTTATGTATAGTTTGGCAAAGCAGTTGTAATATGTAGTCCTCGAGATGAGATGGTACATGGTATGTACAATGTGAACTATAATGTGTGAAGTACTTTGGTTCTCTTCTTAAGAGTTTCCCGGAAATGGACCTCTTGCAAATGGTTTTAATTTTTAGTGATTTTTTGTTAATCCACTGATTATGGTTATTCTGCAATTATTTACTGGTGACAGTTTGATTTGTGGTCAGACCGTCACACTTATCATTGATATTCCACCTTTCTTAGGCACCACATGGATAGTGCTTACTCAGTTACTGCCACTTATTGGGTAAATGATCTCGGCATCCCGCCGCTTAATAACTTCCTTCTTTATGACTTCCTTTAGCATTTGGTTCAACTTCCTCTGTGGTTGAGCTAAAGGTTTAGCTATTTCTTTGAGATGTATTATGTGCATGCACAAGGCAGGATTGAGGCCTCTGATGTCTTCTACCAAATACCCTATAGCCTTTCTATGAAATCTGAGCTCCTTTAGCAACCTCTCTAGATGATCATCTATAAAGTTGGCATTTACTATCACAAACTTCCTCTCTTTTTTGTCCAAGACTTCATATATCAGCCCTTTTGGAAGAAGTTTCAATTTTGGCTTTGGTTTTAGTGCTCTCTTTTCTTTAAGTGTTTGCTCGAGTGAGGCATACTTTGCAGTTTCGATAGTATCTTCATCACCACTAAATTCTTCTTCAGGTTGATTCAGGTAATCCAAGATCTCTACAACTTCTATAGGGTCCAGATTATTCAAGGCTCACATGAAGGGATCAACAATCACTTTTTCCTCCTGCACCTCTTCATAGTACTGGTTTTAGCTATCCATAATGTAAATTGACTCAAACAGAGATGGTCCTCTCATAGCATCTTGTACTCGAAAGTCGATGTGATCATCCCCTACATGCAAGGTGATGATTCCTTCTACTACATCTATTAGAGATCTTCCAGTTGTGAGGAAAGGTCTCCCAAATATCATTAGACACTTAGAGTCCTTGACTGTGTCTATCACTACTATGTCGCATGGTATGAAGAATCGCCTGACCCGTATCGGAACATCCTCCACTATTCCAATGGGTCTTGTAAAGGTGTGATCAGCAATTTTGATTCTCATGTCCACTTTTATCATATTCATTAGCCTGATCCTTTGCGTTAGAGTCAAGGGCATAAGGCTAATGCTTGCTTCCAAATCAGCTAATCCCTTCCTTTCCACATTGTCTCTGATACAGAAGGGTGTGTTGAATGCCCCTAGATCCCTTTTTTGGTTGGTAACTAAGCTTGAACAAAGGCACTTGACATTTTTGCGAATTGCATGGTCTCAACATGGTCTCCCCTCCTTCTCTTTATGATTAGGTCCTTAAAGAATTTGCATATGTCAACATCTCTTTAATTGCATCGAGAAATGGGACATCCAAGTGTAGCTTCTTTACTGCTTCCATAAACTTCTCATACCTCTTCTTAAATGTGCTTTCATCAGTTTGTAGGGAAAGGGAACTCTTGGTGCATAAGGATTTCTCTTCATAAGAACTCCTATAGGATCTGAGTTTTTGACCTCTTCATCCTTCTTCCTTTCTCCATTTCCTACTTCGCGGCCGTCTTCAACTGATCCTTATCCCTTGGACTCTTCCGTTGCAATCACCTTTTCATATTGTTGCTCACCATGGCTTCCTTCTTCTATAGTGTTGTTAGTGTGAAGGTCTTCCAACGTCCTCCTTAATCAGAGTGTGGCCATCTTTGTGGTCTCTGTATTTGATGAGATCTTTCCTGAAGGATTTTTCATAAGTTCTGCTAGTTGTGCAAGCTATTGATCAATCTACCTTTGATGGGTTTGTATGTCTGCCAACTGAGTTTGCATTGTAGTCAATACTCCTAAATTGGTGATAGCACTTTGAGCAAGTTGGTCTTTTAATGAAGCTTGCCTTTTTGTAAAGTCAAACAGTTGAGCAATCATGTCAGTTTGGTTGCTATCTTTGGCTTGGTTCGATCCTTGGCCTTGTCCTTGATCCTATTGAATCACACTTTTATTTTTGAATCGGGTAGTTATTTTTGCTCATCTAATAACTAGTGGTTCTAGTATATTGAGCCGGTCCTCCTTTCTTCTCAAATCCTAGAGGTGGTTTAGATGAATTACTCAATTCATGAGCATTTTTAGGAGCTTCTTTGATCCCTTAGTTAAACCCAGGATGATCTGGTCGCTTAAGATTGGCATAAGAGACATTTTCAGTTTCTTCTTCTCTTTCACTTTCTTCGCTCTCTTCTGGCGGTGTATAGACATAGTTCTCAACTACATGCCCTCCTTCTCCACATGTAACACATTTCATGACTTTCTCTGTGTGTTTCTTGCCCTTACCCCGGTGTCTTGTAATTGTTTGACATCTGTAGTGATTTTTTGAATCTGAGTAGTAATAGTTTCCAAAGCCTTAGCTTCGATTAATGATCCTTCAGATCCCATATTCTTGGCTGATCCTCTATCGTTTCTATCATAGTCCATACCTTCTTGCAGTGCAGCCATGTTATCGATGATCTTCATGGTTATGCTCGGTTTCTTACCAAGAAAGTCACTTTCGGCGGCTGCATTCAGTAAAGTTCTTTCTGTGGGAGTTAGCACATTGTAAAAAGTGGTTACCACGAATCCCTTATGGTATTTATGATGGGGGCAATCTCTCTTGAATTCTTATAAGCGTTCCCATGCCTCGTGAAGGTTCTCTCCTATTTTTGTGCAAAAGAAGTGATCTTTTGCATATTATAGATAGTTCTTTCAGTGGGATAAAATTTAGTGATAAAAACATCTGCAAGGGGTCTCCATCCATCTATGGATTGGTGGGGCAAGTTGAGGTATCAGGATAGAGCTTTATCTTCAAGCGAGAAATTGCATCCTTTGCAATATATGACCTCTTGGGGCACTCCCCTCATCTTGATGGTATCACATATGTTTTTGAAGGCACCAAGATGATGGAAACATATTTTCTCTCCTTGAATTCCCACAGAAGGGCTTGTTCTGGATCATCGAGATTACATCAGGTTTCACCTCAAAATTAGCTGCATTGAAGTGCGGGATGATAATTGGGCATCTTGACTCATTGGCTCTAGTTGCGACCAACTCTCTAAGAGTTTTTCCTTCCTCATCGGATTCACTCCCATGGTTTCAGTCATAACATTCATGTTCATTCTCATGGTGCTTTCCAAGTCTATTTATTCCTCGTGCTCTCCCTCATCTTGGAGCAAGAGGGAGACCAAAACCTGGAAGACCTCATACTTTGCCATGCATGGGGGATTTCTATGATGCCTTCTATGACGATTGTGACGATGTTCTTCCTCACGTCATTCTTCCTCACGATGATGAACATGTGAGTGATGGAAATTTCCCTCCTCACTATCTCATGTGGTGGTGGGTCGTGTTGAACTCTTGTATTTCGATCATCCCCAGTAAGACTGTCATCCACACGAGGCAGCATGGTGACTTGAAGTTAAGGTGAAATTTTGAACATATCTTCTTCCCTCTGGGTTTCCTAAATAGACCGCACAGTCAAGTTATGAAACTGGATGTGTACAATGAACTATTCTACACAATCGTAGGGTAGCAGATTTAAAGTTTTTGTATCATCAAGCTTATCTCTAAGCTTGAGGCATGAGAATATAGTGAGTGGACTCGTGTTCTCAATAATACAATTTATCCTTGTCCCCCGACAACGGCGCCAAAAAGTTGAGTGGCCTAAATTGCACATCCAACATGGAGCAGATCCAGAGTAGTCAGACTTTTAAGATTATAACCCGGCACTCAAGCCCCTGCAGCTATTATACGAGGTCCGATGTTGTAATGACCACATTTGTGCTTAATTGGTAAACTAGGGTTTACCTGAATGATTACATGCTTGATTAGATTGAACACTATTTAGACTTGATTAATGATAGTAGATCAATTGTGATGTTCCAAACCTAAGAAGAAACTCTAACTATGATTTTAGTTTGAAGAATCAGGGTTTGAGAAATGTAAACCCTAATCGACAAAAACTAGGGTTTTGATAGTACATGAATATGGAATTTGATCAGGATAGCAGTGTGATAAATAATTTTTCATATTTTATACAAATTTTGTATTTAATTGCATTTTATATATGATATGTATAACCCAATCATGCATAGTGGAGAAAATTTTCAGAATATTTGAGTGTTCTTTAAATGTGGTTCTCGGTCGAACTATACTTCGACCAAAATGCTGACAGAGTGTTTTTCAACAGTGTAGTGTTTTATTTTTCATTATTTATTGATAACTCTAAATGATCTAAAATTTTAACTGTAGATCTAAAATTCAATTCTAAAAAACTTGTTAAATTTTTATATTTTTTAGATGCGTTTAGACCTTATTAGTAAATGAATTACAGTAATATTTTTATGACAGAAAATTCAGCTGAAATAAGAGAAAGTATAGTGAGGGGTCAATGTGCAATTGACCCAAGCAGCTCAATTTCTCTATATGGTCAACCTAACACACAAGGAGCTCTCATAATTTTTGATTCAATATAGAGAAATGAAATCCTAGAGAGAGAGAGGGAGAGTTAGGGTTTGAGAGGAGAAAGTGATGGAGAAGCTGACCTAGGGTTTTGCAGAGCGAGGAATGATGAAATCATGTAAGTTCAGCCTCTTTGGATATAGTTTCATGGTGAATCTTATGTCACATGTCAAGGTTCTGTCCCTCCTCTGATTTGATCCAAAATGGTATCAAAACTTCTCCTTTTCACACTCATTCTTCATAATCCCTCATTTTTAGGGTTTCTGAGTTTAAAGGAAGAAGAATCGGGTGAATTGCTAGGGATTTGATATGAGATCGAGGTTTTCAGGGATGAGCTGCATTTTTAAGGTGTTTTCACACCTTAGGGTGAGTGGGAACTTCCTTTAAACAGTATATTGCACGAAAATTGGTTAAATCATCTATAATCTTTAATTGCTTAGTATGTGACTACAAACCCTTAATTGTGTGTTTGATCTAAGTTGTTGCAAAATGATATGAAACGGATTCTTCCTGTGTTTGGATGAACTTCATATGATAAATCCATATTCGAAATATATACAATACATACTAATGAGAATTCCCTAAGTATTTGTAGAGATTATAAGAGTAAACTAAAATATAGGGAATTTGTCTATGACTGAAATTTGCTATATAACTAAATAGAGAAATTTGTTTATCTGGATTCCCTTGGTTATGAATGATTGTTTATCTGAATTCATAGTACATATATGTTAGATACTATCTTGCATTTCATTTAATGTGAATAGTGTTTGTTTGAAATCTCAGTAAAGAGGGTGAAACCCTAGATGCGAGGAAAGTTGGATATTTGCGAATAGATATCGTGAAATCCATTTGAATACATTTTCTTGACATGATAGACTTTATTTATATGATTTTATTATTGATGCATGTTATCTCAGTGAATGGCATGGAAACCTAAATTCAGCTCAGATCCAAGGTTTCATACATATATTGATTTTATATGATTTGTTGATAGCAGTCTTTATTCAGTGAATGTTTATGTCGCATGAAATCCTTATGAGAGCCATGTGATAAGTGAATGAGGTAAATAAAACCCTAAGGATAGGGTGTTCAATGAATCAAGTATTTTGCTATCAATGTTCTCAGTATGAGATGTGGTGATGCACAACTCAAGATTTGGGTTGAGGTGCACGTTTTCCAAGAAAGTACAAATAATTTATAGGTACAAATGATGATTTCTCATATGTCAAGTAATTAACTCTTATCAGTGTATTAAGAAGTTCAATTGCATGATTCTAGTGTATAAAATATCAAGTGGACATGTATTCTATTATTTAAGAAATTTAGTCTGCCTGCAGGTATAAAATGTTGATTTCTCAGTATATTATAGTGTTTTGAGTATATTGCTCTGCCAAGTTTGAATGGTATACATGTTGTGATATAAACTTCAAATAAATAGACACGGTACCATAGAGATACCAGAGTCAAGTATAAGTAAGGGTAATGATACAATATAGTAAGGGCTTTCCTAGAATAATAAAATAATAGACTTAAGAGCCCTGAACACCGTACATTCCCTACGAGAGATCTGCATTGTAGGGATGAAATGACCTAACCCTGGTAGTGTCCAGTATACGGGGGTCAAAACGTACTAATAGGTGGTATGGGGGATGAAGCCCTAGTAGAAGTCTCCTTAAAATATAGAATGCAGTGTCCAATGTCAACCAGAGATCCTAGTGGTACTAGAGTACAGTAAAGCCAATAGGTGGCTTGACTCTCTACATGTGTGCTCAGGTTAGAGGAGGAGTCTAGTTTTTATAGCATAATAGGTGTGCTGAGGCCAGAGAGCCATTTTCCTGTTGCAGACCAGTGATGTAGTCACGCTGAGCATTCTCGGGTGTGTCAGCTAAGTCTTGTACGGTGAGATCGTAGTTCGCTACGAGTCTTCATATGTAGAGTACACTGCATATGATCAGGGCATAAGCTAAAATATGTTCATATAGGTTTAAAGAATTTCTTATAAGTAAAAATGGCTAAGAAATATTCGAGTACAATTTCCCAACAATTATTCTTTGTATGTTTCATAATTATTAGTTCTCTTTGAAATTAATCAAGCATGCTCATATATTGATTTTCTCTTGTTGATATCTAGAGTATCTTTCCATATTTACGATTGTCAGTGATCAATCTCTTTAAAATTTACTGTTGCTATAATTGATATCAGTTTCTCAAAAGTATATCTATAATTATATCAGTGCTTTAGATTGTTTCTTTGAAGTACTCATTCACTGAGCGAGTAGGCTCACCCCTCTACTCACAAAAATTTTAGGGATATCACATGGAGTTGAAGAAGGTCATTGCATCAGAGTAATCTGCCACAAAAGTTAAGTCTGGGTATAGTTAAGTTCAGTCGGTCGTTGTCACTCTAGGTCCTAGTATAGATGTGAGAGTGTTGTAAGTGATGTTTTGTATCTATTTTTCTTAATAAGAGAGAATGTATCTGATTACCATGTTGTATGTACCTGAGAATGAATGTATGGTTGTGTATCATTTATGTTGAGATCATATTAAAGTAGTCAAAGTTTGATTCTCTTGCAAAGTTGTTTATGTGATTGGATGCGAGAAAAACAAAGAGTTTGAAAAAGATGAAAAAGTTAAGGGTGATCTTTGTATTACGTTAAATCCTCAATTTATGCCCTAATCTCATGATTAATGGTAATTATGAGATCGGGGTGTAACAAATTGGTATCAGAGCCTAGGCTGAGTTGTCAGGAACCAATAAGTTAGCAAGTTAGAGTCATAAGTGTGGCAGATAGGAGATGTTATGATTTTAGCTCTGGAGATTTGAGTATTTGGATATCCTGGCCCAGTATCTAAGTACTTGGATCAACCAATATCAAGCTACTTTGTCTATTCTTTCATGTATACCCTAGCCAGGTATACAGTGGAAGGATGGTCTAGAGAGGAACCCTAGAAATATTAGGGCTAGAAACAAGATAAGTAACATGAACTAAGAGCATAAATATAAAATTAGATAGAACTTTCATTGATATTGTTGTTTTATTGGAGATGAATAGAAAAGATCTTATATGCTTGAATTCAGATATTCAGTATTTTGAAATATATATGGGTCTTTAAGATCTGTTGTACACTATGCCATTGTAGCATTTATTGATTATATTATTTGTATCAAGTAGACAAAAATGATCTTTGAATGATCTTTCCTAAGTGGATAAGTTTTCTTCCACACATTTGACATGAATAGGAGTTGAGTAATCATGTGTAGCTCTTGGCTTCAAGACTGTAGGTTCGGCCTGGTCCGGTTGGCAGGATGCATCCCATTGGATCTAATGACACATATTAGTAATATAATAAGAGTAAATTCTGGATAGATTAGATCCAAATTCTAGTATGAATGTATATACTCAAAGATTTTGAAGTATAAGGGAAAGATTGGGATAACTAAGAATCAGCTGGAACTGATATCTGAGATCCAACTTAGGGGCCTCATATGAGAAACCCTTAATTGGGAATAAAGGAACGCGACACAAGGTTCAGATTAAGTTTGAATATTAGTATTATATGAACTCTAAATATGAAATATGGAAAAGATATGAGAAAGGTATCTAAGGGGCCAAGATAGTAAGAATCAATCATGAGGAATGGATTATATAACTGAGTACAATGTTTTTATGTACTCCAAAGCAAAGGGAAAATAGAATAAAAGAGCTAAGTATACAATAAGTACATAGAAGTGAAGAGTCTTTAGAAGAGTTAAGGTGAAGAGAATTAGATGAGCATGTAAAACATAAAACTAGGATAAGAAACTTAGTTGAAACAAAGAGAAATGTTGGAAATAATGAGATTGATTAAGGAATGAGGGTTATGATATAATTGAGAGCATGGAATGTATACCTTTATTAATAAGTTTTACACATTCATCCTTACTGCCTTTGGATTCTAAGTCTCTATAGAACAACAAACTAGTTTCTAAAAGAAGAACAAAAGTGTAGCTAAATAAATGAATAAGTCATACAAAGGTAGACTATATTCAGGAAGGAAAAACTTGATTGAAAGAGAAACTATGTTTCACCCATACACGAGCCATTTGATTTAAAATGAAGGATATATAATGCTTTAAACATGAGGTGATACTAGTAAAGAGATTATTGATTTAGAATTTCAACTTCACATTAGTAGAAGGATAAAAGGAAATATATGAAACATGGTATACTTGATCATACACATATAAGAAGCAACATAATCATAAGAGAAAACTAGAAGTTAAAGATGACATGTGGAATAGTATATATGGTAAGGGGATTATGGAAAGTAAAGAAGGGTTTGAAACATAATGGAGTAATATATATTATAAAATAAAGATGTTGCGAGATTCAAGAAAGTGCTAATTAGTCAAGTACCCTTGTTGATAACTAATGAAACCTACATATGAGAAATGTATTATTGAATGTTTGAAGATAAGATTTCTAAGTCTCAAAATCATCTTCGCTTTCATATCTTCCTTAATGAGAGCAATGTGGGAATGAAGTGATAAGAAAATGAATCATATATGATGCATAACCACCGTGGTAGAGACATATAGTGAATATAATAATGACACACAATATGATGATGAAACCCTAGTAGGGTAATTGAGAATGTAATCTATCTGAATGGCCAAGTAAGAGAAAGGAAATTCAATCGATAAGATAAAGAAGACTTTAGTAAAACGTGTGAGATCCAAAGTTTGAATTTCAAATTAAGCGAGCAAAGTCACATCACAATAACATCGTGCTTCTAATAAGGACCAAACCCTAGAATGTTTATTGTTGTAGTAGTTAAAGGGATGTCAATAGTGTTTTGACCTTGAATACTAGCATCTCTATAAAACAAGATCATGAGATTTGCACTATGAGAAGTAACTAGCACTGATAGTAATCTAGGGTTTAAAGATAGCTAATCTGAAAGGTAGATAAAAAATATGGAATTGATTCGGAGTAAAGAGTAAGATATAAATTTGAAATGTAACAAGTGTGTTTTGAACAAAAGGAGAAATACAATATGAGTGAAGTGTAATATGAGATAAATTCTTGAAGTGATAGTAAGAATGATGAATAATCTATTTGAACCTTGTATGTTTCAATTTTAGGAATGTTAATTCTACATGATTCAAATGAGAAGGATAAGTAGTAAAAAGTAAGTAGTAGTGAATGAGGAGAGAGATAAGAGAAAACAATGGATTTTAGCAATATGTGAATTTGTTTTTAGAAGTATAATTTGTTGAAGGCATATTAAGGGATGTAAATTGGTTCTACATATGATTTCAGTGTACATGTGCAAGCAATATGTTAATTTCAGGTGTCTGATAGTTGTAGTCATTCATACTAGTAATCCATCTTAGTATTGTACAATTGTGGTATGGTGATATGGGTCAAATGATGATAAAACAAATGAAAGGTTACCCTGAATAAGGTAGTCTTACCTATTCACTCATATGAATTGAAGGGATGATAACCATATTGTATTGATATGTAACCCTAATGAGGTATAGCTTATTATACCTATATTTAATATAATTAAGTGATGGTAATTGGGTATGAATAGTCCTTGAATGACTAATACAATCATGGAGTACTCTATTACTGTTGTTATGATACACATCCATACATTCATTCTCAGGTACATACGACATGATAATCAGATACATTCTCTCTTATTAAGAAAACAAAGATACAAAACATCACTTACAACACTCTCACATCTATGCTAGGACCTAGAGTGACAAGGACTGACTGAACTTAACTATACTCAGACTTAATTCTTGTAGCAGATTACTTTGATGCAATGACCTTCTTCAAGTCCATGTGATAACCCTAAAAATTTTGTGAGTAGAAGGGTGAGCCTACTCTCTCAGTGAATGAGTACTTCAAACAAACAGTCTAAAGCACTGATATAATTATAGATATACTTTTGAGCAACTGATATCAATTATAACAGTTGTAAGTTTTAAAGAGATTGATCATTGAAAATCATAAATATGGCAAGATACTCTAGATATCAACAAGAGCAAATCAATATATGAGTATGCTTGATTAATTTCAAAGAGAACTAATAATTCAGAAACATACAAAGAATAATTGTTGAGAAGTTGTACTCGAATCTTTCTTAGCCTTTCTTACTTATAAGAAATTCTTTAAACCTATATGAACATATTTTAGCTTATGCCCTGATCATATGTAGTGTACTCTACATATGAAGACTCTTAGCGAACTATGATCGCACCATACAAGACTTAGCTGACACACCCGAGAATGCTAAGCCTGACTATGTTGCTGGTCTGCAATAGGAAAATGGCTCTATGGCCTCAACACACCTATTATGCCATAAAAACTGGACTCCTCCTCTAACCAGAGCACACAGGCGGAGAGTCAAGCCACCAATTGGCTTTACTGTACTCTAGTGCCACCAGGATCTCTGGTTGATGTTATACACTACAGTCTGTATTTTAAGGAGACTTCCACTAGGGCTTCATCCCCCGTACCACCTGTTAGTACGTTCCGACCCCCGTATACTGGACACTGCCAGGGTTAGGTCGTTTCATTCTTATGGCACAGACCTCTCATTGGAAATCTACGGTGTTCAGGGCTCTTAAGTCTATTATTTTATTATTCTTGGAAAGCTCTTACTATATTGTATCTTTTCCTTTACTTATACTTGACTCTGGTATCTCTATGGTACCGTATCTATTTATTTGAAGTTTATAACACAACATGTATATCATTCTAAACTTGGCAGAGCAATATACTCAAAATAATGTAATATACTGAGAAATCAACATTTTATACCTACAGGCAGACTAAAATTCTTAAATAATAAATACATGTCCACTTGATACTTTATACATTAGAATAATGCAATTGTACTTCTTAATACACTGATAAGAGTTAATTACTTGAAATACGAGAAATCTTCATTTGCACCTGTAAATTATTTGTACTTTCTTGGAAAACATGTACCTCAACCCAAATCTTGAGTTGTGCATCACCACATCTCATATTAAGAACATTGATATCAAAATACTTGATTCATTGAACATCCTATCCTTAGGGTTTCATCTACCTCATTCACTTATCGCATGGCTCTCATAAGGATTTCATGCGACAAAAACATTCACTGAATAAAGACTACTATCAACAAATCATATAAAATCAATATATGTACGAAACCTTGGAACTGAGCTAAATTTGGGTTTCCATGCAATTCACTGAGATAACATGCATCAATAATAAAATCGAATAAATAAAGTCTATCATGTCAAGAAAATCCATTCAAATGGATTTCACGATATCTATTTGCAAATTTCCAACTTTCCTCACATCTAGGGTTTCACCCTCTTTACTGAGATATCAAACAAACACTATTCACCTTAAATGAAATCCAAGATAGTATCTGACATATGTGTACTATGAATTCAGATAAACAGTCATTCATAACCAAGGGAATCCAGATAAACAAATTTCTCTATTTAATTATACAGCAAATTTCAGTCATAGACAAATTCCCTATATTTCAATTTACTCTTATAACCACTCTGAGTACTTAGGGAATTCTCATTAGGATGTACTGTATACATTTCTAATATGATTTTATCATCTAAAATATATCCAAATAGAGGAAGAATCTGTTTCATATCATTTTGCAACAACTTAGATCAAACACACAATTCAAGGTTTGTAGTCACATACTAAGCAATTAAAGATTATGGATGATTTAACCAATTTTCGTGCAATATACTATTTAAAGGAAGTTCCCACTCACCCTAAGGTGTGAAAACACCTTAAAACACAGCTCATCTATGAAAATCTCGATCTCATATCAAAAATCCCTAGCAATTCACCTGATTCTTCTTCCTTTGAACTCGAAAACCCTAAAAATGAGGGATTATGAAGAAAGAGTGAGAAAAGGGGATGTTTTGATACCATTTTGGATCAAATCAGAGAAGGGACGGAATATTGCCATGTGAGAGAAGATTCACCATGAAACTATATCCAAAGAGGCTAAACTTACATGATTTGATCATTCCTCGGACCGCAAAACCCTAGGCCAGCATCTCCATCACTTTCTCCTCTCAAACCCTAACTCTCCCTCTCTCTCTAGGATTTCATTTCTATGGATTGAATCACAAATTATGAGAGCTCTGGTGCGTTTCCGCTAGAGGTGCAACACACTAGCCGATTTGACCCGACTAGATGCGCCCCACGAGGTCGGAACACACGTGATAGGAATTTTCTTTCAAAATTTATAAACCTAAACTAGCTACCTATGTCTACTAAAACAACTACACCCGCAAGTGCACGGGGTCATGTCGTAGTATAGGAAGGTGGCAAGTATAGGGTCAATCCACAGGGAAAAGAGGGGGCGCTAGAGCTAGGTTAGTTTGGCTAGGTTCCTACTGCGAAGACTAGGGTTAAGGGTTTAAAGGTTGTTTTGATTGTTAACTAAGGATGAACAAGCAAGCAATTAAAGGCAAGAATGAAATCTACGTTAACCATAGACTAGATTAAGGCTAAACGAACAAGAAAGGATTAAGCTAGGTATGAAAAGGCAAATTACACTAAGGCAAGCAAGAGATAAGTAAAAGAGCAATTAAAGAGATACACTAGCATGAACAAGGCAAGAGCAAGTAAAGAAGCTAACTAAGCAAGAAAAGAACTAATCAAGCTAAGCAAGCACAAAACTATGGTTTTCAGCAATAAAGAGATGTGTGGGCTGTTTAGGGGTACGAACTTATCACTTAAGTTGGGGGTGACATGTGAACATTATGATTCCATTTAGATTATCCAAACCAAACAACAAGTTAGAGTCTACTGAATTAACCTAAGTTACTAACTGGCCATGGATATGCTAGGTTGTGCATAGGGGAACTAGTCCCTAACACCCCCTACTACCCTTACGAGGCTCAATTGGGTTAGGGATTATGTTCAATTCAATTAGAGTCTAATCAAGTCTAGGTTTCTAGATTAAGCATTTCTAGGGAAATTAGGGGCCGAGGGTAGTAATGGGGAGGTGAGATTAGGGTTTTGGACCCCAATTCCCCCACATGATCGAACAAGCGTGGTCTTGGTCCACATATCCAACAAACGGTTGACATGTGCAGACCGAGAATGGTCAAGTCTAGAGAGTACTCTATATCCTCCACCCAATATCCTAACAAGGGTAGAAACCCTCTTTATACGATATCGAAGGTACAAAAGGATTTGTGCTCTTGGACGAGATTGTCCTCATGTGATCAATCAATAACGCCCCCAGGTTCACATGTTTCACTTTTGTCATCCAACCAAGCACAAAAAGATCTTTGTTGGTGCAGCTGCCTTGATTTTCATACCTGCCAAAGATGGTGTTTTCCAACACTTTCTGAACATAGCGGAGAAATGGGCTATGAATACCACTTGTCTTTGATTTCCCTGCTACAAAAGTACTTTGGCCGGTGAAGCACTTCCACATGGCTGGATACGTGGAACTAGAGTCATTTTCTGTCCTTCCTCCATCTAGGAGGGCAGCCATCTCTCCACTTGGGGCAAAAATCTGATTTAGCATCTCTGATGTTATCTTCCACCTCTTATCCCCAATCGTTACCTTAATTTCATTCTCGCCATCATTTGTTGCTTTCTCTAGTGTGGCGAAGAACTGTTGCGGTAACTCGACGTATGATTCCTGCTGCAGCGTCAATATCTCAAAAAGTCCCAATTTTTCCATCAATTCTTAAAAATAGACAAAGAACCCCATTGCCTCCATTGACGCTTGGCATGCGTATCGAGTATCTAGCACTCTGCGTGTCAGGTATCCAGGGTGCTTGGGCTCCTTTGCCCTGCCTGTAGTAACCTCTGGTTGTGAAAACGGACGTTGTGGCAGGCTTGGTTGCTTCTCAACATCAGGCGTCTCAGTATCATCTTCATCAGCTAGCACTAGGCGTCGACGTGGTCGTCGTTGCGGCTGTGCCGCAGAGGATACAGACGGTCGTGCGGCTGAAACTGACGGTCGCACGGCTGAGGCGGAAGGTCTCTCAGATGAGACGGAGTGTCGGGAGGCAGACGGCGGTGGCTGCGGCGAAGATGGTGCCCCCCGTTGTGGCTGTACGGTGGCTTCTTCAGTGATAGGATCCACTATGGCATCCAATTCCACCTCCGTCAACTGGGGGTGGTTGTTCCTTGGCTTCCTCTGGTAGGGGATGACACCCCCAGTCTTCGCTACTGCCTTCCTTGCAAACTTCTTCATTCTTGCTCAAAAAACGAAGTGGAATTAGAAAAGTTTGGATTTCTTCGAAGAACGGGGCTGTTGGGGCGGAATGGAGAGGGAGTGGTGCGTTTGTGGATGGAAAACGGTGGAATCTAGAGATTAAGGTAGTGGAAATGGTAGGGGAGTGATTGGGAATGGTTTGGGGGTGATTTGGTGTGGGTTCGAGGGTTGGAACGGGCGGGCAGAGCGCTGCACGGTCGCTAGGGCGTGGAGCACGACCGTTCTGTTCTTCGGAGAAATAATCAAGTGAATAGAAGTTTTGCAAAAATTGATTTTAATCTGCTGGAATCGGGTTGCTGCACGGCCGTGCTGCGCGGCACGGTCGTGGTGGCTTCATGTACCACGGTCGTGCTGCCTTACACGACCGTGCTGCCCTGGTTCAAAACTTAGTCGATTTTCTCAATTTTCTGATCATTTCCTTGTTGAATGTAAGTGCACCACCACGGCCGTGTTGATGTACCACGACCGTGTTGGTCACTGTAATAGTAGTAGGAGACTTTGAATCTTGTTAAGCATCGAAAATTGATCTCAAGTTGATATTCTATTTACTCTTTGTCAAAATTTCATCTATTCTTCTTCATTTCACTCTGTTCTCACCTGCACATATCAAAACTATACAAAAACTATCAAAAATAAGTGTGTGTGTGTGCTTTCTTGGAAAAATGTAAAAACAAACAAAAAGTATCAAAATAGTATATTGGGTCAAAAATTCCCAAACCTAAGTGGGTTGCCTCCCCCAAGCGTTGAGTTTCTTGCCTTCACCTAGGCTTCTTGGTGATTCTTCAAAATTCATTCGTTTGTCATCCTCATGTGTCCATTCTTACAAAACACGCATCCTTCCTTAGCACTCAATCTGATTTCCTCGTCCCTTTGATCACAATAGTCATCATTAACTTCTTCATCTTGATGTACTTCTCTCAAATGCCCATTTGGACTTGTGAAGTGACCATGTCCAATATCCCTTTCTCATACTCGCCGGGTTGGGGTCTTGTACATGTTAATGTTGATCTTCATGTCCATGAATGAGACTGTCATGGTGCCACTGTGTACATGAATGTCGGCATCAGCTATAGATAAGAACGACCTCCCCAAGATGATGGGAATCTTCCTATCCTCCGGCTCCATATCAAGTACAATGAAATCCGCTGGGAACACCCCGCCTTTTTCCTTGTCTATCATGACCAAGACATCATCCACTCTACCCCTAGGCACTTTTATGGATCTATCTGCCAACTGGAGAGTGCAATGTGTTGGCTTCAACTTGCCCAAACCCAGCTCAATATAGATATGATATGGCATCAAATTCACACTAGATCCCAAATCAAGTAAGGACATGTCTATGTGATGTCCCCCTATGTAACTAGGTATGATTGGGGCTCCTGGATCTTTTCTCTTTAGGGGAAGTGAGTGTTGTATGATGGAGATCACTTGTTCATTTAGTCTCACCTTCTTTGGGATCCTCCCCGTTGACCTTCTTTTCACAGTGCATAGGTTCTTGAGGAACTTGGCATAAGATGGGATTTGCTTGATAGCGTCCAAAAGTGGAATGTTCACCTTTACTTGGAGAAACACCTCAAGGATATCAACATTGTGCTTTTGCCTCCTTTTCAATTCCGGTGGCTTATCTAGTGCTTCTATGAATGGAGGATCACTAGTTTTTGCCGCACTTACGTGAACATGAGGCGGAACACTAGGGATGGTAGGACTTACAAAAGGGATATGTGGCGGATCACTTGGAATCCCAAACTCAACATGCGGTATCACAACATCATCTTCAGCAATATCAATCACAATATCACCACTTGATTGCCTTTGCTTTGCTTTATCAACCTTTCTTTGACTTTCGGGCTGCTCAAGAGTTTTCCCACTCCTTAGCACTGTCACAACACTACCTTGCTCATGATGGGGAGAGGGAGCATGTTGTGGCCGTGGAGGAGGTGGGGGTGACACTTGGGGTTGAAACTGAGGTGGAGAAGAGGATTGAGGGGGATGAGAGAATTTGGGTTGGAAGGTGAAGTTTTGGTAAAATTGAGGTGGTGAAGGTGGTAGAGAAGTGTAAGGCCGGGGATAACATTGGAAGGAGTGAATGGGATGCACTTGCATGGGGGTGGACTGTAGAAAACTTGTGAAGATGGTATGGGTCCACTTGCTTCATGGTGGTTCACGATGGGTCTTGAAGACAATTTTTCCTCTTGGAGAGCGATTATAGAAGATAGTTTCTCTATTCTCTCTTCTAACCTTGCAACATCCCTTTGAACATCATCAAACACTCTCAATCCGGAAAGAACCTCTTCCTCAAACCTTGAGCTGTATGCGAGACTTTGTGGTTCCTGGTAGCTATAGGAGTGAGGTGTCTTCTTTTCTTCCCCATAGAACTCTATAGAATTGACCGGGTGGCAAGGATCATTTGTCACCTGGTTCTTCATGAAGTTCACCATGTCACCAAGAATCTTCATCACTTGCGGGCTTGAGTCATCATCAGTAGGGGGTGTCACACCAAAGGCATACCCTCTTTCATTCATCATGCTAGAAGCTCGAATTCTTGATCCTTCGGCCAACTTCTCAAACAAAGGCCATATCTCCTCAGGTGGCCTAGCCATGAAAACTCCTCCACAAGAAGAGTCCACTATGTCTTGGTCCTTTAGAGACAAACCAGAGTAGAATGATTGAACTAGCTTCCACAAAGGGATCTCATGGTGAGGACACTCTCTCAACAGCTTCTTGAATCTCTCCCACGCATTATGAAACTACTCATTGCCCATTTGGCTAAAACTTGTCACGGAACGCCGCATTTGTGTCAACCTTGCTATAGAGTAGAATTGTCTCAAGAAAGCATTCTTCATTGTTTCCCAACTCATGATGTCCCTTCTTGAGTCATACCAGTCTTTAGCTCTATCTTTGAGGGAGAAAGAGAACAAGGTCAACCGGATTGTATCATCACTAGCCGTCGGCGTCCTGAAGGTGGATCATACTTCAAGAAAGGAGTCCAAGTGCTTGTAGGGGTTCTCACTCTCTGAGCTGTAGAAGATGGGCAGGAGCCCAAGAAGACCTGGAGGAATAGAGAATTGCTCCCCTGGCATTTGATCAACCCTACTAGCAATTGGCAATTTGTAGTTGCTAGGCATGATGTAGTCTTGAAGCGGCTTATGAGGTGCATTTTGGTCTCCCGTCTTTTTTCCTCCCGAGTGGCTTGTCACATGCAAAAAGCACAACCAAGCAAAAGAGAACAAGTTAGCAAACCAATATACACAAAGAATGCAAAGAAAAATGAATAAAGAATAGCAATGATGAGGGCAGTAGGAAAAGTCAAAGCAAACTAACTAGCTAGGCCGAACACCTCTAATCCCCGGCAACGGCGCCAGAAAGCTTGGTGCGTTTCCGCTAGAGGTGCAACACACTAGCCGATTTGACCCGACTAGATGCGCCCCACGAGGTCAGAACACACATGATATGAATTTGCTTTCAAAATTTATAAACCTAAACTAGCTACCTACGTCTACTAAAAGAACTACACCCGCAAGCGCACGGGGTCGTGTCGTAGTATTAGAAGGTGGCAAGTATAGGGTCGATCCACAGGGAAAAGAGGGGGTGCTGGAGCTAGGTTAGTTTGGCTAGGTTCCTACTGCGAAGACTAGGGTTAAGGGTTTAAAGGTTATTTTTATTGTTAACTAAGGATGAACAAGCAAGCAATTAAAGGCAAGAATGAAATCTACGTTAACTCTAGACTAGATTAAGGCTAAACGAGCAAGAAAGGATTAAGCTAGGAATGAAAAGGCAAATTACACTAAGGCAAGCAAGAGAGAAGTATAAGAGAAATTAAAGAGCTACACTATCATGAACAAGGCAAGAGCAAGTAATTAAAGAAGCTAACTAAGCAAGAAAAGAACTAATCAAGCTAAGCAAGCACAAAACTATGGTTTTCAGCAATAAGGAGATGTGTGGGCTGTTTAGGGGTATGAACTTATCACTTAAGTTGGGGGTGACATGTGAACATTATGATTCCATTTAGATTATCCAAACCAAACAACAAGTTAGAGTCTACTAAATTAACCTAAGCTACTAACTGGCCATGGATATGCTAGGTTGTGCATAGGGGAACTAGTCCCTAACACCCCCTACTACCCTTACAAGGCTCAATTGGGTTAGGGATTATGTTCAATTCAATTAGAGTCTAATCAAGTCTAGGTTTCTAGATTAAGCATTCCTAGGGCAATTAGGGGCCGAGGGTAGTAATGGGGAGGTGAGATTAGGGTTTTGGACCCCAATTCCCCCACATTCTAGCCTTGAGAAGGCACCATGCTAATTGCACTAGAATTATCTAATCTAGCTACTTAGATCTCTCACTTAGGTTTAGGGAGATTGATTAGGATGTAGGAAGATGGGAGGCAACCTAGGGATCCAAGAATTGGACCTAGGGGCAAATCCCAAAATTCAAACATATAAGCAATTTGCCTAAATTCCTAAGTGATTTCACACACAAACCAACAAGAAATCCATGGAGAATGAGATAGAAATAGAATATAATCATTAACAAATGAAATTACAAAGTTTACATGTCATTTTCCCCCAACATGGTATCAAAGTAACATATTTTCCCCCAAACAGCCCACCCAAGGGGCCTAGCTACTCATAACAAAGCAAAATACAAAAAGAAAGGAGATAGAGGAAGAAGTAGCCATGGAGCTCGGTGTAGATGAGGAATCTCTTCCTTCCAACTGTTGCAAGGACATCCTCCTTCTTCTCCTTGGATGGAATGGAATGGGATGATGGTGGGAAGTGGATGGAAGGCTTAGATATGGGGGTTATGTGGTGGAAATGGTGAAATGGAATGGATTTGAGGTGGATGTGAAGTGGAATGGAGTGGGTGGCGATTTGGGGAGCTAGGAAGGGGTAGAAGGTAGCTAGACTCATGCCCCAGTCACCACCTAGGTATATATAGGTGTGGGGAGGAAGCACTAGGTCAAGTAGGGGCAAAATGGGCAAAACCGTGAAAACTAGTCAGATTCTGTGAGTAGCACGGCTGTGGTGGGGTACCACGGCCGTGATGGATAGGGTAGGCCATGGCCGTGGTGGATGGGCATGGTCGTGGGAATAAGAATGGCGAAGTTACAGGGTTTTTGTCAAAACATCCACGGTCGTGGTGGGTCAACACGGCCGTGGTGGAGGTGATGTGCCACGACCGTGGTGGCTTGCACGGCCGTGGTGCTATGCTGTGCCACGGTCGTTTTGTGGTGCCACGGTCGTGGTGTCTATCACTGGCACGACCGTTTTGTTCTGCACGGCCGTGTTGCCTTCTGCTTGATTTGGAGGTTGAACCTGTCGATTTCTAAGTGACCTAGCACGGCCGTTCTATGATACCACGGCCGTGCTGGGTCCTAGATCAACACTTTAACTTGGATCTTTGGCTTTTCTTGGACTTCTTTGCTTCAATTGATCTTTGGCCACTAGGGGTAGGTCGAGGGAGCATCGAACTTCACTTTGGGCCTCTCCAAGTGCAGAGGAACCCTAGGATCGCCCCTTCTCTCTCTCTCTTCCATCAAGTGTGGTCCAAATGCCTGAAAAACATGCAAATAATGTCCATAAGTGCATTTTATACAAATAAGCATATTAGGGGAATGACATGCAATCTAACAGGTATAGATGTGATTGAAGAGCAAAAAGACACAGGATTAAGCCCTAAAATAGGGATGAATCAAGCTCCTTGTGTGTTAGGTTGGCCATATAGAGCAATTGATCTGCTTGGGTCAATAGCACATTGACCCCTCACTATACTTTCTCTTATTTCAGCTGAATTTTTTGTCATAAAAATATTACTGTAATTCATCTACTGATAAGGTCTAAACATATCCAAAAATTATTAAACTTTACATTTTGTTTACGATTTATTTTCAGATCTCCAGTTAAAATTTTAGGTCATTTTGTGTTACCAATAAATAACTAAAAATAAAACACTACATTTTTTTTGGAAATAGGTAAATAGTATTGCCAAAAGCAGTATAGCAAGCTATACAAGTACAAGGCCCTTAGGCCAACATATACAAACAGCAGAGGCTGAAAAGAAAACATGGGTTATCTACAAAAACCCCAATACAGTTTGGTATCAGTGTTAATTTTAGCGGCCAGCTCGGGTTTGGAGGCAAACACCCAGCATAAGTCAGAACTAATCTTCTTTAACAGGCTGTTTTCATTGATCTTGCCACTATTGTGGCTTCTTCTATTTCTTTCACTCCACAGATGGAAGCACACACAAGCGAGGACTAGTCCACAGGCACTGGCCTCATCGTTCCTCTTGTCACATGAGCTGGTGAACCAGCTGATGGTGTCAGTAAGGTTATCAGGCACCCGCTGGCCCCATTTGTTGCGAAGACAAGCAATGCGTCATATAGTCTTGGAGTAGCTGCACTTAAAGAAAAGGTGATCGGCTGTTTCTGTACCAGCCAGGCACAGTGAGCACGTCAGGTTCACAGGGATGCCCCACCCACTCAAACGAACCATTGTGGGCATCTTGTTGAGAAGGACTCTGTACAAAAGTGTGCTCCACTTGGGATAATGAAATTTCCCCCACACTATATGGAACCAAGGCACATCGGGAACAACCCTGTTGTTGATGCTGGGTAATGACATCAAGGAGCTATCATGACCCGAAGCATCAATAGGAGGGGTGCCATAGTTGTTTTCAAAGACTTTGCACATGCTTCTCCAGATCCTGGTCGGGTTGAGCACCTGTCCAGCGAGATTATGGGCCCGTATCTCATCCTCATCTAGTGAGTCCAGATGTTGTCAGGCATGTTATAGAATTTCTCAATTCTCTTAATAGTGCTTTTCTCAAGAATCATGCTACCATCAGTGATTTGCAAACCACCTTTCTTATACGGTTTAGTGATATAATCCCAGGCCACCCCATGACCATGGCCACCCCAAAGGAAAGCGGCAGACATGGATCTGATCCTGCTCAGGCTAGCACAAGGTATGTCACACAAATCACACCAGTATCTAAGCATACTCTGGATGACTGTTCTGATGAGCACCAAGCGACCGGCCATAGAGATATTAATGCCCGACCATTTGTCCAGCTTATCTTTCACTTTATCAATCAACATGTTGAAATCCTTCACAATGCCTCTGCCCCCCACAATGGGGATGCCCAGGTATCTAGTGGGCAGTCTGCCTCTTCTCACTCCCATAGCAATTTTCAGTCTACCCCTGCGGGAGTCACAAGTAAAAGCACTCTGTCAACATTTTGGTCGAAGTATAGTTTGACCGAGAACCACATTCAAAAAATACTCAAATATTCTTAAATTTTTTTCAATATTCATGATGGAGTTATCCATGCCATATCCAAAATTCAATTAAATACAAAATTTGTAGAAAATATGAAAAATCATTTACCACACTTCTATCCTGATCAAATTCCATATTCATGTACTATCAAAACCCAAATTTTTTCCGATTAGGGTTTACATTTTTCAAACCCATATTCTTCAAACGAAAATCATAGTTAGAGTTTCTTATTAGGTTTGAAACATCACAATTGATCTATTATCATTAATCAAGTCTAAATGATGTTCAATCTAATCAAGCATGTAATCAATTAGGTAAACCCTAGTTTACCAATTAAGCACAAATGTGGTCATTACAATTCTCACCCCCTTAAAAAGTTTTGTCCCCAAAACATAAATACACAAACAAAGTATATTCAAAGTTTATTTTAAGCTTCTGAAATCTTACATGTCATTCCATTCTTGTATTTTATACTTGAATGTAGTTTTAAATGTTAAGTCTTTTATCTCTTTTCTAATCACACCATGTTAAAACAGTTCTCAATGATAACAAACAAATTCTCTATGCCACAATCAATCATAGATTAGGGAGAGAAACAACTATTTCAATATTTTCATACTCTTGAGGTGTTAACCTCAACATTGATAATCCGATCCAACTATCTCAATTCATGTTGAGATCATATTAAAGTAATCAAAGTTTGATTATCTTGCAAAGTTGTTTATGTGATTGGATGTGAGAAAAACAAAGAGTTTGAAAAAGAAGAAAATGTTAAGGGTGATATTTGTATTACGTTAAATCCTAAATTTATGCCCTAATCTCATGATTAATGGTAATTGTGAGATTGGGGTGTAACTTATGTAGTATTTGGGGTTGAACCACCGGGACAAGGTTGACAAGTGTTAAGTACGTAGAGTCCCACACTCTTATACTCTAAATGAACATGTGGGTTAAAAAGGGTGTTCCCTAAGGAACGATGATGCTCCAACCAAAACAAAGAAAGGTAAAAGAAAGAAAATAAAGACAAGAGGAAAAAAATTAACAAATGATAAGAAACAAAGATATGGAAGGAAACTTGGATCGGGTTTCACCTACTAAGATCTCTCACCAACATGCAAAACTCACACCCCTTTGTATACTCCTATCAAGATTACAAGTAGACATCAAAATATCTATTACCTCCTCTCTTGATATAAGGATAGATCTAGGCTCTTAGGTAGCCTCTCTCTCGAGATAATGACCCAAAAATCACAAAACAAACCATATGACCATTAGCTTTAACATTCCAATACTTTCATGCATTCTTACTACTCCATTACACTAGACAAAGATGGCACTACTCTTTTGAGGTACCAACAATCAAACATCACAAGATGGTACCTAAGCATACAAGTGAAACATTAAGAACAAGCGTATGGAGATAATCTTGATAAGAGCATATATATATTCAAAGGGGAGAAAGAATATACATGTTGGGAGAGCCTTATTGGCTACTCCCAACCCAAGTTAGATGTTTAGACATACATGTTGATGGGCATCATAACGGCGTCACAAAATGATAGATACACCAATAACCACGAAGAGGGAGAATACAATGTGATGAAGATGATAAATCTAGATAGAGAGAGAAGATGGTGACACACCACTATACTTCTTCAAATCTAGATTTGGAGTGGGAGATGTGTTAGCAGATTCTTCCTTCGAAGAAGTGGGCGATCAATCTTCTCTCTCCTCTAACTTCTGTCTTCAGAGATCCAAGACTGATGGTATGGATGTGAGTGACTCTGGAATTTGGTAGCACTTCGTGGTCCTTGATGATCTAATGATTTGACAAGTCGGGGCGGGGGTCTATATATAGGTGTCACTCATCGACTTAACCATATGGGCCGCAGTCACGCTATGGCCTCGATCGACATGTGTCATCGTTGGTGTCAATTTTCTTTCTAGATGCTGAAGGAGAAGTTGATAAGTATTACAGTGTTAGGGCTTCCAGAACAAAGGGAAAGATACATCATCTTTTACAATGCTTCAAGGAATGGCTTTGAATACATGCCAATATGATATATGGTCAACTAGGAAGTCATCTTGTCAACATTTGCAAACTGGTCATTAGATCAGAGTAGCACATCGAGGAGCATGATTATTACATAGGTCAAGCGACAAGATAGTGTATAATTCTACAACCAGAAAATGGTTCTAGATGTTGATGGTTTGAGTGAGATAGTACCTGAGGGGATTCATCTGTGAAACATATGATATATCATAAGGTGAAGAATGTGCAATGGCAGCCGAGTATGTGACGGGGTATGGCACATATATGGTCAAATACACAGTTGTCAGCTGGACAATAAGAAACATTAGAAGCTAAAAGATATGATGATACAATGAAGGTTCAACATAGTCTCATATGGTAGATAAATGGTCAGAACACCATTGGGATGATTGGAGAATCTTCTGAGAACACATTCCCTACAATTCCTGGCAGTTAGGAGATATCGACATGATTGATTGAGTTTCTTACTACGACAACCTTCAGAGGAGCATAGACATCACACCTTGTGAAGTTACATATAATAGAACAATTCAAGATGATGACTAGGATTCCAAGTTGAAAGTTACTACCAGAGTTGTGTAGGTGGCACAATAGTTTCTATGTTCCATTATTGAGGAAGTGACACTCTAGTACAGATCAAGTGATACAAACAATGGATGTGGAGTTGCATGAGAATGTTCCTTATGAGGAGGTTTCTATGTTGACCCATGATGGCACGTACAGGAGATGAGGGAGAAGAACATGAATTCTATGAGTGTGATGTGATATCACCATCAGATGGAAGTAACCATGTGGAGTTTTGTAAATGTGGTGCATAGGAGGCACCCATCTTTGCATGCCTTGGATTTTGCGGGGTTTATGGTTGTGAGACCCTTAACCTTACTTTTTGATTGAACATGCTTTCTTATCATAATTATGTTCTTAAAATATCAATTAAACCCTTCTAGGTGTTTTTTCATCATGTGACAAGCTCAACTTTCAAGTTTGGTCATGTTTGGACACTATGTGAGCAAGTTATGTAATTTTGTGCACGTTTTGGAATTTTATACAATTTACCCATATCTATGATTTCTTGCAATTTGTCACATGCCTATGGTTCCTTATATGTTTTATTATCATGCTTGAGCTTGTTGAGCCATAGGACACTGTGTTGCACTTTAGTTTGGGGAAAATACCTTTCTAGGGGTTACCCCCTCATAGATGATCTACCTTTGAGGACATAACTTGATGGTCTTCCTGTTTGGTTGGCAATTGATTGTTCTCTTAGTGAGAGGATAAGAGATGGTCACCCTAGGAAGTCATAATCTGATGGCCTTGCATACTCCCACGACTGATGGAGCTGCTTCTTTGCATGGATATGACGTTTTAGGCCATGGACGTCACATGGCAAACCTAGAAGGATACCTCAATCTTCTCTTTCTTCTTATCCTTAGCTTTATATACCATCCTACTTGCACCCAAACAGACCCTTTTGTAACATCCCTGACCTGGGTTAAAACCTAACCTTGGAAGTTTTGCCTAAATATGTAATTATATACTTATGAATACTCCTTGGCATGTAATTAAGTTCCTCAGGAACATATATTTTCAATTTTTGCTCCTTTTTAAACAAAGTTGTAGCATTGTATTGTATGCAGGGACCTAAGTGCAAATTACCCAGTTTAAGGGTTTAACTTGCAAATTCACAAGTTAAGATGTTCCTTTGATGTTGAAACATCATGAAGATGTTTATGATAAAGTTTGAAGGATTTCCCAAGCTTGAGCACCAAGATGCAGCTGTGGAAACAATCCTTATGCTTAAAAACCCTAATTTGGAGTAAAATGCAATTTACCCAAATTGAGGGGTGTAACTTGTAATTTTCACCTTCTAGAGCATCTTTTATAACTCTTGTCATCATTTAGGATAGAAATGAAGAAAGGGACACATCAATGAATAATCAGATAAGAAAGGTCATCCTTTTGGTAAAAGTCACCTAATATGGGTATGGAGACCTTTCATGTATGTACCCTAGTTGAAGGTTGGCTTTCTTTACCCTTAGATCTTGAGATTTCATTAGCTTTTCATAATCTTAGATGAGTGTGGACGTGCCCTTGAGCAAGGAGGGACTTAGATGTAATTCCATGACTTGAGAGGTCCTTATGGTGTAAAAAGGGCTAAAGTATATATGCCTTTTTCCTTGCAAATAAGTGAACGATCCTTCATTTCCTTCACTTCTCCTCTCTTCCTTCTCAAACGACCAAGGATAGCTCTGGAGCTCAGGGGGACGACCAACCTATTATAGGTAAGAGAACACCATCTTCTAGCTCGAATTCATGGAGGAATTCTTCCTTTAAGATTGGTTTTGTGGATAGCTTACTTAGTCTTCTTGTTCTAGCCGACCAACCCTACGTTTCCTTGGAGAATTCACCTCTGGCCGACCTGTGGAGCTTCTAGGATGCCATTAAAGCTTGGAGCTTGAAGGCTTGGAGCTCTAGGAACAACCTTTAGGCGGGTTTTATAACTCTAAACTCTTGCTTTATATGCTTACTTTGTTCTTGCAAAAATTAGCATGATAGTTCTACTTCTACCTCCCTTCTTCCTTGCACTTTTGCAAGAAAAACGGTGGGAGACCCGACCTTGACAGAGGTTGAAGATGAGGGGCGTGAATCCCTATGTTACTTTATCAAACGACCTTGGACCCTTTTGGTCCAAACGGTCTTGCAAGACCGTTTGGATTGAAACGGTCTCAAGACCGTTTGATAGGGTTGACCAAGGGACGACCGTTTGAGGGTCTGTTGGTTATATATTGAATTTCATTCCTGAAAAGAATCAAAGTTTAATTCTTAACCAATTGAAAGTTGAAGGCACTTCAACATCCAAACCCTAATCGGGTCAAAATTGCTGTTTTAAAACATAGATCTTGTTGAGTTTTGGGTTGAAGGACCCAAACGGTCTCAAGACCGTTTGGGGGTTCCTCCAAACGGTCTCAAGACCGTTTGGGCACAAACCAAGACCGTTTGAAGGTCTAGGGTTGAGATAATCTAATGGTTTGAGGGTCCAATTGCAAGAAGTTGATGAATTGATAAAAATGCTGATTTATGACCTAATTGGAGTTCAACCCTAATCTAAACGATTTGGTTTTTGGTCAAACTTTGGGCAAACGGTCTCAAGACCGTTTGGATGATGTCCAAACGACCTCAAGACCGTTTGGGCCAAGTTTGGGCCCAATTGGAGTTCAATTGATAGGTTCAACCTTGACTTGTTTCACATTGTTGAATATTGATGACCATCTGATTTGAAACCCTAATTGAGAAGGATCCAACCCTAATTGGCTCTCAATTGAGGGTCAATTTGGTGTCCAAATGATTGAGGTTCATCCTAACTAACTCAATTTATAAGTGGTTAACATGTCTTTGACCAATTAAGGGCTTCAACATATATATCCATGAACAATTGTAACCTTTGAACCACTTTGGAGGTCCAAACGGTTTGAGCCCATTTGGACCAAACGGTCTCAAGACCGTTTGGATCCAAACGGTCTCAAGACCATTTGAGGCCAAACGGTCTCAAGACCATTTGGGCCAAACGGTCTCAAGACCATTTGGGCTCAAACGATCTCAGGGTCGTTTGGACCAATCGATCTCAAGTTGTCTTGATCAAACGGTTTCAAACCGATTGAGCTCCAAACGGTTTGGAGAGTCAACCCCTCCAAATGGTCAACACATCCAAACGGTCTCAAGACCATTTGAGACCAAACGGTCTCAAGACCGTTTGGTGGTTGAAACCGTTTGAAGGTTGAAACCGTTTGAAGGTGTACATGGTGGTTTGTACTTAATCAATTGATGGTGTAATTGGTTCAATGGTGATCTAATCTAAACCCTAATGGTAACCTAGGTCATTAAGGGGCTAAGTGATGAATGAGTTGACCCATGATGATGATCATGAGGTAAATTACCAAAATACCCTTGAGGGGTTTAATGGAGTGAAACTTTGTTCTAATCAAACCCTAATCACATGACAGTGATGTTTGGGCTTATGTTAGTCAATGAGGACTTAACCTAACCTGATCTAGAGTGGTGTTATCACCATCTACTAGTAAGAGGAGAGAGAAAGTATCCTAAAAGAGAGAAAGTACCCTTTTTAGGGTGGAAACTCAAGTAAGATACTTTCAATACACATGAATGTGCGTGATTAGGGAATGATCCACCTATGTGAGATTATGGAAACCCTAATTATGATGTCTAATGAATCTTAATCTTATTTTAAGAGCTTTAATGATGGTGTTTCTCTTACATGATGATGTAGTGAGTATAATTCACCATGGGGTGAATAGTAAACCCTAATTTTAGGGTGATAACATGAAAGATGAATAGTAAACCCTAATTGATGAATTGTTTACTGTTATCAGTTGAATTAACCATGCAGGTTGTCATGAGATGATGGTTATATCCAGGTATGGAATACCATATTATATTCATTGAAAGCAAGCCTTAAGCTTTATGAATAAGTGAATTATCTTGATGCACTGTTAGTGACATCTTTTGAGATTTATGGGCTGTAAGAGCCATAAATACCATCAAGATCATACTTAACAGATGACTTGTGATGAAGATGACTGAGAACTGATGATTGAAAAGAGTTAGGCCTGCTACATTTTAGTATTCTCATTTATAGATGTTATGCTAATGTTATTGTTTGAAGAACAATGTGTGATGTTAAAAGAATACTGAATGTACCTAACTAATCAAGTGAAATGTAGAGCCCTGATCATAGATCCATCATTGTCAGAGTCTAAATGATGGTGAAACAGGTTTTCCCAAGGGAACTCCTGGATCACATACTCTTGAGTATTTGGGGTACATGGATGTGTAGAAGCTTACATCCTAGTGTAGGAATTGATGTAGATTTTTATAGTCCGTCAAACCTTCACTTCAAAACCCAAAAGGTGAGATGTATCACTATTCTCCCAAAGTAAATACAAATACCGCTTCGTTGAGAGATAAACAAGAAATCCTCCGATGACGAAGAGAGTACAGAACACCACTGTAACTCTAAAATAGCGAAGGTCCAGTTTACCCTGGATAGCTATAAATAACAGACATCCTGCCAGATGTCCTGCAAACAATCCTCTAACTGACTGAGGTAGATGAGGTCATAAGAATCTGGCTCTTTTAATGACCTATGTATGATACTGATGTGACTTCTTAGCGATCATTTGGAGTATGAGTGGTATGCCTCATCTCCACAGGGCATAATAATGTTTGAAAAACATAATCAACAGCGTAGTATATCTGTTAGAGTTAACTACGAGTTACATGATTGATGTTACATTGAATAGTGTAGATGTTCTTCATGTTTCATAAATGTTGAACTCTTGCTTGTCATCAAAACTGCTAATGAATACTTTGAAAGCTTTTACTGCTTAAGTTATTCTTTGTTTTGCTTATAAAGCTTCTAGTGGAGAGTTATAACTCTCGCTGGGGCAATTATTTATAATTGTCTCACCCCATAGACTTCAACTTTTTAGGTGGTCGTCGAAGGCGGAGGAACCGGTCTCAAGGTGACCAATCCCAACAGCAGCATCACCAGGAGCAGCAGTAAATCTCAGGTGGAGATTCAGCCTGCTATGTGGTGTAGTTAGAGTCAGTCCTATGTGTCCTCTGTACTCTCAGGTCTTGGAGTGTTTTGGTTATGAGTTCTTGAGATTTTTGTATCATGTTGTATATAATTACTCAAGAAGTAATTTGACAGAGATGTATACAATTTAAATCCTTTTTCTATGGAAAAGGTTTGTGGTTTCAAGCTCTTATCTCGAAAAGTTTTAATTTCCCGTGATTTTCGTCTTCCGCTGATTATCGAATGCTTCCGCTCAAGTTTAAATCGTGATTATTTCGAGGTTTGGAGATTTGAGCCCACAATTAAGTACTTAATTGTGGGCTCCGATCTCCAAATCCACGATATAAACTTAGCGGAAACATTCGATTAGTTGCGGAATATGAAAAATTACTGGAAATTAAAATTTTTGAGACAAGATCTGGAAATTATAAAATTTCTTTTTATAAGAAACCAAGTAAACAGTTTACATCTCTGTTAAACCACTTCTTGAGTAGTTATGTACAACATGATTCAAAATCCTCAGAAGCCAACACCAAGAACTCAAACCATTGATTCCTAGAACCTGAGAGTACAGAGACGCATAGGACTATCTAACTACACAACTCAGCAGTCAGTATCTCCACCTGAGATTCACTGCTGCCCCTGGTACTGTTGTTGTCGTTGTTGCTCATCCTTAAACGGTCTCCTTCGTCTTCGGCGACTACCTAAAAAGAGTTAAAATCTACGGAGTGAGACAATATACAAATTGTCCCATCGAGAGTTATAACTCTCAACTAGAAGCTTTATTATAACATAAATCATACAACAGCAGGTTTAATAACAAGTGAAGCAACTTCTACTTAAGCAGCCATGTCTTTAAAGCATATAAAGGACATGTATAAAAAATATCTGGATCATTAATGTAAACAATGTAACACCAAACATTGTTCCTCGTAGTTAAACCTAAGCAGATATACTACGCGGTTGATTATATTTTACAAACATTATTATGCCCTGTGGAGATGAGGCATACCACTCATACTCCAACTGATCACTAAGAAGTCACATCAGTATCATACATAGGTCATTAAAAGAGCCGGATTCTTAAGACCTCATCTTCCTCAGTCAGTTAGAGGATTGTTTGTTAGACATCTGGCGGGACGTCTTTTGTTATAGCTTACCAGGGTAAACTGGTCCTTCGCTATATTTAGAGTTACAGTGGTGTTCTGTACTCTCTTCGTCATCGGAACATTTCTTGTTTATCTTTCATCGATGCAGTGTTTGTGTCTTCTTGGGAGAATAGTGGTACATATCACCTTTTGGACTTTGTAGTGAAGGTTTGACGGACTATAAAAATCTACATCAATTCCTCTCACCTTTTGGGATTTTGTAGTGAAGGTTTGACGTACTATAAAAATCTACATCAATTCCTACACTAGGATGTAAGGTTCTACACATCCATATACCCCACATACTCAAAAGTATGTGATCCAGGAGTTCCCTTGGGAAAACCCGTTTCACCATCATTTAGACTCTGACAATGATGGGTCTATGAACAGGGCTCTACATTATACTTGATTAGTTAGGTACATTCAGTATTCTTTCAACATCATACATTGTTTTTCAAACAATAACATTGGAATAACATCTATAAAATGAGAATACTAAATGTAACAAGCCCAACTCTTATCAATCATCATTTCTCAATACATTCATCACAGTCATCTCTAAAGCATGACCTTGATGGTATTTATGTCTCTCACAACCCATTTAAATCATAGGTTGCCATTTACAAGGCAACAAGATATATTACTATTCATAAAGCTAAAGCATGCTTTCAATGAATGTAGTTTCATAATCCATACCTGGATATGATCATCATCTCATGGCAACTTGCATGGTTAATTCAACTGATAACAGTAAATAATTCATTCTAGAGGTCATACCTTCAAACTCATAGAAGAATCAGTTTCCCCAATTTTCATCAATTAGGGTTATTTATTTCCTTTACTTTTGATTAGGAATATTAATTCCTCATCCCATACTTCAAACATGAGGATTCATGTTTAAAAGCACAACTGGAAATAGGGTTTCACCCTATACAAAATAAGGTTATAAACTCTTTTTCTTATATGACATCATATTTGTTAACTTGTTCTCAAAGTTCCATACCTAAAGGCATGAGACAGGACTAAGGTTAGCATACCCCATCCTTCATTGTTAATATTTCCTTTATGGATGATTAGTCCAATTCTAGTATGCAACTCTGCCTTCCTTGGAAGCATACAAGGGTATGGTGAGTATTTATCTTAAATACAACATTTATTGAACATCATAATGATTATCAATTCAAGGTATGAATTCACTTCTCAATCTTATCATGGTGTGAACACATCATACTCATTGATTTGACTATACTTTATTTAAAGGTATTACTTTATAAACATCTCCATAAATTAGGGTTTACTAATCACATCACATGTCATTACCCTAAATTTAGGGTTTACTATTCACCTCATGGTGAATTGAACTCATAACATCATCATGTATGAGAAACATCATCATTTAAGCTCTTAGATAAGATTAATATTCACTAAACATCATAATTAGGGTTTCCATGATCTCACATAGGTGGATCATACCCTAATCATGCACATTCATGTGTATTGAAGGTATCTTACTTAAGTTTCCACCATAAAAAGGTACTTTCTCTCTCCTATGATACTTTCTCTCTCCTCTTACTAGTAGATGGTGATTACACCACTCTAGATCAGGTTGGGTTAAGTCCTCATTGACTAGCATAAACCAAAACATCACTTATCATGTGATTAGGGTTTGATTAGAACAAGGTATTACCCAATTAAACCCCTCAAGGGTATTTTGGTAATTTACCTCATGATCACCATCATGGGTCAACTCATTAATCACATAGTCCCTTAATGACCTAGGTTACCATTAGGGTTTAGATTAGATCACCATTGAACTAATTACATCATCAATTGATTAAGTACAAACCATCATGAACACCTTCAAACAGTTTCAACCTTCAAACGGTTTCAACCACCAAACGGTCTTGAGACCGTTTGGATGTGTTGACCGTTTAGAAGGATTGACTTTCCAAACTGTTTGAAGCTCAATCGGTTTGAAACCGTTTGATCAAAACGACTTGAGATCGATTGGTCCAAACGACCTTGAGATCGTTTGAGTCCAAACGGTCTTGAGACCGTTTGGCCCCAAACGGTCTTGAGACCGTTTGGTCCAAATGGGCTCAAACCGTTTGGACCTCCAAAGTGGTTCAAAAGTTACAATTGGTCATGGATATGTATGCTGAACCCCTCAATTAACCAAATCCATGATAACCACTTATAAATTGAGTCAATTAGGATTAGCCTTAATCAATTGGACATCAAATTGATCCTCAATTGAAAGCCAATTAGGGTTGATTCTAATTCAATTAGGGTTTCAAATCGGATGGTCATCAATATTCAACAATGTGAATCAATTCAAGGTTGAACCTATCAATTGACCTCCAATTGGGCCCAAACTTGGCCCAAACGGTCTTGAGATCGTTTGGACATCATCCAAACGGTCGTGAGACCGTTTGCCCAAAGTTTGACCAAGAACCAAGTCGTTTGGACTAGGGTTGAACTCCAATTAGGTCTAAAATCAGCATTTTTATCAATTCATCAACTTAATGCAATTGGACCTTCAAACCATTAGATTATCTCAACCCTAGACCTCCAAACGGTCTTGGGTTGTGCCCAAACGGTCTTGAGACCATTTGGAGGAACCCCCAAACGGTATTGAGACCGTTTGGGTCCTTCAACCCAAAACTCAACAAGATCTATACTTAGAAAACAACAATTTGATTATTTCAATAACCCACTGTAATTGGGCCCTCAATTGATCAAATTACCTTAACCCTAGACCTCCAAACGGTCTTGGGTTGACACCAAACGGTCTTGAGACTGTTTGGATGAGTTCCAAACGGTCTTGAGACCGTTTGCCCATCCATCCTTTGGACTCTAGTGAAAATTCATCAAGGTTTGATCTATTGAGTTGATCATCACATCAATACTTAATTGCAATATGATTTGGTACCTTTGGACCTTAAATTGATCAACTATACTTGACCCCAGACCTCCAAACGGTCTTGGGGTGACCCCCAAACGGTCTTGAGACCGTTTGGGTGATTCCCAAACGGTCTTGAAACCGTTTGGGCTAATCAACCCAAAATCTCAACATAACTCATTGGAGATTCAGCACTAATTTCAATTAGGGTTTGCCCTATTAATCATCCTTCAACTCATGACTCGTTTGGAATTAATCCATCAAATTTGGTGAGTCGTTAAATAACATGATTATGAACAGTAATCTCAAACGGTCAACGTTTAGTCAACCATCTTAAACGGTCTTGAGACCGTTTGCCCAAAAAGGGCAAATTAAACATATTGAAAATCAGAACTTAATTCAATTGGTTTTGCTAATGGATTTGCTCATATCTCACGATTCCTTTGGAGTTTCCCTCTCAAATTTTGTGGGTGATTAACCTACATAATTATGAACAAGATTCCCATACGGTCTTTGCTTGGTCAACGGGACCAAACGGTCTTGAAGACCGTTTGCCCTCACACGACCCTGAAACCGTTTGCCCACCAAACAGTTTCAAACCGTTTTGAGCAATTGGTGGAGGTCGTTTGATAAAGTGGAAATCCGTGGATAAGCATAGGAATTAACGCCCTTATCTTCTACCTTAAGAACAGTAGCAATTATTCACGATTTTACTTGCAAGGATGCAAGGGAAGATAGGGAAGAAGAAGAACTAGCAACTATATGCATAGAAAAGATGTATAATCAAAGCATAAAGTTTAGAGTTATAAAACCCACCTAAAGCTTGCTCCTTGAGCTCCAAGATTTCGAGATCCAAGCCTTTAATGGTGTCATCTTCCTGATGATAAATTGTTGAAAATGGAATCCCAATATCCTTGATTGGTTGATTATGTAAAATTTCTAGTCGCAGGTCTGTTGCACCTTGAATACAAGGGACATTCTAAGGCTAAATTCTTACATGATGTGAAACAATATTATTGGTATGACCCATATATTTTTAGATTGTATTTTGATGGACTTTATCACATGTGTGTCACTGAGGAAGAGGCTCAAGACATACTTGACCAGTGCCATTCTGACCCCACTGGAGGGCACATGAGGTCTCAGAAAACTTCTAGGAAGGTCTTACAATGTGGGTTTTTCTAGCCTACTCTTTTCAAAGACTCATATCATTTGGTCCTTGCATATCATGAATGTCAAAGGACCAACAACATATCTAGGAGATACCAAATGCCCATGACTTCTTGGCAAGATATTGAAATTTTTGATGTGTTTGGGGGGTAGATTATATGGGAATGTTTCCTTCCTCTTGGAGGCACAAATATATCTTGGTGGTTGCCCACAACGTTTCCAAATGGGTCAAAGCCATCCCCACCAAAGCCTGTGATTCTAAACCCTTGAAGAGTTTTGAGTACTTGTTGAAATGGTATATAGTCCATCAAAGGGTTGCCACCCTTTACCACCCCCATACTAGTGGTCAAGTTGAGGTGTCAAATAGGAAAATCAAGTCCATCCTAGAGAAAATGGTAAATCACACTAGGACCGGTTGGTCTTTGAGACTCAATGATGCCTTGTGGGAATATAAGACATCCTACAAAACCACCATAGGCGCATTCAAATTCATTTACGAGAAATCATGCCATCTTCCCATAGAATTAGAGCATAAGGCCATTTGGGCCATAAAAACCCTTAATATTGACTTAATTGTTGTAGGTAAAAACCTCTTTTTACAGATACAAGAGTTGGATGAGCTCAGATGATGACCTATGAAAATGCTAGAATTTACAAAGAGAAAACCAAACTAAGGCATGATGACCATATTAGCTGAATAGACATTAGGGATGGCGACCAAGTTTTAATGTATAATTCTAGGTTGAGAATCTTTCAAGGAAAACTTAAATCTATATGGTATGGTCCCTACCCCATCAAATGTTCCTATCCTCATGGCACCTTTCTTCTTTAGGATAAATTTTTAGGGGAATTTAAGGTTCATGGGCTTATGCTTAAATAGTATATCATTCTTGAGGATTTTCAATCTTCTAAGGCACATCAACTCTCCTTACTTGAAGATCTTGACCTACACAAACCCCACCTCCCCCTCTCGAGCCTGAATCGGCTCCAGGATTCAACTCTGTCGGGCCTTTGACATAAAACTAGGCACTAATTGGGAGGCAACCAAATCATTTAATTTTTGTAAAATTTTCTTATATATTTGTTTTAGCTAACCCTTGTTGTTTCAATTTTAGATTAGTCTTTTCTTCAGCAAAAAAAGAGGTCAATATTCCAACCTATTATTTCGTTCGAGGATTAGCTACCTCACAAGGCCAGATGACCATTTCGGGTAGGAGAGACAATCATCTCAATTGTCAAAGAATCTTTACAAAAATTATGGTAATTTGAAATTTGAAATTTGGTTGGGTGCCATGTCCATGCCCGACGACCGTCTGACACAGACAAGGTGGTCATCTCGACCACCAGGGGTTGCAATCAAGGCAGGTTCAAATTGCAAGGCATTTTGAAATTTGAAACATTTAACTCTATCGGTGAATTGCCAGATGATTGTATGGCTTAGAAAAAATGGTCGTTTCAGGTCTCCTATGTGCCTATAAAAAATGCAACTCGTCAGTGTGCGATTCAACCGATCCTAGCATCCCCTTGTCCACCCCGTGCTCTATATTTCTTCAGCCGCATCACTGCCACCTTCAGACGGACGCCTCGCTTGTGACATTCGTCATCTCATTCCCACCCTCTTGCATCATCAGGTGACCATCTTAAACCAGTCGGCCGACTGACTCACCCCTACTTCCGTCTCACTGTCGAGACAATTGTTGCAATTCCTCTTGTCCTTTCCCCACTTCTCCAGATAGCCACCTCAGCAGCGATGTCCACTTCCTCGTAGACGACCATCTCCCTCGACTCCAATGTATGTCCTATGAGACAACCGTCTTACTAGCCCTAATCATTATGCATCGACCTTCTCGCCGCACCACTGCCTTTATCATCAGACAGGAATCCCTCCCCCTCCAGACGGGCATCCCCCCTTCTTAGAGGCTGTCTCACTAACATCCAGATGCCCGTCCCACTGGTGAGACGTCTGTTGCGCGACCTCCATCGCCACCATCCTGCAGCACATCGTGGACGTTTGTCAGTTCACGACACCAAAATGAGCGGTTAACCATCCCTAGAAGACCGCCTAGTTGATAGCAAAATTCCCATCTCATTCTAGTCAGGTAGCCATTTTGTCATCTCCAAACGACCCTTTGGGCTTCACCAGATGCCCATTTTGTGCCCACTCCAATAGTTTTTGAACATGTTCAAGGAAGGATCAAGATGCAGTTTAATATACCCCGCTTGTGCAAGGGTAAGCAGCCTGCCTAACACATGATTTATCATGAGCCACCTCACCTTTCCACTGTGAGGTTGAGGATTAAAATTGAGGAGAACCTAGAGAGTGCTCCCCAAAAGTGGCCTCAGAAATGTGACATGATAGTGACGAGCTCGATTCCATCTTGACGGTCGAGTAAGGATGATCTACATCCCACATTGACTCAGACTCCACCGTGCCACATCCGCTCCGCATAACTATTACCCCAGATAACTATGCACAGTTTGTCAGTGTCGTGCACTACAAAAGGTTCAAGGAGACCACTGCGATTGGCATCTCTGTTCCTCTTTGGGCCTGTGACATCACCCTTGATGCACTTGGGATTCGGGAGGCAATGGATAACATCCAGAGGAAGAATCATATACTTATCTTTCCATATCATGTCACTTTAGTGTATACTGATCTGACATTTGAGTTCGTCACCACATATTACTGGTACCACAGTTCCTGGGGAAAACCCAATTGTAAAGCCCGAATCTTTGGAAAATATTTTGAGATCTCTGCCAGGAAACTAACCTCCATGATACTTGATGGGATGATGATTACTAGTTCACCCAAGGCATGGAGTGTCACCACAACGTCCATCCAGACAACTATAATGTGGAGAAATTCTAGGCAGACATCATGAGGCTTCCACCCAAGTTACCTGGTAGCATGAAGGCATATATCATCCAAAACCTGGTGGTCTATTACCTTCATCGCATCATGGCCCACACATTCTTTGGCAGGAAAGGTACTCAGGGCACCATTACTCTTTCTGAGTTGTATACGCTATGGTGTCTTCTGAAAAGTGTGCCCTACAATTGGGGATGTGCCATGATTGACCATCTTCACTACCAATCCATCCACACCACTTCTTCCTCCTATTGTATTGTCCATGTAGTCACATATATTGTACTTTTATTGGGCTACACTCATATCCCATTCCAGCCACTAGCCCTGAAGCACCACCTGATTGACCTATCCTACTTGAAGGGATACAAGTTCATCCATTTGGGTACCAATGGAGTCTACTACTTGCTTTTCACAGACTCTCAGGTGGTCCTCGAGCTTCTACGCCACACTAGGTTTGCAACTTCCAACCTAATTTTTGACTTCACAGATCTCCTAGCACATCTTGCATGATTTCTTCTAGAGGATCCCCACACAGATGATGTCCCTAAGCCCACGGCACATAGGAGGAGTGTCTCCTTGGAGGCACATGGTGACGAGACTGGACCATCGCCTCAACCTTCACAACGCTACAATAGTATAAGCAGGGCCAATGAGGAAGACCCTAAGGAGAATTATGACTTCTATGAGGTTCGAGACTAGTTGGAGGAGATCCAAAATGAGCAGTAGCATCATGGTCATAATCTCAACAATATGTATTTGATGAAAAACTCCCATGAGTCTTGGCATGTGCACAGGGCCACTATGACGTCAGTGAACCTCAATATGAGGAGTATAGGGCCCATCAAGCCTACCCTGACCCCAACTCTCCTTATTGGGGAAACTACTACTACGTACAACCCTATATTGTCTTCACATTTTCCACCACCACAGTGATTCTCTTCCCTCCCTCTCCAATAGGTTTTTCTTGGGATGAGCAAAAGTTTAAGTCTAGGGTGGAAGAGGGTGGTATGATTCTATTCCACCCTCTTATCTTTTCCCTTATTTGCTTTGTTTTGCCTTTTCATGTTTGGCATGTATTTGCTTTAGTTATGGACATTATCTAGTCGGCCATCCCTTTCTATTATATTTAGTTGTAAAAGTCATTTTCTAGTTGGCCCATTGAGTAGACGTCTATCATTGTACCCCTTTGAATTGAGTAAAACTTTTTGGCAAATCTATTACAAATTGCCATGTCTGAAACTATTATGTCACCTAGGACACCTAATAACATCACTCCTTGGAATAGTTGGCAAGACTTTAGGAATCAATCAAAACCAAGTATAATATTTTCCTATTTTTAAAAAATGTATTGTCTTGTTATAAAATTTGAGTGATGTGATTATAGGAACATTCTAACTTGAGCAACAACGCTCTCTAAAAAAGAAATTGTTGAAATTAAATAAAAAGAATATCTCTTCCTTCCCTCTACTTTTCTTCTAAAAAAGAGAAGCAAAGAATCACCACTGGACAAAAATAAATTATAGGGTGGCATGCTTCCCAATATGAAATTCCATACCCCACAAAGTGGCATACCATAAAAAACATGCCAAAAGTGCACAAGAAAAAATGTAACCAATGTAGCCACTAATCTGGAAAATCCAACTTTTGAGTCGAATAGAGGAGGGATCGAAATTTTTTGTCACTTCCTTATTTTTTTCACACCCCTCCTTCATGTTCTTGTGCAATAACTTACAAAAACAAATTAAAAATTGGGAGTGTCAAAGCGACAGTAAGAGGAAGGCTATTTTTCTATAAATTCTCATTTTAGAAGAAAGACTTGATATTTGTTTTGATAGGAAATTTATAACTTTATGCTATGTGGTTCTAGGAGATTGGGTCACTTGGTCAAAATTTGAAAGTAAGGACTATACTAATGTTACAAAGGGGAGGATGACATTTTGGGAGTATAAATTGGAATTTATTTGTAATTTAATTTGCTCGAGATGAGGAAAGATTCAAGTCTAGGGTATTTTGATGAATGCATAGTCATCCATCTTTTTTCATTTTTTTCTTAGTCATTTTCATTAGTTTTCCTCTTTTCTAGTAATTTCTGAACTAAAATGAAATTGACCCATTTCTTGATTTACTTTTGCAAATACGTATCCATTTTTTCAAATTTTGCAGGGATTTTCTCCAAAGTTTATTTGACCCACTCAGCTAGTGAGATGACCATCTCACTGAGCCTAGACGGTCAACTCACTCCCTAAAGACCCCTCGTTTCAAAGCCAAACGACCACCTTGGCCTCAGCTCAACCAGCCTACTCTACACACCAAAGATTGCCTCACTTCAATGAGATGGTCATCTCATGGAGCCAGACAGCACCTGATCGAGCCCAGATGGCTAGTTCAACATAACCTAGACTAGCATGAAAAAATCAAGTGTGCTTCCACATGATTAGGGTTCCAACCCTTTGATTTCATGCACATCAACATGAAATGGGCGTCTCAATCTATCCAAACGACTATTTTGTGGTCAACTCAAGACCAAGAAACTGTTAGTAAGCTATGCCCATAGAGCCAATCATTTGATGATTGACACGACATAATTAGCTAAAATGATTTTATTAATAATAACATATATAAAGGAAAGCTTCCAATTCATCTGTTTCACTCAGTTATGAGATGATGAGGATACAGAGTGAATGTCTAGAGAATTATATTACTCAGTTATATATGTTGTCAAATTACTAATCTTGTGGATGAGATCATACAGATGTTAAGAGTACATACACATATTCTCATTATGTCCCTGTTCGGTTGTTATTGTTGAAGGTTGATAGACAACAATAACACATAAGATTGGAGTGTGAGTTGGTTGATAACTAAATCTCATAATCATCATATGTCTATATCAAACCACATGTTATGGAATAGTGTATCAGACAGACCCACCTTGAGAGTGACCCATGGTTGTGGTGGTCACAGTCATCTCCCATAGTGAAGGTGGTGATTGTGATTCTTAGCCCTGAAATCACTACACTCATCAAATGTCATTGGGTACGCTTTGACATCATCAATCATAGTCCTGAAACATGGGTTGTTATAATAGTGAAGATTGGATGACATTGACACATAAGGATAGATTGTGAGTGATAGATAAGGTATTTGTCCCTCCTACTGGAGTATGATATCCTGACCACTTGATAAGAAAGACTAAGAAACACATGCACATGCACTTGTGAATCAATATATATTATTGAGGTCACATCGTCTCAGACAATCTATTCTTGGTTCAAGAAACTAGGTTGAACATTGAGAGGATGACCTCCCATGCCTCGAGTTTATCATGTATATCAGAGACAAAGGAATTACACAATTACTACAACACCTTACACAGATTATAGGTTGAAGTTGTTCTTCAACTTTCCATGTCACTTGGGTAGCACTGATGTGCGACTAGGCATGATTCATTTCTTTTGATGTCATAACCCATTTATGGACATCACTGCCAACATGATATGGAACCTATAGGGTTACACACATAGGAACTCATCTAGAAGAGGAGTTTGATCTTGAATGACAGTTGGATTGATTACTAAATTGTTTAGGTATTCAATTCTCACAACTGATTGCTTGATTGGCTAACCAAGTCTACCAAATGACCATCTCACTGTGTGAGACGGCCATTTGCACAGCCAGACGGGTGCCTTAAGAAGTTGAGACGGCTGTTTGGGGGTCAGGTTAATCAGAGACCAATTTTGCTTAGTTATTCCCTTACACCGTCCAGTTCAATATGATTAAACCGATCGACTCATTTCAACTCACCATACTTCCATCTAGGTGAGTGAGACGGGCATCTCGCTTGGGTGAGATGGACCGGTTGGTTCAAAAAAAGGTTTAGGATGTTTCCCAAATATTTTTTATTGCACTTACTTGAGATGCAAGTAAAATTAATATGTATATTAATTGGAATCAAAATTTCCAAATTTGTGTGCAATTGGAAAACTGCCAAATGGCTATTTGGCAATGCGAGACGACCATCTCGCACACCAGACAACTGTCTGAGTGTTATAAATGACCATTTTAACTATTGTAGGTTGTGAAAATTAAATATCTTCCGATCCTTTCTAGTCCCACACATTAAACCAGTACCAAATAGCAACTGGGAACCCTGACCCTGACTTATACTATAAATAGAGGGGTAGTAGGAGTTTCCCAAAGCACAACTACAACATAGATAGCTAAGAACTAGTTCCTTTGATAGTTTTTGTCCTCTCTAGTTGTGGTAACCAAGAGAGCATGGGCAACACCTGACACACATATAACGTGTGTGTAATACACAAGTGTACGTATCAAAGAAATATAAGCCTTTTGAGGCCTGAGTCAAATACAGGGAAACATAATCCAAATACTACTACTAACTATGATCTGATCAGCTAGGTTGGTAAAATAGTTGAATTGGTTTGATTAAATGAAAATGAATATAGAAATGAAATAAACTTAAAAAATAAGTTACTCAGATTAAAAGGAATTTCTCAAGACCATGGTTTCACCGCGGATAACACTGCAATTAACTCCACACACTAATATGGATTACACCTATCCTTGGATAAAGAGTCTGGAGAAAGAACTACCCACTCCCATAGTGTAGTTCACTATCTATTGTAATGCCAATACCATTTCCATAGTAATTGGTTGTTTATTTAGGTTCTTTATGAATTAACTTTGGGTTTCTCCTCCTGTTTACACTCCACTTTTCCCAAAGGGCACAATAAATGGGCAAATCTAAGATTTTCCAACCCTTAACCTCTCTCCCAAAATAATTTTAGGGTCTGATAATCTATCTATCGTGATCAAGCATAAACATAGCAAGACAATTTCATAGATTTATATCTAGAAAATAGGGATATAGATGATATTAAATTATAATGCGTATCCAGGATACTCCCAAATGCTAGGGAATTATAGGGATTATCCCCACATGATTTTCATTGATGAATACATGGTAGATGAAGACAAAATGTGGGAAACATTCGAAAATCTAAGGTAACCCCTAGAGAATAGCTGATCTGGATGACCCCCTTTGACGTGCATGCAGTCTACTATGGTTTGGTTGTAGAATCACCCACCAGAGGTGCTCGGATCATCCCAGATGAAGCCTTTGATTCCTTGATATCCTCTCCTCTCTCTTTGGTATTGTGCAATAGAAAATGACTGAGTCCTTAGGTCTGGCCGTACTCCCTTCAAGTCAGAGAATTCACTTAGGGTACAAAAATAACGACAGTTGTTGGATTAGAGTGTTGCCTTTGGATTGCCTGATTGGGTAGACTTGATAGTATCGACTGAGAAGTCAATATTATTGAGTTGTTCGGTTAAGCGTGTGATCCCACAATGTTGGTATTATCGAACTGTCTCAATAACACCAATTCTTTGGGTTGATCTAACTCTACCTCCCTGATGTCATCTAGTAGTATCCAGTCAGTGGACTCAAAAGTATCGAGTTGCTTTGAATCCTTTCTTGTGCCACGCTGATGTGAAATCGGTACTACCGACTTTGGTGGCTGGTACTAGCGAGTATGTGTGAGTTTTTTTATTTTCTACTGAAGTGAAGTCGATATCACCGACTTTGGATGTTGATAGTATCAAGTCTATGAAACTCTATTGTACCTGAAATTGCAAAAGAATGTACTTAAGAACTCAGGATCAACTTTAAACTATTTCAATCAAAAGTCACATAATTTGATGCATTTAGATAAAAAAGGCTATTGATAGCAGTTCATGCATAATTAATCAAATAATGACAAATCGATACATAAAACCAAGGAAAACATGCCTATGAAAATGACTAAAAACCCATGCATCAAGATCCCCTAAGCTTAAATGTTGCTCGTCCTCAAGCGACACTCTCTTGGATCTATTTGATATAAATCGGAAAAAGTACATAACACATGAACTCTTTTCTTAATCATGTCCACCAAACAATACCTAAACCGTCCTTCGACGACCACTGAACCAATAACTTCTATACAACGGCCATAAATTTCCATAAAAGTTTTCCACCTTTTGATCATTGAATAATCTTAAGAAAGCAATTAATATCATAATTATTTAGGCATTTGCTTGGTGCATTATGTGATTCCCTATTATAAATTCCTCTTTCCTAACTACCAACTAATTGGAAGCAAATCTCCTTATAGAAAAATGGATGAGGAGATAAATCATTTAAGTGGCTTACCAATAAGAGCAATTGATGGTATGAATTGGGCGGAAATTGAAGAATCACAAGTACATCCAACTTATTTATGCAAATGTATGATGACCCTACACGAGTGAATATAATGTCATGCATGAAACCTAATTCCTGATGTGTTTCTTTTTTCTATCAAATGATGCATGTGTCAAGAAATCTCATCAATAAATGAGACTGAAAAAAGAAAACAAAATAATGTGCCATGTGGATTACTTCATCTCTTCAAGAAAGGTTAAGGCATACTTTCTTCCTCAAAAACTATGAACATTGACGAACTTCATACATTTTTTTCTTGCCCACTTTTTTTTTTCTTTTTTTCTTCTTTTCATCATGATTGAGTTCATTCTCGGGCTCTCATTTCATACAAATATTTTTAAGAAATGGAGGTATGTCCCTACACTTCAATCTTCATAAACTGAGACTAAAATCCACATGAAAAATAATAATTGAATGCTATGGAGTGTATGTAATCTACATGAAATTTTTATGCAACTAAGATGGTATGCTCTAAACTTTTTCATGCATACAAATGCAACTTTTATCATTTTTTTGAATGCAACAAAGAACAAGCTAATTTATCCTGTCACCTATTATGCTATGCCATGCAAAAAAAGGAAATAAATTGGAGTACTCATTCATCTTGAGTTGGTGAGTCAAAAATGGATGGAATCACATAACTAAGAGACAACGCCTTTCATAAGATTATGGTATGTCCCTCTCTAATGATCTATGTCCAAGGAAATCTTAAGGTTTCTTTCTTAGATTTTCATTTATGATCTCATTAAAGGTTTAATTAGCTTAGGCTCAACAACATCTTCATTCACATTCCAAGGTTGATTTAGATGGTCATTCATATCCTATTTCTTATAGCTGACTAATCCAAACACTTCCTAAAGTGGTATTGTATAAAGATTTTTGTAATTAAGATATAAAGATATGACCATTTCCTTGTAAATACACCTATGAGTACAAACTATGCATCTACTTCTCCACATTTACACTAGATAAATGTAGATCCTATAATTGCATAAAATTAAAATAAGATAAAGTAGCTAAAATAATATGAAAAATAAAAACTAAGATAGATGGTTGTTATGGAACCCCCACAAGCTTGAATATGACCATGCCCACATAGTCAACATTCTAACTTAAGAGATGGAATAGTGGTACCAAGCTCATAATGGAGGAGGTGGTGGATATGGCATGTTGGGGTCATGGGGAGGAGACATCCCCTAAAAAGATAGATCAAACGGTGGCATTTGTGGTGGTTGTGGGTGTCCTCTAAAGTACCCTAGGTTCCAGTAATGGTCGAAGAATGGTTGTTGATATTTTTGCATCCGCTGTAGGCACATATGGACATTCTCTTGGTTGGCCAAGAGAAGACGTTCATTTGCATATATTGCTTGCTGATTTTGGTATAGTCGTCCTTGTATCTTCTGTACACCAGCAAACGTTGCCCAATGTTGTTGTTGTCCTCTTTGAATGTCCTAAAACATCCCATACATACCCACCATGTCATACGGGGCATGATCCTCCTGAGAAGGGGGTGGGGTAGATGAACTTGAGTCAACATAGGTGTGGGGCCGTTTGCGAGGGACAACTCTGTGGGTAATGGAGACTGTGGGCTCCACCTCCCCAACGTTGTCAACAGAGTCATGTGGCTTCTCGGTATCGTCATGAGCTGATTCCTCAGCTTGATTATTTCCCTCACCATTGTCAAACGACCACCTAGGATGCTCGACTCCTTATAGATTGAAAATGGGGTCGGGAAGGCTGCACTCTTGGTACCTTCCTCCCACCGTGTAGTTCATATACACTGTGTTATAGTGTAAGCTGAAGATCCTTGCCTTTCAAAAGTGTTTGAGATCCTACCTCTTCGAAGACATCACTAGTGTGAAAGTAGACAAGTCAAGATGGAGGTGTAGCGTGTTAGGAGTGATCAGTCCCCCAAAAACAATTGACACTTTATTCTACACCATTCGCCTAACTATGACCATGTTTAAAAGGAGGAAGGACCTAAAGTTAATGGGCTCTTCATCTAAGAGTTTGTAAAGGAAGAAGAGGTATGCCTTTTCGACCCTCCCTTAGGCTTGGGAAGAGCTGGCAAAGATAGTTTTGATGTAGAGGCGATGTAGAATCTGAGTAAAAGGATGCTCAATGTTAATAATAGAGTTGACGTGCCAATTGATGCGGAAACCTTATAACACCTCGATCAACCGCTCCCATGCAAGGTCATAGTCGAAGTCGGAGGAAACAAAGCATTCTGGGACATGAGGCCAGTTGAGGATGTGGTTGAATGCCTGCAAGGTGATGGAGTTGTTGGTATTGAAGAGGCAGAAAATAACTTTGTCTTCCCTCCATTCACCTCCTATTTGTTGTTTGGGGGTAACAAAGACCTCGACTGAAGCCAAGAACTCACAAACGAGTTCTGGGTAGGTCATCCAGTCATTGAAGAATGGATCAATGACATGAATTTTACGTATGACAAAAACTTGACACAAGTAAAACCTATACCCTAAACAATCATTGTATGACAAAAACATGACACGAATTTTACGTGCGTAGAACGCAAGTGTACATGTCAATGTAATATAGGCCTTTGTGAGGCCCGGGTCGAACTCAGGGACACTGAATTATCGAAGACTACTACTAACTACTCGCAATCAGCTAGACCGATTAAAATGTTGGAAGTTGTTGTAAAATTAAAATAAAATGAAATAAAACAAAACAAAACAATCGATTAAAGGTTTAGTTTAATCAATTCAAGTAGAGATATTTAGGATTGTGGTTTCACCACGGGTTATCATTGCATGAATTTCTATATAGTTACTAAGATTCATCTCTCTATCCGGGTAGTGGCCTGTAAACATAATTGCCCACTGTCGTGGTACAATTCACTACCTATGTCTAGGTCGGTTCCACCGTCGTAGTAACCTATACCCTAAACTAGGTGCATTAGAAATGACCTCTGGGTTTCCACCATTAATCTTACATCACCTTGTTCTAGGGATTTGTTAATTAATGTGAATTTCGTCTATTTTCAACTGTTAATTCTTCTTTCAAAGTAATTAAGGGCATTAGATTATTATTATGGTGATCAAGCATAACAATATAATTGAGAAAACAAAATCATACCACGGATTTAAGAGATAAATGATGAATTACTATGATACATAGAATGATTCCCCGGGCTACTCCCGGTCCTAAAGACAAAGGGGATTAGCCTCGCATGTTCATCTCAGAGCAAAACATGGTAGAGAAAAAGGGACACATGGAGAAAAACTTGAATCAGAAATGAAACCCCTGAACGGAGGAGATCCAAGCATTCCTCGGCATAGAATGTGCGATCTTCAACCTTTCGGCGGTGGAGAACGTCTTCTTCGGCGTCCAGAACGGCTGGGGCGTGCTTCTGGGCTCCATTCTTCTCTTCACACCTTCTCGGGACGTGTGCAACGGCTAATGACGTGATAGATTGCTCTTGGCTACCATCATTAGGTATAATCCCCGAGTTAGGTTGCAAAAATATCATAGCCGTCAGATTTAGATCAATCTAAAACAAACTTGCATCTGATGGTGTCGATACCATCGACGCGAGTCGATGGTATCGACCCTGCGCGATATCGGCAAGTCTTCTTTCTCTTCGTCCTTGCGCCTGATGCTGACTCGATACCATCAACGTGGGTTGATGGTATCGACATTCTTAGGCGTCAGTTTTATCCCTTTACTGTCGTTGTAGCTCCACTTATTGATAGTATCAACTTTGCGGTCGATAGTATCGACTATCTTCTCGCCAGCAACCTCATGGTATCTCGATACCATCGACTCTCCTGTCGATAGTATCAAGCTTGTGCTGCTCCTTGAGGCTGGCTGCCTGTGGTTGTGTCGATGGTATCGGCCATTGTCGACGGTATCGACAGCAACATATATGTGTTTTTCCTAAAATTGCAACACAAAACCACATAAGCTGAGATAAAACATATTATTGTAATCATTTATGCTCAAAATGCTAAATTAAGGGAGATTTGACACTGAGAAGGATCATAGACCAAAGTAAATGAATTATGCAATATTAACCACCAAAATGACCAATAAATGCATAAAACACAAGTAAAACATGTTTATAAATGCGACTCAAAATCATCGCATCAAACTCCCCTAAGCTTGAACATTGCTCGCCCTCGAGCAACTAAACTTTAGAATAGAATTACGAGGGTCAACTAAAGAACATATCATCACAACAAACATTACCAAAAGATCGCCGCCAGACATTCACATACCAGCCCTTACTAACCTCAGAATGATAATTACCCTAAAGGTGACAATAATCATTCATAAAAGATATCTACCTCAAAATTGATGAAAATTATCATATAAGGCAGTTAACATAATAAAATTCGCCGATTCAGACTGAGTGCATCTTGTGATCTCCTATTCTACGTTGCTCGCCCTAACTACCATCTACATGGAAGCAACTCTCCTAATATTCACAAGTGAGGAGAAAATCAAGGTGGCCTACCAATTCGAGCAACGGGTGGATGAAATGGGTGGCTCATGGAAGAAATGGAAGCATTATACAGTTTCAACATGCACATGAAAAAATGACCTAAATGATACATATGCAAGTGTAAATGCCCTAATGCCTACATTTGGGTGGAATGATGCATGCACTATCATTCCGTCTCAAAGTGAGATGGAATACCTAAGAGACTACACCATATACTTGTTCTTCTTAATTCTCAGGTGACAACATGTTCCTTTCTCCCTCTTCTTCTTTATTACTTCTCAATTCTCTTTTATTATTATTTTTTTCTTCTTTTTTTTCAATTTTTTTCTTTAAGCCCTTATTTTCATAGTCGACAACAAATTGTTTGTCACGCTTGCTTATTGCTGCATAACTATATACTTGAAGCATCCAAAAGGTATGAAACAAGTTAATCACCCTTAATGTTTCTGAAGAAACAAGATACATGATGTACCATATGCATAAGAATGTGAATGCAGCTACAAAATGATAGTCATGCATCTAAATGACATGCAACTAAGGAAAATGTGCATGTATAACTAATCTATTTTTTTTATTTTCATGCAGAATATGCAGAAATAGTTGCAATGCAAGTCCTATCTACATGAGATGGAATCAAAGAAATTAAAACAGTAATGCACTTCCATTTCTTAAGGTGGATTATGAAAGCAATGGGATGGATAGATCACAAGACTAATTGACTGAACCTTTGTAAATTATTATATGTCCCTCCTTACTGACCTGTGTGGTAATTAAGAGGTTTCTTTCTCTTACTTCAAATAAAAGTCTCATTATCATTTGATCAGTTTAGGCTCAAACAACCCATTTCGTTCACTTTTCATGAATCCTAGGCATGTACAATTGTGATATTCTATTTTAGAGTTGACAAACCTAATTATTTCCTTAAATTATGTGCTTAAGGTTGAACAACACAATCTTGCAAACACTAAATTTTTTTTATAAATTTTCCCTTAATTCCCATTTACAAGCAACGAGATGACACAAGACCTAAGACATCCACACTTACACTAGATAGAGTGTGGATTCTACAAACAAACTAAAATTGCAAGAAAGAATAAAAACAATAAAAACTAAAAACTGAGAAAACTAAAGAAAAGAGTTGTTCCAACTCCCCCCTAAGCTTGAATTCGACTATGGTCTCATATTCAAAAACAACCTTAAAAGGTGGAACAAAGATACCAATCATTCTTCCGGAGGAGGCGGGTACTGCGGGGCTGTGGGGTCCCAAGGCGGGTACTGCCCCAGAAAGCTCGGATCATACTGGGGCATGGGCGGAGGTTATGGATACCCCCAAAGAAATTCTGGCTCCAGTGATGATCATAGAAGGGCTGCTGCTGCATCTCCATCCTATGCAACCTATCATGGATGTTATGTTGGTTGTCGAGGAGGAGTCACTCATTTTAAAAAACAGCCCTCTAATTATCTAGCAACCGGTTCGTCATCTCCTGAATACCGACATATGTAGCTGTGTGTTGTTGCTGCGTCTGATGAATGTCCTGCATCATTGCATACATCCCTTGCATGGAGTAGACATCCTCGCTTTGCTGCGAGGGCTATGCTAACAGAGGCTGGTAAGAAGAAGATGCACCCGTGCGGGGACGCTTCCTAGGTTCCACTCATGCGCGAAGAGGAGTGAAGGCCTCCACTTCCTCTTCCGCCTCGTCGTCATCATTTTCGTTGTCGTCGTTGCCACCGTCTTCATCCGAGCTCTCAATGGAGATGACAGGCCATCAAAAATGTTGAGTGCCCTCGATGTGGAAGACAGGGTCGGGGAGTGCACACTCCTAATAAGCGTGATTAATGTGGCAGTGCGCATACGCTAGGCCATCACAAAGGAGGATGAGGTTGAAGCGGTGCAGATGCTGGAGGTTGACCTTGCTCCTGGTAGAGAGGGGAGTGAGCTGTGAAATATCCAACCCAAGGTAGACGGCCAATGGTGTGATCAGCCCTCCAAAATGGATTGGAGCTTTGATAACCTCCTATTTTAGTAGTTTATCTTAGTCTTTTTCTTTAGTTTTCCATACTCTTTTTACGTTTATACTGTACATAAACCTAATTTTATCCCTTTTTGTAAATACATCATCAAACTAACTTTTTCCTTTTATACTTTCGGAAAAAGCAAAAAAAAATCACAAAAGAATAAACCAGCCTCAAGGCCTAGTGGATCCAAACGGTCCCAGGATCGCATGAAGCCAAACGGTCCCAAGACCGCATGGAGTTCAAACGGTCATGAGACCGCATGGAGTTCAAACGGTCCCGAGACCGCATGAGTTCAAACGGTCCCGAGACCGCATGAAGCCAAACGGTCCCAAGACCGCATGGAGTTCAAACGGTCCCGAGACCGCATGAAGCCAAACGGTCCCAAGACCGCATGAAGCCAAACGGTCCCAAGACTGCATGGAGTTCAACCGGTCCCGAGACCGCATGAAGCCAAACGGTCCCAAGACCGCATGGACTTCAACCGGTCCCGAGACCGCATGAAGCCAAACGGTCCCAAGACCGCATGGAGTTCAAACGGTCCCAAGACCGTTTGACGCAAAACGATCTCAAGACCGTTTGACGCCAAACGGTCTCAAGACCGTTTGAACCCAAACGGTCTCCAAACCGTTTGGACCTCACTCAAGGCCTATAAATAAGACCCCAAGGACAGACGTTCAGGGGGATCTTAGACGTCCAGAGGCTGCCTCTCTAGTACCAGAACAACTCCATCCATCGCCCGAGGCTGCTGGTCTGAGATCCACATTCCATCACTGAGCTACCTTCTCTCTCATCAACAAAGAAGGTGAGAGGAGAAGATCCGTCATCAAGCAAGCCACGAAGGGTGAAGATCGTTGCTCTCTCCACCAAGGGTTCAACCTTCTCTCCTCAGTGGAGATGTTGTTCTTTCTATCTCTTCTTGCCTCCTCCTTTGTTGCTCCCTCTATGAGGAGCGAGTAGTTTCATTCACTGGGGCGCGGGGACTAGCCCCGCTGCCCATGTATTGTATTTTGTACTAAAAAGATGTTATCATTTCGTTTTAATACTAAATCGTTTCATACATGCTTGAATGTTGGCCACGTTCTTATATGCATCTATTGTCTTTTGTTGTGGTTTGTCTACGACCACTCTCGAGACTCGAATACTGGTTTAGTATTGGTTTCTGGTGTGTGTATCCACCACACATCCGTTTCGGTATCTAGAAGTGTATCTCAAAGGGTGGAGTAAACTCACTATCATCCGTTGCACTCCCATACTATGAAATGGAATCAGTTGACGTATGGAAGTGCAACCTTGATAAGTCGAGGAACACACTTTGCGAGGGGAATGATGTAAAGTAATGTGACCATTTGATCGGGAATGGCTGGCATTGCAACATTCCCGCACTTCTCGTAGCTAGGTTATCCGAAAGGAGACTAGGTCTACAAGGATACTATTCGATTGGGTAATTATCGCTTGCTTGTTAGTTTTTAGATGCACGTTTCATGAGGTTGAGTAAGATTCTCTCTTTGGAGACTACATATCTTCATTGACACGTAGAAATGTACCGAATGAGAGTTACTTAACCCATGAAGGATGCATGCATTACTCTTGTCCTATAAGACATCAGTATTGTGTAACATCCATGTATCTAGCTTACAAGTCTTGCTTTGCTTAGTACATATACAATTCATGTGTAGTGGTGGTAAATACCTGCTTAACCCCAGTGATTCATCATCAATCGTTAAATCTTAGTTTTACTTTCTTGCCTTTACTTTCTTGCACTTAGTCTAAAAACAACCCAATCAAACTTTCGATATAAGTACCAACTAGAAAAGTAACTAAGTGAAATGTTGTACGTTTTCCATCTTGTTGCTTGCAACAAGACCGTTGTCTTTTGGGTTCGATCCTAAATCTGTACTATGATAAGGCTTCCATACTCTTATGGGGTTGGAGTTGTTATCTAAGCACCAGTTTTAGGTAAACCTAGGGAAGACATCAATCCTCTCAAGGGTTTTTGGTGCAATACCCTGGGACTGCCATCGGGAGAAGTAAAAGATCTTTTGGTGTAAGTCCCAGCTCCATCAAAAAATGGTGCCATTGTCGGGGATAACGGAACGTTGTTATTTCACTTAGTACTTTTCTAATTGGTTAGGATTTTACACTTTCTTTTTGAATCATAATTCGCCATCTTCTTGAAGCTTTCATATTGTCTCTATTATCTAAAGGTGTTCTCTTTTCTTTACTCAGGTAGAACCCGTACATGCAATCACCGCATAGTCGCAGATTCTCCCCTGATCCGGAGTTCGACTCCGAGGTAGAGAGAAGTTTCCACCACAGAATCCGTCTCAATCGCCAACGCGCTAGTCAAATGGCTGACAAACAGCATCAAGCTTCTTTGGTGATGGAGAGAGTTAATGCTGCTATCGCCGCACAACGGGCACAACTCATTGCAGACACCCGTGCCCAAATACAAGCAGAGATACGAGCAGAAGAGCAAGCCCGCATAAGAGCAGAGACCGAGGCTGCTCAACTCAAATTACGAAACAAGCAACTAAGGGACTATGCTGTCCCGAAGAATTACGAAGACAACCACCCGGTCCGGCCTCCGATCATCAATATCCCAAACTTTGAGATCCGGACCCAGTGGATCCAGATTATGCAAGGAATCTCCTTCTCTGGAGGTTCAAGAGACGTTTGCATGGACCATTTGAAACGGTTTAAGGCATTATGCCGTCTGGTCCCGCAAGCTGGTATTGCTTTCGATGCAATAATGCTCCACCTGTTTCATTTCACTTTATCTGGAAGGGCCTTGAGTTGGTACAACTCATTGGACAGAGAACCCATTATAACCACTTGGGCCCCTCTAGAGGAAAAATTCTTGGAGAAGTTCTTTCCACCCTCGCTGACCTATGAAATCAGAGGGCAGATCAACCATTTCTCCCAGCTACCTGGAGAAACCCTCGCTGAGGCATGGGAAAGATTCAAGGAACTTCTACGCAAATGCCCTCATCATGGAATTTCACAGAATCAACTGATTGAAACCTTCTATCGGGGGGTAAGAGATGACATTAAACAGTTCCTAGATTCCTCGTCTGGAGGAAATTTCATGAGGAAAAACTATGAAGATGCCTGGAAGATCGTTACCTTAGGAGCTGAAAACCAGTCCAACTGGGGGCGGTCAGCCGGTAAAGTCGTCTTTAAAGTCTTTAAAGCTGAGGAATCTATGGAACGGAAGTCAATAGCCGAGGCCTTGAAGACAATCGCTCATAAACAGCAAACCCTTGAGACAACTCTAGGGGAAATCGATAAGAAGAAAACCCCGCTGGTTCATCAAGTCAAAGCCGTCACAGGATCCTGTGAGGCTTGTCATGCTTCGGACCATCCGACTCTTTCCTGCGGAATGCTTTATAATGTGATGATGGATCTGCATCCACCATCACAACCATATGAGGCCATCACTAATCAGGCTGAAGTTCAGATTCCGGAGCAAGTCAACTCCATCCATACTATTCCCGGACAAGCTTATTATAATTCCAGTCAACCAAGGAACCATCCTGGGTTCCAGTATGGGAATCCTTCTGGAACTGCGAATCCGCAACATCAGACACAAGGGGGATTTGACAGTAGACTGCCTCCTGGGTTTCCAAACAATTTTAACCAAAGTCAAGGGAACCCAAGGAACAATTTCCCTAGGGCTAACTACCCTAGAAACCAATCAGCCTACTATCAGTACACTCACCCCCCTCTTCACCCGCAGTTGCATACTCAACAGTCTCTACAACAAGGTCCTCAGAAAATTGCTACCGCGCAGCCGGAGGATGAGCTATCTTCGATAAGACAGATGCTGCAATCTCAGCAAACCATGATGGCCAACCAACAAGCTCAACAGAAGGCAGTTGAAGCCCAGCTTGCCCAGATTGCTGCACAATTGAAACCCCCAGCAGGCACTTTCGCTGGGCAGCCCGAATCGAACCCTAAACATGGGCCGAATAGACATGAGCAATCAAATACTATGCCAACAGCATAACAATGTTTTAACTTCGTCGAGCCAGCGACATAAAACCAAGGCGCTTCTTGGGAGGCAACCCAAGACCTGAGTATCACATCATCTAATTTCTAGTCTTTTATTTTCTTTTAATTTTTACCTGCTTTCTCTAAGTTCTTTCATCATTAATCTAAAAACACAAAAAAATCTACATAATCAAAACTACAAAAACAATACATAAAACAAACAACATAAAAATTCATAAACCAAAATACACAATATATATATATATATATATATATATATATATATATATATATATATATATATATATATATATATATATATATATATATATATAAACCCTTTGTGCCCCTCCAAACGGTCTCCAAACCATTTGGAGCCAAACGGTCCTGAAACCGTTTGGACTCCAAACGGTCTCCAAACCGTTTGGAGCCAAACGGTCTTGAAACCGTTTGGACTCCAAACGGTCTCCAGACCGTTTGGAGCCAAACGGTCTCCAGACCGTTTGGAGCCAAACGGTCTTGAAACCGTTTGGAGCCAAACGGTCTTGAGACTGCTCGAGCTCAAACGGTCTTCAAACCGTTTGGACCCCAAACGGTCTTGAGACCGCTCGAGCTCAAACGGTCCTCAAACCGTTTGAAATACAAAGGGTCACCAACCAATCACTATAAATATCGACCCTACCCCTCCGTCTTTCTCTCTTCGAACCTTCGAATTCTCCATAGCTTTCGTGCGAAGAACCTCTTTCTTGCTCCTGTTGCATCCACGCAAGCTTCTTTCCTTTCCGACCACTGTCCTCAAGGTAGTTCGGCGATTCCAAGAAAGTTGCTCCTCTCCCTTGCCATCGCCAACCTTTCTGATGTCTTTTATGCCGCCGTCGCAGTCGTTGTCGAACGAGTTTACCGACTCTTCCATCGCCTTCGTCGCCGTGCCGTTATGTCTCCACCATCATGGCGCCAGTTGCCGCTTTCTTCACCATCGCACGTCGCCAGTTGTCGCTTTCATCGTCGTCGTTGTCGAACGATATCACCGACTCTTCCATCGCTTTCATCGCCGTCGCCGTTTTTATCATTGTTTTCGTCATCGTCGAAGGCGCCGGCGCGTTCTTCACCTTCGCGCTGCTTCGTCTTCACCCGCACCGGCGGCATGCGACTCTTCATTTTCCAAACGGTCCGGAAACTGTTTGGGACCAAACGGTCCTGAAACCGTTTGGGACCAAACGGTCCTGAAACCGTTTGGAACCAAACGGTCCTGAAACCGTTTGGAACCAAACGGTCCTGAAACCGTTTGGTCTTCGTTTCCTTTCGCTTTCACAAAAATATAAAAGATATAACTACAAATCAAATCTAAATTGTTTCAAATCTTTTTCTCTAACTAAGAAACTCTCATTTTTTAGAAATGGCATCACTAGCAAACAAGACTTCCGGCTCAGGAACTACCCCTGCTCAGATAAGGGAGCAGATGATGGAGGAGCGGGACAGGCTCATACAAATCAGGGACACTTACAACACCACCAGAGCCGTCCCTCCCAAGACTAAGATCATTGACGTTCTATGTGAGATAACCCACCTCAACAAATGCCTGGGTGAGGCCCCTGAAGAATACGTCGAGCACATCTCTTCCGACGATGATGAAGGTTCAGACTACGTACTGAATCCCGATGAATACTCCTCTGCCCAAGAGACAGAGGGAAAGTGCAAGGCTGCAAAGGCTGCATCTGGGCAGCCCCCCAAGCGGGCAATAAAACAAGTCCACCCTCTATCTACCATGGACCAACCTTTCGCCAAACCATCTACCTTTGCTGCTACCACCACCACCCCTGCAGCTACCATCCCTACCACCTTCATTCCCATCACCGCCCCTTTTTGATGACCTTTGCGATGGTGCTACCTTTGCCGCCTTCATAGGGAAAGAAATCTGTTTGGGGGGCCATGTCACATCCATAATCAAATTTTTTAAGATGGACAGGCTCTTACCCCACTGCACCCAAATAAAGGGCGACATCCTTACGAACGAGAAATCTTTGAAAAACTCGTTCATAATCAAAGAAAAGGATGGAAAGATACACTATGTATTCTGCCCAATGGTAAAGTCATCAAGGACCCTCCTTCCGTTACCGGAGCTAGCACACTATGATATGACACAGCTCCTATTTTCTGACGAGGAGCTTACTCAGCTGCTAGCTTTGGTCAAACCCGCTGAAACGAAAAATACTGCGGGTCCAACTGAAATGAGCATCACAGCCCCGACAACTCGACCTACGAAAATCCCTATCAAACGACCTTCTAGAAGGCTGTTGCAGGCCCAACAGTTGTCGGGGACACCAACGTCCCGCCCAAACCCGGAGGAGGAACAGCTCCACGAAGATATTTTAACAACTTCCTCATTTGACTCTTTCATCCAGAGTCTAAACGAGCAGCTCTCCGCTGCCCCCACCACTGCTTTCCTCCCCACATCCACACAAGTATTCACATCCACCTCTTCACCCACCCTAACATCGAGCTTCCCTTTCTCCACCTCCATGCCCGACTTCACCACCTTTCCATTCACATCCACAGTTCCCACCCCTTCATTATCAGTACCACCATTTTCGCCACAATTACCACCGCTCTTCACATCCGCCACCACCCTGACACCGCTGGTGACTTCATCAACAGTCACTACGCAGTTCGGGACATCATCAGTGTCTCTTCCGCAAGACACTACCACCATCCGACATAGACCCCAGCCACATCACCCTTCCGCCTCTGGGGTCCCCCTTACTAACATCGGTGAGGAATTCGGCCGTCAATTTGACGCTGTCCGAAACCTCCTCACCGATCCTTCTAACCTATTACATTCTATTTTTTCTTGTGTACAGGATTTATCCAAACATGTAACCAGGATCGACAACCAGCACCGAGCTCTGCCTGTCGTCCTCCAAGGCATCCAGCAACGACAGGATGAAGTGGCTAAGCAAGTTGAGCATATCAACAGCCACACCAACAACCTGCCGGACCTGATCCTCGGAGCAACGCGCCAGCAAGAAGCTACGACAAGAAAAGTCGATGAGATCTCCAACCAGACTCACCCTCTGCAAGAGAATTTCGGCAAGCTTGAGCAAAATCAAGAAGAGCTAAGCACGCGCCTGGCTACCATAGACGAAACAATCATGCAGCTCCATCATCATCAAGAGGAAGCAAATATCAATGAAACACAACAACTACGTGCCCAAGTCACAGAGCTGACAACATGCCTCCTCTCCGCCGAGGGCAGATACACAGATCTCAAAGAAGCCCACGACGCACTGCTCGAGAAACACGAGCATCTGCAAGTAGCTTTCGATGAGCTACAAGCCACTCACCGGCGGTGTAAAAAGTCGGCTAACAAAAAGACAACCGACGAAGCTGCGGCCGACAACGACGATGATGAAGAAGAAGAAGACGGATCCGACTCATCTGCTGACTCCAATAAAGACACACCTTCAGGAGACAAGCACGATGACGGTGAAGACCCCGAGAATGCAGCAGGACCCTCCCATAAAGGGTCTGATAAGGGTCACCAGGAAAGTGACTATCACCCCAAGTCCCCATAGAATGACAATGTAAACATTTCTTACGGGGACCAATTCTTTGATTACTCTGCTATGGGGTCAATGGGGGAAGCTGCCAAGGATGCGACCTTCGCTGAGCTTCAACAGTGCATGCTAGGAGCCAGCGCTAGCTCGCCAAAAACTTCTGCCCCCTCCTCAACACCTTCTCCCCCTTACCCAGACGAGGCAGACTGAGTGAGTCTAGATACAAACGAAGATCTTGACTCTTCCTCCGACCTAGACGACAATCTCAAAGGCCATGAAGAGGCCTTCGAACAACACGCCTCCCCTCCACCACAAGACCTCCCCCCGCCACCTCCTCTTCCACAAAAAATGCACGATCTCGATATGACAGCCATCTCTACTTTAGATGCTCAGGACATCTTCATCCTGAACACTATAGTAGACGATGCAAAAGCGGGGCACGACATAGTTTATAATAATACTAAAACCAGGCGTACGTTGACACGTGAAAATTTTCGTTGCATCCTCAGACCCCGGTCCACGATGCCAATGCCAATCTTCCGTGTCCTCCTCGCCAACTGTATAGAAATTTATAGAAGTAAACAACAGATACAACCAGCTTTCAACGCTTCACCTGCATTGTCTTTTGGCCTTTTACACAAAAGCTTGTGCGCGAGGTCGATTGAGTGGCTGCGTGCTGGTTTAGCGCGTCGGGCACGCTATATCACAATGCCTTTCCAAGTCTCGGACCACTGGCTTTTTATGATCGTGGATACCGAAGCTAGGGACGCCAAAGTTTACAACTTCAGCAGCGCTGAGCTACCATCCGGCATAATAAACTTCGTCGGAGACGCAGCAGGTGAAGCCCGGTGTATACCCTTCCGGCTGCTCAAAGTAATCTGGGCTGTACGCCCATCTCTTCGTCAGGACTGGAGCCAACCCTGGTTCAGAATCATTAACCCTCCAGTTCAAGCCACCGAGGGATCTGGGGACAGCGCTTTCTACACCATCCGGCATATCCAAGCGCTGAACCAGGAATACCCATTCACCGACTGGCAGATGAAGACTTCCATTCATTACGAGGACGCTACGCCATGGAGCTCATCTGTGACAGAAGATATTTCAATGATCCGACTATGTCACCTGATGATGTTCCATGGTACCTCTACTCAGCAGTTCAACGTCGACAACGGCGACCCTTCCGCCAAATTCTGAAAGAGTCAGAACAACACAAGTCGCCAGAAGAAGATACCAACAAGAACGATCCTGCTTACACCACTAAACCAACTTTTCCTGACTTCGATCACGATTCTTGCAAGGGTCTCAACGACCTTGAAATGCGCATCATTATGGCGAATCTCTCCACAGAAAAGGATGGCATAGTATTCATGCATCAAAACATTATTGTGATGGCCGATTCACTGCGAGAGACCTTACAAGATAAGGGGCAACTTTCTGTCAGCCTCATGGCCGCTTACCATTCTCAGATTGGCTAACATAATCCAGATACATACATGGCGTCCCCGTACATGAAGGATGATCTCCTCAAACTCAAAAACTTCGGCACAACGGAAGCGCTGATCGCATACATCCAGCATACAACGCAGAAGTTCATCATGTTACCAATCCTGCATCAGGAGCACTGGATTCTTCTGGCAACTAACCTCCAAGACGGAACAACTACAATATACAACAGTTCCGACAGCCAGTTCAACGCCCGACAACGACACTACGTCGTAACGCCTAAGACGCCAACAGAAGAAATGGCAAAAGAGTGCGCTGCGAAATTAATTGAGCTTCTGAGTCAGCACACTAAGGCATACAGCAAGGAGCACTTCAATCGCCCCGCCTTTTGCCACAAATGCCCCCAGCAAATACGACAATCCAACGACTGCGGCTTCCACGTCCTCTACTGGATGTACACCATCATTGTTCTCCAAAGACCAGTGGAGGAAATGACTGACGTGGACTACCACGCCTTACGAGGATAGTTCGCATCCACACTACTCCGATCTCCAGGGGCAAACGAAAATCTACCTTAACCCGCAACCCTTGTTCTAAAGACTTCTCAACCTATCACTTTGCCACTCTGGGGACAGAGTGTGTGATAAGTTAGGGGGGGATGCATTAGACAAGGGCTAGGTATCAACTTCTATACTTCCTTTTTCTTTAACACTTTTCATACATTTCTTCATTCTTAAAATTCTGTATTCTTAATTCTTTTTACAATTCTTTTTCAAAAATAGTCACCTCAACTAACTCTAGAATCATGTTAGTCTCTACAAGTAAATATCACTTAGACATCAAATGGCGATTTATCAATTTCCACCCACTATGGATCCCATATTTTTTCTTCAATTCTTTATCTGACTCTCCACAGGTCAAAATCAGGGCAGAAATAAGCCGAGATCTCGAGGATGAGAGGGAAATTAGCCAACTTCCAAATCAAAAAAGTTCTGCAAGTGGACCATAAACCAAATAAGTGCATGTTGAAAAACTTTAAGAACAACTTTCCTCTCTTCAAAATAAAAGAGGCTTGGCCGCCCAAAATAAATTCTAAAATTCCAAAACCCAAGCATGTGAGTTATTGAATAAAAGCCAGAGAGACAAATAAAATCATGAGAGTTGTGCCACACATAAGGATCTATATGAAGAACTGACGAAGGTCTCACCCGGCTGGCACATTCCGCTGCCCTCACAAAGGCAGATGTGTCGCGTCCGGTAGTAAAACCCTAAAGTTCCAAGTATATGAAAAGGCTCATAAAGGACTTGCCCGGCCGGTACATTCAGCTGCCCTCATAAAGGCAGATGTGTCGTTCCCGGTAGTGAGATCCTAAAAAGCATAGACAGCCCCTCCCCCACTTGAAGGGGGAGCTACACTTCAAAGCCTTTAGCCAACCCTCACACCCTCTCTAGCTTCCAGTAGGTTTCCAGAGAGGTATAAAGCTAATTAGAGTCAACAACATGTACAAAATAAATGTGGTCCCAAGACAAACTTTGAGATACGGAAAAAAACCTGAGATCCAAGCAACACTCGAAATCCAAAGGAATCAAGGCATGCAATAAGCCTCGATATGACCCTTGGGGAACTCAGGTCAAGAATTGAAGCAAGAATTTGGAGATCCTAAATAAGATCGCCTCGCCATTACATGTCTCAGCTCTATCTAACTTGAGGACAAGCTAGACTCTAAGTTAGGGGGGTGATAACCTCCTATTTTAGTAGTTTATCTTAGTCTTTTTCTTTAGTTTTCCATACTCTTTTTACGTTTATACTTTACATAAACCTAATTTTATCCCTTTTTGTAAATACATCATCAAACTAACTTTTTCCTTTTATACTTGCAGAAAAAGCACAAAAAAATCACAAAAGAATAAACCAGCCTCAAGGCCGAGTGGATCCAAACGGTCCCAGGATCGCATGAAGCCAAACGGTCCCAAGACCGCATGGAGTTCAAACGGTCCCGAGACCGCATGGAGTTCAAACGGTCCCGAGACCGCATGAGTTCAAACGGTCCCGAGACCGCATGAAGCCAAACGGTCCCAAGACCGCATGGAGTTCAAATAGTCCCGAGACCGCATGAAGCCAAACGGTCCCAAGACCGCATGAAGCCAAACGGTCCCAAGACCGCATGGAGTTCAACCGGTCCCGAGACCGCATGAAGCCAAACGGTCCCAAGACCGCATGGACTTAAACCGGTCCCGAGACCGCATGAAGCCAAACGGTCCCAAGACCGCATGGAGTTCAAACGGTCCCAAGACCGTTTGACGCCAAACGATCTCATGACCGTTTGACGCCAAACGGTCTCAAGACCGTTTGAACCCAAACGGTCTCCAAACCGTTTGGACCTCACTCAAGGCCTATAAATAAGACCCCAAGGACAGACGTTCAGGGGGATCTCAGACGTCCAGAGGCTGCCTCTCTAGTACCAGAACAACTCCATCCATCGCCCGAGGCTGCCGGTCTGAGATCCACGTTCCATCACTGAGCTACCTTCTCTCTCATCAACAAAGAAGGTGAGAGGAGAAGATCCGTCATCAAGCAAGCCACGAAGGGTGAATATCGTTGCTCTCTCCACCAAGGGTTCAACCTTCTCTCCTCAGTGGAGATGTTGTTCTTTCTATCTCTTCTTGCCTCCTCCTTTGTTGCTTCCTCTATGAGGAGCGAGTAGTTTCATTCACTGGGACACGGGGACTTGCCCCGCTGCCCATGTCTTGTATTTTGTACTAAAAAGATGTTATCATTTCGTTTTAATGCTAAATCATTTCATACATGCTTGAATGTTGGCCACGTTCTTGTATGCATCTATTGTCTTTTGTTGTGGTTTGTCTACGACCGCTCTCGAGACTCGAATACCGGTTTAGTATTGGTTTCTGGTGTGTGTATCCACCACACATCCGTTTCGGTATCTAGAAGTGTATCTCAAAGGGTGGAGTAAACTCACTATCATCCGTTGCACTCCCATACTATGAAATGGAATCAGTTGACGTATGGAAGTGCAACCTTGATAAGTCGAGGAACACACTTTGCGAGGGGAATGATGTAAATTAATGTGACCATTTGATCAGGAATGGCTGGCGTTGCAACATTCCCACACTTCTCGTAGCTAGGTTATCCGAAAGGAGACTAGGTCTACAAGGATACTATTCGATTTGGTAATTATCGCTTGCTTGTTAGTTTTTAGATGCACGTTTCACGAGGTTGAGTAAGATTCTCTCTTTGGAGACTACATATCTTCATTGACACGTAGAAATGTACCGAATGAGAGTTACTTAACCCATGAAGGATGCATGCATTACTCTTGTCCTATAAGACATCGGTATTGTGTAACATCCATGTATCTAGCTTACAAGTCTTTCTTTGCTTAGTACATATACAATTCATGTGTAGTGGTGGTAAATACCTGCTTAACCCCAGTGATTCATCATCAATCGTTAAATCTTAGTTTTACTTTCTTGCCTTTACTTTCTTGCACTTAGTCTAAAAACAACCCTATCAAACTTTCGATATAAGTACCAACTAGAAAAGTAACTAAGTGAAATGCTGTACGTTTTCCATCTTGTTGCTTGCAACAAGACCGTTGTCTTTTGGGTTCGATCCTAAATCTGTACTATGATAAGGCTTCCATACTCTTATGGGGTTGGAGTTGTTATCTAAGCACCAGTTTTAGGTAAACCTAGGGAAGACATCAATCCTCTCTAGGGTTTTTGGTGCAATACCCTGGGACTGCCATCGGGAGAAGTAAAAGATCTTTTGGTGTAAGTCCCAGCTCCATCAAGCTTTCTGCGTACTCCGCTTCACGACCACCATGCGCGTCAAGAAGAACGTGCCCCAGTTGCACTCCTCCCGCTTCAACAACTTGTGCAAGAAGAACATGTCTGTCTCTTGAAATTTGTTGAGAGACGGATCACCACGGGCGAACAAAGTGGTGCAAAGCATGCGGTGAAGAACCAGCATGAAAGGATGCTCGAAATCTGCCACCGCCACATTGTGGTAGCTCACAGATTTGCCCGTAGGCATAGTCACCAACTCAGCAAAAATGGTGTCGTAATCTGTTCTGTTATCTGGCCGCTGGTGTTGATAGTTGTCATGATCCCAATTATAAATAGAATTAAACTGGTCGAGGGTGATGGTGTAGTTGTTGTTGAAAAACCGAAATGACACCCTCCCTTTCCTCCATTCTCTGTCGGTGGAGATCTGATCATTTGGCAACATGTTGATGTCAAGTGATGCCATGAACTCCGCCACGAGTTCCTTGTAGGTCGGCCACTCACCGAAAAACGGATGACCCTCAACATAGTATTGGACTTCATCAGGCATCCTGTCGGTGTTGTGCACTTGGCCTTGTAGAACATATTGAAGATTTGCCTCGAACCCAAAGTAGCAAACCATACCCCGGTCGACATAGCGGGTCGGTTTTATCTTGCGCTTCATCAATTCCTCGTACATCTTTCGTACCTCCGGAGTAGGGTGGACAATCCACGGACACGGAATAGAGGCAGGACGTGGAGGAATAAACACGGGGATCTCCATGAGATCCGCCCATGAAGAGGAAGCACCGGCTGAACGCACCATTGTCGAGGAAGAAACATAATTAGAAGATGGAGCTCGATGAAGGTCGGAGAAGACAATCTCTGCTCGATGAAGACTCGAGAAGAACATGCTCTGTGGATGCTCGTAGCCGAGCTCTGATTACTCTGGAAGACGCACGACACAAGTGGAGGAGGAAAGCTCTGAAGGTGTGACATCATATGACGACAATCCATCCCTTTTATAACTGTGGCCAGAGTTGTTATATGCCCGTCGATACCATCGACGTGAGTCAATGGCATCGACTCATGTGGTGTAATCCAGTCTTTCGCTAGTATCAACAGCTGTCGATAGCCTGAAGTGGGGGCCCACATCGATGACGTGTCGATACTATCGACAGGTGTCGATGGTATCGACCCATCCCACGGATCGACTCTCTCGATGCAGCGATCATCGTTGATTTACTCTCACGGATCGGTGACTTGGCGTGTCGATACCATCGACACAAGGGTCGATAGTATCGACTTCTTCATAGGGCAACACCCTCGCGAGGCCTGGCCGCTGCTTTCTTCTTGTAACTGGTATCGACTTCACTCAGACAATTTTTGTCTGAATATCTCCAGAGATCTCGATAGTATCGACGCCAATGTTGATACTATCGACCTTGTTTTTGCGATCAACCTGATGGTGTGTCGATACCATCGACGAGGCCATCGATAGTATCGACGCAGAGCGATTCTTGCAGCCCCCAACCTATACCCATCTTGATACCATCGACACAAGGGTCGATGGTATCGACTCTGCCTCAGTCCTACACATTGAGCAAACGATCACTGTATCTTTTTTACACTAAAAACAAAATCAAATCAAAGTACAAATTTGAAACTAAACTAAGCTACCGATGGCTGGGTTGCCTCCCAACAAGCGCCCTTATTTAACATCTTAGGCTAGACGAAATCAAGCTCCTTATCAACTTAGAACTTTGGAGAGTGTGCCCAAGGGATCATGTGATAGTTTGAACTCAGCTCGATCTTGGCCAATCCCCAAGGTCAATGTACCTCTCCCAATGGCAGTGACAACATCGTCCATTGCTTGAAACGGCCTACCCAATAACATCTCGCAACTTTTAAGCTGTGGCATGTCCATGACGATGAAATCCACCAGAAAGATGAACATGTCTACCTTGACGAGTACATCCTCGCACACTCTGTATGGCTTTACAATGGACCCATATGCCAACTCAATAGTTGCAGATGATTTCTTTATCTCCTTCAACCCAAGCTTTTGAAATGTGGACAGAGGCATAAGATTAATGCTGGCACCCGAATCACATTGTGTTGTGGAAATAATTGACTGCCTATGGAACATGGAATGTAGAAGCCTCCTGGTTCTTTCCTCTTCTGTGGTAAACTCCCGTGGATAATTGAGCTCACCATCTCATTTACCCATCACACGCCCGTGTCTTTAATCCGCCTCTTCTTGGTGATGATTTCTTTGTTAAACCTCCCATATGTGAGAATCTGTTCTATCATTTCCACTAACGGAATATTGATATGGAGTTTTCTAAACATATCCAAGAACTTCCTGTAGTGTCGATGCTCATTCTTGGGCCTCGAGCTATCTGGACTAGACACAACTTCCTCATGTAGACGCTTCTGAGGTGGAACGTATGGGCTTTTTAGGGCAAGCTCCTCTAAGCTTGTATCAATGACACCCTCTGGCGTAGACTTTGATAGACCATCTTCAATAGGTGTAACTTGTAGTGGCACCTCTCTTGCAGTGGATGTAGCTTCACCTTGACGCATGGCCTTCACCTGCTCTTCTTGCCAAGGTGTGGCCTCGACCATGATGGGCTTTTGGTGGGCTTTTCTCAATGGACAATATCCGCCTGGTAGTCCATAATGACTGCACGGATATGGTATGCTCGGTATAGCATCCGTATCAAAAATATTTTTACCTTTGTCCTGAGCCTCTACCACCGGGGGCCCTGCTTCAGTAACCACATATATATATTTCGCTTGGTGATGCGCTTGAGAAACTTTTGCATTCCATACCTGTCTCTGTTGATTGGCATGCTCTATGGCTGCCACTTCATTGGAAATTTGGGTCACGATCGTCTCTAGTGCTCTCATTTGTGCTCCATGACTTTGCAGTGTTTATCCAAACTTGGTCAAAATATCACCCTGGGATTGGAGCTGCTTACTAAACATGCTCGTCATCCCCTAATTTTGTTGCACCACTTGACTAAGCAACTCGGTGCTTTTATATTTGGCTCTTGGTTGTGTCTTTGCATCTGGATCTTGTAGGAAGTTGTTCAGATCCTTCAATGAGAATTTCCTATCCTTCCTCCAAGCATAATCATTTTTTCTATAGCCCTGTTGTTGCATGAATTTGCCCTGGGCTTCCTCATCAGATTCGACATCCTCTTTGGCAAGCAATTTCTTGGCCAGAAGATCTAGATTATCATTCAGCTCCTTGATGGCCCTGGACTCACCTGTAGCTTTGACTTGTTCTGGTGCATCCCTATCGCCCGAAGACTACTTCTTGGCCATGTTTTTTAGTATTTCCCAACACCTCGTGTTTGTGTTGTTCAAGAAGAACCCTGAACCGGCGGAATCGAGGTTACTTCTATCATGCTCGGAGAGAGCAAAATAGAAGATTTTGACCTGTGTCTCTTTGTCAAGCCCATGATGCGGGTACCTCCTAAGCATGATCTGAAACCTTGCCCAGGTCTCAGAGTAGGTCTCTCCTGCCTTCTGGGTGAAATTGTGGATTTTCCTGATCATGTCATTGGTCTTCTTGGGTGGAAAGAACCTTTCAAAAGATACCTCCACCATGTGGTTCCATGATTCCACATATTCCTCATCCAGATTGTGCAACCATTCTCATGTGTTTCCTGCCAGAGAACTCGGGAACAACTTCAAGTAGAGCGTCTCTTGTGGAAATTTGTCAATTTTTATCATGTCACAATTCTCCACAAATTGGCTTATATGAGTGACTGGGTCTTCATTCTTGATCCCATGGAATGCATTCGACTTGACCAAGTTGATTAATGCAGGATCAATCTTATACGTCGGAATGTTGATCGCCTGCTTCTTGATTGGCCCCTTTGAAGCAGATGAAGAAGAAGCCTTTATCTTCTCCCATATCGTCTGTTCGTCTACCATTTCTTCTTGTTCAGATTCAGAATCTATATCTTCAGAGTGGTGTAGATTATGGTCTTCCTTGTCGTTAGGTCCCGGTAGTGGAACCTCGGGTGCTTGTCGCGTGTAGTCAATGCTACGCGTCCTCACCATGCATAGTACATGCAAAATGAAAATTTTAGTTCAGTACCATGCTAGACGATTAAAAATTGGAAAGATAGACTATGAATTTTAGAAATGATTTCAAACTAATAAAAATAAAAAGTGGCCTAGAATGGCCGCTTGCAGCACTCGTAGTGCCGACAATTGTCGTGTCCCTGGCAACAACACCAAAATCTTGACACGGATTTTACGTGCGTAGAACGCAAGTGTATGCGTCAATGTAATATAGGCCTTTGTGAGGCCCGAGTCGAACTCAGGGACACTGAATTATCGGAGACTACTACTAACTACTCGCAATCAGCTAGACCGATTAAAATGTTGGAAGTTGTTGTAAAATGAAAAGAAAATGAAATAAAACAAAACAAAACAAACGATTAAAGGTTTAGTTTAATCAATTGAAGTGGAGATCTTTAGTATTGCGGTTTCACCGCGGGTTATCATTGCATGAATTTCTATATAGTTACTCAGATTCATCTCTCTATCTGGGTAGTGGCCTGTAAATAGAATTGCCCACTGTCGTAGTACAATTCACTACCTATGTCTAGGTCCATTCTACAATCGTAGTAACCTATACCCTAAACTAGGTGCATTAGAAATGACCTCTGGGTTTCCACCATTAATCTTACATCACCTTGTTCAAGGGATTTGTTAATTAATGTGAATTACGTCTCTTTTCAACTATTAATTCTTCTTTCAAAGTAATTAAGGGCATTAGATTATTATTATAGTGATCAAGCATAACAATATAATTGAGAAAATGAAATCATACCACGGATTTAAGAGATAAATGATGAATTACTATGATAAAATTGTCATACAATGATTCCCCGGGCTACTCCCGGTCCTAAAGACAAAGGAGATTAGCCCCGCATGTTCATCTCAGAGCAAAACATGGTAGAGAAAAAGGGACACATGGAGAAAAATGTGAATAAGAAATGAAACCCCTGGCGGAGGAGATCCAAGAGTTCCTCGGTGTAGAATGTGCGATCTCTGGCCTTTCGGCAGTGGAAAACATCTTTTTCGGCGTCCGGAACGGTTGGGGCGTGCTTCTGGCACTACTACAGAAATAGCATTCAGTGTCCCTTTTCTGCGCATCGGTTATTAAGGGAAACCGACGCCTATCATATTTCCGCGTCGGTTGCTTAAGCAATCCGACGTCTATATCCGGAACCAGCCAGACACGGGTACCGCTTTGCATTAAGCGTCGGTTGTTTATAACAAAATGGACGCTTAAAGTCGCCCGCGAAATCCAAATTTCGTTTAAGAAAAATAGTGTCACTTTCAGCGTCGGTGATGTAGCTAAAAAACTGACGCCTATTTGCGATGAAAATTTGCGCGAAAAGTGTCACTTTCAGCGGCGGTTGTCTTTGTATAACCGACGCTGAATATGGTTCCCGCCAAACAATTTTGTGAAAAAATCGTCCAATTGGACGTCAGTTGTTTAAAAGAACCGACACGAAAGTTATTTAAGCGTCAGTTGTGTGAAACAACCGACGCTATATGGGAACTTTATCCTGTGATCACCCAACCGTTCGCCTTTCTTCTGTTTCATTGCGAGCTTCTTCCTGTGCCGATTTTTGTCCGGCGATTTGTCTCCGTCTCCGGCGATTTCTTCTCCCGCACCCTTTCTTCGGGGATTTCTTCTCTGGCGCCCCCTTCTCCGGCGCCCCCTTCTCCGCCGCCACTCCTCCGCCCTCTCTTCTTTTCCCTGCTGCTCTAGCGCCGCCGCCCCTAGTGCTCCTCCACCGCCGTCGCGCCGCCCCTGCTGCTCCTCCAACCTCGCTGCTAGCTGCTGCTCCACCGCCGTCGCTGCTACTCCTCCAACCAGAGCCACCGGAGCCTCTGCCTTTGACAAGGTTGGTCTTCCCCCTGCTAGCTGCTCTACTTTTTTTTGCATCGATTAAATTGTTGTGATAAAAATGCATGTAATGTATTTGATTAGAGTTAATGTAATCTGGAATGATATAAAAATGCATCGATGAAATTGTTGTGATAAAAATGTATGTAATGTATCGATTAAATTTGCTAGCTGCTCTACTTTTTTTTGCATCGATTTCATGAATTATAGGGTTTTAAAGTTGATAAACATGTACATGCGGAAATAGGGTTATTAAACCAAGGTCTAGTACAAAAATATTAGATGATATTCAAGAAAACCCTAGTTTGATGAGCATGTTGTTAATCATGTTAATTATGTTTTGGGTGTCTACTATACCCTAGTTATATGAATATATATATATATATATATATATATATATATATATATATATATATATATATATATATATATATATATGAATACATATATATATATTCAAGAAAACCCTAGTTATATGAATACATATATATATTCAAGAAAACCCTAGTTATATGAATACATATATATATTCAAGAAAACCCTAGTTATATGAATACATATATATATATATATATATATATATATATATATATATATATATGAATATATATATATATATTCAAGAAAACCCTAGTTATATGAATACATATATATATTCAAGAAAACCCTAGTTATATGAATATATATATATATATATATATATATATATATATATATATATGAAACAGAAATGTATATATATATAATCCTATACATATATATGAAACAGAGCGGGACTTTCTCAAGAAGAGGTATCCTATTCTTTTTTTAGAATGTTACTGCAATAGGAAATTCATTAATAAGAAGCTAATGTTTGTTTTATCCATGTATAGGTGAATAAGAGAGTCGAGGATATAGTTGCTAAGAAGGTCAACGATGTAGTTGCTGAGAAGGTCAAGGAAGAATTGTTGCGGTGGCAGGCATCTCAGGCTTCCAATCAGCCTATGGCGACCCACTCTTCTCCTGGTGCACAGACTGCGAGTAATCCTGGAGACCCATCGCCTAACATGTCTGCTGTAAGTATTGTTTATGACATTGTAGATAGTCTTTTCAAGATGATATGTTTTCAAGATGATATGTATATATGTATAACATTCTTGACGTAAATTTGTAGGCATTGAAGTCATGCCGCTTAAGAATGCAAAATATGTTGTTGCAGAGGCGCAGGCTTACCAGTCCCTTCCTGGGGAAACGTTTCATGGGACTCCAATGCCGCAGGGCTACGTTCGTGTGGGCCCGATACATGTATTACCCGATTGGAGGGAAGCTGCGTTGCCATATGCCCACCCAGATATTGATAAACTTGGTGAGGCAGAAGGCGGGGTCATATTGTGGCCCAAAGCAGATGTCCTCTACACGAGTGAAATTGTAAGATAAATTTACATTGATTTAGACTGTTAATGTGTATATAATGATGTCAACTGATCTGAAATTATATATACAGGTTAAAAAGAAGACATCAGGAGCACCTAGGCCTCCACCTCCACTTCCCGCATTACCAACTTGGGTTCCAACTGACCTAACATACCCGTTAGGTCCTGCTTGTAGGGGAATGGCATGTTGGCTATGGGCACATAGTATACATTGCCCTATAATTGTTTCTTTAGATGTAGATTATGCAGGTCAATCATATGACAACTCTTTATTTATACAAGATATTATTGAGTTGTTTCAGTATGAGTGGCTGAATACATCAATGATAGAGACATGGATAAGGTGAGATCTTGTTTATACATCCATATACCTTGTGTAAGATCCGGTGATCTGGTTTCTTATATATTAATGCATACACATATATGTTTTGCAGCTACTTAGTCGAAGATCATTGCAAACAATTTGCATATGATCATGTTGGATTTTTGATTCCATCATTGATTAGTATGGTAGCTAAAGACCCTGATAGTGTTCAACAATACTGTATAGATGCTTTTACAATTTTTGGTCAGCAAATGAAGACGATAATAATAGCTCCATTCAATGTCAAGTAAGTTTGCTTTATTTATAATTTAGACTTAAGAAAATTCCATTATTATTTTGCATTTTGAGTTATTAATTGTTAACTTTTTACCTCTAGTGGTAGACATTGGGAGTTACTAGTTAGTGTCCCCGGGACGTTCACTGTTTATTATCTAGATCCCGCAGGAAGTACATTAAACACTAAAATTGGACACGTAATGAGAATGCCATTATTTTGGTGAGAAATATTTCATTTTTATATCCGTTAACATCTTTTATTACATTACTATTTACTTATGCAATTTACTGTGTTATATTAACATGTAGGGGTTTAGATGCATTCAAAAAGGCTGGAGGAAAGGTCCCAAGGAAAAAGAACCAGCCATTGTCTTGGGAGAACGTAAAAGTAAGTTCCTGACTCCCCGACTCCAATGTATATATTATTGATGTGAATTGTGCTTAGTTGTATTATTTTATATGTTTCAATTTATAATGCGCTACACAAGACAATGGCTGGGCATGCGCATACTATGTGATGTGATTTATGCAGATGATTATCAAACATGCCGCATTGGACATCGATACCATACATGAGTATTATATATAGTCTCATTAGTTAGTATGAAATATATCAATCTTATTTTTATATTATTACTTATATATATACATCATTCTCTTTGCAGGTGTTTAAAACTGACCACACTATAGGCAAACGCTTAAAAAATGTACATGCTCCATATACGAGGGAAGCATTAGATGAAGTAAGAGAAGAATGGGCAATAGTTGTACAAACAGTGGCAACTGTAAGATACAATTGGGATGTTGATAGTGATGATGAATGATACTTTGTAAATGAATGTTTCTGAATGTTAAAACATGTATTTGAATGATTCTATATGTGTGGACATGAGAATTGAATTGATGTCTGAATGTATCTACTTGTGTGAATCTTTTTTTGTTAATTTTGTAGGTTTGTGGCCTGTTTGTAGGCTGATATCAATGGATGTCGTAAACCTGCAGTTCAGAAAACTGAACTGCAGGTTCTCATCCTGCTCACCAGCCACAGCAGGCCTGCAAACTGATATAAAAAAAATAGGTATAGGCGTCGGTTATTTACAGATAACCGTCCACACAGACCTAAAGCGTCGGCTTTTTGTAAAGGAACGACGCCTGATGTGACCAAAGCAGTGCTTGGTCTCTAATACATGTAGGCGTCGGTCCTTTAGTAGACAAACTGACGCCAAAGGGATTTCCTAGATGTCGTCGTTTTCTGTGGCGCGAACGCTTTTGGCGTCGATTGTTTATAAACATCCGACGCTTTTAGTCTAAATAGGCATCGGGTGAAAAACCGACACGGAAGTGTTCGACCTTTAGCGGCACCCACATAGGCGTCGGCAGCACACCGACGCCAAAAGGGGTTAAACAACCGACGCCAAAGGCGGTTTCTGTAGTAGTGTGGGCTCCGTTCTTCTCTCCACACCTTCTCGGGACGTGTGCAGCGGTTAATGATGTGATAGATTGCTCTTGACCGCCGTCATTAGGTATAATCCTCGAGTTAGGTTGCAAAAATATCGTAGTCGTCGGATTTTGATCAATCTAAAACAAACTTGCATCTGACGGTGTCGATACCATCGACATGAGTCGATGGTATCGACCCTGCGCGATATCGGAAAGTCTTCTTTCTCTTTGTCCTTGCGCCTAATGCTGACTCGATACCATCGACGCGGGTCGATGGTATCGACATTCTTAGGCGTCGGTTTTATCCCTTTACCATCGTTGTAGCTCCACTTGTCGATAGTATCGACTTTGCGGTCGATAGTATCGACTATCTTCTCGCCCGGAACCTGATGGTATCTCGATACCATCGACTCTCTTGTCGATAGTATCAAGCTTGTGCTGCTCCTTGCGTCTGGCTGCATGTGGTTGTGTCGATGGTATCGACCACTGTCGATGGTATCGACAGCAGCAGATATGCGTTTTTCCTGAAATTGCAACACAAAACCACATAAGCCGAGATAAAACATATTATTGTAATCATTTATGTTCAAAATGCTAAATTAAGGGAGATTTGACACTAATAAGGATCATATACCAAAGTAAATGAATTATGCAATATTAACCACCAAAATGACCAATAAATGCATAAAACACAAGTAAAACATGTCTATAAATGCGACTCAAAATCATCACATCAGTCATCCACCTCCATTAACTAATATTGAGATACCTAACACATGTTGTTGGTGAATCCCACTCGCTCGATCAGGACACAATCTCCATATTGTGTTGGCACCATCTTCTTCATTAGAAGCTCCTCACAAACCTTCTTGGTCTCTGAATTTGCATGTTGAATGCGGTTTGGTCAAGGGACCAACTCTCATTTCTCTGTCGATGAAGATGCACCCCTCCTTGGTGCCATGGTGATGACACAAGAAGGAAGATGGAGAAAAAGAGGCTCGGTGAAGAGTAGCGGCGCCCAGTGCATCTTTGCTCTGGGTTACAGGAGGACTGGAGTATCTAGTGTGAAGAAAATGGATTCAACACCCCTCCTTATATAGTTGAGCTTGGGAAAAGTTAGTACTACTAATTTACTATCAGTAGTACCAAGTTGTAAACATGAATATGTGGTTCAGATTTATTGACGGTTGATGTTTATTGAGAACTTGAGCATGGATCGCTCAGAGTCGTTAGTATTGACTTGTGTAACAGATCGATACTACTGATCCCTCGATGAAGATCTCCTCAGCTATTATATTTGATGCACATGAGTCGGTAGTATCCAACTAGCAAGATTTTCTTGGTATTTCTGAGATTTCATCTCGGTGTCTCAAACCTAGGAGTGCCCAAAAAGTTAGTAGTACTGACTTTGATGTCGAAACTACCGAGTGATTATCAATTAGGTGTGTGCAGATCTTCAGACACTTGGTGGTACCAACTGGTCGAGTCAATAGTACCAAGTCTGTCTTTCTTTTGCAGATGTCTCCCTGACATGAATTCGCTACTAATGACTTGTGGACTCCATAGTACCAACTCTGTATGATTTGCACACTCCAACAAATGAGTCAAGGTACCATTTTCATGAAATAAATACGATACAACAAATAAAAAACTAAAATGAACATAAATAAGGAGAAATAAAGGTTGGGTTGCCTCCCAACAAGCGCAATTGTTTAACGTCCTAGACTATTGTGCCTAAGAGAAAGAATCTACTAGATTGCAATGAGTTGCATTTCTTCTATTCTTGTGTCTACTTCCCTTACAAAATAATGCTTCAATATCTAGCCATCAACAAGGAATGACCTCATACCATCTATTATCTTCACAGTAACGTGGGTAAAAAAACTACTGAATCATGCTTAGTCCATTCTGTTTGGACCTTAGCCTGCCCAGATGTAACTTTAAGTTTAGAATTAAATAGGAGAACCTTCTGTCATGTGAGAAACACCCTATTCAAGATGTGCCTGTCATGAATCTTCTTAGTTATCTTCTTATAAATTTTAGAACTCTCATAAGCATCCATCCTCAGTTCATCTAGCTCATTCAACTCTAATAGTCTCTTGTTACTTGCTCTATCCAGTCTGGAATTCATCTTTTTCAACGCCCATTTTGCCTTATGCTCAAGCTACACAAGTAGATGGCATGCATGCCCATAAACCAACCTAAACTGCATAGTTCCTATAGGTGACTTATAGGGTGTCCTATATTCCCATAGAGCATCGTTCAGCATAAACCTTTTGTTTGTCCTAATAGTTGAGAATGTCCTTTCTAAGATCTTCTTCACCTCTCTATTGGACACCTCAACTTTTCCTTGTGCCTGTGGGTGGTAGGGAGAACCCACTTGTTGTTTCACCCCATATTTACTCAACAAGGCTCCAAATTACCTATTGGTGAAATCTTATCCAACATCACTAATAATCAATACGGGGACACCAAATCTGTAGAAAATGTTATCTTTAATAAATCGGTACACAACTTGTGCATCATTGGTAAGGGTTGGAAGTGCTTCCACCCAGTTAGATACATAGTCAACAACAAGTAATATGTAGAACTTAGAATTAGATGACACCAAAAGGCCCATGAAACCACTGCCCCACATATTAAACACCTCAATTTCTTGAAAAACATTCAGTGGCATTTCATGTCGTTTAGATATATTTCCTACATGTTGACTTGCATCATAATGAGAGAAAAAATTGTGAGCACTCATAAATAGTGTTGGCCAATAGAACTCACTCTCTAAGACTTTGGTTGCCATCCTAGAGCTAGCGTCATGCCCTCTATATGTAGAAAATGATAGTGTGATAAAATGCTCCCAATTTGATATTTGGGTACACACTTCCTCATAATTTCATCCCTACACTGTTTAAGCAAAATGGGATCATCCCAGATGTAAAACCTTAATGAATGGAAAAATCTCTTCTTCTCTTGGTATCCCCATTCTTTAGGGATCTCCTTGCATGCTACATAGCTGATGATGTCTGCAAACTAGGGATTCTTGGTTTTAAGAGCACAAAGTTTTTCATCAGGGAATTCCTCAACAATAGAGATATATAAATCTTTTTCATTAACCCTTTCTAACTTATATAGGCCATATGCTACCACATTTTCCACCCCTACCTTATCCTTAATTTCTATGTAAAATTCATCCAAATTCCACCTTATTAATCTCGATTTTGCATCTTTCTTTTGTAACAAGTATTTGATGGTAGCATGCTCAGTCCAAACAATCACCTTAGCCCCAACTAGGTATTGGAGACATTTTTTCAAACACAAAAACAACTGCCAACAGTTCCTTTTCTGTGGTAGTGTAATTGACTTGTCCATCATATAATGTTTTAGAAACATAATATATGATTGTATGAGCCTTATCTCTCTGTTGACCAAACACAGCTCCCACCACATAGTCTGATGCGTCACACATTACTGCAAATGGTAGGCTCCAATATGGAGCATGTACAATGGGTGCATAGATCATTTTTTCCTTTAGAACTTCAAAGGAATTCAAGTATATTCATCAAAGAAAATTTATCCTCTCACAGATGTCAGTGGAGGTAGCTTGGAGATGACCTCTATCTTAACTAGATATACTTCCATACCCTTTTTGGACACCTTGTATCCAAGCACTATGCCCTCACTTACCATCATATGACACTTTTCCCAATTCAAGACTAAGTGAGTGTCCTTGCACCTTTGTAAAACATTGTCGAGATTATACAGGAAATCATTGAATGACTCCCCATATAAAAAAAATCATCCATGAACAAATCCAAGCATCGCTCTACCATATCAGAAGAGATGAGAAGCATACAACGTTGGAAAGTGGCGGGTTCATTACAAAGGCTGAATGACATCCGTCTATATGCAAAAGTGTCGTAAGGGTAGGTGAATGTAGATTTCTCCTGATCCTTTGGCTCAATTGAAATCTGATTATCATTGGATTACCCATTGAGGAAGCAAAAGTGTGAACAACTGACAGGTCATTCCAAAATCCGATCAATGAAAGGAAAAGAAAAATGATATTTTAAAGTGACAACATTTAAACATCGGTAGTTTATGCATACATGCCACCCTATCACTAACCTAGTTGATATTAACTCATTAGCAACATTAGTTGTGACAGTGATCTCCCTTTTTTGGGAACTACTTGAGTTGGGCTAACCCACATAGAATTTGAAATAGTGTAAATGATACATGCTGATAGGAGCTTTCGCACTTCTTTCTACACTACCTCAGTCATAATCACATTGAGTCGCCTCTGAGGTTGAAATATCTCCTTGGCTCCCTCTTTTAGCAAGATTGTATTTTGGAATAAACTAGCAGAAATTCCCTTTATGTCTGCTATCGACCACCCAAAAGTGGCTCGGTGGTTCTTCAGCATAGTCAGTAACTTCTTCTCCACTTCACTACTCAAGGACAATGATATAATCACTGGGCGCTTCTCTTATGCAGCCAGGAAGACATACTTTAGATACAATATCAAGGGCTTCAATTCTAACTCTGGTGGGCTTAGTAGAGACAAGACCAATGATGGAGGATATGGTTTAAGATCTTCAAAACGTCTAGCATAGAGACAGGGGAATGCTTTCAACATTAATACACACTCTTCTAGAGAGCGACTATGTGTATTAACATCCACTATATTCATCAAGCATGCCTCTAAAGGTAACTTTGGATATTTCAGCATTAAGGAATCAATAGTGGCCTCCTCTATGGTAGATGGATCATAATCATCTTCATCATCCTCTAGGTAACACATTGCTTTGACTAATGAGATCACCTTTGTGTTTTCCATGATATCAACTACTAAAGTGTCCTTTTCAACCTTAGTCATCATGTGGTCCACGTCAAGGAATGGCTTTCCCAGAAACAAAGAAACTTTCCCTCCACCTATTGAAGCAAGTTGCATTGTGTTGTATCCCCCATAGCTTTTGAGTGTTCAGGCATCTTGATTTCAAACCCGTGGTCCTAGATACCCATGGTTAGACGTCCTCGGCCATCTCCAAAATCATATCAGTCGTGGCTTGGAATGGTCTCCCTAGAAAAAGTTCATTGCCACGATCATCCTACATTTCCATTCCATGAAATCTACAGGGAAAACAAATCTATCTACTATCACCAGAACTTCCTCACAAATGTCATATGGCTTGACCAGATTAATTGTCTACCAATTAGATAGTCATATTACTTTTCCTAGACTCCTTAAGACCTAGCTCCTTGAAAGTTGATGAGGGCATAAGGTTTATGCTTGCCCCTAAATCACAAAGAGCATCTCCAAAATTGGTCTTCCCTATGAAGCAAGTAAAGTTGAAACAACCTGAATCCTATCTTTTTGGAGGTAGAATTCCCATAATGAAAGCACTCAACTACTCCTTTAACACTACCACATCATCTTTAGGTATCCTTCTCTTCTTGGTGATTATGTCCTTCATGAACTTGTCATATGATGATATCTGCTCAATTGCATGGATGAGTAAAATATTGACTAATAATTTTCTGAAACCATCTAAGAACTTCTTGAATTGCCGGTCTACTTTTGTTGCCTTCAAGCTGTTAGGAAAATGCATTGGGGTTACTGGTGTCCTATAGTGAAGTGGGACATATACTTTTATTTTTGTTCCCTCCACCCCATCAGCCTGCTCCTCATTTTCCTTCTCCTGTGCTAACACATCTGGTTCATCTGCATCCACTGTCATAGTTGGAGTTGTTGTTCCTATAACATCACATGCAACTAAACTTGATGGTGCATCACTCAGCAACTTCCTACCACTACGGAGTAGGACTGCCTTGACGTGTTGATTTCCAGAAGGCACATTTGTGTTTTCTAGGAACCCCTACTGGATTGGATGCTTCAATGTGCCCACATCTACTGCTATTTGAGAGATTTGAGTTTCAATGTTGTGGATCCAGGCCCCTTGGTTATGGAGTTCTCTCTGAGTTTGACCAATAAAAAATTCATTTTGGCTGACCAACTTTCCAAGTATTTCTTCAATATGATCAATCTTCTTTTGTTCTTGTTGATATTGTGCTTGGCGACCAAACTATTGTGGCTTGGGTTGTTGTGCCCGAGATGGTTCTTATTGGAAATTGTTGAAATCCTTCAATTATAACTTAGGATCCTTCCTCCACGAGTTCTCATTACTCCTATACTACTGTTGTTGGTGCACAAACTTGCATTCCTCATCTTCATCTTCTGAAGATGGTTCGTTGTTAGCACACAAAATTTTGGCAATCAGGTCTAGCTTTTCATTTAACACAGAGATGACCATGGACTCCCTGACACTCTTGATGGTTGCCGGAAGCTCTCTCTCATCAACCCATGACTGGTTCGTAGACATGTTCTTTAATATCTCGTGACAGTGGGTGGGTTTGTTGTTGAGGAAGAAACATGGTCCTGCACTATCAAGTGTAGTTCTCTCTCCTTTATACTGATCATAATAGAAGATCTTTTCCTATCATAACAAATCAATACTTTGTTGAGGGACCTTTCGCAACATATTTTGGAATCTCTCCCATGCTTCAGAATATGATGCATCGGGGTGCTATCTGAGATTGTGGATCTTCTTTATGAGGTCATTTGTCTTCTGGGGAGGAAAGTAATGCTCGAAGAAGGTGTCAATCATTTGATCCCATGTCTTGATACATTCATCATTGAGATTGTGAAACAAATACATTGCTCTATCTTCCAGATACGATGGGAATAGTTTTAGATATATGATAGTCACCAGTACTCTCTCTATCTTGACCATGCCACAGTTCTCAATAAAGGTATTGATGTGCGTCATTGGGTCTTCATAACTGTGGCTGTGAAAAGCTTGGGATTTGACTAAAGAGATCAATCATGGATAAATCTTGTAGCTACCCACATTGAAGGCTTGTCTTTTAATTGGTCCTTTTTGATTCGTAGATGAACATGCCTTGATTCTCTCCTAGATTGTCTTCTCTTCTGCTCCATCTCCCCTTTCTGCTGATTCAGATTCCTTTGTTGTTTTAGGTCCTTAAGGTGGAGGTTTTGCTGGTGGGTTCAGTTGAATCTGTCTACAGATCTTATGAATTCCCTTTCTCTCTGAAGGATTTCTTCTTAACCGAAACTCGATGAAGACAGATCTCCGTACTCGTGGTCTCAGGTATGCGCTATGAACTAGTACCTTAAAGAAGCAAAACTAATTGTCAAAATATGATATTGGAGATGGAAACAATAATGATATTATAATTCATCTTTGAGTAATATAAACTGAAAATTAAAAAGAGTTGGCCTAGAGTGACCGACCACAACACTTGTAGTGTTGGATGTTGTTATTTCCCTGACAACGGTGCCAAAAACTTGACACACGTATAACATGCGTGCAATATGCAAGTGTAGGTATCGAAGCAATACATGCCTTTTGAGGCCTGAGTTGAACATAGGGAAATGTAATCCAACATATTACTACTAACTATTATCTGTCCAGCTAGGCAGATAAAATAGTTGAATTGGTTTGATTAAATAAAAATGATTACAAAAATGAAATAAGCTTAAAGATTAAGTTACTCATATCAAAAGGAATTCCTCACGACTAAGGTTTCAAAGTGGATAACACTGTTGTTAACTCCACACACTAATATCAATTACCCATATCCCATGATAAAGAGCATGTAGTAAGAACTACCCACCCCCGTAGGGTAGTTGACTACCTATTCTAATGACAATACCATTTCCATAGTAATTGGTTCATTGGTTAGGTGCTTTATGATTTATCTCTGGGTTTCTCCTCCCATTTATACTCCCCTTTCACCAAAGGACAACTCCTTCCTATCTGTTCTTGGTGAATGATAGGAGTTCTAGTTGGTCTGTGTGAACTACTCAAGAGGAAGGAGTTTTTTGGCTGATGTTCGAAGAGAAACCTCAGTATGCAATATGTGGCTAGACCAAATGAACACTACATAAGTTGTTTGTGTTCGTTGTTCGTGGTGAAGACCTAGAGCTGTATAGTCATCATCCAAGAGAAACATGTCATAACTTGCAAAGAAGTGAGTTTTGTCACTGGACTTGCTCCAGGACTAGGTATAACTCACCAAAACCAAACGTCCTATATCATAGTAGTTGATGCAACCATTTTGTTATGGGAATACAAATAGATAATTTTTTTGTTTCTTCTGCTATACTTTGTGCCCATATTTCCCAACAGTAGTATCACAACCATGTCTGTTTACTATGTTGTAGGATAATGAATATTATCGGATTTTGGGTTTATTGTTTATTTATTGCATACGATGTGAAAATTTAAACTTTTCTCTTATGAATATTTGATCAAAGACCACATAATCCCCAACTAATATATATATATATATATATATATATATATATGCAATTTACACATGTCTTCCTAAAAGCATTTTTGATGGTGGATGGGTAGTGTGGTTATGGACTATACCCTTTATATGTGTGGTTGGATGGTTTGGTTCTTATTTATCTCGGTCTACATACCGAGCCTCTACCTCCCTCTTCCCAATGTAAAGTTAATGTTTTCCTACCTTTCCTCCCCTCAAATGTAACTCAAAGTTTCTCTTATTCAATGTAGTAAAGTAGCAATAAGATAGTTTCTTTTGTTGCAATGACATTGAAGATGTTCATCACCGATTGATACAACTTGTTAATGAGACGAGATGACCGTCTGGAGGACCATGGAGGATAAAAAATGGAACTAGACGACCGCCTGATGAGCCCAACTAACTGTCTGTAAGGATTCTGGACATCAGTTGTACAAAATACCAGACGAATGTCCTAGAAGGCCCAAGCGATTGTCTAGAAGGAGTCCAAACATCGATTGGACATGAGGACCAACCAATCAGAAAAGAGGCGAGATGACCAGTTTCAAGGGTTGAACTGATCTACCTAGATTGGAAAGCACAAATCTACATCAACAACATGTTCCATACATATGATGTGATGATTGACAGTAATTCCTTATGGCTCCAACGAATTACAAGTAGATATGGCCAAAACCATCGCCTTTTGTTTTTATTGCATGTTTATGTTACGGGATATAGCATGTACATGATACGTACTATGTATGTGGTGATTGGATACAATATATATATATATATATATATATATGTATGTATGTATGTATGTATATATATATATATAGAGAGAGAGAGAGTCAGGCTAGTGTACACTCTAGTGTACCGGAGGCACCGTACACCTCAGTCATTTTAAAAGTTAGAGTAACTTTTTGAAAAATATAAACTGTTGATCTTTTTAATTATCTTAAGAACCTACTATATTATAAATTTTAGCTCATTTGGACACTTATAGGTGATGCATCTAAAGGAGGCAAAAATCATGCATTTCAAATTAGTTTTGTGTGTCGATTTTTTTATCCTTAGATGAGTGACTTATACTCGTCCAAGCAAGCTCATTTATATGTGGCCTATTATTATTTGTAACCATGAAGATCAATGGATTATAATTTGGAAAAACATGGTCTAGATAGGCAAACACCATTGGGGTGTACGGTGTGATCTGTACACTCAAGTGTATTCTAGAAGAAGTCAGGAGACTCTTTTATTCATCACATTCTCCTCTTATGGGCTCAAATAGAAAATTAGCTACATACACATCTAACCTTGCTAATAAATTAAAAGAGGAAGTACTACTTCCCTTACATTCATCTGAATTTAAAATGCAAGCTATATTATGGTTTGGAGGTTGGTTATAGGTGCAACTCTCCTTGTTGTTTTGGTGTTGTTTAGCCAAGCTATCAGCAATATAGTTAGTCTCACGTTCACATGGGTTATGACAATTCGATTCTTTGTGGTCAGCAACTATTTAATCCTCCCTGTCTAGTATGCAGCTCACAGTAGCATCAGTTCCCTGCCTTGAAGATCTTCCACTGCCAATCTGCAATCTATCTCAATGATACACGTTGGTAAGTCCATATCTATAGCTTGCTTAACTCCCCAGTAGATAGCTTCCATCTCAGTCACAGCAGCAGAGTTACTTCAGCTACTCCTAGTCCATGCAGTCACCCAGCTTCCTGAGCAAACCCTTATCACTCCAGCAACTGCTCCTCTTTGTGGCATCCAAGTAGCGTCCACATTAATTTTTATCCATCCCTCAACAGGTGGTGTCCAGAATATTTCCTTATCACAATTAATCCTTGTTGACTCCTTTGAATTACTGGTACACAACTCCATGATTTGTCTTTATAAGGCCTTGATCTGAATGACTTGGCTAGTAGTCGAGCACACCTTGTTATTGAATACTAATTGGTTCCTACTTAGCCATATAATCCAGCACACCAAGGCCAACTTCACCTGTTCCCCACTGTTCATCTTCAAGCATTCATCAAACCAGTCAATAGTATGATCATGTTGCAAATGCACAACATTCGCCAACTGTGGAAAATTAAGCCAAACTTCCCTTGCCTTTGTACAGTCCCGGAGAGCATGCATCGTAGTTTCAGCCGTAGAGCAACGTCTTAGGCAAATATCATCAACAACCAGCTTCCATTTGACCGTCCTACTATTTGTCATAATGGCCTCCCATCCTGCTAGCCATAACAGCATGCATATCTTCTTGGGTGTTTTTATGGACCAAATTTTGTTCCATATAGAAGGACCATTAACTTCAGTTCCCTCACTAAGCAAATCGTAAGGTGAAGCTGTGCTGAAATGACCATCCTGAGAGAGTTCCCAATACCAGACGTCTTTGTCCTCCGTAACCATCGGCGGTTGGCATCGAGTTATTTCCTCTACGACATGAAAATGTAGATATTCATTCAGAAACTGAGTGTTCCGATTCCCATCCAGGTCAAGCCAAGTATCAATTGTCATATCGATCAGCTCAGTAGGAATCACCTTAGTAGTAGCCTTTATTAAAGGTATATTCAGTGAGATCCAGTTATCTAGCCAAGCCATAGTAGTCCTACCATTAACCACTACTTTTTTTTACAGTGATTCTTTACTATTTCCAACATTGGGTACACAACTCTCCAAAAGTTGATCGCTCGTCTTCCAGGCTGCTCTTTAAAACTTTTATATTTTTCATCCACCCCTATGCTCCATAGGACCTGTCTACTAGTAATAACCTCCCAAGTGCTTCTCATTAACAAATCTTTGTTCCATTCATCCATACGTTTGATCCCCAACCCTCCATACTTGCTTGCTTTGGTAACTTTGTTCCATCCTAACAGTGATAATAGTTTCTCAGCTTTGCCACCACCCCATAGAAAAGTTCTAATAGATCTATCCAGTCGTTCACAGAGGTTTATAGGTAACTTGTAGGTTTGCATAGAATATGTAGGAACAGCTGTTAAGACAGACTTGATCAGACATAGTTTGCCAGCCCGACTCAAAGTTTTCACCACCCACCCTATGGTACGATTTTCCACCTTCTTAAGAATGGAAGAGTAGGTCTCCTTATTAACCTTAGTATGAAGTATTGGTACTCCCAAATATCTTCCTATATCCTGGGTGATCTGAACACTTGCCCTCGTAGCAATCCTTCTTTGTAAAGCTTTATCTACTCCCTTTGAGAAGAACACTCGTATTTTTTTCCACTGACATCCCTTGTCCTGAAGCCTTTTCAAACTTCCAAAAACATTTCATTATTTCATCTATTTGTGCCACCGTCGCCTTTGCAAATAGAATAATATCATCCGCAAAAGCTACATGTGATATCCTTGGACTGGATTGAGACATTTTAATAGGTTTCCTTCTACCCTCCTCAACTGATCCTTGGATCATCTGACTTAATCTCTCAAGGCACATAACAAAGAGATATGGTGATAATGGATCTCCTTGCCGGAGGCCTCTAGAAGCTTTGAAAGGCTTTAACTTCTTCCCCTTCCACATAATTGCTATTGAGCCACCCACCATTGAATGCATGACGAAGCATATAATATTAGTCGGCCAACCAGCCTTTTGCATGGTGTCGAGGACAAAGGGTCACACCATCTTATCATAAGCTTTTGTAAGGTCCACTTTAATCGCCGTGAACAGGGCATTTTTAGTTCTATGCATATTATGTATTAATTCTTGAATGAGGATGATATTGTCGGTGATCCTTCTGCCAGGAACAAAGCTTGATTGGGCGTCAGAAATCCAGGTGGTCATGTGTTGTTTCAGACGTCTCAAAACCACTTTTGATGTCAGTTTAAGAATAGTGTTATTCAGATATATCAGTCTTAACTAACTGCATGAATCTGGGTTGTCCACTTTTGGGATCAAAGCAATGATAGAATCACACATATTGTTAGGTAGAGGAAAGCCTTTCAAAGCTCTCCTTATAGATGTAATTATTGAATTTTTCACCATTTTCCAATTTTTTTGCATGAAACCTGCGTCTACACCATCTGGTCCCCCTACCTTGTTCAGATTCATCGTCTTAAGTGTTTCCCAGATTTCAGCCTCCTCGGGGTACTCATCCAATATGATGTAACTATGTGGTCGTAAGATTTTTAAAGTATCCGGGAACTTGGTCCATGTCTTCTTTAGACGGATAGCAACTAGTAGTAAACTAATCTTTAAAGAAATCAGTGACCAGCATTGCGATCTCGTGTTCATCCTCAATCCATCCTCCTTCATTATTCTTCAGTCTTGCAATGGTATTTCTTATTCTTCTAATTTGAACACTCGCATGAAAAAATCTGGTATTATTATCTCCTTCTTTAAGCCAATCAATTCTGGCTTTTTGTTTCCAGTTCAGCTCTTCAACACGTAGAATATCGCTTAGTTGTTGTTGTTTTATATGCCATACCTCATCGAGTTGTTCATTATAATTTTTTGCCAACTGAATTTGTATATTAGAAATTTCCTTCAGCAGAGTCTCCTTCTCTCTATGACAATCCTTTTCTTTCTTTAAATCCCATTTGTGTATAATGGGCTTTATGGATTTGAACGCATCAGTGAAATCTAGTTCTCCTTTCCAGTTCTCTTCAACCACTTTCTTGAAATCTCCATCTTGGTTCCATGCTGCCTTGGTTCGAAAACAATATTCTTCACTAGTGTATTGTCCTTTTTGAACCATAATTGGATTATGATCGGACCTTGTTTTAGGTAAGCAAATGACTCGACTGGATGCATTTTGTATGATCCATTCATCGTTAGCCACTGCTCGGTCTAACCTTTCAATCAACCTTCTGCTTTTATAAGTAAACTTTGGGCCATTGTATCCAAGGTCTGATAGCCCTGAACTGATTAGTGTTTCCTGAAACTCCATAGCTTCCCGCTGATTAAAGAGCGTGCTTCCTTTCTTTTCGTCAGGGTGTGACATGGCATTAAAATCCCTGAGAACAAGCCAGCTGCCATTAACCGATCTGCTAATGTTCTTAATATGTTTCCAGAGCCATTGCCTTGCAATTGGGTTATGACTGCCATATACCACGGTGACATATTCCTCCTCATTTACTCAAAAATGTAAAAATTGTCTATGGTTCAGTAACACCTGAATTTTGCATTTATTTGCATCCCAAAGAATCCAGATGCTGCCTGAGAATGCATGCACCTCTATTCTGTGAGAGTTTGGTAAACCTATGATTTTGATTGCCTTCTCCGCTTCTTCACCTGATATTCTTGGTTCTACAATGGCTACCAAATCCATCTTGTACTTACGAATCATATTATTTAAGTAGTCATGGGTAAGGTCATTACTAATCCCGTGAACATTCCAGCAAAGAGTACTAATCATAAGAACGGGTGATCAACAGAAACTACCTGAATTAACCAGATAGTTTGGTCTTCAAGCTTCTCAACATATATCTCTGGGGTAGATCTAGCTCCTTGTCTCCTTTGTCCGTCCCTCTGTCCTGTCCTCATCTAATGTCTGGAGGTATAGCCTCTGCTGTTACAGTTTCTGTATAATTGTCCATACTGGTTCTAACTCCTGGTGTATCAATGTGTAGGTCCTCCTCTTGCCTTCCATGTAGTACCTCATCCTTGTGGGGGTCTTGTACTGTACGATCAGTAGCCCGCCTTTCTTTCAATCTTCTAATATTCTCCTCCCTATCCTTGCTTTTATCTTCCGCACCCCTCTTCTCTGTTTCATTGTAACCTTCGTTTTCCTATTCATCAGTGTTAACCTGCTTCTTCTTCCTGTTCCTTTTCTGTGTCTTGTGCTACATAGGTCCTTGGGCCTTATCAACTATGGAAGCTTCCTCAACCGTAATTGTCTCTTGGCCATCTTCATTGGTAGTATCATCCTCTAAATCACCAAACTTATTCGCAAAGGTTTTTCTGCTGACTGGTTCTGTATTAGTACCATTTTTCTTTGCACCCCTTCTGGAGTGTATATTCCTACCATAATAAACTTGCCATCTCTCTTCATCCTCCACCCATCTTACTCCCGCATGTTCTTCCTTTGTCCTTGCTTCTTCTTCAGCTTTCTATTGATCAACCACTTTACAGTTGTTGATAAGGTGTCCAAACTTCCCACACGAAAGACAGATTTTTGGAATAGATTCATACTCCACTTTTTAGTCGATCCCATTAATCAGAATCACTGGCTGGATCGATGTTGACGTATCAAGCTCTACTGCCGACCTAGCGAATCTACTCCTAGTTCTCTTTAATGTGTGTTCATCCACCTTGATGAGATTCCCAATCGCATCCCCTATCACCATGAATATCTTCTTATTATATAAATGAGGGGGTAGATTAACTACACGCAACCAGGTAACAATGTGTGTAGGCATACCAGATGAAGGTTGAAAGGATGGGTACCATTGCCACACCATTAAAGGATATCCAAATATCGCCCAAGGCTCCTCTGTAAGAACTCAATCGTAATCATCCTTACAAGATAACTGTACTGTAAAGTATCCCATGCCCGATTCATAGATATTGAATCTTCCTTTCAGTTTCCATATGAGTTTAAGTCTATCTCTCATAGTGAGAAACCCTAAGTCCCTTCCGACCAGTTTGATGATCACCGCAAACTTGAATGGTTTTTCTAGCCTCTCGTTTGCTTCCTCATCCAGGTAAACTTTGAGCAAACCCCTATTATTAAGCACTTCTATTTCACTCTCATGAATCTCTGGTTCATGTTCGTCATCCGGTATGAAAGTATTTACCTCTTTTTCTGCTATGCTTTCCGTTCTAGATTGAGATGTTAAATCCAGTCATCTCCTGTTCGTCACTGGTCTCCACATCATCAGATCTAGGATTACCATCTCCCAGATGATTGGAAAGCGGTGAGAATGCGATCTTCTGAATAACGTGTCTTCTTTCTCTTGTGTTAGACTGAGATCTTCTTCTAAGATCTTTCTCCGGCGTGCTTTGGTTGATGCGGCCCCTCATTCTGTCGTATACGAGGTTTAAACCTATTTCTTTGATGCTAACCTGGGCCAGTCTGTGATGTTCATCTTCCATACCAGAAACGTACCCTTTAGATCTTCCTCCTCCAGCATCATCGACTCCTCCCCAGTCATGGCCACCGCTTCCCAAGTCGGCGCCGCCATCCTTGTCGCCCGTCGCCCCCGTGCTCCCCCATGCGTCTCCCATCAAATTAAATCATATATCACTCGAGTGTATTCTAGCCTGACTGTATGTGTGTATATATATACATATATATACATATATATATATATATTTGTGTTTGTGTGTGTGATATACATAAAACCCCTAAATAAGTTGTATTAAATCTTAGATGCTTCCAAATATCTGTACACATGAAAAACATGATCGACAATGTGTAGATTTACATGAAGTATGGTGCACCGTCTATCTAGTGGAAGTGTGATGGTAGATATGTAGATTTCCACAAAGCATGGTGTGTATCTATCATATTGGCTATTGGGATAGGCTTAATTGGTGACTTAGAGAGCTCAAGTTCATAGGCATGCAGATGATCATGGCAAAATGTTGCACATATCATCTATTCAAGAGTTACATGTGATGCAATTGCATGATGTCCTACCTAAATAATCAAGTTGTGGACAATCTGCAAAAACCGACTCATGATTTGATGAAATATGGATCTTGGCTCATTAGAAAATTATTCGCTGCAATTTTCTAAATTGATACTTGAGGGTTAAAAATTTGAAAAAAATCATGATAATGATAATGAATTAAATACCTAATTATTATTTCCCAAATTATAATCAAATCAAACCAAATCAAAAATGAGTTTTTGTCAAAATTGCAAATTTTTTGACAGAATCAAATGGAAACAACAGACAATCACTTGAGAAGGACAAACTCATTGGGAACAACTTCCACGATTGGTTCAGGAAGCTGAGAATTGTTCTCACATAGTAGCGCAAGCTCTATGTCCTGGAAATACCAGAACCAGAGGAACTAGCTCAAAATGCTCCAAAGGCTGACAAGGATGCTTATAAGAAGCATACTGAAGATGTTTTTGATGACAAATTTTTGATTCTTTATTCAATGAACCATGAGTTGCAAAGGAAACATGAGAACATGGGGGTGATTGAGATGGTCACACATCTCAAGGACATGTACCAAGATCAGGCAATATAGGAGAGATATGATGTCTCCAAGGTGTTGTTCAAGTGCATCATGGAAGAAGGAGATCCAGTAGGTCCTCATGTACTCAAGCTCATTGGGTATGTGGAGACCCTACCTAGACTAGGATTCCCCTTGGGCCAAGAGTTAGCTCCTGACTTGATTCTAAAGCCCCTGCCAGAGTCATATAGTCAGTTTGTCATGAACTACAATATGAACTACTTTGACAAGTCGTTGATAGAGTTGTTGGTCATGTTGAGGACAGTTGGGACACAAATGAGGAAAACAAGCCCATGTCTGCGATGATGATCAGCAAGAAAAAGGGGAAGTCTAAAGGAAAAGACAAAGCAAAGAAGAGTTCTAAAGCTAACCAGAAGCCCAAGTCTTCATATCTCAAGACAAAAACTAGACTGAAGAAAGTAAGAGGTGATTGTCACCATTGTCACCAGCCTGGACATTGAAGAAAAAATTTCCCACTCCGGTTAGAGGAACTAAAGAAGAAGAAGGAAGGAATTGAGGCCTCCACTTCAGGTATAAACAACATAAGATAAATTTGATTACTTCTTAATTTTTTTATGTGATTCCAGATAAGATATTTGGCATACTAATGTGTAAGATTTGACAAGAAGTAAACACCCTCATAGAAGGACAAAGATGGACAAGGCAGAGAAAGTGTTGTGGAAGCCATAGTCTACATTTAAATTTATCTTAGCCCTATGGGAATGTAATAGAATTATTACAATTGCTATTTCATTATTCCATTAGAATAGAAACATTTTCTTTACGCATCTTGTATGGACAAGAATGATTATCAATAAAGAATTATTAGTGCTTCTATTTCAAAGATATGATCATGCATTGGACCTAAAATATCTTGCAATATTTATGTGAAATGATCCAAAGATGAATGTTTATACCAAATGTTTACAACTGATAACTCAAGACTATCATTAGCATTAGTCATCTTGTATGAATATAAGAGGTGCATGCCTAGAATGCATATTGATGTTGATCTGGATTTCCTTGGTTTTTGAACCTAAGGAAACATGCAAGTCTTATTCATGCACAATATGACATGATGTCCTTCACTAGATATAGTGGGAGGATAAGTCGTCCATCACACCTCATGCATATGATGCATAAAGATCTAATGGAAAGAATGCTAAAAATAATGATTCACACTCCATGTCATTTATTGGTAATATGACGACATGTACTCAGTAGAATGAAAATCTCTTGAAGTGTTCAAAGTGATTATAAATGAAGTATGATTTTGATGAAAGCCTTAAGAAACTTTGATGAGATCAAAATGTTGAAATACTTTATATCTTGAGAACCTTCATAGAATACCTATGATAATGTATCACAAGACAAACCCATCTGAGCAAAATGATGTGTCAGAATAAAGGAATTATATCATTGATTAATCTAATTTTCTTATATCCTCATAAATATGAAGCTATCACGAAATGATGTACTATCTGAGGTTTATTAGACAACATATATGATATGATTTGGGAATGTCCCAATATGTCTAAATGGTGAAACCCACCATGAGAAAGTAGTTTCTTGAATAACGTTTATCCATAAACCATGATTGTTGAAGATTACTATTAATCCCAATCCAACAACAAAAGTGTTTTTTTAATAGGATAACTGAGTTCCTAAAGATTTAGTGGGAGTAAAAGTCATACTCAAAGTGTTTGAGGTCAACAAAAATGTGAAATGAGAAAAATGAGAATCACAAGTTGTTGGAGAATCTCAGGTTCATCATATAACACAGAACAAAATATTTCTAGTAGAATACATTTGAGATTGGAGGATTGTGAATCCATCAATTTAGATTGGTTGGTCATACATGAGGAGACAACTAGTCAACTAGAAGCTATTCCTGATCTATATGGAATCCATGTAAGCTAACAAGGTAGGACCTTGATAGCCACACGTAAAAGGGTAATACCTTAATGGTGCAATAGGATCTTGTGGAAAATACCTACATGGATAACATAAAATGACAGATTGGTTGAAAATATTTCAAATCAGTTCAATTTGTGGAACATGACATAAACTCTTTTACCAATTGTCATGCTTGTTGTTGTAGTTGAAATAGACTAAGAGATTTGTCATATGAAGATAAAATCATATTCCTTATAAGGAATACATCTGAGGATGTGTACATGATAGAACCTAAAATGTTTCATAACTTGAAGAATGCAAATAAAGTCTATAAACTACAAAGTTTAGTCTGAGATTGAAACAAGCATCTCTGAAATGAGATCTTTTATTTGATAAGATAGTCAAAGAGTTTGACTTGAATCAAGTTAAAAGATGAAATATGTGATTGCAAAAGTTTTAGTGGGAGCATATATGAATATTCCACATATGAAGAGGAATTACATCTCAAAATTGAGATCTAGTATGAAAATCCCTTGAAAAATGGAGGATTGACTTAAACATCTTATGAGATAAGGATCAAGACCTATAGGGACAGTTCTAGAATGTTTCACAATGGAAGTTTGACCATTTACAATAGGAATGTGTTGAAAGAGTTCAACATCGAAAGGATTCAGTGAGAGAGAGTCTACATTTGTCTCTCATGAACCATAAGTTCCAATTCTTGTGAAGAATGGAATTGCCATGATGTAGATGCCATAGGCTGGAATAATGGATCTATCATAAATGCTATAAGTGTACTTATCCCATAAAATCTTGTATGTACTGGACATGATAATATTATGGTAAATTCTAGTAAGGGTTATTGGAATGTCATTAAGACATCCATTAGTACTTATGAAGTACTTGAGGATGAATTGTTAATCAATGAGGATAACAATAAAAGAAGAGTTTGATGTAAAGATTTACATTGATCCAAGGTTCCATAATGACAAAATGATCGCAATAAAATATGTTTGACTTAAAAGAGAAATGTTGTTTGTTGGAAGAGTTTCAAACTAATAAGCCACTCTACAAAAGAAATTGAGTATACATGTGTTGTGAACACAAAGTGATACTATATGGATCTAAAAGGTTCATGTGATGAACTTATAGATGTTCCAACCATTGTTGACTCAATATAAGTATTCTGACAACAATGGATTTAAGTGTTAGGCAAGGAATATTAGATGACATATTATGGTGGTTTCATCTTCGAGCGCAGAGATAAGAAACATGCAATATACCAACTAAGCAAAGTGTTACTAATCTACTGAAAAGGCACTAGCATAGTAGATGCATGTTGGACATGTTTAGATCACTAAGGATGAGATCCGTTGGTAATTCTCTCTAAGTGTAAGTGAGAGTATGTTGGTAAGATATGCTCATAAAGGAAATCATATGATGATTGATATGGCATAATTACCTAAAAGAATTTGATTAATAACAATAAAAACATATATAAAGGCAAGCTTCCAATTCATTTGTTTAACCCAGTTATGAGATGATGAGAATACAGAGTGAATGTCTAGAGAATTATATTACTCAATGACATATGTTGCCAAGTTACTAACCATGTGGATGAAATCATACAGATCTAGAGTGCACATACATATTCTCATTATGTCCCTGATCAGTTGTTATTGGGAAAGGTTGATAGACAACAATAACACATAAGATCAGAGTGTGAGTTGGTTGATGACTAAATATCATTAGTCATGATATGACAATATCAAAGCAAGCACACAGATACATCTTAGGTAACAGTCTATCAAATAGACCCACCTTGAGAGTGACACATGGTTGTGGTGGTCACAGTCATCTCTTATAGTGAAGGTGGTGATTGTAATTCTTAAACCTAAAATCAATGCACTCATCACATGTTGTTAGGTATGCCTTGACATCATCAAATGCAGTCTTGAAACATGATTGTTATAAAAGTGATGATTGGAGGACTTTGACACATGGGGGTAGACTATCATGATAGATAAGTGATTTGTCCCTCCTACCAGAGTATCATATCTTGTCCACTTGTTATGCAATATTGAGAAACGCATGCACATGTACATGTGAATCAATATATGAGAGGTCACATTATCTTAGATAGTTTGCTCTTGGTTCAAGAAACATGGATTGAACATTGAGAGGATGACCTCCCTCGCCTCAAGTTTATCCTGGATATCAAAGGCAAATGAATTATACAATTACTACAACACCTTAAACAAAATGTAGGTTGAAGTAGTTCTCCAACTTTCTATTTCACATGGATAGAACTGATGTGTGAATAGGAACCAATCTTTGCTTATAGTGTCCAAATCTAGTTATGGACATTCACTGCCAACATGATATGTGACCTATAGGGTCACACACATAGGAACTCATCTAGAAGAGGAATTTGATCTTGAATGATAGTTGGATTGATTACTAAAATGTTTAGGTATTCAATTCATGCAACATATCACTTGATTGGCTGATTAGGTCCACCAAGCAACCATCTCACTCGGTGAGACAACGTTTGGGCAACCAGATGGGCGTCTCAAGAAGTTGACATGGCCATTTGGGGGTCAGGTTGATCGAAGATGGATTTGTCTTAGTTTCTCCCTTAAATTGACCGGCATACCTCAACTCACCATACAACCATATGGGTGAGTGAGACAGGCGTCTCGCTTGGGTGAGATGGCTCGGTTGGGTCTAATGAAGGTTCATGATGTTTCCTAAATAGTTTTGATTACACTTACTAGAGATGCAAGTAAAATTAATATGTATATTAATTGCAATCAAATTTCCAAATTTTTGAGCGATTGAGAAACTGTCAAACGACCATTTTGTAGTGTGACACAATTGTCTCACACCACACAACCATCTAGGTGTGTGAAATGACCATTTTGGCTGGTGTAGGTTGTAAAAATTCAAGATCTTTAGGTCCTTTCTACTCCCGTACATTAATCGCGTACCAATAGCAACTAGGAACCCTAACCCTGGCCTCTACTATAAATAGAGGGATATTGGAGGATTTCAAGAGCACAACTACAACAAAGACAATTGAGAATCAGTTCCTTTTACTACAGCAATTGACCAATACTGGCATTTATTCTTGTGGCTTTTATAAAAACAAGCCACTATCTTTCTAATATACGTGCATTTTTAATTAAAATGCCTCTGAGCCACCTATTATAGAGTTTCTATAAAGGACATAACATTAAAGGCATTTTATTTTTAATTAGTGGCAATCTTAAATTACCATACCAAATCTATACTATATAAGAAGGGCCATTCTGGATTTCTTCTGTAATTTTGCCATGATTTTTTCAAATTACGTTACGATCCTTTCGTATGTAAAAAGCTACCCGAGAAGCATGTCAATTTTTCCAAATTCTGAATTTGTCCTCAGTGATGGTCCTTATCAATATGTGAGAAGTAATGTTCTAGACTCTATTCATAATTTTTAACCACTGCTTTCACCTCCGCTCACGGGCGTGCTCGTTGTTGATGTTGGTGCTCCTTTCTAGGGATTCACCACAATTAGAGACGACATTGTCGGACAACTCCCTCTCCTGAGAACCCTGCTAACTGGCATGGATGAAGAAGATCAATCACAGATCTTTTGAGTTGCAACTGCCGCTAGCACCTCCTTCCAACACTGCTAATGTTTCTGCCGCTTTAGAAACCTCCTGCTATAGTCTCAACAGATCCAACTGGCCCAAGTATGTCCCTCTTTATCTACGCATGCTCCTCTTCTTCTACTATTTTTTCTCCTCTTCTTCTGTGCCTTTTTCTAGTCTCACTCTTCTTTAGATGCTCCTCTTTGGCCTACTTCTACGCCTGTTCCTCCTCTTCTTGTCTTCCTCCTTTTCTCCTTACATGTATCTTCCTCCTCTACTCCTTACATGTATCTTCCTCCTCACTCACCTCATCTTCTCCCATATTCCCTTCTTCCTCTAATAATCCCTATCAGTTAGTTTTCTCATACCATAATTCGTTTCATTTTTCTAATTTCTTCTTTATATCTCTATAAAAACCGCCTGGTTCTCTGGTTTCCAATCACATTGATATTCTTTTTTGGAGGCTTTTGAATTTTTGCCCTTCCCTATTTACAAGTCTTACATTGGCGGTTCCTTATTCCAAGAAACTACCTCATTGTTTCCTTTGCCAATTGTATCTAGCCTGCAGTAGTATCTTTATGAGAATTAAGGTGGAAGTAATGCACTTCCTTTGTAAATGATTTCTAACGGATGCTGAAATAACCTACTCTGTAAGTGAATAGGAGGATTAATACTTCATAAATTATAAGTGACTATCAACGATTTGTTTTGTTTTCATGCGGATATGACAAATGGCAATAAGGTATTTTTCACACTTCTTAGCAATTGATTTTTATGTAAGCATTACAGATTCTACTGTAGATAGAAATCTAGCCAATAACTTTCATAATCTGGTTGAGTGCCTACGGTATAGAGAAATATGTAGACCATGGGGATTGTCTTATCTTCTTACTATATATTAAACGTAGTTAGATATTTGACAGAGGATCTTTTCATATAGGTATTGTGATAGTGCTTAATTTATACCTTAGCTTGACATTATGTGTTAAAACCTGCACTAAGACCTGTATTATGTACCTACATAGTGCCCTGTTATAGATGGTGTTTGTCCAAGTTAATGTCGCCCTTAGTTTCCTTTGTAGGCGTTTGAATTTGAGTACATTTGAATGAATCATACAAATCTTAGATGTGACTTGAGATATCTCATGCTATAATCTATCCACATATCTAAGAACTAGAAGTCTGCAATCATTTTTACCTGTGGTTAACTTAAATGCATCAGTTTTAGAGAGCTGTGTATGACAACCAACACATTATAATACCAAACTGTAAAAAAAATCGTTGATGGTCAATGCACAGATGTATGGGATTAAGACTGGGCCAACGAAGAACAACATCTCAGAGAGGTAAGCATCAAAGCAATCCTCGATGATGTGTATGATCACAAAGTTGATTCAAAATTTTTGTACTAAAATAATAGGTGCAATGTAAATATATAAAAGGCACATAATGACAATTAAGCATCTTATGTTTTCAAAGCCCAAAATGAAACAACTTTGAACTTTTAAAAGCCTTTTTCCTACAACATAAAATAACATATCAGTAAACCAAGTGCTCCTTGATTGTTTTCTCTGAATTGCAATTGTTTATAATTTTTTATGTCGATGACCTCATGTTAATAACGTTACATGTGACCTAGATAGAAGAATTTGGAAAGTCATCACACCAATACAAAGGTGAATTAAAAGTAGGATAAAGTTGGGCTACATTGTAGGCTACTTTGTTGTTCTGTCCGAATGGGAGAAGCATCATGAAATGGTCAGCTAGCATTTTAATCTCCATGAGTATGTCTGTGTGGGGTTCAGACCCATTGAATTAAAAATCTAACTTATGAATTACAGACACCACAACAACTGCATCAGAGCTGACCGCATAGTAGAGAAGCTTGACAGTCTAGATGCTCTTATCCCAATAAGTATAGAAAAAGTCTTAGTTTGCGGTGGATTTTTTCAACCAGGGGGCTTCTCTCGGTGGTCAACACAAATGACTAAACCTCTTTCTTCCCCATTCCATGCTTTGGATGTCATCTATTTTCAACTTCCACCCTTCTCATTCTATTTGTTAGATAGTACTCCAAACTGTATACTCATGGAGACGACTAGTGTGAGATCTTACAGAGCACTCATCAAGGAAAAGTATAGTATAAACAATTATGTGTCTAGAAAATTAATTAGATGTCTATTGTATGTAGTCACCTAAAGTTCCTTTTTGGCACTCCAAAATTTTGTTTTGAAATATCTGTGAAAGAGATTATATATAAATGGGAACTGAGGGTATGGATCGATTGTGTAAATTAACTATTGTCTCAATTGAATTAATTATATCTATGTATAACTTCTTGTGATGGTCATTCAAATGACACTGATATCGGTTCATCATCATTATCATCATCAATACACCTCAATGTTGATCAAATCCAACCCTCATCTCAGTTCATTGTTCTTTTTTTTTCAACGATTAGAGTATTAATTTCGTAGCCTCTCTTGGGTTGATTCATTCATATATATTTGTATGGTGGTGTATTTCACCCAGCTAATCAATTGTCATATAGATAGTTATGCTAAGCCATCTTGGTTCTTTTTTAATTTTCTTAGTGATGGAAGTTTCAACAACCCTCTTTTATCTGATCCTATGTCCCTTAATTTCCTACCTATGTTGGAATCTTCATATTCACTTTCAGTTAGTTATTTTTCCTATCTATGTGCTTGGTCGCTTTAGCATCTAGCCCATGTTACTTCCTATTTTAATATCTTTTCAGTTGTAGTGTGCCCAGACTGCTGGCATGTTAGAAATTGTGGACAAAACTCATACTGGTATTAAGTTTGTGTACTTCTATCTTACAAATGATGAAAAAAATAACCGCATCTTCATATATATTACTAAGGAAATACTTCTATAAGACTATGTTGTTACATTTTGAATTTTAAGAAAATAAATAGAATCTTCTATTGTGAGCTTAACTAGACTTATTAATATAAATGTTAGATGTTTATCTGAATTTCAGTACTAACATAATGGTTTGTGTACAAAGATTATATGAGTTTGAATCGGATGAAGGTTGATGTTTTTTCTTGAGGTAAAATGGACAATTCTATTCAATTTTAGAAATAATGTTTAGAGAAGGCACCATGCACATGCTAACCTCTTCACTATCATTGAAATTTTGTCCCTTTTCGTTTCATAAAATCACCCCAAACTGATTTTTTTGTTTGTTCATTATAGTAGCATTCACATTTTCTATTATAACTACCACAATTGGTGTCTCATATTTAGTTTTTCTTTTGTTTGCATCATGTGTCATCTCTGATCGAAATGGTGGTTAGCATATCCATGTTGTCAGTCTGGATGATACTCATGTTGAGTGTAGTTTTTGTGATATATTGTGAAGTAATGTGCAAACCTGTCTACATTTCATACCTCAACAGCATGGGAGATCATATTGACCATGGTAGATGGACTCAATTTTTGGGATGAATAAATCATAAATGCTTCGTCAAGATCAGGAGGAGCAACATCATTGTCAAATTTAATGTTCGGTGCTCGAAGTACCTCTACACACTTTGTGTGTATGATGTTGAGAATGCAAACAAGATGATGCAGCCTCTTCCATCAGGTTTGAATGCTCAAGAGTTGTGAGACCCTTTTGTCTAGATCATGACGCATGGACCTCTTTTGATTTAACCATAAAAAATTTGTTCTTTGAGGTGTTCCTGGTCTGAGTGTGATTGATATGTAATGATCATATTTGGTTTTCTCAAAACAATTTAGCTTTACCTTTTCAGGGAAAAAATAGTAGACAAATTCTCTAAAAGTGTCGGATAAGCTTGGGCAATGCCTAAAGTTATTTCCTTACTGTATCACTGTCCAGTATGGAAATGCGCTTAGATCATAGATGTCATAGGTAATGTGGTAGTTCATTATTTTTTATCTGACTAAGAGACATATTATGAGTAGCCATTCTATCCTAAGAAAATTGTTGTCTAATTTTCATGTGCATTTTTGTATAAATGATAAGCTCAACCACTTATAAAATCCAAAACCCAACACCTCAGTGACACTAGGTAAGAAAAAATGTTTACTTGGTACTGCAAGCTCGTAAAGGATAAAGGGAACATTTGAAACTGCTTGGAAGTGACATGATTCTTAGAATTTAGAAACATTTTCCTAATTTTTAGAATTGTCAATAGTTTTTGTTCCTTGTGGATTCTATTGAGTAGGAAAGCATTTTTTGAATATTATTTATGTGTAACAAATGAGAAACAAAGCTTGCTTTGTGAGGGTTTGGGATGTTAACCATCAACACTATATCTTCCATGATCTACACCAGGATCTAAAAGGTAGATATCTTTGGGCACATCACCACCTTTTATAGTTTGTGGGTCGGCCAATTAAGACATTTAAGAAGAGTTTTTGACCCCATATATTCCTTGAACATGTGGTTGTCATGATGCCAAGAGGATCAATAATAACAACATTAGTTAGATGAAGCAATAAAGGTGGATCTATTTATTTGTTTCCATGCAAGTCTCATCTATTTGGTGTATCTCGATTTATTAGTTTAAGTGTAATGGATAATTTAATAGTCATTTCAAAAATAAAAAATATATTTTAATTACTCCTATGACCGTGCAAAGCACGTGTTTATGCCTAGTTAGAAAAGTAATTGGTAACAAAATATTTACTTCCCGCTCCAAGTTTTCCCCTTCGCACTCTAAAAATCATGATAGTATGATTGATCTAGTGCTCTGCTCTTTCCCGATTGATCTAGCTCTCTGCTCCTCAGACCAGCACGTGGAGTGTCCTGGCCGATCGTCACCCTATCTAGGTGTTGGTGGAGACTGGTGGCATCTGGCAAGGGAGTGTGGGCACATCTATCTTGTAGACTGTTCGTGCTCTTCTTTGGTGGATATCCTGCGAGCAGGGTCCTCTCCACCGATGAGTGGAGACCGACGTTGGCAGACTACTTCTGCTGGTTCGGGTGCAGCACGGCGTCGACGACTTAGGGAGTAGGTCAAACATGGATCCTCTACTCCAACACCTCCTCTCCCTGACTCCCTGCCACTCTCCTTCCATCTCAGTCTTCCGAGCATGCTTCCTAGCTTGGAAGACCACCCTGGGTGCGATGGGGTCGGGGAATTAGTCCCCTGCCGACCTGGGTGATGGTGGCCGGCTGGATGGGGATGCTTCTCCCCTTTCTTCAATTGCAGGTGGAGGATGTTTGTTGGTTTCGAGTGGGGTGGGTTGTGTCTCTGTCGCCTCTCCCTTGTCAGTATGATCTGGACGGTAAGGTGATGGGCAAGGCGTTGGAGGTGTTTTCTCCTTTCAGGCAGTGTCGATGTCGATCAGGGATGGGAAGAGGCCCCTGGGGGTGAAGGATGCGAGGGAGGTGCTCAAAGTTTTGCCTCAAACACCTGGTCCGGAACCTGAGGCCCTGACATCTAGTTGCGATGAGTCGGGTGGTGTTGGGGGAGATGACTTCCTCGCTTGTAGTTCTATAGATGGGCATGGTGAGGAGTCAGCGATCGTGACCCCATCCTCCTCTGACCAGGTGTTAGACTGGATGTTGGAGTGGGGGTGCCCAAGGGGTGCTTGAAGTTATGCCCAAATAGAAGGGTATCAGAACTTCCACAAAATTAAGGTGAAGTCGTACATCTCCACCAACCCTTTTGGTTTGTATGTCTTACACCACCACCCATTTGCCTCTACATTGGTGTTTAATACCCCTAGTTTCATTTTTATATTTAATCTGCAATTATGCCACATACATTATTACATAACAAGAAAACTGAAATTTGGTCAACATGTGAAGCGATAGTCTACTACTTTAGTAAATCAATTCTAGTTTCATGGGTATGAACCTGGATGCATGTAATTGGTAACTTAGTATGTCTAATATCCTTATAACATAAATATGGCTTGAGAAATCATAGAACATATCTGATAAGCTTCTTATATTACCCAAGCATGTTTTGTAGCTCCTATAATGCATTGGGGGGATTGATCATATCAACTGCGTCATTAAATCTGAAACAGACTCACTATATTCTTTCATGGAGAAATATATTCCAAAATATCACTCAATGATATATTTTGTTTATTTCTAATTGGATACATGCATTTTACAATGTATACATCCTTTATAAGGAACATGTTCTTTAATAATCTCCCTTCTTTGCCTTTATGTATGGATCTCTACACTTTTCTAGTTACAGTTCATATGCAAGAGACAAAATGAAGTTGAAGGTTTTGAAGTCTCTGTGAGAATAGTTTCTACAAGAAAATCATATATTTTGGATTGTTTGGTCATCTTAACCGTTGATGCCCCTCATAAGTTATGTATAATAGTTATTCCCACTGTTACTTCCATACCTAATTTTTGTTATGCTTGCTTGAACTCTGTTTGAGTAAAAATAACAAGAGACTCGACTTAAGAATTGAAATGTTCATCTGGTCCATGTCTCCTTCTAGGAAGAATGAGAGGCTTACAAATTATTGAAAATATAGTACTCTAGAGGATGTTGCTGATAATATCATACTAAATTGTTTAGAAATCAATTATCTCAGTTTGGCTCTAATTAACCCACTATTAGAATATATTTTATTTATTACATGGAGAACAAGCCCCTAATACTAATAATTTGGGTATCCTAGGTTCATATAAAGGAGTTTTGCTTATGGCCTACTCCCTGTATACCATAATGACTGATGAACTTCACCATATTTTGCTTTATCCTATTCTATGAATGTTTGTTGTATCCTATTCATATAATTTCTTTTCTAATTCTACGAGGTGAACATATAGCAGAATACTATTTTTATTAGAAAGACTTCAACTTTTAATCATCACAGTTACGTTGACTATAGGAAGTAGGAACCAAACTAGTTCAAATTTCAGTCATGTATAAGATGGCAGTTCTTATTAGGGTTTGAATGGGTAGGCAAAACTAATGTTCCTACTAAGGTTGTGAAATCTAAATAAGCTAACCTTCACATTTGAACATTCTTTTGATATTGGGAAGTTCGGGAATGATATTATATCTGAGATGTTGGCAGAAAAGTATGGTGACTTGATATTTTAATCTTGGGTAGTGAAGATATATTGAGTTTCCAGATTTCTTCAGTGTCCCTATCCATAGTGGAATTTTGGATTTGTCTTGCTAGACTGATATGATGATGTTTTTCCTTTTTGAGGATAAATTTTACTTGATGGTTCAATAGCACTTCTAAATGCTTGAAAGTTTTCTTTTTCTTGCTCTTCTAGATGAACCAGTAGCCGATCACCAATTTTATATACTAAGATGAATCTTTTCTTAGGTTCATATCTACCCAGAAGCCCAGTTGTCATGATGTGCATTACTTATCGGTTTATCTCCTTTCAGACACTGCCACAAGCATTTGCATATCTATATCATCTGATAGAATGCATGGTATACTCCTCTTCCTTCCTACATCACGGGCAATTATTGTCATCAATGAAGTGGGGTTGCTTCCTCCTTTTATTCGGCATAATTGCCTTTTTGCAGGTAAACCATAAAACCACTCTAAATTTCATGCATAGTGTTGGTAAATGTTGCCCAATCGCTCGTTTCCTTGGGCTATCCTATTCGACTCTCGTCTTGGATTTGATGTTTCAGGTTATGGGAGTTCTTGTTCTAATATGGAACTGTAGGTGCATCTCAACTACTTACAACTATCAAAGAGTTGGGGTGTGAGGTATTTTATGATGCTGAAATGTATCATTTTCTTGATTTTCTAAGTTTTTAGTATTGTAAAGTGCAGTTAATCTTCAGTTCATTGATACGAACATTAGATTTATGGATTTAACCATTCATGGTATGAAATAGCTGAATATGTTTTGTGGAGTGTTTTTATTTTTGGCTGGATGGAAAAAATAATGTGTATATAGTTGAAGTTATCTCATGGATGGCTGGGTTATGATGTTTTCTATGTTATCTACTGATGTTTGAAGTTCATTCATTTTCTACTCAACTTACTTTTTAACAAGTATGATCATCTACTATTAAAAAGATTATGTGTGTGAGCCAGACTTTGATTAGTTAGTTGTGTCAGCTAGACTCTAATTTAACATCATTTGCAGGTTGGAGAAGAAAAGTTGATATCTCGCATCATGATTTTGAGATCAAAGATACTATGTCACCACTTTGCATTGTCTAGGTCATATTCTAAGTAGAAGTCAAGAAAAGACAAGCAGAAATGACTCTCCATATAGTAGACTTCATGATGAATAATCAATTACTCATCTGAATTGAGCATATCCAATGACATAAGAATTGAACTACTGAATCAATGTTGTACAAGATCCACATCTTTTGAGGAATAAAAAGAGGTCGTTCCCTACACTATTTAAAAAAAATAGTAAGTGAATCTTAAATAACCAATCTCTCTATCATGAAGATATAATGGTACAATGTATCTTGTATGCATCCACAATTTTAATAGTATATTTTCCTAGACTAAATCACCTTAACTAGATCAATGTTGTAATCTTGGTTGCCGATCCTTGTGATGATCTTATAGGAAGAATTTATGACACTACAAGTCTATAATCACATTACAACCTGGTAAACACTTCTAGCTGTATAGACACCAAAAATGTTATCCAAAATTACAAAAAACCTTCATTATGTAATTCTCATGCAGTAAACCTCCAATTCACTTACCTTGATTTTCACCATCTAGAGGGGGAGTATCACCCTTGTAATAACTAACAGGTACCCATCTATTTGACATGAGTTCAACCTAATCATCATAATGTCTATATGAGCAAAGTGATAAGAAAATACAAAATGGCATGATCCCACATAGAATTCCCATGAGCACGATACATCAGGTTGCACATATAATCAGAGTGCTATTCTTGCTTATATTCATGGCTAATTTCTTGGCTATCTTTTCTCTATCCAAACGTTCTTCTCTTGGTTTATTGGGTGTGCCCCCACATCATCACTGCCTAACAGATTGGCTCAGGTTATCAAGGCATTGGAGAGGATGCTTCCACACTAGAATGGGCATGAATATCTTCATACCATGGTAATCCACTAGTTACCCCTTGATCTCTATTCTAAATGATGTAGTTAGGTACTTGGGTTCATTATGTGTGACTAAATATTTGTGCTTATTTTTACTGGAAGTTTAACACTTTTGATTGCAGGAAGTTCCCAATCATAGTTCTGAGAGTGCAACTAACCTTCTAATCTATGTAAGTGTTACTGAATTTAGCTTCACATTTACATATATCACATGAATATCCAGATGTATTATTTATCATAGTAGCAAGACTGTAACTATTCTAATTCTATTTTAAGTTAATAATTAGTTATATCATGAATATGACTGTCATTCATGGCATGAAATGGAAGAAACGTGTAATATTGGAAGACACTAGATTGTGACCAATGAATCATCCTACTAGTGATTCTAAAAAAAATAGAACTAGGTATATCATAGAACATCTAATGTATGCTAGTTTAATATATTATAGTCAATACTAATCGAGGCATATAATGTACTTATTGTTATATGCTTACATCCTTTTTTTAAAGCAGGAAAAAGCGGGTTAAGCGGAGAAAAAGCATCCACTTTTGTCAAATTTTCTTACACGGCGCTTAAGGGTGTTTTTAGGCGGACAATACCTATTGGCGCTTAAGCGACCGCCTAGGCCACTTTTTAAAACACTGCTCCATCCTATTTTTTTTTTGTTTCTTTACTATTCTTTGTTCCTATACTTGTGTATATATAAGTATCTTTTACTGGTAAGCAGCATGCCACGGAGGAAGATATGATTGCTCTCGAGATAAATCATATTCAATATCCTTGACGCACAGATTAAGTTATTGTGGGATACAGGTCCATTTCATCTATGGAAGCGGTTACATATGGTTATATGGATGAACTTAAGGCATGCTTAGTCACATAAGGTAGTAGCTAATGCTGAAGATTACCATTAGATCTTCTCTTTTGTGGCTTAGATGGCATCGATGATAGTTTTTGTTTCTCTCAATGAGGATTTCTCCCTGTCATTATATAAATTGGATATCAAACTATGTTTTTATATGGTGATTTATGTGAAGATGTATGTCAGGAGAAATCTCATAGAATTGTTGCTCAAGGCAAATATAATATAGTGCATCGGGTACACAAGTCTCTCATAGTATAAATTAAGTCTCTTGTAGCCTAGTTTCTGAAATTCAATGATGCTTTCAAATATTCTTTTTCTTCAGAGATGTAGTCTGGACGATTCAATAGCTTACAATATTCTTATTGTCTATGTAGAATATATTCAACATTTAGGGATAATTACAAGCATTTAGAATTCAAGTAGTTACTTTGAGGGATATTCTAGAGTTACAATTTGGAACAAGTTTAGTGCTTACTTGATATTAGATTGGACAAATCCAGAAATGGGATTGTCGTTTCCCAAAGATAATACGTTCTTGATTTCCTTGAATAAATAGGTGTGCAAGAGAAAATAATTCTTATTAGTTTCTAATGAGGTACTAGCTCTCTTGTACATAAGAATCTGGGATACATGACTACACTTAAATGGGTAAATTGGATCCTCACTTAACTGCACTAATAACAAACATAGAATATAAAGACAATAGGTCTAACCTCACTTAACAAATTACTACTTATACTAACACTCCCCCTCAGGTTGGAGAGTAGATTGTAGCCCGACCTTCACACCCATATGTTGAAAAAGAGTTGGAGGAAGTGGCTTGGTTAGGATGTCATCAGTCTGATCATCATCCGTCTTTGAGGATTGAGAATCCTTTTAGCTGTGATTAGATCTCATACAAAATGGTAATCCAACTCAATGTGTTTTTTACACCCATGAAATATTGGATTGCCGGCGATGTGCATTTGCAGCCCGGTTGTCATAGTACCAAGTAGCTAGAGTCTGAATAGGAATTCCAATCTCAATTAGAATGGATTGTACCCACTGTAAATCATAGTAGGAAAGAGCCATACCCGATATCCGGTTTCAATACTAAAGCAAGCAACCATAGATTGTTCCTTGCTTCTCCAGGCCACAGAGTGGTTGCCTAACATGATGTAGCAATCAGATTTGGAACGACGATCTTAAGCATCACATGTCAATCTGCATCTGCATATCGCAAAATAGTAATAGTCTTCTACTAAGGATGACAGTAGAATATTCTTCTTCCTTGAATGCTCTTGACGTAGCATAGGTTCAATGTTTTAAAAAGAGGTATGCTTTGTACGTTTGGCGAGGTCACTGAATAGAGCATATGTGGTATGCTAGAGTATATGCAGTTTTGGATTTTTTTCATTTTTAATTATATATATATATATATATATGAATTAATCATACATATACATATTTATTTTTTATAATTACATATTTATTTTGTATAATTACATATTTCATTTATTGTGTAACAAGATATCATCTACACAATAGCTTCAGAATTGTTAGAATATGTAAGTTGTGCATGCACTATTATGTGTATTAGTACCAAAAGTATTTTATATTGACTGTTTTCCATCTTTATACAAGTATGTCCATCCATAATACACATTGACTCTCCCACATATTACTAATTTATTTGATATTCACTAAAATAACATTCAACACAATTACTTCTAGAAGGATCAAAGTCGTAAAAGATGTCAATGTCTTCTAGTCTAAAGATTGCTTAGGAAGTGCAATTGTAGGGAGTTCTATAAGTGTTTTGTGAGGATTTGAATATTCAATTGTGGTTTTTGGCATGTTTTGGGACTTCTTTGTTCTATGCGGCTTTTCTTTAGTGTTATGGGCCTTGTTCATTAAGAAGAAGTTGGATAGAATTATAGGTAGACCCAAAATATTTTGAGAGGTAGTTGGATAAATTAAAAGTAGACCAATTTTTATTGCAGAACCCAATTGGTTTATCATATCACTAAGATAAAGATGAAATGTAAAAGTAGATCCAAGTAGCATGTGAGAGTGTGAAAATGGCACAAAATGGAGCTGAATGGGTTTAAAAGGATACATGTAATAACCCCAGCAAGGTTTGTATTAAGACTCAAATTGATATTATTGTTCTTGTTTTACCAAACAAGTTATTCCAGTATATAGAATGAAAATTATATGCACTACTAGCAACAACCTTCAAAATAATGCATTGCAACAAGAAATTTAATTCAACTTTAGTAAAAAACTGCTTGTTCCTTAAACCAATGTGATCCTACACATTAAAAAAAATCAATTTTAGTAATAAACTACTTTTACCTAAACCAATGTGATCCTATACATTACCTCACTACACCCATGGTGAGCACAGTTGAACCAGTTCATTCTAGCAGCTCTACAATCATCATATGCGTGGATAAGCTCATGGATGATAACTTGGTTGATATCATCTTGCTAGTTCTGAAAATTAGCACAGACCACGATCTGAAATAGAAAGCTCTGTCAGTAGATTGCATAAGAAGGGAGAATCATCGGGATGAGAAATGGAAACACATTTCTATTTGGTAGTCATTGCAACTCGCAACAAATATATAAAACCCAGTGTGTGAAGCTATATATCAGGAGAATCATCGGGATGAGAAATGGAAACACATTTCTATTTGGTAGTCATTGCAACTCGCAACAAATATATAAAACCCAATATGTGAAGCTATATATCAGTTAGAAACCAGTTTGCAAATCATGCTTTAGTTTGAGTAAAAAAATACATCTCTAGTTGGGGTGGTGATAACCTCTCACTTTTTGATGTTATCTTATTGGTTTTCCCTTATTTTCCATACTCTTTCTTAGATAAATTAGATAGAATCATTAACTCTTTACCTTATTGCTGACACATCAATAGATTAACCTTTCTCCTCTTTATCCTTGCAGAAAAACACAAAAAAATTATTACAAAAGACCCAAACGGTCCCAAGACCATTCAAGGCCAAACGGTCCCCAGACCGTTCAAAGCCAAACGGTCTCAAGACCGTTCAAAGCCAAACGGTCTCAAGACCGTTCAAAGCCAAACGGTCCTGAGACCGCATGGAAGCCAAACAGTCCTAAGACCGCATGAAGACTAAACGGTCCCGAGACCGCATAAATCCAAACGACCCTGAAGACCGCATGAAGGCGAGCGCCCAAACGAGTTCAGCGCCCAAACAGGTTCAGCGCCCAAACTGGTTCAGCGCCCAAACGGGTTCAGTTCCCAAACGAGTTTAGCTCCCAAACGGGTTCAACACCCAAACGGGTTCAAGACCGTTTAGGCTCCACTTAAGCCTATAAATAAGACCCAAAGGGGTCCCCAAAAGGAGAGAACTCTCAGACGCCCAAAGGCTGCCTCTCCAGTTCCAGAGCAATTCCATCCTTCATCCATTGCCCCAAGGCTGCTGGTCTGAGATCCACATTCCATCATCAAGCTACCTTCTCTCTCAACAACAAAGAAGGTGGGAAGAGAAGATCCATCATCAAAGCAGCCACGAAGTGTGAAGATCGTTGCTCTCTCCACCAAGGGTTCAACCTTCCCTCCTCCGTGGAGATGACGTTCTTTCTCTCTCTTCTCGCCCCCTTCTTTGCTCTTGATATGACCGAGTAGTCCCATTCACTAGGGTGCGGGGAGTAGCCCTGCTACCCATGTTTTCATTCCATGCAATGTAATTCAATTGTTTGCAATAGAGATACTCTCCTTTTCAGTTCAACTTCTATCGTTTAATGAATGCTTGTTGCTTGATCATCAACGTGTATTACTTATTGTCTATCAGTGTGAATTGTCTACGTTTGTACCCTTAGATCTGAATATCGATTGAATGTTGGTTCTAGATGTATGTAGTCACCATATGTCTATTTTGGTATCTAGGAGTGCTTTCATGAGTGGAGTAAACTCACTCCCATCGTTGCACTTTCATACTATGAAATGGAATCAGTTGACGTATGAAAGTGCAACCTTGGTAAGGTCGAGGAACACACTTCATGAAGGAGTAATGCAAAGCAAGTGACCATTCGTCAAGGGATAGCTGGTGTTGCAATACTCCATGCTTCTTGTAGTTAGTTATCCGAAAGGAAACTAAATCTACAAAGATACTAACCGATTAGGCTCTCTTTGCAGGTCGTTTTATTATGTTGCATGTTTTGATCCATGAGTAGTGTCGTGAAACCCGATAACATCCTAGTGGTTTTTAATCACTATTTACAACCTTAATTTCTACTTTCTTGTTTTTACTTTCCTTGCATCTAGTTTAATAAACCAAATCAAACTTTCGATCTCAACATCAACTATTAAGTAGTTAAGTACGACTAAAACATTTTCCATCTTGTTAACTCTAAGAAGACCGTTGTCTCGTGGATTCGACCCTTAAATATACTACGATAAGACTTCCGCGTGTCTTAGCACATGTGGGTGGAGATCTTACCATAGTACAAGCAAGGCTAAACTTAGAGATTCATCATCACTAGGATTTTTAGTGGCGTTGCAAAACTCCATCAAAAATTGGCGTCGTTGTCGGGGACAACGGAACGTTTTACTTATTACTTGACAACTTCTTGGTTGATTAGGATTTTACACTTTTCCTTGATAACTACTCCAAATATTTTGATTTCTTCATTTCCTTCCATCTTCTAAACGTGTGAATTTCTTTCTGCTCAGGTAGAAAATGTGTATGCAAACCCCGCATCACATCGGATTCTCCCCTGAACCAGAGTACGAATCTGAGGTAGAAAGAAGTTTCCACCAAAGGATTAGACTTAACCGCCAAAGAGCCAGACAGATGGCTGAAGAGCAACGTCTCGTTGCGGAAAGAGTTAACGCCGCCATAGCTGCACAAAGAGCACAACTCATTGCTGACACTCGTGCTCAAGTGCAAGCCGAGATTCGAGCTGAGGAACAAGCTCACATCCAAGCCGAGAATGCTGCTGCTCAATTAGCATTAAGAAGTAAGCAACTTCGGGATTACGCAGTCCCAAAGAATTATGAAGATGATCACCCAGTCCGACCACCGATTATTAACATACCAAACTTTGAAATCCGGATGCAATGGATCCAGATCATGCAAGGCATCTCTTTCTCTGGAGGACCTGGAGACGATTTTATGGATCATCTTAAGAGATTCAAGTCACTCTGCCGACTTGTACCTCAAGCAGGAGTTTCCCTTGAAGCTATAATTTACACCTCTTCCACTTCACCTTATCTGGAAGAGCTCTAAGATGGTACAATGCTTTAGATAGGCATCCTATCATTACTACTTGGACTCCCTTAGAAGAAAAGTTTCTTGAGAAATTCTTTCCACCTTCACTAACCTATGAGATCAGGGGACATATTAACCACTTTACCCAACTACCCAGAGAAACACTTGTGGAAGCTTTAGAAAGATTCAAGGAACTCCTGAGGAAGTTCCCTCACCATGGAATATCTCAAAATCAACTGATAGAAACATTCTATAGAGGAGTGAGTGATGATATCAAACAATTTTTAGATTCCTCATCTGGAGGAAACTTTATGAGAAAGAACTATGAAGATGCTTGGAATATAGTTACGATAGGGGTCGAGAACCAATCCAATTGGGGAAGGTCATCTAACCAATCCAAGGGAGTTCTTAAAGTCTACAAGGCTGAAAAATCCATGGAACTCAAGGCCATTGCAGAAGCCCTGAAGACTATTGCTAACAAGCAACAAGCTCTTGAAACTTCTTTCGTAGAATACGACAAGAAGAAAAGCTCCCAGGTTCAACAAGTAAAAGCAGTTACTGGAACTTGTGAAGCATGTCATGCATCTGATCATCCCACATTATCATGTGGCATGTTATACAATGTTATGATGGATCTACAACCACCAGTGCCGCAATATGAACCCATCATTGAACATCCCGAGGACCAAATGCCAGAGCAAGTCAACTCCATTCACACAATACCTGGCCAGGTGTATTACAATCCTGACAAACCAAGAAACCACCCTGGTTTTCAATATGGAAATCCTACAGGAACTGCCAATCCACAACAACAGACACAAGGTGGATCTTTTAATAGACAACCACCAGGATTTCAGAATAACTTCAACCAAAATCAGGGGAATTATAGAAATGGGTTCCAACGATCCAATTATCCTAGGAATCCCTCTTACCAATATACCCATTCCGGACTGCACCCACAGCTGCAGCAACCTCAGTTGCAGCAGCCACAACAACCACAGTTAACAGCACCTCCACAGCAACCAAAAGGGCAACAAGTCACTCAATATCAACAGAGGAGTGCTCCTCCCCAACCATCTGATGAAATATCCTTGATTAGACAGATGTTACAATCTAACCATGCTTGCAAACCAACAGGCTCAACAAAAGGCTGTAGAGGCCCAATTAGCACAGATTGCTGCTCAGTTGAAACCACCAGCAGGTACCTTTGTTGGGCAACCAGAGGCAAACCCAAGGCATGACCAAAATAGACCTGAGCAACTGAATGCTTTCACCACAAGGTCTGGTCGTGTCCTTCCTGATACCACAAAAATCATCCATGATGATGATGATGTAGCTATCTTTCCCCAACAGGAAGCTCAACCCATGAAAAGGAAAAATCTACTAAAACTACTGAAAGAGAAAAAGAAAAGGAACCAATGCTAGAAGTTCCACCCACAATTCCTTATCCAGACAGGCTGAAAGGAACCAAAATGGACACCAGGTTCCAGAAATTCAAAGAAGCTATGAAGAAACTATACATTGATATCCCATTCCTCGATGCTCTTTCTGAAGTGCCAGCTTGGGCCAAATACCTGAAAACCCTACTGTTGAGAAAATATATGACAGAAGAGCATGAAACAGTGAAACTAGCTCAGACCACTTCAGAGATTCTGCTTAACAAAATGCCAAAGAAAAAGAAGGACCCAGGTTCCTTCGGTATACAATGTTCAATTGGAAATGGCTCCAACAAGAAGGGATTAGCAGATTTAGGAGCAAGTATATCCATTATGCCCTATTCTATGTGTAAAAGATTAGGCTTCACTAATTTGTTACCTACGACAATGACAATTCAGTTAGTCGACTCTACCATAACTCCTCCCCTTGGAATTATTGAAGATATACCTATGTCATGATAGGAACGAATTCTTATTTCTGTGTGATTTCATTATTATGGACATACAAGAAGACCTAAGATACCCGATAATCTTCGGTAGACCTTTCCTAGATACCGCCTGAGCTCTTATCGATGTAGAAGTAGGAACTATTATCTTGAGACTTGGGAAGGAAGCTTTTCAATTCAGAGTCCTTAACAGCATGAAAGGTCCAAGCATTCAAGAGGAAGTTTTTCTCCTAGATGCTATATATCAAATGTCCCAGTTAGAAATGTTAGAACCCTCCGATGAGATGGAAAATGCCTTGACAAATCCAGAAGTAGAATTCTCGGCAAATGAACTAGTGCAACAATGCCTTTAATACTTGGAAAAAGCTGAAGAAGCCCCAACGACCACCTTTGAAGAACTCAAGTCTGTCACCATTGTAGAAGCAACCGAGCCACCTAAGGCTCCTGAAATGAAGGCCCTACCTGAGGGACTCAAACATGTATTCCTTGACAATGAGAAACTTTGTCCAGTGATTATCAGCTCCACTCTGGAGATGGACCAAGAAAACAGACTTCTTGATGAACTAAAGAGACACAAGAAAGCTATCGGATATAAGATGACCGACTTGACTGGTATAAATCCAGCTTTATGCATGCACAGATTGCCTATGGTGGAAGAATTCAAACCATCAAGGGAACATCAAAGAAATTTGAACCCTAATCTCAAGGAGGTTGTTCGCCTTGAGGTTCTCAAACTTCTGAAAGCTGGTATCATCTACCCAATCTCAGATTCTCAATGGGTAAGCCTCGTGCAGGTGGTCCCTAAAAAAAGGGGGACCACTGTTGTTCTTGATGATAAATATGAACTGGTACCTAATAGAACAGTAATTGGGTGGAGAATGTGCATATATTACAGAAAACTTAACAAAGAAACAAGGAAATATCATTTTCCCTTGCCTTTCTTGGATGAAGTTCTCGAACGTCTCGCTCACCAAAAAATTTCTGTTACCTTGATGGATATTCAGGATTTTACCAAATTCCAATCCATCCTGAAGATCAAGAAAAAACAACCTTCACTTGTCCCTTTGGAACATATGCCTTCAGAAGAATGCCTTTTGGGTTATGCAATGCACCCGCAACCTTCCAAAGATGTATGACTGCTATCTTCGCCAAATTAACAGAATCTATCTTGGAAGTCTTCATGGATGATTTTTCTGTATACGGAGATTCTTTCGATAATTGTTTACTCAATCTAGGAAAAGTCTTACAAAGATGTGAGGACACCAACCTGATCTTGAATTGGGAAAAATGTCACTTTATGGTGACTGAAGGTGTGGTCCTAGGACATCGAGTAAGTGATAAAGGGATTGAAGTAGATAAAGCAAAGGTTGATGTCATCTCAAAGCTAACTCCACCTAAAGACATCAGCGGAGTCAGGGCATTCCTTGGTCATGCAAGATTCTACAAAATATTTATAAAAGATTTTTCAAAGATAGCAAAGCCAATGACTCACTTGCTGACCAAAGAAGTAGATTTTATATTTGACTAAGAATGCCTTAATAGATTCACAACTCTGAAGAATGCCCTTATCTCTTCCCCTATTCTAAGAGCTCCTGACTGGTCACAACCATTTGAAATTATGTGTGACGCTAGCGATTATACTATAGGGGCAGTCCTTGGACAAAGGATCGACAAAAAGCCTTATGTCATATATTATGCCTCCAAAACACTTGATGAAGCACAAAAGAACTATACTACCACCGAAAAAGAGTTCCTGGCAGTTATCTATGCTTTTGAAAAATTTCGGTCTTACCTAATCGGGTCAAAAGTCATAGTATATACTGACCATTCTGCTATACGATACTTGATCCAAAAACAAGATGCTAAACCCCGACTCATCAGATGGGTGCTAATGCTCCATGAGTTTGATTTAGAGATTAAAGACAAAAGTGGGGTTGAAAATTTCGTCGCGGATCACCTCAGTCGTATTGAAGCTAAAGACACCGATGAAATACCCATTCAAGACTCTTTACCGGATGATCAACTAATGAAGATTACCATTGGATTTCCTTGGTATGCCGATATTGTGAATTATTTGGCAACAAGAATCATCCATCTGTCTGCATCATACCATGACAAAAAGAAATTCCTTCATGACGCTAAGCAGTATTTCTGGGACGAGCCCTACCTATTCCGCTTATGCGCTGATGGACTTTTTCGTCGATGCATTCCAGAAACAGAAATCATCCCAGTTTTAGAGCATTGTCACTCAGGCCCTACTGGGGGGCACATGAGCTCTAAGAAAACCGCTCTTAAAATTCTTCAATCTGGTTTTTATTGGCCAACCATCGCAAAAGATGCACATGATTATGTGCGATCACGTGACAAATGCCAACTCTCCGGAGGAATAACCAAACGAAATGAAATGCCTTTGAATTTGTGGCAAGAAGTCAAACTATTTGATGTTTGGGGAGTAGATTACATGGGTCCTTTCCCCCCATCCTACGGATTCATGTACATTCTAGTTGTTGTGGACTATGTTTTGAAATGGGTAGAAGCTCTACCAACCACTTCTTGTAATTCTAAACCCGTCATCAAAATGTTTAAAGAAATAATATTCCCCAGATTTGGTGTTCCAAGAACAATAATATCTGATGGCGGATCTCATTTTCTGGAGTGGATTTTCGAAGCACTATTAAGAAAATATGGAGTCAACCATAAAGTTTCCACACCTTATCACCCACAGACTTGTGGACAGGTTGAAGTCTCTAACAGGCAACTCAAAGCCATTTTGGAAAAAACTGTTAATAGGCACCGCACAGAGTGGTCTACCAAACTTCCTGACGCTCTATGGGCCTATCGCACAGCTTTCAAAACACCAATTGGAACAACACTATTTCGATTAGTGTATGGGAAGTCATGTCATCTACCAATCAAATTCGAGCATAAAGCTTGGTGGGCTATCAAGCAATTGAACTTTGATCTCAAAAGTGTCGGTGAATCTAGACAACTTCAATTACAAGAATTGGAAGAGCTGTGAATGACAGCATACCAAAGTGCCAGAATTTACAAAGAACAGACCAAGATGTGGCATGATGGCCACATAAAAAGAAAGGATATAATCGTCGGAGATAAGGTTCTCCTATTCAATTCCAGACTAAAATTATTTCCTAGAAAACTACACAGAAAATGGTCGGGGCCTTTCACAATCAAACATATTTACCCGACAGGAGCAGTTATTATTCTTGATGATAACGAGGGAGAAAGAACCGTCAACGGTCATAGATTAAAGAAATACTACATTCCAGCAGACAAATTGCCAAGACAAACTATAGAGATCCAAGATCCTATAATATTAGCATAGCCAGAGCAGAATTTCGTCGAGCCAGCGACATTAAACCCAGGTGCTACTTGGGAGGCAACCCAAGATCTGAATTTCTTCTTTTATCTCCTTTTCTCCTAGAATACCATAGTTTTGCTTTCTGAAAATATAAAAATTCACATAACTAAAGCAAATATAAAAACAACAAAATAAAAATATACAAAAAAATTTATACAACAAAAATAAACATAAAAATATAAACATCTGTTTGACCTTCACCTTCCCAAACGGTCCTGAAACCGTTTGGATCTAAACAATTCTGAAAACCGTTTGGAGCCAAACGGTCTTCAAACCGTTTGAGATCAAACGGTCTTGAAACCGTTTGGGGCCAAACGGTCTCGAAACCATTTGAGATCCAGACGGTCTTCAAACCGTTTGGAGCCCAAACGGTCGTTAAACCGTTTTGGCTTAGATTTCTGTCAGGTCAACCCCCCTGTTTCCTATATATATAAACCCTACGCCCTCGCTTTTCTCTCTTCGACTCTCGAACTTCTGATCAGTGTTGTCTCGTTCCTGTTTCTCATCTCCCCCGCGCATATCATCGCTCTCTCAAGCAGACCATCACCACCTTCGGCTCCCACTACCGTCTTCGTCACCGCCAGAAACCTCGCCGTCGTCTTCACGTGACTCCATTTCCCTACTCGCCCCTCGTCGCCCTTCTCCATGCGTTTCTACGCCTACGTCCGCCCAACGATCTCCGCCATCAACACCTTCGCCGTTCGCGCTATCCTTTCTTACAGTAGTAGGAAGAGCTACCACCACATTTGCCTGCGCTCCCCGTGGACGTAGTTTGTGCCGTCACCATCGCCGTCACCATCGCCAACGTGTGAACCACGGCCGCCGCTAGCCTCCTTGCTTCCTGCCGTAGAACGACTGAGTGTTTCGTCTTCCTTGCGGTCTTCTCCAAATGGTCCTACAAACCGTTTGGACGAGAGATCGTTTGGACCCAAACGGTCTCCAAACCATTTGATGCCAAACGGTCTACAAACCGCTTGGACGAGGGAGCGTTTGGACCCAAACGGTGTCCAAACCGTTTGGAGCCAAACGGTCTTGAAACCGTTTGGACGAGAGATCGTTTGGACCCAAACGGTCTCCAAACTGTTTGATGCCAAACGGTCTACAAACCGCTTGGACGAGGGACCATTTGGACCCAAACGGTCTCCAAACTGTTTGGAGCCAAACAGTCTTGAAATCGTTTGGACGAGGGACCGTTTGGACCCAAACAGTCTCCAAATCATTTGAACCCAAATGGTCCCGAAACCGTTTGACGAGCGACCATTTGATCCCGCACGGTCTTGAAACCGTTTGGGACCAAACAGTATCCAAACCGTTTAGTACCAATAGATTAGTGGATTTCTCTGACTAGTTCAATAGATGATGAGAGTTTAAAGAAACTGAGATTGATGGTCAGTCCCTTTGTTCATGTTCACAACTGAAGTATCTTAAAGAGTTTACCAAGTTTAAGGGATTGCCTAATAGTTTTGAAACTTCTTCCTCAGCAAAAGCGCATGACTGATCTTATTGAATCTTGCTATTCTGAACCCATCTTTGCCTTTTGGTACAAAAATTACTTTGGTAGCCATCCACCCAACACTCTATGTTGCTGGCAACCTGACTGCAGATGAAAAGGCAGAAATGGATGGAAAGATTTGTATGAGGTAGCACCAAACATCAATAGAAAAATTCAACGAGCGACGTAAGAGTATTGCTTGCTTCAATAAGAGCCTGCTGTGAAGGGATAAGCCTTATTGTTGCATAAAGATTGCGCACACCTATCATTTGATTGGCCATGGAACAGTTAAATACGAGAGTCAAATACAAAAGGACCGTATACAACAACTCCAAGGATGCCAACAGAGAAGATGTCGAAGGAGTGTGTTGACAAGCTACATGATCTTTTAAGACAGCACACACAGTCGTACATTAAAGAACACTACAAGCACCGGGGGCAAGCTCAGGATAAACTTAGCCTGCAACCCTTGTCATTGTACTTCTCCACCTATCACTTTGACACTCTGAGGACAGAGTGCGTGATAAGTTGGGGGGGGGTACATTAGACAAGGGTGAGGTATCTTTTCTAAATCCCTCTTTCTCCATCTTCTCCTTCATTTTTGTATAAAATTTTCTTAGTTTCCTTTACGCACCTAGCTTCCATTTCAAATAACTCATCTTTGGAATAATGTCACCCTCAACTATCTTTAGAATCATGTTAGTCCTCAAAAAGTAACTAGCATCTTTGGAATAATGGTGACTTAATAATATCTCTCCACTTTGGGTTTTCATGCTTTTGTTTCAATTCTATATCTGACTCTCCACAGGTCAGTATCAAGGCAGAAATAAGCCGACCTCTCACGAACGAGAGGGGTATCAGGCAACCCCTGAATCAAGAAGTCTTGCAAGCAGACCACACAATAAGTGCATGTTGAAAAATTCTAATAACAACTTTTCTCTCTTCAAATAAAAGAGGCTTGGCCGCCCAAAATAAATTCCAAAATAAACCCCAAATCCCAAGCCTGTGAGTTTTTCAAATAAAAGCCAGAGTGTTGAATAAAAACATGAGAGTTGTGCCATGCATAAGGACTTATAAGAAGAGCCAATAAAGGTCTCACCCGGCCGATACATTCAGCTTCCCTCATGAAGGCAGATGTGTCGTGCCCGGTAGTGAGATCCTAAGGTCTCCAAATATAAAAAAAAGGCTGATAAAGAGCTCACCCGGCCGGTACATTCAGCTGCCCTCATGAAGGCAGATGTGTCGTGCCCGGTAGTGAGTCTCTAAAATCATAGATAATCCCTCTCCCACAAAAAGGGAGAGTTACACTTTAAGCCTTTAGCCAACCCTCATACCCACTCTAGTTACAGATAGGTTCTTCTAAGAGATATAAAGCTGATTAGAGTCAACAACATGCACAAAATAAAAGTGGTCCCAATGCAAGCTACGAGATACAGAAGGAACTTGAGACCCATGCATCTCTCAAAAACCTGAAAGAGTCAAGGCAAGCAATAACCCCTGATATGATTTGAGGAGAACTCAGGTTGAGAATTGAAACAAGAGTATGGAAACCCTAACTAAATAAAATTTCCTCGCCACTACATGCCTTAGCTCTATCTAACTTGAGGACAAGCTAGACTCTAAGTTAGGGGGGGTGATAACCTCTCACTTTGTGATGTTATCTTATTGGTTTTCCCTTATTTTCCATACTCTTTCTTAGATAAATTAGATAGAATCATTAACTCTTTACCTTATTGCTGACACATTGATAGATTAACCTTTCTCCTCTTTATCCTTGCAAAAAAACACAAAAAAATTATTACAAAAGCCCCAAACGGTCCCAAGACCGTTCAAGGCCAAATGGTCCCAAGACCGTTCAAAGCCAAACGGTCCCAAGACCGTTCAAATCCAAACGGTCCTGAGACCGCATGGAAGCCAAACGGTCCCGAGACCGCATGAAGACTAAACGGTCCTGAGACCGCATAAGGCCACACGACCCTGAAGACCACATGAAGGCGAGCGCCCGAACGGGTTCAGCACCCAAACGGGTTCAGCGCCCAAACGGGTTCAACGCCCAAACGGGTTCAACGCCCAAACGGGTTCAGCGCCCAAACGAGTTCAGTGCCCAAACGGGTTCAACACCCAAACGGGTTCAAGACCGTTCAGGCTCCACTTAAGCCTATAAATAAGACCCAAAGGGGTCCCCAAAAGGAGAGAACTCTCAGACGCCCAAAGGGTGCCTCTCCAGTTCCAGAGCAATTCCATCCTTCATCCATTGCCCCAAGGCTGCTGGTCTGAGATCCACATTCCATCATCAAGCTACCTTCTCTCTCAACAACAAAGAAGGTGGGAAGAGAAGATCCATCATCAAAGCAGCCACAAAGTGTGAAGATCGTTGCTCTCTCCACCAAGGGTTCAACCTTCCCTCCTCCGTAGAGATGACGTTCTTTCTCTCTCTTCTCGCCTCCTTCTTTGCTCTTGATATGAGCGAGTAGTCCCATTCACTAGGGTGCGGGGAGTAGCCCGCTACCCATGTTTTCATTCCATGCAATGTAATTCAATTGTTTGCAATAGAGATACTCTCCTTTTCGGTTCAACATCAGTTGTTTAATGAATGCTTGTTGCTTGATCATCAACTTGTATTACTTATTGTCTATCGGTGTGAATTGTCTACGTTTGTACCCTTAGATCTGAATATCGATTGAATGTTGGTTCTAGATGTATGTAGTCATCATATATCTATTTCGGTATCTAGGAGTGCTTTCATGAGTGGAGTAAACTCACTCCCATCGTTGCACTTTCATACTATGAAATGGAATCAGTTGACGTATGTAAGTGCAACCTTGGTAAGGTCGAGGAACACACTTCATGAAGGAGTAATGCAAAGCAAGTGACCATTCGTCAAGGGATGGCTGGCGTTACAATACTCCACGCTTCTTGTAGTTAGTTATCTGAAAGGAAACTAAATCTACAAAGATACTAACCGATTAGGCTCTCTTTGCAGGTCGTTTTATTATGTTGCATGTTTTGATCCATGAGTAGTGGCGTGAAACCCAATAACATCCTAGTGGTTTTTAATCACTGTTTACAACCTTAATTTCTACTTTCTTGTTTTTACTTTCCTTGCATCTAGTTTAGTCAACAAAATCAAACTTTTGATCTAAACATCAACTATTAAGTAGTTAAGTACGACTAAAACATTTTCCATCTTGTTAACTCTAACAAGACCGTTGTCTCGTGGATTTGACCCTTAAATATACTACGATAAGACTTCCGCGTGTCTTAGCACACGTGGGTGGAGATCTTACCATAGTACAAGCAAGGCTAAACTTAGAGATTCATCATCTCTAGGATTTTTAGTGGCGTTGCAAAACTCCATCAGGTGGTATATTAGCTAAGAAGCCTAAGGTTTGACCACCAATATTTCTTGCATAGAAGACTAAGATACATCATGTCGCCTCAATTTGAACCAAAACATCAATCAGCTACATAGATCATTTTTGGCATTCAGCTCTGTTTGGGTCATTGTCTAATTTATTGTGTGATCTTATGCATAATTTCAAGAGTCTCTTGTGATTTTGGTACAATGTTGGTCCTATTTTATGGGATTTTGGGGCTCCAGTTCAAGGCCCAAAGGCTAGCTAGGAATGCATTCTAGGGTGTAGTTCCACAGAAGTGACCAAGGGAGACATATTCCAAGATAGGGAAACAAACAAACAAATATTAAATTGAGCTTACAACTAGTGAAGATATTGACTATGCAGTATGCAAGTGCCCTAGAAATCATTTTAAAAGGATATAAGCAAAGTCGTAATGCGATTAGAGTTGCATCTCATTCAGATCATCCATCTGCGAGGCAACAGGGCTGGAGAGAACCAAAATCTTAATGGTTACTGCCACTCTGTGCATTCTTTACTACATTATATGAGAATATCTCTAATCGTTGTGCATATAACACATTCTATGCAACATGTGCTTCCGTGCATAGGTAAAATGCATAAAATATAAAATTACTATCATTGGTTTTTATGCTGCATGGCAACATTTTGCTATTACCGCGTGCAAACATTTTATTATTTTGCTTGGAAAGATGACTCATGTTTCGGATATGCAACATTCCTTGTATGGGTCTTACACTCTGGTTACAACAAAGTATTATCATACGAAACCAATCCCAGGAAGGTATGCAACCCATGTGGTTTGTTTAAGGTTCTTCTAGCCTTCTCTTCAGAATCTCATAGAGCGTCTTATCTTTGTTTAAACTGCTGACCTATTTGAATACAGTGGACTCATTTATTGTCTCTTCGTCTCATTCCCATACTTGTGAGCTATCTCTTTGTAGATTTGATTGTCCATATATGGTGTATGAATATTTGATTTGTAGTATAAGGTTCTTTAGTGTCCCGGTTGTCAATGAACAATTTTACACATATTTTTTCTGGGTAGCATTTGTTTTCTTGCATTTGAAAAAGAGTTTTGTTTAAATACAAGCTTATTAATTCATTGCCAATAATTTTGATATGATCTTGGCATTAGTTCCTTCATGAAATTTGTTAGGTGTAAAAACTGTTGGGACTATCAAAGTTTGTCAATTTATATTTTATATGATTCTAAAATTGTTCTCTTTTTTATTTTTTTTGGAAATGTTGACTGCATATGTACTGATCCAATTGCCAAAGAGCACGAGTTAAATGGGTACAAGCATCGGTAGCAGTATAGCCACATTTGCAGCAAGGTTTTTGCATAGAGGCACATATGATACAGAAGAAAGAAACAAAGAACAGATGTATTTAGCTAACTACATTGTTCTCTCACAGCCACCAACTTACATGTGTAGCCAATCTGCTGATGAAGGGCCATGGCCAAAGTCTCTAGCCAAATGTGTTCCAAACATAAGACTGGAAGCACCGTCAAATGCTTGGAACCCAAAATCTTTTTCTGAAAACCCCTCAATGCTAGTGCTCATCTGAGAAGAACTAGAAGAGTTGATTGCCTCCAGCTTCATCGACAAAAACTCAACCTGGCACTACAGTGATTGGATGTAATTTATGATCTCATCCAACACTAAAATTGTTCTCTTAGTATTAAAGAATTGTTTCTTTGGTTATAAACCATGATGCTAGTAGGGAACCAAGTGATCACCCTTCCTTATACCTTGAGTGTGTCAAGATTGTTGTTCATTGTAATGCACCACACAATAGACATAGAATGATGGATGCAAAGATTTGGAACCTACAACGATGGAGATTAAGAGCTAGGAAGACCAAAATGGAGATCTGGAGATCAACTGCACTGCTATGATAGTGATTTGAATAGGGAGTCAGTGACTGGAAGGTACAATACCTTCTTACTTGTTTTCTTTCTTCTCTGTTTTACCATGATCAAATTTCCCTGTTATTCTTAATTCATAAGGGACAATCATTGATACTTTGGATTTTGTTTTTCCTTAATTGTTCAACTTGATAATGTGATTGAGGTGATAGACCCATGTCATATGTCATTGTCCAAAAATTAAATTCGTTTATACACCCATCCTACATAGAACAATCATGTGAATAAATTGTTTTGCCTATTTTATGTAATATATAGGAAGATCTGGGGCCTTCATTCAATAAACTCAGGACATTTGGATACAATTTTAAGAATCGAAGGAGGTAACAATGACTTATCTGACATTCATTAGGTTTGCAGTGCCTTTTTGATAGTTTTTTATCGAGTCTTAACCCTTTCACAATGTCCTTAGGTCTGATAGCATCCCAAACTCAGATGGCAGCTCACAAACATAACCAAATCCATGGAAGTTCCTTGAACCAGATCATATCTCCAAGATGAAGCAAAGGTTGGTGTTTTAATAACTACATTCAAAACACTCCAAATCATATATATAATATGATAATTTCTTCATATCTAACTCTTTAGAGTTCCAATGGTGTTTATTATTTTTTTATGTATGTATAGGTAAGTGAATATGCTTCAGCTTTTAAAATCAGATTGATGCACTCCAGGGAAGACCAGCAACATGTTCATCAATTGATTAATGACATCAAGAAATTGAGAAAGGAATTTCAATCTTTAAAGAGGCCAGTATAGGACGTGGAGATTCCACCAGAATGTAAAGCTATTTTTTGAACGAGCTCTGAATTAAGCTTGCAAAAATGTAGATAGTCATATCATGGAAGAGACATATCGAGTGATGTAGAAGTTATTGTATTGAATACATAAATGTTGTATGAAAATATATCAATGATGTTGTATTCAATATAAGGGGCAAGGTAAAATGTCCTCCCCATGTAATTCTCAATTGATTATAAATTAAAAAAATTCGTACTTTCAAAAAAGTGAGTTCGTTTATAGACATTTATTTAGAAATCATGATAATAAATTGAAAATTGAATGACGAAAAGCCATGAAAATGTAGTAATATAGAACTAGTAGTCATTAGTGACTTTTTTTATACGCCATTAAACTCAATAAGAACATTTTTATACACCAACATATTACAAAATAATGGCATTTGTATAAAATCCAATTGATGGATAGTGGCTTTTTTATAAATGCCAAATGATGTTTTAGTGGCCTTTATTTGGCATTTATTGGAAGCCACTAAAGACAAATGTTTAGTGGCATTTACAACTTATGCCACTATCTTTCAAGTGTCATTGGTACTAGAGGCATTTTTTTAAGTGTCAAGAAATTCCACTAAACATGTTTAGTGGTGTTTATTTTTTTTAGTGGCATTTCTAAAAGGCTACTAATGTGAATGTTTACTGTAGTGTTTGATAATTGTTGTCCTCTCCAGTTGTGGAAACTAAGAGAGCCTGGGCAAGTCCTACCTGAAAAGGATGGATAGACAATGAGAGAGAACAACTAAGAAGTTATCATTGTAGGAGAGCAAGTTGATGACTAGTACACCAATGGGGTGGAAAACTCCTTGTTGTCCTCTCCTGATGAATGACATGAGTTCTAGTTGGTTCGTTTGGACTACTCAAGAGGTAGGAGTTCTTTTGTTGTTTCTTAGAGAGAAATATTAGTCTGTTGTCCTTGGTGAAACCAAAAGAGTGTTGTTGAAGTTGTTCGTGTTCGTTGTTTGTAGTGAAGACTAGGATTTGCACAACCACCATCCAAGATAAACTTGTCAGGAGTTGCAAAGAAGTGAGTTTTGTTGCTATACTTGCTCCAAGACTAGGTATAACTCTCTAAAACCATCCTTCCCATTTCACAGTAGTCGATGAAATCTTGCTGTTATGGGAATATAGTTAGATAATTTTTTGGTTTTCACTTCTATACTTTATGCTCATATTTCCCAATAGAAACAAAACCAAACAACGTGGCCAATCGCCCGATTAGGGTTAAACCACTACTCCAACGCCATGCCATGTCACATTTGAGATGGACGTCACACAGATCCCAGATGATCATCTGGGAATTTTCTTAAATCCCAAGATTGCATCCAAACGGGTTCTGCCAAAACCCTTCTTAGGGTTTCGATCCGAACCTTCTAGGCCCCTGCCCAATCATCACCAGACGACCATTTTGCAACCCACAAATAGGGGATTTCAACAACCACCTCTTATTCTTTCTCACCCCTCTTTTAGGGTTTTCCATCCTTCTTTCCCCTGCAAAAGGAGGGGGGCTCCACTAAGAAACATGTCCCTAATTTTGTACTCATTTTGTAGTGTAACTCTGTCAATTTCCATTCTAGTGTAATTTTTATATTCAAGCAATAATGTTGGCTCTTTTCTTCTTTATTTGGATCTTTTCTATTCTCATTGTTCTTCTCACGTTTCTTCTTGGAGTGAGAGATAAAGCAGTCAAGACATTTAATCATCACCACCTTGGGATCTTCAGAGACTCCATATTTGTGGTCTATGGGTTACCTTCTTTTTTTCCTTGTTTCTCTGTTCCTCACTATGAGTAGAGAGTAGTCTTCTTATCGAGGCAAGGGGGAATTTCCCCTTGACAATTGTGTTGATTCAGATTTAATCTATACAATTTTTCTCTATACAAATGAATTTTGGTTTAGAAAACTGCCGATTTAAACAAAGTGATGTCTCATTTTAATCACAAGTTAATTATGGCAGATGTGACCATGGAACCCAGAATTGAGAACTGCTAAACCAGTTACATGGGGATTTGGATGTGACCATGGAAAAATCCCCATTGGGATGATGAACTATGAAGCGTGAACGCCAAAACCAATGGGTTCATGCAAAGTTTGAGTTTTGTGTTTTATTTATGAATAATTTGCTTTCCCTCTTCTTGTCATTTAATTATCGTGTATTCTTGATTTGGTCTTCACTTTAGCTAAGGTGGTGAAAACCTCTAAGCCTCAATGTTTACATCATCTTATTCAACTGTTTCTTTCAGCATTTGTTTCAAATTGCTTCCTTTTTAATTCTTCAAATATTGTTTTGTCATAGATAATATATTTTTTTGTGCTATCATCATCTTCCTTTATTGCTTAGTTTAGTCTTTCCATTTCCTTATTTAGTGTAATCTTTTATTCTTCTTGCATTTAATTTTTTGCATTAGTTTAATCAACCCCCCTCAAATTGGATTCTACTTTTTGCCAATCTTTCAAAAATACCAAAAAGAAATAATTTCAAAAATAATAGGGATAAAAAATGAATCTTAAAATCATTGTCATGTGGAATCGACCCTTCTATACTAGCCTTAGCTAGAAATTAAAAAAAGATGAAACTCTAGGATAATTATTCTAGTGAATTGGTGTGAAAACGATGCATATCATAATTCCCCTTTAATCTTGAGCCAATCAAGCTTATAATAAAAAGGTAATTCTTTTGTTGATGTGGCATTCTACCTTTGGTTAGATTAACATTAAATCACAAATATTGTAGATAATTTGGTAGATTGGATGATGGTTAAACTATATATCAAATAGATTAAAAAATGCAAGGAGTATGAATAAAATATAATTGGGCTCTATTTATGATCATGGTTCCAAAAGTAATGTTAAACACATGATTAAGTGGTGATTAATACATGGGAACCATAGAATTGATGAATATGATGCTTTAAACAATAAATTAGCTTATCTTATGATAATATAATGGCACTGTTGAATATACTGGGAATCCAAGATGATGATGATCATGACAATTTATAATTAGGGTTTCTAAGAGGGAATAATTATCAACATGGGTAGTTAGGATTTCGAGCATCAGTGATGTAACTTGTTATGACTTTATTGTACATAATGTGATATACGTGTTAATGATACAATAGCTAGACTGATTTAATAATCATGCTTACACTTAATAGGAATTAGGGTTCTTAAACCATTGGATCAATGAACATGGGAATTATGGTTATGAAGCATAACCTTAATGGTAACTCAATACCAAGAAAACCTAGACTAGAGACTAAGAAATGACTAGTATTTTTGATATGATTGGTGACACTTTACAATATACATACATGTAGATTACATGATGATTGCTTGGACCAATTTTTTTTCTTGATTGGATGATATGCTTAAAGTACTTGAAGTATGATTGCATGTTGTGCATGGTTCTACACTGAGGTACATGGATACACCTATGAATACTCGCCATATTGACTTCCAAGTTTCTTGATGTGTCCTAAATGGATTGCAACTATACGATTGATTGTTTATTTACTTCCTTCAATCTATAAGGTCCCTATGAATATTATCTTATGTATATACAACATGCTTGAACCCTAAATAGTTATTTGGGGTGAGATAAAGACAATGGTGTGAAAGAAATCATTATGGGAATGACTGGTGATCAATGCGGAAAAGGAAGATCACCACATGCCAAGTGTTAACACCCTTTTTATAGCTGTAAGATCTTATATTTTACTATTAAAATAGCCTCCAAACCTAACTTCCTATCATTTTTATCTTTTGCAGAGTTTCTCTTATTTTGCATTATGCCCCTGATAACATTTCCTATCTTTTGTAGAGTTTCTCTTATTTTTCGACAAAAAGAGTGTTAATAGGCCCTTCAGGCCCATCAATAGTGAAGCACCCGTCCCGGCCCGATAGCACGAGAGGCGAAACACCCCTTTACCCGTCATGGTCACTGCCCGATATGATAACAACCAGACGCGGGTGTGCCGCAAGGGAGCCTTGACCCCTACAGCACTTTACCTGATAGGGTGCCTTACCCGTCATGGTTTGCCCAACCGACGATGTCTATTACACTATATGGCTACCCCTCAGTGCAGCAGCCCACTAAGATCCTTACCCCACCACGAATGATGGCCCGACATATGTGCTGGGTGACAGATGTATTGCCCCCTTTGAAGCCACGTGAACGGTTCCAGACGGGGGATACGTGATCCAACAAGAGCTGCAACTCCCACCAGCCCACTGCCTATAAATAGTAGCTACAAGCCTACGATGCGACGGGCTGAACCCTACGAAAGATAACTCTTAGAGCACAAGAGCTAGTGTGTCGAGTTCTAGAGTCTACCCGACGATACTAGGTGAGTACACCCCCAACCTGAGAGGGATGGCAGGAATTCACTTAGAACCTGGACTGGTAGCAGCAAGCAACACGACAAGACCCTTAAGGCTACTTCAACATGTCAGGTCCCTACCTGGGCTTCAACCCGAGATGACTCGCCCATTCTATAACCAACACGAGGAACCCGAGAACCTTAAGATAATGCTAACCCGATATGTGTCTTAACCCAACATGTTACGCAACCCGATATGGTCAATACCCGTCACGGCTGCAGCCCGACATGGCTGACAACCCAACTTGACCATATCAGGTAGGGAGTCCTTTTTCGATATACCCCTAACATGTCACGGTTCATGACCTGACGCGGGCAAGAACCCGACACAGTCGTATCCCGATAGGGATCCTACCTAGTACTGGGTTAACATTATCTTAGGTGTCTGATGCTATGTATTTCTACCTCCTAAATCAAGGAGACTGATACTTATATTCCCTTTTACAACACTTTACTTCCATTTTACTATTGCATTGTAACTAAACCCTTTTATCTCTTTGTGATTATTGGAATCTGTGGAGTTTATCTCATGTTATTCTGTGTATGGCTCCTTTTTGTTGGATGATTCCCTTATAGTATCTGAGTTCTAGTTTCTTCTTTCAAATCCACGCTTTTGACTAGCTATCAAATCGTGTTTCTTGTTTTGACTCCTTTATGAGAGGGATGTCATAAACTCTAGAGCTTGATCTGATTCGGGTGTACGAGAGTACCTATGATCAGGGTTGCTCTGGCCTATCAGTCCACACTAGTCCATGTCTGGTACCCTTGAGAGAGGGAACCTAAAGCATGGCTAGTCGGTGTCTTCTTTGAGAGAAGAAGATGTAGGATGTAGACCGTTGTAGCTTGCTTCGATTAGATTTTATTCCTTCATTCCTTACTCTAACGATAGTCTCATCTCCTTGGTTTCCAATATACAAAACCTCTATAAAAATTGCTAAACCCTAAAACCTTAATCCTTCTAGTAACTCCTTTTGGAGATAGTATTTTAGTTTAATTCTTTGTAATTCTTTCCAGTTATAACAAACTTTATCCCTTGACCTTTTTATCGTGCATAGACAAGTAAAACTCGAGTTCTGAAGTGCTATTCTTCCATTCCTTGTGTTCCACCCCAAACTACTTCGACCCTGTGCTAATTGCAGGAGTCTTAAACACTCGAGTTTTATAAATTTCTAAAGTTTGATGACATAGACATGTCTCCATTCTTGGACCCACATTTAAGGCTTGTCAACTTTTTGGCACCGTTGTCGGGGAATAGGCAACGAATACCGTTCTAAGAACTTGAGCTTTACTTTCACTTTGCCAAAAACCTTGTACATATGCATATAATATTGTAAATATTTACTACACATAGTTTATACGACACACTCACACTTTTACACTTCTTCTCTTCAGGTACTTCTTCACCTCTTCGAGCCACCTTTGTGTCTGACAAGCCATGGCTGAGTAGCCTCCTGAAGCTTGCTCCCTGCACTCTTTTGTCCAAGTCATGGAAAACAAAGAGAGGAATCTGGTAGTTGGGCAACCGCTCAATGTCGCCAACTTTGAGTTGAAGCCAGCTTTCCTCTAGTTGCTACAACATAACCAGTTTGGATGGAACACCATCGAAGAGAACATGTAAAACCACCTTACCACATTCAATAGGAATTGCAAGACCTTTAAGATCAGCAGAGTCCCTATATCTCATATCTACACCCAGTGCTTTCCCTTATCCCTAAGAGACAAAGCCTTGGAGTGGTATAGAAGTCTACAGGATGGAAGCCTCCCTGATTGGGAACATCTAGCAAATGCATTCATCGCCAAGTTATTCTGTATAGAAAGGACGATCAAATGCCAAAACAAGATAATGAGGAACTCACAAAAAGTCTCAGATAAACTCCATGAGACCTGGGAGAGATTCCAAGGCTATCGGAGGGGGTGCCCACACCATGGATTCTCTGAACCCAAGCTAATAATACTTTCTACAATGGGCTATATGTCGGAGAAACGAAATCCCTAAATGCCTCTATCGGTAGCATTTTTTTAGGACTCAATGCTCAAAGGGCCATAGAGATTATAGACAATATGAACACGGACCAGTAGGATAGCGAATACGACAGAGAGTCAAGGATCCACACCACTCCTAGGGAGTCAAAGGTGGTGGAGGTGCTAGCGGCCATGTTGGACAAGATAGTAACTGATGTCCAAACCTTGAAGGAGCAGGGATATAAGAGCAAAGTTCGACAAGAGGTAGTTAGAAGTTGCATCACATGTGGGGAGCCAGACCACCTGTCTGACTTCTGCCCACATACGGTCGTTCAAGGCAAACCTGATGAAGACAGCACAGAGAACGTGAGTTACGTCCAGTATCGACGCCCTGGTCACCCTAGTTTTTCTTACGCGAACACCAGCACAACTAAGAATTCTCATCAGTTGGTGGGTAGAACTTCATCGGGAGGACCACCGAATTAGCAATGCCAAGCAAGGTTCTAATAGTAGATAAGTTTCCAGTAGAACCAGCCAAGACTATCTATGATGATAGAGTTAATGTCTTTTTCTTAGAAGTAGAACGATCTGAATGAAAAGATGCATAAAAGCTATGTAGATAGCACGACCTTGCTCAAGTTGACGCAACAACAGATGGGAGGTTTTTCAGCTCAGATAGGAGTGCTCCCACAACACAACAAACAAATTGACCAGTAGCTGGCGAGCCTAGCTCAGAGTATCAACCACCAAGTAGGGCGTTTCCCCTCCAACACTGAGGCAAATCTGTGTGAGAATGAAACTGTGAAGATGGTCATCTTAAGGGTAGGCATAGTGGGGCAGCCAGCAGTTGAGAAGAAAGCAACAATGACAACAACACCAGTTAAGGATGTTACACCTGAGGAACCAGAGGAAGTCCCCGTGAAGTAGAAGAAAGTGATGAAGGAAGAGTCTATGACGTCCCTTCTTAGGAATGTCCAGACAAGTATGCACCTCTACCTTTCTTGCATAAGCTGGTAAAGGCCCAGTTGAAGAGGTACAAAATATTTCATGGTTGTAGTAAAGAAGTTACACCTTGACATCCCATTCCTGGATGCTATCAAGGAGATGCCCACCTATGTAAAGTTCTTGAATGACCTAATCTCGATAAAGAAAAGGGGAGAAGACGTTGAAATAGTGAAGCTAGCGCAAATATGCAGTTCTTTTGTCAAGGTGAGTATACCTTCTAAGAAGAAAGACCCTGGGGCTTTTGTCATTCCCTTTCAAGTTGGGGACAATGTGACCCGTAAAGGTCTAGCAGACCTGGGAGCAAGCGTCAGCTTGATGATTTTGTCCCTTGCAAAGAGGATTGGACTTACTGATATGGTGAGTACAAATATGAGGATTCATCTTGCAGATCACACCTTCACTAGACCAGTTGGAGTAGTCGAAGACATGCCCATTAGAGTTGAGCAGTTCTTTATACCCTGTGACATTGTTTTGATCGACACCGTGGAAGATCCTAGCTACCACATTATCTTCGGGCGACCAGTACTTGCAACTGGTAGAGCACTCATTGACGTAGAGGTGGGTATGATAACAATCAGAGTTGGTAGAGAGCACATCGACTTCAACATCTACGATTGTATGAAAGCTCCTTCATTCTTTGAGTCCTCTTATTTTGTTGAAAGCTATCAGTAGCTCTACAATGATGTGAGGGAAGAAAAGGCAATGGTAGACCCACTGATGCATGCTTTATCTGGTGAACCAAAGGAGGTTGAGGACCCAGAAGTCATGGAATTGCTAGATTTTTGGAAGCAGAAGATCTATCCGAAGTAGAAGACCCAGTGGAGATAGTGATGTATGTCGCCCTCCAAAATGATCCCACCAAAGAACAAGAAGTGAAGACCCCACCCGAGTTCAAGATTCTTCTGAGAGGTTTGGAGTACCATTTTCTAGATGAAGAAATAATGAATCCAGTCATCATCAATTCTTAGATGACGGACATCCAAAAAGAATAACTTCTTGATGAGTTGAGGCTATGAAGAAAAGCCCTAAGTTACTCGATCAGTGACCTAAGGGAGATCATCCCTTCTATGTGCATGCACATAATCCACCTAGAAGAAAATTCCAAGCCCTGTGCCCAGCCTCAATGAAAGCTGAATGAGAAACTACGAGAAGTGGTTAGCAAGGAGTTTGTCAAACTCCATGATGTAGGAATCATATATGCCATTAGCGATAGCACATGGGTGAGTCCCATTCATGTATTTCCAAAGAAGGGAGGCATAATGTTAATTAAAAGAGATAATGGTCGAGGTTGCCACTAAGACCGTCACCGGTTGGCGGATGTATATAGATTATTGAAAGCTAAACACCGCCACCTGTAATGACCACTTCCCTCTCCTGTTTATCGACTAGATGCTTGAGCGTTTGTCCCACCACTCTTACTTCTGCTGGCTAGATGGGTATTTGGGGTTCTACTAGATCCCCATTCATCCAGATGACCAGGAGAAGACTAGCTTCATATGTATCTATGGGACTTTTGTTTTTAGAAGAATGTCGTTTGGGCTCTACAATGCACCCGCAACCTTTCAGTGGTGCATGAACGCCATTTTTGTAGACCACCTAGAAGATAACATGGAAGTCTTCATGGCTGACTTCAGTGTTTATGGCAGCTCTTTTGATGATTGTTTGAATAACCTGTCTTTGGTGATGAGAAGATGTGAGGAACAAAGTCTCACCCTTAATTGGGAGAAGTGCCATTTTATGTTACAGGAAGGAATAGTTCTAGTACATAAGGTGTCTAGTAAAGGCATTGAAGTTGACCGATCTAAGGTGGAGGCGATAGACAAGGTTCCTCCACCCTCATCAATAATAGGAGTCAGAAGTTTCTTGGGTCAAGCTGGGTACTATTGAAAGTTTGCCAAGGACTTCTCAAAGATTGTGAAGCCTTGGTCAAACCTACTGATGAAGGATGTGAAATTTGATTTCACAAATGAGTGCCTGATCTCGTTCTCCACTTTGAAGGATGCTTTGGTCTCTGCACCCATACTCCAATCCCTCAATTGGAGTCTTCCCTTTAAGATTATGTATGATGCCAACAATTTTTCCATAGGTGCAGTCCTTGGACAGAACAAAGATAAAAAGCACCATGTGATCTTTTATGCCAGTAAAATGTTAAACGAAGCAAAGATGAATTACACCACCACTGAGAAAGAGATGTTGGCAATTTTGTATGCATTTGGTAATTTTTCAATCTTACCTCATGGGTTCTAAGGTGATTGTTCACACCGACCATGGGGCTATCAAGTATTTGATGCAAAAGAAAAATGCTAAGCCTAGGCTATTGTGCTGGGCATTGCTGCTACAGGAGTTTGATCATAAGATAATAGACAAGAAAGGTTCTAAGAACATGGTCATCGACCACCTTTCGAGGATCTAGGTGGAAGATGACCACCCACTGCCAATCAATGAAAGCTACACTGATGAGGCAATTTTTGTTACACAGATGGCCAATCTTGAAGGGCCATGGTATGTCAATTTCTGCCACAACCTAGCCTACAAACAACTACCCCCACATATGTCTTACAATCAAAAGAAGAAATTGTTCTCTAATCTGAATAACTATTACTGGGATGACCCTTAGTTGTTCAGGCATTTTGCCGATAGCTTATACAGGAGGTGTATACCTGAGGATGAAGCCCTGAAGATCTTGTTTGAGTGTCACTCCTCTCCCTATGGAGGGCACCTAGGAGCTAAAAGAACCGCTACCAAAGTTCTCTAGTCTGGCTTCTACTGGCCCACCCTCTTTGACGAAGCTCACGCCTTTGTCAAAGCGTGCAACATGTGTCAAAGAACCGAGATTATTTCTCGTAGAAATGAGGTGCCCATGTCAGAATGGATTGAAGTAGAAATCTTTGACATATGGGGGATAGATTGTTGGGTTTTAGGGGAGGCAGAGAAGGCAGCGAAAACAAAACAAAAAACTTCTTCTCCCCCAAACCCATAAGCAAGGAATCATGTCAATGTCTATACAGTAGGAAGGATGGTTTGTGGAATCATACCTTGTCCCGAGGCTTGCTCGGTGACAATACCTTGTGCCTTTTATAGTCTTCACCTCTGATCTTAGACAGTGTCTGTATAGCTCCTGGTCACACCAGGACTGTCGACTCATGGTCTCACTGGGACTGTCAGGATTGACAGCTATCCTTCGAGCAGTAGAAATCTCCCGCCTCTAAAGGAGTCCACACGGAACACCTGGAACTCCAATCTCCTTGTCCCACAAGGAATCAGAAGGAGTCGCACCCTACTGTAAGTGTACTAGTCACTGACACACTCTCCTACCACCAGTCACTTTTCGCAGTTGTCCTTCCCTTACTGTGCCTCCCTTATCTGGTAGCACTTGCTCGGGCTCTCTCTCGGTTACCAAAACTAGAGAGAACTACAACTTTGTAGAGCAACTAGTGATCGCAGTTGTTGTCTGAGAAACCCCCAATATCCCTATATATAGGAGGGTCATGGGTTAGGGTTCTCTATCCCAGGAAATGTGGGATTAAGGCAGGAGTAGAAGGGTTCGAGATTTTCCAAAAATTTGACATGTTGCGGCAGCTGAACCGATCGTTTCACAACTGAACCAATCGTTTCGGCCCGTGAGCCGATTGGCTGGGACCTGAGCCGATCATTTGGGGATCCCAACAGATCGGTTGGTAACTGATGTGTATTTTACTACGCGCTAAAAACGCAAGTGTACGCGTCGAGTAATATAGGCCTTTGTGAGGCCCGAGTCGAACACAGGGATACTCGGAATTGTCGGAGACTTCTACTAACTATTTGCGATCAGCTAAGCCGAATAACAAATTTGGGTTTGTTGTCGAAATTAAAAGAAAATAAAAATAAAACAAATCAAACAATCGATTAAAGGTTCATTCAATCAATTCAAAAGGATATCTTTAGGATTGCGGTTTCACCGCGGGTTATCATTGTATTAGGTTTCATATAATTCCTCAATCTTCTCTCTCTATTCGGGTAGTGGCCTAAAAACAGAATTACCCACTATCGTGGTGCAATTCACTACTTAGGTTTAGGTTGATTCCACCGTCGTATTAATCTATTCCCTAAACTAAGCGCATTACGAACGATCTCTCAGTTTCCATCATTAATTTTACACCTCCTTTGTCAAGGGATGTATCGATTAATGTAGGTTTCGTCTCTTTTCAACCGTTAATCCTTCTATCGAAGTGATTAAGGGCATTAGGTTATTATTATGGTGATCAAGCATAACAATATATGGAGAAAACGAAACTATACCACGGATTTAAGAGAGAAAATATGAATTATTAATATAAAACTGTCATACAATGCATCCCCGGGCTACTCCCGATCCTAAAGATGGAGGGGATTAGCCCCGCATGGTCATCTCAATGAAAGATAGAGGAGTAGAGAAGAAAAACATGGGAAACATGGAGCAAACTCGTGTAACCCCTGATACAAAGGTGTTCCTGGAGATCCTCCTCGAGAAACGTGCGTTTTGCAGTCTTCCGGCAGCAAAATTGCCCATCGGAGGTGCCCAGATCGCTCGGTTGACGGCCTTCGTCTCTCATCTCCTATCTCTCTCCCTCCTTCTTGGATGTTGTGCAACACAAAATGAGATGATGATCTCGTGTGGGCGGCCGTCATTAGGTATAAGTCCCTAATTAGGTCGTCAAATAACTCCAGCCGTCCGATTGAGATCAAAACGAATCCAACGCATATCTGCCGGCGTCGATACCATCGACGCGGGTCGATGGTATCGACCCAGCGTATTAGCGGCAACTTTCTTTTCTTTTCGTCTGAGCGCCTGTGGTCATCTCGATACCATCGACTTGGATGTCGATGGTATCGACAGCTTCCTCGCCAGCAACCTAACGGGATCTCGATGCCATCGACTTGGGTGTCGATGGTATCGACTCTGTGCTGCTCCTCTTGGCTGGCAACCTGTGGCTTGGTCGATGGTATCGACTTCCGTCGATGGTATCGACGAAAGCAGATACTTGTTTTTCCTGAAATTCCAAAACAAGACTAAGTAAATCCACACATATTGTGATAATATGATAAATAATGCTCAAAATGATAAAACAAAGGGGATTTGAAATAGAATGATGGCCAAGACCGAATTGAGTGAATTATGCAATATTATCCATAAAAATGACTAATTAGAGCACAAAACACATATGAGAAAGGTCTATAAATGCGACTCAAAATCATCGCATCAAACTCCCCTAAGCTTAAACATTGCTCGCCCTCGAGCAACCAATCCTTAGAATAGAATTGCAGATGTCAACTAAAAATCAACACACCAACCCAACATCTCATGTGACTCCCACTGAACATTCTCAAACCGGCCTTTTCTAACTACAGAACAGTAATTACCCTAAAGGCGACAATAATCATCAATAAGAGAAATTATCCTTCAAACCGATGAACACTATCACATAAGGCAGTTAACATAATAAAATTCGCCGATTCAGCATTGGTGCATCTTGTGATCGCCTACACTACGTTGCTCACCCTAACTACCATCTACATGGAAGCAGTTCTCCTGATAATCATTAGTAAGGAGAAATTCACGGTGGCCTACCAATCTGAGCAACGGGTGGATGGAATGGGTGGTGAATGGAAGAACTTGGAAGTATTGCACAGTTTCAATATGCATAAAACAAAATGTCCTAAATGATGCAAATGCACATTAGAAATGCCCTAATGCCTAAAATTGGGTGAAATGATGCATGCACTAACCTTCCACCTCAAAATGAGATGGAAATCTAATTAAGCCACATCATGTACTCAATTTTCCTATAATGTGAGTGATATCATGTTCCTTTCTCCCTCTTATTCCATTTTCTTCTAAATTCTCTTTTTTTTCTTTTCTAATTTTTTTTTCAGATTTTCAGAATTTTTCTTTCCTTTAGCCCACATATCCATAATTGCTTAGAGATACATGTATTGGGCTACTTCCTTCATGCTTGGAAATCTTTGCAATATTTCGAAGGTATGGAACAGTTTAGATCACTTTTGAGGAAAAATTGAGATACATGGTGTACTCTATGCATGAAAGCCATGAGTGCAACTACATGACATGCACCTAAAGGTAATGTGCATGAATCCCTATATTTTTTTTTATGCAAACGAATGGAAAATATCAATGCAAGTCCTATCTAAATGCTATGCACACAAGAAGGAATTAAAACTGCACTTTACTTCCAATTCTTAGGTGGATTATGGAAAAATGAAGTGGAATGATCACAAGATTAGATGACTGAACCTTAGAAAAATATTATGTGTCCCTCCTTACTGACATGTGTAGTAGTTTAGAGGGTTTTCTCTCTTACATCCAGTTAAGGTCTCATTACCATTTGGTCAGGTTAGGCTCAAACAACCGTTACTATCCACTTTTCAAGAGTCAATAGGAGTATAGGTGTGAAATGTTGTTTTAAAGTTGACATAATCAATCATTTTCATAGGATAAGTTCCCCAAGGACAACCAAGTCAAGCTATCCAATGACACAAAAATTTTTAAAATTCCCTTCAATTTCCCATGAATTAATCAGCGAGATGACAATCTTTTAAGACATCCACAGTTACACTACATAGATGTGGATCCTAACAAAACTAAAAATGCAAGAACAAATAGCAATGCTAAATACTAAAAACAATAAAAGAAAAGATAGAGTTGTTCCAGCTACCCCCCTAAGCTTGAATTCGACTATGGCCTCATAGTCAAAAACAAACTTAAGAGTGGAACAGAGATACCCTGATCATTCTTGTGGAGGCGGAGGTGGGTACTGTGCGGCCGTAGGATCCCAAGAAGGATACTCCCCCTGGAAGCTCGGATCATATTGGGTCCTCGGCGGAGGCTGTGGATAGCCTCCAAAGTAGCTCTGACTCCAGTAATGGTCATAAAAGGGCTCATGTTGCATCTCCATCCTTTGCAACCGGTTGTGTATCTGCTCTTGGTTGGCGAGGATGAGACGCTCATTCTCGAACATTGCCCGTTGATTGTCAAGTAACCGGTTCGTAGTCTCATGAATACCGGTATACATAGCTAGATGCTGCTGTTGAGTCTGTTGTATATCCTACAGCATCGTGTACATTCCCTGTATTGAATAGGCATCCTTGGCTGGTTGTGAGGGCTGTGGTGATGGCGGTGGGGGCTGTGATGATGAAGACGCACCCGGATGCATCCTAGGACGCTTCTGTGGTGCTATGCGTGCACGAAGAGGTGTGAAAGCCTCCTCTTCCTCCTCAGCCTCGCCTTCTTGTTCGTCGTTGCCGCCTTCTTCTTCAGAGGATTCGATGGCTATGATCGGCCACCGGAAGTGCTGTGCGCCCTCAATGTTGAAGACGTCGTCCGGCAGTGAGCGCTCCTGGTAAGCATGGTTGACGTGGCAATGTGCGTACGCCAACCCATCCCGGAGAAGGATAAGGTTTGAACGGTGCAAGTGTTGCACGTTCACCTTACTCTTCGTGGAAAGCAGAGTCATGGACTGGAAATTCAGCCCCAAGTATGATGCCAATTTGGTGATGAGCCCACCAAAATGGATCGGAGCCTTCCTTGTACTCCTCTTCACGGCTAGGACGCGCTGTAGAAAGAATGCACCCCAGTTGCACTCTTGTCGCTTCGGGAGCGCGTAGAGGAAGAAAAGATTGCTCTCCTGAAACTTGCTCAATGCTAGATCACTCCGAGCAAAGAACGTCAAGCTCAACATCCGGTGAAGGACCCGGACGAACGGATGCTTAAAATCTGCTACCGTGGCATTGTGGTAGCTCATTGTCTTTCCCGCAGGCACTGTGACTAGCTCGGCGAAAATCTTGTCGTAGTCGGTGCGGGCATCAGGGTGTCGGTGATCATTTCGACCGTGGTTCCAGTTGAAGATTGCATTGAACTGGTCCAGCGTGATGTTGTAGTTGTTGTTGAACAGCCGGAAGGACACCCTGCCCTTGATCCACTCATGATCCAACGCCACCATGTCGTTGGGAACGACGTAGATGTCGAGGGACGCCATAAACTCCGCCACCAACTCCTTGTAGGTGGGCCATTCGCCGAAGAATGGCTGCCCATCCGCATGGTACTCTAGCTCGTCGGGTCGTCTGCCGGTGTGACGTGCTTGTCCGGCCAGCACATAGGCAAAATTGGCCTCGAATCCGAGCTCCTGGAGCATACCCCGGTCCACATACTGGGTCGGCTCAATCTTCTGCTTCATGATCTCCTCATAGACCTTCCTCGCCTCCGTGGAAGGATGAACCAGGCGCGGACGAGGGACGGAAGCAGTAGGGGGTGGAACAAACTCCACAATCTCCATGGGATTCACGCGCGAGGACGATGCTCCGGCGACGTGCACCATTGTTGCAAGAAAGATGAGATTAGAAGAAGAGAGCTCGGGGAAGATGGAGAAGTGATTCTCCGCTCAGTGAAGATCCTTGCTCGATGTTGCTGCTCTTCAGTCTTGGAGGGCTCGGGGGAGTGCTCGGCGTAAAGGAGGAAGTTTGCTCTGAAGGTGTGACGTCAAATGACGTTGCAATTCTCCTTAAATAGACTTGGCCGGTGCCACTATTGACCCATCGATACCATCGACGCGGGTCGATGGTATCGACACGTCTCGCTGGTATCCGCCTCCCTCGCGAGTATCGACGGCTGACGTTTGCTGGATCGGGAAACCCGGATTGCTGACCTGTCGATACCATCGACACAAGTCGATAGTATCGACGCAGCACCCGGATCGCTGACGTGGACTCACGATCGCCGTCGATGTCTTTGCGCGGATCGGTGACATGGATGTCGATACCATCGACGGGGGTCGATGGTATCGACTTGCCTTCATTGCGACACCGCCACTTTTTTACTTCAACCTGTGATCATGTCGATACCATCGACGAGGCCGTCGATGGTATCGAGTTCACTGAGCAAAATCGTTCTGAACTTCTCTAGAGATCTCGATGGTATCGACTGGCATGTCGATACCATCGACAATTATTGCGCGACCTGCCTGTTGGTATGTCGATACCATCGACAGGACCGTCGATAGTATCGACTCAGTGCGATTTTTGCAGCTGTCAACCTGAACCCATGTCGATACCATCGACCAGCATGTCGATGGTATCGACCCTTCCTGTGCCTGCACATTGAACAAACGGATCAAGGTATCTTCTTTACACTAAAATTTAAACGAAATGAAAACAATCTATGACTATAATTAAACTATCCTAATGTACTAATGGTTGGGTTGCCTCCCAACAAGCGCCCTTATTTAACGTCTTAGGCTAGACGGTGTGACGATGATCATCTTTTCACCTTGGGAACCACACTTAGAGGATCATTCGGTAATTTGAATTCAACACGATCTCCTCCAATGCCCAAAGACAAAGTACCTCTCCCTAAGGCAGTCACGACATCCGTCGTTGCTTGAAACGGCCTTCCTAGGAGAATTTCACAGCTTTGGAGTGGTGGCATATCCATGAAGACAAAGTCCACCAGAAATATGAATCTATCCACTTTGACTAGAACATCTCACATACTCCATAGGGTCTCACTGTAGAGCCATCCGCCAATTCAATTGTTGCAGCCAACTTCTTTATCTCTTTTAACCCTAGCTTTTGAATTGTCACCAAAGGCATGAGATTTATGCTAGCGCCAGAATCACATTGCGCTTTAGGGAAATGTTGACCACCTATTGAACACGGAATGTAAAAACCTCATGGGTCCTTTCTCTTCTTTGGTGAACTCCCGTGAATTATAGAGCTCACCGTCTCATTCATCCAATAAATTTCATCGTCTTTTATCCGCCTCTTCTTATTGATGATTTCCTTGATGAACCTCCCATAGGCGGGTACTTTCTCGATCATCTCCACTAATGGAATATTGATGTGGAGTTTTCGAAATATCTCCAGAAATTTCTTAAAGTGACGATGCTCTTTCTTTGACTTAGAATTGTCCAAATTTGAAACATCAGCTGCATCAACACGCCTGTGAGGTGGCACATAAGAGCTTTTTGGGGGTATCTCCCCTAAGCTTGCTTCAATCACTCCCTCCGACGTGGGTTTTGGTGAAACATCCTCTATAGTAGAAGCTTGTTGTGGTTTCTCTCTCACATTCGTTGTCTCCGCAAGTGCACATGCCTGCAATTCTTCTTTTTGCCTACATGGAGATACAATATTCGCAACTCTTTGTGATTTTCTGAAGAAGGGGTTTCTGCCCGGCAATCCATAGTACGTGCGGGGATATGGTATCGCCGGTGTTGAATTCACATTGAAAGACATTTTTCTTTCTTCTACAGCTTCTTGCACCCGAGATTCCTCCTCGTTGCTTACCACAGACATGTACTTGACATGATGGTGTGCTTGGGCCACGTTCGCATTCTCGGCTGGTTTCTGTTGATTGGCGTGCTTGATGGCCGCCACTTCACTTGAAATCTGAGCCACGATGGTCTCTAATGCCCGCATTTGCGCTCCATGGCTTTGTAGCGTCTGCCCAAATTTGGTTAGAATGTCACCTTGAGATTGCAATTGCTTACCAAACATGGCCATCATCTCTTGGTTTTGCTGAACCATTTGACTTAGCAATTCAGTGTTCTTGTCCTCGGCTTTTAGCTGTGGTTTGGCATCCGGATCCTGCAGAAAATTATTCGGATCCTTCCATGAAAACTTTTTATCCTTCCTCCATGCATAATCATTGTTTATATAGCCTTGTTGTTGCATGAATTTTACTTGGGCTTCCTCATCCTCAGATGCATCTTCCTTAGTTAGCAGCTTCTTGGCTAGGAGATCTAGCTTGTCGTTCAGCTCCCTAACTATTCTGGATTCACCGGCAGCCTTGACATGTTCCACGGTACCTCTGTCACCCCATGACTGTTTCCTAGCCATGTTCTTGAGTATTTCCCAACATCTGGTATCCGTATTATTCAGAAAAAATCCGGATCCGGCTGAATCAAGATTACTTCTATCGTGCTCGGAGAGAGCAAAATAAAAGATTTTCACTTGTGTTTCCCTGTCCAGCCTATGATGTGGACACCTCCTCAACATAACCTGGAATCGCTCCCAGGTCTCAGAATATGTTTCACCCGCCTGTTGGGTGAAATTGTGAATCTTCCGGATCATGTCGTTAGTCTTTTCCGGAGGGAAGAACCTCTCGAAGAAAACCTCCACCATATGATCCCATGACTCAACAAATTCATCATCGAGGTTATGTAGCCACTCTCTCGCTGCTCCTGCCAAAGAACTTGGGAATAGCTTGAGGTACAAAGCATCTTGCGGGAATCGGTCGATCTTCACCATGTCACAGTTCTCTACGAACTGGCTGATGTGTGCGACTGGGTCTTCATTCTTCAACCCATGAAACGCATTTGATTTTACCAAATTAATCAACGCTGGGTCGATCTTATATGTCGGTATGTCAATCCCCTTTTTCTTTATAGGCCCCTTTGAAGCTGATGAAGAAGACGCTTTGATCTTCTCCCATATCGTCTATGGCTCGGCCATTTCTTCTGCCTGCTCTTGCTCAGATTCAGAATCTATATCGCTTTGGTGCTCTTGCTCATAGTACTCCTCGTCCTCAGGTCCCAGAGGTGGAACCTCAGGTGTGCGATTTGCGTAGTCTGTACTACGTGTATGCACCATGCAAAGTACCTAAAATAAGAAAATTTGGGGTTCAGTACTATGCTTGAACGAGTAAACACAATTATAAAGAAATTTAGGAATATTTAAAGTTGTTTCAAAATAAAAATAAAAAAATGTGGCCTAGAGTGGCCGCTCTTAGCACTCAAAGTGCCAACAATTCGCCGTATCCCCCGCAACGGTGCCAAAAACTTGACGTGTATTTTACTACGCGCTAAAAACGCAAGTGTACGCGTCAAGTAATATAGGCCTTTGTGAGGCCCGAGTCGAACACAGGGATACTCGGAATTGTCGGAGACTTCTACTAACTATTTGCGATCAGCTAAGCCGAATAACAAATTTGGGTTTGTTGTCGAAATTAAAAGAAAATAAAAATAAAACAAAGCAAACAATCGATTAAAGGTTAATTCAATCAATTCAAAAGGATATCTTTAGGATTGCAGTTTCACCGCGGGTTATCATTGTATTAGGTTTCATATAATTCCTCAATCTTCTCTCTCTATCCGGGTAGTGGCCTGAAAACAGAATTACCCACTGTTGTGGTGCAATTCACTACTTAGGTTTAGGTTGATTCCACCGTCGTAGTAATCTATTCCCTAAACTAAGCGCATTACGAACGATCTCTCAGTTTCCACCATTAATTTTACACCTCCTTTGTCAAGGGATTTATCGATTAATGTAGGTTTCGTCTCTTTTCAACCGTTAATCCTTCTGTCGAAGTGAATAAGGGCATTAGGTTATTATTATGGTGATCAAGCATAACAATATATGGAGAAAATGAAACTATACCACGGATTTAAGAGAGAAATATGAATTATTAATATAAAATTGTCAAACAATGCATCCCCGGGCTACTCCCGGTCCTAAAGATGGAGGGGATTAGCCCCGCATGGTCATCTCAATGAAAGACAGAGGAGTAGAGAAGAAAAACATGGGAAACATGGAGCAAACTTGTGTAACCCCTGATACAAAGGTGTTCATGGAGATCCTCCTCGAGAAACGTGCGTTTTGTAGTCTTTCGGCAGCAAAATCGCCCGTCGGAGGTGCCCGGATCGCTCGGTTGACGGCCTTCGTCTCTCGTCTCCTATCTCTCTCCCTCCTTCTTGGATGTTGTGCAACACAAAATGAGATGATGATCTCATGTGGGCGGCCGTCATTAGGTATAAGTCCCTAATTAGGTCGTCAAATAACTCCAGCCGTCCGATTGAGATCAAAATGAATCCAACGCATATCTGCCGGCGTCGATACCATCGACGCGGGTCGATGGTATCGACCCAGCGTATTAGCGACAGCTTTCTTTTCTTTTCGTCTGAGCGCCTGTGGTCATCTCGATACCATCGACTTGGATGTCGATGGTATCGACAGCTTCCTCGCCAGCAACCTAACGGGATCTCGATGCCATCGACTTGGGTGTCGATGGTATCGACTCTGTGCTGCTCCTCTCAGCTGGAAACATGTGGCTTGGTCGATGGTATCGACTTCCGTCGATGGTATCGACGGAAGCAGATACTTGTTTTTCCTGAAATTCCAAAACAAGACCAAGTAAATCCACACAAATTATGATAATATGATAAATAATGCTCAAAATGATAAAACAAAGGGGATTTGACATAGAATGATGGACAAGACCGAATTGAGTGAATTATGCAATATTATCCATAAAAATGACTAATTAGAGCACAAAACACATATGAAAAAGGTCTATAAATGCAACTCAAAATCATCGCATCGGTAACCTGAACCGATCGGTTCATGATCCTGATCCAACTCAAATTGACTTTCCATGTTTTTTTTCAACTAATCCAATATTAGTCCTTGCCCAAATCAAATTTGTACAAGTGAAACAAATATATTTGCAAAATAATCTTCATATTTTCCAAACGATCTCAGTTGGTCGCGCGAACCAATCGGTTCAACAATTGAGCCGACCGTTTGGTGACACGAGTCGATCGTCTCATCCCATGAGTCGATTGGTTCAACAACCTGAGCCGATCTGTTCATCACATGAGCCGATCGGTTGGAGTAGTAGACCTGTGCAAATCAGTCAATTGCAGTTTCAATCAATATGATACTCTAATCAACTAGTCCAACACCTTGAACACTATGATATTGAGCTATAAATTATTTGATTGTTTAATTGAACTACTAAACTCCTTTAGCAATCAATCTAAACATCATTTGTGGATAAAACTCCTCTTCCAGATTAAATCCTATGTGTGTGGCCCTGTAGGTTCATTCACGTTGGCAGTGAAAGCCCATAATTTTTATGACTTCATAAGCAAAGAGCAGCGCCTAGTCACACATCAGTGCTACCCAAGTGAAATAGAAAGTTGGATAACAACTTTCAATCCTACAATCCGTGTATGGTGTTACAGTGAATGTATAATTCCTTTGTTACTGATATCTCGAATGATCTCGAGGCATGGAACAGTTATGTTGTCAATGTTCATTCACTTTCTCGATCTCAGAGCAGATTGGAAGAGATATGTATGACATCAATATCAAATGTTGATTCACACATCTGTGCACGCCTTTCTCAATCCTACTCATCAAGTGGCCCTGGACATCAAACTCCCTCAGGAGGGACAAATTCCATATCTATCACTCACCCCTCAAAAGCCCCATGAGTCAAAGCCACCCAATCATCACCTTTATAACAACCCATGTTTCAGGATTGAATTTGATGATGTCAAAGTGTGCCCAACGACATGTATTGAGTGTAGTGATTTCAGGTCAAAGAATCACACTCACCACCATCACTATGAGAACTGACTGTGACTACCATGTCATGGTTCCATGTGTCAAACTCATGGTGGGTCTGTCCGGTACACTTGTTCTCCAACAAGTACCTATGTGTTTGGTTTGATATCTCTATATCATGACTAATGAGATTATGTCATCAACCAACACCACAATCTCGTCTTATCTATCATTGCTGTCTATCTAACTTCCACAATGACATCCGACTAGGGACATAATAAGAATGTACAAAGTCTTAGCATCTGTATGATCTCATCGTTCAGGTCCTTAACCTGAAAGCATACTTCATTGAGTATTGTCATTCTCTAGACATTCAATCTGTTCTATCACTATCTCATATGACTGAACCAGGAAGAATTGGAAGCTTGTCTTTGATGCTTATAAAATCAATCTTAAAGTATCCCACCAATCATCCCATAATTGGCTCTCAGGGCATACATACCAACAGACTCCTGCATGTCTCTCATCTCTTCGTTGTACGTCACACGTATGAGATGGAGTTGCCATAATATGTGATCTAGTATTCCTTTGCTAACCATTAGCCACATTGCATGATCAAGCATTCTTTACTTGTCATCAATGACTTGAATATCTATAAGTTCATTTCATGAACTTCTAGATCCATATAGTATCCACTGTTGTTCTCTAACACACATATACTCGACATTTCCCTTTAAACGACTTTATTGGTACATTTCCAATCATCAACAAACTTTCACTTATATATATCCTATATATATTTTGCGATTGATTTTCTGTCCTTTTTGAAAGTTTGCATCAATGTAACTCTTTATAGTGAGCTCTTCCTTATTTTCACAGAACTAGTACTTCACAAGTACTTATCAAGTTCTCATGGTATTCTAGTAACCCTTACTGGAACCAGAAAGACATCCACTCATCATGCCCCACATACGAGTTATCAGGATGATCATATCATATTGTCATGTCCTACATACAAGATGATAAATGCATTTTATTCTTGCCATGTCTTTACATGTAAGATGATGGGATGATTACATACATGATAGATCCATATCTATTCTTAGTGTTCCCATTCTTCATAATAATTGGACACTTGGCCTTGGGATACTAACTCCATGTAACATGGACATGTTTTCTCCCACTGAATTTGTGCATACTGAACTCTTCAGTACATATTGCCAATGTATGCTCTCTATTTTGGGTCTAGAGGTTTTTGAGAACTATCTCTATAGATCGCTATTCCTATCATATAGGAAACATCTCTATCTTCCTTAAAGATAATTTCCACTTTTGCATTTCCATTCTAGAACATTTCCATTTCACATTAATATGTGAAATGTTAATACGCTCCCACTAAATCACAGATCCCTTCTTTATCTTTGACATATCAGTCAAACCCTTTGACTATATAATCAAAGTAAAGATCCAGTTCTGAGTTGCTTGTTCTTAATCAATCACATTGATTAGTCCATTGTAACTTATAGACTTCATTTGCATTAGTGGATTCATAAACCTTATAGGTTGTGTCACGTACACATCCTTGTTTTATTCCTGATTGGAATGCGGTTTCAGTATCCATATGCCAAATCTCTTAGTCATTAAGTTGCAATTAACAAGCATCATCCTTCTCAAAATGTTATCCATGTGTCTTAACTCTTAAGACTTATTTGCACTTATGGATTTTATTCCAATGGGTGCTACCATCAAGGTCATACCTTATGGTTTACATGGAATTCATTTAGGATGTAATGATCATATACCATAACTCAAAATCTGGTTCCTCATTATCTAGATAGTTGAGTCATCACATGAACAACTCATCATATAGATAATCAAGGTGTATCTGTCAAGGATATAAGAACTCACAACCCTTTGTGATTCTCTATTTCCTTTATTAGTGTAGGGTATTCTTTATTTAAGAAGAACTTAGTTATTTGATAATCATTCTCTAACTCCTTATAGTATGACTCCCCTTTTGATTTATACATCATCATGCCTTAATCACGAGCTCACTATCATAATCGCTCATGAGGATCTCAAACATTTGGTTTAAGTATTTCATTCATTGATCTCATCAAGAATCAATACTTTATCAAATTCATACTTAATTTATGATATTCTTGAACACTTCAAGATATTCATATTGGTATTTCTCTAAACACCATTTGAAGTATTAGCATTTTCTTGAATAGGTATGTAAATATATCACATGTATTATTCCTAACAGGATAATCACTCTCCTACTACCACTAGTGAAGATTGATTAATCATGTCTAAGAGATTCATGTCTCTTACTAGTTCTCTAACCAAACGAGTCTAGATTTATCCATCATATGGAAACTAGAAATGAATTTCTCATGATTTATGCTAATTTGACTGTTTGAGTTATTAATAACTTTTAGGTATCATTTTATCTTATGCATACCAAGTACCACAAGATAAACAAGGCACTACCACAAAGATCATATCTTTGAAATTGAAACATCAACTTTATTAATTGCCATCATTGTCATACAATATGCAAAAATAATTTGTTTCTATCTATTGGCAAATATGAAATAGAAGTTCATAACTCTATTACATGCCTTAAGGCTGTAAATAAACTAAATTACTCCTATCTATGGCGGCAACACTTGCCCCATTTATTGAGTGCTTTACACTTTACATCTTGGTATCATATACCTCAAAAAGTGTTACAAGTCTATTTCCATGACACCTTTAAGTAGAGACGTTGGTCGCCTCCTTCTTCTTTTGTTCTTCTAGATAGAGAGGAAAATTCCTTTTTCAATGTCCTGGCTTTTGACAATGGTGGCAATTGCCTTTCTTGGTCATGCCTCCCTTGGCCTTGAGAGCTAAAGATGACTTGGGTTGTTGGCTAGCATCAGAACCTTTCATAGCTTTACCCTTGCCCTTGCGCTTGGACTTGCCTTTCTTGCTGCTGATCACCATCACAGACTTAGGCTTGTCCTTCTTCATTTGTTCCTTGGCTATCCTCAACATGCCCAACAACTCTGATAATGGCCTATCAGAGTTGTTCATGTTGTAGTTCATCACAAACTGACTGTATGATTCTGGAAACGATTGCAGTATCACGTCAGTAGCCAACTCTTGGCTCAGTGGGAATCCTAGTCTTGTCAGGTTCTCCACATACCCAATCATCTTGAGTGTGTGAGAACCAACTGGATCTCCTTCTGTCGTGACACACATGAACAGTGCCCTTGAGACATCATATCTCTCTTGTCGTTATTGATCTTCATACATGTTCCTGAGATGTTGAATCATCTCAATGACACCCATGTTCTCATGTTGTCTCTACAACTCGTTGTTCATAGAGCACAGCATCAAGCAATTTGCATCAATGCTATCATCAGAATGCTTCTTGTAAGCATCCCTTTCTACCTTTGGTGCGGTAGGAGCAGGTTCCTCTGGAATTGTAGTATCTAGGTCATGGAAATTTCGCTCTTGAGTTAGAACAATTCTCAATATCCTAAACCATTCGTGAAAGTTTGTTCCATTCAGTTTGTCCTTTTCAAGGACTGATCGCAAAGGGAAGTGATTGTTTTTGTTGCCATTTGTACTACAAGAGGAAAATATGCAATTTTAGTCCAAAAAATCATTTTTGACATATTTGATTGATTTGAAAGATTGACGATATAATAAGGCCTTTAATTAATTATCACACCCACTATTTTAGTCCAAATTGATAGCCCTCGCCATCAATTCAGAAGATTGCAGCGTACAATCTTCTAGTGGGCAAGATCCTAAAATCCTCTAAGTCATGGACCAGCTAGGGCTGTCACCCACAAATTAGATCTTCTAGGTAGGAAACTTTTGCCAGTTGCATTATATGCAACTTATGAAAGATGTCATATGCAACTCCTTGCAATGATCACCTCCATTCCTCAAGGTGCTAGATCTTATCTAGGTCACCTTGTTAAGTCTGACCCAAAGCCAACATGATGAATATTCACCCTGCTAGGGCATACCCACACATTCATCCTTCACGCTTCCACGAGATAGACAGCGCACCAGACTAGGGTGTGCCCACACTTGGCTGATCAAGCTTTTCACGTGTGTCGTATTTGGAAGGCATCTAAAACTTAATATTTAATGAGGGATTTGATTTTTATATACATATACATATCCAAACACCACAATATGTAGAATGTATCATAGACATGCTATATCCCACAGAAAACATGCGAAATGACAAAAGTGATGATTATAGCCATCCTAATGTGATTCATCGAGCCAAGAGGAATCACGGTCATCTAGGTCTACATCACATGCAACTTGTACAAGATGAACACTGTGCTTTGCCTTTCTAGTTTTGATCAATTCATCTCCATGAATGATCGACTCACCATTAGGTCGGTTAGTTGGGTGCCACCAGCTGATCGATTGGCTCCTCCAACCGATCGGTTCGCCTGGTCTTCGTGCATCTCCTCATGGATGCCACCCACACGTCTCGCTCCTCAAACCGGTCATCAACCGATCGGCTCACTCCTAGAACTGATCATCTGGAACGTCAATCGATCAGTTCACTCCTTGAACTGATCGTCTCAGCTGCTGTCAGGAGGTCCGCCGTTCTTTGACATAATAGGAAATAAAATCTATCCTATATACATTTGAATTGGGAAACCTCAAGTTACATTTTAGGGGAGCAAAGGTAGGAAAGAAATCTCGAATTATTTTGAGTTACATCAGGAATAGGAGATAGGGAATCAGTGCGTAGACTGAGATGCAAGCAACCACATACAACCATACACAGATAGGGTTTATTGGCCATAACCATGCTAAACATCCACCACAAAACTCGATTAAGGCCGATGAGTATCGAGTGCATTCATATTGTATATCATATATGTATATTGGGATCTGTGGATTTAGGATTGGACATGCATAAAGCCAATTTTATTTGCATCGTATGCAATAAATAAAGGCGACAAATCAAAATCGATTATATCGACAATCCTAAAGTATAGAGCAGTTGATGTGGCTTTGATACCACTGTGGGTTTTAGGGAAGGTAGAGAAGGCAACAGAAACAAAAAAAAATTCTCCCCCAAACCCATAAGCAAGGAATCAGGTCAACGTCTATACCAGTAGGAGGCATGGTTTATGGAATCATACCTTATCCCGAGGCTTGCTCGACGACAATACCTCGAGCCTTGTGCGGTCTTCACCTCCAGCCTTGGACGGTGTCTGTGCAGCTCCTAGTTGCACCAGGATTGTCGACTCCTGGTCTCACCGGGACTGTCACGATTTACAACTGTCCTCCGAGCAGCAGAAGTCTCCTGTCTCTGAAGGAGTCCACATGGACCACATGGAACTCCAATCTCCTTATCCCACAAGGAATGAGAAGGAATCACACCCTACTTTCAACGTACTAGTCACCGACACACTCTCCTACCACCAGTCACTTTCTGTAGTTGTCCTTCCCTTGTTGTGCCTCCCTTATCAGGTAGCACTTCCTCGGGCTCTCTCTCGGTTACCAAAACCAGAGAGAACGAAAACTTTGCAGAGCAACTGGTGTTCTGAGTTGTTGTCTGAGAAGCCCCCAATACCCCTATATATATAGGAGGGTCATGGGTCAGGGTTCTCTATCCTGGGCAATGCAGGATTAAGGTAGGTGTAACATCCCTGACCTGGGTTATAACCTAACCCTGGAAGTTTTGCCTAAATATGTAATTATATACTTGTGAATACTCCCTGGCATGTAATTAAGTTCCTCAGGAACATATACTTTCAATTTTTGCTCATTTATATGTAAAGTTGTAGCATTATTTTGTAATGCAGGGACCTATGTGCAAATTACCCAGTTTAAGGGTTCAACTTGCAGATTCACAAGAATAAGATGTTCCTATGATGTTGAAACATCATGAGGATGTCTATGATGAAGTTTGAAGGATTTCCCAAGCTTGAGCACCAAGGTGCAGCTGTGGAAGCAATCCTTATGCTTAGAAACCCTAATTTGGAGTAAAGTGCAATTTACCCTAATTGAGGGGTGCAACTTGTAATTTTCACTCTCTAGAACATCTTTTATAACTCTCGACATCATTTAGAGTAGAAATGATGAAAGGGACACATCAATGAATAATCAGATGAGAAAAATGATCTTTGTGATAGAAATCACCTAAAAATGGGTATGGAAAACTTTCATGTATGTACCCTAGTTGAAAGTTGGTTTTCCTTAACCTTAGATCTTGAGATTTCATTAGCTTTGCATAAGGATAGATGGGTTTGGACGTGCCCTTGATCAAGGAGGGACCTAGATGTGATTTCCATACTTTAGAGGTCCTTATGGTGTAAAAAGGGCTAAAGTATATAAGCTACTTCCTTGCAAGATAAGTGAACGGATCCTTTGTTTCCTTCACTTCTCATCTTCTTTCTCAAACGACCAAGGATAGCTCTGGAGCTCAGGGGGACGACCAACCTGTTCTAGGTAAGAGAACACCACCTTCTAGCTCGAATTCATGGAGGAATTCATCCTTTAAGGTTGATTTTGTGGATAGCTTACTTAGTCTTCTTGTTCTAGCCGATCAACCCTACATTTCCTTGGAGAATTCACCTCTGACCGAGTTGTGGAAGCTCAAGGACGCCATTAAAGCTTGGAGCTTGAAGGCTTGGAGCTCTAGAATCAACCTTTAGGCGGGTTTTATAACTCTAAACTCTTGCTTTATATGCATGCTTTGTTCTTGCAAAATTTACTTGCTAGTTCTTCTTCTACCTCCCTTCTTCCTTGCGCTTTTGCAAGCAAAACAGTGGGAGAAACGACCTTTCTAGAGGTTGAAGATGAGGGGCGTGATTCCCTATGTCACTTTATCAAACGACTTTGGACCCTTTTGGTCCAAACGGTTGCAAACCGTTTGGGGTCAAACGGTTTCAAACCGTTTGCCCTCAAACGGTCTTGCAAGACCGTTTGGATTGAAACGGTCTCAAGACCATTTGATAGGGTTGACCAAGGGACGAACATTTGAGGGTGTGTTGATAAAATATTGAGTTTCATTCCTGCAAAGAATCAAAGCTTAATTCTTAACCAATTGAGAGTTGAAGGCACTTCAACATCTAAACCCTAATCGGGTCAAAATTGCTGATTTGATATATAGATCTTGTTGAGTTCTGGGTTGAAGGACCCAAACGGTCTCAAGACCATTTGGGGGTTCCTCCAAACGGTCTCAAGACCGTTTGGGCACAACCCAAGACCGTTTTAAGGTCTAGGGTTGAGAAAATCTAATAGTTTGATGGTCCAATTGCAAGAAGTTGATAAAATTGACAAAAATGCTAATTTTTGACCTAATTGTAGTTCAACCCTAGTCAAACCGACTTAGTTTTTGGTCAAACTTTGGGCAAACGGTCTAAAGACCGTTTTGATGATGTCCAAACGACCTCAAGACCGTTTGAGCCAAGTTTGAGCCTAATTGGAGGTCAATTGATAGGTTCAACCTTGAATTGATTCACATTGTTGAACATTGATGACCATCTGATTTGAAACCCTAATTGAGTTTGATTTAATCCTAATTGGCTTTCAATTGAGGGTCAATTTGATGTCCAATTGACTAAGGCTAACCCTAATTGACTCAATTTATAAGTGGTTAACATTGCTTTGGCCAATTGAGGGCTTCAACATACATATCCATGAACATTGGTAACCTTTGAACCACTTTGGAGGTCCAAACGGTTTGAGCCCATTTGGACCAAACGGTCTCAAGACCGTTTGGATCCAAACAGTATCAAGACCGTTTGAGTCCAAACGGTCTCAAGACCTTTTGGGGCCAAACGGTCTCAAGACCGTTTGGGCTCAAACGATCTCAGGGTCGTTTGGTCCAGTCGATCTCACAACCGTTTGAAGGTTGAAACCGTTTGGAGGTTGAAACCGTTTGAAGGTTGAAACCGTTTGAAGGTTGAAACCGTTTGGAGGTTGAAACTGTTTGAAGGTTGAAACCGTTTGAAGGTTGAAACCGTTTGGAGGTTGAAACCATTTGGAGGTTGAAACCGTTTGAAGGTTGAAACCGTTTGAAGGTTGAAACCGTTTGAAGGTTGAAACTGTTTGAAGATGTACATAGTGGTTTGTACTTAATCAATTGATGATGTAATTGGTTCAATGATTATCTAATCTAAACCATAATGGTAACCTAAGTCATTAAGGGACTAAGTGATTGATGAGTTGACCCATGATGGTGATCATGAGGTAAATTACCAAAATACCCTTGAGTGGTTAAAAGAAGTAAAACCTTGTTCTAATCAAACCCTAATCACATGATAGTGATGTTAGGGCTTATGTTAGTCAATAAGGACTTAACCCAACCTGATCTAGAGTGGTGTTATCACCATCTACTAGTGAGAGGAGAGAGAAAGTATTCTAAGAGAGAGAAAGTACCCTTTTAAGGTGGAAACTCAAGTAAGATACTTTCGATACACATGAACGTGTATGATTAGGGAATGGTCCACCTATGCGAGATCATGGAATCCCTAATTATGATGTCTAATGAATCTTAATCTTATTTAAGAGCTTTAATGTTTCTCTTACATGATGATGTAATGAGTACAATTCACCATGGGATGAATAGTAAACCCTAATATTAGGGAGATGACATGAAAGATGAATAGTAAACCCTAATTGTTGAATTGTTTACTATTACCAGTTGAATTAACCATGCAGGTTGTCATGAGATGATGGTCATATCCAGGTATGAAATACCATATTATATTCATTGAAAGCATGCCTTAAGCTTTATGAATAAGTGAATAATCTTGATGCACTGTTAGTGACATCTTTTGAGATTTATGGGCTGTAAGAGCCATAAATACCATCAAGGTCATGCTTGACAGATGACTTATGATGGGATGATTGAGAACTGATGATTGAAAAGAGTTAGGCTTGCTACATTTTAGTATTCTCATATATAGCTGTTATGCTAATGTTATTGTTTGAAGAACAATGTATGATGTTAAGAATACTGAATGTACCTAACTAATCAAATGAAATGTAGAGCCCTGATCATAGATCCATCATTGTCAGAGTCTAAATGATGGTGGAACAGGTTTTCCCTAGGGAACTCCTGGATCACATACTCTTGAGTATGTGGGGTACATGGATGTGTAGAACCTTACATCCTAGTGTAGGAATTGATGTAGATTTTTTATAGTCCGTCAAACCTTCACTAAAAGATATCCAAGGTGAGAGGATTTGATGTAGATTCTTGTAGTACATCAAGTCTCCACCATAAAGTCCAAAAGGTGAGATGTATCACTATTCTCCCTTAAAGACACAAACACCGCATCGATGAAAGATAAACAAGAAATCTTCCGATGGAAAACAGAGTACAGAACGCCACTGTAACTCTAAAAATAGTGAAGGACCAGTTTACCCTGGTAAGCTATTACAAAAGACGTCCCGCCAGATGTCTAACAAACAATCCTCTAACTGATTGAGGAAGATGAGGTCATAAGAATCCGACTCTTTTAATGACCTATGTATGATACTGATGTGACTTCTTAGCGATCAGTTGGAGTATGAGTGGTATGCCTCATCTCCACAGGGCATAATAATGTTTGAAAAACATAATCAACAGCGTAGTATATCTGTGGAGTTAACTACGAGTTACTTGATTGATGTTACATTGAATAATGTAGATGTTCTTCATATTTTAGAAATGTTGGACTCTTATTCACTATCAAAACTGCCATTGAATACTTTGAAAGCTTTTACTACTTAAGTTATTCTTTGTTTTGCTTATAAAGCTTCTAGTGGAGATTTATAACTCTCGCTGGGGCAATTATGTATAATTGTCTCACCCCGTAGACTTCAACTTTTTAGGTGGTCGTCGAAGACGGAGGAACAAGAATACAGGTGACCAATCCCAGCAACAGCAGCACCAGGAGCAGTAAATCTCAGGTGGAGATTCAGTCTGCTTATTGGTGTAGTTAGAGTCAGTCCTATGTGTCCTCTGTACTCTCAGGTCTTGGAGTGTTTTGGTTATGAGTTTTGAGAATTTTGTATCATGATGTATATAATTACTCAAGAAGTAATTTGATAGAGTTTTATACAGTTTAAATCCTTTTTCTATGGAAAAGGTTTGTGGTTTCAAGCTCTTGTCTCGAAAAGTTTTAATTTCCCATGATTTTTGTCTTCCGCTGTTTATCGATTGCTTCCGCACATGTTTAAATCGGGATTAATTCGTGGTTTGGAGATCGGAGCCCACAATTAAGTGGTATCAGAGGTCTAGGTTCGCCTAGTCTACAGAGGCATAAGACTTAGGAAGTCGAATCTATCTTTAGTATTCCTTCCTTATCTAATAGAATCTTCTGCTCCTCAGGAGAAGAAGATACATAAGAATGTCAGAGCCACATGATGAGAACGTGGTAGAAAGTAGTGCTAGTGCACCACAAGGCGGTGCAGGAGTACCAGAGATGGAACAACCTATACCTGAGCAACCTAGAGAGCCACCCCAGTTCGACCCAGCCGACATGGGTAACCCAGCAGTTCAGACAATGTTCGGGCAGTTTATGACTGCCATGACACACATAACCGACAGGATGCCTATGCCTGCACCCAGGGCACCTGTCCAACCAGAAGGTCAAGGTATCGGGAAGACGTTCGAGCGACTACGTCATGTCGGAGCTACCGAGTATCTTGGGACTGCTGACCCCGCAGATGTTGATCTGTGGTTGATAGAGCTTGAGAAGGCTTTTAGGATTCTCAATATCCCTAAAGCTGAGAAGGTCAGACATGCTGTCTATCTTCTCAAAGGAAGTGTTGGTCATTGGTGGACAATGGAAGAGCAGAAGAGACCTGGAATAGAGATCTCGTGGGAAGAGTTTCAGCGGGAATTTGTTCAGAGATATTTTCCAAAGACCTTCCTAGACGAGAAGATCTCTCAGTTTGAGAGACTGAGGCAGGGAGTCATGAACATTAGTGAGTATGAAGCTAAGTTCATGGAGTTGTTGCGGTTTTGTCCGCACATGGCTGCCACAGAAGAAGAGAGAATCAGAAGATTCGAGAGGGGGTTGAATGCTGACATGTCTACCCCTGTGTCTTCCTTAGAAAACCGAGAGAGATTCTCTACCTTCGTTGAGTCAGTCTGAAGGATAGAGAGATCTGTGGTTGAGAAGAGGCAAACTCAGAAAAGATATCCACAGTTCCAGGGTTCTTCATCTATGGACTTTAAGAAGTCTAGATCCTCTACACCTAACCCTCCACCACCTAGATCTAGTTCTCAGACTCAGTGGTCTCCAAGTAGAGGTAGAGGACGAGGACAACCACCTCGGGAGACTCAGGGTTCTGCATCAATGTCCGCCACTAGACCACCAAGACCACAAGAAAGAAGCTGCTACAACTGTGGTAAGGTGGGACATTTGATGAAGGACTGCCGATCTAAGCCTGTCAGTGTGACACAGCCTCCGAGACAAGGACAACAGGGATCACAGAGAGGGCAAACTCAAGGAACAGGTCGAGGACGTAGGCAAGCGTCTCAAGCTGGATCATCAGCACCACCTCAACAACAGGCTACAACAAGGTTCTATGCTATGAACCCACCAGAGGCAGTGGTTGATCCACAAGTGGTGACAGGTCAGATGGAACTTTTATATTCTGATTTGTCTAAATCTTGTGTAGTATTTTTTCTGATTGATCCGGGTGCTACGCACTCTTTTATCACTCGAAGAGTGATTCGTAACTGCAATATGACAGCTAGTCATAGGGCAGATAGGTTGTTGTTGGAGACTCCGTTGAGTGGGTTTGCTATTTTGCAAGAAGTATGCTCTCCCTACGTACTCTTCTTTTCTAAGCATCGCATTCAAGTGGACCTTATACCACTTGATATGCAAGGATTCGATGTAATCCTAGGTATGGATACATTGGAAAGGTATCGAGTTGTCTTGGATTGTGAGTCCAAGTTGGCAGTGTTTGCTGATGAAAGCAACACATGGGTCTTTCAAGGTGAAAGAAAGATTCTGCCCACCTGTCTTGTATCATCTATGGTTGCTGATAAGTTGATGAGGCAAGGATGTTATGCATTCTTGGCACATGTGGTAGATGTTACTAAGGAGAGTCCCAACCCTGTTGAAGTTCCTATAGTCAGGGAATTCGAGGATGTGTTTCCTGAAGAACTTCCTGGTACACCACCACCTCGGGAGATTGATTTTGAGATCAATTTGGTCCCAGATACGAAACCCATAGCCCAGACTCCATATAGGATGGCGCCTTCCGAGATGGCAGAACTCAAGAAACAACTTCAACACTTACTTGAGAAGGGTTTCATTCGACCGAGTACCTCACCTTGGGGTGCTCCGGTTTTGTTTGTTAAAAAGAAAGATGGATCAATGCGGTTGTGCATTGACTATAGACAACTCAATAAAGTAACAATAAAGAACAAGTATCCTTTGCCAAGGATTGATGATCATTTTGACCAATTGCATGGTGCAACAGTCTTCTCCAAGATAGACTTAAGGTCTGGATATCATCAACTCCGCATTAAGTACAGTGACATATCCAAGTCTTCCTTTAGGACAAGATATGGTCACTATGAGTTCACAGTTATGTCGTTTGGAATAACCAATGCACCAGCTGCATTCATGGACCTCATGAATAGAGTCTTTCGACCCTTCTTTGATCAGTATGTTGTTGTCTTCATAGATGACATATTGATTTATAGTAAGGATGCTCAGCAGCATGAGCAGCATCTTCGCCAAACTTTGACCTTGCTAAGAGAACATAAGCTATACGCTAAGTTTAGCAAGTGTGAGTTCTGGTTATCTGTAGTGTCTTTCCTTAGACATGTGGTATCTGCCTCGGGAATTCGTGTTGACCCTGCATAGGTAGAATCTGTTCTACAGTGGGAACAACCGAAGACACCGACGGAGATTAGAAGTTTCTTGGGGTTAGCTGGTTATTATCGAAGGTTTATTAAGAATTTCAGTTCTATAGCCTTACCTTTGACCAAGTTAACCCGGAAGGATGTTCCTTTTGCTTGGAGTGATAAGTTTCAACAATCTTTTCAGCTCTTGAAGGAAAGGTTGACAAGTGCACCTGTACTTGTGCTACCTAAGTAAGGAAAGGAATATATAGTCTTCTGTGATGCCTCCAAGAATGGACTTGGATGTGTGTTGATGCAGGATAAACAAGTGATTTCTTTTGCTTCCCGACAGCTTAAGAAACACGAGGAAAATTATCCGACACATGATCTGGAGTTAGCTTCTGTGGTCCATGCCTTGAAAATCTGGAGACATTATCTCTACGGAGAAACCTTCCAGATTTTCACAGACCACAAGAACCTTAAGTACATCTTCTCTCAGCATGAGCTTAACATGAGGCAACGTCGCTGGATGGAGTTAATCAAGGACTACGATTGTACAATTGATTACCATCTGGGCAAGGCCAATGTGGTTGCAGATGCCTTGAGTAGGAAATCAGCAACATCAACCATGGATAGAGCACAACTAAGTTCTTTAGTATGCTCAAGGAGAGATATGCTTATCTCTTTAAGGCAAGACAATGTGCAGTTGAAGACATCATTGTTAGCTGGTTTGTTAGCAGAGATGCAGATTAAACCTACCCTAAGAGAGCAGACAAAGGAGGCACAACAAGTAGATACTGCAGTTCAGTAGATTAGATCTGAGTTTGGTGATGAGAAGCGAGAAGGTTTTCATGAGTAAGATGACCAGGTGGCATGCTATCATGGGAGGATGATAGTGCCAGATGTTGATAACCTAAGGAAATTAGTTCTGGAAGAAGCTCATTCTTCGATGTATGCTATGCATCCAGGGAGCACCAAGATGTATCGAAACTTGAAAGATATGTATTGGTGGCCTGGGATGAAGAAGGATGTAGCTGAGTTTGTTCTGAGATGTCCTGTGTGTCAGCAGGTCAAGGCTGAACACCAGAGACCTGCAGGAACAATGCAACCTTTACCCATACCACAATGGAAGTGGGACCATGTGACCATTGACTTTGTTGTTGGCCTACCCAGGACAAACAAAGGACATGATTCCATTTGGGTAGTTGTTGATAGGTTGACAAAGACAACACATTTCGTACCTGTCAAAACAACCTATTCTGCTGAAAGGTTATCCCAGATGTATGTTCAAGAGATAGTGTGTTTGCACAGAGTTCCTGTCACTATAGTTTCTGACAGGGGTCCCCAGTTTACAAGTCGCTTTTGGGAACAGTTACACAGAGCCCTAGGCACCAAGTTAAGGTTTAGTACAACCTTTCATCCACAGACTGATGGACAGTCGGAAAGGACTATACAGACCTTGGAAGATCTGTTGAGAGCATGTGTTCTCCAGTTTACCGGGAGTTGGGATCTACATCTGAACTTGATAGAGTTTTCCTATAACAATAGCTATCAGCATAGCATTGATATGGCACCATATGAAGCCTTATATGGTAGGCGTTGTAGATCACCCTTGTCTTGGTATGAGACTGGTGAGCACCAGTTGCTAGGTCCTGATCTTGTGCAACAAACTACAAAAAAGATTAAAGTAATACAACAACAGCTTAAGACTACACCATATAGGCAGAAGTCATATGCTGATAAACGTCGTAGACCCCTAGAGTTCCAGGTTGGAGACAGAGTGTATCTCAAAGTCTCACCTTGGAAAGGAGTCCTTCGTTTTGGAAGGAAAGGGAAGTTACCTCCTAGATTTATGGGACCTTATCCAATTATTGAAAGAGTTGGAAAGGTGGCCTATAGACTAGAGTTACCTCAGGAATTGCAGAAGCTACACCCTGTGTTTCACATTTCCATGCTGAGGAAATGTTACCCAGACACTGAGTCAGTTCTACAACCTATGGAAGTAGAATTTAAGGAAGATATAACATATGAGGAGGGACCAGTGTCAATCCTTGATAACAGAACTAAAAGGTTAAAGAAGAAGGATATAAGTCTTGTGAAAGTCCTCTGGAACCACCGTGGTGTTGAAGAAGCCACTTGGGAACTAGAGGATGAAATGAGAAGGAAATACCCTGCTCTTTTCTCTTAATACGCTTTATCGATTTCGGGGACGAAATCCTTGTGAAGAGGTGGATAATTTGTAACATCCCTGACCTGGGTTATAACCTAACCCTGGAAGTTTTGCCTAAATCTGTAATTATATACTTGTGAATACTCCCTGGCATGTAATTAAGTTCCTCAGGAACATATACTTTCAATTTTTGCTCCTTTATATGTAAATTTGTAGCATTATTTTGTAATGCAGGGACCTATGTGCAAATTACCCAGTTTAAGGGTTCAACTTGCAGATTCACAAGAATAAGATGTTCCTCTGATGTTGAAACATCATGAGGATGTCTATGATGAAGTTTGAAGGATTTCCCAAGCTTGAGCACCAAGGTGCAGCTGTGGAAGCAATCCTTATGCTTAGAAACCCTAATTTGGAGTAAAGTGCAATTTACCCAAATTGAGGGGTGAAACTTGTAATTTTCACTCTCTAGAACATCTTTTATAACTCTCGACATCATTTAGAGTAGAAATGATGAAAGGGACACATCAATGAATAATCAGATGAGAAAAATGATCTTTGTGATAGAAATCACCTAAAAATGGGTATGGAAAACTTTCATGTATGTACCCTAGTTGAAAGTTGGTTTTCCTTAACCTTAGATCTTGAGATTTCATTAGCTTTGCATAAGGCTAGATGGGTTTGGACGTGCCCTTGATCAAGGAGGGACCTAGATGTGATTTCCATACTTTAGAGGTCCTTATGGTGTAAAAAGGGCTAAAGTATATAAGCTACTTCCTTGCAAGATAAGTGAACGAATCCTTTGTTTCCTTCACTTCTCATCTTCTTTCTCAAACGACCAAGGATAGCTCTGGAGCTCAGGGGGACGACCAACCTGTTCTAGGTAAGAGAACACCACCTTCTAGCTCGAATTCATGGAGGAATTCATCCTTTAAGGTTGATTTTGTGGATAGCTTACTTAGTCTTCTTGTTCTAGCCGATCAACCCTATGTTTCCTTGGAGAATTCACCTCTGACCGAGTTGTGGAAGCTCAAGGACGCCATTAAAGCTTGGAGCTTGAAGGCTTGGAGCTCTAGAATCAACTTTTAGGCGGGTTTTATAACTCTAAACTCTTGCTTTATATGCATGCTTTGTTCTTGCAAAATTTACTTGCTAGTTCTTCTTCTACCTCCCTTCTTCCTTGCGCTTTTGCAAGCAAAACAGTGGGAGAAACGACCTTTCTAGAGGTTGAAGATGAGGGGCGTGATTCCCTATGTCACTTTATCAAACGACTTTGGACCCTTTTGGTCCAAACGGTTGCAAACCGTTTGGGGTCAAACGGTTTCAAACCGTTTGCCCTCAAACGGTCTTGCAAGACCGTTTGGATTGAAACGGTCTCAAGACCGTTTGATAGGGTTGACCAAGGGACGATCGTTTGTGGGTCTTTTGATAAAATATTGAATTTCATTCCTGAAAAGAATCAAAGCTTTATTCTTAACCAATTGAGAGTTGAAGGCACTTCAACATCTAAACCCTAATCGGGTCAAAATTGCTGATTTGATATATAGATCTTGTTGAGTTTTGGGTTGAAGGACCCAAACGGTCTCAAGACCATTTGGGGGTTCCTCCAAACGGTCTCAAGACCGTTTGGGCACAACTCAAGACCGTTTGAAGGTCTAGGGCTGAGAAAATCTAATAGTTTGAAGGTCCAATTGCAAGAAGTTGATAAAATTGACAAAAATGCTGATTTTTGACCTAATTGGAGTTCAACCCTAGTCAAACCGACTTAGTTTTTGGTCAAACTTTGGGCAAACGGTCTCAAGACCATTTGGATTATGTCCAAACGACCTCAAGACCGTTTGAGCCAAGTTTGAGCCTAATTGTAGGTCAATTGATAGGTTCAACCTTGAATTGATTCACATTGTTGAACATTGATGACCATCCGATTTGAAACCCTAATTGAGTTTGATTTAATCCTAATTGGCTTTCAATTGAGGGTCAATTTGATGTCCAATTGACTAAGGCTAACCCTAATTGACTCAATTTATAAGTGGTTAACATGGCTTTGGCCAATTGAGGGCTTCAACATACATATCCATGAACATTGGTAACCTTTGAACCACTTTGGAGGTCCAAACGGTTTGAGCCCATTTGGACCAAACGGTCTCAAGACCGTTTGAGGCCAAACAGTCTCAAGACCGTTTGGGCTCAAACGATCTCAGGGTCGTTTGGTCCAATCGATCTCACAACCGTTTGAAGGTTGAAACCGTTTGAAGGTTGAAACCGTTTGGAGGTTGAAACCGTTTGAAGGTTGAAACCATTTGAAGGTTGAAACCGTTTGAAGGTTGAAACCGTTTGAAGGTTGAAACCGTTTGGAGGTTGAAACCGTTTGGAGGTTGAAACCATTTGCAGGTTGAAACCGTTTGAAGGTTGAAACTGTTTGAAGATGTACATAGTGGTTTGTACTTAATCAATTGATGATGTAATTGGTTCAATGATTATCTAATCTAAACCCTAATGGTAACCTAGGCCATTAAGGGACTAAGTGATTGATGAGTTGACCAATGATGGTGATCATGAGGTAAATTACCAAAGTACCCTTGAGGGGTTTAAAGAAGTAAAACCTTGTTCTAATCAAACCCTAATCACATGATAGTGATGTTAGGACTTATGTTAGTCAATAAGGACTTAACCCAACCTGATCTAGAGTGGTGTTATCACCATCTACTAGTGAGAGGAGAGAGAAAGTATTCTAAGAGAGAGAAAGTACCCTTTTAAGGTGGAAACTCAAGTAAGATACTTTCAATACACATGAACGTGTATGATTAGGGAATGGTCCACCTATGTGAGATCATGGAATCCCTAATTATGATGTCTAATGAATCTTAATCTTATTTAAGAGCTTTAATGTTTCTCTTACATGATGATGTAATGAGTACAATTCACCATGGGATGAATAGTAAACCCTAATATTAGGGAGATGACATGAAAGATGAATAGTAAACCCTAATTGTTGAATTGTTTACTATTATCAGTTGAATTAACCATGCAGGTTGTCATGAGATGATGGTCATATCCAGGTATGAAATACCATATTATATTCATTGAAAGCATGCCTTAAGCTTTATGAATAAGTGAATAATCTTGATGCACTGTTAGTGACATCTTTTGAGATTTATGGACTGTAAGAGCCATAAATACCATCAAGGTCATGCTTGACAGATGACTTATGATGGGATGATTGAGAACTGATGATTGAAAAGAGTTAGGCTTGCTACATTTTAGTATTCTCATATATAGCTGTTATGCTAATGTTATTGTTTGAAGAACAATGTATGATGTTAAGAATACTGAATGTACCTAACTAATCAAATGTAATGTAGAGCCCTGATCATAGATCCATAATTGTCAGAGTCTAAATGATGGTGGAACAGGTTTTCCCCAGGGAACTCCTGGATCACATACTCTTGAGTATGTGGGGTACATGGATGTGTAGAACCTTACATCCTAGTGTAGGAATTGATGTAGATTTTTTTATAGTTCGTCAAACCTTCACTAAAAGATATCCAAGGTGAGAGGATTTGATGTAGATTCTTGTAGTCCATCAAGCCTCCACCATAATGTCCAAAAGGTGAGATGTATCGCTATTCTCCCTTAAAGACACAAACACCGCATCGATGAAAGATAAACAAGAAATCTTCCGATGGCGAAGAGAGTACAGAATGCCACTGTAACTCTAAAAATAGCGAAGGACCAGTTTACCCTGGTAAGCTATTACAAAAGACGTCCCGCCAGATGTCTAACAAACAATCCTCTAACTGACTGAGGAAGATGAGGTCATAAGAATCCGACTGTTTTAATGACCTATGTATGATACTGATGTGACTTCTTAGCGATCAGTTGGAGTATGAGTGGTATGCCTCATCTCCACAGGGCATAATAATGTTTGAAAAACATAATCAACACCGTAGTATATCTGTGGAGTTAACTACAAGTTACTTGATTGATGTTACATTGAATAATGTAGATGTTCTTCATATTTTAGAAATGCTGGACTCTTATTCACTATCAAAACTGCCATTGAATACTTTGAAAGCTTTTACTGCTTAAGTTATTCTTTGTTTTGCTTATAAAGCTTCTAGTGGAGAGTTATAACTCTCGCTGGGGCAATTATGTATAATTGTCTCACCCCGTAGACTTCAACTTTTTATGTGATCATCGAAGACGGAGGAACAAGAATACAGGTGACCAATCCCAGCAACAGCAGCACCAGGAGTAGTAAATCTCAGGTGGAGATTCAGCCTGCTTATTGGTGTAGTTAGAGTCAGTCCTATGTGTCCTCTATACTCTCAGGTCTTGGAGTGTTTTGGTTATGAGTTCTTGAGAATTTTGTATCATGATGTATATAATTACTCAATAAGTAATTTGACAGAGTTGTATACAGTTTAAATCCTTTTTTTATGGAAAAGGTTTGTGGTTTCAAGCTCTTGTCTCAAAAAGTTTTAATTTCCCGTGATTTTTGTCTTCCGCTGTTTATCGATTGCTTCCGCACATGTTTAAATTGGGATTAATTCGTGGTTTGGAGATCGGAGCCCACAGTAGGAGTAGAAGGGTTCGAGATTTTCTACAAATTTGACCTATTGCGGTAGCTGAACTGATCATTTCACAACTGAATCGATCATTTTGGCCCCTGAGCCGATCGACTGGGACCTGAGCTGATCATTTGGGGATCCCAACAGATCGGTTGGTACCCTAAACTGATCGGTTCATGGTCCTAATCCAACTCAAATTGACTTTCCATGTTTGTTTCCAACTAATCTAATATTAGTCCTTATCAAAATTGAATTTGTACAAGTGAAACAAATTTATATGCAAAATAGTCTTCAAATTTTCCAAACGATCTCGGTTGGTCACGCGAACCGATCGGTTCAACAATTAATCCGACCGTTTGGTGACACATGAGCCGATCGTCTCATCCTATGATTCGATCAGTTCAACAGCCTAATCCGATCGGTTCATCACATGAGCTGATCGGTTGGAGCAGTAGACCTATGCAAATCAATCAATTGCAGTTTCAATAAATATGATACTCTAATCAACTGGTCCAACACCTTGAACACTATGATATTGAGCTATCAATTGATTGCGTTTTTAATTGAACTACTAAAATCCTTTAGTAATCAATCTAAACATCATTTGTGGATAAAACTCCTCTTCCAGATTAAATCCTATGTGTGTGTCTTGCACGTTCATTTCACGTTGGCAGTGAAAGTCCATAACATTTATGACTTCACAAGCAAAGAGCAGTGCCTAGTCACACATCAGTGCTACCCAAGTGAAATAGAAAGTTGGAGAACAACTTTCAATCCTACAATCTATGTATGGTGTTACAGTGAATGTATAATTCCTTTGTCACTAATATCTCGAATGAACTCGAGGCATGGAACAGTCATCCTGTCAACGTTCATTCACTTTATTGATCTCAGAGTATATTGGAAGAGATATGTATGATATAAATATCATATATTGATTCACACATGTGTGCACGCCTTTCTCAATCCTACTCATCAAGTGGCCATGGATATCAAACTCCCTCAGTAAGGACAAATCCCATATCTATCACTCACCCCTCAAAAGCCCCATGTGTCAAAGCCACCCAATCATCACCTTTATAACAACCCATGTTTCAACACTGCGTCTGATGATGTCAAAGTGTGCCCAATGACATGTGTTGAGTGTAGTGATTTCAGGTCAAAGAATCACACTCACCACCATCACTGTGAGAATTGACTGTGACTACCATGTCATGGTTCCTTGTGTCAAACTCACGGTGGGTCTGTCCGGTACACTTGTTCTCCAACAGGTATCTATATGTTTGGTTTGATATTTTTATATCATGACTAATGAGATTCTGTCATCAACCAACACCACAATCTAGTCTTGTGTGTCATTGCTATCTATCTACCTTCCACAATGACATCTGACTAGGGACATAATAAGAATGTACAAACTCTTAGCATCATTATGATCTCATCGTTGAGGTCCTTAACCTGAAAGCATATGTCATTGAGTATTGTCATTCTCTAGACATTCAATCTATTCTATCACTATCTCATATGACTGAACCAAAAAGAATTGGAAGCTTTCCTTTGATGTTTATCAAATCGATGTTAATGTATCCCACCAATCATCCCATGACTGGTTTTCTGGGCATACATACCAACATAGACTACATGGGACCTTTTCCTTCATCATACGGTTTCAATTACAGTCTTGTTGTGGAGTATTATGTCTCCAAGTGGGTAGAAGACATACCCACCACCACCTATGATGCTAAGGTAGTTATAAAGCTTTTTACAAAGATTATCCTCCCCAGATTTGGAGTGTCAAGAATAGTCATATGTGATGGTATATCTCACTTTTCCGAGAGGAAATTTGAATCACTTTTCCGTAGATATGGCGTTCGACACAAAGTTTCCACACCCTACCATCCACAGACATATAGTCAACTTGAAGTTTCCAACTAGCAAATTAAATAGATCCTGGAGAAAATAGTCAGGAAGTCATGAAAAGACTGGTCAGCCAAGCTAGATGATGCCCTATGGGCATATAGAACGGTGTACAAGATGTCGCTCAGTACCACACCCAATTGTCTAATATACAGGAAAGAATGTCATCTACCTTTTGAGTTGGAGCACGAGGCATTCTGGACCATTAAATGTCTCAACATGGATTTGTTGCTAGCCCGGAGAAAGAGGTTCCTTCAGCTCCAAGAACTTCAAGAACTTAGGCTTCACACCTATGAGAATGTAAGAATCTACAAGCTGAGGACAAAAGCCTGGCATGATTCTGACCTGCAGAATAAAGACGACAAGGATGGTGACAAAGCTTTGTTGTTTAAATCTTCTATTTGATCTTTTCCAGGGAAACTACAGACTAGGTGGTTCAAACCATTTGTAGTAGCGAAGATATATCTGTTAGGCATGATGGAGTTATATGATAAAGATGATCCCATAAAGGTCTTCTCTGTCAACGGACATCGAGTAAAGAGGTTGTATGAAGATGAAGTTTTCATAGGGAGATCTGAGTTACCCCTAGGCGATGTCGAAGCTGCAACTACTGAAGAAACATAGCGAGATTTGAAGATGTCAAGCTAGCGACAGAAATCATATCACTCCTTGGGAGGCTACCCAAGTTTTACTTCCCTAGAATAGGATGTTATTTCCTTTTCCTACAAAGAACATTATGAACACTCTCATTGTAATAAGGCCTGAGTTTGTGCCCACGTCATGTGTGCATACTCTCTCATTTTCTGGGCCACCGACTTAGTTTTACCGCCTTGGTGAGTAATACTAACTAAGGCCGAGGTTCACACCAAACCCATTGATGTTTTACATACCGGGTGTCTTTTAAATTTTGGTTTTTTGATCCTTGTCAAGTTCTCTTTAAGTTCTTTGATAACATGTTGGGCATGCATGATATCTTACCTTTCTTTTTCTCTACATGTCGGAGTTCTTTGATAATGTGTCGCCCAAACCATGTTGATGTGTATCGTGTGGCTACTTCTTTCAAAGTTTACCCAGTTTTGTAAAGGCCTGACGGGCAAGTAGCGCGCCCAGTCGTGTCACCCTTAAAAAGCATGTCGGGTTGCCGTGTCGCCCAACCCGTATCGACCAAATGCATATCGCGTTCCCATATATTTGAAGTTAGCCGGATTTCCTGAGATGCGTCGGGCAAGTATTTCACCCAACGGGTGTCGGTCAGATTGCACCCGTACCGCATGATGCATGTATCGCACACACTCATGTCGCATAAGGAGCACACTGGACAATGCAAATCGTGCAACACGCTCTCACCACCCAACACGTCTGCCACATGACCCACCACCTTCTCAAAAACCTCGTGAGGCAACATGATAGACGGATTTTACCTTGCTTTGGAAGATGATTCGGGTGCATGTGCGACACGTATCCCCCTTTTACATATAAACCCCGCTCACAGATGGCCATATATAGCAGCTCAATTTTAACGGTTTTGGGTTACCAAAGTTACCAAAACTTTCATTCCCGTATCACACACCCCCTTCTAGCTTAAGCTCCCGTGCTGATTTCTTACCTGACAACCTTTTGTATTGTGCTTCCAGTCTTCTTGCCCGATAAGGTAAAAACATGTGACACCCTGCATATCACGTAATCGTGTGTCGCACAGATCATATTGACCATCTTTTTTTCCACTAATCGTATCGTGTTCTTGACCGCGTCGGGCAAAACCCTTAACGTGTATCGAGTTTTCCAGCTATCGCGTCAGATCGTGTCGACTTTCCTATCGGTTAGTTTTGCATATCAATTTTTCCGCCTATGCCACTCGACACAAGTATTGCGTGACACAAAGCATCACATGCTTCTGACGGGCATGTCATCTATCATGTTTCGGTTATTTTATCGCCTTAAGATATTATCGTGCTTCCACCCGACCCACGCAACACGCGTATTGTGCAACACATTTATCACACATCTTTATCATGTAGACCTTGTTAAGCAGAGTTACCTGATACCCACGAGTGACACGCATATTGCTTAAACCATATCTCTTCTTCGATATCGACTTCATCAATGCACCGTTTTCTCTTCTACCCGATAATAGTTTATTCTGAATATCGTTTAATTAGCATATCGATTTTCTCAGTATCGGGCACTTGTGTGTCGTACACTAGGATTCCAAAAGGCCCGAATTGATATCGGTTTTCACGTGTATATCCAACCCATATCGGGAGGCACCCATTCCTTTACTAACTCCCAGTAATGGGTAAATAAAGTTTTGGTCCATTATCTCCTTTTAATTTAATTTCCTTAACTAATATTTTCAAAAAATAGCATGCACTAAGCAGACCTTTGCTCAGGTCAATAAGCAAGGCCAAAGAATCAACTTCGAGGCCACAACTAAAGCCACCACCATGCAAAAACACCCTAACCCAGTAACAACTGGGCCTTCTGAGGCTGAGAAGCAGCCCAGAGTAGAAGCAACAATAGCCCCAGCCACAGCAGCAGAACCCGAAGTTCTGGCCCACTCACTAGGCCGGTTCATGATGAGGGACAAAGAGCACCAAAGGTGCTACAATGAGTTGGCAGTAAAAGTCTACCGCCCTACTCGGTTCTACCACCAATCATCTTTTTGACAGATCGACATCTTCGACAGACTAGAAAACATTCTAGAAGATGTCGAACTCCGGAAGATCTGTTTCAGCTTCTCTGCCTCCTACATCGAGCTGACAAAGGAGTTCATATCCTCCCTCTGCCGAGTTCCAAACATGCCAGAGGAAAGCAAAAGGTACGGTGGAGCGGACAGACTGCAGAGGCATCTATACAACACAGACCACAAGATCATAGAGAGGAAGCTTAATGAGATCTTCTCCTCCAGTGAGGTTGAGTGAGAATTGGTCAAAAATGGGGCCAAAATCAACAACAATGATGGCTTTGACCTGGTTGGGATGTGGAAGAAGCTGATGGGCGAGTCCTCCTTCAATTCAGGGAGTAAGGTGACAGCGGTCCACTCCTACTTCTGGAGGATAGTCCACAAGATCGTGGCAAGCATACTATTCAGTAAATACGATACAGACAATATCTACACTTAAGAGATCCACCTCATATGGTATATACTGGAAGGAAAGCCTATCAACTAGAGGCACTTCCTGCTAAATATCCTGCACCCAATAAATGATGCCACTAAAGAATACAATATGGGAGGAGTCGTCAACCTCATCGCGACTGGACTTGGGTACCTGAAGGAGCCACTCAGCCTGTCGCGAACTAGGGACGATGACAAGATTGATATCAACTTCCTTAGGAGAGCAAACATCATCAGCAAAGAGGGTTGCCACCTCTTCTATAAGTTCGTGAGGACAAACATCCTCCTACCCCTCCAAAGCTGCGTCAACTACGATGTAGAAACACTGGTCTTCACAATGGTAGAGGTAAAAGCTCTAATTGTTGATGCAGCTTACGCTGCCACAACATCCATCGAAGAAAGGATGGCCGCCACAGGGAGGCCTGCACTGACAGAAGCTCAGTGGGACAAATCATCAACAGTCGTCCTTGACGACTCGCCAGTCGCCACCGCCGTTGAGCCAGTCACACCAATCGTCAAACCAATAGTTGCCACTTCGGTGGCCACTACTGCCACCACCAAACCATCCGCGGCAACCACAACAACGCCCGTCGTAGTCACAAAAGAAGTGGCGACCATCGGGGAGATCGTCGACACAACTGGGGCCACTACAATGGTCATTGCCTCAGAAGCCGCAACCGCGGAAGTAGTTGCTGCTTCACCGCAAACCGCAGTGATGTCGACAATAAGAGAAGCTGCATCCACACCATTGGCACGGCTGCATGCCTCTCGCAACAACAATGAGGTGTTTGTTGAGCTCTTGGAGGCGGAACTCAAGTTTGCCCAACATACCACGACACCGCCACCTACAACGCCAATGGTCGCCATGGAGGAGGAAGCCGAGAGCCGGGTGATCGATCAACATCTGTCCACTCCACCACCTTCTCCATGGCCACACAGTGAGGAGAAAGAGGCAACCACAAAGTTGCCAACACTGCACGTAGAAGCCACACCCTCACGTACTGTCCTAGTGGACTCAACCCCAACAAAAGATTCATAGTCAATAGGATACGCCGCCAACGCGAGGAGCGCTAAAAAGAGCTAAAGTCGATCAACGACAGTCCCTTCTTCATTAGGGCAAGCCTTTAACTTTGAGTTTGATGACTTGCAGGAGGTAACAAGCAACTACAGTGCTACTTTTACTTCCCTAACCTGCAAGTTTCAAGTATTCCAACAGTGGCTAGGAGAAAAAGAGTGTCAACTGCTGACTCTAGTTGGTCTCCCCAGCCAACTGGAGGCAATAAACAACACGATGCAGGCGGCGCTCCAAAGCCTAGACGTCATCAAGTAGAGGCTTGATGAGAGGGACGCCTACCACCACTCAAGGCATTCCCGGAGATCGCCTTCACTATCAGTTCCCTCCTCCCTGCCATCATCATCATCACCTTCCTCCTCTGGCTTGTCATCCTCATCCGACGCCAGTGGGCCCTCAACAATGCCTGAGGAGGAGACAACCAACAGAACTGCCAAAAGGGCCCCCACAGAAGAAGGGATCACCTGCAATGTCGACATTTCAGCCCCTCCACAACCTATAGAGCCAACTGAAGAAGAAGAAGAAGAAGAAATGGCTTACGGCCTAGCAGATTACTCCTCGGAGGGAGAAAGGGGTGATCGGTATAGCTCATTTGCTGAGAAACCCCAAGGTCAAAAACTTCGACAACAGACGCGTTTTCTGCGCCGTCTGAGATCCCAGTCTTCGAGATGGACAAATTCGATAGGTGTTCCATCAGCTATCTAACGATCTAGGACCAAAAACTGCTAAATATGGTCTGGAGGCCGCAATTAGAAGAATCTATCCTCTGGAGCAATGGATACTTCTCCATTCAATGGCGAGCACTCAAAGTGATGTTCCACTCAGAAGTCGTCATGGGGAAGATTCTGTTCAGGGTCTTGGAAGACGTCATAATAAAGAACATCGCACTCAAGATAGGTCGGCTGTCCATCTACAACGCCACTTCATCCTTAGCCAGGTGACTGCTCGTAGGGGTGGATGACACACTGTCGATGGTTGACATGCTGAAGAATGTCGAAGAGCACAACCTTGACCCGATGTTGGTCCCCTACAAGCATAGGCAGTATTGGTTTCTATGTGTGGTTGACCTCCGCTCCCACGATGTTACCCTATTCAACTATTGTAGTATTGAGGTCCCCCACTTAGAGCACACCTTCCTCTGCCCCAAGGATATCAACCTTAGGCTCCTACCTCTGCATCTCCATCGGGTCATAAAATAAGGCATCCGACGCCAAAGCGGCGTCTGGAATTTCAACGAGATCAGGGACTTCCCAGTTCAATAAGACCCAGGGAGCAAAAATAGTACCTTCATCATCTTGCACACCATAAAGCTTCTCAACATCTTCATATATATACGACAACTTTAGGATACAAATTTCTATCATCTAAGGAGCATCTACGAACTGTTGCTGATAAAAGACAAGCACTATTTCTAAGATCTTGATCTTTCAGAGGACCTAGTAGAGACAGACGTTGATTCTGATTCTAGTTCACAGTCTTCTCCACCCAGCCATCCTCCAAGAGTAGAATTCAAAGGATCCTCTGATATCTTCAGGATGGGAAAGCAGATAGAGCATTTACAAGTCTTATTCATTGTTGAAGGCACTGCTATCTTGTTTGTCATCTCCGACTCCATCATCAACAACTTTCACCATTTCACCTATAGTTCTTTATCTCAGGACCAGGTCAATCACATAATTCTACAACTTGTTGTTTCTAACACTATAGACGTCATATACGAGAAAGATAGTGCAGTAATCCCTCTCGATGATCTATGAGACATGGACAAGGATAGAGGGTGTTTAGCTATGACGGTGGCATTCGCTTACATCCCTATCCTACAAAAGAAGATTGTACAGCCCTACATCGCCCATACGATGTTGCTCAACAATCTATGCCAGGATGACAAAACAGGTTCGCACTAGCTATTCCATCTTGAAACCAAGAAGTGTCTACCGTGCATAATATTCTTCCTATGCTGCATGACAATCACTGGATGCTACTCATGATATGCACACATCCCTGTGCTGGTTTCTTCTATAGCATCTCAGACACCAGCAACGACTGGCGGACGGAATGTGCATCTACGCCAGCTACACCCCTCGAGCGACTGGCAAGAAAATACTATACAAAGATGGGGTCTCTGATACAACCTTAATGTGGGCTCGAGTCTCCAAACCACGAAATAATCACGATTTAATCATGTGTGGAAGCATTCGATAATCAGCGGAAGACAAAAATCATGAGAAATTAAAACTTTTTGAGATAAGGACTTGAAACCACAAACCTTTTCCATAGAAAAAGGATTTAACTGTATACATCACTGACAAATTACTTCTTGAGTAATTATATACAACATGATACAAAATTCCTCAAGAGTACATACGGCAAAACACTCCAAGACCTGAGAGTACAGAGGACACATAGGACTTGACTCTAACTACACCATAAAGCAGGCTGAATCTCCACCTGAGATTTACTGCTCCTGATGTTGTTGTTGCTGGGATTGGTCACCTGTGTTCTTGTTCCTCCGTCTTCGACGACCACCTAAAAAGTAGAAGTCTACGGGGTGAGCCAATTATACATAATTGCCCCAGCGAGAGTTATAACTCTCCACTAGTAGCTTTATAAGCAAAAAGGAATAACTAAAGCAATAAAAGCCTTCAAGATATTCACTAGCAGTTTGGATGATAAGCAAGAGTTCAATTCATTTATGAAACATGAAGAACATCTACACTATTCAATGTAACATCAATCAAATAACTCGTAGATAACCCTAACAGATATACTACGCTGTTGATTATGTTTATCAAACATTATTATGTCCTGTGGAGATGAGGCATACTACTCATACTCCAACTGATCGCTGAGATGTCACATCAGTATCATACATAGGTCATTAAAAGAGCCGGATTCTCATGACCTCATCTTCCTCAGTCAGTTAGAGGATTGATAGTTTAGACATCTGGCGGGATATCTTTTATTATAGCTCTCCAGGGTAAAATGGACCTTCGCTATTTCAGAGTTACAATGGCGTTCTGTACTCTCTTCGTCATCGGAAGATTTCTTGTTTATCTTTTATCGATGCGGTGTTTTTGTCTTTAAGGGAAAATAGTGATACATCTCACCTTTTAGACTTGGTGGTGGGGTTTGATGGACTACAATAATCTACATCATTCCTCTCACCTTGTAACTCTTTTAGTGAAGGTATGATGGACTACTAGAATCTACATCAAATACCTACACTAGGATGTAAGGTTCTACACATCCATGTACCCCACATACTCAAAAGTATGTGATCCAGGAGTTCCCTGAGGAAAACCTGTTTCACCATCATTTAGACTCTGACAATGATGGATCTATGATCAGGGCTCTACATTTCACTTGATTAGTTAGGTACATTCAGTATTCTTAACATCATACATTGTTCTTCAAATAATAACATTAGCATTACAGCTATATATGAGAATACAAAATGTAGCAGGCCTAACTTATCTCAATCATCAGTTATCTCATCTCAAGTCATCTGTCAAGCATGACCTTGATAGTGTTTATGGCTCTTACAGCCCATAAATCTCAATAGATGACACTTAGCAGTGCATCAATATAATTCACTTATTCATAAAGCTTAAGGCATGCTTTCAATGAATATAACATGGTATTCCATACCTGGATATGACCATCATCTCATAACAACCTGCATGGTTAATTCAACAGATAATAGTAAACAATTCAACAATTAGGGTTTACTATTCATCTTTCATGTCATCACCCTAAAATTAGGGTTTACTATTCACTCCATAGTGAATTGTACTCATTACATCATCATGTAAGAGAAACATCATCATCAAGGCACTTAAATAAGATTAAGATTCATTAGATAGCATAACTAGGGTTTCCATGACCTCACATAGGTGGATCATTCCCTAATCATGCACATTCATGTGTATTCGAAGTATCTTACTTGAGTTTCCACCTTAAAAGAATACTTTCTCTCTCTAGGATACTTTCTCTCTCTAGAATACTTTCTCTCTCCTCTCACTAGTAGATGGTGATAACACCACTCTAGATAAGGTTGAGATAAGTCTCCATTGACTAACATAAGTGAAGATATCAACATCATGTGATTAGGGTTTGATTAGAACAAGGTTTTACCCCTTTAGACCCCTCAAGGGTATTTTGGTAATTTGCCACATGATCACCATCATGGGTTAACTCACTAATCACATAGTCCCTTAATGACCTAGGTTACCATTAGGGTTTAGATTGGATCACCATTGAACTAATTATACTATCAAATGGTTAAGTACAAACCATCACCAATCTCCAAACGGTTTCAACCTTCAAATGGTTTCAACCACCCAAACGGTCTTGAGACCGTTTGGAGGTGAAGACCGTTTGGAAGGGTTGACTTCCAAACCGTTTGGAGCTTCAATCGGTTTGAAACCGTTTGATCAAATCAGCTTGAGATCGATTGGACCAAACGATCCTGAGGTCATTTGAGCCCAAATGGTCTTGAGACCATTTGGTCCAAATGGGCTCAAACAGTTTGGACCTCCAAAGTGGTTCAAAGGTTACCAATGTTCATGGAAGTGTATGTTGAAGTCCTCAATTGGTCAAAGCTATGGTAACCACTTATAAATTGAGTCAATTAGGGTTATCCTTAGCCACTTGGACATCAAATTGACCCTCAATTGCAAGACAATTAGGTTTCAATCCTTCTCAATTAGGGTTTCAAATCGGTTGGTCATCAATGTTCAACAATGTGAATCAAATCAAGGTTGAACCTATCAATTGACCTCCAATTGGGCTCAAACTTGGCCCAAACGGTCTTGAGGTCGTTTGGACATCATCCAAACGGTCTTGAGACCGTTTGCCCAAAGTTTGACCAAAATCCAAGTCGTTTTGACTAGGGTTGAAGTCCAATTAGGTCAAAATCAGCAATTTTCATCAATTTCATCAATTTCCTACAATTGGACCCTCAAACCATTAGATTAACTCAACCCTAGACCTTCAAACGGTCTTGGGTTGTGCCCAAACGGTCTTAGGACCGTTTGGAGGAATCCCCAAATGGTCTTGAGACCGTTTGGGTCCTTCAACCCAAAACTCAACAAGATCTATATGTCAAATCAGCACTTTCGACCCGATTAGGGTTTCCATGTTGAAGTACCTTCAACTCTCAATTGGTTAAGAATTAGACTTTGATTCTTTGCAGAGATGAAATTAAATATATTAGGAACAGACCCTCAAACGGTCGTCCCTTGGTCAACTCTTTCAAATGGTCTTGAGACCGTTTCAATCCAAACGGTCTTGCAAGACCGTTTGAGAGCAAACGGTTTGAAACCGTTTGAACCCAAACGGTTTGCAACCGTTTGGACCAAAAGGGTCCAAGGTCATTTGAAAAAGTAACATAGGGAATCACGCCCCTCATCTTCAACCTCTAGCAAGGTCGGTTTCCCCACTGTTTTGCTTGCAAACGTGCAAGGAAGAAGGGTGGTAGAAGGAGAATTTACCAAGTAAATTGCAAGAATTAAGCATACATATAAAGCAAGAGTTTAGAGTTATAAAACCCGCCTAAAGGTTGATCATAGAGCTTCAAGCCTTCAAGCTCCAAGCTTTAATGGCGTCCTTGAGCTTCCACAACTTGGTCAGAGGTGAATTCTCCAAGGAAACGTTGGTTTGGTCGGCTAGAACAAGAAGACTAAGTAAGCTATCCACAAAACCAACCTTAGAAAGTGAATTCCTCCATGAATTCGAGCTAGAAGGTGGGGTTCTCTTACCTAGAACAGGTTGGTCGTTCCCCTGAGCTCTAGAGCTATCCTTGTTCGTTTGAGCAAGAACAGAAGAGAATGAAGGGAAGGAAAGATCGTTCACTTATCTTGTAAAGAAGTGGCTTATATACTTTAGCCCCTTTTACACCCTAAGGACCTCACAAGATTGGAAATCACATCTAGGTCCCTCCTTGCTCAAGGGCACGTCCAAACTCATCTATCCTTATGCAAATCTCATGAAAACTCAAGATCTAAGGGTAAAGAAACCCAACTTTCAACTAGGGTACATACATGAAAGGATTCCATACCCACTTTAGGTGATTTCTATCACAAAGATCATTTTTCTCATCTGATTATTAATTGATCTGTCCCTTTCATCATTTCTACTCTAAATGATGACAAGAGACATAAAAGATGTTCTAGATGGTGAAAATTACAAGTTGGACCCCTTCAATTTGGGTAAATTGCATTTTACTCCAAATTAGGGTTTCTAAGCATGGGGATTGCTTCCACAGCTGCACCTTGGTGCTCAAGCTTGGGAAATCCCTCAAACTTTATCATAAACATCCTCATGATGTCTCAACATCAAAGGAACATCTTAACTTGTGACTTTTGCAAGTTAACCCCTTAAAATGGGTAATTTGCACATAGGTCCATGCATACAACACAATGCTACAACTTTTATACAAAAAGGAGCAAAATTTGACATTATATGTTCCTGAGGAACTTAATTACATGCCAGGGAGTTTTTCACAAGTATATAATTACATATTTAGGCAAAACTTCCAGGGTTAGGTTATAACCCAGGTCAGGGATGTTACTGTTGGCTAAATGGACATCTAAAAATCCCTTAGTTTTGATAATGACAAACATTTCATTCTTATTAATCTAACGAGCTACTTGAGTGTGCAGGATGACAAAGTAACAAGGGAAAATCCGAGAGCTTACTTAGTTATATTTTCATGCAATGTAATCAATGTTGTAAAACTTGTACAAAATATATAATGTACAAGTACTTAGAATTGCATGTAAATCAAGCGTTAGATTTTCCCTAGCTAAACACCATAGTTAGACAAGTTATCCCATTTGAATAGGATCACCTTTGCACACTCACACATATAATTAGTGCTTAAATTGAAACTTTGAAACATGATCATTCTCGGTCGACAAACTCCTCGACCGAGACACTCTCGGTCGACAATCTTCTCGACCGAGAAAGATCCAAAGTAGCCGTTAGACACAACTGACAAGTTAGTTGGCATTTGGAGATAGACGTTGCAAATCACTTGATCCAGAGAGCCTGTCGGTCGACAAAACTTCGACCGAGTAGGTATCTCGGTCGACAAATTGTCGACCGAGATGGTCTCTGACAGCAACTGCAGAATAAAGTAACTAGCCGTTACTAATGCACCCAACTTATATCTAACGGCTAGTTAAGCACTTAGAAACCCCTAGAAGTTGTCTAAAACGTCCTTAAGCATACTTAGGCCATTCCTATAAATAGGACATAGGACACTAGAATTCACTTGTTACACTTGAGAATACACTTGAGCATACTTGAGCAATCTTTTGCAAGCAATTTGAGCACTGTGATCATTGGTCTACATTCTCCTTAGCTCAATCTTGTGTCCTATAGGCTAGATTCTCCTACCCACAGCAATCACAAGTTCACACACTTGGCTAGGAGATCTATACGCTTGATCTAGGCATATCAAGCCTTGGGCTTAAAGGATAAGTTGTATTTTCCTTCTTCTTTCTTGTTCCCTTTTATTCTTTGTACTCTCCTTGATACTCCTAGGGATTGGAAGCTGCGGATTGGAGAGGGTTGACTTCTCAGGTGGAGAAGGGGACTTCAAGCTACTTCAAGAAGGATATCGCAAGGGAAGCTACTTCAGAAGGCTGGTGCAACGGGAGTTGGTGCATCTACTTCAAGGGAAGGCTGCTTCAAGGTTGGCGATTACTTCTAGGTGAAGGCTGCTTGAAGGGTTTGGGAAAAGAGATTGTATTTTATGTAAATTCCTTGCGAGGTAATAAAATAGATTTCTTTTCAAATCCCGGTTGGGTAAGCAACCGGGTAGTGGATTGACGGCTATAGTATTTGCTATAGTTGGAACCACTCTAAATCCTGTGTCTCCTTGTCCAATATTTTCATTGTGGTTGTTTGAAGTTTAAATTATTATTAAAATCTTTATAAAACTCTATTCACCCCCCCTCTAGTAGTTTTCAATTGGTATCAGAGCAAGGCTTCAAGGAACCCTAACAAGGTCTTGAAGAGATGGGTGATGGAATGCTCAACAACCTCAACATTGAAGGGACTCTTGTTGCTAGGCCGCCGGCGTTCGATGGAACAAACTACCAATACTGGAAGAGAAGGATGCAGTTCTACTTCCAAGGCGTCAACTGGGATCTATGGAGAATGGTATCTACTCATGAATTCCCTCAAAATGACTTTGCGGAATGGGATGCAAATACGGTAAAACAGGCCCAAATGAACGCAAAAGCTGTAAGCATTTTATATTGTTCTATTTCTGTTGGAGAGTTTAATAGAATATCAAATTGTGATACAGCGTATGATATTTGGCATAGATTGTCCATCACTTATGAGGGTACTGCCCAAGTTAAAAATTCCCAAATTAGCCTGCTTAAAACAAAGCTTGAACATTTTCGTATGGATCCTAGTGAATCTATTAGTGAAATGTATTCAAAATTCTCTACTATTGTTAATGGTTTAAGTGCCTTAGGAAAACCTGTCCTTGAGGAAGATCAGGTATCAAAAACCTTCGATCACTTCCTCCAAAATATAAGCCAAAGGTGACAGCCATTGCAGAAGCAAACGACCTCACTCGCCTCAAGATGGAACAACTCATTGGTAATTTAGAAGCTCATGAAGCAGATCTAGAAGAGGAAGAAAGAAGAGAACGTGAACACCAAAGTGGGAAGAAGAAGGATGTGGCTCTCAAAGCCTCAAAAGTCATCACACAAGAAAGTGAGGAGTCAAGTGAAGAAGAAGAAGAAGCCTTGATCGTCAACGGTAAGAAGTACAAAAGGTTTAAATCTAACAAAATTTCTAGTTCCCCTACTCCCAGGTGCTTTGAATGTGGGAAGAAAGGGCATCTCAAAAATGAATGTCCCAAAGCAAAGAAGGGAAAGAAAAGCTCACATAAGAAGAATGGAGAGAAAGCCTATAAAGCTGCATGGGATGAGTCAAGTGACAGTGAAAGCGGAGAGGAGAAGGTGGAATGTCTAATGGCAAGAGAAGAAAATGAAGACTCTCAAGAGGAATGGGTAGTTGACAGTGGCTGCTCCAAACATATGACCGGGAACAAGGACGCATTTCAAACTTTTGAAGAAAAGAAAAGTGGAACGGTCACCTTTGGAGACAATGGTAAGGGCAAAATCGTTGGAATAGGTAATGTTGGAACAAATTTCGAAATTAAAAATGTTCTACTTGTTGATGGACTGCATCATAACTTAATAAGTGTAAGTCAACTATGTGATAGTGGTTATGATGTGTTATTTAACAAAACCTGCTGCAAGTTATTGATAGAAAACACTACAAATGTTGTTTATGAAGGAAATAGAGTTGGAAATCTTTATATCCTTAAACCAAACTCTATGAAATCAGTAGTAGGTAAATGCTTGCTTGCAAATGAAAATACCTTACAACTATGGCATAAAAAGCTGGGACATGCTAGTTCACATACTATTAAAAAGTTAGTGAAATATGATCTTGTTCGTGGATTACCCTCTTTGTCTTTTGATCAAGTTGCAAACTGTGAACCATGCACAATGGGAAAGCAAACCAAAACATATTTTAAATCAAAACATGTACTTAGCACCAGTAGATCCTTACAATTAATTCATATGGACTTATTTGGACCAATGAGGACACAATCTATTGGTGGTAAACGATACTGTTTTGTTATTGTTGATGATTATAGTAGATATACATGGGTACATTTTATTGCAACTAAAGATGATACTATTCATGTCTTCATGCAATTTTGTTCCAAGATTGAAAATCTTTTACAACATAAAATATGTACCATTAGAAGTGATCATGGTGGCGAATTTGAAAATCATACATTTGAGACTTTTTGTACATCTCAAGGGTACACTCATAATTTTTCTGCTCCACGTACCCCACAACAAAATGGTATAGTTGAACGGAAAAATCGATCCCTACAAGAAATGGCTAGGACCATGATGCTTGAACACAACACACCTAAAACCTTTTGGGCTGAAGCTGTAAACACTGCTTGTTATGTGCTTAATAGAGTAACTGTTCACTCTCATTTGAAGAAAACTCCATATGAAATACTACACTCTAAGAAACCTAGAGTTGACTACTTTCATACTTTTGGCTCCACATGCTACATTTTAAATACCAAAGATGATAGAGACAAGTTTGATTCTAAATCACACAAAGCATTCTTCTTGGGATATTCCACTTCTAGCAAAGCCTTTAGAGTATATAACACTATCTCTAGAAAAGTTGAGGAATCCATTCATGTTTCTTTTCATGAAGAATCGAAATCTGAAAATCTAGATATCATTGATCTCACTAATCAATTCGAAAATATAACTATTCCCAATGATAGTGAGAAAATTCCTATATCCGATCCCCAAGTTGAAACACAACCTACACCTAGGCTTATCAAGGATCATCCCCAAGAACTAATTATTGGAGATCCAAATGATAAAGTCAAAACTCGGTCTTCCTTCAAAGATGTTGCAAACATGGCTTTTGTGTCTATCATTGAACCTAAGAAGATATCTGAAGCTCTTAAGGATGACTACTGGATAATAGCCATGCAAGAGGAGTTAAATCAATTCACTAAAAATGATGTATGGGATTTAGTTCCTAAACCACAAGATAAAACTATCATAGGAACTAAATGGGTTTTTAGGAATAAACTCAATGAGGCAGGAGAAGTCATAAGGAATAAAGCTCGGTTAGTAGCACAAGGATATAATCAACAAGAAGGAATAGATTTTGATGAAACATATGCACCCGTAGCTAGACTTGAAGCTATTAGGATGTTACTAGCTATTGCTGCCCATAAAAATATTAAGCTATATCAAATGGATGTCAAAAGTGCATTTCTAAATGGCATCATATAAGAAGAAGTTTATGTTGCTCAACCACCTGGCTTTGAAATACCAGAAAAAGGTGACCATGTTTATAAACTTAAAAAGGCACTTTATGGTCTAAAACAAGCCCCTAGGAATTGGTATGAACGGCTCAAGACATATCTTTTTGACAATGGCTTCTCTATTGGAAATTCAGATTCTACTTTATTCTTCAAAACATATGCATCTGATTTCCTAGTTGTGCAAATATATGTTGATGACATTATTTTTGGAGCTTCTAATGATTCATTATGCACACAATTCAGTGACATTATGCAAAAAGAATTTGAAATGAGCCTCATGGGGGAACTAACATTCTTTCTTGGTTTTCAAATTAAGCAAACACCTGCAGGAATTTTCATAAGCCAAGAAAAATATACTAAAGAACTTTTAAAACGTTTTGGGATGGATCAATGCAAACATGCTACTACTCCTATGGCTACTTCTATCAAAATTGATAAGGATGAAAATGGGGAACCTATTGATGATTCCTTATATAGAGCCATGATTGGTAGTTTGCTATACTTAACTGCTTCTCGACCGGACATTATGTTTTCCGTTGGTCTTTGTGCTCGATTTCAATCCCAACCTATGCAATCTCATTTTCTAGCGGTTAAACGAATTCTTCGATATCTAGCTGGTACTACTTGCTTTGGTTTATGGTATCCAAAAGGACAATCCTTGGATTTTAAAGCATATACTGATGCGGATTATGCTGGTTGTCGACTTGATCGCAAAAGTACTAGTGGTGGTTGTTTCTTATTAGGGAGAGCCTTAGTATCTTGGTTTAGCAAGAAACAAAATACGGTTGCCCTATCTACAACTGAAGCTGAATATATGGCAGCCGGGTCTTGTTGTGCTCAAGTACTTTATATGCAACAGGTATTAAGCGATTATGGTTTTAATCTTTCATCTACACCTATTTTTTGTGACAACACGAGCGCCATTAACTTAGCACACAATCCTATTTTACACAGCCGGGAAAAACACATTGAAATCCGTCATCACTTCATAAGGGATCACATCTCAAAGAATCATGTTTCCCTTCATCATGTTGATACGGAAAATCAATTGGCTGATATTTTTACAAAACCGCTTCCACTAGATCAATTCAACAACATTATGAAGCAACTACTTATTACTCCTTTGGAAGATGTTTTCTTTGATATCTGCGGTTCTTAAAACAAATCTGTTTACTTGTTTCATTTTGGCTTTTCAATGGACATCTCTTTCATTAGATTTGACGGGATATCTAATTAAGGGGGAGTTTTTATTAAAATGGTTATCTTTTCAATGGACATCTTTTTCATAAGATTTGACGGGATATCTAATTAAGGGGGAGTTTTTATTAAAACGGTTATCTTTTTGAAATGACAAAGGGGGAGAGATATATAAAACTATAACTTAGTATTTATGAAAAACTCAATCAATGAGTTTCATAAATATACTCTTGGCTTTACAGTGAAAGTTGCTATATTCCCAAATGAACTGGATTTCATGTTCCATAATTCATTGGGAATAATAAGCACACATTTTATAAACAAGAGGAAAAGCTACATAAGGCAATCTAAAGGTATGAAATTCATATGTTTTATATTTCCTTATTTATATTTTGGAAATGTTTGTCATCTTCAAAAAGGGGGAGATTGTTGGCTAAATGGACATCAAAAAATCCCTTGGTTTTGATAATGACAAACATTTCATTCTTATTAATCTAACAAGCTACTTGAGTGTGCAGGATGACAAAGTAACAAGGGAAAATCCGAGAGCTTACTTAGTTATATTTTCATGCAATGTAATCAATGTTGTAAAACTTGTACAAAATATATAATGTACAAGTACTTAGAATTGCATGTAAATCAAGCGTTAGATTTTCCCTAGCTAAACACCATAGTTAGACAAGTCATCCCATTTGAATAGGATCACCTTTGCACACTCACACATATAATTAGTGCTTAAATTGAAACCTTGAAACAGGATCATTCTCGGTCGACAAACTCCTCGACTGAGACACTCTCGGTCGACAATCTTCTCGATCGAGAAAGATCCAAAGTAGCCGTTAGACACAACTGACAAGTTAGTTGGCAGTTGGAGATAGACGTTGCAAATCACTTGATCCAGAGAGCCTGTCGGTCGACAAAACTTCGACCGAGTAGGTATCTCGGTCGACAAATTGTCGACCGAGATGGTCTCTGACAGCAACTGCAGAATAAAGTAACTAGCCGTTACTAATGCACCCAACTTATATCTAACGGCTAGTTAAGCACTTAGAAACCCCTAGAAGTTGTCTAGAACGTCCTTAAGCATACTTAGGCCATTCCTATAAATAGGACATAGGACACTAGAATTCACTTGTTACACTTGAGAATACACTTGAGCATACTTGAGCAATCTTTTGCAAGCAATTTGAGCACTGTGATCATTGGTCTACATTCTCCTTAGCTCAATCTCGTGTCCTATAGGCTATATTCTCCTACCCACAGCAATCACAAGTTCACACACTTGGCTAGGAGATCTATACGCTTGATCTAGGCATATCAAGCCTTGGGCATAAAGGATAAGTTGTATTTTCCTTCTTCTTTCTTGTTCCCTTTTATTCTTTGTACTCTCCTTGCTACTCCTAGGGATTGGAGGCTGCAGATTGAAGAGGGTTGACTTCTCAGGTGGAGAAGGGGACTTCAAGCTACTTCAAGAAGGATATCGCAAGGGAAGCTACTTCAGAAGGCTGGTGCAACGGGAGTTGGTGCATCTACTTCAAGGGAAGGTTGCTTCAAGGTTGGCGATTACTTCTAGGTGAAGGCTGCTTGAAGGGTTTGGGAAAAGAGATTGTATTTTATGTAAATTCCTTGCGAGGTAATAAAATAGATTTCTTTTCAAATCCCGGTTGGGTAAGCAACCGGGTAGTGGATTGACGGCTATAGTATTTGCTATAGTTGGAACCACTCTAAACCCTGTGTCTCCTTGTCCAATATTTTCATTGTGGTTGTTTGAAGTTTAAATTATTATTAAAATCTTTATAAAACTCTATTCACCCCCCCTCTAGTAGTTTTCAGTTACAAATTCTTCACCCCTTCAAAAGGATTTCGTCCCCGAAATCGATAAAGCGTATTATAAGAAAAGAGCAGGATATTTTCTTCTCATCTCATCCTCTAGTTCCCAAGTGGCTTCTTCAACACCACGGTGGTTCCAGATGACTTTCACAAGGCTTATATCCTTCTTCTTTAACTTTTTAGTTCTGTTATCGAGGATTGACACTGGTCCCTCCTCATACGTTATATCTTCATTCAATTCTACTTCCATAGGTTGTAGAACTGACTCGGTGTCTGGGTGACATTTCCTCAACATGGAAATGTGAAACACAGGGTGCAGCTTTTGCAACTCCTGAGGTAACTCTAGTCTATAGGTCACCTTTCCAACTCTTTCAACAATTGGATACGGTCCCATAAATCTAGGAGCTAACTTTCCTTTCTTCCCAAAACGAAGGACTCCTTTCCAAGGTGAGACCTTGAGATACACTTTGTCTCCAACCTGGAACTCTAGGGGTCTACGACGTTTATCGGCATATGACTTCTGCCTATCCTGTGCAGTCTTAAGTTGTTGCTGTATAACTTTAATCTTCTCTGTAGTTTGTTGCACAAGATCAGGGCCTAACAACTGGTGCTCACCAGTTTCATACCAACACAAGGGTGATCTACAACGTCTACCATATAAGGCTTCATATGGTGCCATATCAATGCTATGCTGATAGGTATTGTTATAGGAAAACTCTATCAAGCTCAGATGTAGATCCCAACTCCCGGTAAACTGGAGAACACATGCTCTCAACAGATCTTCCAAGGTCTGTATAGTCCTTTCTGACTGTCCATCAGTCTGGGGATGAAAGGCTGTACTAAACCTTAGCTTGGTGCCTAGGGCTTTGTGTAACTGTTCCCAAAAATGACTTGTAAACTGGGGACCTCTGTCAGAAACTATAGTGACAGGAACTCTGTGCAAACGCACTATCTCTTGAACATATAACTGGGATAACCTCTCACCTGAATAGGTTGTTTTGACAGGTAAGAAATGCACTGTCTTTGTCAACCTATCAACAATTACCCAAATGGAATCATGTCCTTTGTTTGTCCTGGGTAGGCCAACAACAAAGTCCATGATCACATGGTCCCACTTCCACTGTGGTATGGGTAAGGGTTGCATTGTTCCTGCAGGTTTCTGGTGCTCAACCTTGACCTGCTGACACACAGGACACCTCAGAACAAACTCAGCTACATCCTTCTTCATCCCAGGCCACCAATACATATCTTTCAAGTTTCGATACATCTTGGTGCTCCCTGGATGCATAGCATACATCGAAGAATGGGCTTCCTCCAGAACTAACTGCCTTAGGTTATCCACATCTGGCACTATCATCCTTCCATGATAGCATGCCACCTGGTCATCAGACTCATGAAAACCTTCTCGCTTCTCATCACCAAAATCAGATCTAATCTGCTGGACTGAAGCATCTACTTGTTGTGCCTCCTTTATCTGCTCTCTTAAGGTAGGTTTAATCTGCATCTCAGCTAACAAACCAGCTAACAATGATGCCTTCAACTGCACATTGTCTTGCCTTAAAGAGATAAGCATATCTCTCCTAGAGCATACTAAGGAATTTAGTTGTGCTCTATCCATGGTTGATGTTGATGATTTCCTACTCAAGGCATCTACAACCACGTTGGCCTTGCCTGGATGGTAATCAATTGTACAATCGTAGTCCTTGATTAACTCCATCCAACGACGTTGCCTCATGTTAAGCTCATGCTGAGTGAAGATGTACTTAAGGTTCTTGTGGTCTGTGAAAATCTGGAAGGTTTCTCCGTAGAGATAATGTCTCCAGATCTTCAAGGCATGGACCATAGCAGCTAACTCTAGATCATGTGTCAGATAATTCTCCTCATGTTTCTTAAGTTGTCGGGAGGCAAAAGAAATCACTTGTCTATCCTGCATCAACACACATCCAAGTCCATTCTTGGAGGCATCACAAAAGATTATATATTCCTTTCCTTGCTCAGGTAGCACAAGTACGAGTGCACTTATCAACCTCTCTTTTAATAGCTGAAAAGACTGTTGACACTTATCATTCCAAGCAAAAGGGACATCCTTCCGGGTTAACTTGGTCAAAGGTAAGGCTATAGAACTGAAATTCTTAATAAACCTTCGATAATAGCCAGCTAACCCCAAGAAACTTCTAATCTCCGTCAGTGTCTTCGGTTGTTCCCACTACAGAACAGATTCTACCTTTGCAGGGTCAACACGAATTCCCGAGGCAGATACCACATGTCCAAGGAAAGACACTTCAGATAACCAGAACTCACACTTGCTAAACTTAGCGTATAGCTTATGTTCTCTTAGCAAGGTCAAAGTCTGGTGAAGGTGCTGCTCATGCTGCTGAGCATCCTTACTATAAATCAGTATGTCATCTATGAAGACAACAACACACTGATCAAGGAAGGGTCAAAAAACTCTATTCATGAGTTCCATGAATGCAGTCGGTGCATTGGTTAGTCCAAACGACATAACTGTGAACTCATAGTGACCATATCTTGTCCTAAAGGCAGACTTGGATATGTCACTATCCTTAATACGGATTTGATGATATCCAGACCTTAAGTCTATCTTAGAGAAGACTATTGCACCACGCAACTGGTCGAAAAGATCATCAATCCTCGGCAAAGGATACTTGTTCTTTATTGTTACTTTATTGAGTTGTCTATAGTCAATGCACAACCGCATTGATCCATCTTTCTTTTTAACAAACAAAACCGGGGCACCCCAAGGTGAGGTACTCGGTCGGATGAAACCCTTCTCAAGTAACTCTTGAAGATGTTTCTTGAGTTCTGCCATTTCCGCAGGCACCATCCTATAAGGAGTCTGGGCTATGGGTTTCGTATCTGGGACCAAATTGATCTCAAAATCAATCTCTCGGGGTGGTGGTATACCAGGAAGTTCTTCGGGAAACACATCCTCGAATTCCCTGACTATAGGAACTTCAGCAGGGTTGGAACTCTTCTTGGTAACATCGACCATATGGGCTAAGAATGCATAGCATCCTTGCCTCATCAACTTATCAACAACCATAGCTGATACAAGACAGGTGGGCAGAATCTTTCTTTCACCTTGAAAGATCCATGTGTTGCTTTCATCAGCAAACACTGCCAACTTGGACTCACAATCCAAGACAACTTGATACCTTTCCAAGGTATCCATCCCTAGGATTATATCAAATCCTTGCATATCAAGTGGTATGAGATCCACATGAATGTGATGTTTAGAAAAGAAGAGTACGCAGGGAGAGCATACTTCTTGCAGAACAGCAGACCCACTCAACGGACTCTCCAACAACAACCTATCTGCCCTATGACTAGTTTTCATATTGCAGTTACGAATCACTCTTCGAGTGATGAAAGAGTGTGTAGCACCCGGGTCAATCAGAACAAATACGACACAAGATTTAGACATATCAGAATACAAAAGTTCCATCTGACCTGTCACCACTTGTGGATCAACCACTGCCTCTGGTGGGTTCATAGCATAGAACCTCACTGTAGCCTGTTGTTGAGGTGGTGCTGATGATCCAGCTTGAGACGCTTGCCCGCATCCTCGACATGTTCCTTGAGATTGCCCTCTCTGTGATCCCTGTTGTCCTTGTCTCAGAGGTTGTGTCACACTGACAGGCCTAGACCGACAATCCTTCATCAAATGTCCCACCTTACCACAGTTGTAGCAGCTTCTCTCTTGTGGTCTTTGTGGTCCGGTAGCAGACATTGATGCAGAACTCTGTGTCTCCCGAGGTGGTTGTCCTCTCCCTCTACCTCTGCTTGGAGACCACTGAGTCTGAGAACTAGATCTAGATGGTGGAGGGTTAGGTGCAGAGGATCTAGACTTCTTAAAGTCCATAGATGAAGAGCCCTGGAACTGTGGATACCTCTTCTGTGTTTGCCTCTTCTCAACCACAGATCTCTCTATCCTTCAGACTGACTCAACGAAGGTAGAGAATCTCTCTCGGTTTTCTAGGGCAGACACTGGGGTAGTCATGTCAGCATTCAACCCCCTCTCGAACCTTCTGATTCTTTCTTCTTCTCCTGAGGAGCAGAAGATTCTATTAGATAAGGAAGGAATACTAAAGATAGACTCGAATTCCTAAGTCCTATGCCTATGTAGACTCGGCAAACCTAGAGCTCTGATACCACTTAATTGTGGGCTCGAGTCTCCAAACCACGAAATAATCACGATTTAATCATGTGCGGAAGCATTCGATAATCAGCGGAAGACAAAAATCACGGGAAATTAAAACTTTTCGAGATAAGGACTTGAAACCACAAACCTTTTCCATAGAAAAAGGATTTAACTATATACATCACTGACAAATTACTTCTTGAGTAATTATATACAACATGATACAAAATTCCTCAAGAGTACATACTCAAAACACTCCAAGACCTAAGAGTACAGAGGACACATAGGACTTGACAATAACTACACCATAAAGCAGGCTGAATCTCCACCTGAGATTTATTGCTCCTGATGTTGTTGTTGCTGGGATTGGTCACCTGTGTTCTTGTTCCTCCGTCTTCGATGACCACCTAAAAAGTAGAAGTCTACGGGGTGAGACAATTATACATAATTGCCCCAGCGAGAGTTATAACTCTCCACTAGTAGCTTTATAAGCAAAAAGGAATAACTAAAGCAATAAAAGCCTTCAAGATATTCACTAGCAGTTTGGATGATAAGCAAGAGTTCAATTCATTTATGAAACATGAAGAACATCTACACTATTCAATGTAACATAAATCAAATAACTCGTAGATAACCCTTACAGATATACTACACTGTTGATTATGTTTATCAAACATTATTATGCCCTATGGAGATGAGGCATACCACTCATACTCCAACTGATCGATGAGAAGTCACATCAGTATCATACATAGGTCATTAAAAGAGCCGGATTCTCATGACCTCATCTTCCTCAGTCAGTTAGAGGATTGATAGTTTAGACATCTGGCGGGATATCTTTTATTATAGCTCTCCAGGGTAAACTGGACCTTCGCTATTTCAGAGTTACAGTGGAGTTTTGTACTCTCTTCGTCATCGGAAGATTTCTTGTTTATCTTTTATCGATGCGGTGTTTGTGTCTTTAAGGGAAAATAGTGATACATCTCACCTTTTAGACTTGATGGTGGGGTTTGATGGACTACAAGAATCAACATTATTCCTCTCACCTTGTAACTCTTTTAGTGAAGGTATGACGGACTACTAGAATCTACATCAAATACCTACACTAGGATGTAAGGTTCTACACATCCATGTACCCCACATACTCAAAAGTATGTGATCCAGGAGTTCCCTGAGGAAAACCTGTTTCACCATCATTTAGACTCTGACAATGATGGATCTATGATCAGGGCTCTACATTTCACTTGATTAGTTATGTACATTCAGTATTCTTAACATCATACATTGTTCTTCAAACAATAACATTAGCATCACAACTATATATGAGAATACAAAATGTAGCAGGCCTAACTTATCTCAATCATCAGTTATCTCATCTCAAGTCATCTGTCAAGCATGACCTTGATAGTGTTTATGGCTCTTACAGCCCATAAATCTCAATAGATGACACTTAGCAGTGCATCAATATAATTCACTTATTCATAAAGCTTAAGGCATTCTTTCAATGAATATAACATGGTATTCCATACCTGGATATGACCATCATCTCTTAACAACCTGCATGGTTAATTCAACAGATAATAGTAAACAATTCAACAATTAGGGTTTACTATTCATCTTTCATGTCATCACCCTAAAATTAGGGTTTACTATTCACTCCATAGTGAATTGTACTCATTACATCATCATGTAAGAGAAACATCATCATCAAGGCACTTAAATAATATTAAGATTCATTAGATAGCATAACTAGGGTTTCCATGACCTCACATAGGTGGATCATTCCCTAATCATGCACATTCATGTGTATTTGAAGTATCTTACTTGAGTTTCCACCTTAAAAGAGTACTTTCTCTCTCTAGGATACTTTCTCTCTCTAGAATACTTTCTCTCTCCTCTCACTAATAGATGGTGATAACACCACTCTAGATCAGGTTGAGATAAGTCTCCATTGACTAACATAAGCCAAGATATCAACATCATGTGATTAGGGTTTGATTAGAACAAGGTTTTACCCCTTTAGACCCCTCAAGGGTATTTTGGTAATTTTCCACATGATCACCATCATGGGTTAACTCACTAATCACATAGTCCCTTAATGACCTAGGTTACCATTAGGGTTTAGATTGGATCACCATTGAACTAATTATACCATCAAATGGTTAAGTATAAACCATCACCAATCTCCGAACGGTTTCAACCTTCAAACGGTTTCAACCACCCAAACGGTCTTGAGACCGTTTGGATCCAAATGGTCTTGAGACCATTTGGAGGTGAAGACCGTTTGGAAGGGTTGACTTCCAAACCGTTTGGAGCTTCAATCGGTTTGAAACCGTTTGATCAAATCAGCTTGAGATCGATTGGACCAAACGATCCTGAGGTCGTTTGAGCCCAAACGGTCTTGAGACCGTTTGGCCCCAAACGGTCTTGAGACCCTTTGGTCTCAAACGGTCTTGAGACCGTTTGGATCCAAACGGTCTTGAGACCGTTTGGTCCAAATGGGCTCAAACCGTTTGGACCTCCAAAGTGGTTCAAAGGTTACCAATGTTCATGGAAGTGTATGTTGAAGCCCTCAATTGGTCAAAGCTATGGTAACCACTTATAAATTGAGTCAATTAGAGTTAGCCTTATCCAGTTGGACATCAAATTGACCCTCAATTGCAAGCCAATTAGGGTTCAATCCTTCTCAATTAGGGTTTCAAATCGGTTGGTCATCAATGTTCAACAATGTGAATCAAATCAAGGTTGAACCTATCAATTGACCTCCAATTGGGCTCAAACTTGGCCCAAGCGGTCTTGAGGTCGTTTGGACATCATCCAAACGGTCTTGAGACCGTTTTCCCAAAGTTTGACCAAAATCCAAGTCGTTTTGACTAGGGTTGAAGTCCAATTAGGTCAAAATCAGCAATTTTCATCAATTTCATCAATTTCCTACAATTGGACCCTCAAACCATTAGATTAACTCAACCATAGACCTTCAAACGGTCTTGGGTTGTGCCCAAACGGTCTTAGGACCGTTTGGAGGACTCCCCAAACGGTCTTGAGACCGTTTGGGTCCTTCAACCCAAAAGTCAACAAGATCTATATGTCAAATCAGCACTTTTGACCCGATTAGGGTTTCCATGTTGAAGTACCTTCAACTCTCAATTGGTTAAGAATTAGACTTTGATTCTTTGCAGAGATGAAATTCAATATATTAGGAACAGACCCTCAAATGTTAGTCCCTTGGTCAACTCGTTCAAATGGTCTTGAGACCATTTCAATCCAAATGGTCTTGCAAGACCGTTTGAGAGCAAACGGTTTGAAACCGTTTGAACCCAAACGGTTTGCAACCGTTTGGACCAAAAGGGTCCAAGGTCGTTTGAAAAAGTAACATAGGGAATCACGCCCCTCATCTTCAACCTCTAGCAAGGTCAGTTTCCCCACTGTTTTGCTTGCAAACGTGCAAGGAAGAAGGGTGGTAGAAGGAGAATTTACCAAGTAAATTGCAAGAATTAAGCATACATATAAAGCAAGAGTTTAGAGTTATAAAACCCGCCTAAAGGTTGATCCTAGAGCTTCAAGCCTTCAAGCTCCAAGCTTTAATGGCGTCCTTGAGCTTCCACAACTTGGTCAGAGGTGAATTCTCCAAGGAAACGTTGGTTTGGTCGGCTAGAACAAGAAGACTAAGTAAGCTATCCACAAAACCAACCTTAGAAAGTGAATTCCTCCATGAATTCGAGCTAGAAGGTGGGGTTCTCTTACCTAGAATAGGTTGGTCGTTCCCCTGAGCTCCAGAGCTATCCTTGTTCGTTTGAGCAAGAAGAGAAGAGAATGAAGGGAAGGAAAGATCGTTCACTTATCTTGTAAAGAAGTGGCTTATATACTTTAGCCCCTTTTACACCCTAAGGACCTCACAAGATTGGAAATCACATCTAGGTCCCTACTTGCTCAAGGGCACGTACAAACTCATCTATCCTTATGCAAATCTCATGAAAACTCAAGATCTAATGGTAAAGAAACCCAACTTTCAACTAGGGTACATACATGAAAGGATTCCATACCCACTTTAGGTGATTTCTATCACAAAGATCATTTTTCTCATCTGATTATTAATTGATGTGTCCCTTTCATCATTTCTACTCTAAATGATGACAAGAGACATAAAAGATGTTCTAGATGGTGAAAATTACAAGTTGGACCCCTTCAATTTGGGTAAATTGCATTTTACTCCAAATTAGGGTTTCTAAGCATGGGGATTGCTTCCACAGCTGCACCTTGGTGCTCAAGCTTGGGAAATCCCTCAAACTTTATCATAAACATCCTCATGATGTCTCAACATCAAAGGAACATCTTAACTTGTGACTTTTGCAAGTTAACCCCTTAAACTGGGTAACTTGCACATAGGTCCCTGCATACAACACAATGCTACAACTTTTATACAAAAAGGAGCAAAATTTGAAATTATATGTTCCTGAGGAACTTAATTACATGCCAGGGAGTTTTTCAAAAGTATATAATTACATATTTAGGCAAAACTTCCAGGGTTAGGTTATAACCCTGGTCAGGGATGTTACACTTAACTTGAAGATCCAGCGACAACTTGACATGATCTCCAATTTTTCCACTATATTCAACAAAAAATACCTCTATCAAATGACTATAGAGTATACGTGCTACATTGGATATACAACATAGTCGCCTTGAGGAAAATGCCAAAGAATCTCCATGACCTCGAATACCATATCCAACGAGGAGAATATATCATGGAGCTTTTATCTGTTGATGGCGCACACACCCACTAAACCCTCATTGATCTATGCATACCCTTTCTTATTTATCTCACTACTCTGGGACAGAGTGTGGGGTATGTTTGGGGGGGGGGCTCCATAATATCAGTGAGGGAGGTACTCTATAATTTTCTCATTCTTTCCCTTTCCTCCCCCCACCATACTTTGTGTATACATGCATACAAATGTTTGATAGAAAGCAATACATACACATTATATACACAATTGCCTGTTGCTCAAAATTGTAAAATTACTTTATCGTAAATATTTGGTACAACTTCTTTCAGCTTGTTCTCTTCGTATCTAAGGTGGTGGACATTTCTGCTATGCTCTCTTAAAAATGTAGTCTTAAATGACAAAGGCTATAACTTTTCTACAACAATTTTGAAAAATAATCTTATTCCGGCTAAGAGATGTGCATGTGAAGAAAAAAGCTGCCCAAACAACAAACCCCCTTTTTTCCCTACCCATCAAAACCCCAAAAAAGAGAGGAAAGCCTTATGAGAGCGAATAAAAGCATGACTGTTGTGCCCAAAAAAAAACACACTTGTCTTCCCAAAAGTATCCATCTTTAGGCATGGTAGATCTAGGGCAGTGGCACATCAGATGTGAAATCACTGCTCTAAAGTCAACTGACTTGGATTGCATGGACCACTTACATGTTAATAGACCCATACCTGGATGGATCAATGGGAAATAAGAATAACCCAAAAGCCTTAAGCCTTCCCAAAAACCCCACCTTGCACTTCCAAGATTCAAGTCGTTTGGTGCGTAAGCTGACTTCAAAATCATGCACCAAAGTCTCACAAAAGTTGGGGAGAATTCTTTTATTTAAATAAGGCAAGAGAAATAAAGTCAACTATTCATGGTCAGACGTAATTTTCCTCAAGACGTCCCAAAAATCCACTCAACCTTTGGTCCGAAGACTACGCCTAGTTTTGAAAGGTATGACAAACAAAGTTTTAAAATAAGTACATATTGACTGAGGACAATCAAAATGTTAAGTTTGGGGGAGTTGTTCACACCCATTTTATGGCTGCAAGAGCTTATATTTTACTATCAAAATAGCCTCCAAACCTAACTTCCACTCCATTTTATCTTATTTTGTTAAAAAGAAATAATCCCCACTATGCTCCAGATAACATTTCCTATCTTTTGTAGAGTTTCTTTTATTTTTCCACAAAAAGAGTGTTAATGGGCCCTTTAGGCCCATCAGCAATGAAGCACCCATCCCGGACCGGTAGCACGCAAGGAGACGCACCCCTTTACCCGTTATGGTCGCTTCTTGATACGACAACAACCAGACATGGGTGTGTCGTGCGGGAGTCTTGACCATTGCAGCTCTTTACCCAACTTATGAATGCATGTTCATCTGGGCTCAATCAAATCGTTTGGCCCAATTTTGCTTACATTTTTGCGCTTATCGACCATATCTTCTAACATTTGATTTGTTTTGGTTTAATCAGATTTTCCCCTATTTTTATTGAATTTTTGCACCTTTTTTTGCAGGTCAAATCGGTTCCATTTATCTTTTTTGGGATTTTGTTAGTGCTGGGTCAACATGGTCAAGGGCCTCCTATGGCTAGCTCCCTTCTTTTCCATCCCAGGGCTGACCTTTGTATTTTCTCTAGCCACTGGGCTCCCACCTCCATCTTGATCATGATCAACCCTAAACAACCGTGGTTGCCTTTCCAACAAAGAAAACTACAACCCTCCATCGATCGCGGTTTCACCTTACTCCTCCAGCGGTCATGCCAAACACCTGCATTGCGACCTCCCTTTTAGTGAATTGCAACCAACCTCGAACCGCGATAAAAAATTCTCCTGATCGCGACCGTGATCCCAAGTAACCGCGACCACCTTCTGCTACCCAACACCGTGACCGCGGTAAAACCAAGCCCGCGATCTTGCAACTTTAACCTAGCAGCACCGGCAGCCTGCTTCGGAGATCAAGCCGCTCACGACCTCTGCCTCCACTCTCCATCGCAACTCACCATCACTGCGGGAAAATCAAGCAACGCAACTGCGACCCTCATAATCACGACCTTCGCGCCTCCACCCCTGCAACAGTTAAATCGTGACTTGGGCCCATACAAAAGACCGCGACCTGGTCCTTATTAACAATCGTGACCTTCCTCAACTCCACCAACGTAGACACCTGTCCGAGGTCCTGATCCATCCGCCTGTGGTGTGCTCTCCTCTCAATCGCGATCTGTCCAAGATCGTGACATGTGGCTAATCGAGGTTAAAACTACTCTCTTCCTGCGGTTGACAGATATGCACCTCGACCTGCACTCCAGCTGCACTTCCAAGATAGCAATCATACCCACCATGCACGCGGTCTGCCCCCTTCCTTCTCCCTCTGCTTGGCCCACGGTTCCAGTACAACTACCACACACAGCCAGGAAATCGCGACCAAGGGAGCACAAAGAAGAACCGTGATCAGCTGCATACCAAACTAAAAGATCGCAACCGTGCATCTCACTACCGCAACTAGATGAAAAAGCCACGACAACGGTTGCAGCAGCGGAAAAAATCACGGTCGTGCAAGTTCAAAAAAAAAAGTCACGACCGCCGCATCCAAAAAGCCGCGACCTGCTGCAAATTACCAAGGTCATGAATCTAAGTTGGTGCCAACCTGCCTATAAATAGAACACGACTCCAGAAGTCAAATGATCATCTGGAGGCACCGATAGGCTACAGGTCTGCCCTGAGCCTAGGGAGACGATCCCCACAGCCAAGAGCCGGCCTCTGTGGTCGTTTTATGCCCCATTCACCCAGATCTAGAGTGTGAACTCTAGATCTGCAAGCCACTTCATCCAGATCTAGATCCAGATCCAGATCTGCTGCATCTACAACGTTTCTACGCTGCCATCTCATCCACGAGCTGCTCCTCCTACTATGAGTGAGGACTACGAGAAGAAAGAGAAGGTGGAGAGAGAAGATCTGCCCCGTCCGTCGTGGTGTTCTTCCCTCCTTGTCCAGATCTACCCCGACGTTGTATAGAAGATTGTTTCTCCACCGAGTTGCGATCATCTTCTTCACCATGCTCATGGCAGCATCTTTTCTCTCTCTCATTTTTCTTGTTTCTCTCACCATGAGCGAGTAGTTTCTTTTTGCTGGGGTGCGAGGACTAGCCCCGCTACCCATGCTTTCATGTCCTTTTTGTTAAACATTCCATGGCATGTATATAATATTTCATTTCGCTGTTAATCATCGATGTGTGCTTGTGGATTGATCACCTTCTTGCATTTATTTTGTTCGTTTCCTATATTGCGAGAACTTCAATGCATAGGTTTTGAATGTCAATTAATGTGGTTGACTCCGATAGAATGGGATCCCTTGAGATCGTAAGTGTATGATCTGTGAGGGGATGAGTCATATAGCCCATGGTGACGCTTTTGTGTACCTGACACCTATTTACGGGGCCCACAACTTCATTTGGATTTCTATATCTTCGGAGCCGTAAGTATGTGATCTAAATGGTGATGAGACATTTGATACGTAAGGTGATGTTTATGTGAACCTGATGCCTGTATGGGGGGGGGGTTTGCAGCAGCTCTATTTGAATAGTTATATATTGCCTAGATGTTCGATTGGATGTGATTGCATGTTTAGTGGTGGTGAAACCCGGGACCATCCCAGCGATTCCCATCATAAATCTTTAATCAACTTTTAATCCAACTTTTACTTTCCTCACATTTAGTTTAATTCATCTCAAATCAACCAACCTTTATTCTAAATATTAGTCTCGATCCAACTAGATTCGACTAGCAAAAGATTCTTAAAAACGTTGTCCCTTGGATTTCGATCCTCAACTATACTTCGATAAGACCCGTCCGCTTGCGGGTGGTATTATTGCACAAGGTTTTGGTTAAGAACTCAGGGATTTCAACCCTGAGTGAGTTTGTTAGTGCGATAATTGACCACGTCAAATTCGGACGCCGTTACCAGGGACAATGGAATCATCTAATTAAATCTAGTTCTTTTGAGACTAATCTAGGATTTTCTTTTAATTTTGATACTATCGATCATATATACTTGAATTTGGTTCTATCCGTCCATCTTACTAGTGAAAGATCTTTCCCTCCTAGGTACCCACAAAGTCTAGTATATACGCCGCTCAGACTGTCCCAGACTCTCTGCTAGCTTTGACCTTGAGATAGACAAAACCTTTTGTTGACAGTACAGAGAGAACCAAGCAAGGATGGCACAAGAGGAGGAAATTGCCCGAAGGGTAGATCAAGCCCTTAATGCGCAAAGAGAGAGGCTTATGCAAGAAGCCCGAGTTGTTGTTCAAGAGGAAATCCAAGCAGCCCAAGCAGCAACTCAACAAGATGATTTACAAAAGGACCTTAGAGAATTCTCGATCCCTAAAGATGCAAACGTTCATCACCCAGTTCAACCTCCTCCCATCAATGCTCCTAATTTTGAGATACGGGCACATTGGATCACCTTGCTTCAGAATAGCCCTTTCTATGATAAGAAAGGAGAAGATAGTCACAAATATCTTCTGAGGTTCACAGATGATCCATCAGAATCCATCTCTTTAAATACTTTTTTGTTGATAGAGCTATGAGTTGGTATAACTCATTGCAATGTGAACCCATCACCACTTGGGAATAACTTCAAAATGTCTTTCTAGAAAAAATTTATCCTCCTTCTCTCACCTATGAAATTAGGGGCAGAATAACACAGTTCACTCAAGTTCCTGGAGAATCCCTTACTGAAACATGGGAAAAAAACAAAGAGCTTCTACGCAAGTGTCCACATCATGGCATTCCAAAGAATCAACTCATTGAAATCTTTTATAGAGGTGTGGACGATGATATCAAGAGGTTTTTGGATTCCTCATCTGGAGGAAACTTCATGCGTCAGAGTTATGACAGCGCGTGGAAGGTTGTCACCCTTGGAGCTAAAAACCAAGCCAATTGGGGTAGACCTGTAGGCAAAGGAGTTCTAAAAGCTATGGATGAAGCAACACCTGAGTACAAGTCTATCACTGAATCTCTCAAGCTCCTAGTTGCCAAGAAAGACCATCCAGAATCATCTCTTACAGCTTATGAAAGAAGACATTCACTCCCACAACCACAAGTACAGATCAAGTCAGCTTCACTATTCTGTGAAGCATGTAAAGGCACTGATCATTCTACTCTAGCCTGTAACATTCTCTATGATGTTGTTCTGGGCAATACTTGTGCCCAAGGAGATAATGGTCAAATGGAAAATCTGAATGTTGTCAACACCATCCCTGGTCAGTGGTACTATAATACGAATCAGAATAGGAACCATCTAGGTTTTCAATATGGAAATCCTTATGGAGTGGAAAACTCACGACAACTTGGTTCAAATATTCAACAACAAGGCCCGCCAGGATTCCAGTATAACCAACAACCAAATTTTGGGAATCAAGGGAACTTTAGAGGAAAGTACCAGAATAGAAACTACAACAATTATTAGAACAATTCTCAATTTTAGAACCCCAACCAAGTCCCCTATCAACAGCAACAACAAGGGCAACAAGCCGATCCCATATCTCCTGATGAAAAATTGTCAGCTATTCAGAAGATGTTGCAGTAGCAGCAGAATATGATAGCTAACCAACAAGCCCCTCAGAAGGCTATTGAATCTCAACTAGCCCAACTTGCAGCTAGCATGAAGCCACCTGCTGGAGCCTTTGTTGGCTAACCAGAGAACAATCCTAAGCACACAGAGTAATTGAAGGTTGTCACCACCAGGTCTGGAAAAGACTATTCTGATCCTTCTGTCAAGGCACCTATGGTTATTACAGATGAGGATGACTCTGAGGCTATCCAAGACTCTACAACATATGAGTCTCAACCAAAAGAGCCAGCGACTAATGATAAGACGAACAAGGAAGGTTCTGAAAAATCAACTGCTGCAGAAAAAGGAACACCGGAGCCAGATGTGCCAGTATACAAGCCTCATCCTCCTTTCCCCACTCGTTTGAAGCAGACAAAGCTTGATACTCGATTCAATAAGTTCAAGGAAGCTATGAAGAAGCTTCATGTTGATATACCCTTTCTAGATGTGTTGGCCAAGATACCAGCTTGGACTAAGTACTTAAAGTCTCTCCTCACAAGGAAGTATATAAGTGAAGAATACGAGACAGATAAGCTAGCAACAACCACTTGTGATATCATCCAAAGATAGATACCCAAGAAGTAGAAAGATTCGGGATCCTTTGGGATTTGAGGCCATAACGGTGACTCTTCATGTAAGAAGGGATTGGCCGATCTCGGTGCTAGCATCTCTATCATGCCACTTAGCCTTTGCAAGAGGCTAGGGTTTTTAGAACTTCTCCCAACTGGAATGACCATACAACTTGCAGATAACTCAATGACTCTTCCCTTGGGAATCATTGAAGATGTCCATGTCAAGGTTGGAAAAGACTCTTATGTCCCATGTGACTTTGTCATCATGGACATAAAGGAAGATGCCAAATACCCTCTTATCTTTGGCTATCTGTTCCTCGCCACTACAAGAGCTTTGATTGATGTTGAAGCAGGGACCTTGCTGCTCAGACTAGGTAAAGAAACCCTCGAGTTCAAAGTTTTTGGAAGCATGCGAAGACCGAGCATGCATGAAGAAGTTTATTTGATCGACTGCATTGAGAAAATGTCACTCCTCACACATGAGGAATATGAACAAGACGATCCTTTAGAAGTGGCTCTAACAAACCCATCTGCTGATGATTCCATCAGCGAACAAGTTAAGGATTGTATCCTGCACCTCGACTTTGTAGAAGAAGATCCTGAAGCTAGGTTCGAGGAACACAAGGATGTGAATGTAACTGAAGAGCCATGTGATAAGCTAGAAGCCCCTGAAATGAAGCCCCTGCCCTGAGGGACTGAAGTATGTGTTTTTGGATGATCTCAAAGTTTGTCCAGTTATTATAAATTTCGATCTAACGACCGAACAAGAAGATAAACTCCTGAAAGAATTAAAGGAAAGAAAGAAAGCTATCAGATACAAGATGAGTGATCTCACCGGGGTCAGTCAAGCGCTTTGCATGCACAAAATACCTATGGTGGAAGACCACAAGTCGACTATTGAGCGTCAATGGAAGTTGAATCCTAATATGAAGGAAATAGTCCGCTGTGAAGTTATCAAGTTGCTCACTACTGGAATCATCTATCTGATATCTGACTCACCTTGGGTGAGTCCTGTACATGTTGTTCCAAAGAAAGGTGGCACTACTGTGATACGGAACGAAGATAATGAACTCATCCCCACTCGAATAGTAACCGGGTGGAGGATGTGCATCGACTACAGGAAGCTGAACAAGGCCACACACAAGGATCATTTCTCGATTCCTTTCCTAGATCAAGTCTTAGAGCAATTGACTCACGAGGAATATTTTTGCTATCTCGATGGTTACTCTGGATTTTATCAAATTCCTATACATCTAGATGACCAAGAGAAAACTACTTTTACTTGCCCCTTTGGAACATACACCTTTAGAAGGATGCCATTCGGGCTCGGCAATGCGCCTGCAACCTTCCAACGCTGCATGGAAGCCATATTTGTTGGTTAAACCGAAACCATTATGGAAGTTTTTATGGATGATTTCTCTGTATATTTGGATTCCTATGATTTTTGCCTCAAGCACCTCTCCCTCGTCCTCAAACGATGTGAAGAAGAACATCTAGTGCTGAATTAAGAGAAGTGTCACTTTATGGTAAAAGAAGGCATTGTCCTTGGCCATAGGGCCAGCAATCGAGGAATCGAAGTAGACAAAGAAAAGGTTGAAGTAATTTATAAACTCACTATCCCAACCAATGTAAGAGAAGTCTGTGCATTCCTTGGTCATGCGGGATTCTATAGTAGGTTTATCAAGGATTTCTCCAAGATAACCAAGCCCATGACAAACTTGTTGCTGAAGGACGCTGACTTCTATTTTGATGAAGAATGTACCAAGAGTTTCAACAATCTAAAGCATGCCCTTACAACAACACCCATCATTCAAGCCCCATATTGGGATCACCCATTTGAAATTATGTGTGATGCCAGTGATTATGCAGTGGGTGTCATTCTGGGCCAATGTATAGAGAAGAAACATCATCCCATCTATTATGCATCGAAGATCCTTTTCAAAGCTCAGAGGAACTATGCAACTACTAAGAAGGAACTCCTAGCAGTCATATATGCCTTTAATAAGTTTAGGTCCTAGCTCATTGGTTTGAAAGTCATTGTCTACACAGATTATGTTGCTATTCGTTACCTCCTAAAAAAGAAAGATGCAAAAACAAAGCTAATAAGATGGATTCTCTTATTACAATAATTTGATCTTGATATTGGAGATAAGAGAGGCACATAAAATGTTGTAGCAGACCACTTAAGTCGTATCCACACTCAGGAAGCTGAGAAGATCCCAATTAATGACTCTCTTCCAGATGACCATCTCATGAAAGTCTTAGAAGCTACCCATGGTACTCAGACGATGTGAACTACCTTGTCGCTGGCATCATCCACCCCGAATGTACCGGCAATGCATTGAAGAAATTCATGCATGATCTGAGACAATATCACTGGGATGAGCCATACCTCTTTAAGCTCTGTACTGATGGTCTCTACAGATGTTGTATAGCTGAGGAAGAAGCTCGTCTTATTTTAGAACAATGCCACTCAGGCCCAGTTGGAGGCCAAATGAGTTCTAAGAAAACTGCTTTGAAGGTTTTGCAATGTGGTTTCTTTTGGCCAACTGTATCTAGAGATGCCTACAATTTTGTTTTGTCATGCGAAAGGAATTAGAGGATGGGTAACATAACGAAAGGAGATGAGATGCCACTTAAGCTATGGCAAGAAGTTGAGATTTTTGATGTTTGGGGAGTGGACTACATGGGTCCATTCCCATCCTCACATGGATTTTCCTACATCCTAGTCGCGGTTGATTATGTCTCCAAATGGGTAGAGGCAATACCAACGGTTACTAGAGATTCAAAACCCATCATTAAAATGTTCAAAGATATCAATTTTCCCCATTTTGGAGTTCCACACACTATGATCTCCAATGGAGGTTCTCATTTTTTTGAAGGAAGCTTTGAAGCTCTATTAAGGAAATATGGTGTTACGCACAAGGTAGCCTCCCCCTACCACTCACAAACAAGTGGGCAGGTAGAGGTTTCGAACCATCAACTCAAAGCTATCCTGGAAAAGATAGTGGGACGCAATCGAAAGGATTGGTCAGTGAAAATCAATGACGCTTTATGGGCCTACCAAACCACGTCCAAAACCCCTCTTGGAACAACACCCTTATGACTCATCAATGGAAAATCATGTCACCTGCCCATAAAACTGGAACATAAAGCATGGTGGGCAATTAAACAGTTGAATTTTGGCATTAAGAAAGATGGCGAAGCTAGGATTCTGTAACTTTAGGAGCTAGATGAACTCAGGATGATAGCTTATGAGAATGCTAGAATCTATAAAGAACGCACAAAGTTATGGCACGATGGTCATTTGAAAAGGAAAGACATTCAAGTAGGAGACCAAGTTCTCCTATATAACTCGAGACTAAAATTACTCCCTAGGAAACTCCGATCTTGATGATTTGGGCCATACATTGTCAAGAGTATCTATCCATGGTGCTTTTACGGTATGGAGTGAGAAGTCAGGTGATTTTGTGGCGAATGGCCAACGCTTGAAGAGATATTTCACCACAGCTGACACTAGCACTGATGAATTGATGAATCTGTCCAAAGAAACATATCTACCAGAAAACTAAAAAGATCACGTCGAGCCATCGACGTTAAATAAAGGCGCTTGTCGGGAGGCAACCCGATAAATATATTTGTTTTCACTTTCAATTTTGAATTAGAATTTTTCTTTAATTTTGTTGCTACTTTTTAGGAAATTTTGCATCTAGTAGACAATGCATCACAAAATGCAATCTTAAGTTCTGATAGTTTCCATTTTTGAAATTTTAGATGGAGGATGCGTCGCCGAAAGGAATGCAACCACATCTGGTGGGCCAACCGACATGATTTTTCCCTTCCATCTCGGATTTAGAGTTTGATCAAGACGAGCAAATTTCTAAGTTTGGGGTGGAGGATGGGTGCTATGTACTTTACTTTCCACCCTCTCCTATCCATTTCAGACTTAAGATTTCATCGTTGAAATTTTGTTGCAATTTGAGCAAATTTTTCAAAAATTTTGAAAATTTTTGAAGTTTTCAAAGTAGTTTGTATAGAAACTTGATGCGGTTTTGACGCCTTTGTTTCAATCAAAGCCATTACCTAGCCAGCTATCCTATTTTTTTCATGCAGTTTTGAATCATTATACCCTCCTTATCCAAAGCAAAGCCTCAAGGGGAACAAACTCTGAAACTAGCCAATGGTTAGAAACCACCGTGTGAAGCTTATGAATCCTAACATCATGATCAATAGATATGGCAAGTATCTATCGAACTGAGAGGGATCAAACATGTTGTGCTTCATAATTGACTAGTGTAACTATAGCATGGAATCTCCACCGGATCCACATCAAGTCATTGTTTGAGCGGAGTATGATAAGGATGCCAACTCGGTGCACTGAATTGTAAATCAAGTTGCATTCTGATCTAAACTCTCTTCTATAATCTTCATACCCCTCCGTTCATCAAAAATAAACAAAAATATCCAATATTGTGCCAAACCCTATGTTTGGGGCATCACACCCTCTCTTTACGCTTCTTCCATACCCCTAGCAATGTAATATAGGGGTGTACCACCAAGAAAAGATGCCAAAGTACACACAAAAAGAAATGCTATCTCGGGTCGAATAGAGGAGAGATTCGCACATAAAAAATGCAATCAATGAAATTGCAATGATATAATAAAAATCTCGAGTCAAATAGAGGAGAGATTTATTTCTTCCTTCCATACCACCCTTCACTCCCTTTTCCACCTAAAGGCACAATGAATGCCTTCCTGATCCTAAAAAACACTAGTGTCAAATCAGGTGCACACTTGTTGTTAGTGGGTATCTCTAGACTCCTACAAAGCTCTTATACATACTTGATGTTGGAAAAAGTGGAGAGGAAGTGATGTTGGGAAACGAACTCAGGGACGAAGATATGGTAAGATGTGTTCAGTAGTCTCAGGAAGTTGAGATGCTTAGTCATACCGAGCTGAAAAGAAACAATCGTGATGCAAAGATGAGGCAATCACACAAGTTGAAAGTATCCATTTGGTGATTGTTTCAGATTTTGTGTTACTCGAGGACGAGCAACGTTTAAGTTTGGGATATTTTGATGAATGCATGTTCATCTGGGCTCAATCACCTCGTTTGGCCCAATTTTGGTTACATTTTCGCGCTTATCGACCATATCTTCTAACATTTAATTTGTTTTGGTTTAATTGAATTTATCCCTATTTTTATTGAATTTTTGCACTTTTTTTTGCAGGTCAAATCGGGTCCATTTATCTATTTTGGGAATTGCTTGGTGCTGGGTCAACGTGGTCAAGGGCCTGCTATGTCCAGCTCCTTTCTTTTCCCTCCTACAGCCGACCTTTGCTTTCTCTCCAACTGCTGGGCCCCCACCTCCATCTTAATTGCAATCAACCCTAAATAACTGTGGTTGCCTTTCCAACAAAGAAGACCGCGACCCTCCATTGATCGTGATTTCACCTTGCTCCTCCATTGGTCACACCAACCACCTACATCGCGACCACCCTTTCAGTGAATCGCGACTAGCCTCGAACCACGACCGCAATTTCTCCTGATCACGACTGTGATCCCAAGTAACCGCGACCACCTTCTGCTACCCAACACTGCGACCGCAGAAAAACCAAGCCCACGATCTTACAACTTTATCTAGCAGCACCCGCAGCCTGCTCCAGAGATCAATCCGCACATGACCTCTCCCTCCGCTCTCCATCGCGACTCACCATCACCTCGGGCAGATCAAGCAACACAATTGCGACCCTCATAATCGCGACCTTCGCGCCGCCACCTCTGCAACAGTGAAACCGCGACCTGGGGCCATACAAAAGATCGCGACCTGGTCCTTGTTAACAATCATGACCTTCCTCGACTCACAAACCGTAAACACCTATCTGAGGTCTTGATCCATCCGCCTATGGTCTGCTCTCCTCTAGATCACGATCAGTCCAAGATCACAACCTGCGGCTAATTGAGGTTATAACCACACTTCGCACGCAGTTGAACAGAGACGCACCTCAACCTGCACTCTAGTTGCACTTCTGAGATCGCGATCATACCCACCATGCTTGCGGTCTGCCCCCTTCCTTCTCCCTCTGCTTGGCCCGCGGTTCCAATACAACTACCACGCAGAGCTAGGAAATCGCGACCAAGGGAGCACATACAAGAACCGCGATCAGCTGCATACCAAACCAAAAGATCGTGACCGTGCATCTCACTACCGCGACCAGATGAAAAAGCCATGACCACGGTTGCAGCAGCAGCAAAAATCACAACCGTGTTAGTTCAAAAAAAAGTCGCGACCGCCACAACTAAAAACCCACGACCTGCTGCAAATTACCAAGGTCGGTGAATCTAACTCGGTGCCAACTTGCCTATAAATAGAATGTGACTCCATCAGTCAAATGATCATCTGGAGACACTGATACTACCCTGAGCCTAGGGAACTCTAGATCTGCAAGGATCTAGATCCAGATCCAGATATGTTGTATCTACGCCGCCATCTCGTCCACGAGTTGCTCCTCCTACTGCGAGCGAGGACTACGAGAAGAAAGAGAAGGTGGAGAGAGAAGATCTGCCCCATATGTCATGGTGTTCTTCCCTCCTCGTCCAGATCTACCCCGACATTGTGTAGAAGACCGTTTCTCCATCGAGCTACGGTCATCTTCTTCACCATGCTCATGGCATAATCTTTTCTCTCTCTTATTTTTCTTATTTCTCTCGCCATGAGCGAGTAGTTTCTTTTTGCTGGGGTGCGGGGACTAGCCCCACTACCCATGCTTCCATGTCCTTTTTGTTAAACATTCCATGTCCTTTTTGTTAAACATTCCATGACATGTATATAATCTTTCATTTCGTTGTTAATTGTCGATGTGTGCTTGTGGATTGATCACATGCTTGCATTTATTTTGTTTGCTTCCTATGTTGCGAGAACTTCAATGCGTAGGTTTCGAATGTCGATTAACACGGTTGACTCCCAAACTAGAAATAAAATGGGATCCCTTGAGGTTGTAAGGGTATGATCCGTGAGGGGATGAGTCATCTAGCCCACAGTGACGCTTCTATGTGCCTGACGCGTGTATAGGGGGCCCACAACTTCATTTGAATTTTTGTATCTTCCGAGCCGTAAGTATGTGATCTGGATGGTGACGAGACATCAGATACCTAAGGTGATGCTTATGCGAACCTTACGCCCGTATGGGGGGTTTTGCAGCAGCTCTATTTGAATAGTTATATCTTGCCTAGATGTTCGATTGGATGTGATTGCATGTGTAGTGGTGGTGAAACCTGGGACCATCCCAGCGATTCCCATCATAAATCTTTAATAAACTTTTAATCCTGCTTTTACTTTCCTCTCATTTAGTTTAATTAATCTCAAATCAACCAACCTTCGTTCTAAATATTAGTCTCGATCCAACTAGATTCGACTAGCAAAAGATTCTTAAAAATGTTGTCCCTTAGGATTCGATCCTCAACTATACTGTGATAAGACCCATCCTCTTGTAGGTGGTATTATTGCACAAGGTTTTGGTTAAGAACTCAGGGATTTCAACCCTAAGTGAGTTTGTTAGTGCGATAATTGACCAAGTCACCAACAGGGTGCCTTACCCGTCATGGTTCGCCTAGCCAATGGCGTCCATTACACGATATAGCTACCCCTTGGTGCAGCAGCCCATCAAGATCCTTACCCTACCACGAATGATGGCCCGACATACGTTTCGGGCGACCGACGTATGGCCCCCTTCAAAGCCACATGAACGGTGCCAGACAGAGGACATCTGGTCCAACAAGAGCCGCAACTTCCACCAGCCCGCTGCCTATAAATAGCAGCTACAAGTCTACGATGAGACGGGCCAAACCCTACGAGAGCTAACTCTTAGAGCATAGGAGCTAGTGTGTTGAGTTCCAGAGTCTTCCGGGTGATACTAGGTGAGCACACCCCAACCCGAGAGGGATGGGAGAAGTTCAGTTAGAACCCAACTCGGTAGAAGCAAGCAATGCGACATGACCCTCAAGGCTACTTCAACATGTCGGTTCCCTACCTGGGCTTCAACCTGAGATGTCTTGCCCATTCTATACTCGACATGAGGAACATGAGAACTCTAAGATAATGCTAACCCTATATGTGTCTTAACCTGATACAATACCCAACCCGATATGGTCTATACCCATCACGGCTGCAGCCCGACAGGGCCGATAGCCCGACACTACCATATTGGGTAAGGAGTCATTTCCCGATACGCCCCTTACCCATCACGATTCACATCCTGACATGGGCAAGAACCCGACATGGTCATATCCCGATAGGGCTCCTACCCAGTACCGAGTTAACGCTATCTTAGGTGTCTACATTTATGTATTTTGACCTCCTAAATCAAGGAGACTGATGCTTATCTTCCCTTCTACAACACTTTACTTTCATTTAACTACTGCATTGTAACTAAACCATTTTATCTCTTTATGATAATTGGAATCTGTGGAGTTTATCTCATGTTGTTTTATGTATGGCTCCTTTTTGTTGGATGATTCCCTTATAGCATCTGAGTTCTAGTTTCTTCTTTCGGATCCATGCTTTTGACTAGCTATCGAATCGTGTTTCTTATTTTGACTCCTTTGAGAGAGGAATGTCGTAAATTCTAGAGCTTGGTCTGATTTGGGTGTACGATAACACCCAGGATAAGGGTTGCTCTGGCATATCTGTCCACACTAGTCCATGCCTGGTACCCTTGAGAGAGGAAACCTAAAGCATGGCTAATCGACATCTTCTTTGAGAGAAGAAGGCACAGGATGTAGACCGTTTTCGCTTGCTATGATTAGGTTTTCTTCCTTTGTGCTTTAATCCAACGATAGTCTTATCTCCTCAGTTTCCAATATACAAAACCTCTATAAATATTACTAATCCCTATAACCTTAATCCTTCTAGTAACTCCTTTCGGAGATAGGTTTTTAGTATAATTCTTTTTAATTCTTTCCGATTACTACAAACTTTATCCCTCGACCTTTTTGATGTTCTTAGATAAGTAAAACTTGAGTTCCGAAGCGCTATTATTCCATTCCATGTGTTCGACCCCAAACTACTTCAACCCTGTGCTAGTTGCAGGAGTCTTAAAACACTTGAGTTTTATAAATTTCTAAAGTCCGATGACCTAGACATGTCTCCATTTTTGGACCCATGTTTAAGGCTTGTCACCAAGCCCATAAATGAAGGCATATATAAAACCAAGATGGGTGAGGTAAGGATTTGAATGTCCACTCCAGGGATAAAACCCTAAATAGAGGGCTCCCCATAAAAAGGCTTCCCTAAAGAGAGGGTACACCATGGAGAGTAAAAGGATAAGGGTCCAGAAGTTAGAAAAGAAAGTGACTATTCAATTTTGTAATGATCATTTCTTATATGGATGATTATTTTGTTGCACATACATGCAAATATCTAGTTTTTGTCACATAATCAGTATATCTTGATAAACTGACAACATTTTTGTTTCACACCATTTTAGGTAACTTCTAGATATGAAGATATCAAGAAATGTTGAACAAGATGATCTCAATTGAAAACATTAAAGCAAAACAAAGGAAGATTAGTTAGATTGTTCTTCTCACATATAATGGTTCTTCTGGTAAAAATGCATCTAACTCCTGAAAGAGGCAGCATTAGACTTTACAAATAATGTTTTTGAAATTATGGAAAATATTTCCTATTATTTTTTATTTGGTAAAATTTTGATCCTAGGGAAGTTTAGGTAATGGCCTTCAACCCTAAGGCCCTTCCATAATTGGGGGATGCTGAAAAGTGAGGTCATTACATTTGGTATTAGAGCCCCATACTTTTCAAATAATATTTAATAGTTTATAGTTTCAAGTAATCTATAGAAGTACAAGGAAACTTATTAAGGCATGACATGATGGTAACAGTGTCTAGAATGAATCATGGATTTGGTTTGGCATTATTTTCATATGCACCATTAATTTTTCATATAAGGACTCCCTTATCCAATGTGATATTGGCCTTGCCAGATTCTTGGGTTTGCCTAAATTATTGTTTCCTCTAAGACTTATCATCTCTGATTTTTCCCACTTCTCATCATCTTGCTTAATAAACCCTAAAAGATACTTTCCTCCTAATCTCAAGTTAGGTTTTTTGAGAAGTAGGATTAAGGTATCCTCCACCTACTATTGTACATGTAATATGGAAATAATGATAAAAGTAAAGGAAAATAGTTCTATGGGGTTTTCCCCCTTACAAGGGTAAACCCTATATGGATCTAGTGCTGGTTTAGAAAAACCTTTGTGGGTCAAAGGGATTCTAAAAACTTGAGGTGTATGTCACAGAATCTAACCCCAAACCTTAATCTTGGGTTATGAGAAAAGCATGAGAAAAATAATAACCCTACTCATATCAAACCTAAGAAATGGAAAGAGGAAAGATAAAATATGATGAGTCTGAATACTCTAGTTCATCCATGCATGCAAGTATGTGGAGTAAGGCGTGCATGATACATGTGAAGGGTTTGAATATAGGTGAAACATAAGCAATCAATTGTTACATGACAAGGAAAATATGAAAACTCATAGTGCAACTTGTAGGGTTGGTGTCTTGACCTGGGTTGGGTCAACCCTTAGAATGGTGAAAAGGTTTTTGACAGAGATAGCACCCTAAATTGGGAGGTTAGGTTGTGACTAGAAAGTCTAAACTCCTTATGGTAGGCACCCTAAAATGAAGTGTGTTCCCAATAAGTATGAGTAAGAGGTAGTGATGCACCAAATGGAAGTAAGGGGCAATAGGCTAGAAGAGGAATTAGTTTTAGATCAAATGCATAAAACCTTGTTGGAATACATAATAGATGGAATATATGAAATGAGTTTATTTTTACATAATGAGATAATATGGTTCATGTTGACCTCAATTGAATCTGAGAATTTGACTTTCATCTTGAGGTTTTAAAATAAGATTTGATAGTACAAGTGTGTGATTCTCTAAGATATGATAAGCTAGGTGAAGATAAGATGTTAATCCACAAGAGACTCAACCTCTTTACAAAAGAGAACGTATAGGATTAGGACCAGATATAAGGATTAATCTAGAGAGAGTGATACCTAGAGACAAGGTTGGAAACCTAAACTCCAAGATATGAGGAATTGTAAGAAATATTCATTGTAATATGTCCTAAACCAGACTACACATGAGTGAATGAGTTCAATAGCTTTATGTATGATTCCTAGAGGCTTATATTACCCTAGATCTCCTTGGGAGGACCAAACCCTAGAGACAAGAAATGTGTTTCTTATATATAAGTTTATATGATGTGAGTACCTACCATCTAGGTGAGGGAGAGAGAGTCCCAAGATCTTGAAGAGATAAGTGAAGATAGCAAGTTGTGAAGACTCGTGCTTGGGTTGGTGGTTGCTTGTGTAGGACTCTAAGGGTTGTTTATGAGAAAGAGTGAGTTGGGTAAGTATAGATCTAAGAAGAGAATTCCATATCATGTATTGGTTTGTATGCTCTTGAGTGGCTAGATCATGCAGAGTGATGATCAACACTAAGGAAGTAAACCCAAGGACCATAGACCAAAGAGGAAAAATGTATTTAGCATAAATGATGCTCATAGAATTTAGTAATCTCATGAAAGATCAAACATGGCACCTCCATCATGTAATGGATTAGGGGAAACCCCACTTGAACTTTGATATATGTTTTATGAGACACTCATACAAGTTGGTTTAGCACCTCCATTATATCATGAAGCTGATCCAAACTTGAGATGTGATTTATGGGTATGACATGATTGAAACTTAGAAATGGTTTAATAAGTTATCCATATACATGTGGTTAGGCATATGCATAAAATATGATAATATGTAGTAACTATCTAACCTCAGAATGAACCTTGAATTAAGATTCCAACCTAATAGAAGAAAGTAAAATAAGATATTGTTCTTGATAAAGTTTATAGGTGGTTGTAGTTGACATGAGGGACATGTGGCAACTAAATTTGTCTTCTTCAAAGTACGCTTTACCTCTTAATTGCCTACTATATAGTATTGATTGTAGTACGAGGGTAGATGATTCTTGGCATATGACATTAAATGAAATGATTGTTACTACAGTAATGAACACATCAAATATAACACATTTGTTCAACTATGACTAAATCCTTCTACTCTTGGTAGTAAAATACTTTATAGTGATCCAAATCTTGGGTGGTAGATCACATGGTATAATGATATAACTCTCAGGTAGTAAATGCATGGATAATATAATGTAAAATATGCCTAAAGTACATGTTCGCTTGTGGTAATATAAATTTTCATTAAAGTATGATTTTGTGATCCTTGGTAATTGCCAAGAATTGGTTTTTCCTTGTCCTGGTATATGACCTTTCCTAAAAAGATGAATTTTGTAAATCAATATATGAATTGAGTTAACCTTAAATGTCACTTAAAGTTTGAAGGATTAAGTACATGAAGCATGAAAGAAAATACACTGAGTATAATTCTTTAGCCATCTCTAACGGACACAAGGAAAAGTCAATGTAGGAGTGACCGAGAGTATGGGACCAAGCCCAGACAGGAAAGTTGCCATGACCCTAATGATGGAACATAAAGTAAATTATATGTGCCCTAAGAGATGAAGGAAATTTGGGTTAAATAATTATGAAGGATATAATGGGATTGGATAGTATTAGAGAAACCTCAAGAGAAATATATAATGAAATTAATTTATAACACTAGAGCCCTTGGGAAGGGTGGAACCCTAAGTCAATCCTGAGATCAAGAAAGGGTGACTAAGGGTACATAGGACTTATGAGGTTAGGAGGTAATCATATATTGGGTGCATAAGACCATGAGTGATCGGCCTAAATCGCACGTCCAAAAGGAGTGGATTAAAGAAGTCAGATTTTTAAAGAGATAACCCAACTCTCAGGCCCCCACAATGATAAATGGGGTCCGATGTAGCAATCAGGGTCAAACATAGGGACAAGGTTGGTCGTGTTAAGAATGTGGAATCAACACTCTATACTATAGATGAAAAGAGGATTAAGAGACGTTCCCTAAGGAATGGTAGGTCATAAGTAAGAACAGTAAAACAAAAGAAGTAAAAGAAACAGCGGTAAACAAATATATGGGAAAACCCGGGATGGGGTTCACCAACTAAAGCACCTCACCATGTAAAACTATCTCTCTCTCTCTTGCATAATCATATCAAGATCACAAGCAACCATTCAAATGTCTATTCCACTCTATCTCAAGATGCGGATAGATCGAAGTCTAAAAGAAGCCTCTCTCTTGAGATGACAACTCAAAAACCTCACAGCAAACATATGATTTTTTTTTGAAGGTGGGACCGAAGTCATTTTATTGATTCACATCTTTTTGTGCTAGTACAATGACTTCATCATCAAAACTATCTAGATGGGAAATGGAGAAATCTAACATACGTGCCTTATTGGCTAATAGATGACTAACTTCATTTGCCTCACGGTACACATGGTTCAGGTTCATGGCATACAAATCTAACGTAGCCTCCACAATCTGTAGGACAACGCGATCTTCATATCCTCTGCCGTAATTGCCTACCTTGATGGCTCGTACAAGGTTCATGAAATATGTTTCCACCAACAGATTCATAAAACCCAGCCTGCATGCTTCCTTTATCACCCCTCTCAAGGCCAAAGCCTCTGCCATGAAAGCCGACGTAGCGTACCCCAGCTGTAGTTGGATGGTGGCCTTGATCACTCCATGCCCATCACATATTATCGCGCCCCCGTAGGCATCAGTTCCATGCTGCCAACTCACATCCACATTGAGCTTCAGACTCTCTCCCCTCGGCGGCGTCCATCGCTTGTTTCTCGATGTCAACGGCAGCAGACCTGCCGAGTGCGTCCTCCGTTCCAGGTTATCTTGGTAATCCCGGACGAGGCTGGTGTAGCTGGTCACCAACGTCACCTCGTAGTCTGGCTTATCCTCGAAAAGGGACTTGTTCCTAGCCGCCCTCGCAGCCCACAGCAGCAGCGCTAGTTCATCGACCACTTCCTCCTTGGTGTGGCTCGTAAGGATTTGCAGCAGATCTGTCGTGTTCACAACCAATTCGGTCACGCTGTTCACCTCCTCTCCCCCGCAAGCCCATACTCTCTTTGTGTGGTCACATCAGAGGACCGCATGTAAGTCGTCTTCCTCCAGTTGTTTGCAGCGTTGACATACATTTGTCTCCGTCACCTGCCTTCGATTGAGCCTGCTCATGGTCGGGATTGCATTCTTGCAAAGCCGCCATAGAAAATGTGCGAGTTTGGGTGGCCACTTCTTCTTCCATAGCTTTTCCCATTCATTTCCTTCCGTCACCGGTGCTCCCATCATGCCTTTTTTGATGTATTGGTACACCGATTTCGTAGTGAGTTCTCCCTGCGAGTCGAATTCCCATGCAATTTGGTCGTCCTCCGCAACAACGCTGATCGGTATTCTGAGGATCCGCTCGTGTAGTGTGGGCGGTAGAAACGTGCGGACTCGATCTTCATCCCAAGCTCCCACCGCGTGTTTAATAAAAAATTGAACGTATTGTCCATCTCCGGTATGTTCTGCTGCTTCCTCCATCTGCCAAGCGTGGAGCCTGCCATAGTGACCCGGTATCCATCTATCGCTGCATGTTCGAATAGACGTCCCCCTTCCAACGCGCCATATGAAACCCTCCTTGATGTCCTGCATAGACCCGTGAATACTCCGCCATGTGTAGCTCGGTCCATGACCCACATCAGCCTCGAGAATGTCTTTTCTTGGGTAATACTTAGCCTTGAGGACGCGTGCAGCAAGAGAGCCTGGATTCATTGCTATTCTCCATCCTTGCTTTACCAAAAGAGCTAGGTTGAAGGCCTTCAGATTACGGAAACCCAATCCCCCATTGCCTTTCGGCTCACATAGCGCCTCCCAACTTATCTAGTGTATTTTTCGCTCCCCTTCTTTGGCCCCCCACCAGAATCTCGCAATCATCCTACAAATCTCATCTAGTAATCCGTCGGGAATTTTGAACACACTCATGTAGTACGTGGGTATGGCTTGGATAATAGCTTTTATAAGGACCTCCCTTCCCGGCTTTGACAGAAGCTTTTCCTTCCAGCCTTGTAGTTTCTTCCATATCCTATCCTTGATTGCACTGAAGACCTATTTCTTTGACCTCCCCATCGCCGTAGGTAAGCCCAAATACTTGGCATGGTGGTCTACTTCTCTCACCTGCAGCTTCGTTTTGATGCTATCCCGTCTATCTTGGCTCACATTAGTGCTAAAGGCGACTTCAGATTTCTCGTAGTTGATCTTTTGTCCCGACACTCTTTCATAATGGCTGGTAATATCAGCTAGAATAGAGCACTCCTCATCGGTCGCCCTTGTGAACAAGATGCTTTCATCTGCAAAGAAAAGATGTGACACTCTTGGCCCATTTCTGTTGGCCCTAGCTCCATGTAATCTTCCATCCCTATTAGCTTTGAGAAGAGAGAAAGAAAAAATTTCAGCGCAAAAGAGAAAAATATATGGGGATATAGGATCACCTTGGTGTAGGCCTCTTGATGGTTTTACGGTTCCCGTCCTCGTTCCGTTGATGACAATTGAGTGTGAGACGCTTGAGACACATTCTTGTACTTTTGACCTCCACAAAACCGGGATTCCCATCTTCTCCATCGCTCTGTCCAAGAAATTCCATTCAATTCTATCATATGCTTTGCTCATGTCCAGTTTGAGGGCCATAACACCTTCCTTGCCTTTATTTTTCTTCTTCATCATATGGAACATCTCATATGCTACCAAGGCATTGTCCGTAATCAACCTCCCATGAACAAAAGCGCTTTGGTTTTCCGAAATCATCCTATTAAGAAGAGGTTTTATGCGATTAGCAAGCACCTTGGTTATAATTTTATAGGAGACATTGCAAAGGCTTATCAGGCGGAACTCAAAAATTTTCTTTGGTTGTTGCACCTTCGGAATCAGCACTATGTCTGTCTTATTGATCTTATCCAACTTCTTCTTCCCTTTCCACCAATCCTGTACAAAATTGATGACCGATCTTTTAACAATATCCCAGAAATTCTGATAAAAAACCGCCTTCATCCCATCAGGCCCTGGCGCCTTATTGGGATGCATTTGCTTGATGGCACCCCATATCTCCTCCTCCGTAGGTAATCCGTCCAACAAAGCAGTTTCCTCAGCCGTAAGAACGCTCTCCAGCCCTTCAAAAATGTTGTCATCTACCACCGGGTTCGACGTCCTGAACAGATCTTCAAAGTAATCCACCGTAATTTTTTTGACCTCCTCTGGTGCTTGCTTCCAATTTCCCTGATCATCCATCAACCCTGTAATGTGATTCCTCTTCCTCCTTTGACTCGCCTTGTGGTGAAAATAGCTTGTGTTTTTCTCCCCATCTCACATCTCATTTGCTCTAGCCCTCGCGTGCCAGTAGCTTTCCTGTAATCTGAGCAGTTCATGCACCTCATCTGAGAACCGCTTGTAGTCCCTCAACATCTCATCATCGGGCGGTCTGTTTTGAGCTTCTTGTAGATTTTCTTCCGCTTTCTGTAGCCTTTTCTTAATATTGTTGAACTTACCATCAGCCCATTTTTCTAATTTCTCCCCACAGTATGTCGTCCTTTCATGTAAATCACATCCCAAAGCCTCATTCCAGTATTTCTCAATCACCTGTCTATAGTCTAGGGCCGACAACCACATGGTTTCAAATCTGAATTTTTTCTCATGTTTTTCCTCCTGCCTTGATTGTGTAGCCATAATAAGAATGGGGGCATGATCTGAGTACTGTATCGGGAAGTGATGTACCCTTCTGACCTGGTAAATATTGCACCACTGCTGATCCGCCAAAAATCTGTCCAGTCATGCCTTCAATCTGGTTTCCTTCTTCTTGCCTCGTTTCCATGTGAAGATATTACCTTGGTAGCCCATATCCTTCAGTTGACAGTCTTCTATGGCTTCTCTAAAGTTCCGCATCTGCCATTCAACTCTGTTCTGCCCGCCTTGCTTTTCCTCATCTTTTATAATCTCATTGAAGTCTCCTCCTATAATTTTGGGAAGCTGAGAGGAGCCACATATATTTCTCAGAAGATTCCACGTTGCATGCCTTTCCTGCACCGCTGCCCATCCATAGATACCGATTAAACCAAATCTATTAGGGTCCCCATCACCACCCACCTCTGCAAAGATATGGTGGTCAGAGAAAGATACCACCTTCACCGCATCCCCCCTCCACCAAAGACCCAGACCACCTGCTTTCCCCACGCTGTCCACTCCGAACCCGTTTTCAAATCCGCAGCTCCTCCTCAACTTTTCTTGCTCTCGGCTCCTGGTCATGGTTTCCGATATGAAAACCATGTCGGGCATTTCCCTTATGATTTAAAGCCTTAGCATTCCAACACTCTCGTGCATTCATACTACTCCATGACACTGGATAAAAGTGATATTACTCTCTCGAGATATCAACAATAAAACATCACAAGATGGTATCTAAGCATACATGTGAAGCATTAAAACAAGTGCATGGAGATAATCTTAATAAGAATATGTATATTCAAAAGAAAGAGACAATATACATGTTGGGAGAGCCTTAGTGGCTACTCCCAACCCAAGTTAAGGTGTTTATCCACTCATGCTTGTGGAGAACATGACAGTGTTACATACAAATAGATCCATAATGTTCACGAAGAGGGGAAGGGGTACCAACGAGATGAAACGATAGATCTAGAAGAGAAGAATGTGATACTACAACCTTCTTCTTCAGATCTGGATCTACCATGTGGAGGGCCTTCTACTATCGAGAAAGGGGTGGATGACAGTCTTCTCTCTCCTCAGCTTCCGCCCTTGGAAATCCAAGACTTATGGATGGATGGTTGGGGACGAGTCTGGAATGCAGCAGCACTTCGTGGCCTCAGGATCTGATTTGTATCCTCTGATCATTTGACAAGATAGGTGGGGGCACTATTTATAGGTGCCTTCCACCGACTTAGAACCACAGTCACGGTCTTTCCTTTAAGTGAAGGTAAGACCGTGGTCGCAGTCTCCGCTTTATTCCACCTTGGTCGCGATCCTCCCCAAAACCTCGGCCACGGTCTTTGAGTGCCCACGGTCGTGATCTTTAGAAGAACCGCGGTCGCAACATTGAGTCACCGCAGTCGCGGTCTTTGGAAGCACCGCGGTCGTGGTGTTGAGGTGACACAAACCGCGGGTGTTGTGAGAGGAGTGAGTGAGGATAAGAACTGTGATTGCGGTCTCTGGATGATCGTAGTTGCGGTCTTTAGATGATCACGGTTGCGGTCTTTGGATGATCGCGGTCGCAGTCTTTTGAATAACTGCGGTCGCAATCTTCAAGATCGCGGTCGCGATTTTAAATATTGTGACCTTACTTGTGTTGGTTCCTAAAATCATTAAACAAGGCTTTAGTCAAAAAGATAAAGAAATTATGTGAAATGTTAACAAAAGTTATACTAAGAGTGGTGTAAAATATATATAGAAAGTACGTAAAATATGGTGTTATCAACTCCCCTAAACTTAGAATCAAGCATGTCCTTAGGCTAAGTGTAGTTTTGAGAATTCAAAGAGAGAAAGGATGAATAAGCTTAAAAGACAACATAATAAGCACGGCTGAAATATCTCATTCTTACATCAAGACTATTGTTCTATGTATTCAATCCCTTAGGTCTCAATCTCCCCCTTTAAACTTAGAGTTGCATAACCTCATCTCATATGTCATAACCTTCTACTGTAAAAGGCTTCTCCTTCTCAACTTATCACCCCTCCCTTAGCTAATATCCATACTAGTGCCACATCTTTTTGAAAGGTAGCTTTCACACTTATTCTTTATTTTCAGCAGGCCCTATGCTAATGTGTATAGGTAGGATTGAAGCTTTAAGGTGTTTCCTCTTCCTCCTAAACTCCTCACCCACAACTGACATAAGAATAGTGTTTCCCTTTTTGGGCTTCTGACTTTAAGTCAGCTGGTATGTGAAGTTCCATTCAGGATTGGAGGTATGTAAGTTTGGCTTCAAGTTTCAACTTACAGGCACGACATATCTGCATTCATGAGTGTAGCAATATATCGACTGGGAAGAAACTTTTGGCATCTTTTACGGAAAATCTATAATATTCTTTTCTTTATTTTATTTTTGGCTTTTTACCTCTCCTTTCAGGCTTGGGGTTGAGGATTTTGGTTGGTTTTCTGGGCGGTCAAGCCTCTTTTTGTATATTTTCTTTGAATAGGGCAGTTTTTTCGTCTCTACAGAGACTAGGATTTTCTGGATGTGAGTGTCAGATGGGGATGGTTGTTTAGGAGTATGACTAAGGTTCTCTTAGTTTGTAGGGGTTCATGAGTTAAGTTTGTTACATTTACAACGTCTTATTGTAAGAATGAGATATAGTAGTGTTGCTATGACTGTTGTTTTACTCATGCATTTTTGTGTAGGTTGCTCATATCCTTCTCTCTTAGAGGGCTGGAGCACTACTTTTGAAAATTTTAGTTAGAGAAAGCAAGCTTCTAAAAGGTTAGTTGTAACAAAATTTTCAAAATTTCAAAATTTTGATGGTGTAATAAAGGTGTAATAAAAGGGAAAGTGAAATGAAAAGGGAAGTAATTGAAAAAGGGAAGCAACAGTACCTCTGTGGCCCATTTATGACTCCTCCCCCAAACTTATCCTGCACCCTGTCTCGGGGTGTCAAAATTTTAGTAATAAGTATAAACGGGCCTTCTTTGTTTGTTTATTTGGGGGAGAAGGCCCACTTGGACCCTAAGAGCATGCTGGCATAGATACCCCTAAGTGTGTGATATTGCTCTTACTACATGTTCTCCACCTTGAGGTCGATAGTTGTGATAGCTACCATCCATGATAGGCAGAAGAACGAACAATCATTGGATAGGGGTATCTATTGAGGGCTTCTATAGAAATACTGAGTTTTCTTGAAGTTCTTGCCTTTTATCATTGTGTACCCTCTGCAGTGTTGTTGTATCATCTCGACGATGGATTCAGCGTAGGTATTCACCTTTTCTTTAGTAGGAGACTTTTCTATCATCATGTTAGTCATTTTATTGAGTGAGAAGGTTGTGTCAGAGTTATTATACAGAACTGTAGTCCTTTTTAGTAGGTTGACATGCAGCAAGGTCCAGTTGTTGTCATGAAGAATCGACAAGAAAATGTGCTCAGGTGTGGCCGCTTGAAGCTGTCATTGCAGCCGCTCTATTTCTCTCGTCTTCTTATCCTTGAGGATGTCATCTACCAGTAGGAAATATGCCATGTGTGAGGTTGGCATTGAGTCCCCTAATAACACCTTGTAGGTTGACATCGTGTTCATAGAGAGGTACCCTCCTATTTTCAACGTTTCTCAGAGGTCGTCCTTTAGTACGCAGATGCCATCCCGTTCGAAGATGACATCTCCAAGTGAATTGTCATCTTCATAGAGATCATAATTATGGTAAGTTATTCCATCAACAGACTGAAGCAACTCCATCTGTCAAAGTTCTCAAAAGAAGGTACTATTTCTCCCGTCGGCCCATCTGGTCCTTCGTTCCCCAGGTCTTCTTCAACTTCTTCTTTCGTGGGCTATTCTTATACAGGAGGAACCTCGGGAGTTTCTATTACTGGAGACTGTTGTTCTTCTTCTATTTTCTTCACAACTTTTGCAGAATATATAGTCCAACCTGCTTTCCAAGTTGTAGCACTGGCCGATTCAGACAGGTCGACCCACATGGTCTTGAGCTATTCTCTCCAAGATATCTTCTTGGTAGAGGGATGTCCATGTGTAGCCTGTGGGGCACGGTATCTGCAGCCATCACTGGATCCTTGAAGAACTCAGGATCGTAGATGACCTCCATGACGTACGTGCCCTACAGTCCATGCAGGTCTTCCACAATTAGATCTTCTAGGGGGATGCCCTTGTTGATGGTTTCCATCATGTGCAGAAAAATGAAGGCGCAATCCCCCGAACTAGCTTCTTCCTAGGGGACCTTCTTGCTGATGGAGAATAACTTTTAGGACCCTTGAAACTTTGTGCTCACCTCTTTGATGGCTTGTTGGAGGCGTATCACAATCTTCAAGGCATTTCGGGTATCCTTCTTTTTATATATTAAAAAGGTGTTGCCATCTCAGTTGCACACAGTTGAGCACCATCGTCTTTCATTCATTTAGATCAATGACTATAAGTGCCCAATGCATTGTGTTCCTGATGGGCAGCACCACGGTCTTCGTATCTTTTCTCCGAACCACCCCATGTAGTTGTAGCACTTCTGCCACCATGTATTCTTCTTTGTATAACAACCCGGCCAGATGTGTGGTGCCGTTGAACTCTTCCAAGATGCAACTTGTCTGGATGCAGGAACTCTTCCAGGAGGGCGTCACAAAGTACATTGAACATGCTTTTGTGTACTTGCGCCTTTTTCAGGAAAACCCTCTGGATGTCGCCCCTAGACAGACGTATACCCTTATTGATGTACAGTATATCTGACCCAGGTAGATCGTTGTTGTGGACATCTGCCAAGACATGTACATCTCTACAAGATATCTGCAACACGACTGTCATGTCCATGTCATTCATCTTGCATGGTAGAGGAGGAGCTATTGTAGGTATCTCTGTTCCGTCTTCAGCTGGTCTCTCCCTAGCGGGCTCATCTATGGAGAAGGTTACTAGCCCGCCATCCTCGTCCTCATACATTGCCTCTGGTACAATCAGTGCTTAGGCTTCTCTTATTGTCAGCATAGCCCTTACCACCTGCTCAGTATCTTTATTCGTAGAGTGCAGCGTGGTTGTTGGTCTAGCTTCCTCTGAGGAGGCTTCTGCAACGGCGTTGTCTTAGGAGTGACTCTCCTCAGAGGCCTATCCCAACTTGTCTTCTGCCATCATTTTTAGAGTGGCCTCCATCTTCCCATCATAGATGTAGTCGTGGTGATCTTCATGAGGTGGGAAGAGGAGGAAGTCATTCGGTTCATCAAGCCCAACTCCCATCTCAGTTATCAGCCTGTGTATCTCTGCTGCTCTGGCTGAGCTGAGCTCTATGAACACCTCCTCCCAATGGGCAGATACTATCTTCTCTTCTATGGTCGGAGTGTGTGCTGATGGGGAGAGGTGATGTGCCGCCTGGTGCTTATATTCATTGGTGGTTTCATCCATCACCTTCTCCGGATCGAAATTGAGGTTGAACCCCTTTGATTGTGTTGTATGCATCTCATTCAGGGGGCTCGACCTTCCCGTTGGTTGGGTTTCTTGGTGCTTGGCCACAGGAGAAGGCTTCTTGCTTGTGCTCCCATTTTTCATTGCACAGGCTCATGGTGTGACGAATCCTGCACCTGCCCCCCCCATGTTGTCGTCGTGGCTGGAGGGGCTAGCCAAGGAGCATGCTGGGCTGGCAGGGTGCTTTTCCTTCTTTTTCTCTTATCAGGATTCGAGCTCTTCACACTCCTGCTCGATCTTCCAGCAATCTTCTTGCACACCCTATTGTTCTTTTTCTAGGGCAGCCATTGCCTCTTCATAATACTTGCACATTTGTTTGTTGTCAGCACGGATGGCTTGCTCCTCCTTCCGAAGGATTGCCATTTCCTCTTGTATCTTATGCAGCATTCCCATCATGCTCCATTGATTGCTTAGAACTTCTTGCATGAACTCCGGGAATGTTGATGTCCTTTCGTCCAATGCTTGTACCTGCGTTGTTAGTGAAGATAAAGATGTTGAAATTTTTTCATTTATTGAATTGGTTTGATGCATGTGTTCCCACATCACATCAAACCTTTTTACCTAGAGCACCCCCGAAAGAGGGTGCTTGCCATTGTTGTTGGTGCAGCTGCTGCTCCGTGTGCATTGTGGATAGCGTGGCACAGTCGGTTGCTTGGGTGGCGGTGGTGGCGATATTCCTCCCAGTTGGCCCTTCTTTGGTTCCACCTTGATACAGTCTGAGTGGCATGTCTTTTTGTCTTCACCTCCGGTATGTTGGTGGGTTGTGGGGCTTCTTCTTCAGGTTGGCCCCTCTCTAGTTTTGCATCCATATGGCTTGGGAGCCTTGTCCTTCTGGCTTCACCTCCAGCATGCCCGTGGGCTGTGGGACCTCTTCTATAGCTTTATTCTTCTCTTCCTCTCCCTCCACTACAATTGTTTCCTCCGGTGGCCTTGGAGAGGCAGGGTCCACAACTCTTGCATCCACCTGTTGCGCTGTGGTCTTCTCTTTCTCAGTTGCCTTGATGGTGGTGTCCAGTTTCTTCTTCTCCACCACCAGTTTCTTGCTCAGCTCCTGGTTCTTCTTTATTTTTAGTGTTGGGACACTGCTTTCCCTTGTTGCGGGTGTTGGTTCTGTCAGTATGCTGGCGTGCAGTGTCCCGAAGTTCATTTTCTTGACATCGTCGAGAGTTGGCCACAACTTATGGGCGTCATAAAATACCATCTCAATGAGGGGGAGTGGCTTCTTTAATCCTTTATGATTGAAGAATGCTTTCTCCCCCTTTAGGTCCAGGATTCCCATGCTGGCGAGGAACTTTATGTCTATGCTCTACTGTCCCTCCATTTCTTCATATCTTTGAACTTCTCCTTCTTCCAGAAGGTAATCGGCGATCATTGTTATTTGACCGCCCATACAAAAAGCAGATTTTCACTTTACTTCACCGCCTACTGCCACTGACAGCCTTCTGATTAGGATTCTTCCTATATTAACTGGTCGCTTGTTGATCATGGACCATATAAGGAAGAGATCCCCTTTGCTGACTGTCCCAGTCTCTGATCAGGCATTAATAGTGAAGGCGGTAATCTTTTATATTATCTTGATGAAGTAGAAGGTGATCTAGGAGGATTTGGAATTCTTAGGGTTGTGCTTTCCCTCCCCAGTTAATTCATCCCACATTTTGTTACTATCATATTCAGCAATTTCTCTTTCTGTTGAGGTAGATGAACATGCCTTGGATTCTTCTTCAGTTGCTATGAATATCCTATTCAGATATGTCTCCATCACCCGGTGGGTTTCGCCCCCTAGCCATACTTGGACCATGAAGCCTCCACCTCATGTTGCTCGCGTCTCGTTACTGGAGGTGACCTTTTTCAGGGAAGACAAAAATTCTAGGGTCAACCTCCTATAGCACTTTACTTCAGGCATGCAAATGGTGTGTAAATTTGTGCCCTCCAGGAACTTCACCATCCTGTTATAACTCCTCAGCTTCTTGAAGTCCTCCGCGTTGAAGTAACGTGTTGTGCTACATTCTTTGTTAGTAGACATCCAGTCGTAAGTAGATTGGTGCACTACGTCCCGGGGACGAAAGGTGGCTCCCCTTCTTGTGCACAGGTTCCTCCCACTACCTCTTTCGCCCTTGCTCTCTTGTTGGGCCTAGGTTCCTTCAGCCCAGCTTTCCACTTATTTGTGTGCACTGGGCTCCCTGACTCTTCTGGTCGGTACTCGAAGGTCTCTGTCTCCCCCATCTGTTCGGTTGCTTCTGGGGACTCCTTTTGTGGTACCCTCACCAGAATCCTCTAATATTGCTCCAATCTAAGCTATATATCCAGGAGTTTGGGCACTGGTAGAGAGGTGCTCTTCTTCAGATTCGATGTTAGGTCCTTGACTATCAGCTCTACCTACTTTAGGGAAGTAGCCTTCTGGTACAGGGGGTCTCTTGAGGTTGGGGAAGACATTCTGCAAGTTAAAGGAACATTAAAGGAGATTAGGTCTTAATAAGGTATACCAAAGATCACCTCTATTATTTTGGGCACAATTATCGTCAGATTATAGGTTATCATGCTTAATAGAAAACTTAGGTTTCAAATTTTATTAAGTGGACAATAAGAATCACGGTTGCAGTTTTAAGTTGTAGTCACAGTTTTTGTTGTCTCAAAGCAAATCACGGTCGTGGCTTTCTTGAAAAAATCGCGGTCATGATTTCTAAGATCACGGTTGTGGTTCCCAGGAGAAAAACCGCGGTTGTAATTATTTCCGGGGTAGCGATTTTCTAAAGGAAGACCGCAATCGTGATTCCCTGAAGAAAGACTGTGGTTGTAGTTATTTCCGTGGTTGTGATAGTAATCGCGATCGCGATTATAATTGCAGTCGTGGCATTTATTTAGGAAAGCCTAAACTAAGTATTTAGGGTTGACGAACACCGCGGTCACGGTCCTTAGGGTTTTCCATCCTACGACGGTTGAGATAACTACGATCGTGTTTCATCTACTCTATTTGTCCAGTTCTTCAGAGCATTTGTTCTTCGTCCATTATTCCATTTTTAGGGTTTTTAGGTTTTCTTCTCTGTTTAGATTTTTCTCTTTAGGGGTGAAAAAGAAATAGAATCATGCATCGGTTGGGAGCCCACTGTCTAAGCGGTGAGGGTGGATCGTTGTATCAATGATGGAAAAGCTCAAGATCAAGTAAAAGTTTCAGCAACACGAAGAACAAAGAAAGTGAGCAGTTACCTTGTCGATGGGGGTGGTTGTGATGGCGGCGAAGATCATAGACGACATGGAAAACGGCTACGATAGACTTGCGGCGGCGACTGTAGGTATCGAACCGGCTGTTTAGTCGAAGGCAATGAGAGCGTAAAGATTCAAACATTCAAGTTCTTAAAGGTATTTATAGGCATCCATATCGCGACCCAACTAACCGAGTAAAAAGATCGCGGTCGCGGCTTTTACCGCGGTCACTGTTTTTCCTTGAAGAAATCTCGGTCATGGTTTTTCCTTGAAGAAACTACGATCGTGGCTCTTTTGGTCAAAGAGGATGATCGCGGTCACAACTATTCAGATCGAAAGGGAAAACCACGGTCGTGGGTTCGCTTAAGTAAAAGTAAAGCTGTTGTCATGATTATTGCCACAACCAAATCAAACAAGAGCCAGTTTTCTTTGGAGATTAAACTTAAACTAAGTTAATTCAAAAGGAAAATGAAATTTGCCCAGAAAAGGAAGAAAAACTTAAACTAAAGGAGAGAAGGCAAGAGAAACAAAGATAAAGAGAAGAAAGAGATGAAAACTTGGGTTGCCTCCCAAGAAGTGCTTGCTTTCAAGTCTCTTAGCTAGACTGCATAAATTTTTCACTCCTTGGGTCCTTTAATTGGATGAGGCAACTCTTGATTCTTATCCTTGTTGGGCTAGGCCGGTTCGTCCAGGCTGATCTCTGATCTTCTTCCAAAGACTTCGTCCTCGTAGAATCTTTTCACCCTGTGGCCATTGACCTTAAAAACCCTAGTCTTCTCTCCTTGAATTTCCATCATTCCTGATGGATAAATTTTTACAATAGATAATGGGCCTAACCATCTTGTTCTGAGCTTCCCAAGGAAAAGCCTGATGCTAAATTTGAAGAGAAGTACTTTGTCTCCTTCACGAACGTCTTTGTTACTCAGGTGGGCGTCATGCCACACCTTGGTCCTCTACTTGTAGATCTTTGCATTTTCATAAGCATTTAATCTCAGCTCCTCGAGCTCTTGTAGCTGCAAATATCTCTTCTGTCCCACCTTTTCCAGGTCCATATTCAGAAACTTATTCGCCCAAAGGGCCTTATGCTCAAGCTCTAAGGGTAAATGGCAAGACTTGCCATAGATAATCCCATAAGGTGTTGTTCCTATAGGTATCGTGTAAGCTGTTCTATAGGCCCAGAGAGCATCGTCGAGTTTGATGGACCAGTCCTTCCGAGTGCGACTGACAGTCCTTTCCAAAATTTTCTTAATCTTCTTATTAGATACCTCTACCTGACCAGAGGTTTGAGGGTGATAGGGTGTAGCAACATTGTGCTTTACTCCGTACTTCTTCAGTAGCGCCTCAAACTGCTTCTCTCCAAAGTGTGATCCACCATCGCTTATCACAGTGCGAGGCACCCCAAAGTGTGGAAAGATGGTTTTCTCAAATAGCTTAATCACAAACTTATAGTCACAAATTTGGGTAGCAACATCCTCTACCCATTTCAACACATAGTCCATAGCTACTAATATGTACTGATATCCTTTTGATGAGGGGAAGGGACCCATGTAGTCTATTACCCAGACATCAAAGATTTCAACTTCTACCTAGTCAGTCATAGGCATTTCGTTCCTTCTACCGATATTTCTGATTAATTGGCACTCCTTGCAAACCTTCCCATAAGCATCAACATACTTGAATAGTGAAGGCCAGTAAAATCCTGATTGAAGCACTTTCGCAGTTGTTCTTTCCCCACTATGATGTCCTCCATAGGGTGAAGAGTGGCATTCTCTCAAGATCAGTGGGACTTCCTCCTCTGGTATACCTCTTCTGTACAAACTGTCAGAACATTTCTTGAACAACAATGGGTCGTCCCAATAGTAGCTTTTAACATTAGAAAAGAGCTTCTTTTTCTAGTTGTAATTGATGTTCGGCGATAGCTGGCTAAAAGCCAGATAATTACAAATGTCTGTGAACCATGGCAGATTTGGCTAGTCTGACTGAGCCATTAACAAAGCTTCATCAACATAGTTGTCATTTACAAGCAAATGATTTTCTTCATCGCAAACTATTCTCGAGAGATGGTCTGCGACCACATTTTCCTTACCTTTATTATCAATTATCTCATGGTCAAACTCTTGCAGTAGTAGGGCCCATCTCAGTGTCCTTCTTTTGCATCAGGTAGCGTATGGCTCCATGGTCAGTATAGACCTTTACCTTGGACCCTATAAGATATGATATGAATTTGTCAAATGCAAAAACAATTGCCAACATCTCTTTTTCTGTGGTGGTGTAATTTACTTGTACCTCGTCTAGAGTCCGGTTGGCATAGCTGATGACATGATGTTTCTTATCCTTCTTCTTCCCTAGGACTGCCCCCACAACATAGTCACTAGCATCACACATTAGTTCAAAGGGTAGCTCCCAATCTAGAGCTTGGAGAATAGGTGGGGTTACGAATGCTTCCTTCAAGGTCTAAAAAGCCTTCAAGCAATTGTCTGTAAAATCAAATTTTGCATCCTTAATTAGTAGATTTGAGAGGGGTTTTGATATCCTTGAAAAGTCCTTGATGAGTCTTCTATAATAACTGACGTGACTAAGAAAACTTTGCACTCCTATCATGAACTTCGGTGGAGGCAGTCTAGAGATAGCCTTGACCTTGCTTACATCTACTTCAATACCTTTCTTGGAGACCTTGTGGCATAGGACTTTGCCTTCTTGCACCATAAAATGGCATTTCTCCCAGTTAAGGACTAAGTTGTTTCCTTCATAGCGTTGTAGGACTAACGACATGTTTTTCAAGCAACCATCAAAATATTTTCGATAAATAGAAAAATCATCCATAAAGACCTCTACAATGTCCTCCAGAAAGTCTAAGAATATTGAGATCATGCAACGTTGGAAGGTTGTAGGAGCATTGCATAATCCGAACGGAATTCTTCGAAAGGCATATGTACCATATAGACATGTGAAGGTAGTCTTCTCTTGGTCGTCAGGTAGGACAGGAACCTGGTAAAACCTGGAATAACCATCCAAGAAGCAGAAGTATTCATGATGCACAAGTCTTTCTAGCACTTGGTCGATAAAGGGAAGAGGGTAGTGATCTTTCTTCGTTGCTTGATTCAACTTTTGATAATCAATACACATTCTCCATCCGGTGACAGTCTGGACGACTATTTCATCTCGCTTAGCGCCTTTCACAATTGTCCTACCCCCTTTCTTTGGTACAACATGGATGGGGCTCACCCACTTGTTGTGGTTGATTGGGTATATAATGCCTGCATCTCTTAGCTTGATGACTTCCTTCTTTACAACTTATTTTAACATCTGATTTAGCTTTCTCAGGGGGTTGAACAAGGGGTTTTGCAGACTCTTCTAGATTTATGTGGTGCATACATAAGGTAGGGTTTAGTCCCTTGATATCATCCACTGAATACCCTACAGCTTGCCCAGCTACTGACGATGATGGATCTATGGCCAGGGCAAACTACATGATATGTTCCACTATAATTAATTAGTATATTTTAAGTGGATTGTTAAGGAAACTAAGTTGTAAAACATAAACAACATCGTGTCACATTGTTACTATCATTATCATATTACCTTGGGATCTCATTCCCTCATCACAAAATGCCACTGCCTCTCAAGGCATCATCATCATACATCATCATCCTGGGATAGCAATCCCTCCTCTCAGCATAGAGGATAACACCTAACTAGTCACTCAGCCTTTATCAGGTCAACATACCTTTCTCATACGGGTGATACATGTTATCTCATCAACAAGGATTATCATCATTCAATGTTATACAAAACACATACACCTCATAGCTCTTACCTGTCTATGAATTCATTCGATACACCTGCATGGTTAGTGTGCATATCAAGGGAGATAACTAAATCACCAAACATAGATCTTAGAGAATATATTATGATTGTCATGTTATTAAGATTTAAGGTGCATATGATTGGAACAACATCCATTGTTATGATCATATGAAGAAATAAGTTGTATTTGCACGTCAAACAAATTATATTATGGTTATCAAACTGTGAGCATCTAGCATGCCCTATATCTCATGAACATAACCATTATATTGTCATCTTACTTAACACCAACCTTAGGTAACCAACATGTCATTGAACACAACCTATCCTTCATATATCATCATCAACAAAGGTCTGGGCACAAGATAAAAAGCTCATCCACTAGGGTTTACAGGCTAGGCACATCCCTCACCAAAGGTATCATCTACCCTCACCAAAGGTATCGCCTACCCTCACCAAAGGTGTGGCGGGTAGCACTATCCCTCACCCAAAAGGGACATTGGGTAGGGTCATATCCCTCACCAAAAGGTATCAGCCACAAGCATGACATGCACCCATGCACAAGGGGATATCGTGCAACCATGGACCATGGGTATATCGTGCAGCTATGTCTAGGAGTGTGTCGTGCAACACATGGGCATCACAACAACCCTATCGGCCATGACCCTATCGCCCTTCTAGAGTTAGAGTTTCATATCGGGCAACCATCAACACCATGCCTCCCAAGGCCAAAAGCATATCGCCCAACAACCACCCTCTTGGTCAGCACACCATGACGCCCAAGGAACTCTCATACCTCCCAAGGTACACTATTTCCATTCCCCAAACATCGCCATGGCACCCAAGGTAGCCTATCGTCCAACTAGGGTTTGGGACCCTAAAATGGTCAAGGTACCATACCGTCCAAAAAGGTTAGGCGCTTCATATCGGTCAACACCACGGTGCTCAACTAGGGTTTCATTATCCAAGACTCATGTCAGGCAACACCAAAACCAACCCATGTCACCCAGGGCACCAAGAAGGGATATCTACAAGGCATATCGACCAAAGGCATATCACCCAACAACATCATCATGGGTAAAGGTCCATATCGGTCAAAAGGGTCAACAAAACACCTCTTAGCATATCGCCCAAGACTCAACCCTAGAAGAGGGATCTTAGGCATAATACCTCCCATAGGGGTATTGTGCAAGAGCTCAAAGACCATGACGGATTGGTCCTCTTCAACCTCAAGACTGCCACTAAGAAGCCCTAAAATTTCAAGAGAGTTAGCTCACCTCTCAAGACAATTAAGTGAGAGAGGGGTATTGCACAACCTCCATCACCTATCAGGAAACAAGGAGGTCCATCATATCATATCAGCCAACCTACCAAGGCTCAACTCACCATTGGATTTGGAGACCCTACGCTCACCTCTTAACAACTAAGTGAGAGAGGGGTTTTGCTCAAGGAACTCCACATCCATGGTTCGGCCAACCTAAGGCAAACCAAGATAACTATCCCACAAAGTCTAGGGTACATCTAAAGTAACCTCATAACCATTATAGCAAAAAATTAGCTAGAAAAAGACATGGTCAATCAAGATAACATATAGCATGCAACATGGAAAGGAAGTAGTATAGCTAGGGTTAGGAGTTATGTGACCCGCCTCAAGCAAGCTCCAAACTCCAAGCACTAAGCTTTCAAGCTCCAAGGAACCACCTTCAACCAACACAAAGAAGAGCAACATGTAACCACCATGGCCGAAGAAGGAAGAAGAAGAAGAAAACTCACGCCCATGTGTTGCCACTTAGTTAGCAAAGTAGCTGCCACTTTTCCAAAGATGGTGACACAAACGAAGCTAGAAGGAGGATGTGTGTCGCCCATGAGGCAATCCCACCTACCTTGGCCGATATAGCCCCCTTGCCCGACACAAACCCACTGCCCTGGCCGATACACCAAGGGCCATCCCAATACCAAGCATCAACAAGGCTCAACAAGGCAAAACAAAGCCCAAAAAGGCTCAACAAATCCCAAAGCTACTCAAGCAATGAGACCAACCCATCCTCTCAACTCTAGAGGATGTAAGGAGAGAGAAAAAGCATCTCTCAAGGTGACAAACTTGCACACCAACCCTAAAACTTGGGTAAATTGCAAGTTGCACCTCAACTTCTCAACAAAGCACAAACAAACCCTAATCACAACCTCAGGTGATTAGCAAGAATCTAAACCCAAGGTTTAGGCAAAGCAAACAGGGTAAGCCCAAAACAAAGGTCAGGGTCCTTACAAGCCATAAACCTCTACAAAGGGATTTTTCCCCCAAAATATGAAGAGAAAAGCAAGGGATACTTCTTCCTCATATCTTCCTTGAGCTCCCACGTGGCTTCCTCAGCGCCACGATGATGCCAAAGAACCTTCACAAGCACCAAGTCCTTCCTTTTCAACTTCTTCACTCTTCTGTCAAGGATAAACACTGGACCTTCCTCGTAGCCCACATCTTCATCAAGCTCAACCTCAATCGACTGTATCACTGTCTTTGCGCCTGGATGAGTTTTCTTTTGCATACTGACATGGAACACTTGATGTAACCTATGCAACTCTGGCGGTAGTTCTAACTTGTAAGCTACATTGCCAAGACATGCCATTACCAGATATGGCCCCATATACATGGGTGCTAGCTTGCCTTTTTGGCCAAACCTCAACACACCTTTCCATGGTGAGACCTTGAGATACACCTTGTCTCCCACATGGAACTCTAGTGTTTGTCAGTGATTGTCTACATACGACTTCTATCTGTCATGTGCCTCTTTCAACTGTTGCTGTATCACTTTGATCTTTTCTGTTGTCTGTTGCACTAGCTCAAGACCCAAAAGCTGATACTCGCCCGACTCATACCAGCATAAAGGAGATCTACACTTCCATCCATATAAAGCCTCATAAGGATCCATATCAATACTCTATTGGTAACTATTGTTGTAGGTGAATTCTATCAAACTGAGATGCACATCCCAACTATCTAGGATCTGCAAAACATAAGATCAGAGAAGATCCTCCAAAGTTTGAATAGTCCTTTCAAACTGTCCATCTGTCTATGGGTGGAAAGCAGTATTGAACCTCAACTGCATTCCCAACACTTTGTGCAACTATTCCCAAAAGTGACTCGTGAACTGGGGACCTCTGTCGGACACTATCGCTGCGGGCACACTGTGCAAATGCACAATCTCATCCACATACACCTGAGCAAGCTTTTCTGCTATATACGTTGTCTTCACAGGTATGAAATGAGCATACTCCATCAACCTATCCACTATCACCCAAATGGAATCATGATTCTTAGTTGTCCTTGGCAGACCAACTATAAAATCCATAGTTATATGATCCCACATCCACTGTGGTATCAACATTGGTTGCAACATACATGTCGGCTTCTGATGCTCAACCTTAACCTGATGGCATACCGCACACCTAGCCACAAACTCGACTACATCTCTCTTCAAGCTAGGCAACCAGTACAGGTCCTTCAGATTATGATACATGTTGATGATACATGGATGCATAGCATACATTGACGTGTGTGCTTCCTCGAGCACTAGCCTTCTCATATTACCAACATTGAGGACCACCATCATGTTATGATAACAAACTAGTCCATCCTCAGACTCATGGAATCCCTCACACTTCTTGCTACCAAACTATGTCCTGATCAACTGGACTGTAGTATCTTCCTGTTGTGCTTCTCTGATCGACAGCCTCAATGTAGGCTTCACTTGCATTTTTTCCAACAGTCCTGCCAATAAGGAGACTTCCAACTGTACATTCATCTGCTACAATTAGACAAACATATCTTGCCTATAGCATATTAACAAATTCAACTGTGCCTTCTTCATAAGAAGGGAGGAAGACTTTCTGCTAAGCGCATCAGCTACCACTTTCGCCTTACCAGGATAGTACTCAATGGTACAATCATAATCATTGATTAGCTCCATCAAGTGATGCTATCACATATTCATCTCACTTTGTGAGAAGATATACTTCAGGTGTTGGGTTTTAGGGAAGGTTGAGAAGGAAGTAAAAATAAAAAAATTCTCCCCAAACCCAAAATGAAGGAACCGCATCAACGTCTATACAATAGCAAGGATGATTTGTATAGTCACACCTTGTCTCGAGGCTTGCTCGGTGACGTTACCTCATATCTTGCATGGTCTTCACCTCCGGTCTTAAACGGTGTCTGTGCAGCTCTTGGTCTCATCGGGACTGTCAGGATTGATAGTTGTCCTCCAAGCAGCAGAAGTCTCCCACCTCTGAAGTAGTCCACACGGACCACCTGGAACTCCGATCTCCTTGTCCCACAAGGAATCAGAAGGAGTCATATCCGCCAGTCGGTGTACTAGTCACTAACACACTCTCCTACCACCAGTTGCTTTTCTACAGTTGTCTTTCCCTTGTTGTTCCTCCCTTATCAGGTAGCACTTGCTCGGGCTCTACTGGTTACCACAACCAGATAGAATGACAACTTTACAGAGAAACTGGTGCTCTAAGTTGTTCTTCGAGAAGCCCCCAATACCCCTATATATAGGAGGGTCATGGGATAGGGTTTCACTACCCCAGGAATGTGGGACTAAGTAGGAGTAGAAGGGTTCGAGATTTTCCACAAATCTGACAAACTGTGGAAGTTGAACCAATCGAGGGTTGAACCGATCGTCTGGACCTTCCAGACGATCATCTGGAAAATCCAGCCGATCGTTTGGACCCTTGAGCCGATCGTTTGGATCATCCAACCGATCGGTTCGTGGTCCTGGTCTGACTCAAATTGACTTTCAATGTTTGTTTCTAACTAATCAATTATTAGTCCTTGTCCAAATCAAATTTGATAAGTGAAATGAAACAAGATCAATCGATCGCCCGACTAGTCCACCAATGTGAACCGATCGTCTCATGACCTGAGCCAGTCGGCTCACCTACCTGAGCTGATCGGTTCATCACATGAGTCGATCGGTTGGGGCAGCAAATCAGTCAATTATAGTTTCAATCAAATTAATACTCTAATCATCTGATCCAACACCTTGAATATTATGATTTTGAGCTATCAATCGAATGGATGTTTAATTGAACTACTAAACTCCTTTAGTAATCAATCTAAACATAATTTGTGGATAAACTCATCTTCCAGGTTAAATCCTATGTGTGTGACCCTGCAGATCATTTCATGTAGACAATGAAAGTCCATAACACTCATGATTTCACAAGCAAAGAGCGATGCCTAGTCACACATCAGTGCTACCCAAGTGAAATAGAAAGTTGGAGAACAACTTTCAATCCTACAATTTGTGAATGGTGTTATAGTGAATGTATAATTCCTTTGTCACTGATATCCTAAATGAACTCAAGGCATGGTACAATCATCCTATCAACGTTCATTCATTTCCTTGATCTCAGAGAAGACTGGGTGAGATGTGTGTGACATCAATATCACATATTGATCCACACGTGCATGCGCATGCCTTTCTCAATCCTACTCATCAAGTGGCCAAGGACATCAAACTCCCTTAGGAGGGACAAATCCCATATCTATCACTCACCCCTCAAAACCCCCATGTATCAAAGCCATCCAATCATCACATTTATAACAACCCATGTTTCAGGACTACGTGTGATGATGTCAAAATGTACCCAACGACATGTGTTGAGTGCAGTGATTTTAGGTCGAAGAATCACACTCACCACCATCACTATGAGAGCTGATTGTGACTACGAAATCTTGGTTCCATGTGTCACTCTCATGGTGGGTCTGTACGATACACTTGTTCTCTAACAAGTACCTATGTGCTTCATTTGATATCACTATATCATGACTAATGAGATTATGTCATCAACCAACACACAATCTAGTCTTTAGTGTTATTGATGTCTATGGTTATTTCCACAATAACAACTGACTAGGGACAAAACAAGAATGTATACTCTTTAACATTTGTATAATCTCATCGTTTAGGTCCTGAACCTAAAAGCATATGTCATCGAGTAAAACAATTCTTCAGACATCTATCATGTTACACTATCATCTCAGAATCAGTTAAAACATATAGATTGGAAATTGCCTTTATTATTATTCAAATCATTTACAAAGTATCCCATTACAATCATTACATGACTTGCTCTATGGGCGTACATACCAACAGACTCCCACTTGCACTTAGAGCCAGTCACCTAGGAACCTCAGTCCTTGTAACCTAGCATGACCATCATGCTTCTACTGAGAAAGGACCTTCGTTAGTGGATCAGCTATGTTGTCTTCAGTTAGTACTTTGCAAATCTTCACATCTCCTCAATGTACGATCTCTCATATGAGATGGAAGCAGTATGTGCTTGGACCGCTGATGTGATTTGGGCTCCTTAGCTTGAGCAATGGCTCCATTATTGTCACAATAAAGCTCAATTACATCACAGCTATTGGGAACTACACCAAGTTCAACAATGAACTTCCTGATTCACACAGCCTCCTTTGCTACATGTGAAGCAGCAATATACTCAGCCTCTGTAGTAGAATCAGAAACTTTTTCTTGCTTGGAACTCTTCCAGCTCACAACTCCATTATTTAGGCAAAATACAAATCCTGATTATAATTTGTAATCATCTTTGTCGGTTTGCAAGCTTGCATCGGTGTAACCTCTTACAACCAATTCTTCCCCACTGCCGTATACAAGGAACTGATCCTTAGTCCTTTGCAAGTACTTGAGGATGTTCTTTATGGCAGTCCAGTGAGCATCGCTGAGGTCTGACTGGTACCTACTCATCATGCTGAGGGCATACAAGACATCTAGGTGTGTGAACAACATAGCATACATAATGGATCCGATGGCTGATGCATGTGGGATCCCCTTCATACACTCCCTCTCTTCATAAGATTGGGAACATTGAGCTCTAGAGATTGTGACTCCATGGGGATGTTGCCTCTCTTTGAGTTCTCCATGCTGAACCGCTTCAACACTTTGTCAATGTACGTGCTCTGACTTAGTCTGAGAAGCCTTCTAGATCTATCTCTATAGATCTTAATTCCTAAAATGTAGGATGCTTCTCCTAAGTCCTTCATTGAGAAAGTATTCCCTAGCCAAGTCTTTACCTTCTCTAAGGTTGTGACATCATTCCCCATCAATAGTATGTCATCCACATATAATATGAGGAATGTGGTAACCTTGTTGTACACACAGGGTTCATCTTCATTTTGAATAAAGCCAAACACTTTGACTTCCTCATCAAATAGAAGATTCCAACTCCGAGATGCTTGTCTCAATCCATAGATTGACCGTTGTAGCTTACAGACTTTATTGGCATTCTTTGGATCTACAAAACCTTCAGGCTGTGTCATGTACACATCCTCATATATATTCTTGTTAAGGAATGTGGTTTGGACATCCATCTGCCAAATCTCATAGTCATAAAAGGCCACAATTGCAAGCATGATCCTGATGGACTTAATCATGGCAACTGGAGAAAAGGTTTCGTCATAGTCAACACCTTGAACTTTTCGAAAGCCCTTCACAACCAATTTACCTTTATAAGTTTTCACATTGCCATCCATGTTGGTCTTCTTCTTGAAGACCCACTTGCACCCTATGGGTTTTACCCATTTGGGTGGTTCCACCAATGTCCATACTTTGTTGGAGTACATGGAACCATCTCGGATCTCATGGCTTCAAGACAATTCTCAATATACGGTCCCTCCACAGCCTCTAGATAGGTAGTTGGATCATCATCTATGATCAACTCACTGTCTTCCTGAGTCACAAGGTATCCAAACCTCTCAGGTTCAAGGTGTGTCCTACTAGATCTACAAGGTCCTTGTGTTACTTGAGGAGACTGAGATTCCACAACACCTTGTGAATCTCCATGTTCCTCTCGTACATCTATTGGTTTAATGTTTTCTTGTTGGGCTTGAACCTTTTCAAGCTCTTTTTCCCTCCCACTGCTTCCTTTACAAATAAATTCCTTCTCTAGGAACATAACATTCCCTGGAAACAAACACTTTGTTTTTAGTTGGGTGGTATAAGTAATATCCCCTCGTTTCCTTGGGGTATCCAACAAAATAACATTTATCAGACTAGGGTCCAAGCTTATCAGGAAACATTTTCCTGACATAAGCTTGACAACCCCAAATCTTGATAAAAGAAAAATTCGGACGCTTCCCATACCATATCTCATATGGTATCTTTTGAACCGATTTAGATGGTACTCGATTAAGTGTAAACACGGTTGTTTCAAGAGCATGACCCAAGAAGGAAATTGAAAGATTGGTAAAACTCATCATTGATCGCACCATATGTAGTAAAGTGTGGTTCCTTCTTTCAGACGTAGTGTTATGTTGTGGTGTTCCAGGAGGAGTCCATTGTGATACGATACCACAGGCTCACAGAAGGTCCTCAAACTCCTAGCTTAAGTATTCTCCACCTCAATCGGATTGAAGTCCCTTAATACTTTTACCAAGTTGGTTCTTTACTTCATTCATGAAATCTTTGAACCTTTCAAGGGTTTCTGACTTATGTTTCATTAGGTATACATAGTCATACCTACTGAAGTCATCAGTGAAGGCAATTAAGTATTGACACCCATTTATGGCATTAGTTCTAAAAATCCTACATACATTAGTATGTATGAGTCCTAATAGATCACTAGCTCTCTCACCTTTACTTGAAAAGGGAGTCTTGGTCATCTTGCCCAACAAACAAGATTCACTTGTCTCTATTGATTCATAATCAAAACAGTCTACATAACCATCTTTATGAAGTCTAGAAATGTGCTTCTCATTTATGTGCGCTAGGCGACACTGCCAAAGAAACATTTTATTTGAGTTATTTAGTTTTTGCTTTTTGGTGTTTATATTATATACATTTGTCTCTTGATCTATCAAGTATAGACCATAATACATTGGGGCACTGCCATAAAAGATCCCATCTTTAGAAATGGAACACTTTCCATTCTTTATAAGAAATTCAAATCCATCATTGTCCAAACAAGAGATGGAAATGATATTCCTATTTATGGTAGGTACATAATAAAAGTTATCCAAATCTATTATTAGCCCACTAGGTAGAGTTAACTCATAGGTTCCTACGGCACTGGCAGCAACCCTTGCCCCATTAACAACGCGTAGTTCAACCTCACCTTTCCCCAAAGGCCTACTTCTCTTAAGATCCTTCACATTTGAACAAATGTGAGATCTTTATCCAGTATAAAGTACCCATGACAAATAAGTAGTAAAGTTAATCTCTATCATGTATAAACCAGAAGTAGAGATCTCTATCTCTTGCTTCTTCATCCATCGTTCCTTCCATCCTCTCAATGCAGAAGAATTTGGTTTGATGAGAGAACCCTTCTCTCCCTCACCCTTCATTCCATTCATCTCTATCAATGAACTATCTTTCTTCTTAAACAACGCATTAAGTGCACATAGAGTGGATTCGAAGGCTACCGGTATATCTGTATTGTGCTGAACACTTCTCAGGATTCCTAACTAGTTATGGAATTTATTCTCAATTAATTTTCCCATTTTAAAAAATGATTCTTTTGCCATTCTACAAGAGAAAGTTGCATTTGTGAAAACTCTTTTGTATTTGATTTGATTTGAATAAAATTTGACGATAGTTAATTAGGCCTTTAGTTAATTACTGATCCCACTATTTTGATTCAAATTGACAGCCCTCACCATCAATTCGGAAGATTGCAGCGCACAATCTTCTAGTGGGTCAAGATCCTAAAATCCTCTGAGCCATGGACCAGCTAGGGCTGTCACCCACAACTTAGATCTTCTAGGTAGGCAACTCTTACCAATTGTATCATATGCAACTCTTAAAAGATGTCATATGGAACTCCTTGCCATGATCATCTCCATGCCTCAAGGTGCTAGATCTCGTCTAGGTCACCTTGTTAAGCATGACCGAAAGCCAACATGATGAATATGAACCCTACTAGGGAAGACCCACATATTCATCCTTCACGCTTCCACGAGATAGACCGTGCACCACGCTAGGGTGTGCCCACACTTGGTTGATCAAGCTTTTCACGTGTGTCACATTTGGAAGGCTTCTAAAACTTTAATATTTGATAAGGGATTTGGTTTTTATATACATATACATATCCAATCACCACAATGTATAGTACATATCATATATATGCTATATCCCATAGAAAACATGTGAAACGATAAAAGCAATGATTATGGCCATCCTAGTGTGATTCCTCGAGGCCATCCTACTGTGATTCCTCAAGCCAAGAGGAATCGCGATAATTTAGGTCTACATCACATGCAACATGTACAAGATGAACTATGTGCTTTGCCGTTCTGGGTTTGATCAACTCATCTCCATGATTGATCGGCTCGCCATCAGGCCGGTTGGTTGGGTGCCACCAGCCGATCGATTGGCTTCTCCAACCGTTCAGTTTGCCTGGTCGTCATGCATCTCCTCATGACCGCCACTCGCCCGTCTCGCTCCTTGAACCGGTTGTCTGGAATGTCAACCGATTGGTTCACTCCTTGAACTGATCATCTCAGTCGTCGTCAGGTCATTTGTCGTTCTTTGACATAACAGAAAATAAAATTCTATCCTATTTACAATTGAATTGTGAAACCCCAAGTTACATTCGGGGGGAGCAAGGGCAGGAAAGAAATCTTGAGTTATCTCAAGTTACATCAGGAATAGGAGATAGGGAATCGGTGTACAGACATAGATGTAAGAAACCACTGACAACCATACACAAACATAGGGTTTATTGGCCATAACCACGCTATACATCCACCACAAAACTCGTTTAAGGGTGACGCGTATCTAGTGCATTAATATTAAAAATCATATATGTATATTTGGGTTATGTGGACTGGACATGCATAAAGCCAATTTTATTCGCATCGTATGCAATAAATAAAGGAGACAAACCAAAATTGATCACATCGATAATCCTAAAGTATAGAGCAGTTGATGTGGCTCTGATACCACTGTTGGGTTTTAGGGAAGGCAGAGAAGGCAGCGGAAATAAAAATTTTCTCCCCAAACCCAAAACGAAGGAATCACGTCAACATCTATACAGTAGGAAGGATGGTTTGCATAGTCATACCTTGTCCCGAGCTTGCTCAGCGACATTACCTCACGGCTTTCATGGTCTTCACCTCCAGTCATAGACGGTGTCTGTGCAGCTCCTGGTCTCACCGGGACTGTAATGATTGACAGCTATACTCTGAGCAACAGAAGTCTCCCGCCTCTAAAGTAGTCCACACGGATGACCTAGAACTCTGATCTCCTTGTCCTATAAGGATTTGGAAGGAGACGTACCCTCCTATTGGCGTACTAGTCACCAATACACTCTCCTTCCACCAGTTGCTTTTCTGTAGTTGTCTTTCCCTTGTTGTGCCTCCCTTATTGGGTAGCACTTGCTCGGGCTCTCCTGGTTACCAAAACCAGAGAGAACGACAACTTTACATGTGGGCTCCGATCTCCAAATCATGAATTAAACATATGCGGAAGCAATCGATAATCAGCGGAAGACAAAAATCACGGGAAATTAAAACTTTTCGAGACAAGAGCTTGAAACCACAAACCTTTTTCCATAGAAAAAGGATTTAAACTGTATACAACTCTGTAAAATTACTTCTTGAGTAATTATATACATCTTGATACAAAAATTCTCAAGAATTCATAACCAAAACACTCCAAGACCTGAGAGTACAGAGGACACATAGGACCGACTCTAACTACACCATAAAGCAGGCTGAATCTCCACCTGAGATTTACTGCTCCTGGTGCTGCTGTTGCTGGGATTGGTCACCTGTATTCTTGTTCCTCCGTCTTCGACGACCACCTAAAAAGTTGAAGTCTACGGGGTGAGACAATTATACATAATTGCCCCAGCGAGAGTTATAACTCTCCACTAGAATCTTTATAAGCAAAGCAAGGAATAACTAAAGCAATAAAAGCCTTCAAGGTATTCACTAGCAGTTTTGATGATAAGCAAGAGTTCAATCAATATTAAAATATGATAACATCTACACTATTCAAGGTAACTTCAATCAAATAACTCGTAGATAACTCTAACAGATATACTACGTTGTTGATTATGTTTTTCAAACATTATTATGCTCTGTGGAGATGAGGCATACCACTCATACTCCAACTGATCGCTAAGAAGTCACATCAGTATCATACATAGGTCATTAAAAGAGCCGGATTCTTATGACCTCATCTTCCTCAGTCAGTTAGAGGATTATTTGTTAGACATCTGGCAGGATATCTTTTGTTATAGCTCTCCAGGGTAAACTGGACCTTCGCTATTTTAGAGTTACAGTGGCGTTCTGTACTCTCTTCGCCATCGGAAGATTTCTTGTTTATCTTTCATCGATGCGGTGTTTGTGTCTTTAAGGGAGTGTAGTGATACATCTCACCTTTTGGACTATGTGGTGGGGTCTGATGGACTACAAGAATCTACATCAAATCCTCTCACCCTGGTTATCTTTTAGTGAAGGGTTGATGGACTACAAGAATCTACATCAATTCCTACACTAGGATGTAAGGTTCTACACATCCATGTACCCCACATACTCAAGAGTATGTGATCCAGGAGTTCCCTGGGGAAAACCTGTTTCACCATCATTTAGACTCTAACAATGATGGATCTATGATCAGGGCTCTACATTTCACTTGATTAGTTAGGTACATTTAGTATTCTTTAAACATTGTTCTTCAAACAATAACATTAGCACAACAGCTATAAATGAGAATACTAAAATGTAGCAGGCCTAACTCTTTTCAATCATCAGTTCTCAGTCATCTCATTACAAGTCATCTGTCAAGCATGACCTTGATGTTATTTATGGCTCTTACAGCCCATAAACCTCATTAGATGTCACTAACAGTGCATCAAGATAATTCACTTATTCATAAAGCTTAAGGCATGCTTTCAATGAATATAATATGGTATTCCATACCTGGATATGACCATCATCTCATGACAACCTGCATGGTTAAATCAACTGATAATAGTAAACAATTCAACAATTAGGGTTTACTCTTCATCTTTCATGTCATCACCCTAAAATTAGGGTTTACTATTCACTCCATGGTGAATTGTACTCATTACATTATCATGTAAGAGAAACATCATCATTAAGGCTCTTAAATAAGATTAAGATTCATTGGATATCATAATTAGGGTTTCCATGACCTCACATAGGTGGATCATTCCCTAATCATGCACATTCATGTGTATTTGAAGTATCTTACTTGAGTTTCCACCTTAAAAGGGTACTATCTCTCTCTTAGGATACTTTCTCTCTCCTCTCACTAGTAGATGGTGATAACACCACTCTAGATCAGGTTGGGTTAAGTCCTCATTGACTAACATAAGCCCTAACATCACTATCATGTGATTAGGGTTTGATTATAACAAGGTTTTTCCCCTTTTAAACCCCTCAAGGGTATTTTGGTAATTTGCCTCATGATCACCATCATGGGTTAACTCACTAATCACTTAGTCCCTTAATGACCTAGGTTACCATTAGGGTTTAGATTAGATCACCATTGAGCTAATTACACCATCAATTAGTTAAGTACAAACCATCATCAACATCTCCAAACGGTTTCAACCTTCAAACGGTTTCAACCACCAAACGGTCTTGAGACCGTTTGGAGGTGAAGACCGTTTGGAAGGGTTGACTTTCCAAACCATTTGGAGCTCAATTGGTTTGAAACCGTTTGATCAATTCAGCTTGAGATCGATTGGACCAAACGATTCTGAGGTCGTTTGAGCCCAAACGGTCTTGAGACTGTTTGGTCCAAATGGGCTCAAACCGTTTGGACCTCCAAAGTGGTTCAAAGGTTACCAATGTTCGTGAAAGTGTATGTTGAAGCCCTCAATTGGTCAAGGCCATGTCAACCCCTTATAAATTGAGTCAATTAGGGTTAGACTTAGTCAATTGGACATCAAATTGACCCTCAATTGAAAGCCAATTAAGGTTCAATCCTTCTCAATTAGGGTTTCAAATCGGATGATCATCAATGTTCAACAATGTGAATCAATTCAAGGTTGAACCTATTAATTGACCTCCAATTGGGCTCAAACTTGGCCCAAACGGTCTTGAGGTCGTTTGGAAATCATCCAAACGGTCTTGAGACCGTTTTCCCAAAGTTTGACCAAAATCCAAGTCGGTTTGACTAGGGTTGAAATCAAATCAGGTCAAAAATCAGCAATTTTCTCAATTCATCAACTTCTTGTAATTGGACCTTCAAACCCTTAACTTATCTCAACCCTAGACCTTCAAACGGTCTTGGGTTGTGCCCAAACGGTCTTGGGACCGTTTGGAGGAATCCCCAAACGGTCTTGAGACCGTTTGGGTCCTTCAACCCAAAACTCAACAAGATCTATACATCAAATCAGCAATTTTGACCCGATTAGGGTTTACATGTTGAAGTGCCTTCAACTCCCAATTGGTTAAGAATTAGACTTTGATTCTTTGCAGGAATGAAATTCAATATTTTATCAACAGACCCTCAAATGGTCGTCCCTTGGTCAACCCTATCAAACGGTCTTGAGACCGTTTCAATCCAAACGGTCTTGCAAGACCGTTTGAGGGCAAACGGTTTGAAACCGTTTGACCCCAAATGGTTTGCAACCGTTTGGACCAAAAGGATCCAAGGTCGTTTGATAAAGTGACATAGGGAATTACGCCCCTCATCTTCAAGTCCCTTAATACTTTTACCAAGTTGGTTCTGTACTTCATTCATGAAATCTTTGAACCTTTCAAGGGTTTCTGACTTATGTTTCATTAGGTATACATAGTCATACCTACTGAAGTCATCAGTGAAGGCAATTAAGTATTGACACCCATTTATGGCATTAGTTCTAAAAATCCTACATACATTAGTATGTATGAGTCCTAATAGATCACTAGCTCTCTCACCTTTACTTGAAAAGGGAGTCTTGGTCATCTTGCCCAACAAACAAGATTCACTTGTCTCTATTGATTCATAATCAAAACAGTCTACATAACCATCTTTATGAAGTCTAGAAATGTGCTTCTCATTTATGTGCGCTAGGCGACACTGCCAAAGAAACATTTTATTTGAGTTATTTAGTTTTTGCTTTTTGGTGTTTATATTATATACATTTGTCTCTTGATCTATCAAGTATAGACCATAATACATTGGGGCACTGCCATAAAAGATCCCATCTTTAGAAATGGAACACTTTCCATTCTTTATAAGAAATTCAAATCCATCATTGTCCAAACAAGAGATGGAAATGATATTCCTATTTATGGTAGGTACATAATAAAAGTTATCCAAATCTATTATTAGCCCACTAGGTAGAGTTAACTCATAGGTTCCTACGGCACTGGCAGCAACCCTTGCCCCATTAACAACGCGTAGTTCAACCTCACCTTTCCCCAAAGGCCTACTTCTCTTAAGATCCTTCACATTTGAACAAATGTGAGATCTTTATCCAGTATAAAGTACCCATGACAAATAAGTAGTAAAGTTAATCTCTATCATGTATAAACCAGAAGTAGAGATCTCTATCTCTTGCTTCTTCATCCATCGTTCCTTCCATCCTCTCAATGCAGAAGAATTTGGTTTGATGAGAGAACCCTTCTCTCCCTCACCCTTCATTCCATTCATCTCTATCAATGAACTATCTTTCTTCTTAAACAACGCATTAAGTGCACATAGAGTGGATTCGAAGGCTACCGGTATATCTGTATTGTGCTGAACACTTCTCAGGATTCCTAACTAGTTATGGAATTTATTCTCAATTAATTTTCCCATTTTAAAAAATGATTCTTTTGCCATTCTACAAGAGAAAGTTGCATTTGTGAAAACTCTTTTGTATTTGATTTGATTTGAATAAAATTTGACGATAGTTAATTAGGCCTTTAGTTAATTACTGATCCCACTATTTTGATTCAAATTGACAGCCCTCACCATCAATTCGGAAGATTGCAGCGCACAATCTTCTAGTGGGTCAAGATCCTAAAATCCTCTGAGCCATGGACCAGCTAGGGCTGTCACCCACAACTTAGATCTTCTAGGTAGGCAACTCTTACCAATTGTATCATATGCAACTCTTAAAAGATGTCATATGGAACTCCTTTCCATGATCATCTCCATGCCTCAAGGTGCTAGATCTCGTCTAGGTCACCTTGTTAAGTCTGACTGAAAGCCAACATGATGAATATGAACCCTACTAGGGAAGACCCACATATTCATCCTTCATGCTTCCACGAGATAGACCGTGCACCACGCTAGGGTGTGCCCACACTTGGTTGATCAAGCTTTTCACGTGTGTCACATTTGGAAGGCTTCTAAAACTTTAATATTTGATAAGGGATTTGGTTTTTATATACATATACATATCCAATCACCACAATGTATAGTACATATCATATATATGCTATATCCCATAGAAAACATGTGAAACGATAAAAGCAATGATTATGGCCATCCTAGTGTGATTCCTCGAGGCCATCCTACTGTGATTCCTCAAGCCAAGAGGAATCGCGATAATTTAGGTCTACATCACATGCAACATGTACAAGATGAACTATGTGCTTTGCCGTTCTGGGTTTGATCAACTCATCTCCATGATTGATCGGCTCGCCATCAGGCCGGTAGGTTGGGTGCCACCAGCCGATCGATTGGCTTCTCCAACCGTTCAGTTTGCCTGGTCATCATGCATCTCCTCATGACCGCCACTCGCCCGTCTCGCTCCTTGAACCGGTTGTCTGGAATGTCAACCGATTGGTTCACTCCTTGAACTGATCATCTCAGTCGTCGTCAGGTCATTTGTCGTTCTTTGACATAACAGAAAATAAAATTCTATCCTATTTGCAATTGAATTGTGAAACCCCAAGTTACATTCGGGGGGAGCAAGGGCAGGAAAGAAATCTTGAGTTATCTCAAGTTACATCAGGAATAGGAGATAGGGAATCGGTGTGCAGACATAGATGTAAGAAACCACTGACAACCATACACAAACATAGGGTTTATTGGCCATAACCACGCTATACATCCACCACAAAACTCGTTTAAGGGTGACGCGTATCTAGTGCATTAATATTAAAAATCATATATGTATATTTGGGTTATGTGGACTGGACATGCATAAAGCCAATTTTATTCGCATCGTATGCAATAAATAAAGGAGACAAACCAAAATTGATCACATCGATAATCCTAAAGTATAGAGCAGTTGATGTGGCTCTGATACCACTGTTGGGTTTTAGGGAAGGCAGAGAAGGCAGCGGAAATAAAAATTTTCTCCCCAAACCCAAAACGAAGGAATCACGTCAACATCTATACAGTAGGAAGGATGGTTTGCATAGTCATACCTTGTCCCGAGCTTGCTCAGCGACATTACCTCACGGCTTTCATGGTCTTCACCTCCAGTCTTAGACGGTGTCTGTGCAGCTCCTGGTCTCACCGGGACTGTAATGATTGACAGCTATACTCTGAGCAACAGAAGTCTCCCGCCTCTAAAGTAGTCCACACGGATGACCTAGAACTCTGATCTCCTTGTCCTATAAGGATTTGGAAGGAGACGTACCCTCCTATTGGCGTACTAGTCACCAATACACTCTCCTTCCACCAGTTGCTTTTCTGTAGTTGTCTTTCCCTTGTTGTGCCTCCCTTATTGGGTAGCACTTGCTCGGGCTCTCCTGGTTACCAAAACCAGAGAGAACGACAACTTTACATGTGGGCTCCGATCTCCAAATTATGAATTAAACATATGCGGAAGCAATCGATAATCAGCGGAAGACAAAAATCACGGGAAATTAAAACTTTTCGAGACAAGAGCTTGAAACCACAAACCTTTTTCCATAGAAAAAGGATTTAAACTGTATACAACTCTGTAAAATTACTTCTTGAGTAATTATATACATCTTGATACAAAAATTCTCAAGAATTCATAACCAAAACACTCCAAGACCTGAGAGTACAGAGGACACATAGGACCGACTCTAACTACACCATAAAGCAGGCTGAATCTCCACCTGAGATTTACTGCTCCTGGTGCTGCTGTTGCTGGGATTGGTCACCTGTATTCTTGTTCCTCCGTCTTCGATGACCACCTAAAAAGTTGAAGTCTACGGGGTGAGACAATTATACATAATTGCCCCAGCGAGAGTTATAACTCTCCACTAGAATCTTTATAAGCAAAGCAAGGAATAACTAAAGCAATAAAAGCCTTCAAGGTATTCACTAGCAGTTTTGATGATAAGCAAGAGTTCAATCAATATTAAAATATGAGAACATCTACACTATTCAAGGTAACTTCAATCAAATAACTCGTAGATAACTCTAACAGATATACTACGTTGTTGATTATGTTTTTCAAACATTATTATGCTCTGTGGAGATGAGGCATACCACTCATACTCCAACTGATCGCTAAGAAGTCACATCAGTATCATACATAGGTCATTAAAAGAGCCGGATTCTTATGACCTCATCTTCCTCAGTCAGTTAGAGGATTATTTGTTAGACATCTGGCGGGATATCTTTTGTTATAGCTCTCCAGGGTAAACTGGACCTTCGCTATTTTAGAGTTACAGTGGCGTTCTGTACTCTCTTTGCCATCGGAAGATTTCTTGTTTATCTTTCATCGATGCGGTGTTTGTGTCTTTAAGGGAGTGTAGTGATACATCTCACCTTTTGGACTATGTGGTGGGGTCTGATGGACTACCAGAATCTACATCAAATCCTCTCACCCTGGTTATCTTTTAGTGAAGGGTTGATGGACTACAAGAATCTACATCAATTCCTACACTAGGATGTAAGGTTCTACACATCCATGTACCCCACATACTCAAGAGTATGTGATCCAGGAGTTCCCTGGGGAAAACCTGTTTCACCATCATTTAGACTCTAACAATGATGGATCTATGATCAGGGCTCTACATTTCACTTGATTAGTTAGGTACATTTAGTATTCTTTAAACATTGTTCTTCAAACAATAACATTAGCACAACAGCTATAAATGAGAATACTAAAATGTAGCAGGCCTAACTCTTTTCAATCATCAGTTCTCAGTCATCTCATTACAAGTCATCTGTCAAGCATGACCTTGATGTTATTTATGGCTCTTACAGCCCATAAACCTCATTAGATGTCACTAACAGTGCATCAAGATAATTCACTTATTCATAAAGCTTAAGGCATGCTTTCAATGAATATAATATGGTATTCCATACCTGGATATGACCATCATCTCATGACAACCTGCATGGTTAAATCAACTGATAATAGTAAACAATTCAACAATTAGGGTTTACTCTTCATCTTTCATGTCATCACCCTAAAATTAGGGTTTACTATTCACTCCATGGTGAATTGTACTCATTACATTATCATGTAAGAGAAACATCATCATTAAGGCTCTTAAATAAGATTAAGATTCATTGGATATCATAATTAGGGTTTCCATGACCTCACATAGGTGGATCATTCCCTAATCATGCACATTCATGTGTATTTGAAGTATCTTACTTGAGTTTCCACCTTAAAAGGGTACTATCTCTCTCTTAGGATACTTTCTCTCTCCTCTCACTAGTAGATGGTGATAACACCACTCTAGATCAGGTTGGGTTAAGTCCTCATTGACTAACATAAGCCCTAACATCACTATCATGTGATTAGGGTTTGATTATAACAAGGTTTTTCCCCTTTTAAACCCCTCAAGGGTATTTTGGTAATTTGCCTCATGATCACCATCATGGGTTAACTCACTAATCACTTAGTCCCTTAATGACCTAGGTTACCATTAGGGTTTAGATTAGATCACCATTGAGCTAATTACACCATCAATTAGTTAAGTACAAACCATCATCAACATCTCCAAACGGTTTCAACCTTCAAACGGTTTCAACCACCAAACGGTCTTGGGACCGTTTGGAGGTGAAGACCGTTTGGAAGGGTTGACTTTCCAAACCATTTGGAGCTCAATTGGTTTGAAACCGTTTGATCAATTCAGCTTGAGATCGATTGGACCAAACGATTCTGAGGTCGTTTGAGCCCAAACGGTCTTGAGACTGTTTGGTCCAAATGGGCTCAAACCGTTTGGACCTCCAAAGTGGTTCAAAGGTTACCAATGTTCGTGAAAGTGTATGTTGAAGCCCTCAATTGGTCAAGGCCATGTCAACCCCTTATAAATTGAGTCAATTAGGGTTAGACTTAGTCAATTGGACATCAAATTGACCCTCAATTGAAAGCCAATTAAGGTTCAATCCTTCTCAATTAGGGTTTCAAATCGGATGATCATCAATGTTCAACAATGTGAATCAATTCAAGGTTGAACCTATTAATTGACCTCCAATTGGGCTCAAACTTGGCCCAAACGGTCTTGAGGTCGTTTGGAAATCATCCAAACGGTCTTGAGACCGTTTTCCCAAAGTTTGACCAAAATCCAAGTCGGTTTGACTAGGGTTGAAATCAAATCAGGTCAAAAATCAGCAATTTTCTCAATTCATCAACTTCTTGTAATTGGACCTTCAAACCCTTAACTTATCTCAACCCTAGACCTTCAAACGGTCTTGGGTTGTGCCCAAACGGTCTTGGGACCGTTTGGAGGAATCCCCAAACGGTCTTGAGACCGTTTGGGTCCTTCAACCCAAAACTCAACAAGATCTATACATCAAATCAGCAATTTTGACCCGATTAGGGTTTACATGTTGAAGTGCCTTCAACTCCCAATTGGTTAAGAATTAGACTTTGATTCTTTGCAGGAATGAAATTCAATATTTTATCAACAGACCCTCAAATGGTCGTCCCTTGGTCAACCCTATCAAACGGTCTTGAGACCGTTTCAATCCAAACGGTCTTGCAAGACCGTTTGAGGGCAAACGGTTTGAAACCGTTTGACCCCAAATGGTTTGCAACCGTTTGGACCAAAAGGATCCAAGGTCGTTTGATAAAGTGACATAGGGAATTACGCCCCTCATCTTCAAGTCCCTTAATACTTTTACCAAGTTGGTTCTGTACTTCATTCATGAAATCTTTGAACCTTTCAAGGGTTTCTGACTTATGTTTCATTAGGTATACATAGTCATACCTACTGAAGTCATCAGTGAAGGCAATTAAGTATTGACACCCATTTATGGCATTAGTTCTAAAAATCCTACATACATTAGTATGTATGAGTCCTAATAGATCACTAGCTCTCTCACCTTTACTTGAAAAGGGAGTCTTGGTCATCTTGCCCAACAAACAAGATTCACTTGTCTCTATTGATTCATAATCAAAACAGTCTACATAACCATCTTTATGAAGTCTAGAAATGTGCTTCTCATTTATGTGCGCTAGGCGACACTGCCAAAGAAACATTTTATTTGAGTTATTTAGTTTTTGCTTTTTGGTGTTTATATTATATACATTTGTCTCTTGATCTATCAAGTATAGACCATAATACATTGGGGCACTGCCATAAAAGATCCCATCTTTAGAAATGGAACACTTTCCATTCTTTATAAGAAATTCAAATCCATCATTGTCCAAACAAGAGATGGAAATGATATTCCTATTTATGGTAGGTACATAATAAAAGTTATCCAAATCTATTATTAGCCCACTAGGTAGAGTTAACTCATAGGTTCCTACGGCACTGGCAGCAACCCTTGCCCCATTAACAACGCGTAGTTCAACCTCACCTTTCCCCAAAGGCCTACTTCTCTTAAGATCCTTCACATTTGAACAAATGTGAGATCTTTATCCAGTATAAAGTACCCATGACAAATAAGTAGTAAAGTTAATCTCTATCATGTATAAACCAGAAGTAGAGATCTCTATCTCTTGCTTCTTCATCCATCGTTCCTTCCATCCTCTCAATGCAGAAGAATTTGGTTTGATGAGAGAACCCTTCTCTCCCTCACCCTTCATTCCATTCATCTCTATCAATGAACTATCTTTCTTCTTAAACAACGCATTAAGTGCACATAGAGTGGATTCGAAGGCTACCGGTATATCTGTATTGTGCTGAACACTTCTCAGGATTCCTAACTAGTTATGGAATTTATTCTCAATTAATTTTCCCATTTTAAAAAATGATTCTTTTGCCATTCTACAAGAGAAAGTTGCATTTGTGAAAACTCTTTTGTATTTGATTTGATTTGAATAAAATTTGACGATAGTTAATTAGGCCTTTAGTTAATTACTGATCCCACTATTTTGATTCAAATTGACAGCCCTCACCATCAATTCGGAAGATTGCAGCGCACAATCTTCTAGTGGGTCAAGATCCTAAAATCCTCTGAGCCATGGACCAGCTAGGGCTGTCACCCACAACTTAGATCTTCTAGGTAGGCAACTCTTACCAATTGTATCATATGCAACTCTTAAAAGATGTCATATGGAACTCCTTTCCATGATCATCTCCATGCCTCAAGGTGCTAGATCTCGTCTAGGTCACCTTGTTAAGTCTGACTGAAAGCCAACATGATGAATATGAACCCTACTAGGGAAGACCCACATATTCATCCTTCACGCTTCCACGAGATAGACCGTGCACCACGCTAGGGTGTGCCCACACTTGGTTGATCAAGCTTTTCACGTGTGTCACATTTGGAAGGCTTCTAAAACTTTAATATTTGATAAGGGATTTGGTTTTTATATACATATACATATCCAATCACCACAATGTATAGTACATATCATATATATGCTATATCCCATAGAAAACATGTGAAACGATAAAAGCAATGATTATGGCCATCCTAGTGTGATTCCTCGAGGCCATCCTACTGTGATTCCTCAAGCCAAGAGGAATCGCGATAATTTAGGTCTACATCACATGCAACATGTACAAGATGAACTATGTGCTTTGCCGTTCTGGGTTTGATCAACTCATCTCCATGATTGATCGGCTCGCCATCAGGCCGGTTGGTTGGGTGCCACCAGCCGATCGATTGGCTTCTCCAACCGTTCAGTTTGCCTGGTCATCATGCATCTCCTCATGACCGCCACTCGCCCGTCTCGCTCCTTGAACCGGTTGTCTGGAATGTCAACCGATTGGTTCACTCCTTGAACTGATCATCTCAATCGTCGTCAGGTCATTTGTCGTTCTTTGACATAACAGAAAATAAAATTCTATCCTATTTACAATTGAATTGTGAAACCCCAAGTTACATTCGGGGGGAGCAAGGGCAGGAAAGAAATCTTGAGTTATCTCAAGTTACATCAGGAATAGGAGATAGGGAATCGGTGTGCAGACATAGATGTAAGAAACCACTGACAACCATACACAAACATAGGGTTTATTGGCCATAACCACGCTATACATCCACCACAAAACTCGTTTAAGGGTGACGCGTATCTAGTGCATTAATATTAAAAATCATATATGTATATTTGGGTTATGTGGACTGGACATGCATAAAGCCAATTTTATTCGCATCGTATGCAATAAATAAAGGAGACAAACCAAAATTGATCACATCGATAATCCTAAAGTATAGAGCAGTTGATGTGGCTCTGATACCACTGTTGGGTTTTAGGGAAGGCAGAGAAGGCAGCGGAAATAAAAATTTTCTCCCCAAACCCAAAACGAAGGAATCACGTCAACATCTATACAGTAGGAAGGATGGTTTGCATAGTCATACCTTGTCCCGAGCTTGCTCAGCGACATTACCTCACGGCTTTCATGGTCTTCACCTCCAGTCTTAGACGGTGTCTGTGCAGCTCCTGGTCTCACCGGGACTGTAATGTTTGACAGCTATACTCTGAGCAACAGAAGTCTCCCGCCTCTAAAGTAGTCCACACGGATGACCTAGAACTCTGATCTCCTTGTCCTATAAGGATTTGGAAGGAGACTTACCCTCCTATTGGCGTACTAGTCACCAATACACTCTCCTTCCACCAGTTGCTTTTCTGTAGTTGTCTTTCCCTTGTTGTGCCTCCCTTATTGGGTAGCACTTGCTCGGGCTCTCCTGGTTACCAAAACCAGAGAGAACGACAACTTTACATGTGGGCTCCGATCTCCAAATCATGAATTAAACATATGCGGAAGCAATCGATAATCAGCGGAAGACAAAAATCACGGGAAATTAAAACTTTTCGAGACAAGAGCTTGAAACCACAAACCTTTTTCCATAGAAAAAGGATTTAAACTGTATACAACTCTGTAAAATTACTTCTTGAGTAATTATATACATCTTGATACAAAAATTCTCAAGAATTCATAACCAAAACACTCCAAGACCTGAGAGTACAGAGGACACATAGGACCGACTCTAACTACACCATAAAGAAGGCTGAATCTCCACCTGAGATTTACTGCTCCTGGTGCTGCTGTTGCTGGGATTGGTCACCTGTATTCTTGTTCCTCCGTCTTCGATGACCACCTAAAAAGTTGAAGTCTACGGGGTGAGACAATTATACATAATTGCCCCAGCGAGAGTTATAACTCTCCACTAGAATCTTTATAAGCAAAGCAAGGAATAACTAAAGCAATAAAAGCCTTCAAGGTATTCACTAGCAGTTTTGATGATAAGCAAGAGTTCAATCAATATTAAAATATGAGAACATCTACACTATTCAAGGTAACTTCAATCAAATAACTCGTAGATAACTCTAACAGATATACTACGTTGTTGATTATGTTTTTCAAACATTATTATGCTCTGTGGAGATGAGGCATACCACTCATACTCCAACTGATCGCTAAGAAGTCACATCAGTATCATACATAGGTCATTAAAAGAGCCGGATTCTTATGACCTCATCTTCCTCAGTCAGTTAGAGGATTATTTGTTAGACATCTGGCGGGATATCTTTTGTTATAGCTCTCCAGGGTAAACTGGACCTTCGCTATTTTAGAGTTACAGTGGCGTTCTGTACTCTCTTTGCCATCGGAAGATTTCTTGTTTATCTTTCATCGATGCGGTGTTTGTGTCTTTAAGGGAGTGTAGTGATACATCTCACCTTTTGGACTATGTGGTGGGGTCTGATGGACTACCAGAATCTACATCAAATCCTCTCACCCTGGTTATCTTTTAGTGAAGGGTTGATGGACTACAAGAATCTACATCAATTCCTACACTAGGATGTAAGGTTCTACACATCCATGTACCCCACATACTCAAGAGTATGTGATCCAGGAGTTCCCTGGGGAAAACCTGTTTCACCATCATTTAGACTCTAACAATGATGGATCTATGATCAGGGCTCTACATTTCACTTGATTAGTTAGGTACATTTAGTATTCTTTAAACATTGTTCTTCAAACAATAACATTAGCACAACAGCTATAAATGAGAATACTAAAATGTAGCAGGCCTAACTCTTTTCAATCATCAGTTCTCAGTCATCTCATTACAATTCATCTGTCAAGCATGACCTTGATGTTATTTATGGCTCTTACAGCCCATAAACCTCATTAGATGTCACTAACAGTGCATCAAGATAATTCACTTATTCATAAAGCTTAAGGCATGCTTTCAATGAATATAATATGGTATTCCATACCTGGATATGACCATCATCTCATGACAACCTGCATGGTTAAATCAACTGATAATAGTAAACAATTCAACAATTAGGGTTTACTCTTCATCTTTCATGTCATCACCCTAAAATTAGGGTTTACTATTCACTCCATGGTGAATTGTACTCATTACATTATCATGTAAGAGAAACATCATCATTAAGGCTCTTAAATAAGATTAAGATTCATTGGATATCATAATTAGGGTTTCCATGACCTCACATAGGTGGATCATTCCCTAATCATGCACATTCATGTGTATTTGAAGTATCTTACTTGAGTTTCCACCTTAAAAGGGTACTATCTCTCTCTTAGGATACTTTCTCTCTCCTCTCACTAGTAGATGGTGATAACACCACTCTAGATCAGGTTGGGTTAAGTCCTCATTGACTAACATAAGCCCTAACATCACTATCATGTGATTAGGGTTTGATTATAACAAGGTTTTTCCCCTTTTAAACCCCTCAAGGGTATTTTGGTAATTTGCCTCATGATCACCATCATGGGTTAACTCACTAATCACTTAGTCCCTTAATGACCTAGGTTACCATTAGGGTTTAGATTAGATCACCATTGAGCTAATTACACCATCAATTAGTTAAGTACAAACCATCATCAACATCTCCAAACGGTTTCAACCTTCAAACGGTTTCAACCACCAAACGGTCTTGGGACCGTTTGGAGGTGAAGACCGTTTGGAAGGGTTGACTTTCCAAACCATTTGGAGCTCAATTGGTTTGAAACCGTTTGATCAATTCAGCTTGAGATCGATTGGACCAAACGATTCTGAGGTCGTTTGAGCCCAAACGGTCTTGAGACTGTTTGGTCCAAATGGGCTCAAACCGTTTGGACCTCCAAAGTGGTTCAAAGGTTACCAATGTTCGTGAAAGTGTATGTTGAAGCCCTCAATTTGTCAAGGCCATGTCAACCCCTTATAAATTGAGTCAATTAGGGTTAGACTTAGTCAATTGGACATCAAATTGACCCTCAATTGAAAGCCAATTAAGGTTCAATCCTTCTCAATTAGGGTTTCAAATCGGATGATCATCAATGTTCAACAATGTGAATCAATTCAAGGTTGAACCTATTAATTGACCTCCAATTGGGCTCAAACTTGGCCCAAACGGTCTTGAGGTCGTTTGGAAATCATCCAAACGGTCTTGAGACCGTTTTCCCAAAGTTTGACCAAAATCCAAGTCGGTTTGACTAGGGTTGAAATCAAATCAGGTCAAAAATCAGCAATTTTCTCAATTCATCAACTTCTTGTAATTGGACCTTCAAACCCTTAACTTATCTCAACCCTAGACCTTCAAACGGTCTTGGGTTGTGCCCAAACGGTCTTGGGACCGTTTGGAGGAATCCCCAAACGATCTTGAGACCGTTTGGGTCCTTCAACCCAAAACTCAACAAGATCTATACATCAAATCAGCAATTTTGACCCGATTAGGGTTTACATGTTGAAGTGCCTTCAACTCCCAATTGGTTAAGAATTAGACTTTGATTCTTTGCAGGAATGAAATTCAATATTTTATCAACAGACCCTCAAATGGTCGTCCCTTGGTCAACCCTATCAAACGGTCTTGAGACCGTTTCAATCCAAACGGTCTTGCAAGACCGTTTGAGGGCAAACGGTTTGAAACCGTTTGACCCCAAATGGTTTGCAACCGTTTGGACCAAAAGGATCCAAGGTCGTTTGATAAAGTGACATAGGGAATTACGCCCCTCATCTTCAAGTCCCTTAATACTTTTACCAAGTTGGTTCTGTACTTCATTCATGAAATCTTTGAACCTTTCAAGGGTTTCTGACTTATGTTTCATTAGGTATACATAGTCATACCTACTGAAGTCATCAGTGAAGGCAATTAAGTATTGACACCCATTTATGGCATTAGTTCTAAAAATCCTACATACATTAGTATGTATGAGTCCTAATAGATCACTAGCTCTCTCACCTTTACTTGAAAAGGGAGTCTTGGTCATCTTGCCCAACAAACAAGATTCACTTGTCTCTATTGATTCATAATCAAAACAGTCTACATAACCATCTTTATGAAGTCTAGAAATGTGCTTCTCATTTATGTGCGCTAGGCGACACTGCCAAAGAAACATTTTATTTGAGTTATTTAGTTTTTGCTTTTTGGTGTTTATATTATATACATTTGTCTCTTGATCTATCAAGTATAGACCATAATACATTGGGGCACTGCCATAAAAGATCCCATCTTTAGAAATGGAACACTTTCCATTCTTTATAAGAAATTCAAATCCATCATTGTCCAAACAAGAGATGGAAATGATATTCCTATTTATGGTAGGTACATAATAAAAGTTATCCAAATCTATTATTAGCCCACTAGGTAGAGTTAACTCATAGGTTCCTACGGCACTGGCAGCAACCCTTGCCCCATTAACAACGCGTAGTTCAACCTCACCTTTCCCCAAAGGCCTACTTCTCTTAAGATCCTTCACATTTGAACAAATGTGAGATCTTTATCCAGTATAAAGTACCCATGACAAATAAGTAGTAAAGTTAATCTCTATCATTTATAAACCAGAAGTAGAGATCTCTATCTCTTGCTTCTTCATCCATCGTTCCTTCCATCCTCTCAATGCAGAAGAATTTGGTTTGATGAGAGAACCCTTCTCTCCCTCACCCTTCATTCCATTCATCTCTATCAATGAACTATCTTTCTTCTTAAACAACGCATTAAGTGCACATAGAGTGGATTCGAAGGCTACCGGTATATCTGTATTGTGCTGAACACTTCTCAGGATTCCTAACTAGTTATGGAATTTATTCTCAATTAATTTTCCCATTTTAAAAAATGATTCTTTTGCCATTCTACAAGAGAAAGTTGCATTTGTGAAAACTCTTTTGTATTTGATTTGATTTGAATAAAATTTGACGATAGTTAATTAGGCCTTTAGTTAATTACTGATCCCACTATTTTGATTCAAATTGACAGCCCTCACCATCAATTCGGAAGATTGCAGCGCACAATCTTCTAGTGGGTCAAGATCCTAAAATCCTCTGAGCCATGGACCAGCTAGGGCTGTCACCCACAACTTAGATCTTCTAGGTAGGCAACTCTTACCAATTGTATCATATGCAACTCTTAAAAGATGTCATATGGAACTCCTTTCCATGATCATCTCCATGCCTCAAGGTGCTAGATCTCGTCTAGGTCACCTTGTTAAGTTTGACCGAAAGCCAACATGATGAATATGAACCCTACTAGGGAAGACCCACATATTCATCCTTCACGCTTCCACGAGATAGACCGTGCACCACGCTAGGGTGTGCCCACACTTGGTTGATCAAGCTTTTCACGTGTGTCACATTTGGAAGGCTTCTAAAACTTTAATATTTGATAAGGGATTTGGTTTTTATATACATATACATATCCAATCACCACAATGTATAGTACATATCATATATATGCTATATCCCATAGAAAACATGTGAAACGATAAAAGCAATGATTATGGCCATCCTAGTGTGATTCCTCGAGGCCATCCTACTGTGATTCCTCAAGCCAAGAGGAATCGCGATAATTTAGGTCTACATCACATGCAACATGTACAAGATGAACTATGTGCTTTGCCGTTCTGGGTTTGATCAACTCATCTCTATGATTGATCGGCTCGCCATCAGGCCGGTTGGTTGGGTGCCACCAGCCGATCGATTGGCTTCTCCAACCGTTCAGTTTGCCTGGTCGTCATGCATCTCCTCATGACCGCCACTCGCCCGTCTCGCTCCTTGAACCGGTTGTCTAGAATGTCAACCGATTGGTTCACTCCTTGAACTGATCATCTCAGTCGTCGTCAGGTCATTTGTCGTTCTTTGACATAACAGAAAATAAAATTCTATCCTATTTACAATTGAATTGTGAAACCCCAAGTTACATTCGGGGGGAGCAAGGGCAGGAAAGAAATCTTGAGTTATCTCAAGTTACATCAATAATAGGAGATAGGGAATCGGTGTGCAGACATAGATGTAAGAAACCACTGACAACCATACACAAACATAGGGTTTATTGGCCATAACCACGCTATACATCCACCACAAAACTCGTTTAAGGGTGACGCGTATCTAGTGCATTAATATTAAAAATCATATATGTATATTTGGGTTATGTGGACTGGACATGCATAAAGCCAATTTTATTCGCATCGTATGCAATAAATAAAGGAGACAAACCAAAATTGATCACATCGATAATCCTAAAGTATAGAGCAGTTGATGTGGCTCTGATACCACTGTTGGGTTTTAGGGAAGGCAGAGAAGGCAGCGGAAATAAAAATTTTCTCCCCAAACCCAAAACGAAGGAATCACGTCAACATCTATACAGTAGGAAGGATGGTTTGCATAGTCATACCTTGTCCCGAGCTTGCTCAGCGACATTACCTCACGACTTTCATGGTCTTCACCTCCAGTCTTAGACGGTGTCTGTGCAGCTCCTGGTCTCACCGGGACTGTAATGATTGACAGCTATACTCTGAGCAACAGAAGTCTCCCGCCTCTAAAGTAGTCCACACGGATGACCTAGAACTCTGATCTCCTTGTCCTATAAGGATTTGGAAGGAGACGTACCCTCCTATTGGCGTACTAGTCACCAATACACTCTCCTTCCACCAGTTGCTTTTCTGTAGTTGTCTTTCCCTTGTTGTGCCTCCCTTATTGGGTAGCACTTGCTCGGGCTCTCCTGGTTACCTAAACCAGAGAGAACAACAACTTTACATGTGGGCTCCGATCTCCAAATCATGAATTAAACATATGCGGAAGCAATCGATAATCAGCGGAAGACAAAAATCACGGGAAATTAAAACTTTTCGAGACAAGAGCTTGAAACCACAAACCTTTTTCCATAGAAAAAGGATTTAAACTGTATACAACTCTGTAAAATTACTTCTTGAGTAATTATATACATCTTGATACAAAAATTCTCAAGAATTCATAACCAAAACACTCCAAGACCTGAGAGTACAGAGGACACATAGGACCGACTCTAACTACACCATAAAGCAGGCTGAATCTCCACCTGAGATTTACTGCTCCTGGTGCTGCTGTTGCTGGGATTGGTCACCTGTATTCTTGTTCCTCCGTCTTCGACGACCACCTAAAAAGTTGAAGTCTACGGGGTGAGACAATTATACATAATTGCCCCAGCGAGAGTTATAACTCTCCACTAGAATCTTTATAAGCAAAGCAAGGAATAACTAAAGCAATAAAAGCCTTCAAGGTATTCACTAGCAGTTTTGATGATAAGCAAGAGTTCAATCAATATTAAAATATGAGAACATCTACACTATTCAAGGTAACTTCAATCAAATAACTCGTAGATAACTCTAACAGATATACTACGTTGTTGATTATGTTTTTCAAACATTATTATGCTCTGTGGAGATGAGGCATACCACTCATACTCCAACTGATCGCTAAGAAGTCACATCAGTATCATACATAGGTCATTAAAAGAGCCGGATTCTTATGACCTCATCTTCCTCAGTCAGTTAGAGGATTATTTGTTAGACATCTGGCGGGATATCTTTTGTTATAGCTCTCCAGGGTAAACTGGACCTTCGCTATTTTAGAGTTACAGTGGCGTTCTGTACTCTCTTTGCCATCGGAAGATTTCTTGTTTATCTTTCATCGATGCGGTGTTTGTGTCTTTAAGGGAGTGTAGTGATACATCTCACCTTTTGGACTATGTGGTGGGGTCTGATGGACTACAAGAATCTACATCAAATCCTCTCACCCTGGTTATCTTTTAGTGAAGGGTTGATGGACTACAAGAATCTACATCAATTCCTACACTAGGATGTAAGGTTCTACACATCCATGTACCCCACATACTCAAGAGTATGTGATCCAGGAGTTCCCTGGGGAAAACTTGTTTCACCATCATTTAGACTCTAACAATGATGGATCTATGATCAGGGCTCTACATTTCACTTGATTAGTTAGGTACATTTAGTATTCTTTAAACATTGTTCTTCAAACAATAACATTAGCACAACAGCTATAAATGAGAATACTAAAATGTAGCAGGCCTAACTCTTTTCAATCATCAGTTCTCAGTCATCTCATTACAAGTCATCTGTCAAGCATGACCTTGATGTTATTTATGGCTCTTACAGCCCATAAACCTCATTAGATGTCACTAACAGTGCATCAAGATAATTCACTTATTCATAAAGCTTAAGGCATGCTTTCAATGAATATAATATGGTATTCCATACCTGGATATGACCATCATCTCATGACAACCTGCATGGTTAAATCAACTGATAATAGTAAACAATTCAACAATTAGGGTTTACTCTTCATCTTTCATGTCATCACCATAAAATTAGGGTTTACTATTCACTCCATGGTGAATTGTACTCATTACATTATCATGTAAGAGAAACATCATCATTAAGGCTCTTAAATAAGATTAAGATTCATTGGATATCATAATTAGGGTTTCCATGACCTCACATAGGTGGATCATTCCCTAATCATGCACATTCATGTGTATTTGAAGTATCTTACTTGAGTTTCCACCTTAAAAGGGTACTATCTCTCTCTTAGGATACTTTCTATCTCCTCTCACTAGTAGATGGTGATAACACCACTCTAGATCAGGTTGGGTTAAGTCCTCATTGACTAACATAAGCCCTAACATCACTATCATGTGATTAGGGTTTGATTATAACAAGGTTTTTCCCCTTTTAAACCCCTCAAGGGTATTTTGGTAATTTGCCTCATGATCACCATCATGGGTTAACTCACTAATCACTTAGTCCCTTAATGACCTAGGTTACCATTAGGGTTTAGATTAGATCACCATTGAGCTAATTACACCATCAATTAGTTAAGTACAAACCATCATCAACATCTCCAAACGGTTTCAACCTTCAAACGGTTTCAACCACCAAACGGTCTTGAGACCGTTTGGAGGTGAAGACCGTTTGGAAGGGTTGACTTTCCAAACCATTTGGAGCTCAATTGGTTTGAAACCGTTTGATCAATTCAGCTTGAGATCGATTGGACCAAACGATTCTGAGGTCGTTTGAGCCCAAACGGTCTTGAGACTGTTTGGTCCAAATGGGCTCAAACCGTTTGGACCTCCAAAGTGGTTCAAAGGTTACCAATGTTCGTGAAAGTGTATGTTGAAGCCCTCAATTGGTCAAGGCCATGTCAACCCCTTATAAATTGAGTCAATTAGGGTTAGACTTAGTCAATTGGACATCAAATTGACCCTCAATTGAAAGCCAATTAAGGTTCAATCCTTCTCAATTAGGGTTTCAAATCGGATGATCATCAATGTTCAACAATGTGACTCAATTCAAGGTTGAACCTATTAATTGACCTCCAATTGGGCTCAAACTTGGCCCAAACGGTCTTGAGGTCGTTTGGAAATCATCCAAACGGTCTTGAGACCGTTTTCCCAAAGTTTGACCAAAATCCAAGTCAGTTTGACTAGGGTTGAAATCAAATCAGGTCAAAAATCAGCAATTTTCTCAATTCATCAACTTCTTGTAATTGGACCTTCAAACCCTTAACTTATCTCAACCCTAGACCTTAAAACAGTCTTGGGTTGTGCCCAAACGGTCTTGGGACCGTTTGGAGGAATCCCCAAACGGTCTTGAGACCGTTTGGGTCCTTCAACCCAAAACTCAACAAGATATATACATCAAATCAGCAATTTTGACCCGATTAGGGTTTACATGTTGAAGTGCCTTCAACTCCCAATTGGTTAAGAATTAGACTTTGATTCTTTGCAGGAATGAAATTCAATATTTTATCAACATACCCAAAAATGGTCGTCCCTTGGTCAACCCTATCAAACGGTCTTGAGACCGTTTCAATCCAAACGGTCTTGCAAGACCGTTTGAGGGCAAACGGTTTGAAACCGTTTGACCCCAAATGGTTTGCAACCGTTTGGACCAAAAGGATCCAAGGTCGTTTGATAAAGTGACATAGGGAATTACGCCCCTCATCTTCAACCTCTATCAAGGTCGGTTCCCCCACTGTTTTGCTTGCAAAAGTGCAAGGAAGAAAGGAGGTAGAAGAAGAATTTACCAAGTAGATTTGCAAGAATTAAGCATACATATAAAGCAAGAGTTTAGAGTTATAAAACCCGCCTAAAGGTTGATTCTAGAGCTCCAAGCCTTCAAGCTCCAAGATTTAATGGCGTCCTTGAGCTTCAACAACTTGGTCAGAGGTGAATTCTCCAAGGAAACGTAGGTTTGATCGGCTAGAACAAGAGGACTAAGTAAGTTATCCATAAAACCAACCTAGAAAGGTGAATTCCTCCATGAATTCGAGCTAGAAGGTGGTGTTCTCTTACCTAGAACAGGTTGGTCGTCCCCCTGAGCTCCAGAGCTATCCTTGGCCGTTTGATCAAGAAGAGAAGAGAAGTGAAGGGAATGAAAGGTCGTTCACTTAATTGCAATGAAAAGGGCTTATATACTTTAGCCCTTTTTACACCACAAGGACCTCTCAAGACTAGAAATAACATCTAGGTCCCTCCTTGCTCAAGGGCACGTCCAAACCCATCTAACCTTATGCAAAACTCATGAAATCTCAAGATCTAAGGGTAAAGGAAGCCAACCTACAACTAGGGTACATCCATGAAAGATTTCAATACCCAAATTAGGTGTCTTTTACCACAAAGTTTACTTTTTCTTATCTGATCAGTCTTTGATGTGAACCTTTCATCATTTCTACTCTAAATGATGATAAGAGTCATAAAATATGTTCTAGATATTAAAAATTACAAGTGACTCCCCTAAATTTGGGTAAATTGCATTTTACTCCAAATTAGGGTTTCTAAGCATGGGGATTGCTTCCATAGCTGCACCTTGGTGCTCAAGCTTGGGAAATCCCTCAAACTTCATCATAGACATCATCATGATGTTTCAATATCAGAGGAACATCTAATCCTTGTGATTTGCAAGTTGAACCCTTAAACTGGGTAAATTGCACATAGGTCCCTGCATACAACACAATGCTACAACTTTGTTTAAAAAGGAGCAAGAATTGAAAATATATGTTCCTGAGGAATTTAATTACATGCCAGGGAGTATTCACAAGTATATAATTACATATTTAGGCAAAACTTCTAGGGTTAGCTCATAACCCAGGTCAGGGGTGTTACAAATCATAAACCCCTAACAAGGATTTCGTCCCCGAAATCTCAGGAAGAAAAGGGGAAAGCAGATATTGTTTCAGCATACACATTGTTTCATTCTAGAGAAGATATGTTTATTTTAAGAACATAAACCCCTAACAAGGGATGTTCTTAAAATTTTTACTTTGGTATTAATTACTTGTGTTATCAAAACTTTATATCTCTTTCTTCCTTCTTTCATGGGACATTGCTCATTACCTATATTCTTTCAACCATTACTAATCATGGTTGACCTCTATTCTCATGATTATCTTTGGGTTGTTTCAGATTGACTACTTGATTAGAGTAATCAAAAGATAATATTTTAAGAGTTTCCATATTTACCTTATCATCAGTAATTGTATACCTAGACAGGGTATATGATTACTGAGGTAAGAAAATATGTACTTATATTTTACCATGTTCCTTCTTTTTTCTCATTTTTACAAACATAATATTAACTTTACTGAATTCTATATCCAGATCAATCCTTTAATAACTTACCTTCTCATAGAAATAAGCATGTCAAGGTATAAGACCCACTCAACGGAGTCTCCAACAACAAACTACTTGCCCTATGACTAGTTGTCATATTGTAGTTGTGAATCACTCTTTGAGTGATGAAAAAGTGCGTAGCACCCGGATCAATCAGAACAGATACTACACAAGATTTAGACATATCAGAATATAAAAGTTACATCTGATCTGTCACCACTTGTGGATCTATCACTGCCTCTGGTGAGTTCATAGCATAAAACCTTGTTGTAGCCTGTTGTTGAGGTGGTGCTGATGATCCAGCTTGAGACACTTGTCTCGGAGGTTGTGTCACACTGACAGGCTTAGACCAGCAGTCCTTCATCAAATGTCCCACCTTACCACAGTTGTAGCAGCTTCTTTCTTGTGGTCTTGGTGGTCCACTAACGAACATTGATGCAGAGCTGTGAGTCTCCTGAGGTGGTTGTCCTCGTTCTCTACCTCTACTTGGAGACCACTCAGTCAGAGAACTAGATCTAGATGGTGGAGGGTTAGGTGCAGAGGATCTAGACTTCTTAAAGTCCATAGATGAAGAGCCCTGGAACTGTGGATATCTTTTTTGAGTTTGCCTCTTCTCAACCACAGATCTCTCTATCCTTCGGACTGACTCAACGAAGGTAGAGAATCTCTCTCGGTTTTCTAAGGCAGACACAGGGGTAGACATGTCAGCATTCAAATCCCTCTTGAATCTCCTGATTCTCTCTTCTTCTGTGACAGCCATGTGCGGACAAAACCGCAACAGCTCCATGAACTTAGCTTCATACTCGCTAATGTTCATGACTCCCTGCCTCAGTCTCTCAAATTGAGAGATCTTCTCGTCTAGGAAGGTCTTTGGAAAATATCTTTGGACAAATTCCCGCCGAAAGTCTTCCCACGAGATCTCTATTCCAGGTCTCTTCTGCTCTTCCATTGTCCACCAGTGACCAACACTTCCTTTGAGAAGATAGACAACATGTCTAACCTTCTCAGCTTCAGGGATATTGAGTATCCTGAAAGCCTTCTCCAGCTCTGTCAACCACAGATCAGCATCTGCGGGGTCAGCAGTTCCAAGGTACTCAGTAGCTCCGACACGATGTAGTCGCTCAAACATTTTCCCGATACCTTGACCTTCTGGTTGGACAGGTGCCCTGGGTGTAGGCATAGGCATCCTGTCGGTTATGTGTGTCATGGCAGTCATAAACTGCCCGAACATTATCTGAACTGCTGGGTTACCCATGTCGGTTGGGTCGAACTGGGGTGGCTCTCTAGGTTGTTCTGGTACAGGCTGTTCTCTCTCTGGTACTCCTGCACCGCCTTGAGGTGCACTAGAACTACTTTCTACCACATTCTCATCATGTGGCTCTGACATACTTAAGTATCTTCTTCTCCTGAGGAGCAGAAGATTCTATTAGATAAGGAAGGAATACTAAAGATAGACTCGACTCCCTATGTCCTATGCCTCTGTAGACTCGGTGAACCTAGAGCTCTGATACCACTTAATTGTGGGCTCCGATCCCCAAATCACGAATTAAACATATGCGGAAGCAATCGATAATCAGCGGAAGACAAAAATCACGGGAAATTATAACTTTTCGAGACAAGAGCTTGAAACCACAAACCTTTTTCCATAGAAAAAGGATTTAAACTGTATACAACTCTGTCAAATTACTTCTTGAGTAATTATATACATCTTGATACAAAAATTCTCAAGAATTCATAACCAAAACACTCCAAGACCTGAGAGTACAGAGGACACATAGGACCGACTCTAACTACACCATAAAGCAGGCTGAATCTCCACCTGAGATTTACTGCTCCTGGTGCTGCTGTTGCTGGGATTGGTCTCCTATATTCTTGTTCCTCCGTCTTCGACGACCACCTAAAAAGTTGAAGTCTACGGGGTGAGACAATTATACATAATAGCCCCAGCGAGAGTTATAACTCTCCACTAGAAGCTTTATAAGTAAAGCAAGGAATAACTAAAGCAATAAAAGCCTTCAAGGTATTCACTAGCAGTTTTGATGATAAGCAAGAGTTCAATCAATATTAAAATATGAGAACATCTACACTATTCAAGGTAACATCAATCAAATAACTCGTAGATAACTCTAACAGATATACTACGCTGTTGATTATGTTTTTCAAACATTATTATGCCCTGTGGAGATGAGGCATACCACTCATACTCCAACTGATCGCTAAGAAGTCACATCAGTATCATACATAGGTCATTAAAAGAGTCAGATTCTTATGACCTCATCTTCCTCAGTCAGTGAGAGGATTATTTGTTAGACATCTGGCGGGATATCTTTTGTTATAGCTCTCCAGGGTAAACTGGACCTTCGCTATTTTAGAGTTACAGTGGCGTTCTGTACTCTCTTCGCCATCGGAAGATTTCTTGTTTATCTTTCATCGATGCGGTGTTTGTGTCTTTAAGGGAGTGTAGTGATACATCTCACCTTTTGGACTATGTGGTGGGGTCTGACGGACTACAAGAATCTACATCAAATCCTCTCACCCTGGTTATCTTTTAGTGAAGGGTTGATGGACTACAAGAATCTACATCAATTCCTACACTAGAATGTAAGGTTCTACACATCCATGTACCCCACATACTCAAGAGTATGTGATCCAGGAGTTCCCTGGGGAAAACCTGTTTCACCATCATTTAGACTCTGACAATGATGGATCTATGTTCAGGGCTCCACATTTCACTTGATTAGTTAGGTACATTTAGTATTCTTTAAACATTGTTCTTCAAACAATAACATTAGCACAACAGCTATAAATGAGAATACTAAAATGTAGCAGGCCTAACTATTTTCAATCATCATCAGTCATCTCATCACAAGTCATCTGTCAAGCATGACCTTGATGATATTTATGGCTCTTACAGCCCATAAACCTCATTATATGTCACTAACAGTGCATCAAGATAATTCACTTATTCATAAAGCTTAAGGCATGCTTTCGATGAATATAATATGGTATTCCATACCTGGATATGACCATCATCTCATGACAACCTGCATGGTTAAATCAACTGATAATAGTTAACAATTCAACAATTAGGGTTTACTATTCATCTTTCATGTCATCACCCTAAAATTAGGGCTTACTATTCACTCCATGGTGAATTGTACTCATTACATTATCATGTAAGAGAAACATCATCATTAAGGCTCTTAAATAAGATTAATATTCATTGGATATCATAATTAGGGTTTCCATGACCTCACATAGGTGGATCATTCCCTAATCATGCACATTCATGTGTATTTGAAGTACTTGAGTTTCCACCTTAAAAGGGTACTATCTCTCTCTTAGGATACTTTCTCTCTCCCCTCACTAGTAGATAGTGATAACACCACTCTAGATCAGGTTGGGTTAAGTCCTCATTGACTAACATACGCCCTAACATCACTATCATGTGATTAGGGTTTGATTATAACAAGGTTTTCCCCCTTTTAAACCCCTCAAGGGTATTTTGGTAATTTGCCTCATGATCACCATCATGGGTTAACTCACTAATCACTTAGTCCCTTAATGACCTAGGTTACCATTAGGGTTTAGATTAGATCACCATTGAGCTAATTACACCATCAATTAGTTAAGTACAAACCATCATCAACATCTCCAAACGGTTTCAACCATCAAACGGTTTCAACCACCAAACGGTCTTGAGACCGTTTGGAGGTGAAGACCGTTTGGAAGGGTTGACTTTCCAAACCGTTTGGAGCTCAATTGGTTTGAAACCGTTTGATCAATTCAGCTTGAGATCGATTGGACCAAACGATTCTGAGGTCGTTTGAGCCCAAACGGTCTTGAGACCGTTTGGCCTCAAACGGTCTTGAGACCGTTTGGACCTCCAAAGTGGTTCAAAGGTTACCAATGTTCATGAAAGTGTATGTTGAAGCCCTCAATTGGTCAAGGCCATGTCAAACCTTATAAATTGAGTCAATTAGGGTTAGCCTTAGTCAATTGGACATCAAATTGACCCTCAATTGAAAGCCAATTAAGGTTCAATCCTTCTCAATTAGGGTTTCAAATCGGATGATCATCAATGTTCAACAATGTGAATCAATTCAAGGTTGAACCTATCAATTGACCTCCAATTGGGCTCAAACTTGGCCCAAACGGTCTTGAGGTCGTTTGGACATCATCCAAATGGTCTTGAGACCGTTTGACCAAAGTTTGACCAAAATCCAAGTCGGTTTGACTAGGGTTGAAATCCAATTAGGTCAAAAATCAGCAATTTTCTCAATTCATTAACTTCTTGTAATTGGACCTTCAAACCCTTAACTTATCTCAACCCTAGACCTTCAAACGGTCTTGGGTTGTGCCCAAACGGTCTTGGGACCGTTTGGAGGAATCCCCAAACGGTCTTGAGACCGTTTGGGTCCTTCAACCCAAAACTCAACAAGATCTATACATCAAATCAGCAATTTTGACCCGATTAGGGTTTACATGTTGAAGTGCCTTCAACTCCCAATTGGTTAAGAATTAGACTTTGATTCTTTGCAGGAATGAAATTCAATATTTTATCAACAGACCCTCAAACGGTCGTCCCTTGGTCAACCCTATCAAATAGTCTTGAGACTGTTTCAATCCAAACGGTCTTGCAAGACCGTTTGAGGGAAAACGGTTTGAAACCGTTTGACCCCAAACGGTTTGCAACCATTTGGACCAAAAGGGTCCAAGGTCGTTTGATAAAGTGACATAGGGAATCACGCCCCTCATCTTCAACCACTAGCAAGGTCGGTTCCCCCACTGTTTTGCTTGCAAAAGTGCAAGGAAGAAAGGAGGTAATAGAAGAATTTACCAAGTAGATTTGCAAGAATTAAGCATACATATAAAGCAAGAGTTTAGAGTTATAAAACCCGCCTAAAGGTTGATTCTAGAGCTCCAAGCCTTCAAGATCCAAGCTTTAATGGCGTCCTTGAGCTTCCACAACTTGGTCAGAGGTGAATTCTCCAAGGAAACGTAGGTTTGATCGGCTAGAACAAGAGGACTAAGTAAGTTATCCATAAAACCAACCTAGAAAGGTGAATTCCTCCATGAATTCGAGCTAGAAGGTGGTGTTCTCTTACCTAGAACAGGTTGGTCGTCCCCCTGAGATCCAGAGCTATCCTTGGCCGTTTGAGCAAGAAGAGAAGAGAAGTGAAGGGAATGAAAGGTCGTTCACTTAATTGCAATGAAAAGGGCTTATATACTTTAGCCCTTTTTACACTACAAGGACCTCTCAAGACTAGAAATCACATCTAGGTCCCTCCTTGCTCAAGGGCACGTCCAAACCCATCAAACCTTATGCAAAACTCATGAAATCTCAAGATCTAAGGGTAAAGGAAGCCAACCTACAACTAGGGTACATCCATGAAAGATTTCCATACCCAAATTAGGTGTCTTTTACCACAAAGTTTACTTTTTCTTATCTGATCAGTCTTTGATGTGCCCCTTTCCTCATTTCTACTCTAAATCATGATAAGAGTCATAAAAGATGTTCTAGATATTAAGAATTACAAGTTACACCCCTAAATTTGGGTAAATTGCATTTTACTCCAAATTAGGGTTTCTAAGCATAGGGATTGCTTCCATAGCTGCACCTTGGTGCTCAAGCTTGGGAAATCCCTCAAACTTCATAATAGACATCCTCATGATGTTTCAATATCAGAGGAACATCTAATCCTTGTGATTTGCAAGTTGAACCCTTAAACTAGGTAAATTGCACATAGGTCCCTGCATACAACACAATGCTACAACTTTGTTTAAAAAGGAGCAAGAATTGAAAATATATGTTCCTGAGGAATTTAATTACATGTCAGGGAGTATTCACAAGTATATAATTACATATTTAGGCAAAACTTTTAGGGTTAGCTCATAACCCAGGTCAGGGGTGTTACATTACAGAGCAATTGGTGTTCTAAGTTGTTCTTCGAGAAGCCCCCAATACCCCTATATATATAGTAGGGTCATGGGATAGGGTTCTCTACCCCGGGCAATGCGGGACTAAGAAGGAGTAGAAGGGTTCAAGATTTTCCACAAAATATGACAAACTGCGGCAGTTTAGCCAATCGTTTCATCCCTGAACAAATTGTCTGGACACTCCAGTCGATCATCTGGAAAATTGAGCTGATCATTTGGACCCTTGAGCCGATTGTTTGGACCCTCCAACTGATCGGTTCACGGTCTTGGTCTAGCTCAAATTGACTTTCCATGTTTGTTTATAACTAATCAATTATTAGTCCTTGTCCAAATCAAATTTGACAAGTGAAAGCAAACAAGATCAATCGATCACTCGACCAACCCACCAATGTGAACCGATCGTCTCATGACCTGAGCCAGTCGGCACACTTGCCTGAGCCGATTGGTTCATCTCATGAGACGATCGGTTGAGGAAGCAGATCAGTCAATTACAATTTCACTAAATCTGATACTCTAATCATTTGATCCAACACCTTGAATACTATGATTTTGAGCTATAATTTGATTGGATGTTTAATTGAACTACTATACTCCTTTAGTAATCAATCTAAACATCATTTGTGGATAAACTCCTCTTTCAGGTTAAATCCTATGTGTGTGACCATGTAGGTCCATTTCACGACGGCAATGAAAGTCCATAATGTTGGTATGTATGCCCTATGAGCCAATCATGGGATGATTGGTGGGATCCATGAAGATTGATTTGATAAACATCAAAGGCAAGCTTACAATTCTTTCTGGTTCAGTCATATGAGATAGTGATACAATAGATTGAATGTCTAGAGAATGACAATACTCAATGACGTATGCTTTCAGGTTGAGGATCTGAACGATGAGATCATACGGATGCTAAGAGTGTGTACATTCTTGTTATGTCCCTAGTCGGATGTCATTATGGAAGGTAGATAGACAACAATGACACACAAGACTAGATTGTGGTGTTGGTTGATGACAGAATCTCATTAGTCATGATATAGAGATATCAAACCAAACACATAGGTACTTGTTAGAGAACAAGTGTACCGGACAGACTCACCGTGAGTTTGATACATTGAACCATGACATGGTAGTCACATTCAGTACTCACAGTGATGGTGGTGAGTGTGATTCTTTGACCTAAAATCACTACACTCAACACATGTCGTTGGGCACACTTTGACATCATCAAACGCAGTCCTGAAACATGGGTTGTTATCAAGGTGATGATTGGGTGGATTTGACACATGGGGCTTTTGAGGGGTGAGTGATAGATGTGGGATTTGTCCCTCCGGAGGGAGTTTGATATCCATGGCCACTTGATGAGTAGGATTGAGATAGGCGTGCGCACGCATCTGTGAATTAGTATGTGATATTGATGTCATACATATCTCCTTCAATCTACTCTGAGATCAAGAAAGTGAATGAACGTTGACAGGATGATTGGTCCATGCCTTGAGTTCATTTGGGATATCAGTGATAAAGGAATAATACATTCGATGTAACACCATTCATGGATTGTAGGATTGAAAGTTGTTCTCCAACTTTCTATTTCACTTGGGTAGCACTGATGTGTGACTAGGCACCGCTCTTTGCTTGTGAAGTCATAGGTGTTATGGACTTTCACTGCCAACGTGAAAATGGACCTGCAGGGTCACACACATAGGATTTAACCTGGAAGAGGAGTTTGTCCACAAACAATGTTTAGATTGATTGCTAAAGGAGTTTAGTAGTTCAATTAAACACTCAATTAATTGATAGCTCAAAATCATAGTATTCAAGGTGTTGGATCGATTGATTCGAGTATCGGATTGATTGAAACTATAATTGACTGTTTCTGCACAATCTACACTCCCAACCGATCGGCTCATGCGATGAACTGATCGGCTGAGCTTGGTGAACCGATCGGCTCAGATGGTGAGTCGATCGTCTCATAGACAGGGTGAAACGATCGGTTCAAGTGTTGAAACAATCAGTTCAACTGGTCCAACCGAGCGAGTTGGGAAAGTAAGATTGGTGAGAAATTTCTTTTGTTTCACTTGCCCAATTTTATTGGAACAATGATTAGTATTTGATACTGATTCGAAACAAAAGAAGGAAAGTCAATCGGGAACTGATCAGGACCACGAACCGATTGGTTCAGAAGTGAATCGATTGTTTCATGGGTCCCAAATGACCGGTTGAGGTGTCAACCGATCCGCTCAGGTCCCCAACCGACCATTTTAGGGATGAAACGATCGGTTCAGGTCACGCAGTTGGTTGATTTTTGTGAAAAATCTCGAACCCTTCTACTCCTGCTTTAGTCCCGCATTGCCTGGGATAGAGAACCTTGTCCCATGAACCTCCTATATATAGGGGTATTGGGGGCTTCTCAGAGAACAACTCAGTGCAACCACTTGCTCTGTAAAGTTGTCGTTCTCTCTGGTTTTAATAACTGAGAGAGCCCGAGCAAGTGCTACCCGATAAGGGAGGCACAACAAGGGAAAGACAACTACAGAAAGTGACTGGTGGCATGAGAGTGTGTCGGCGACTAGTACGCCAACAGGAGGGTGAGAATCCTTCTGATTCCTTGTGGGACAAGGAGATCGGAGTTCCAGGTGGTCCATGTGGACTACTTCAGAGGCTGGAGATTTCTGCCACTCGGAGGACAGCTGTCAATCTCGACAGTCCCGGTGAGACCAGGAGTCGTCAGTCTCGGTGCGACTAGGAGCTGCACAGACACCGTCCAAGACCGGAGGTGAAGACCGCGCAAGGCGTGAGGTATTATCGCCGAGAAAGCCTCGGGACAAGGTATAATTCCACAAACCATCCCTTCCTATGTATAGATGTTGACGCGTTTCCTTGTTCTGGGTTTGGGGATGAGAAAATTTTTGTTTCCGCTGCCTTCTCTGCCTCCTATAAAACCCAACAGTGGTATCAGAGCCACGTCAACTGCTCTATACTTTAGGATTATCGATATGATCGATTTTGGTTTGTCGCCTTTATTTATTGCATACGATGCGAATAAAATTGGCTTTATGCATGTCCAATCCTAAATCCACAAATCCCAAATTACATATATGATATGTATTATTAATGCACTCGATATGCGTCGCCCTTAAACGAGTTTTGTGGTGGATGTATAGCGTGGTTATGGCAAATAAACCCTATCTGTGTATGGTTGTATGTGGTTGCTTGCATCTCGGTCTGTGCATTGATCTTCCTTCTCCTATTCCTGATGTAACTCGAAATAATTCGAGATTTCTTTCCTACCTTTGCTCCCCCGGAATGTAACTCGGGGTTTCTCTTTTTAAATGTAAAATAGGATAGATTTTATTTCCTATTATGTCAAAGAACGGAGGACATCCTGACGACAGCTGAGACGATCGGATCAAGGAGTGAACTGATCGGTTGACGTTCCAAATGATCGGTTGAAGGAGTGAACCGATCGGTTGATGACCGGTTCAAGGAGTGAGACGAGCGGGTGGCGTCCAGGAGGAGATGCACGATGACCAGGCGAACCGATCGGTTGGAGGAGCCAACCGATTGGATGGTGGCACTTAGTCGACCAGTTTGATGGTGAGCCGATCGTTCATGTGATGAATTGATCAAACCCAGAAAGGCAAAGCACAGAGTTCATCTTGTACATGTTGCATGTGATGTAGACCTAGATGACCGTGATTCCTCTTGGCTCGAGGAATCACATTAGGATGGCCATAATCATCGCTTTTATCATTTCACATGTTTTATGTGGGATATAGCATGTATATGATACGTACTATGTATTGTGGTGATTGGATATGTATATGTATATAAACCAAATCCCTCATTAAATATTAAGTTTTATATGCCTTCCAAATGCGACACACGTGAAAACCTTGATCGACCAAGTGTGGGCACGCCCTAGCGTGGTGCACCGTCTATCTCGTGGAAGCGTGAAGGATGAATGTGTGGGTCTGCCCAAGCAGGGTGCATATTCATCGTGTTGGCTTTGGGTCGGGCTTAACAAGGTGACCTAGATAGGATCTAGCACCTTGAGGCATGGAGATGATCATGGCAAGGAGTTGCATATGACATCTTATCAAGAGTTGCATATGATGCAATTGGCAAAAGTTGCCTACCTGAGAGATCTAAGTTGTGGGTGATAGCCCTAGCTAGTCCATGACTTAGATGATTTTAGGATCTTTCCCACTAGAAGATTGTACGCTGCAATCTTACGAATTGATGGTGAGGGCTATCAATTTGAACTAAAATAGTGGGAGAGATAATTAATTAACGGCCTAATTATATCGTCAACTTTTCAAATCAATCAAATAAGTCAAAAATAGTTTTGGACTAAAATTGCATATATTTCCTTTTGTTAAAAATAAATGGTTAATCAACAATAATCACCTTTTGCGATCGGTCTTTGAGACCAACATATTAAATAGGAATAATTCCACGACTGGTTAGGACATTGAGAAATTTTCTCAATCGAAGAGCGAAAGCTCTAAGTCCTAGTTATACCAGAACTAGATGAACTCAATCCCACCACATCAATGGTTGAAAGTATGCTTATGGAAGCATACCAAGGATGACATTGATGAGGAGTGCTTGATATTGTGTTCTCTGAACTATGTGTTGTAGAGACAACATGAGACATATGATGTCTCTAAGACACTATCCTAGTATGTCATGATAGAAGGAGATCCATAAGGTATTCACACACTCAATGTGATTGGGTATGTGGAAAATCTGAGTAAGAAGGATTTCCTTTGAGCCAAGAGTTGGCTATTGGTATGATACTGCAAATGTTGCAAGAATCATACAGTTCATGATGAACTACAACATGAACAACTTTGATAAGCGTTGCCAAATTTGTTGGATATGTTAAGGATAGTAGAGGCGATAATGAAGAAATACAAACCCTAATGTTTGATGTGATCAATGAAGGGTAATTCTTAAGGTCAAGGACAAGGGCAAAGCAAAGAAGTGTTCTGATGCTAGCCAACAATCCAAGCCGTCTTCAGCCTCAAGGCACATGGGGAAAGGGTGTATGAGGGATTTCCCTCTATATCTAGAAGAACAAAAGAAGATGAAGGAGGGGATGGAGATCTCCACCTAAGGTATCATGAAATGAACCGCTTCTTTATCTGAGGTATATGATACCAAGATATGGATATGTCATATATGATATGCAAGATCCACAAAGAAGTGATGGACTTTGTAGAAGGACCATGAAAGTAGTGCTCGTCATTGGAGCAAGTGTTGCTGCCATAGATAGGAGTATCTTTCAATTTATTTCAACCTAAAGGGCACGAAATAGAGTTGAGAACTGCTATTTCTATTTGCCAATAGATAGAAACACTTTATTTTGCATATTGTATGATAATGATGGCAATTAATAAAGTTGATGTTTCAATCTCTTAAAGATATGATCTTTGTGGCAATGCCTTGTTTATCTTATGATACTTGGTATGCATAAGATAAAATGATACCTAAAAGTTATAGATAACTCAAACAATCAAATTAGCATCAATCATGAGAAATTCATTTCTAGTATCCATATGATGGATAAATCTAGACTCTTTTGGTTAGAGAACCAGTGAGAGACATGAATATCTTAGACATGATTAATCAATATTCACTAATGGTAGTGGGAGAATGATTATCCTATTAGGTATAATACATGTAATGTATTTACATACCTATTGGAGCGAATGCTAATACTTCAAACGGTATTTAGAGAAATACCAATATGAATGTCTTGAAATGTTCAAGAATATCATAAATGAAGTATGAATTTGGTAAAGTGCTAATTCTTGATGAGATCAATGAATAAAATACTTAGACCAAATGTTTGACAACCTTGTGAGTGATTATGGTAGTGTATCATAGTGAACTCATGATTAAGGCATGGTGATGTCTAATTAAGAAGGAATCATACTCTAAGGAGTTAGAGATTGATTATCAAATAATTGAATTCTTCTTCAATAAAGAATACCCCACGCTAATAAAGGACAATAAGAATCACAAAGAGTTGTGAGTTCTTATATCCTTGACAGATACACCTCAATTATCTATGTGATAAGTTGGTCATGTGATAAGTCAACTATCTAGATGAATGTGAGGAACCGAATTTTGAATTATGGTTTAAGACCACTACATCCTAAATGACTTCCATATGAACCATAAGGTATGACCTTGATGGTAGCACCCATTGGATGGAAATCCATAAGTGCAAATAAGTCTTAAGCGTTAAGACACATGGATGACATTTTGAGAAGGATGATGCTTGTTAATTGCAACTTAATGACTAAGAGATTTATCATAAGGGATACTAAAACCGCATTCCTATGAGGAATAAGACAAGGATGTGTACGTGACACAACCTATAAGGTTTATGAATCCACTAATGCAAATGAAGTCTATAAGTTACAATGGACTAATTAATGTGATTGATTGAGTACAAGCAACTCATAATTGGATCTTTACTTTGATGATATAGTCAAAAGGGTTTGACTGATATGTCAAAGATAAAGAAGGGATCTGTGATTTAGTGGGAGTGTATTCACATTCCACATGTTGTTGTTAAATAGAAATGTTCTAGAATGGAAATCCAAAGTGGAAATTATCTTTAGGGAAAATAGAGACATTTCCTATGTGATAGGAATAGAGATCTATGAGACAGTTCTCGAAAACCTCTTGACCTGGAAAAGAGAAAGCATACATTGGCAATATGTACTGAAGGGTTCAGTATGCACAGATTCAGTGGGAGAAACATGTTCATGTTACACAGAGTTAGTATCCCAAGGCCAAGTGTCCAATTCTTATGAAGAATGGGAACACTAAGAATAGATATGGATATATCATGTATGTGATCATCCCATCATCTTGCATGTATGGACATGGAAAGAATAAAATGCATTCATCATCTTGTATGTAGGACATGACAATATGATGCGCTCATCCTGATAACTTGTATGTGGGACATTACGAGTGAATGTCTGTCTACTTCCAGTAAGAGTTACTGGAAACCATAAGAACTTTAAAGTACTTGTGAAGTACTAGTTCTATGGAGATAAGGAAGAGTTCGATGTAAAGAGTTAAATTGATGCAAACTTCCGAAAAGGACTATTAATTAATCACAAAATATATATAGGATATATAACAGTGAAAGTTTGTTGATAATTGGAAGTGTTCCAATAAATCCATTTAAAAGGAAATGTCGAGTATCTGTGTGTTAGAGAACAGTAGTGGATACTATATGGATTTGGAAGTTCATGAGATGAACTTATAGATATTCCGATCATTGATGACAAGTATGGAATCCTTGATCATGCAATGTGGATAAAGGTTAGCAAAGGAATACTAGATCACATATTATAGCAGCTCCATCTCATATGTATGACGTACAGCGAAGAGATGAGAGACATGCAATTAATACTGACTTTGGCAAGGTGTTGCCATAACTCACAATTTTGGCACAAGAGCACAGTAACATGTGGGACATGTTTGAAGATCTCTATGAATATGATTCAAGGGTGATTGGCTCGCAGTGCAAGTGGGAGTCTGTTGGTATGTATGCCCTGTGAGCTAATCATGGGATGATTGGTGGGATACATTGAGATTGATTTGATAAACATGAAAGGCCAGCTTCCAATTCTTTCTGGTTCAGTCATATGAGATAGTGATAGAACATATTGAATGTCTAGAGAATGAAAATACTCAATGACGTATGCTTTCGAGTTGAGGACCTGAACGATGAGATCATACAGATGCTAAGAGTGTGTACATTCTTGTTATGTCCCTAGTCAGATGTCATTATGGAAGGTAGATAGACAACAATGACACACAAGACTAGATTGTGGTGTTGGTTGATGATAGAATCTCATTAGTCATGATATAGAGATATCAAACCAAACACATAGGTACTTGTTAGGGAACAAGTGTACCAGACAGACCCACCGTGAGTTTGACATATGGAACTATGACATGGTAGTCACAGTCAGTACGCACAGTGATGGTGTTGAGTGTGATTCTTTGATCTGAAATCACTACTCTCGACACATGTCGTTGGGCACACTTTGACATCATCAAACGCATTCCTGAAACATGGGTTGTTATAAAGGTGATGATTGGTGGCTTTGACACATGGGGCTTTTGAGGGGTGAGTGATAGATATGGGATTTATCCCTCCCAAGGGAGTTTGATATCCATGGCCACTTGATGAGTAGGATTGAGATAGGTGTGCGCACGCATGTGTGAATCAGTATGTGATATTGATGTCATACATATCTCCTTCAATCTACTCTGAGATCAAGAAAGTGAATGAACGTTGACATGATGACTGCTCCATGCCTTGAGTTCATTTGGGATATCAGTGACAAAGGAATTATACATTCGATGTAACACCATTCATGGATTGTAGGATTGAAAGTTGTTCTCCAACTTTCTATTTCACTTGGGTAGCACTGATGAGTGACTAGGCAATGCTCTTTTCTTGTGAAGTCATAAGTGTTATGGACTTTCACTGCCAATGTGAAAAAGAACCTACAGGGTCACACACATAGGATTTAAACCTGGAAGAGGAGTTTGTCCACAAACAATGTTTAGATTGATTGCTAAAGGAGTTTAGTAGTTCAATTAAACACTTAATTAATTGATAGCTCAAAATCATAGTATTCATGGTTTTGGATCGATTGATTAGAGTATCAGATTGATTGAAACTGCAATTGACTATTTCTATACAATTTGGACTCCCAAACGATCGGCTCATGTGATGAACCGATCGGCTGAGCTTGGTGAACCGATCGGCTCAGATGGTGAGTCGATGGGCTCATGGACAGGGTGAAACGATCTGTTCAAGTGTTGAAATGATCGGTTCAACTGGTCCAACCGAGCGAGTTGGGAAAGTAAAATTGGTGAGAAATTTCTTTTTGTTTCACTTGCCCAATTTGATTGGAACAAGGATTAGTATTTGATACCGATTCGAAACAAAAGAAGGAAAGTCAATTGGGAACTGATCAGGACCACGAACCGATCGGTTCAGAAGTGAACCGACCGTTTCATGGGTCCCAAACGATCGGTTGAGGTGTCAACCGATCAGCTCAGGTCCCCAACCGACTATTTCAGGGATGAAACGATCAGTTCAGGTCACACAGTTGGTTGTTTTTTGTGGAAAATCTTGAATCCTTCTACTCCTGCTTTAGTCCCGCATTGCCCGAGATAGAGAACCCTGTCCCATGATTCTCTTATATATAGGGGTATTGGGGGCTTCTCAGAGAACAACTCAGTGCAACCAGTTGCTCTGTAAAGTTATCATTTTCTCTTGTTTTGGTAACCGGGAGAGCCCGAGCAAGTGCTACCCGATAAGGGAGGCACATCAAGGGAAAGACAACTGCAGAAAGCGACTGGTGGCAGGAGAGTGTGTCGGCTAATAGTACGCCGATAGGAGGGTGTGACTCCTTCCGATTCCTTGTGGGACAAGGAGATCGGAGTTCCAGGTGGTCCGTATGGACTACTTCAGAGGCAGGAGATTTCTGCTGCTCGGAGGACAACTGTCAATCCCGATAGTCCCGGTGAGACCAGGAGTCGTCAGTCCCAGTGCGACCAGGAGCTGCGCAGACACCGTCCAAGACCGGAGGTGAAGACTGCGCAAGGCGCGAGGTATTTTTGCCGAGCAAGCCTCGGGACAAGGTATGATTCCACAAACCATCCCTTCCTATTCTATAGACGTTGACGCATTTCCTTGTTCTAGGTTTGGGGAGGAGAAAATTATTATTTCCGCTGCCTTCTCTGCCTCCTCTAAAACCCAACACATAACACTTATGATTTCACAAGCAAAGAGTGGTGCCTAGTCACAGATCAGTGCTACCCAAGTGAAATAGAAAGTTGGAGAACAACTTTCAATCCTACAATTCGTGAATGGTGTTACAGTGAATGTATAATTCTTTTGTCACTGATATCCTGAATGGACTCAAGGCATGGTATAGTCATCCTATCAACATTCATTCATTTATGTAATCTCAGAGAAGACTAGGTGAGATGTGTGTGACATCAATATCACATATTGATTCACACGTGCATGCCCATGCCTTTCTCAATCCTACTAATCAAGTGGCCAAGGACATCAAACTCCCTTAGGAGGGACAAATCCCATATCTATCAGTCATCCCTCAAAACCCCCATGTGTCAAAGCCACCCAATCATCACCTTTATAACAACCCATGTTTTAGGATTGCGTTTGATGATGTCAAAGTGTACCCAACGACAAGTGTTGAGTGCAGTGATTTCAGGTTGAAGAATCACACTCACCACCATCATAGTGAGAGTTGACTGTGACTACCAAATCATGGTTCCATGTGTCACTCGCACGGTGGGTCTTCCCGGTACACTTGTTCTCTAACAAGTACCTATGTTCTTGGTTTGATATCACTATATCATGACTAATGAGATTTTGTCATCAACAACACACAATCTAGTCTTTAGTGTTGTTGATGTCTATGGTTATTTCCATAATAAAAACCAACTAGGGACTAAACAAGAATGTATACTCTTAACATCTGTATGATCTCATCATTTAGGTCCTGAACCTAGAAGCATACGTCATCGAGTAAAACAATTCTTTAGACATCTATCATGCTACACTATCATCTCAGAAACAGTTAAAACATATAGATTGGAAATTGCCTTTATTATTATTATTCAAATCATTTACAAAGTATCCCATTACAATCATCACATGACTTTCTCAATGGGCATACATACCAGCATCATGTTATTATGATCTGTAAAGATCTGACACACTTCCACAGAAAGATAGTGTCTCCAACTCTTTAACGCATGGACCACCACTGCCAGCTCCAAATCATGTGTCGGATAACTTTCCTCATGTTTCTTAAGCTGCCGCGTAGCAAAAGAAACCACATGATCTTCATGCATCAACACAAATCATAAACCTTTCTTGGAAGCATCACAGAAGATAACATAGCCTTTCCCAGGCTCTGGGAGTACCAACACTGGGGCGCTAGTCAGCTTCTCCTTCAAACTTTGGAAAGCTTGCTGACAACGATCATCCCAAACAAAAGGTACATCCTTCCTGGTCAACTTTGTCAATGGCAACGCAATCACACTGAAGTTTCTTATGAACCTCCCATAGTATCATACTAAACCCAAAAAACTACGAACCTCAGTTGGCATCTTCGGTTGCTCCCAATCTACAACTGACTCCACCTTCTTGGGGTCCACTCTGACTCCTTCTACAGATATCACATTACCCAAGAAAGTTATTTCTTTCAACTAGAACTCACACTTGCTAAACTTGGCATATAACTGGTGTTGGCAAAGGAGAGTCAACGCTTGTCAAAGATGTTGTTCATACTCTTGACTGTCCTGACTATAGATCAATATGTCATTTATGAAAATTACAACAAACTGATCTAAAAATGGATGGAACACCCTGTTCATCATATCCATGAAAGCAACAGGTGCATTGGTTAGCCCGAACGGAATAACCACCAACTCAAAGTGACCATACCTCATCCTAAAAGCTGACTTTGGTATGTCCTCATCTTTGATCCTTAACAGATGGTATCCAGACCGTAGATCGATCGTTGAGAATATTGTAGCACCACGCAACTGATCGAATAGATCGCCTATCCTAAAATATGGGTACTTGTTCTTGATCGTAACTTTGTTCAACTGCCGGTAATCTATGCACAAACACATCGACCCATCCTTTTTGTTTACAAATAGGACTAGAGCACCCCACGACGATGTGCTCGGTTTGATGAAACCTTTATCCAACAAATCATGTAACTGCTTCTTTAGCTCTGCCATCTCAACTAGAGCCATCCTATATGGTGTCTAAGCAACTGGCTATGTCCTTGGCACTTGATTGATCTCAAAGCCAATCTCTCGAGATGGGGGAACACCGAGAAACTCATTGGAAAACACATCTGCAAAATCTCAGACAATAGGCACCTCCTCAAGGCTAGGACCTTTTGCCTTGATATCTACAACATGAGCTAAGAATGCCTTACATCCTTGCCGTAGCAACTTCTCCGCCACCATTGCTGACACTAAACACGGCGGAAGAATCTTCCTCTCTCCTTGGAATATCCACTTCTCACCACCGTCAGCAAACACTACTTGCTTGGAATCACAGTCCAGCACAACCTTATACTTTTCTAAGGTATCCATCCCAAGGATCACATCGAATCCAAGCATTTCCAGTGGTATAAGATCCACTTGTATCTTGTGTCCTGAAAAAAAAATAGAACACAATATGGACACACCTCTCGAAGCAACGCAGGACCAACAAGAGGGGTTTCTAACAACAGGCTATCTTTCTTACAACTAGCAGGTAAAAGACAACTATCAAGCATAATACGTATGATAAAAGAGTGCGTAGCACTCGGGTCAACCAAAATAGATATAAAGCAAGAAGAAGGAAAATCAAAATGAAATAACTCCATTTAACCTGCCACCACTCACGGGTTGACTATTGCCTCCTACTCACTCATAGCATAGAATCGAGTTATTGCTTATTTTCATCCATGTCCTCTGCTTCCTTAAGTAGACGATCCCACTTGCAATGCTTGACTGCGTCCTCGCCCTCTTTTACCACTGGACTTCTATCTATCTGACCCTTGTTGATTCTGCCTCGAGTGTTGTGTTACTTAGACATCTCACCTTGGGCAATTTGACTTAAAATGTCCTATCTGTCCATAGAGATAGCATGCCCTATCTTCAAATTGTGGCAAAGATGGACCTGTCAATGCCACTGAAGTTGTACTGTGGGCTCTCGATGGAGAAAATTCATGCCCTCTTCCTTTACTCAGAGACCACTGTGATGGTGAACTAGAACTCTTCATCGTGGGAGGTGTTGAAAGCCTTAGCTTCTTGAAGCCATCAATATCCATGGAACTGAGCAGGATTTTTCTTGGTCATGGAATCTCTCTTCTCCTTGACTGATTGTTCTATCCTTCAAATAGACTCCACAAACATGGCAAACTGCTTCTAGTTTTCTAAAGCAACAACAGCTATTGTTAGCTCAGTACTCAAGCCCTTCTCAAATTGTCTAACTATCTCATCATCTGTCGCCGCCATGTGAGGATAAAACCTTAGCAGGTCCATAAACTTGGCTCCGTACTCAGTGATGCTCATCAATCCTTGGCGCATACGCTCAAACTGGTTGATATTCTCATCCATATAGATCTTCGAGAAGTATGAACTCACGAACTCTCAGTGGAATACGTTCCAACCTATCACCTCTCCAGGCCACTTCTCCTCCTCGATGGCCCACCAGTGGCCAGCACTACCCTTCAAATAGTAGACAATGTGCTTGACTTTATCTGCTTCGGGGATGTCGAGGATCCAGAAGTCCTTCTCAAGATCTGTCAGCCATAGATCTGCATTCATTGGATCAGTCGTTCCAGCATAATCTGAAGCTCTGACTCGGCAAAGCCGCTCGAAGGTCATCCCAATGCTTGAAGATTCACCATGGGGAGCCTATGCTCTTGGCAGAGGTACTGGAAATCGTTCCACCATGATATTCATTGTAGCCATTCTGCCCCATAAGATGTTGATAATTAGGGTTTTCAAGAATGGCCAGGTCAAGCTGGGGGACCTCAGGCACCCGATCTTCATGTGCCTGCACTCGTGCTCCAACAAAGGATGCAGCATAACTTCTCTCGGCATCATGTTCTTCATGATTTCTACACATCTTTAAGCTTTACCTTCTGCTGGGGGCAGAAGGTTATTGTTAGAAAATCTGGAAAACTCACAAGAATAGACACAAGCCTAGTCCTAGATTCATGTAGACTCAACGAACCTAGAGCTCTGATACCTAACCTGACATGTGATATCCTGCTATCACACAGACAATGAGACGCCACACGAAAATGTGTGGAACCACCATAAACCACATAATACCAAAAACACAAGTTAATTAAAACTGATTGTGGAAAGAAGATAAAAGAAATTATTACATCTGAATCCTTATCCAGCAAAGAAACATGTATACAAGTATTCACAAGCCTTGATATATGTTCACAACTTATAGGAACTAGCTATCCTGTGAGCACACGGAGTTCACCACCAGTTCATACATACATAACAGGCCACATCAAGCCAGCAGTACGATATACAAAGCTGCAACAGCTATACATTATGAAACGTCACCAAAACACCTCTGAGGACCTAAGAGTATAGGGATGACTCTAGGACTCTACAACAAAACCATAGCGTAGATCAATCTTTGAGAACACTGTAGCACCACACAACTGATCGAACAGATCGTCTATCCTCAGAAATGGGTACTTGTTCATGATCATAACTTTGTTCAACTGCCGGTAATCTATGCACAAACACATCGTCCCATCCTTCTTCTTTACAAATAGGACTGGAGCACCCCACGAAAATGTGCTCGGTCTGATGAAACCTTTATCCAGCAATTCTTGTAACTGCTTCTTCAACTCTGCCATCTTGGCTGGAGCCATCGTGTATGGTGTCTGAGCGACTGGTTGTGTCCCTGGCACTAGATTGATCTCAAAGTCAATCTCTCGAGGTGGGGGAACACCAGGATACTCATCCGGAAACACATCTGCAAACTCACGGACAACATGTACCTCCTCAAGGCTAGGACCCTTCGCCTTCATATCTACAACATGAGCTAATAATGCTTTACATCCTTGCTGTAACAAATTCTCCGCCACCATTGTTGACACTAAACACGTCGGAAGAATCTTCCTCTCTCCTTGGAATATCCACTTCTCACCACCATCAGCAAACACTACTTGCTTGGAATCACAGTCCAGCACAACCTTATACTTTTCTAAGGTATCCATACCAAGGATCACATTGAATCAATGAATTTCCAGTGGTATAAGATCCACTTGTATCTTGTGTCCTGAAAAAAATAGAACACAAGATGGACACACCTCTCAAAGCAATGCAGGACCAACAAGAGGGGTTTCTAATAGCAGGTTATCTTTCTTACAGCTAACAGGTAAAAGACAACCATCAAGCATACTACGTACAATAAATGAGTGTGTAGCACCTGGGTCAACCAAAATAGATATAAAGCAAGAAGAAGACAAATCAGAATGAAATAACTCCATCTGATCTGCCACCACTCGCGGGTTGACTATTGCCTCCGACTGACTCATAGCATATAATCGAGCTGGTGCTTATTTTCGTCCACGTCCTCTGCTTCCTTCAGTAGACGATCCCACTTGCAACGCTTGACTGCGTCCTTGCCCTCTGTTACCATTGGACTTCTATCGATCTGACCCTTGTTGATTCCACCTTAGCTACTATGTTACTTAGACATCTCTTGGGTAATTTGACTTAAAATTCCCTTTCTGTCTATAGAGATAGCATGCCTTATCTTCAAACTGTGGCCTAGATGGCCTTGTTAATGCCACTGAAGTTGTACTGTGGGCTCTGGATGGAGATAATACACACCCTCTTCCTTTACTCGGAGACCACTGTGACGGTGAACTAGAACTCAGCATCGCGGGAGGTGTTGGAAACCTAGCTTCTTGAAGCCATCAAACCTTTACCTCTGGAACTAAGCAAGCTTTTTCTTGGTCATGGACTATCTCTTCCCCTTGACTGATCATTCTATCATTCAGACAGACTCCACAAACATGGAAAACCACTCCCGATTTTCTAAAGCAGCAACAAGTGTTTTCAGCTCAGCACTCAAACCCTTCTCAAACCAACTAACTCTCTCATCATCTGTCGCCAACATGTGAGGAAAAAACCTCTGCAGGTCCATAAACTTGGCTTCGTACTCGGTGATGCTCATTGATCCTTGGCTTAGACTCTCAAATTGGTTGATATTCTCATACATATAGGTCTTCGGGAAGTATCAGCTCATGAACTCCCGATGAAAGACGTCCCAACCTATCACCTCACAGGTTGCTTCTCCTCCTCGATGGCCCCCCAGTGGCCAGCACTACCCTTCAAAAGGTAGACAGCGTGCTTGACATTGTCTGCTTCAGGGATGTCAAGGATCTGGAAGGCCTTCTCAAGAGTTGTCATCCATACATCTACATCCGCTGGATCAGTCGTTCCAGAATAAACTGAAGCTCTAACTCAGAGAAGCCGCTCGAAGGTCTTCCCAATGCCTGAAGATTCATCATGGGGAGCCTGTGCTCTTGGCAGAGGCACTGGCAATCGTTCCACCATGAGATTCATTGTAGCCATTAACTGCCCCATAAGATGTTGATAGGAAGGGTTTACAAGAATGGTCGGGTCAATCTAGGGGACCACAGGCACCCGATATTCATGTGCCTGCACTCATGCTCCATCAATAAATGCAACATCACTGCTCTCGACAACATGTTCTTTATGATTTCTAAACATCTTTAAGCTTTATCTTCTGCTGGGGGCAGAAGGTTATTGTAAGAAATTTGGAAAACTCACAAGAACAGGCATAAGCCTAGTCCTAGATCCATGTAGACTCAGTGAACCTAGAGCTCTGATACCAAACCTGACATGTGACATCCCTCTATCACACATACAACGAGACGCCACGCGAAAACATGCGGAACCACCATAAACCACATATTACCAAAAACACATGTTAGTTAAAACTGATTGCGAAAAGCAGATAAAAGAAATTATTACATCCAGATCATTATCCTGCAAAGAAACATGTTATATAAGTATTACCAAGCCTTGATATATGCTAACAAACTATAGGAACCAGCTATCCTATGAGCACAAGGAGTTCACCACCTATTCATACATACATAACATGCCACATCAAGCCAACAGCAGGATATACAAAGCTACAACAGCATCGTGAAACATCGCCAAAACACCTACGAGGGCCTAAGAGTACAGAGATGACTCTAGGACTCTACTACAAAACCATCAAACGACGGCATGTCCATCTCTTGCCTCCTACTATTCTTCTTGCTGCTCGGTCACAACCTCTCGACCACCACCACATCTAGCACGATCACCTAAAAATGGTGTAAATTAGTGGGGTGAGACATTGTCCCAGTGAGAAACATAACTCCCCTCTAAGATATAAAACTTCAGAAAAGATAGAGCAGATAATATGATAACTGATATAAGAAGATCATATGAACAATATATGTAGCCGAACTAACTTTATTAACAATCTTACCAAGATATCCAGGAGGCATGTAACTAGATATTCTTTATGCAACATGATTGACAAGATCATCTTTATAGGAACTTATCATAAGATATGAGGGACATACAAATAACTGCAAGATATAACTAGAGTAACTATATAAACAAGGCCTCAATCAATGCTCTGTGTTTTGCCCTAAACAATATATACAATTCGACTGGATTACTTTTTATTATGCCCTGAGGAAGTGAGTTGTACCACTCAAATCCAACCTTCGACTGTGAATCCCAAAAGCTGATGCCATACAAGGTCAATGGAAGAGTCAGACTCCACAACCTCTCCTCCTCGTGGTTAGTGCACGATAACCAAAGTAGGACTGTAGTCTCTTGCTTAAGTGGCCTCAGCCACATGGTCAGCTCTGCCACAGGGTCTGCTCTGTAAGCTACCCATTTCTCTAGCCCACCTTGGTATAGGTCTCGACGCTAGTATACCTTGAGCCACAAGCCTATTCATTGTGCTCTTGAGCCATGAACACATTCATTCTCTATCACATTGAGCCATGGGCCTGTTCACCATGCTCCAACTATACTGAGTCTACAACCATAGTTGCACTCCAATCCTCCTATATTCATCTAGTAGAAACCCCACATATTCAACAATATGCACTCCAGGTAATCCCGTAGGATAAACCTATTTCACCATCACCAACTACTGACGATGATGGATCTATGGCCAGGGCAAACTACATGATATGTTCCACTGTAATTAATTAGTATATTTTAAGTGGATTGTTGAGGCAACCAAGTTGTAAAACATAAACAACATTGTGTCACATTATTACTGTCATTATCACATTACCGTGGGATATCATTCTCATCACCAAATGCCATGCCTCTCAAGGCATCATCATCATACATCATCGTCCTGGGATAGCAATCCCTCCTCTCAGCATAGAGGATAACACCTCAACTAGCTACTCAGCCTTTATCAGGTCAACAGACCTTTCTCATACTAGTGATACATGTTATCTCATCAACAAGGATTATCATCATTCAGTGTTATACAAAACACATACACCTCATAGCTCTTACTTGGCTATGAATTCATTTGATACACCTGCATGGTTAGTGTGCATATCAAGGGAGATAATTGAATCACCAAACATAGATCTTAGAGAATATATTATGATTATCATGCTATTAAGATTTAAGGTGCATATGATTGGAACATCATCCATTATTGTAATCATATGAAGCAATAAGTTGTATCCGCATGTCAAACAAATTATATTATGGTTATCAAACTATGAGCATATAGCATGCCCTATATCTCATGAACATAACCATTATCTTATCATCTTACCTAACACCAACCTTAGGTAACCAACATGCCACTGATCACAACCTATCCTTCATATCTCATCATCAACAAAGGTACAGGGCACAAGATAAGAAGCTCATCCACAAGGGTTTATGGGCTAGGCAAATCCCTCACCAAAGGTATCGCCTACCCTCACCAAAGGTGTGGTGGGTAGCACTATCCCTCACCCAAAAGGGACATTGGGTAGGGTCATATCCCTCTGTTGGGTTTTAGGGGAGGCAGAGCAGGCAGCGAAAACAAAAATTTTCTCCTCCCCCTAACCCGAACCGAGGAAACGCGTCAACGTCTATACAGTAGGAAACAGAGGTTTGTGGAATCATACCTTGTCCCGAGGCTTGCTCGGCGACAATACCACGCAGCTAGTGCGGTCTTTGCCTCCGGTCTTGGATGGTGTCTGTGCAGCTCCTGGTCGAACCGGGACTCACAACCCCTCCTGGCACCGGGACTGTCAGGATTGACAGTTGTCCTCCAGAGCAGTAGAAACCTCCCGCCTCTGTAGTAGTCCACACGGACCACCTGGAACTCCACACTCCTTGTCCCACAAGGAAGTGGAAGGAGTCAAACCCTTCTGCAGGCGTACTAGTCACCCACACACTCTCCTGCTTCCTGTTGCAACTGTAGTTGTCCTTCCCTTGTTGCACCTCCCTTTTTAGGGAACCACTTTCTCGGGCTCTCTCTCGGTTACCAAAACCAGAGAGAATGACAACTTGCAGAGCAACTGGTTGCACTGAGTTGTTCTTCGAGAAGCCCCCAATACCCCTATATATATAGGAGGGTCATGGGACAGGGTTCTCTATCCCGGGCAATGCGAGACTTAAGCAGGAGTAGAAGGGTTCGGGAATTTTCCACAAAAAGCAACTGGTTCGCAACCTGAAACGATCGGTTCACAGCTTGAACTGATTGATTCGGCCATTGAGTCGATCGGTTGGACCTGAGCTGACCGGTTGGGGCACTCCAACCGATCGGTTGGTGCCCTGAACCGATCGGTTCATGGTCCTACACCGGCTCAAAAAGACTTTCCTTGTTTCTTTCCCAATTGGTATCGAATACCAATATTATTCCCAATCGAATTGGAAATTTGAAACCAAAGGAAAATTCTTGCCGGCATGATTTTCCCAACTGGTCGGTTGCGCCAGTTGAGCTGATCGGTTCAACCCTTGAACCGGTCGATTCAACCTGGGCATGAGCTGATCGGTTGGACATTCCAGCCGACTGGTTCAGATACCCCAGCGTCCAACACCTTGAACCATATGATATTGAGCTATCGACTGATTGAGTGTTTAATTGAACTACTAAACTCCTTTAGTAATCAATCTAAACATAGTTTGTGGACAAAACTCCTCTTCTAGGTTAAATCCTATGTGTGTGACCTTGCAGGTCCATTTCACGTTGGCAGTGAAAGTCCATAACATTTATGACTTCACAAGCAAAGAACGGTGCCTAGTCACACATCAGTGCTACCCAAGTGAAAGTAGAAAGTTGGAGAACAACTTTCAATCCTACAATCCGTGAATGTTGTTATAGTGAATGTATAATTCCTTTGTCACTGATATCCCGAATGAACTCGAGGCATGGACCAGTCATCCTGTCAATGTTCATTCACTTTCTTGATCTCAGATTAGATTGAAGGAGATATGTATGACATCAATATCACCTACTTATTCACACATGCGTGCACACACCTATCTCAATCCTACTCATCAAGTGGTCATGGATATCAAACTCCCTCAGGAGGGACAAATCCCATATCTATCACTCACTCCTCAAAAGCCCCATGTGTCAAAGCCACCCAATCATCACCTTTATAACAACCCATGTTTCAGGACTGTGTTTGATGATGTCAAAGTGTACCCAACGACATGTGTTGAGTGTAGTGATTTCAGGTCTAAGAATCACATTCACCACCATCACTGTGAGTACTGACTGTGACTACCATGTCATGGTTCCATGTGTCAAACTCACGGTGGGTCTATCCGGTACACTTATTCTCTAACAAGTACCTATGTGTTTGGTTTGATATCTCTATATCATGACTAATGAGATTCTGTCATCAACCAACACCACAAACTAGTCTTGTGTGTCATTGTTGTCTATCTACCTTCCATAATGACATCCGACTAGGGACATAACAAGAATGTACAAACTCTTAGCATCCGTATGATCTCATCGTTCAGGTCCTCAACCAGAAAGCATATGTGATTGAGTACTGTCATTCTCTAGACATTCAATCTGTTCTATCACTATGTCATATGACTGAACCAGAAAGAATTGGAAGCTTGCCTTTGATGTTTATCAAATCAATCTCAATGTATCCCACCAATCATCCCATGATTGGCTCTCAGGGCATACATACCAACAGACTCCCACTTGCACTGCGAGCCAATCACCCCTGAATCATATTCACAGTGATCTTCAAACATGTCCCACATGTTACTGTGCTCTTGTGCCAACATAGTGAGTAATGGAAACACCTTGCCAATGTCGGTATAAATTGCATGTCTCACATCTCTTCATTGTACGTCATACGTATGAGATGGAGCTGTCGTAATATGCGATCTAGTATTCCTTTGCTAACCTTTATCCACATTGCATGATCAAGGATTCCATACTTGTCATCAATGACCGGAATATCTATAAGTTCATCCCATGAACTTCTAGATCCATATAGTATCCACTGTTGTTCTCTAACACACGGATACTCGGCATTTCCTTTTAAATGGTTTTATTGGAACACTTCCAATTATCAACAAAATTTCACTTTTATATATCCCATATATATTTTGCGATTAGTTTTCTGTCCTTTTTTCAGAAGTTCGCATCAATGTAACTCTTTACATCGAACTCTTCCTTATCTCCATAGAACTAGTACTTCATAAGTACATATCAAGTTCTCATGGTTTCCAGTAACCCTTACTGGAACTAGACAGACATCCACTCGTCATGTCCCACATACGAGTTATCAGGATGAGCATATCATGTTGTCATGTCTTACATACAATGTGATAAATGCATTTCATTCTTGCCATGTCATACATGCAAGATAATGGGATGATTACATACATGATAGATCCATATCTATTCTTAGTGTTCACATTCTTCATAAGAATTGGACACTTGGCCTTGGGATACTAACTCCATGTAACATGTACAAGTTTTCTCCCACTGAATCTGTGCATACTGAACTCTTCAGTACAGATTGCCAATGTATGCTCTCTCTTTTCCAGGTCAAGAGATTTTTCAAGAACTATCTCTATAGATATCTATTCCTATCACATAGGAAACGTCTCTATCTTCCCTAAAGATAATTTCCACTTTGGATTTCCATTCTAGAACATTTCCATTTCACATCAACATGTGGAATGTGAATACACCCCCACTAAATCACTGATCCCTTCTTTATCTTTGACATATCAGTCAAACCCTTTGACTATATCATCAAAGTAAAGATTCAATTCTGAGTAGCTTGTACTCAATCAATCACATTGATTAGTCCATTGTAACTTATAGACTTCATTTGCATCAGTGGATTCATAAACCTTATAGGTTGTGTCACATACACATCCTTGTTTTATTCCTCATAGGAATGCGGTTTTAGTATCCATATGCCAAATGTCGTAGTCATTAAGTTGCAATCAACAAGCATCATCCTTCTCAAAATGTCATCCATGTGTCTTAACACTTAAGACTCATTTGCACTTATGGATTTCCATCCAATGGGTGCTACCATCAAGGTCATACCTTATGGTTTACATGGAAGACATTTAGGATGTAATGGTCATATACCATAACTCAAAATCCGGTTCCTCATATTCATCTAGATAGTTGATTCATCACATGATCAACTCATAGATAATTGAGGTGTATCTGGCAAGGTAATAAGAACTCACAACTTCTTGTGATTCTTAATGTCCTTTATTAGTGTGGGGTATTCTTTTGTTAAGAAGAATTTAGTTATTTGATAATCATTCTCTAACTCCTTAGAGTATGATTCCTTTTTGATTTAGACATCACTATGCCTTAATCATGAGCTCACTATGATACACTATCATAATCACTCATAAGGATCTCAAACATTTGGTCTAAGTATTTTATTCATTGATCTCATCAAGAATTAGCACTTTACCAAATTCATACTTCATTTATGATATTCTTGAACATTTCAAGATATTCACATTGGTATTTCTATAAACACCATTTGAAGTATTAGCATTCGCTCCAATAGGTATGTAAATACATCACATGTATTATACCTAATAAGATAGTTCTCCCACTACTTTTAGTGAAGATTGATTAATCATGTCCAAGATATTCATGTCTCTTACTGGTTCTCTAACCAAAAGAGTCTAGATTTATCCATCATATGGAAACTAGAAATGAATTTCTCATGATTGATGCTAATTAGATTGTTTGAGTTATCTATAACTTTTAGGTATCATTTCATCTTATGCATACCAAGTATCACAAGATAAACAAGGCATTGCCACAAAGATCATATCTTTGAAATTGAAACATCAACTATATTGATAGCCATCCTTGTCTCAACAAGATGCAACAATAAAGTGTTTCCATTGGCAAATTGAAATAGCAGTTCTCAACTCTATTTCGTGCCCTTTGAGATGAAATGAATTGAAAGATACTCCTATCTATGGCAGCAACATTTGCTCCAATGATGGGTACTCCTTTCTTGGTCCTTTATTCACAAAGGCCATCACTTCTTTGTAGATCTTACATATCATATATGTTAGATCTTCATCTTGGTATCATATACCTCAGAAGTGGTTCATTTCATGATACCTTAGGTGGAGATCTCCATCCCCTCCTTCATCTTCTTTTGTTCTTCCAGATATAGAGGGCAATTCCCTCATACACCCTTTCCCCATGTGCCTTGAGGATGAATATGGCTTGGGCTACTGGCTAGCATCAGAACCCTTCTTTGCTTTGCCCTTGTCCTTGCCTTTAAGACTTACCCTTTCTTTGATCACATCAAAGAGTATGGTTTGTCTTTCTTCATCTTTGCCTCTACTATCCTCAACATGTCCAACAACTCTGTCAACGATTGTCAAAGTTGTCCATGTCTTAGTTCATCATGAACTGTATGATTCTCGCAACATTTGCAGTATCATACCAATAGCCAACTCTTGGCTAAGAGGGAATCCTACTTAGTTAGGTTTTTCCACATACCCAATCACATTGAGTGTGTGAATACCTTACTGGATCTCCTTCTGTCATGACATATTAGGACAGTGGCCTTGAGACATCATATGTCTCATGTTGTCTCTGCAACTCATAGTTCAGAGAACACAACATCAAGCACTCCTCATCAATGTCATCCTCGGTATGCTTCCATAAGCATACTTTTAGCCATTGGTGTGGTGGGATTGAGTTTATCTGGTTCTGGTATAACTAGGACTTAGAGCTTTCGCTCTTCGATTGAGAACATTTCTCATGTCCTAACCAGTCGTGGAATTATTCCCATTATATTTGTTGGTCTTAAAGACCGATCGCAAATAAAGTGATTATGTTGATTAGCCATTTATTTTAACAAAAGGAAATATATGCAATTTTAGTCCAAAACTCTTTTGACTTATTTGATTGATTTGAAAAGTTGACGATAAAAATTAGGCCTTTAATTAATTATCGCTCCCACTATTTTAGTTCAAATTGATAGCCCTCACCATCAATTCAGAAGATTGCAGTGTACAACCTTCTAGTGGGCAAGATCCTAAAATCCTCTAAGTCATGAGTCAGCTTTGGCTGATCGCCCACAACATAGATCTCTCAGGTAGGCAACTCTTGCCAATTGCATCATATGCAACTCTTGTTGAATGAACATGTGCAACACCTTGCCATGAACATTCCTTGCCTCTGGGCCTAGACGCTCTAAGAATCAACAGTTAAGTCTAACCCAAAAGCCGACACAGTAAACATGCCACCTACTTTGGCAGAACCTACATGTCTACCCTTCACACTTCCACAAGATAGACGGCGCACCACGCTTTGGCGTAACCTACACTTGGTTGATCGAGCTTTTCATGTGTGTCGCTAATGGAAGGCATATAAGACTTAATATTTTAATGAGGGATTTGGTTTATATACATATACATAACCAATCACCACAATACATAGTACGTATCATATACATGCTATATCCCACAAAAAAACATGTGAAACGATAAAAGTGATGATTATGGCCATCCTAATGTGATTCCTGAATCCAAGAGGAATCATGGTCATCTAGGTCTACATCACATGCAACCTGTACAAGATGAACATGTGCCTTGCCATCCGAGTTGATCAACTCATCATATGAATGATCTACTCTCTCTGGCCGGTCGTCTGGGTGCCACCAGCCGATCGGTTGGCTCCTCCAACCGATCAGTTCGCCTGGTCATCGTGCATCTCCTCTTGGCCGCCACCCGCTCGTCTCGCTCCTCGAACCGGGCATCAACCGATCAATTCACTCCTTGAACCGATCGTCTTAAACTTCAACCGATCGGTTCACTCCTTGAACCGGTCGTCTCAGTTATCGTCAGGTTTCCGCTGTTCTTCGACATAACAAGAAATAAAATCTATCCTATTTTACATTGTTTAAAAGGGAAACCCTGAGTTACATTCGGGGGGAGCAAAGATAGGAAACAATCTCGAATTATTTTGAGTTACATCAGAAATAAGAGAGGGAAGATCGGTGCGCAGACCGAGATGCAAGCAACCACATACAACCACACACAGATAGGGTTTATTGGCCATAACCACGCAACATCCACCACAAAACTCATTTAAGGGCGACGTGTATCGAGTGCATTAATATTACATATCATATATATAATATTTGGGATTTGTGGATTTAAGATTGGACATGCATAAGCCAATATTATTCGCATCGTATGCAATAAATAAAGGCGACAAATCAAAATCGATCATATCGATAATCCTAAAGTATAGAGTAGTTGACGTGGCTCTGATACCACTGTTGGGTTTTAGGGGAGGCAGAGTAGGCAGCGGAAACAAAAAATTTCTCCTCCCCCTAACCCGAATCGAGGAAACGCGTCAACGTCTATACAGTAGGAAACAGAGGTTTGTGGAATCATACCTTGTCTCAAGGCTTGCTCGACGACAATACCACACAGCTAGTGCGGTCTTCGCCTCCGGTCTTGGACGGTGTCTGTGCAACTCCTGGTCGAACCGGGACTCACAACTCCTCCTGGCAGCGGGACTGCCGGGATTGACAGTTGTCCTCCAGAGCGGCAGAAACCTCTCGCCTCTGTAGTAGTCCACACAGACCACATGGAACTCCACACTCCTTGTCCCACAAGGAAGTAGAAGGAGTCAAACCCTTCTACAGGCATACTAGTCGCCCACACACTCTCATGCTTCCTTTTGCAACTGCAGTTGTCCTTCCCTTGCTGCACCTCCCTTTTTCGGGAAGCACTTACTCGGGCTCTCTCTCGGTTAGCGAAACCAGAGAGAATGACAATTTGCAGAGCAACTGGTTGCACTGAGTTGTTCTTCGAGAAGCCCCCAATACCCCTATATATAGTAGAGTCATGGGACAGGGTTCTCTATCTCGAGCAATGCGGGACTAAAGCAGGAGTAGAAGGGTTCAAGAATTTTCCACAAAAAGCAACTGGTTCGCAACCTGAAAAGATCGGTTCACAGCTTGAACCGATCGGTTCGGCCATTGAGCCGATCGGTTGGACCTAAGCCGACCGGTTGGGGCACTCCAACTGATCAGTTGGTGCCCTGAACCGATCGGTTCATGGTCCTACACCGGCTCAAAAAGACTTTCCTTGTTTCTTTCCCAATTGGTATCGAATACCAATATTATTCCCAATCGAATTGGAAATTTGAAACCAAAGGAAAATTCTTGCCGACATGATTTTCCCAACTGGTCGGTTGTGCCAGTTGAGCCGATCGGTTCAACCCTTGAACCGGTCGGTTCAACCTGGGCATGAGCCGATCGCTTGGACATTCCAGCCGACCGGTTCAGCTACCGCAGTCGACCGGTTCATCACATGAGCCGGTCAGTTGGGAGCACATGTTGGGCAAAATCAATCAATTGCGATTTCAATCAATCTGATACTCCAATCAATGCGTCCAACACCTTGAACCATATGATATTGAGCTATCGACTGATTGAGTGTTTAATTGAACTACTAAACTCCTTTAGTAATCAATATAAACATAGTTTGTGGACAAAACTCCTCTTCCAGGTTAAATCCTATGTGTGTGACCCTGCAGGTCCCTTTCACGTTGGCAGTGAAAGTCCATAACATTTATGACTTCACAAGCAAAGAGCGGTGCCTAGTCACACATCAGTGCTACCCAAGTGAAAGTAGAAAGTTGGAGAACAACTTTCAATCCTACAATCCGTGAATGGTGTTACAGTGAATGTATAATTCCTTTGTCACTGATATCCCGAATGAACTCGAGGCATGGACCAGTCATCCTGTCAACGTTCATTCACTTTCTTGATCTCAGAGTAGATTGAAGGAGATATGTATGACATCAATATCACCTACTGATTCACACATGCGTGCGCACGCCTATCTCAATCCTACTCATCAAGTGGCCATGGATATCAAACTCCCTCAGGAGGGACAAATCCCATATCTATCACTCACCCCTCAAAAGCCCCATGTGTCAAAGCCACCCAATCATCACCTTTATAACAACCCATGTTTCAGGACTGCGTTTGATGATGTCAAAGTGTACCCAACGACATGTGTTGAGTGTAGTGATTTTAGGTCTAAGAATCACATTCACCACCATCACTGTGCGTTCTGACTGTGACTACCATGTCATGGTTCCATGTGTCAAACTCACGATGGGTGTGTCCGGTACACTTGTTCTCTAACAAGTACCTTTGTGTTTGGTTTGATATCTCTATATCATGACTAATGAGATTTTTTCATCAACCAACACCACAATCTAGTCTTGTGTGTCATTGTTGTCTATCTACCTTCCACAATGACATCCGACTAGGGACATAACAAGAATGTACAAACTCTTAGCATCCGTATGATCTCATCGTTCAGGTCCTCAACCTGAAAGCATACGTCATTGAGTACTGTCATTCTCTAGACATTCAATCTATTCTATCACTATCTCATATGACTGAACTAGAAAGAATTGGAAGCTTGCCTTTGATGTTTATCAAATCAATCTCAATGTATCCCACCAATCATCCCATGATTGGCTCTCACGGCATACATACCAACACCCTCACCAAAGGGTATCGGCCACAAGCATGACATGCACCCATGCACAAGGGGATATCGTGCAGCCAGGGACCATGGGTATATCGTGTAGCCATGTCTAGGAGTGTGTCATGCAACACATTGGCATCACAACAACCCTATCAGCCAAGACCCTTGTCGCCCTTCTAAGGTTAGGGTTTCATATCGGGCGACCATCAACACCATGTCACCCAAGGCCAAAACCATATCGCCCAACAAGCACCCTCATGGTCAGCACACCATGACGCCCAAGGAACTCTCATATCGCCTAAGGTACACTACTTCCATTCCCCAAATGTCACCATGGTGCCCAAGGTAGCCTATCATCCAACTGGGGTTTGGGACCCTATAAATGTCAAGGTACCATATCGTACAACAAGGTTAGGCACTTCATATCAGTCAACACTATGAAGCTCAACCAAGGTTTCACCATCCAAGACTCATATCGGGCAACACCAAAACCAACCCATGTCACCCAGGGCACCAAGAAGGGATATCTACCAACAATATCGACCAAAGGCATACCGCCCAATGAAATCATCATGGGTTTAGGTCCATATCGGTCAAAGGGGTCAACAAAACACTTCTTAGTATATCACCCAAGACTCAACCCTAGAAGAGGGATATCAGGCATAACACCTCCCATAGGGGTATCATGCAAGAGGTCAAAGACCATGACGGATTGGTCATCTTCAACCTCAAGACTACCACCAATAAGCCCTAAAAGTTCAAGAGAGTTGGATCACCTCTCAAGACAATTAAGTGAGAGAGGGGTATTGCACAACCTCCATCACCTATCGGGAAACAAGGAGGTCCATCATATCATATTGGCCAACCTACCAAGGCTCAACTCACCATTGAATTTGGAGACCCTAAGCTCACCTCTCAACAATTTAGTGAGAGAGGGGTTTTGCCCAAGGAACTCCACATTCATGGTTTGGCCAACCCAAGGAAAACCAAGATAACTATCTCCACAAAGTCTAGGGTACATCTAAAGAAACCTCATAACCATTATACCAATTTTTCGACATCAATCCTGGGAAATATCTCTTCTTGTTCCACACATGTTGGGTCCTGGGCAACCTAGTGTGTATCTGCCGAGTACCATATGCCGACACCAGAATGGGTGAGTGATCTAATTTCAACCTCTCCAACACCTGAACCAAAGAGTTGCCAAATTCCTCCCACCACAGGTGATTTCCTAGTGCACGATCCGGTCTCATTTGAAGCAGGCCTCGCCTAAACATCATACATGGTCCACTGACTTCCAATTCTGTTAGGTTGTAATCCACCATTGTGGAGGAAAACTCATAACAACTTCGGTTGTCCAGGGTTCGTCCTCCCGTCTTCTCTTCCGATGACAGGTGGGCATTGAAATCCCCAGTAACCACCCAGGGTAAAATCATGTCTTCTGCTATCTCTCTCAGTCTATTCCACAGACAACTCCTTCCCGAGCGAGTCGTGTGTCCATAGACACTAGTGAAAGCAACCCGGTCATCTATCTCAGCATGAATAAATTGCTTGTGGCTCCAAATGATATTCATGTTGTGAAGTTCCTCCCTCCATAGTAGCCATATCCCTCCTGAGAATCCCACTGCCTCCACTTTGTGGGATGGCGAGAAGCCCAGGTTCCTGATGATATCGTCAGCCCACTGTCCACTTGTTCTAGTTTCAACTACTGCTAACACAGACACTTCATACCTTCTTACCAGATCTTTCAACACGTCTTAGGTATCCTTGTCGTAGATACCTTGAATGTTCCAAGTCATGAATATCATTAACTAACTATTGGTTGTTGGTCAGACCTCTCACCTGAAATTTTTCCTCTGTCTGCATCTTCATCGTCATGTGATTGTTTCCCACGTTTCTTGGAGTTAGACCCTAGTGGAGGAGTGTTGTACACCACCTTTCTATTCCTCAAGTGTACCCCCACTCCTGTAGATGACATCCCACCTGTATTTTGTTGTCTCTCTGTCCACCCCATCTTGAATTCCATATGTGTTGATTGTGCTCCTTGGACCCCTTGTCCCTCCACTAGATTATCTCTTGTCACATTAATCGCAGTGTGTGCTTCCTTCCTCGCTGGTGTTGGCTGGTCCTACTATTTGTTTTGCACTCTTTCTGTTGTCTCCACAGTTCTTGAGGCATTGCAAATTTGTTTTGTCTTTTTTTCCCTTGCCCTCCAATCCACACTATTAATGATACGTGAAGCATTGCCTCTGTCTGCAGTTTAGGATTTCCCTCTTCCTCCTCCTGGTCATGCAGATTACCGAATCTATTTCATTGTTCCTCTTTGTTCGGTTGTTCTTTGTCTTTGTTTTGAGGTCTCCCTTAGTTCCTCCTCCCCACTAGTCTAGGAAAGATGTCATCTGAGTACTCTGCAGATCAGAGCCTCACATGTTCTTCTTGGGTTCCCTCCATCAAGGCATTAGTATCACCCTCTGTGGACTCCTTTGCCAAGCACACATCTGCCAGATGTCTGACTCACCCACACTTAAAGCAAATGTTTGGTTAGTTTTCGTATTGGATGATGTACCTCATTTCTTCCAAGTAGAATGCAGGAAGTAAGGGTTTGATAATACACACCTCTACCGCAATTCTTGTGAATCTTCCCCTCTTTTGGGCAGACGTGTTGGTATCCACTCTTAGAGTCTGACCGATCAAGTCCCTAACAGTCGATAGGAATATGTCATTGTATAGATGAATTGGGAGGTTCAGAATCCTCATCCAAACTACAATCTTTTCTGGAGGTTTGTTGTGTGGCACAAAACCTGGATCCCATATGTGCACCCAGAGGTACGACCCAAACAGGGGCCATGGTCCTCCCAGCAAGGCTTGTAGGTAGTCATCTTTGCTCTGCATCTGCACCATGAAAAAGTCATTGTCCAAGTCAATTAGGTTGAACAGACCCTTCAGTTTCCATAGTAGTCTAATCTTATCTCGTAATTTCATGTATCCTATCTCCTTTCCTAGGAGTTTTACAATGATAGTGAATTCCCATGGTTGAAGAAGGTCTTTCTTTGCAGTCTCTGTAATAGGTAGAATCGGTCCTCTTTCCGTCTGCATGACAAAAATATCTTCATATGTCAAAGCCCGCCTACATTCTCTTTCTGCACCGCCCCCTTCTAGGTCTCTTTTGTACGACACCTATTGATTTGATGATTACAAAATATAGTTTTTTCTTTCTTTGAAGATATATGGAGAAGTTGTCTCTTTTCTATTATAAATGGTTTATACCGTGGCATGTGTGCCAAATCTTTACTTCTCTTTTTCCTTTTTATGATACACTACCATCTTGGTAGTCTCGTGTTACTCTATTGTATCGAAATTGTACAAAAATGAAAAAGGAAAAACAATCAGTAACAAGAAAAGATTAAATATTTTTTCAAATCAAACAATATTTTTAAAAATTAAAAATATTTCCAGAAAAAATAATCTTTTAAATATTAATAATCCCTTCAATTCAAATAACCTTTTTAAATTTTAATAATCCCTTCAATGCCAATAATCTTTTTAAAGATTAGCAATCTTTTCAAGTGAAACAATCTTTCTAAAGGTTAACGACCTTTTCAAATCAAATAATCTTTTTAAAGATTGTCAATCTTTCAAATCAAATAGTCTTTTTAAAGATTAAATTAAATAATCTTTTTTAGAAAATTGACAACCTTTTCAAAATGAAACAATCGTTCAAAAATTTACAAGTTGTTTGACAATAAATTTTTTTTTTGAAAATAAAGTAATCTTATAAAGAACCATAATATTTTTAGAAATCAAGATATTATCTCAAGATCAATAACCCTTCAAAATTTGAAGAAAAAATCATTTTTGAAACTTTATGAGAAGTCTCTAAAAAGGGTAAACAACCTTTTCAAGTGTCCATCTTAAAACCATGTTGATCCAGATTGTTCTTCAAATTTGATTGGGATGTCATGTGTCAATTCTAGGTCCTCCCATTGCCAAGGTCATGGACTATTACCTAAAACTAGACCATGTAACTCCTTCCACGCTTACATGTAGGGTCATGGACTATGACCTAAATCTGGACCACCTAGTTCCTTCCACACTTACATCTAGGGTCATGGACTATGAACTAAAATTGTACTACCTTGCTCCTTCCATACTTAAATCTGGGGTCTTAGACTATGACCTCAAACTGGGAAGAAGGAGCACCTAGTTCTTTCCACACTTTTTATTGGAAATAGCTAAAATATTGCCAAAATAAACGTATAGCAATGGATATACACTTTATAGTCAATCACTAGTAAACTTTACAAAAAATTATAGGGACCTCGTACTACAAAATGTCCCAGTATAGTTTTTGCTTTTTTAGTCATTCCTCTTCTGAGGCCTTTCCTGGCCCGTGTTACAACAATAATCTAGTTCTTTATAAGAAAATGAATCTCCTCCTTGTTTGTTTTCTTCCTTCCATGGTTCCTCCCATTTCTTTAATCTCAAATATAATAGCAGAACATGGTCAAGTGCACTTTGTCAAAGCCTCTTTGCCATTTATTATGCATCTTTCCCTTCAACCAGGTCACAACATCTTGTACGTAGTCAGGGGAGTTAGGACCCCATTCATTCCTAAAGCTCGTAACTACCCAAATATATTTGGATAAGTTACATTATACGAGATATGGTTGTGGCTTTCAAGGCCATTGAGGCAAAGAAGGAACCATGGGTTGACCTGGAGGCCCCATCTGATCATGTAGTCTCTAGTCATCAACTTGTCTTGGATGGCATTGTAGGTGGTGACACTCCATCACGGTATATGAAGTAAATGCCATAACAGGTTGGACCAAGTGACCTCTCCCACTTGACAGTTGTTGATTTCTAGTGTAAGAGGTTGGTTCATCAGTGCGACAACACCATTGTCATCAACAAAGTAAAGATGGTTGACATCGTTCTAGGCTCTACAGAGACTTCTACATACACGAGATGAGGAGTTTTCCATCCACACAAGGTTGTTTCCATACATTTAGGTCATCCACACAGACCAAATTGTATCCTTATGACGCAAAAATCTATCCACCCTTTTATGAAGGTATCCCTCTATTATCTCTTGGGGTCCCCTGATGTTAATCCCCCCTTTCTTGAACGGTCTTGCTATTGTGTCCCATGCTACAACAGGCTTCCTACCTCCCCATATGTATCTAGAGATAAGCTTCCTCATTCCATCCACCATAGGGCTAGGCATATCATAGACCTCCCCCCTAGAACCTCACTTTAATTTGTAAAACCATCCTCGTGAGGATAAAACTACCCATAATGGAGACCTTAATCCCACTCATCTCATCGAGGCTCATTTGGAAGTCCTTAGGCATGCCTTCCATGCCTATTATAGGATCTCTAAGTATTTAGTAGGTAGCCTTCCCCTCTCCATACCAATCACCAATTTCAATCTACATCTCCTAGGATCACATGACTTAAATAAGTAAATCTTCAACTTGATGTGACTAATATAGAGACTTGTCAGGTTTCCAAAATTGATCATCACTTTCTTTTGTTCTTTTAATCTATTAGTATAGATAGTAGATAAGAGAATGACATCATCTTTAGAAATTAAATGTGATCTCACTTTAATTCTCATCACTATAGAAGGCTTGACTTTACTATTTCTTTTAGCTTCATTTATCATGTTGGTGAGGCCTTCCATCACTATAGTGAAGTGGAGGAGGAGAGAAGATCTTCTTGTTGGAGCCCATCCATACTTTTGAACATACCTGCACGAGTTCCATCAATAAGAATGGAAAAGGAAGCGGTCTCAAATAATTGCTTCATTATCAGGATCCATTTATAATCAAAGCCATGTCCTCTCATGATGCTCAACATAGTCTCCCATTTCACAAAATCATAGACTTTTGTCAAATCTATCTTCACATGAGATTTGACATTGGTCCTTCTTTGTCTGAAGCCAGTTAGATACTCTACCACCTGAAAAGTGATATCCACTGCCCTCCTACCCTTGATGAATGCATTCTATTGATCAGAGATGAAGTGGGGTAGAATTTCCTTGAGGCGGCGTGCAAGAAGTTTAGAGATAACATTATATAAAACATTACAGTAGACTATAGGTCTACACTCTATAATATCCCTTACGTCTTTATTTTTTGTAATTAATTTGATAAAGGTGTGATTCATAGCATGAACCATTCCACCTCCATTGACAATCCATATAACTACCACAATAACTTCATGTTTGGTTAGCTCCCAACTGAAATGGAAAAAAATTTCATTTAATCCATTTACCCTGGGGACCTTAGATGGGTTGATGGAAAACATTGTGTTCTTCACTTCTACCTCAATAGCAGTCTGGAGAGGGTCTCATTCATTGTATGTATGAACCTTCTATTTGGGATGATGCCATCATAGTTAGTCTGTGTGGTAGTGGGTTGATTGTAGATTAGTTGAAAATAGTTTACCGCATTAGAAGCAATGTCCTCTCTTCTATTCAATGCATGTCCATGTTCATCTATCAGCTCATGCATAGCCTCCCTCATCCCCTTATTTTTGACAGCTACATGGTAGGTTCTAGTATTTAAGTTCCCATCTTAAATCTATTTAATGTGACTCCTTTTCTAGAAGTAGGTCTCCTTGGATTTGAGAATTTTCTCCAATCTATCTTCTATCACTCTTGCCTTATTGATGGCTTTTCCATTCTGAGGTTGTATTCTAACTAATTTAGATGACTCTTCATGATCATTTTTAGCTTCAGCTAGAAGCTTATTCAGATTAACCTTTTCCTTACTCCATTTCTTGATCTCCTTCTTAGTATTTTGGATCTTTTTGAGAGCAACATATAGTTGGTTGCCTATAACAATGGGTCACCTAGGTCTCTTCTATAGGCACATTGAAATCGTCCCATGTACACCACCAATTGAGGAACTACAATGGGCGATGGATATGGGGATTGATAGTAATCTCCATCTTCATCCAAGGGTGATCTCTTAGGGGATTCACACCTAATTTTAGAACTGTTATAAGCCAAACATCGAGCCATGGTTCATTCACTAATCCTCGATCGAGAGTACTAGATATTCTTCTACCCATCTTCTCTTTTCTAGACCAGGTGGGGGTGCCACCTATTTGGTTTCATTCCATAATACCTATAGCATCCATGGTATCCTTAAAAGTTGCCATGACACTTTTTGGCACCCTCATGCCTCCATATTTTTCACTAGCCTTCCTCACATTGTTAAACCCGACCTATTCTTGCATCATCTCCTTCATATCGAGCCACAGTCTCTCCCTATATCCTTCATGATTTTCACCATACACCCTTGATATAATGAAGGACATACCCCCTCCTACTATTACAACAACTTACCATTATGATTTGATCAGTGATATTGATAGGTCAACATCCCAAACAGCATGATTCCAACCCACTGCTATCCTGCCACCCTCCTTCTTCTTCAAGTTCATCATTGAATCCCACCCTAGGGGAAAAGACTGAGGACTCTATCAAATACATTTCTTCTGATCTTGGTTTCATAACAAAACACAAGGTTGGTTCCTCTTCGATTAGCACTTTCCCTAACATTCGTTGACTCCCAGCTAGAGATGTCCCTCTCACATTTCGTGTGAGTAGGGACATTACTTCTTTTTCATTGACCCACTCCCTTCATCAGAGTACATAACCTTCTTCATCTTCTTCATTATTGTCCTTGTCTTCCTTGGGCTCCTACTTTACGAGGTGGACTCAAGTGGCATATACTCATTGATGTCTTCAAGAACCCTAAATCAATTCCTTGTATCAGCTTTGGTAACCTTCTTAGCTTCTAGGATCTTCACTGGTACCGTCGAGGCACCAGGAGGATCCTCAAGATAGCTTTCCTTCTCCGCAGGTGGATCCTAGGGCGGTTCAACTAGAATTTCCCCTTGTTCTTCGACAATGATCACTTCCTTCTCCTAATTATCAGCCTACTCCTTACCCTATACCTTCAATCCCTAGTCAGTTTGTTTAGGAAACATATTTTCAGCCCCACTTCTATCAGGAGGTGTCCTGGATCTTCTCAATCTATGTGGCTTAGTTCTAGAAGGTTTAGGGATAATGGGCGGCAAGAGGGTGGTGTCCTTCCTTTCTCATGGTCATTGGCCCGTCTCATGTCTAAAAAATTTGCAAGATTCGCATCCCTCTGGCATAGCTTCATACTTGATTCTCACTTCTCATTTATCTTCATTGGGCAGTTCCACCATGACCTCCAAAGGTGGTTCAGTCTCAGTAGACATGTTGATGTAGAATTAGGCACATCACTGAACTGATCCATTGAATCTTCTTTCAATAGCTCTAGGTACTCCAATGGAATTTGCAATGACCTCAATAGCACAAGTCGTCCAGTGTTTCCCCATGTCTGCGATGGAAACCCAAAGAAGTACCGTCTTGAGAGTGGCCCTTCTTGTATTTTCTTTGGGTGTCAAGCGTCTCATAAAGACCAGTTGATCATCAAAAAACCTTGGTTCATACAATGGGGCACATTTTAGATCAGATCCGGAGGAAAAACGCACCAAGAACAATCAGCCATCCAGGGTGAAAACCATGATTTCACCCTTTGACTGCCAATCCCGAATCATCCACCTCTTCATCTGTCTTTGGTGGCACTTTTCTCCCAGTATATGGACTATGGAGAAGTTTGGGTGGTAGTCTTCCATCTCCATCATGACTGGGATTGTAAACTTGGTCCACAACCTCTTGAAACTTTTGCAGTAGAAGGGGGTCTTTGGGTCGGCAAAATTGGCACCCCTAATCCTGGGAGGTGGGCCTTTGACTGTTTTCACCCACTCACAAGTGATGGTAATATCAATCAAGGGGGAGAACCAGTCTTCAGCTCTTCTCTCTGCTTCTGTCATGACTCATTTGTAGCAGCAGGAGGGGGTTGAACGCCCCCACCCACCATGGCACCCCTTAGCTTAGAGATGGAACAAAGCTCATAGGTAGAGAGAGAAGACAATTATAGTTTTAATCAATCATAGTTCTTCCCACACTTACATCTATGTTCCTAGATTATGACCTTAAATTAGACCGTCATGTGTCTTATATGCCTGCATATGTGGTCCTAGACTATGACTAAAAACCAGACCACAACATATACCCAATTTTTTGACCAATTTGGAAGTGGCAAGTGATCACCTATTTTCTCACATACAAAAATGAGGCATATCTAGTAATGTGATTATGAATTTATAACCCAATACTAGAATATCATAACGATAATACTAGACCTTATGTAGTAAGTAGGGTCAAACATAGGGACAAGGAGTGACAAGTTTTTAGGATTTGAGGTATTGGCTTAGTTACTGCAACCAAAAGGCGAGATAAGTTTGTCCCTCATAGAACTATGGTAACCAAACAATATGAAAGAAATAAAAGTAAAGTGAATCTAAGTTACCAAAACAAGAATGGAATGTAGATCTTTTTCGTTGGTTTGAAAAGTACAAATAGAATTTGGGTTGGGTTTCATCGTTTAAGGACTCTCACTAACATGAAATACTTATATCCATTATATACCCTTAAAATAGTTTGTGGGAAATCATTATTACTGTATATCTTCTCTCTCAAGATCGGGTAAGATCTACATCATAGTCATGTCTCTCTCTTGAGGTGAGAAACCTACAATTGAAAATACAACCATATGATCATCAGCTCTAGTATTCAAACATGATCATGCATTTATACTATTCCATAACTCTAGATATAGACTACTAGTACTCTTTTGAGGCATTATCAATCAAACAACACAAGATGGTAGGCATCATGAAAATGAAACATTAAATAGAAATATTATGGAGATACACATTACAAGGAGTATGTACAATCAAGTGAGTGTAAGTATCTACATGTTGGAAGAGCCTTAGTGGCTACTCCCAACCCAACAAGGTAGACTAGCCACTCATGTTCATGACAGACAATATGGATTTAAAGATCGGTGAATTCATAAAAATATGTATGGATGAAAGGGAGTGACAATGGAGGAAGAAGGAAGGCAATACAACAAATAGCATTACAAGGGTATTGGTGCTGATGGCGACCCTCTTCTTCACTGTAAGGGAAATGGATATGATAATATTAGCTCTAGATATCCTTGCTTACCTAAAGAGGACCTTCAGGGCCAATGGAAGTGAAGGAGGATAATTGGGAACCTTGGACTCTCATCCTTGGTCATTAAATGTCGATAGTGAGTGTAGAGTTGGAAAACACTTAATGCCATAGATGAAGGATATCCTTAATGATGGTTGTGCACCTCTATTTATAATTGTTCTCCATGTACTCAAGGCAACTGATTGGATGGTACTTTTCTTGTACCCCAAGTATCCAAGAATGTGCCTCGCGGCACGCACTTAAATAACCACAGAGGCAACATGCTACATAGAGTCTTCATCATTTGATGGTCAGGTGTTGCACTAATGGTTGAGTCTGAGTATCTTCATAGGGATCTAGTGAGCATAACAGAATCAATGTTAAAGTATCATTAGGTCACTATAAGTTTTCTTGGCCACTAGGATATAGTCTGATAGGAGGGGCAGAGCATTAGGTCATGATGAGAGGATGCAAGTCTGATTGGTCATCAGTTGTAGTCTAATGATGAGGGCTTGATGTGCAACATTGCCGCAACAATCACTAGGACAAGTCCTAGAATTTAACCTTCAACCTAGGTTGTTAACTTAATGCAAGCACCTTTTTCACCATAAAGCGTCACAAAGAAGGAAAAGAAACAACATTGAAGGGCTAAAAAACAGTGAAGGACAGTGGAAGACGGGACATGAGGAGATAGAAAAAATAGTGGTGTCTTTCTTCAAAAATCTTTTCAACACATCCAATCCGTCGGGATGGGAGGAGGCGACCCGGGGAATATCTATGAAAGTGTCTATGGAGGAGAGAAATGATTTGGAAAAAGATTTTACATCTGTGGAAATCCACACAACTTTAAAGGCTATGCACCCCAACAAGGCACCGGGTCCGGATGGAATGAAGGCTATGTTCTTCCAGAATTATTGGCATATTGTAGGAGAGGATATCTCTAGTTACATTAAAGGGTGGTGGAAATCTGAGAGAAGTATTGCAGATCTAAATGCAACTCTAGTGGTGATGATCCCAAAAGTTCATAAGCCAGAAGAGGTTGGGGACTACAGACCTATCAGCTTGTGTAATGTTGTTTAAAAAATTGCTTCAAAAGTCATAGCAAATAGACTGCGGCCGCTCATGGACAAAATCATTTCTGAAAATCAAAGTGCTTTTATTCCTGGTAGGCTCATAACTGATAATGCTCTCATTGCCTACGAGCTCTTTCATGCCATGAAAAGAGGGAACAGGGCAAGGAAGGGACACATTGCTCTTAAGCTGGATATGTCAAAGGCCTATGATAGGGTTGAATGGAGTTTTGTGGATTATGTCCAAGGAAAAATGGGCTTTGGAGAAAAATGGAGAAGGAAAATTATGGACTGTATTTCAACGGTAACCCACTCTTTTGCTATCAACGGGGAATGGACCAGGAGGATTCAACCAACCAGAGGACTTCGGCAAGGTGACCCTCTCTCTCCTTATCTTTTCATTTTATGTGCTGAAGCTTTTTCCACCTCTTTATCTCTTGCTACACAACAAAAGGCCATCCAGGGAGTCCGTGCTAGCCGCCTTGGCCCGCGGATTTCTCACCTTTTCTTTGCAGATGATTCCATACTTTTCACAAGAGCAACCAAAGAAGAATGTCTGAAATTAGCTGAAATTATCAGCCACTACGAGCAGGAATCCGGGCAGAAAATAAATTTAACCAAAACTGAGGTTGCTTTTAGTAAAGGTGTGGACAGCATGAGAAGGAAAGAGTTGACTGAGTTGTTGTAGGTCAAAGAAGTGGATAGGCACGACAAGTACCTTGGGCTGCCGACGGCAGTAGGCAGGTCAAAGAAGCAGGTTTTTGCTTACATTCAGGAATGCATCTGGAGGAAGCTGCAAGGATGGAAGGAGAAATTGTTATCTAAGGCAGGAAAAGAAGTTCTCATCAAAGCAATAGTACAGGACATTCCATCGTATATCATGAGTATATTCAGACTCCCGGAGTATCTCCTTGATTCAATCAATAGCACAATATCGAGATTTTGGTGGGGAGCAAAGGATGCAGAACGGAAGATTGCATGGGTCAGTTGGGAAATCATGTGCAAACCCAAGAGTCAAGGGGGCATGGGCTTCAGAAACATAAGCATTTTTAATCAAGCTTTGTTGGCAAAGCAGGTATGGAGACTCTTCCACAGACGGGACACGCTAGTATACCGAGTTCTGCAAGCTAGATATTTTCCGAGGGATTCTGTGCTTAACGCAAGAAGAGGATATGATCCTAGCTTCACATGGAGAAGTATCTGGAATGCAAAAAACATTATTATAGAGGGCATACAATGGAGAGTGGGCGATGGGTCCAACATCAACATATGGACTGACTCATGGATTCCGCATCTAGGAGGAAGCCTGGATAAGGTGTATGGGGTCTCTTGCACTACAGTACAAAGGGTGAGCCAGCTAATGGTTGGAGGAAAAAGAGAGTGGAATGAGGAGTTCATTGCAAATCTGTTCACGCATGATATAGCGAGCAAGGTGTTAGCGACTCCGTTGGGTTTAACAAGACAGGATGATGGGATTTTCTGGAGGCCTGACAGGAAAGGGGAATTCATGGTTAGATCAGCATACTGGATGGCTACACAGAATGCAGCGGTGGTTCTGGAAGAGCAAAGAAGAAAGGAGGAAGCTAAAACATGGAGAAATATTTGGCGCAAGGGCCTTATTCCAAAAGCAGCGCATTTTCTATGGAGATGCATGACAGGAGCGTTGGGTACCATGGGAAGGCTGTTTGATAGGCACTTCCATGATACTGGAATTTGCAGGATTTGCGGAAGAGAGAAAGAAGACATCAGCCATATGCTTTTTAGGTGCCCCCAAGCGTGGGAGATATGGAAGGAGAGTCCGGAACTGGTGCAAGATGAGATCAGGAAGGCGGGACAAGGATGGACTGACCAGGCTATTATTTCCCTCACGACAGCAGCTGACGTGGAGGGGAACGATGTCATGATTGCCTCCCTGTGGACCGTGTGGACAAGAAGAAATGACATTATCTTCAAGGACAAGGTGCGACCACCTCTCACCATCCATAGAAATATGCTCGCCCTACTCAAAGACCACCGAACAATAAACGTGTCAAGCAGCAACAAAGGAAATCGAGGAGCACAGCAGTCTTGGCAAGCGCCGGCAGCAGACTTCATCAAGCTGAACTGTGACGCAGCCGTTAACATCCACGGCAGGGATGGAGCTGGTCTAGCATGGAGAGACTGTAACGGGAAGATAGTCTGCACTGTGGGGACTAGACGACCGTCAATTTCTAATGTACAACTTGCAGAAGTGTGGGCAATACGTGAAGGTCTAGTTTGGTGCAAGGAACTGAAGATGGGTTGGCTTGTGGTCGAGTCGGATGCGGAAGCTATCATCAACTGCATAAACACCAAGGCTAAACGAGTGGACCTCCTGGGAACCATCTTTGCATATATATATAGCCTAGTTACTGATTTTCATTCTGTTCTTTTTGTTTCTTGTAGAAGGCAAGCAAACGGATTAGCACATCTGCTAGCCCGTGAAGCTACCAGTAGTTCGTCCCCTTTTCTTTTATTATCGCATTTCCATTCCTCTGTAGCGAACTGGGTTGAGCCCCCATTAAGCTCGATTTAAATACTAGAGAAGTCTTACCCTAAAAAAAAATAACTTAATGCAAACACCCAGTCAACTGAGTATAGATAGGTATTGATCCAATGGACGGTTAGGGATTGGTTGAAATCCAAATCTGATCGCTAAACGAGAAAGTAAATACCAAGTTTTGAGAGGGTTTGCTAAAACTAAAAAATAAAGCTGCAAAAATAAAGATTAACTAATAGACATATGAAGATTTGGGTTTGAAGGATCACCACCAAAAAATATGTTCCTATTTAACTAATCGACTTCTAAACTCCAAAGATTGAATATGGACCTTGCGATTGCATATCCTTGCAGACAAACTCACAACGGTCGGACTTACTATGAACCTATTGGTCCCTACGTTCAAGGATAATTTTCCAACCGTCCAACATGTCACTATTCACAATCATATCAAAAAACATGTGAATCCAAATTGATGCTCAAACCCAAGGCTCAGGTTGTCACATCAGTAATGATTATAACAAAAATAAGATTAAAGAGACGAAAAGTTGATAATCATAGTTAAAGGACTATTGTTTCATTCTTATAGAGATCCACGATGAATTTACTCTATAAGAATATATCAGATCATCCAATAACCACACATAAACATAGAGAAAATATTTTCTTCCAATAGAGCACGAGAAGTGATTATATTGAATAGAATCGGGCTAAGGTGCTACTCCCCATGTCCCAAAAGAATCTACTCAGACATAATGAAACTATTAGGAATGCAAACTAAAATCAGATCATAATGACACAAGATGTGAACTATAGACTAAAAAATTGGATTTACAAACTAAGAATTAGTGTTTTTTTCTTATGGAGTCCCCCCACATTTTATTGGAAGAAAGGAGGGGTAAATTCCCAAGAGAAAATGGCTTGCTTCATCTCCTAGTCACATGGGTCAAACTATGAGTGTATGATGGTGTTCACATTTTGGCATTTGATTTGGTCTTCTCTTGCGTTATTTCTTATATAAAATCATATGAAATGGTCAACTTTTCTAGTCAAAGAAGCGAAATTAATTGTTTTCCCACAATGGAAGGATTTATTGAGTAATCCTCTTTAATATTTGACCATGTGAATCTCTTTAATGCAGATTTTCACAAAAAAAATTTCAAGCGAATTTCGCTCCAGTCAAAGGCGCAAAACGGACCTAAATAATAGTATTTCTTATTAGGAAATTGAATTTCTTTTCTAATATATATTTTTACACCCAATCTGGAGTTCGAACGTAAAAGTAATGGAACTTTTGGTGTCGGATATACATGAACTTCAAAACTACTGGAAATTGTATAATTATATTCCAAGAGTATATAATCACTAAAGTAATTAGGCCATATTCCACAAAAATACAAGTAAATATAATAAAAACTTAAATTAAAGAGAGAAAATCTAAACTAGAATAATTAATTTGAAAACAAAAAATAATATTAATAGAGCAATCCAAAAAAGATATCCAAAAGATATAAATTGATGGATAAATACATATTTATCAAAATACCCTAGACTTGAATATTGCTTGTACTCAAGCAAATAAAATCACAAATAATTCTTGTTTTTACTAACAACATGTCTATCCTCACCCTCATAGCATCACTTTGTTCCTTACCTCCTTACCTAGAAAGCAACCCAATCTCCTAGAACCGCACAACACAAAATTCCATATTCCCTATTAAAATATGTTTCATAGCTTGTTTCTAAATATGGGCTTTGTGGGAAATAGACTCTGTCTCACTTTTACTTTGATATTCCCACATTTTTTCCTTTTTCGTGAGTTTTTGTATAGGAACAGGATGAAGGAGGTATGGAAGAAGATGATTCCTCTTTTATTCTACTCGGATCGGCTTGATTCTTCCTATTAACGCATTATATAAGATTTACGACAAGTTAATCTATAATTTTAAGTAGAAAAAATTCATGCTTGGTTCTTATTCATTCCATATAGCTTGCCAACATTTTAAATATTGAGAAGATGAGGTGTCTCTTTACAAAGAAGTCTTACAAACAACTATGAATCAAATGATTTCACTCAATAATTTCATGAAAATTTTCAAATCTTGTGATATATTAACTGCCAAGATCAGATGCCACTTTTACATATCAATAAACTATTTGATTATAAGCAAGAAAATTCTTGTTGAAAATTTAGATAGTTGGAAGAACTCCTTAAAGGGATTTTCTATACTAACCATCATATCAGGTAGCCTACCAGCTTTCATTTCTCTAGACTCTTGCCATTTGATTCTCTTTGTAAATATGATGTTTAATTACATTCTATCTATTGTTTTTCATATGAGTTCTCTCAACATATGCAATTACACATTGGAAACTACCTACTTGGAGCTGGAGAAGAGGCTCCAGTCCAATGGGATCATGTTTGAGGTAAACTCAATAAGGAGGTGAGCATATCTTAAGTGGAAACCATTTCTGCAAGTTTTGTCTATTCTTTTTATTAGTTGGTGGTGTTGCTATTTTCTTGTTGTTCTCTTTTGTGAAAACATTGTGAAATTTGATACAGAGTTAATTTACTTCAAGCATGTTATTGATGTTATTAATGGCATTAAGTTTATTAATTAATTGTAAAAGCAAGAGAAGGCATTCAATATGAAAACATGTACACAACTTGAAATTACTAAATTGCTCCTTGTAGCCCAATATGGTGTTAATTTAGCCTTTTTGATTCATTTTAAACAAATTGTGCATTTAACTAAAATTTACATAATAATTGCAGAGTGTAGGGTAATATGTATGGAATTATGGTGTCTCCATTTTTCATTCAACTAAGAATTCTTTTGGTGTTTAAATGAAGAATACTTAGAGCTACTGACAACATCTCACGACAGGTTTCTAGTATTACACCAAGATCATGGTCATGTTGCCAAAAACTTTAGTGCCAACAGTGGTGCCAAATATTATTCTAGAAATTTCTCACACACCACAAACAAACAATTTCCATTGTTGGTGTGCTCATTGATGAAATCTACAAGTTTCTAATTGCACCACTGACAAGGGTGTATCATTCCTTGATCGAGTTATACGTCATCAACATAATGTTGTGGATTTAGTAAGATTATATATACTATGATTAATTTTACTTATTTTTCATAAGAATTATTTTAGGGCATCTGATCAAACATGTTTGTCTTGTGTGACCTAGTGAATTCCCCTCAAATATGTGTATATATTATGCATATATAAATGATGTGTTTTTTGATAGACATGAAAGCAATTATATAGGAGCATTGGTGCAACCAATAACCCATCTAATTCCCCTTTAATGGCCTTTCTCATACCAAATGTACTACTTTACTCCTACATTCTTCTTTGATGCTATTTGAAAATGCCTACAAGTTTTTAGATATACCTCTAGTATTTGTTGTACTTTTGATCTTGTATAATGGATTGCAGGCAATTCTTGCAACTATAGTGAGGATGGGAATTATCTTCAATAGGCATGGGGAGGCATTTGAGGTCTCACATGAGCATGGCCTTGGTTGATCAAGCACCAAATAATAGAAATAACCTGCCTTTCATAATTTTTGAAAGATGATCAAAAACTAGAATAGTGCAAGCCAACATAATTTAAATATAGTTGTGTTTTTTTATCAAATATCATCACCAAATGTGATGCTAGTATAATGCTTGTATAGGGGAAGGTATATGTCCTCCCCATGTACATTCTATATTTTAATTTAAATAAAAGTCTAATTGTTGGCTTAAGTATAACTTGATCTAATTACTATAAATTTTGCTATTATAAAGGATCATGTATGGACAAATTACTCAATATATGAACAATCAAACTACATATGTATGTGTAGTAATGTCACTGCATATGTAGTTGGATGCATTATCTAACTAAGATGTACATATAGTAAATATTTATTTTTCTCTATGTATTAACTACACATAAAATGTAGTAAACATATCTTTTGTTACATATCGACTACATATGCAATTGTAGTTATACATTTAGCTACAAATACAACTACATTTAAACATGTAAAGAAAATATTTAGCTAGATTCTAGACTACATATATATTTATAATGAATGGGTTATGTAACTACATATTTGAAAAATGTAGCTAAAGGATTTCCCTACATAAGCATATATTGCAATTTGTTTACATAAATTAAAATGTAGCTAAAACCTTTAGCTACAAAATATTAGGTTTTTATTACTTTTTTGTAGTTAAAGATCATTTTTTGTAATGTATGCTCATCTAGAAGTATTTCATGCTCGGATGGTCAAGTCAATGTCCACAAAAGTATCCCTAGAGGAATCATTACATGAAACATCCAAACCCCCATTATACGATGCGGCACTCAGTGAGGTACTTTGTCATACAAAGGTGCATAGACCAAATTAAAAAATCAAATAAGAAAACTAACCACTAGAATCAACTTGGATAAAGATTATGTGTAACATACTGTTTTGTTATGAATTTTTTTACTGTGATTTTAAGAATTTTTTTTAATATTTTAGTACTATGAATACTAAGAATTTCCAATTGATGTTGTAATTGTATTTTATTTGCAATTATACTTATTATTAAATAATGTAATTGGATATAATATTAAAAAATGACTTCAAATAGCTAATGACATATAGTATTTATACAATGTCTCTGGTCATACATATGAAAGACTTTGTGGTATAATACAAATAGGGGCAGAAACCTAGTTTCATTTGAATATATAAATTCACTTATGTCCAACTGATTTCTAGAAATCATTGAAAACTTAGTTTGATTTATAGAAAATGCTTATAATCCTTGAGGACAATAAAATTTTAAAAATAATAAGTACATGGTGTTCATCCTTACAGATGATCTAGAATCTTACAATTATCAAAGTCTAACTATGTGTTCATGATATTCTTATAAGATCTTTTTTTGTTCCCTTTTACCTAATTAATGAGTAGTATCAATAACATGAATATGAAATATGGGTTGTATTTAGGTTAAACCCTTTAAACATGACCCAATGTGGTCACAATCACATGATATGATGAACTTGATACATGTCACTTTATGTATTTCACTAGGTGTTTACTAGAATCCAACTAACTCGAGTGAAGAATCACAACTTTAGACCCATGTATGTGGTTTGTTATCTTGGTTTATGGTTAGTAAATTTGATCTAACAATCATGACAATCACTCCTGAATCGTTTTCTTATGTTATGTGTGCATAATAATATTTTGAGTATGATATTGTCAGATCCTTTGACTTATATGGGCGGTAGTAATATAAGATATCATATTATAAATGGTTTTCACTTCATGGTTTTGCTAATAAAAAATATGACTAAAGATTTGACTATATTATACTCGTGATGTAATACTTGATTAAACCATGAAATAAGATATAGGACCACCCAAAAACATCAAGTTGTATATCTTATCCTCAACTCTTGTAGCTCTAAGTAGTTTGGTAGCCTATATAGAGATGCTTCAGTATAGTGAAACAATGTAGTATACTTCAAGAAAAATGAGACAAAACATATGATTTTTTGAGTTGAATACATAGTGTGACTTGCATGTTTCTAAGGATATATATATTTGTCATGTAAAACATAAAATATTGGTATTTCCTATTATGTAAGTAACTAGTACATATCTTGTTGGTTACTTATTTTCATGGTTTTAGGCTCAAAGATGGTTGGGATGAGAAGTGAACAATCATACAATGCAAACCTATTATATATCATTATAGTATTAGTTATGTTGAAATGTTCACTATAGATGTATAAGTTAATGTGGTGTAATCATGTTTGCATAATCATTTACTTATATGTGTGTTGCTTTTTTCATGTGCTTGCAAAGTCTTCCCTATGTAGTTTGATAAAATCAATTATCTTCTTATATTTCTCATCCTAACCTAAGAAATGGGGTCCTAAATTTATATATCACTATATATGGGGGTTTAATTTACATGTCATTAATAATCATATAGAAAAAATTTGTAGACATCATATTGTAATGAGTGGGACCCAAGGGGCACCACCTGTTGTTGAAAAAATTTAGTGTATACATGCTCATGCCGACACAGAATAATATTTTTTTTCAAGGGAACATATCATTTTTCAACATCTTAATTATGTTCTCTTATAAAAAAAGAATTTATGTAGAATGAAAGAATATAACTATTACAAAAATTTCAATTCAAAATTTAAATTCCCACTTGGGTAGATACCAAAAGTAAATTAGTAAGCTAAGTATAACATGTTGTGTAAGGGCCCTAAACTTGCATATTGAGTTGAATAAGATTAATTACCATAATTTAATGCTTATAGCCCTAATATAACCATGTCATATGCTTTGAAATCATACTACAAGCTTAATTTTCACAATTTGGTCCAATTTGGACACTGTTTGAGCAAGTTATGCAAGTTTATGTACATGTTGGACTTTTCTAGAATTTACCCACTTGAGGGGTTGTCTTTACAATTTGTCTACATTTTGTTCCTCAGATGTTAACTTATCATTATTAAGTATTTTGAGCCATGGGACTCCTAGTTGAGCCATGGTTTGAAGGTGTTTTCCTCAAGGGTATTTCAGGGTTTACGCCTTCATGGATGATCTACCTTTTTTTTATAATGATCGTAGCATATATATATATATATATATATATATATATATATATATATATATATATATATATATATATATATATATATATATATATATAAAGCATGAGCAAGCAAACACCTACTATGCTGATAAAAAGGAAACATACTTTACTAGTGTTAGCGTGGGGTGAGATGATGACTGAGGAGTTTAGTTTTTGAGGGGGAGGCACCCCTTAACAAGCCTCTAAAAGTCTTAAAACCATACTTCAAGCTAAAGAAGCATGTATACATGATGTCGTTGGAGTTTCAAAAGGGTTGTTTAAGTGGCTATGGCATCTTCTTCCTCATTGTTGGAGTCGAAGGCTAACACATGTTTCATCATCCACCATGGTTTTGAGATCGTAGAGGAACCGAGCTTCATCACTTCCTGTTGAGTCTGAGTTATCATTTGCATCCTCATTCATAGCATGTTTACCTACACAATGATAGAGTGTGAAGGTATGCACATATGTTTGAGATGATGATTTGCCTTGTTTTGGTTTTGTTGTTGAAAATTCGGTTATTTCTTTCCAACCAAAGCTGCCAGCAGATGGTGATGAAGATATCGCCACCAGTGAAGGAGGAAAACATCTATTTGGTGCAATATTAACTGAGAAGGTGACTGATTGATATTCTAGTTGGTATTTTGTGATGATGTGAAAAGATGTTGAGTGAAAAGCAACATTTGAAGAACAGATGTTCCACCGAATCTGATTTATTTTTGTAGAGTGTGCATTTGGATGGGCCATAGAAACCTTTTTTGTAGAGGTTGTTATCCGTGAGGAGCTTATTTTGAAGGAGTAACCAAATTTTTGTTGCCACTTTTGTTTCCAGATGTTTATGGTAGGTGGTGAAACTCCTCTGAAGAGAGGTAAGAGTAGGCTTTTTTAACAGTATATTTGTTTCCCCATTTCCAAGAGATGTTGTTTGAGGTGTTTTCCTCAAGAATCTGGGTCGGGGTAAGGAGCACGATTGGTTCAAGATGCATTTGAATACATCTTTTAAGCAGGTTTGTTCTATTACTGGTTAGAAAAACGAGAGCACAAGATATGTTGATCTTAGAGAGGGAGTATGGAATGTGCCAATTTGTATGTTGGTTTAGGATTGTTTTATTGTTAAACGATGGGTCAGGCCAGAAGGAGATTTTTAGGTGTGAGTGTGGGGGGTGTTGATGATTTGGGATATGATATTAATGTTTTTGTTTATATATTTCCAAAGGGGTGAGGCAGATTTTTTTTGGCACTTTATGCCAAGGAGGGGATTTTTGATAATATTTGAAGTTTATAAGGTTTGTCCAAATTTTTCTTTTGTTTTTGACAAGGTTGTTGATGATTTTTTTGATGAGACAGAAAGCGTGAGTGTTTAGGTTTAGGATACCCCAGCCACCTTGATCCAAAGGGGCAGCAATGGTTTCCCAATTTACCAGATGATAGTGGTGACCAGAATTTGGATTGGGGAGATGATTATTCCAAAGGAATTTTCAACGTGTAGAGTCAATGAGATTTTTGGTCTTTGATGGAAGGGGGATGCAGCTGAGGTAGTGGGTTGTTATAGGGGTGATGACACTATTGAGGAGGGTGAGCCGACATGAAAGGTTGAGGAAGTTGTTTATCCAAGATGAGAGTTTTCTATTTATTTTGTCAAGAATAGGGGTCCAAGTAGAATTTGTTATGTTGTGTGGGGTGATGGGGAGTCAGAGGTATTTTATGGGAAAGTCTTCAATTTTACATCTGAGGAGATCTCTGAATCTATTCATAAGATAACGATCAAGATGAACCCACATATGGAAGATTTTTGAAGGTTTATTTTAAGTCCAGAAAGATAAGAGAAAAGACCAAATATTTTGATGATGTTCAGAATGGAAAAATCCTCCGGTGAGATGAGGATGATAGTATCATCATCAAATTGAATAATGTTATCTTTACACTCCTCAGGGGAGTGAATCAGTCCATTTGTTTTTCCCAGATGAATCATTTGGGAAAGAATAGTAGAGATAATGATAAAAAGGTATGGGGAGAGAGGGTCTCCTTGACGAAGACCGTTTGTGTTTTTGAAATAACCAAAAGGGGCCCCATTGATGATAATGGAGAAGTGGTTTGTGGAAATACAGGCATGAGTCCAATTGATCCAAGTGTCTGGGAAACCAAAGCCTTTGAGGGTTTTTGTGATACATAACCAATTTATATTTTCGAAAGCTTTTTCAAAATTTATTTTGATCACAAGGAGGGGAGTTTTGTTTTTGTGACAAAGGTGAATGGTTTCATTTGTCATAAGATAGGCGTCTTGTATGCTTCTTCCTTTGAGGAAAGCATTTTGGTTGATGGGAATGATATGGTTGATTTTGGGCTTCAGTCTGTTAGCTAGGGTTTTAGCTATGATTTTGTATCAAGTGATGATAAGAATAATCGGTCTGAACTGGGAGATAAGGTCAGGTTGATTTGTTTTTTTATGAGAACTATGAAAGTTTGGTTGAGGTGCTTGATAGTATTGTGTACATTTTCATTTTTATAAAGAGCTTTTAGGAAAGCAAGGAAGTCGGCTTTAAAGTGGTTCCAATTTGCTAGGTAGAATTCCACATTTAGACCGTCAGGTCCAGGAGATTTGTTCAAACCTAGTGATTTTATGGTTGCATCCAGTTCCTTAGTGGAGAAAGGTTTTATGAGGTCTAGAGGATTTTCAATTTTTTTTTGACAGATGGTATGCCAGATTATGTTGTCTAAACAACTGGGATTGTGGCTATTGTTGAAACTGTGTTTGAAGTGATTTGTGATGTCGTTTGAGATGGAAGTTTTGTGGGTGGTGATTCTATTGTTTATCATTAGGTTGGTGATGGAGTTTTTTTGGAAGTTTTTGTTACAAGTCTTGTGGAAGAATTTTGTGTTTTTGTCACCTTCTTTACCCCAATTTATTTTAGCACTTTGTCTCCATTTTGAATCAATGTAGTTTTTTGTTTAATCTAGCTCAGCTTTGATAGATAACACATGAGTAGGGTCTGATGAAGGGCCTTTGTCCATAGAGAGAAAAAGTTTTTCTAGGTCTATAAGTGAATCTGCGAGTTTGTTTGGATTGAGAAGTTTCCATTTTTTGATATGGGCTTTAATGTTTTTTGTGTTTTTTTGGATGTGAAGTCCAAGATTTTGGGTCCGTTGGTTTTCTAACAGCCATATATCAGAACAACCTTGAGTGAAATTGTTAGCAGAAAGCCAGAAGTTTTCAAATAGGAAAGGTCTTTTTCCCCATGGTTCAGAGGTTAGGTCTATAATAAGGGGAAAATGATCGGATATAGCTATGTGCGAGATGTGGACCGAAGAGAGGAGTGTTGGTCTTCCCAAGTAGGTGAGCAGATAAAATGGTCTAATCTTGCATATGTTTGGTTTCTGGACCAGGTAAAGGATGTATTGGAGGGTTTGAGTTCGATTAAAGAGTAACAAGTGATAAGCTGGCTAAAGCATTTGTCTAAAAGAGACATGAGTTGAGATGAACAAGTTGGGTTGAGTCTGTCAGATTTTAGGGTTATGAGGTTGAAATCCCCCCCAATGACCCAAGGTATCATGGAGAAAGTGGTCATGATAGACTCAAGTTCCAAAAGGAACGCAGATTTATTGTGTCCAGATTCTCCATATATCCCTGAGAAATGCCAACAGAAACCATAAGATGAGTTTTTTAGAGAGATGGTGATCGAGAATTCGAGGGTGACTGAGTCAGTTTGGGTGAAGGATTGGTTATTGAACCCCACAACTAAACCTCCTTTGAAACCCACAGTGGGGATTTGAAACCAGTTAGTAATTCTATTCCCACCTATGGTTTTGAGAGCAAAAGGGGAAAGATAGGTTTTGGTTTCCTATAGAGTAATGTGGTTGATTTTATTTTTGTAAATGTGTGAGCGTATTTCCTTTCGTCTATTGAGATTTGTGGCTCCACAGACATTCCATGAAGAGATCATCATGATGATAAACAAAAGAAAGAAAGATATGTAAAAGATCAGGAAGGCTAAACAATAGTGAGGAGGTTTAAGATGTCTTTGGTGGAGCCAAGATCCCTTTTGTTTGACCAACCCATAAAGAGTTCAATATCATCTAAAGCTTTGTTAGCCTTGTCCTTATCTTCAAAATGAATGCCTATATTCTTAGCGAATTTTGTGAAGCTAGAGATATTTGACCATGAAGCTAAGTCTTCTATATTATCAAGGTAAAAAACCTTTTTTTTCTTTTTCTTTATCATCAGGAGCAGAGGCAGTGTCCAAAAAGGAAGATGTTGTATGAAAAGTACAAGATGAAGCGTTAGTAGATATACCTGGTTCTTTCCTGTTGATGATATGTTTCTTTTTTGATGCTGCTGGGTAGTGAAGCAAGATCTTCGGGAGTTTGTAGCTACCTTTACCTTTTCCTAAGCTCTTCTGTTGTGGACTCTGCAAGAAGCTAGTGTTCTTAAGAAAGACAGTTTCTGGATTTTCCATGGTGTTTGGGCTGAGGAAAGTGGTGTGACTATTTTATTTTTCAGGTGGTGGGGAAGGGGAGGATGTCCCAGAAGTTGGAGTGGCAGGTCTGGGTTTGGTCGGTCAGAGTTTTGAAGGTGAGGGGGTTCTGTTTCTCCTTCGGCTGGTTTGGTTGTGTGAGATTTCCGAGGGGGTTGTGAAGGAGCTTTTTCTATTCCAGACTAAGTGCATGTCTCCAGAAAAGCGAGCAGGGATTTGTGCCTTCCTTTCCTTATTTGGAAAGAACCATGAGAGTGGGTGAGAAGATAAGTCTGTGAAGGCATATTTGTTTTCAGATGGGTGCTCAGCTGATAGTTTGATGTTGTAAATAGATTCACCTATCCTGATGTTGATGTTGGGAGGAAGGGACATAGCCGCTTCGACATCAAAGATGCAAAACGCTTTGATGTATTGATTTGAATGTAAGGTTTTAGGGTTTATATACTAGAGAGTAGCTCCAATAGAGTGTGCTATGCCACAGAAGACCTCAGCTTCCCAGAGATGAGGTGGAAGGTTTGATATCACAACCCAGTTTGATCCCCCAGCCTGAGCCAGGAAAGCCCCTCGACCAGCAGTTCATTGCGAACATCTATCTTGGATGAATGTAGAACCACATGGAATGGTAAGGGTCTAGTTGAAGAGATGATTTATGTTTGTACCTTCAGGGACCGTGTAAATCAGCTCTGTGGGAGAGAGTATCTTTGGTTTGAGGATCGTTTGTCTCAAGATGAGGTGAGCTAGGGCACGAGTTGTATCCAGGACATTGACCGGGTTGTTGACTATGTTGTTTTCAAAGGTTATCAGAATGCTTCTCAGGGTAAGATTCTTGAGAAGTCTCATGGAGTTTGTGGGTAGATCGAGTGCAATGGCATAATTGAGGTGATCCGGAAAATCCATGTCTGAGGATTTTGGGGTCGTGAAGAGATTTGAGATTTTAAAGATGGAGCTAGGAAGGTGATGATCTGGTAAATACTGGGGGTTCGTGGTTTGTCTGGTGTAGGGTTTATAGGATGACTCTACCCTATTGTTTTTGTATTTGAAAGCTGGGCGGGGGTCTGCATATTTGGGCGGGAGATCCGCTAAACATGAGAAGGTGTTGTTAGTGTGAAGGGGTGGGATGTGGGGTCGGCTAGTAGGCATACCTTTACAGGGGAATTGAGGTTGATACTAATGTATCGAACCAAGCACAGATGGGTAACTGGGGAAGTGTCTCTCTGGGACAAAAAGGGGTCTGAGAAGGCATTGTTAGTGTGAAGGTGTGGGATGGGGGGTTGGCTAGTAGGCTTACCTTTATAGGGGACCCGAGGTTGATACTGGTGTATCGAACGAAGCACAGATGGGTAACTGGGGAAGTGTCTCTTAGGAACCAATCACAGATGAATGATCTACCTTTAGTAGCTATCAACTATTGAATTATTTGATTAGCTTTGAAATTAGAGCTAAGAAGGTCTATATGGATTGTGGGGGAGCTTGTTTTGTGTGTTCTTATATATTATTAATAGTTTAAGGCCATGGACGCTTGGAAAGATACTAGACTTCAACCTTTTCTTTTTCTTTAGCTTAAAGTTTCATATACTTATACCTAAGCACCCAAACGAACCATTGTCTCTCTACCAATTCCATCCTACAAACCTCATTCTCCCTCTATTCTTCTATGAATTTCCTATCCAAGGAAGAAGAAAGTGGAGATCTTCTTGGAAAAAGAATCTAGGGTTGCAATTGACTTCCTTTTGGGGTTTAAAAGCTTCCTTCTAGTGATCTTGACCTGAAAGAGTAAGAATCCCCTTATTTCCTCTATTTATTTCTTTGTTATCCTTCCTCCTACCTTTCTCCAGGTCAGAAACTTTTTGTTCCATGGCATAAATTGCTCTAAAGATCTAAAACCCTACCTTTCTTGCTCCTTATGCTTAGGGTTTGCTCATTTGATGAAGAAAGGTGCTAGATGGATGAGTTCACAACTTATACTTGGATTTTCTACCCTACATGATCATGTTTTCTTCTGTTTTGGATTTTATCTTCTAATTAGAGGCAAGTTTTATAACTAGACCCATGTTTATTGCTTACCATAAGCTTGCTAGCTCATGTTCTTGCTTTTAAATGATGACCCATGCACTAAAAAACTATGCTTGACTTGGATTTTGATTTTTTATAATGTTCCCTATTCTGATTTCAATTCTAGATGAACATGTGATCATGTGTATGTTATTCCTAAGGTATGATATGACTTGGATCAGGTTGGTTTGACAAACTATGGTGCTAAACACCTATTAACCAATGGTCAATTTTAGGGTTTAAGCTGATTTCTTCTACAAACCCATGACCGGATGATGGTACCATTGCAACAACCCTATCGTGTTGTCTTCATGACAACTGATGGTGGTTACCAAGATTGTCAACAGAATTTCACCCCTTAGGTCATGTTTTGGCTTAATTATAAGCTTAATTATCAACAACATCAATGGTGACATTATCTTGATATTCGATGGTGATTAATGAATAAAGTGATGATCTAACAACCTATGGTGACTTAATGGTCACTATTGATGGTGAATCAAGTCTCTACAACCTATGGTGAGTTAATCATGTAGTAACAACATCAATTAAGCCTTAAACCAATGGTTTGTTGAGTCATTTGATGCAATGGTGGGACTTATCCTCCAATTGATGGTTTTAATATATGAACTTGACCTAATGGTTACGATCTAATGTTTCTTCATCCAATAAATTGGAATGATTCCTAATGTAATATGTTGGTCCTAATAAAGTTATTTAAATGTTTTCCTTTATGAGATCAACTTAAGAAGCTCATTCACTGATGACTTGTTTTAAATAAACAATCGCTTGTGGGTTTTACACTACTCTCAATGGAACTTTTATGTTGTTAATCAAGGGATGTCTAGGGTTAGATGGTGACTCTTTCAAGACCACAACACAATGAATTCATATGTGGTTTGTTCAACATTTTTACTTACGTAAATGACCAATGGATTTATTTTTTCAACATTCAATGATTAGAAGTTGATGCCTCAATATTCCCATTGTTTTGGGTGAAGCGTGTAGTGTAATGTTATGATGATTAGAATTTGATGGTTCAATGCCTTAAACTTGTAGTCTTACCCTTTCCCTCATATGATTATGATTTATAATCACCATAATGAATTAATGGGTAACCCTAATGAGGTATAGCTTGTTATACCTAGCTTTAGCATAACTAAATGATGGCAATTGGGTGTATGAATAGTCCTTGAATGACTACTATAATGATGGAGTACTCTCTTATTGTTGTCAAATCCCTGGTATGCTATAACCTGATGGCTACATCCTGATTTATGTGTGGGTTCATACTTGAGAAAATTATGTAATGTGATGGGGATGCTTCACCTTATACATCCATAATCCAATGGGGATGTCGTGAGTTACGGTTTGGGTATGAGTGTTGATTAGTAACATTAATATAATTTATCTTATTGAACCTAACTCTAATGCAAATAGATATAGATGAGTATTCATATTTAACCTTCTTATATGAGGGCATGATGGTGAAATAACCTCCTTAATATGATTATAACCTTAATGTGTTAATTGGTAGTTATCATAGCCACATGGTTGATACTTTCTTGTGCTAAACATGTGCATTATGAATATTATGAGGGTTAATAATATTTAGATTCCTTGCATGTTTATGTAATAAAGTAATATTCTTAATGAGCCCTTCTATGATGGTTTATGAATATCTCCTAGCTCATTAATACAATATTGTGTTGATCTAGTATATTATATGTAAGTGATGTTTTTGAGCCTTGCTATAAGGCATGGAATGATAATGATGATCTTCCAGGGAATAGTATGATGGTCTTAATGACCATTGGGCATGTTTTAGCCCTGAATGAGGTGTAATCCTCTTGTGTTGATAAGGGTTGATACCCTGTGATATTGTGAAAAGGATTTATATCTTGTGATAGTATGATGACTAGTGTTGTCTCATGAATGGCAAGTGAATATCACCATGTGATGATGAGATGAGAAATTTTGTTTCACATATTTTATATCTTTTGAAGTTTTGATATTAATATGCTTCCTAGAAGTGAATTAGGGTTTGTATGTCTACTTGTTTGATGCAGCCTGAATTCACCCAATTGTCATAACTAATCAAGTGCAACTCTAAGCATGTAGTGCCCTGCGTCGTAGAGCCATTTTGAATGTCAGAACTTGCTGGATGGTGAAATGAGTATTCCCAAGGGAAACTCAGAGCACCTATTGTTGAGTATGTGGGGTGGCAAGTTGAGGATATATCCTTGTCATCCAAAAATGCAGGTTATGGAGGATGGCTATGGTCATACCTCAGACATTTGATGTGATTGAGGGAAGATGTGAATGTACCTCATATTAGAGGGTTTTGTATACCCTGGTTGCTAGTGTCATAACTTGTACCAAGTACAGACTAGTTGTTATCAGTTGATTATATTTCACGATTGGCAGGTGACTGGTAAGTCACTACAGTTTACTCCTACTAACTAAGGGGAAGAGATATTAGGATACCATCACTCCTAGATCTTATACGGAACCGAATAGCCCTTTCCAGGGGTTGGTTGGAATTTGGGTGGTACGACTCAAACTCCCTAGGGCATAATAAAGGATGTAATACAACTGTCTAGCAAAATGTTTAGGGTTATACATGAGGCTTCATATTGGATGATAACCCTTGTTGTTGTCTGTACATATAGATGATATTTAATGTATTAAAAGACAGTAGATATTCTCTTGTTGTGGATATGCTCATGTTATAAATGTGTACATACAATAGTCATGTTTAAGTTGATAGAGATATTATTATAGTTGGTTATGATTATGACATTAGTTATCACATGTTGTTAGCTATGCTTATATTGCTAGCTATGCATGTTCCTGTGTGTGTGACCATATAGGTCCCACATTATGCTGGCAATTAATGTCCATAAAAATTTATGACATCACAAGAAAAATAAATGTTGTTGAAGGTTATATCTCTTGCTAGGACATGCGTCTCACCCTTCTAGTTCACCACATCTTTGTAGGTAATCGGCAGTGATGACAACAGAACTGTGGAAGTAAAGAGGAAATACAATAATGAATCTTTGAGAAAGTTGATTAGATTTCTAGTATGTCCTATAGTCATCCCTGTACTCTCAGGTCTGGGCAGGAAAAGTTTGTATACAGTGTTTCAAATGAATCAAAATTTTTTTAACATGTTAATGCTTGTTTATGTGGCATATGCAAATATTGTTATCCTATGTATATATGTTGTGTCTAAGGTGATAGAACAATATGTATTAAATTCTTATTCTAGTATGGATACAAGAAAGATATTTGTCTCTTATGCAAATGTTTCTAAGCGGGTGTTGATGTTGAAATCGGTTTTAATTTACCCTTATTTTTGGGTATGTGGTTAATTGGTGATTGATTGTGTTTTATGCTTTGAGTAATCTTGTTTAGTGTAATGGGTTTTCACAAGTTGGTATCAGAGATTTAGGTTCACTGATTCTATGGGGACACTAGGACTTAGGACTAGAATGATGTCTAAGTTAAGAATATGACACAAAAACTTGGCGCATACAGCCTAGTCTCAATACTTGGGTGCCCTATCCAGGTATATAATTATTGAGGAAAAGGTGATTATGCAACTCTTAGATTGTTATCTTTTTTATTGCTATGATCAAGTAGTCATTTTGAAACAATCTTAAGAGTATAATGAATAAAAAATCATGGTGCAGATAACTCAATATTACCTCAAGAGAATATGAGGATTACATCATTATCTATCAAACCTTAAATTGTTGGTATAAGAGAAATATACATCACCATGAAATATAAATGTGAATTCAAATAAGTAAAAGAGGAGTTCTTGAAGATGTAATTCAATAAGATTATAAAGTAAATGACGGATAAGTTACGCTTATTAAGTGATTAAGGTATAAAATCCATATAAAATGGATAGAACTCCTATGATAAGTATGTTGGGTTTTACGGGAGGCAGAGAAGTAGCAGAAACAAAAACATTTCTCCCCAAGACCCAGAACAAAAGGAATTGCGTCAATGTCTATACAATAGGAAAAATATCTTGTCGAAGCATGCCTTATCCCGAGGCGCGCTCGGCGACAATACCTCGCACCTTGTGCAATCTTCACCTTTGGTCTTGGACGGTGCATGTGCAGCTCTTGGTCGCATTGGGACTGACGACACCTGGTCTCACTGGGACTGTCAGGACAGACAGTTGTCCTCCGAGCGGTAGAGGTCTCCCGCCTCTGTAGTCGTCCACACAGACTTCCTGGAACTCCGATCTCCTTGTCCCACAAGGAATCACAAGGAGTCACACCCTCCTATCGGCGTACTAGTCACCAACACACTCTCCTACAACCAGTTGCCTTTCTATAGTTGTCTTTCCCTTGTTGTGCCTCCCTTATCAGGTAGTACTTGCTCAGGCTCTCTCGGTTACTATAACCAGAGAGAATGACAACTTTGCAGAGCAACTAGCGCTCTGAGTTGTTCTACGAGAAGCCCCCAATACCCCTATATATATAGGAGGGTCATGGGATAGGGTTCTCTATCCCGGTCAATGCGGGACTAAGCAGGAGTATAAGGGTTCGAGGTTTCTACAAAATGTATCAAACTGCGGCAGTTGAACCAATCGTTTCAACCCTGAAATGATCGTATGGACACTCCATCCAATCAGTTGGACACTCCAGCCGATTGTTTGGACCTCTGAGCCGATCGGTCGGACACTCCAGTCGATCGATTGCGGTCCTGGTTTAACTCAAATTGACTTTCCATGTTCATTTCCAACTAATCAATATTAGTCCTTGTCCAAATCAAATTTGACAAGTGAAACAAAACGCAATCGTTTGATCACCCGACCAGTCCACCAACGTGAACCAATCGTCTGGAGATCTGAACCGCTTGGATGACTTGCCTGAACTGATCAGTTCATCTCATGAGCTGATAGGTTGAGGTTTCAATCAATCTGATACTCTGATCACTTGATCTAACATCTTGAATACAATGATTTTGAGATATCAATTAATTGAGGGTTTAATTGAACTACTAAATTCCTTTAGTAACCAATCTAAACATCATTTTGTGGATAAACTCCTCTTCCAGGTTAAATCCTATGTGTGTGACCCTGCTGGTCCATTTCACGTTGGTGGTGAGAGTCCATAACACTTATGACTTCACAAGCAAAGAGCGATGCCTAGTCACACATTAGTGCTACCCAAGTGAAATAGAAAGTTGGAGAATAACTTTCAATCCTACAATTCGTGAATGGTGTTACAATGAATATATAATTCCTTTATCATTGATATCCTGAATGAACTCGAGGCATGGAACAGTTATCCTTTCAACGTTCATTCATTTCCTTGATCTCAGAGTAGACTGGGTGAGATGTGTGTGACATCAATATCACATATTGATTCACACTTGCATGCACATGCCTTTCTCAATCCTACTCATCAAGTGGCTAAGGACATAAAATTCTCTCAGGAGGGACAAATCCCATATCTATCACTCACCCCTCAAAAGCCCCATGTGTCAAAGCCACCCAATCATCACCTTTATGACAACAAATGTTTCAGGAATTTGATTTTGATGATGTCAAAGTGTACCCAACGACATGTGTTGAGTATAGTGATTTTAGGTCTAAGAATCACAATCACCACCATCACTGTGAGAGCTGACTGTGACTACCAAATCATGGTTCCATGTTTCACTCTCACGGTGGGTCTGTCTAGTACACTGTTCTCTAACAAGTACCTATGTGCTTGGTTTGATATCACTATATCATGACTAATGAGATTTTTTCATCAACCAACACACAATCTAGTCTTTAGTGTTATTGATGTCTATGGTTATTTCCATAATAACAACCGACTAGGGACAAAACAAGAATGTATACTCATAACATCTGTATGATCTCATCATTTAGGTCCTTAACCTAAAAGCATACGTCATTCAGTAAAACCATTCTTTAGACATCTATCATGTTACACTATCATCTCAGAAACAGTTTAAACATATAGATCGGAAATTGCCTTTATTATTATTCAAATCATTTACAAAGTATCCCATTACAATCATCACATGTCTTGCTCTATGGGAATACATACCAACAGACTCCCACTTGCACTTAGAGCCAGTCACCTAGGAACCTCAGTCCTTGTGACCTAGCATGACCAACATGCTTCTACTGAGAAAGGGCCTTCATCAGTGGATCAGCTATGTTGTCTTCAGTTGGTACTTTGCAAATCCTCACATCTCCTTGTTGTACAATCTCTCATTTGAGATGGAAGCGCCACAGTATGGGCTTGGACCGCTGATGTGATATGGGTTCCTTAGCTTGAGCAATAGCTCCATTATTGTCACAAAAAAGCTCAATTGCATCACAACTACTGGGAACTACACCAAGTTCAAAAATGAACTTTTGGATCCACACAACCTCCTTTGATGCATGTGAAGTAGCAATATACTCGGCCTCAGTAGTAGAATCGACAACTATTTCGTTCTTGGAACTCTTCCAGCTCACAGCTCCATTATTTAGGCAAAATACAAATCCTGACTGTGACCTGTAATCATCATTATCAATTTGGAAGCTCGCATCGTTGTAACCTTTACAACCAATTCTTCCTCTCCTCCGTAAACAAGAAACTGATCCTTAGTCCTTCGCAAGTACTTGAGGATGTTCTTTACGGTTGTCCAGTGAGCATCCTTGGAATCTGACTGGTACCTGCTTGTCATGCTGAGAGCATACGAGACATCTGGGTGTGTGCACAACACAACGTACATGATGGATCCGATGGCTGATGCATATGGGATCCCATTCATACGCTCCCTCTCTTTACAAGATTGGGGACATTGAGCTCTAGAGACGGTGACTCCATGTAGCATGGGGATGTTGCCTCTCTTTGAGTTCTCCATGCTGAACCGCTTCAGCACTTTGTCAATATATGTGCTTTGACTTAGTCCAAGAAGCTTTCTAGATCCATCTCTATAGATCTTAATTCCTAGAATGTAGGATGCTTCTCCTAAGTCCTTCATTGAGAAAGTATTCCCAAGCCAAGTCTTTACTTTCTCTAAGGCTAAGACATCATTCCCCATCAATAGTATGTCATCCACATACAATATGAGGAATGTGTTCGAGCTCCCATTCACCTTCTTGTACACACAAGGTTCATCTTCATTTTTAATAAAGCCAAACACTTTGACTTCCTCATCAAATAGAAGATTCCAACTCCAATATGCTTGCTTCAATCCATAGATTGACCTTTGCAGCTTACAGACTTTACTCGCATTCTTTAGATCTACAAAACCTTCAGGTTGTGTCATGTACACATCCTCATTTATATTCTCATTAAGGAATGTGGTTTTAACATCCATCTTTAAATCTCATAGTCATAATAAGCTGCAATAGAAAGCATGATCCTGATGGACATAATCATGGCAACTGGAGAAAAGGTTTCGTCATATTCAACAACTTGAACTTGTCGAAATCCCTTACCAACCAATCTGCCTTTATAAGTCTGTACATTTCCATCCATGTCGGTCTTCTTCCTAAAGACCCACTTGCACCCTATGGGTTTTACCCTTTCGGATGGTTCCACCAAAGTCCATACTGTGTTGGAGTACATGGATTCCATGTTGCATATCATGGCTTCAAGCCATTTGTCAGAATCTGGTCCCTCCATAGCCTCTACGTAGGTAGTTGGATCATCATCTATGATCAACTCACCGCATTCCCGAGTTACAAGGTATACAAACCTCTTAGGTTCAAGGTGTGTCCTACTAGATCTACGAGGTCCTTGTGTTACTTGAGGAGACTGAGATTCCCCAACACCTTATGAATCTCCATGTTCCTCTCGTACATCTACCAATTCAATGTTTTCTTGTTGGGCTTGAACCTCTTCGAGCTCTATTTTCCTCCCACTACTTCCTTTGGAGATAAATTCCTTCTCTAGGAACACAGCTATCCTGGCAACAAACACTTTGTTGTCAATAGGGTGGTACAGATAATATCCCCTTGTTTCCTTGGGGTATCTAACAAAATAACACTTATCGGACTTGGGTCCCATCTTATCAAGAAACATTTTCCTAACGTAAGCTTCACAACCCCAAATCTTCAGACTAGACAAATCGGGATGCTTCCCATGCCATATCTCATATGGTGTCTTTTGAAACAATTTAGATGGTACTCGGTTAAGTGTAAACATGGCAGTTTCAAGAGCATGACCCCAGAAAGAAATTGGAAGATCAGTAAACTCATCATTGATCGCACCATATCCATTAATGTGTGATTCCTTCTTTCAGACACACATTATGTTGTGGTGTTCCAGGCGGAGTCCATTGTGATACAATACCACGGGCTCGCAGAAGGTCCTCAAACTCTTAGCTTCAGTATTCTCCACCTCGATCAGATCGAAGTGCCTTAATACTTTTACCAAGTTGGTTCTGTACTTAATTCATGAAATCCTTGAACCTTTCAAGGGTTTCTGACTTATGCTTCATCAGGTACACATAGCCATACCTACTAAAATCATCAGTGAAGGTAATGAAGTATTGATAACCATTTTTGGCATTAGTTCTAAAAGGCCCACATACATCAGTATGTATGAGTCCTAATAGATCACTAGCTCTCTCACCTTTACCTGAAAAGGGAGTCTTGGTCATCTTGCCCAACAAACAAGATTCACATGTCTCTATTGATTCACAATCAAAAGAGTCTAGATAACCATCTCTATGGAGTCTAGAAATGTGCTTCTCATTTATGTGCCCTAGACGACAATGCCAAAGATATGTTTTGCTTGAGTCATTGAGTTTTTGCTTTTTGGTGTTTACATTGTATACACTTGTCTTTATATCTGTCAAGTATAGACCATAAGAGATTGGGGCATTGCCATAAAAGATCCCATCTTTAGAAATGGAACACTTTCCATTCTTAATAAGAAATTCAAATCCATCCCTGTCCATATAAGAAACAGAAATGATATTCCTATATATGGTAGGTACATAATAGAAGTTCTTCAACTCTATTATTAGCCCACTAGGTAGAGTTAACTCATAGGTTCCTACGACACTGGCAGTAACTCTTGCCCCATTGGCAACACGTATTTCAACCTCGCTTTTCCCCAACGACCTACTTCTCTTAAGATCCTTCACTGAACAAATGTGAGATCCGCATCCGGTATCAAGTACCCATGACAAAGAATTAGTAAAGTTAATCTCTATCACATATACACCAAAAGTAGAGATCTCTATCTCTGGCTTCTTATTCCATCGTTCCTTCCATCCTCTCCATATATAAGAAATCAGTTTGGCAAGAGAACCCTTCTCTCCCTCACCTGACGTTCCATTGATCACTATCAATGAACTTTCTTTCTTCTTCACCAACGCATTAAGCGTACATAGAGTGGATTCAAAAGCTCCTAGTATATATGGATTGTGTAGAACACTTCTCACAATCCTCAACCAGTTATGGAATTTATTCTCAATTAATTTTCCCATTTTAAAAGATGATTCTTTTGCCATTCTACAAGAGAAAATTGTATTTCTCAAAACTCCTTTTGATTTGATTTGAATAAAATTTGACGATAGTTAATTAGGCCTTTAATTAATTACCGCTCCCAATATTTTGATTCAAATTGACAACCCTCACCATCAATTTGGAAGATTGCAGTGCACAATCTTCTAGTGGGTCAAGATCCTAAAATCCTCTGAGTCATGGACCATCTAGGGTTGTCACCCACAAATTAGATCTTCCAGGTAGGAAACTCTTGCCAATTGCATCATATGCAACTCTTGAAAGATGTCATATGAAACTCCTTGACATGATCATCTCCATGCCTCAAGGTGCTAGATCCTATTTAGGTCACCTTGTTAAATCCAACCCAAGGACAACACGATGAATGTGCACCCTGCTAGGGCAGACCCACACATTCATCCTTCACGCTTCCACGAGATAGACGGTGCACTATGTTAGGGCATGCCCACACTTGGTTAATCAAACTTTTCACGTGTGCCACATTTGGAAGGCATCTAAAACTTTAATATTTAATGAGGGATTTGGTTTTTATATACATATACATATCCAATCACCACAATATATAGTATGTATCATATACATGCTATATCCCACAGAAAACATGGGAAATGATAAAAGCAATGATTAGGGCCATCCTATTGTGATTCCTCGAGCGAAGAGGAATCATGGTCATCTAGGTCTACATCACATGCAACCTGTACAAGATGAACTTTGTGCCTTGCCTTTCTAGGTTTGATCAACTCATCTCCACGACTGATCAGCTCGCCAGTAGGTTGGTCGTTTGGGTGCCACCAGTCGATCGACTGGTGCCTCCAGCTGATTGGTTCACCGGTCGTCGTGCATCTCCTCAGGTTGCCACCCGCTCGTCTCGCTCCTCGAATCAGTCGTCTGGAATGCCAACTGATCGGTTCACACCTCGAACTGATTCTCTTAGTTGTCGTCAGGTCGTCCGCCGTTCTTTGACATAACATGAAAAAAAATCTATCCTATTTACAATTGAATTGTGAAACCCCGAGTTACATTCAGAGGGAGCAAAGGTAGGAAAGAAATCCCAAATTATTTTGAGTTATATTAGGAATAGGAGAAGGGGAATCGATGCACAGACTGAGATGCAAGCAACCACATACAACCATACACAAATATATGGTTTATAGGACATAACCATGATACACATCTACCACAAAACTCGTTTAAGGGTGACACATATCAAGTGCATTAATATTACATATCATACATGTATATTTGGGATTTGTGGATTGGACATGCATAAAGCCAATATTATTCGCATTGTATGCAATAAATAAAGGCGACAAACCAAAATCGATCATATCGATGATCCTAAAGTATAAAACAGTTGACATGGCTCTGATACCACTGTTGGGTTTTACGGGAGGCAGAGAAGCAACAGAAACAAAAAAAATTCTCCCCAAAACCCAGAATAAAAGGAATCGCTCAATGTCTATACAATAGGAAAGATGGTTTGTAGAAGCATACCTTGTCCCGAGGCTCGCTCGACGACAATACCTCGTGCCTTGCACGATCTTCACCTCCAGTCTTGGATGGTGTTTGTGCAGCTCCTGGTCGCACCGGGACTAACGACTCTTGGTCTCACCGTGATTGTCGGGACTGACAGTTGTCCTCCGAGCGGCTGAGGTCTCCCGCCTCTATAGTCATCCACACGGACTTCTTGGAACTCCGATCTCCTTGTCTCACATTGAATCAGAAGGAGTAACACCCTCTTGTCGGCGTACTAGTCGCCGACACATTCTCCTACAACCAGTTGCCTTTCTGTAGTAATTTTTTCCTTGTTGTCCCTCCCTTATTGGGTAGCACTTACTCGGGCTCTCTCGGTTACCACAACCAGAGAGAATGACAACTTTACAGAGCAATCGGTGCTCTGACTTGTACTAAGAGAAGACCCCAATACCCCTATATATACAGGAGGGTCATGGGATAGGGTTCTCTATCTCGGGCAATGTGGGACTAAGCAGGAGTAGAAGGGTTCAAGGTTTCCATAAAATTTGTCAAACTGCGGTAGTTGAACTGATTGTTTCAACCTTGAAATGATCGTTTGGACACTGCAGCTGATCGGTTGGACACTCCAGTCGATCGATTGGACCCCTGAGATGATCGGTTGGACACTACAGTCGATCGGTTCTCTGTCCTGGTCCAACTCAAATTCACTTTCCATGTTCATTTCCAACTAATCAATATTAGTCCTTGTCCAAATCAAATTTGACAAGTGAAACAAAATGTGATCGTTTGATCACCCGACCAGTCCACCAATGTGAACAAATCGTCTGGAGATCTGAGCCACTTAGCTGACTTGCCTGAACCGATCAGTTCATCTCATGAGCATATCGGTTGAGGCAGCAGATCAGTCAATTGCAGTTTTAATCAATCTGATACTCTAATCATCTGATCCAACACCTTGAATACAATGATTTTGAGCTATCAATTAAGTGAGTGTTTAATTGAACTACTAAACTCCTTTAGTAATCAATCTAAACATCATTTTGTGGATAAACTCCTCTTCTAGGTTAAATCCTATGTGTGTGACCCTACAGGTCCATTTCACGTTGGCAATGAGAGTCCATAACACTTATGACTTCACAAGAAAAGAGTGGTACCTAGTCACACATCAGTGCTACCCAAGTGAAATAGAAAGTTGGAGAACAACTTTCAATCCTACAATCCATGAATGGTGTTACAGTGAATGTATAATTACTTTGTCACTGATATCCTGAATGATCTCAAGGCATGGAACAATCATCCTTTCAACGTTCATTCATTTCCTTGATCTCAGAGAAGACTGGGTGAGATGTGTGTGACATCAATATCACATATTGATTCACACTTGCATGTGCATGCCTTTCTCAATCCTACTCATCAAGTGTCCAAGGACATCAAACTCCCTCAGGAGGGACAAATCCCATATCTATCACTCACCCCTCAAAAGCCCCATGTGTCAAAGCCACCCAATCATCACCTTTATGACAACCCATGTTTCGGCACTGCGTTTGATGATGTCAAAGTGTACCCAACGACATGTGTTGAGTGTAGCAATTTCAGGTCTAAGAATCACACTCACCACCATCACTGTGAGAGCTGACTGTGACTACCAAATCATGTTTCCATGTGTCACTCTCACGGTGGGTCTGTCTGGTACACTGTTCTCTACCAAGTACCTATGTGCTTGGTTTGATATCACTATATCATAACTAATGAGATTCTGTCATCAACCAACACACAATCTAGTCTTTAGTGTTATTGATGTCTATGGTTATTTCCACAATAACAACTGACTAGGGACAAAACAAGAATGTATACTCTTAACATCCATATGATCTCATCGTTTAGGTCCTTAACCTAAAAGCATACGTCATTGAGTAACACCATTCTTTAGACATCTATCATGTTACACTATCATCTCAGAAACAGTTTAAACATATAGATCAGAAATTGCCTTTATCATTATTCAAATCATTTACAAAGTATCCCATTACAATCATTACATGACTTGCTCTATGGGCATACATACCAACAAAGTATAAAATGAGAAGATGAATGGGAACAATGATAAAGAAATAAGGTGGAACTTGAGTTAATCTCAGACCAACCTATGTGTGTAAGAAAATGTTAATATAAAATCAGCATGGCATGTGAAAGAAATTAAGGGAGGTGATCCTTGTTCAATGGAGAAATTGTGGAATATGATGATTTATCACTTGATAAGTGGTTGACAAACATAATAAAACAAGAGAGCATACCCAAATGTGATAAGCAGTCATCAATGAAGGAGTAACGGGATATGTTAATCATTATGATTCTTATTCTAATGGCAAGGAACCAGAATGGAAAAGTTAAAATGATGTATAAGAAGTTGTAACATGCATAATGAAAAATAGAATTGGTTACCTTTCTGCAAGTAACCCTTGAAAAATACTACTATGATATGGGAAGTGTGTTTCCCTATGTGTCTTTCCCTTCGAGGGCACAGATTTCAAGTGGATCATTGCCACTTGGTATGTGTAAATTCACTGCAAACATGAGGGTGGATAGCTTATTATAGAATAATTTTGCTCGGACTATGGTTCCAAGATCATGAAGTTTGTGATGAATTTACTGTTGATCCTTCTGATAATTTGGGAGACTCCTCTTATATGTTTTGAAATTTATTATGTTGATAAAAGTATATGAGATAAGGATGTGAGTTCCTTAAAGCACATGAGGTGGATACCAAGGTAACGAATCCTAGTATCCAAGATGTATCAACATTATGGGAAGTATATGAAGGTTGGAGATGTTTACTAAATGAACATTCCTAGTATTCCTCTCCATTAGAGAGAGAGAGTTTATGATGACCCTATAAATGTTGTTTGAAAGGAAAAACAAAAGTGATTATATAATGTTGTGTATGATTCACTAATAGTTGGGCAAGACCACTATCAAGGATAGATGTTTTGTTTATCAGTAGACATGTGCTATCGTTTTCCTTTAAGATAAAATGTCCTTTAGGCATAAGAGTTAGAATGGATGACATAAGTTACATGACCATGGCGAGTTTAGGGTTATGTCCTTTAGACTAACCAATGTACCAATAGAATTTATGAATAGGAGGAACAGAGTGTTCAGGTCATGTATTACAAGTTATAACAAGATTTGAATGATGACATGTCAAAGTATTTCAAATATGGTCAAAAATATGATCAATATTTCTCAAAAAACCTTAGGGTTGCCTAAGAAGAAATATCTATGAGACAAGTTGAACAAGAGTGAGATGGGGTTGACTAAATGTCTTATGGGATCATGATATGTCTTCTAAGTAGGTTGTGTGAATCCTAGTAAGGTGAAGATAGTGTTATTGTTTCACCCCTAACAAGGTTGACTAGGAATGATTTTTCCTTGTATGAAATGACATGTGCCAATATCAGCATTTATTTTGATGCTGAAAAAGAACTGACGAGTGTTCCAGAGTCAGTGTACCAAAAAAAGGATGGATACATTGCCTTTTTTTATTCTTCAATGAATGGTATGGGACACATGCCATGATTGGTAAAAATCTAGCAGGTATGACTTTTGAGTAATGTGTTGATACAATATATATAATTTCATGATGATAGCTAGAATTTAAAGTTGAACATTACTACTAGAGTTGTACAGATGACACAACAAGTTTCTACATTCCATATTAAGAATGTCTTCTTAGGTGGGTTTTTTGTGATGACCCAAGATGAGATATGTATGAATGATGTGACATAACCATGATATGCAAGAAACCATGTGAAGGTAATAGGATGAGGTGCAAAGGAAGTACCCATCTTTCTTTAACTTGGATTTTGGGGAAAAATCCTTATTAGGGGTTTATAGTTGTAAGGGCCCTAAACATGCTTAATGAGTTAAATAATCTTAATTATCATAATTGCATGTTTAGAACCCTAATATAACCATGTTATATGATTTTAAATCATAAAGTAAGCTTAATTTACAAATTTGGTCCAATTTGGAAACTGTTTAAGCAAGTTATGCAATTTCATGTACATTTTGGACTTTTTTGGAATTTACCAAATTGAGGAGTTTTATTTTCAATTTGTCACATATATTATATGTTTATTAGATGTTATATTATCATTCTTGAGTATTTTGAGCCATGGGGCTCCTAGTTGAGCCATTGTTTGAAGGTGTTTTCCTCAAGGGTATTTAGGGTTTACCCCTTCATGGATGTAGCTATCAACTAATGAATTATTTGATTAGCTTGGAAATTCGACAAAGGAGAGCTAAGAAGGTCTATATGGATGTTGAAGGAGCTTCTTGTGTGTGTTATTGTATATTCTTAATAGTTTAAGGCCATAGACACTTGGAAAGATACTAGAATTTCAACTTTTTCTTTTTCTTTATCTTAAAGTTTCATATACTTATCCCTAAGCACCCAAACGAACCATTTTCTCTCCACCACTTCCCTCCTTATACAAACCTCTTCTACAAGTTTCTTGTCCAAGGAAGAAGAAATTTGGGGTCTTCTTGGAAAAAGAATCTAGGTTTGCAATTGACTTCCTTTTGGGGTTTAAAAAACTTCCTTCTAGTGATCTTGACCTAAAAGAGTAATAATCCCCTTCTTTCCTTCATTTCTTTGTTATCCTTCCTCCTACCTTTCTCCAAGTTGGAACCTTTCCATTCCTTGGTAGAAATTTCTCTAAATCTCTAAAATCCTACATACCTTTCTTGCTCCTTATGCTTAGGGTTTGCTCATTTGATGAAGAAAGGTACAAGATGGACAAGTTCACATTTTATGCTTGGATTTTCTACCCTACCTGCTCGTATTTTCTTCTATTGGGGAGTTTATCTTCTAATTAGAGGCAATTTTTATAACTTTCTCCATGTTTATTGCTTACCATAAGCTTGCTAGCTCATGTTCGTACTTTTAAATGATGATCACTACACTAAAAAGCAATGCTTGACTTGGATTATGATTTTTATAATGTTCCCTATTCTAATTTTAGTTCTAGACGAACTTGTGATCATGTGTATGCTATTATTAAGGTATAATATGACTTGGATCAGGGTGTTTTTACAACCTATGGTGCTAAGCACCTATCAACCAATGGTCAATTTCAGGGTTTTAAGCTGTTTTCTTCTACAAACCCATTACCTGATGGCGGTACAATTGCAACAACCCTATGGTGTTGTCTTCATGACAAATGATGGTGGTTACCAAAGGTATCAACTGGCATTTATGGCATGTTTTGGCTTAATTATAAGCTTAATGATCAACAACTAAGTACCCTAATGATTCTATCAATCAATTGTGACATTAGCTTGATTATCGATGGTGATCAATGAATATAATGTCGATCTAACAACCTATGGTGACTTAATGGTCACTAGTGATGGTGGATCAGGTATCCACAACCTATGGTGAGTTAATCATGTGGTTGTAGAATCAATTAAGCCTTAAACCAATGGCTTCTTGGGTCATTTGATGCAATGGTCGGACCTATACTCCAATTGATGTTTTTAATATATGAACTTGACCCAATGGATAAGATCTAATGTTTCTTCATCCAATAAATTGGAATGATGCCTAATGTAATATTTTGGTCCTAATAAAGTGATTTAAATGGTTATTTTATGAGATCAACTTAAGAAGCTCATTTACTGATGACTTGTTTTAAATAAACAATCGCTTGTGGGTTTTACCCTACTCTCAATGGAACTTTTATGTTGTTAATCAAGGGATTTCTAGGGTTAGATGGTGACTCTTTCTAGACCACAAATCAATGAATTCATAGGTGGTTTGGTTAATATTTTTACTTATGTAAACGACCAATGGCTTTAACTTTTCAATATTTAATAATTAGAAGTTGATGCCTCAATTTTCCCATTATTTTGGGTGAAGCGTGTAGTGTAATGTTATGATTCTGACGATGAGAATTTGATGGTTCAATGCCTTAAACTTGTAGTCTTACCCTTTCCCTCGTATGATTATGATTTATAATCACCGTAATGAATTAATGGGTAACCTTAATGAGGTATAGCTTGTTATACCCAGCTTTAGTATAACTAAATGATGGTAATTGGGTATGAATGGTCCTTGAATGACTAATACAATCATGGAGTACTATCTTGTTGTTTTTGAAACCCTAGTATGCTATAAAACGATGGCTACACCTTCAATTATGTGTGGGTTTATACTTGAGAAAAGTATGTAATGTGATGGTGATGCTTCACCTTATGCATCCATGATCCAATGGGGATGTTATGAGTTAGGGTTTGGGTGTGAGGGGTGATTAGTAACATTAATATAATTTATCTTGTTGAACCTAACTCTAATGAAAATAGATAAAGATGAGTATTCATGTTTAACCTTCTTATATGAGGGTATGATGGTGAAATAACCTCCTTAATATGATAATAACCCTAATGTTTTAAATGGTGGTTATCATAGACACATGGTTGATACTTCTTATGCTAAACATGTGCATTATGAATATGATGAGGTTTAAAAATATTTAGATTCCTTACATGTTTATGTAACAATGGAATATTCTTAATGAACCCTTCTATGATTGTTTATGAACATATCCTAGCTCATTAATGCAATATTTTGTTGATTTGGTGTATTATATGTAAGTGATGTTGTTGAGCCTTGCTATAAGGTGAGGAATGATAACGATGATCTTACATGGATTAGTATGATGGTCTTAATGACCTTTGGGCATGGTTTAGCCCTGAATGAGGTGTAATCCTCTTGGGTTGATAAGGGTTGATACCATTTGATATTATGAAAAGGATTTATATCTTATGATAGTATGATGACTAGTGTAGTCTCATGAATGGCAAGTGAATAGTACCATGTTATGATGAGATGAGAAATTATGTTTCACTTGTTTTATATCTTTTGAAGTTGTGATATTTATATGTTTGGTAAAAGTGAATTAGACTTTGTATGTCCACTTGTTTGATGCAGCCTTAATTCACCCAATTGTCATGACTAATCAAGTACAACTCTAATCATGTAGTTCCCTGTTCCGTAGAGCCATCTTCAGTGTCAGAATTTTCTAGATGGTGAAATGAGTATTCCCAAGGGAAACTTGGAGTGCATACTGTTGAGTACGTTGGGGTGGAAAGTTGAGGATATATCATTGTTATCCACAAATTTAGGTTATGGAGGATGGCTATGTTCATGCCTCAGACATTTGATGTGATTAAGGATAGACACAGTTACATCTCAGATTAGAGGGTTTTATATACCCTGGTTTCTAGTGTTGTAACTTGTATAGAGTACGGACTAGTTGTTATCAGTTGACTATATGTCACTGTTGGCAGTTTGACTCGTATGTCACTACAGTTTACTCATACTGGCCAAGGGGAAGAGATCTTAGGATATTGGCACTCCTAGATCTTATATGGAACCAAAATAGCCCTTCATAGGGGTTGGTGGGACTTTGGGTGGTATGACTCAAACTCCCTAGGGCATAATAAAAGATTTAATACAACCGTCTAGAAAATTTATTTAGGGTTATACATGACGCTTCATATTGGATGATAACCCTTGTTGTTCTCTATACATAGACATGATATTTAATGCATTAAAAGAAAGTAGATATTCTTATGTTGTTGATATGCTCATGTTATAAATGTGTACATACAATAGTCATGTTTAAGTTGATAGAGATATTATTACAGTTGGCTATGATTATGACATTCATTATCACATGTTGTTAGCTATGCTTATATTGCTAGCTATGCTTATATTGCTAGCTATGCCTTTGTAACTAGAGATGCATATACTGCTATTCATCCTTATGCAGATAGTTGTGCCTACATTGTTAGGTCTACTTATGATGTTGATATGTGCACATGATAGACAGGCTGATGTTGTTAGATATACTTATAATACTAGACTTATTCATGATGTTAGAGATGTTCATGCTCCTAGACTCCTTATATTATTAATAGGGATATGAGAATAGTATGGCTAATGAATATAGTTATTAACTGCTCCTTTATGTATTTTTTAATCATCAATCTTGTTGAGCTTATTTGTTATATATGATTAAACTTCTTAAATGGTCTCATTACCTAAAAATGTTGGAATCAATAAACATTGTTGGAGGTTCTATCTCTTGCTGGGACATGAATCTCACCCTTTTGGTTCACCACATCTTTTTAGGTAACCAACAATTATGACAACAGAACCATGGAAGTAAAGATGAACTACAGTAATGAATCTTGAGAAAGTTGATTAGATGTCTAGTGTGTCCTAGAGTCATCCCTGTACTCTCAGGTCCGGGAAGAAAAATTTGTATATAGTGTTTCAAATGAATCAAAATTTTGTTAGCATGTTAATGCTTGTTTGTGTGGCATATACAAATATTATTATCATGTGTATATATGTTATGGCCAAGGTGATAGAACAATATGTGTCAAATTCTTGTCATAGTATGGATACAAGAAAGATATTGGGCTCTTATGCAAATGTTTTGAGTGGGTATTGATGTTGAAATTGGTTTTAATTTACCCTTATTTTTGTGTGTGTGGTTAATTAGTGATTGATTTTGTTTTATGTTTTGAGTAATCTTGTTTAGTGTAATGGGTTCTAACAGTTTCATAGGGAAACTTGGTCACCTCAATCATATCATCAATTAAGCACTTCATTGTCCATCATAATCAATTCCTCCAATTATTCCTTCACCTATGAGATTGAAAGAAAAAAAACACAAGCAAAGTAATCAATATAAATATGAGTGAAAGTTGATAGCCATGTTAACCAAATTATTGGGTAATGATGCGATGATTTTGAATCGCATTTATAGACTTGTTTGATATGTGTTTTATGCATTTATTAGTCATTTTCATGGTTAATGTTGCGTAATTCATTTACTTTGGTCTATGCTACTCCTTTATGTCAAATTTCCCCTATTTCAACATTTTGAGTATTAATTATCAAAAGAATATATTTTGTGTGAACTTATGTGGTTTCGTGTGTTAATTTCAGGAAAAACAAGTATATGCACCCGTCAATACTATCGACGGGTGTTGATACTATTGACCGGACCACAGGTTGTCAGCCACAAGGTTCTGAAGAAAGTCTATACTATCGACAGGGATGTCGATGGTATCGAGATACCATCAGGTTGCTGGCGAGGAGTGCGTCGACATTATCGACGCACAGGTCGATACTATCGACTGGTGGAGCCACAGTGACACAAAAGACCAAAACCGACGCTACAAATGTCGATACCATCGACCCCCGTCGATGGTATTGACCCCACATCAGGCGCTCCAAAGAAAAGAAGCAAAGCTCGGACACATTCACAGACGGGTCGATACTATCGACCCGCGTCGATACTATCGACGACGTCAAATATGAGTTAGATTCAGATCGATCTTAATCGGACGGCTGTGATTATTTGACGACCTAATTCGAAGATTATACCTAATGACGGTGTCCCAGGTCAGGCTATCACGTCATTAGCCATTAAACACATCCTGGAGAAGAAAGGAGAGAAGAACGGAGCACGAGAGCACGCCCCAGCCGATCCGGACGTCGTAGAAGACGATTTAACTTGACGCAATTTTACTGTGCGCAGAAACGCAAGTGAACACGTCGAAGTAATATAGGCCTTGTGAGGCCCGAGTTGAACTCAGTGATACGTGAAATTGTCAGAGACTCTTACTAACTGCTCACGATCAGCTAGACCAATTAAATAATTGAGAGTTGTTGAAATTAAAAGGAAAATGAAAATAAAATAAAACAAAACAATTGACCAAATGTTTAATTTAATCAATTCAAAATGAGGTCTTTAGGATTGCGGTTTCACCACGGGTTTTCATTGCATTAGATTCTATATAATCACTCAATTTCATCTCTCATCTGGGTAGTGGCCTGAAATCAGAATTACCCACTGTCGTGGTGCAATTCACTACCTATGTCTAGGTTGGTTCCACCGTCATAGTAACCTATACCCTAAACTAGGTGCATTAAACACGATCTCTCGGTATCCACCATTAACCTTACACCACCTTGTTCAAGGGATTTGTCAATTAATGTAAATTCCATCTCTTTTCAGCCATTAATTCTTCTTTCAAAGCAATTAAGGGCATTAGATTATTATTATGGTGATCAAGCATAACAATATATTTGAGAAAATGAAACTATACCACAGATTTACGAGATAAGATATGAATTACTATAATAGAATCGTCATACAATGAATTCCCGGGCTACTCCCAGTCCTAAAGACAAAGGGGATTAGCCCCGCATGTTCATCTCAAAGCAAGACATGGTAGAGAAAAGGGGAAACATGGAGGAAAAACGAGATTGAGTGGTGAAACCCCTGAACGTAGAGAATCCAATTGCTCCTTGGTGTAGAATACACGTTCTCCCACCTTTCGGTGGTGGAAATCGTCTTCTACAGTGTCCGGATAGGCTGGGGCGTGCTCTCGTGCTCCGTTCTTTTCTCCTTTCTTCTTCGGGATGTGTGTGGGCAATGGCTAATGACGTGATAGCCTGACCTGGGACGCCGTCATTAGGTATAATCTTCGAATTAGGTCGTCAAATAATCATGGCCGTCCGATTAAGATCGATCTGAATCTAACTCATATCTGACGTCGTCGATACTATCGACGCGGGTCGATAGTATCGACCCGTCTGTGAATGTGGCCGAGCTTTGCTTCTTTTCTTTGGAGCGCCTGATGTGGGGTCGATACCATCGACGCGGGTCGCTGGTATCGACATATGTAGCATCGATTTTTGTCTTTTGTGTCATTGTAGCTCCACCAGTCAATAGTATCGACCTGTGCGTCGATACTATCGATGTACTCCTCGCCAGCAACCTGATGGTATCTCGATACCGTCGACACCCCTATCGATAGTATTGACTTTCTTCTGAACCTTACGGCTGACAACCTGTGGTCCGGTCGATAGTATCGACACCCGTCGATAGTATCGACGGATGTAGATACTTGTTTTTCCTGAAATTAACACACGAAACCTCATAAGTTCACACAAAATATATTCTTTTGATAATTAATACTCAAAATGTTGAAATAGGGGAAATTTGATATAAAGGAGTAGCATAGACCAAAGTAAATGAATTACGCAACATTAACCATGAAAATGACTAATAAATGCATAAAACACATATCAAACAAGTCTATAAATGCGACTCAAAATCATCGCATCAAACTCCCCTAAGCTTAAACATTTCTCGCCCTCGAGCAACTAAACCTTAGAATAGAATTGCCAGAGTCAACTGAAGAACAAATCATCACAACCAACATCCCATATGATCCCCATCAGACATTCACATTCCGGCCCTCACTAACCACGGAATGATAATTACCCTAAAGGCGACAGTAATCATCCATAAATATGTACCCCAAAACTGATGAACACTATCACATAAGGCAGTTAACACAATAAAATTCGCGGTCCATACTCGGTGCATCTTGTGATCTCCTATACTACGTTTCTCTCCCTAACTACCATCTAGATGGAAGCATCTCTCCTGATATTCATAAGTGAGGAGAGAATCACGGTGGCCTACCAATCTGAGCAACGGGTGGATGAAATGGGTAGCTCATGGAAGAAATGGAAGCATTGTACGGTTTCAACATGCATAAAACAAAAATGCCCTAAATGATGCCAATGCACATGAGAAATTTCCCTAATGCCTAAGATTGGGTGGAATGATGCATGCACTACCATCCTGTCTCAAAACAAGATGGATATTTAACTGAGCTCATCATGTACTCACTCATCTTTGAATACAGGTGATTATGTTCCTTTTTCCTTCTTATTCTACTTGCTTAATAATAACTTTCTTTTTTTTCTTTTTTTTCTTTTAAAATTTTTCGGAAGCCCTTATATCCCAAATTGACAATAACAATTTATTGGGCTTACTTTTTCTGCATAACTCAAATATTTGAAGCATTTATGAAGGTATGGAACAAGTTGATCACCCTTAAAGAAGAAACAAGATACATGATGTGCTTTTATGCATAAAAGTTATGAATGCAACTAAATGACACGCACCTAGGGGTAATGTGCATGTATCACTATTCTATAATTTTTTTATATTTCATGCAAAATTGCAAAAGTGATAAAAATGCAAAACCTATCTACATGAGATGCAATCAAGAAGGTTAAAACCGTAATGTACTTCCAATTCTTATGGTGGATTGTGAAAAACAATGAGGTGGAAAGATCACAAGACTAATTGACTGGACTTTTGAACAGTATTGTGTGTCCCTCCTTACTGACCTGTATTGTAGTTAAGGGGTTTTCTCTCTTACTTCAAATTAGAGTCTCATTATCATTTGGTCAGTTTAGGCTCAAACAACCAATCCCGTCCACTTTCATGAATCATTAGGAATGTACAAATATGATATTCTGTTCTGGAGTTGACAAAACCAATCATTTTCTTAAGTTATGTGCTCAAAGTTAAGCAACACCAGCTTGCGAACACTCAAACATTTTTTAAAATTTCCCTTGATTTCCCCGGCAACGACGCCAAAAACTTGACGCAATTTTACTGTGCGCAAAAACGCAAGTGAACGCGTCGAAGTAATATAGGCCTTGTGAGGCCCGAGTCAAACTCAGAGATACGTGAAATTGTCAGAGACTCTTACTAACTGCTCACGATCAGCTAGACCGATTAAATAATTGAGAGTTGTTGAAATTAAAAGGAAAACAAAAATAAAATAAAACAAAACAATTGACCAAATGTTTAAATTTAATCAATTCAAAATGAGGTCTTTAGGATTGCGGTTTCACCGTGGGTTTTCATTGCATTAGATTCTATATAATCACTCAATTTCATCTCTCATCCGGGTAGTGGCCTGAAATCAGAATTACCCACTGTCGTGGTGCAATTTACTACCTATGTCTAGGTCGGTTCCACCGTCGTAGTAACCTATACCCTAAACTAGGTGCATTAAACACGATCTCTCGGTATCCACCATTAACCTTACACCACCTTGTTCAAGGAATTTGTCAATTAATGTAAATTCCATCTCTTTTCAGCCATTAATTCTTCTTTCAAAGAAATTAAGGGCATTAGATTATTATTATGGTGATCAAGCATAACAATATATTTGAAAAAAATGATACTATACCACAGATTTACGAGATAAGATATGAATTACTATAACAGAATCGTCATACAATGAATTCTCGGGCTACTCCCGATCCTAAAGACAAAGGGGATTAGCCCCGAATGTTCATCTCAAAGAAAGACATGGTAGAGAAAAGGGGAAACATGGAGAAAAACGTGATTGAGTGGTGAAACCCCTGAACGGAGAGAATCGAATCGCTCCTTGGCGTAGAATACGCGTTCTCCCACCTTTCGGTGGTGGAAATCGTCTTCTACAGCGTCCGGATCGGCTGGGGCGTGCTCTCGTGCTCAGTTCTTCTCTCCTTTCTTCTCTGGGATGTGTGCAATGGCTAATGGCGTGATAGCCTGACCTGGGATGCCTTCATTAGGTATAATCTTTGAATTAGGTCGTCAAATAATCATAGCCGTCCGATTAAGATCGATCTAAATCTAACTCATATCTGACGTCGTCGATACTATCGACGCGGGTCGATAGTATCGACCCGTCTGTGAATGTGGCCGAGCTTTGCTTCTTTTCTGTGGAGTGCCTGATGTGGGGTTGATACCATCGACGTGGGTCGATGGTATCGACATCTGTAGAGTCGGTTTTTGTCTTTTGTGTTTCTGTAGCTCCACCAGTCGATAGTATCGACCTGTGCGTCGATACTGTCGACAGACTCCTCGCCAGCAACCTGATGGTATCTCGATACCATTGACATCCCTGTCGATAGTATCTACTTTCTTCTGAACCTTGCGCTGACAACCTGTGGTCCAGTCGATAGTATCGACACCCGTCGATAGTATCGACGGGTGCAGATACTTGTTTTTCCTGAAATTAACACACGAAACCACATAAGTTCACACAGAATATATTCTTTTGATAATTAATACTCAAAATGTTGAAATAGGGGAAATTTGACATAAAGGAGTAGCATAGACCAAAGTAAATGAATTATGCAATATTAACCATGAAAATGACTAATAAATGCATAAAACACATATCAAACAAGTCTATAAATGCGACTCAAAATCATCGCTTCAGGTAATATTATGAGAATAATAAAAAAGACAAAATAAAAGTATTTACTATCCCGTTAAAAGAGGAAGAAATAAGACCCTCACATATCTAATTCAAGATATATAAGATTTGAAAGTGCAAATATACAATTATTTAGGCCTACTTATGGTTATGAGGCATTATATATCAAGTTGAGATTTCAAAGAGAAGCAATATACTATTCATGCCAAAATTATGAAATATGCTACAGATACATACTTGGTATAATTTAGGGTACACAAAGAATAAATAAATACTCAACATCATGTAATGATATATCAACGATGGTCAAGTCACATAACCATAAAACTAAGAGAGAATGACACATAGCCAAACTAAATGTGTAGTAAATGTGTAGTATGGCACATACTTGGTATCCATATAGATGAAACATGTTTGTCATAAACCGTAGGTATGAAATGCATAAAATCCATCTCAAAAGTTTGTAAATAAGCAAGTGATGATACAAGTCTAGCATTAATGAATAAAAAACATGCATAACATAGAGGCAATTTCAAGTACATTAAATGTGTATCAAAGTGGATCCATGGGAGTTTCCACTACAAAAGTGGATCAATTAGAGTTTTCATTACAGAAATGGAACAAAGGATAATCACAATGAAAATTGAGTATAACAACAAGTTATAACATGCATGGTTTAATTTACATCTCTATATTTCAAGAAAGATTGTATCAACAATATGAGAAAATTGAGATCAACTTTGAGAGACAAGTCCCAATCAGACGAAACAATAATGAAAAGGGAATTCAAGAGATTATGCATTAATAAGGTCGAGAGAGGGGATTTAGATTATCTTCTCAATATGGAAATAAGAGAATGCTGCATGCATGGTCAAGAGGTCAACCTAGCTTGACTAATTCAAAATCAATAATGTTCCACACCTAAGATTTTCTATTATTATAAATTAAATTAATTCCTATCATATTATGTAAACCCTAGATGGAATATCGTCATTATTACTGAATTGGAAACTAGCATAATTGGACTATGAATATTTTCATGATTGTAGAATGTATCTGCTGACACTTTCTTGAGTTAACAGTTTGTTGTAATTTCACAAGACCCAAAAAATCATTAAAAAATCATACTATTAAAGTTACCCTTATAAAAAATCATGGTTTACATCCTTAGGTGTGACATGTGATTAGATGGCCCACTCAAGACTAGGCATATTACCTATCTCACCCCATGCCTCATGTGTGTTCCATGGAAAAAACAAGCATGACAATACCACTATAGACACAATGCACGTTGCAAATAATAAATAAAATATAAGGTAAACACATTAGTTAACATTGTGATTGATTAGAAAGCTTAGTAAACATGACTTCAATGTTGTGGGAGTCCTTTCTTAAAAACCTAGGCAACATATTTGGCACCATAAACCAAGATCCCAAATGGAATCATGATGCTCTCTTGATCCCAAAATCCCAAGGTATGGTTCCAAAGGTGATTGATATAATTAGAACATGATCATGCCATGATAGACAGAAGTTAGGGGTAAGGTATACATCAAAATTCTATAGATTGAAAATCTAAGTGGAGTTTATTAAATAACAAGCTTATAGAATTTAAGTGAAGGACAATAATAATAATGAATAAGAAGGATGATATTTCTAGGAGGCTCATAGTGTAAGGAACTCAACAAGGTACATTAATGAAGCATATAATATATAGTCCATATATATGGACCCTCTCTTATTTTCTAATCCACAAGAGGATGCCAAGATTGTTTAGGCATATTTTATGGTATATGTTCTCCCAAATTAATCAAATTTTTGTTCTGGGCTGTAACTTACACCATGATTAGGTATAATCAAACTAATCCTATTGGCAAATAGTTCATGAAATTTGGGTAACTAGGTATATGTCATCATTTTTTGCTTTGTTACACATAAATTTCATTTCAATTCATGATGTTTACTGCACCTATATAAATCAATACTTGATATCAATGATTATTTAATATTCTTAGTCATATTTTACATGTAATAATCATTACCACCATTGCATTCAACAAATATATTTTTAGGAAAATGGGACAAATAAAACAAATATATGATTTAATATATAAAAGCAATATAATGTCAATATAAGATATCAAATAAAGTTTTAGCCTTATGAATCTCATCAAAATAACTTTTAACTATTTGGAACTCATCAAATTATATTACATGCTCATCTCAAGTATTATAAATAAAATCTCCACAAACATACTCATTGTCTCAACAAATCAACTCTAAATGACTTAACATTCAATTTCATTGATTCAACATATTCACAATTAAATTCCTACAAATATGTATATTTCAACCAGTATTTCTCTTAAGTTGTGAATTGAAATTGAGTAATAATGAAATGCTAGAATCTTCATATATGAATAATTTTATCCACCACAATTGACTTGCATTCACTCGATGTTCATCATTTGCCAAGTAATACATATTTCAGGTTAAATAAGAAAGTACAATAGAAATGAAGTCATTGAGAGGCAACTAAATAGTATGAAATCACAAACTTTACTTTATTAGGAACTAAAGAATGAGGTTTCCTCATAAATTACTTAAAATTTTAGATTTCAGACTTTTATCAAGGGGAATCAGCTCATAATTATGATAGTTCATTCCAAACTCTAAAAATAAGAACACGATCCAATTAGATGGTGTTGAATAACATTGAAAGTCAACATTTCCCTTCCCCATCCATAAACTACAAAAACATATAAAATATAACAAATTCCTCCTATCTTGCCTCCAAAGAAATCTTAATATAAGAATAAGAAGAGAAAATAAGAGAAATCACCATTTCAGATCATTGTGATCCATTTTGATATGATGTTGAAAAAGTCACCAAGGAATACGAACCAACAAACTAATGAAATAAAGACTATTCTACAAAATTTACTACCAAAAGGAAGGGAAACGCTTGATTCATCCCTATGAGGTACATTATCCAAACCCCAAAAATTGCCTTATTCCTGCTAAGTTGTGGTTTTAAAAATAGAATGCTCAATAAATTACACTTCATGTTTCTAATCCCTACCTCTAGCTTTGATGCTTAACAAATACTATAGTGCACTTGTGAATATTTGTATTTAGTTGGATGAAAATTCTAGAAAGAAGTCTACCCAACTCAATATTCAATGTAGTCTAGTCCTTATGGTTGATTGGAATTCTCTTGACAGCGTATAACATTCTGTTGAGAATGGGGTCAATGGAACCTAGTCCGGTGATGTGAGATGGAGTTCCTCCATGAAAATTGACCAATGTATTATCTTGGATGCTTTTGTCAACTTTAGTCCATTGCAAAATTCAAATGAATCAAAATTCGTATAACCATGTAGTGGAGCTTAAATTTTGTTACTCAACTTCTAGTATGTTAATTTCAAGTATTGAAATAATCAATATTATTTAGACTGATGGTGGTTCTTGTCTTTCATCTTGGTGTATTAGAACACTAACAAATACCCTGAAACCTTCATCTCTAGAAAATAGGATTTTGCATCAATCTTCTTAGTCTAGTTAATAAGCAAGTATAGTTCAACATACAAGCAGATGATTTTCAAATTAAATTCACACAATTAGCATAATCAATATTGTAACTAAATGACTCATTAGGACATGTTACTAGACATACACGGATAAACTTAGAATGGTTCTTGCATAATTTGACTACCTTAAATATTTTCTCACGTGTTTCAAAATTTAAATGAACTGGAAAAAAAAACAACAATAAATTTTCATTCTTTCAAGGATGTCCCTTAATGTTTTCCAAGACATAATTCAATTCAATGTGACTTTTGAATATGGATACTTGGTAGTATATTTAGGGCATCCAACTAATATAACTTGATATGGCATGTTCAATACATTCAGACACCTTGCATGCAACATTAACTATTTAATATGATATGTAAAGCCATGTGCAGGTCATAAAGAGTGAAAAGGCCTTTAATGAGAATTTTGCATTCGTCATGGAACTACTTGATGTGAAACAGATTTACGACACCAGTAATGGAAAGCAAATCTACCATGATTTATATTACTAGTAAAGTAAAGTAAATCATAGAGAAAATTTAGAATCGAACAAAATTTTAACATCATATTGAGAAGATCATAAACATCTACCTGCAACAAGTATACTCATGGTAGACGTGCACCCGACCCAGGTGCCCGGGCTAGTGTCCGCAAGGCTATCACCAAAGGAATTATTGCAGCAACTATTTGTAACCCCAATGGAAGAACTAGCACGCAGTGAGACAGTCGATGGATTTTCTATTATGTAGAGGTGCATAGACCGAAGTGAAAACTCACACAAGGACACTAAGCACAAGAAGAAAATTGAACAATACTGAAAGAATTGGTCAAGACAACGTGACTTCGGCAACGGAAATAAGAAATCCCCCTACTGAAAACCCCCACTGTCACTAACTAAGGGCGAGTTTGGATAAAAGTTTCTTAAATATATAGAGTTCCACACCTTTTGGTATTTCGGAGCAGAGCACGGGAGACCTGTAACCAGCTCAGCATGCAGAGTGGCATGCAAAAGGTGTAATAACGGACTGACGTCATTTGCAACTGCTATTTTGTTGCGAAATTATCCGCACAATGGTACAAAACAAATAGACAATGATAGCCGTTGTCAATAATTTGATGCGTCTGTTTTGTATCAAGTACTGGGCGTTGAGATTGCGCCTGCCAAACTACGCCTAAAGGTTACCTACAAAGACCACAAAGCCAGTCCTAAACATGCTCGAATGAGTGACTTTAGTGCTCTCGACACGCCCCTCATAACCCTCTCCCTACGAGTCTCCCCGACAATAAGCACTGCAAAGAATAACTGGATCGAGGGGATACAATCACGACAAGCAAAATGAGTGCTATCATTGGGCAGACGTAGTCGGAGTGGTGGGCAGGCGTAGTCGGAGTGACGTATATGACATCCCATATATGACAGTTGGGTTGAGCACAACGCCAACCACGTGAATGCAGTGACACAGAGGACTATCATGGCGACAAGTATGTATTGACTCTATGGAGGTCGACACTTCGGGAAGGTGCATCCTGCAATGTATAATGCAAAAGTCAAATGAAGATGAAAAAAGTATTGATCAAAGAAATTGTATATAAAGGTAGACAACAAGTAAAACTAATAAGGAAGTAAAGTTTCTCACACTACACTAATTGTCGTTATTTTGTGTGTCCTAATGTCATAGTTCATTGACAAAATAAGTTTGAGATGATATTTATAACCGTTTTGGGCCTGAACGCAGCAGCGCCCATGGCCCACTTGAAGCCTTTAACTTAATTATATAATAATATATAAAAGTAGTAAGGGGATAAAAAAGATAGAAACAAGTCAATGCCGCCATTCCATGCCTAGAGAATAACCTGCAGTGAGGAGTGAGGACGGCAAGGGCGGTTGCATTTTATTTACAACAATTATACAACAAAAACACAGGACTATGTGGGAAAAAACTCCTTACAGCATTTACGATCTCTCTCCCAAGACGCGTATCCAACATATCCTTCTCTTTTCGCTGTCGTGTCCCACACAGCTACAAAGGCGCCGTATTCCAAGAGCTACGCTACACACAGTCCCTCCTATACCCGGCCACCCACCCGTATATCAGGACTCCACAAAAATGTGGTCTCAGCCGGCTTTTAATACACGCCAATTAACTCCATGCAGTATGTTTTTAATACGAAATAACTTCCCGTCAATTAACTCCATGCAACCGACTTTTATTGTCCAACAATTAACTCTCTCCACTCCTTCACGTCAATTAACTCACTTCACGCCAATTAACTCCATACAGCCGGTGTTTATTGTCCAGCAATTAACTCCATGCAGCCGACTTTTAGTACAGTATGTCTGTTATCCAGTTCTCATCAATATTTCTACTTCGGTCGTACAATACATCATGTAAAGGTTGCGGTGGTCAAGAGTGTTGAAGCACAAGTACAGTACTTGCCCAGCACTGTTTATGAGTATGTCCAAAACAAGTACAGTACTTCCCCAACACTGTTTATGAGTATGTGCTCATGATGTGTAGTACAGTACATCATGTAAAGGATGTGATGGTCAGAGAGTTGAAGCACAAGTACAGTACTTGCCCAACACAAGTTTACTCATATCAATATTTTTGAATCTCGTATATCGCAACAAATCTCCTCAAACATCTCCCTCGCTATTCATTTCCGCCAAGTACAGTACTCATTCTCTTACTCTTGATTTAACTTTGTCAAAATGATAGTACAGTACCTACCCAATCATTTCCGTCAAGTACAGTACTCACTCCCTCTCCCTATTCATTTACGCCAAGTACAGTACTCACTCCCAAATCATTTCAGTAAGTACAGTACAATACCTACCAAATCATTTCAGTAAGTACAATACTCCATTATGATTTTCATTTCTGTAAAAAACAAAAGTACAATACCCAACAAACCATTAATCACTTTTACAAAAGTACAGTACCCAATTATTATTCTCATATCAGTCACAAACCTAATTCGTATGTACTGTATTTGCATCAAAGGGGCGGAATTAGTTCAACATGAACAAATAGCATGTACAGTATTTACTCAGTGTTGGACGGAACTGGTTCAACATGAACAAATGGTACATACAGTACTTACTCAGTTCTGGGAAGAAATGAATAGAGAAGGGAATGATTTGTTTTTTGCAGCTATATACGAGTTTCGAAATAAAATGGAGGGAATCATTAGAGGATATAACTTTTGCATGTAGAGATAATCATCTCTTGCAAGGTAGATTCATTTTTTATGGAGAGATAATAATCTCTTGTATGACTTTTGTATGTAGAGACATGCAGAATAAGGTGGCTGCATATATGACTTAAAATGGTAGTGAGGCGCAACATTTATTCCCAAAATCCGAGTAGATGGCAGGCTGTGTGGCATGTTATATGTAGAATTTTTCTATTCCAAAACCAGCCAACAACACAGTATCCATCAGACGGAACCCCTCTTCCACATCTCCGGCTCGACTTACAAACCCGCTTCCATATGCTCGATCGTCCGGCCTCGTTTTCCATACACTTCCTTCATCACCATCGTCCGGCCTCGTTTTCCATACACTTCCTTCATCACCACCCGGCACATATTAACAACAGAACAAGCAGTAAACGACAACCACCACTCTCCCTTTACCCAGGATTGTCAGGCAGAATCCTCGGGCAGGTTGGTGTACCTCTTTCTATGGCTGAAATCTTATTGTCTTGGAATATTCCATATTTCATTATATCCTTTATGCCATTCATTCCCATATCTTCTATTTGCTGAGTAATGGCCAGGGGCGTAGGAGCGGATAGAACGAAACATTATAAATACAACTTGTGTATACCATATGCATTGAAAATATCTGTAGTTCGATTGGTGTGCCGCTCTTGGTTTTGTTTGAGCAGCTCCGGGTTCGATTCTCAGCATTTTAATGTTTGTGTTGTTGACATTTTATTTCGTAAGATCATAGTATTATATTGCTTATGCGTCACACATGGACATACTGGTTTGGCAGTGTAGCAGGTTGGCACCCGTTCCTGCATTTTAGTTGGCTTGAGTTACTATTTTTGTCCCAAAAAAAAAAATAGAGCATCAAGTAATATTGATTACTTCCAATCTAATTTCTACCCTACATACTTGTTAAGGACACTGCCCAAAGGCTTGGAACCCTGATACCTAGGCACCTTTAACAAAGTTCAAATTGCAGTCTAGTTCCCCCACCCCACCCACATGCACACTCACTTTACAATTTTTCATTAGTATTTGCCACCTCCAGAATATTAAATAGTTACCCAACGTATAGGTATATGCACTTATGTTATAATTAATTTCTCAAATAAACCTCTAACCATGGAAACATAAATCAAATTTCATCTTTTCATTTATATAGTCAGTTTGGCAACACATGTTTTGAGACATCAATTAGTATTGTTTTGATCTAATATTTGGAAAACTAAAAAATAATAAAGAAATGAAAATAACTCTACAAATTCAGAGAACACATAAAATAGTGGTAATTAATTTAAGAAAATATTAAAAGAATAAGTTTTTGTATATAAAAGATGTTCCACTGAATCCCACTATGTTAGATATACACTGGGATAAAATTAATGGGTTCCTATATTTAATTTGAGGAATATTTTAAAGAGAAAGAGAAAGAACAATCAAATTACACAACAAAGTATCATAGATTTATATTGTTTCCTTTTGGTGTGTCAGCCAAGTAATATGGATGATTAATTTAGGAAATGTATCAAAGAAAGAAAAGAGGAGTTATGATTCTTGGTGGTTTACACCAGTGACTTGAGGCTAATATAATCACCTTCTTTTGTGGAATACAATATACATGAGGAAGGGAGCTCGTACTTTTCATAAGTACACTCCCTAATCATGTGAAAAAGGAGAAAAAGAGGGTTTATGATAAAGAAAATAAGAAAGGGAATTGGGAAGGAGTAAAAGCACAAAAACAATTGTGAACCAGGCTTCCTATCGAGCCACACTCTCCTCCTTTTTTCTCATACCCTCTCGTAACCACTAGGGTTACTTAGGGTCTATATATAACCAGGGATACCACGAAGGAGCGACTGGTATATATCATGGTTATAGCTTTGTGATCAACATGATTAAATTAGTAGGAAAAAGACTCCAACAGTTCTGTGAGGAGTTCTAGAATGGTGCCACTCCTTCATCCCTTGTCGTCATCTATGCCATAGAGTTCTTGAGCATAGTTGTCTATTTGAAGCCTGAAAGTAACCATCGACATGAACCTCTAACCCATCCAACCTCAAGACGAGGAAGAACCCAGCAGGGTTCCTTGATGGATCCCAAGGAGAAAACTGAGGGTTAAGGGCTCCGTCAAGGTCGCTTCACCGCCGGGTTTGCACCCAGAGAAGAATCGATGTGTACTCGACCATGTTCTTCAACCTTTAACCTACTATCTTACCTAGAACCCTAGACTTACCTTTCCCTCTCCGGCCACCGAGGCCATTGTTGTTTCTCGGGTCATGTTTGGCCAGGGCAGCAGAGGTCCTCAGCGTCCCCACAACCATCAAAGGCTGTTGATGAAGGAAAGAGGCTAACCAGTAGCCAAGTGCATGAGCAGGCAACAAACCCTCTCACAATTTTAGGGTAGAAGAATGTCGACATTCCACGGACGCATGAAGAAGGAAGGAGAGGACCTCCTTACAACTATGGAGATGGTAGGCAGAGTGAGAACGTGTTGGCACTAGCGGGAGTGAGGACCTGGTGAGGAGGTGTGGAGGTAGCTGATGGGGTCAGATGGGAAGCCACACACGAAGCCAACTGTGGTGCTAGCGATGTGAGGGTGTACACAGTCAAGAGAGAGAGACATGGATCGCCCTAAGCGAGGTTGGAATGGAATAGAGTGGAATGAATCTATTGCCCCTCCATGCACATTCACAATGCAAGGACAAACAATTCTTTCCCCTTAGAACCAGGTTGGACCGAATATAAGGAATAAAAGGTATTTTGCTGACGTGTCAACCTCTTATATATTAGCTTAGATAGCATTATCATTGTAATGACCCTGACCTGAGTTTAGGGATAACCCTATTTTTTTAGCCTAAATAAGTTTCTTAGAACTTTAGTATAACCCTCTAAAGTGTTTTTTATCAGGTACCGAGCTTATGTTTCAAATTTGGTCCTATTTGAATAATGTTTGAGTAATGTTCCTTTATTTTGGACCAAAATGCAATTTTCCCAAGATAAAGGGTTATAGTGCAATATGTCATATGTTGAACATACCTCATGTGTTTTAACATCATTATATAGAGAATGATGCAAGGTGGTGGCTTGTGGAAAGCCTAAATTCAAACTTTGAACTTGTTTGAATAATGATGGTGACTTGTGTACCAATTTTGGTGCAAGTTGTAATTTACACAAAATGTAGGGTTGATATGAAAATTACACCTATAGAGTGTCCCTAATCCCTCCTATTATCATTTATAGGAGAGATAAAGAAGTATGCACCATGTTTGAATCATATTTAAGTATGATACTCATGGTAATGAAAAGACCAAGAAAGTGTTGAATGTGAAACCCTAATTTGAGCTTGTATCGGGTTGTAGAGTCCATATGGGAGTGCCTATCGGCCAAGGAGCCATAGAGGGGATCCCATATTAGTTTTTGAAATCTTGGCCTTGTCCATGATGAGCTAATCACATCAAGGAGGTGATCCATGACGAGTTAGGTGCTCCTTGCAAAAGTTGTATCGGTTTACATAATTTATGAAGATAAAGATAAGATAGCTTTTCAAACAAGATAACTAATGGCCGAAATATCATCTCCAGATTATCCTCAAGTGTTTTGCATGTCAATATAAATATGATGCATGTAAGGACATGTGTAAACCATTCATGGACACGTGGCACCTAGTAGCTTGAAATGGTGACACCTCATATGCACCCTTTTTCATGAACCTCAAGTATATATACCCTTCCTTTCAACCATAAGTGAAATTTTTCAAAATCTATCACCCCCTTTGTAACATCCCTGACCTGGGTTATGAGTTAACCCTAGGTGTTTTGCCTAAATATGTAACTAAATCCTTGTGATTATCTTTTGGCATGTAATTAAGTTCCTAAGGAACATACATTTTCATTTCTGTCCCTTTTAAACAATGATTGTAGTATTGTTTGGTAATACAGGGACCTATGTGCAAATTACCCAATAAGAGGGGTTAACTTGCAAATTTCACAAGTTGAGATGTTACTCTGATGATGAGACATCATATGAGTGAATATGATGAGGTAAGATGGATTTCCCAAGCTTGGGCATCAAGATGCAGCTTGTGGAATGATCCTTGTGCTTAAAAACCCTAATTTGGATTAAAGTGCAATTTACCCAAATGTGGGGTGAAACTTATAAAATACACCTTCTAGAACATCTTTTATGACTCTTGACATCATTTAGAGTAAAAATTATGAAAGGGACACATGAATGAGTAATCGGATAAGAAAAATGATCTTTTGTGCAGAACATTCACTAAGTATGAGAATGAGACTTTTCATATATGAACTCTAGTTGAAAGTTTGTTTTCTTTACCCTTAGATCTAGAGTTTTGATGAGCTTACATAAGTTTTGATATCTTGGGCGTTTCTTAGAAACAAGGAGGGACTTGGATGAGAATTCCATGTTTCAGAGGTCCTTATGGTGGAAAATAGCCAAAAATATATAAGCCTTCACTCCTGCAAACTAAGTAAACGTATCCTTTATCCCTTTCATTTCTCATCTTTCTCAAAATGGCCAAGGCAGAGCTCTGGACCTCAGGGAGATGACAAACTAGTGCAAAGGTGAGTAGGAACCATCTTCAAGCTCGAATTCTTGGAGGAATTCTTCTTAAAAAGTTGGTTCTATGGTTAACTCACTTAGATTCTTTGTTCTAGCCGACCATCCCCATCTTTTCCTTGAAGAAACTCCTTTGGCCGACCTGTGGAGCTCAAGACGCCATTAAAGGCTTGAAGCTTGGAAGCTTGGAGCTCTAGGAACCACGTTTGAGGTGGGTTTTATAACTCTAACTCCTTGCTTTATTATGCATATCTCTGTTCTTGCTTTTTATGCTTAGTTCTTCTTCTACCTCCCTTCTTCCTTGCACTTTTGCAAGCAAAACGGTGGAGTAACCGACCTGAACAGAGGTTGAGGATGATGTGCGTGGATTCCTAGGTAACTTTATCAAACGACCTTGGACCCTTTTGGTCCAAACGGTTGCAAACTGTTTAAGGTCAAACGGTTTCAACCCGTTTGATCTCAAACGATCTTGCAAGATCGTTTGGATCAAAATGGTCTCAAGACCATTTGATAGGGTTGACCAAGGGACGACCGTTTGAGGTTCAGTTCATAATATATTTAGTTTCATTTCTACAAATAATCATAATCTAATTCCTAACCAATTGAGAGTTGAAGGCACTTCAACACCCTAACCTTAATCGGGTTGAAATTGTTGATTTTAAGTATAGATCTTGTTGAGTTTTGGGTTGAAGGACCCAAACGGTCTCAAACCCGTTTGGGATTCACCCAAACGGTGTCACACTCGTTTAGTGACACCCGAAGACCGTTTGGAGGTCTAGTGTTAAGGTAATTGATCAATTGAAGGTCCAATTTTAATAGGTTGAAGAATTGATAAAAATGCTGATTTTAGATTTATTTTTGGTTCAATCCTTATCCAACCGACTTGGTTTTTGGTCAAATTTTGGGGAAACGGTCTCAAGACTGTTTGAAGGTCATCCAAATGATCTCAAGACCGTTTGGGCCAAGTTTGGGCTCAATTGGAGTTCAATTGATGGATTCAATTACAATTTGTTTCACATTGTTGAAAATTGATGATTAGCCGATTGGAAACCCTAATTGAGTTAGACTTAACCCTAATTGGCTTTCAATTGAGGGTAAAATTGGAGTCCAATTGATTGAGGCTTATCCTAATTGACTCAATTTGTAAGTGGTTAACATAGCTCTGGCCAATTGAAGGCTTCAACATAGGAAATCCTATTCAAACATAACCTATCTGTCACCTTTTATGTTCATGCGGTTTGAACCCAAGTAGGTCCACACTTGTTTAAGTCCAAACGATTCCACACTCGTTTAAGTCCAAATGAGTCCACACTTGTTTAAGTCCAAACGAGTCCACACTCGTTTGAGCCCAAACGAGTTCACACTCGTTTAGGCCCAAACGAGTTCACACTCGTTTAGGCCCAAACGGGTTCACACTCGTTTAGGCTCAAACGGGTCCACACTCGTTTAGGCTTAAATGGGTCCATACTAGTTTAAGATAAAGTGGTTCCATACTCGTTTAAGGCTCAAATGGGTTCAAGGTCGTTTGAGTTTAAACGAGTTCAAGGTCATTTAAAATTCAAACGGGTTGGAGGTTGAAGGTTGAAACCAGTTGAAGACCTTCATGGTTGTTTATACTTAATCACTTGAAGGTGTAAATGGTTCAATGATGATCTAATCTAAACCCTAATGGTAACTTAAGACATTAAGGGACTAAGTGACTAATGAATTGACCCATGATGATGATCAATGGGTAATTTACAAAAATGCCCTTGAGAGGTTCAATTGAGTGATACCTTGTTCTAATCAAACCCTAATCACTTGATAGTGGTGATTTGGTTTATGTTAATCAAAGAGGACTTCACCCAACCCTATCTAGAGTAGTGTAATCACCATCTACTAGAGAGAGGAGAGAGAAAGTACCACTTATAGTGGAAACTCAAGTAAAATACCTTCAATATACATGAATATGCAAGATTAGGTATGATCCACTTATGTGAGATCATGGAAACCCTAATTATGATAATTGGTGAATATTATTCTTATCAAAGGGCTTTAATCATGATGTTTCTCATACATGGTGATGATATGAGATCAATTCACCATGAGGTGAATAGTAAACCCTAAATCTAGGGTGATGACATGTAATGTGAATAGTAAACCCTAAATCTAGGGTGATGACATGTAATGTGAATAGTAAACCCTATTTGATAAAAATCAGGGAAACTAACCCTTGTAAGAGTATGAGGGTACAACTCTTGATATGAATTGCTTACTATTATCAGTTGAATTAACCATGCATGTTCTTATACATGATGGTGATCATATCTAGGTAAGGATTATGATTTCATATTCATTGAAAGCATGTTATTAGCTTTATGAATAATGTCATATGCTGATGCCTAGTAAGTGGCATCTTATGAGAATGATAGGCTGTGAGAGCCATGAATATCATCAAGGTCATGCTTGTGAGAGGACTTGTGATGAGATGATTGAGAAATGATAATTGATGTGAGTTAGACTTGATACATTTAGTATTCTACTTTGATAGCTGCTATGCTAATGATTAATGTTTGAGAACATGTATGATGTTAAAAGAATACTGAAATGTACCTAACTAATCAAGTATAATCATACCATGTAGAGCCCTGATCATAGATCCATCATTGTCAGAAGTTAAATGATGGTGAAACATGTTTTCCTAAGGGAACTCCTGGATCACATACTTTTGAGTATGTGGGGGAATATGGATGTGAATACCCTTACATCCTAGTGTAGGAATTGATGTAGATATATCTTAATCTATCAATCCTCCACTATGTGTTTTTGTCGGGGTGATGTAACACTAATCTCCCGAGGAAATCTTTTATACCGCATCGATGAGAGATAAACAAGAAATCTTACGATGACGAAGAGAGTACAAAATGCCACCGTGACTCTTTTAGCGAAGTACCAGAATACCCTGGTAAGCTATAGTAGAAGAGACACTAGATGTACTGCATGTTGATCCTCATACTGACTGAGGAAGATGAGGTCATAAGAATTCGACTCTTTTGATGACCTACGTATGATACCGATGCGACTTAATAGTGATCGGTTGGAGTATGAGTAGTATACCTCATCTCCGCAGGGCATAATAATAATAATAATGTTTGTAAAACATAATCAACCGCGTAGCATATCTGCTTAGGTTGAACTATGAGATACATTGGTTGAAGATACATTACTTAGTATACATGTTCTTCATATTCCTTAAATGTTGTTGTTCTAATTGATAACAATCTGTTGTTGATTACCTTAAAGCTTTTATTGCTTATGTTGTTCTTGATTTGCTATAATAAAGCTTTTGGCGGAGAGTTATAACTCTCGTTGGGACAATTATTTAAAATTGTCTCACCCCGTAGATTTCAACTTTTTAGGTGGTCGTCGAGGATGAAGGAACCAGTTTGTAGGTGATCAGAATCATCAACAACAACACCAGGAGAAGCAGTGAATCTCAGGTGGAGATACTGACTGCCGAGTCATGTAGATAGTTAGTCTTATGTTGTCTCTGTACTCTCAGGTCCTTGGAGTTAGATGGTCTGAGATTTTGGTTTTGAATCTTGAGATTTTGTATCTGGTTGTGTATAATCACTCAAGAAGTGATCTAACAAAGATGTAATCTGTTTACCTTATTTCTTATAAAAAGAAGTTTTATGATTTCAAGATCTAGTCTCAAAAAGTTTTAATTTCCGGTGATTTTTGTATTCCGCTGCTAATCAAATGCTTCTGCTAAGTTTATATCGTGGTTTATGGATCGTGTCGTTTCAAGAGTGGTATCAAAGCTCTAGCTTCGTTGAGTCTACAGAGACATAGGACTTAGGATGTCGAGTCTATCCTCAGTATTTCTTTTGTATCTAATAGAGTCTTCTGCTCCTCAGGAGAAGAAGATAATTAAGGATGTCTGAACCACATGAGGAGTATGTGGCAGAAAGTAGTATCGCTGCACCCCAAGGAGGTGCAAGGAACCCGGAGATAGAACAACCTGTACCTGAGCCACCCAGAGAGCCACCTCAGTTTGACCCAGCTGACATGGGAAATCCAACTGTTCAAACTATGTTCGGGCAGTTTATGACTGCCATGACACATATCACCGATATGATGCCCATGCTTGCACCTAGGGCACCTGCCCAGCCTGAAGGACAAGGTATTGGTAAGACGTTCGAGTGACTTCGTCGTGTTGGAGAAACCGAATACTTTGGAACAACCGACCGTGCAGATGCCAATCTGTGGTTAACCGAGTTAGAGAAAGCTTTCAGAATCTTGAACATCCCAGAAGTTGAGAAGGTTAGACATGCCGTCTATCTTCTCAAAGGAAGTGATGGTCACTGGTGGACCATGGAAGAGCAGAAGAGGCCTGGAGTGGAGATCTCGTGGAAAGATTTTCGTCAGGGATTTGTCAACAAATACTTTCCAAAGACATTCCTGGACGATAAGATCTCTCAGTTTGAGAGATTGAGACAAGGCATGATGAACATTAGTGAGTACAAAGCTAAGTTCATGGAATTGCTACGGTTCTGTCTGCACATGGCTGCCACAGAAAAAGAAAGGATTAGAAGGTTCGAGAGGGGTTTAAATGCCAACTTGACTACTCCCGTGTCTGCCCTAGAGAATCGGGAAAGGTTCACTACCTTCATTGAGTCAGTCCGAAGGATAGAGAAATCCGTAGTCAAGAAGAGGCAAACCCATAAGAGATATCTGCAGTTCCAGGGTTCTTCATCTAGGGACTTTAAGAAGCCTAGATTCTCTGCACCTACACCTCCACCACCCAGATCTAGTTCTCAGACTCAGTGGTCACCGAGTAGAGGCAGGGGACGAAGCCTACCACTACAAGAGACTCGCAGTTCAGCATCAATGTCGGTCACAGGACCACCCAGACCACAATAACTGGAAAGAAGCTGCTACAACTGTGGGAAGGTGGGACACTTGATGAAGGACTGCAGGTCTAGGCCTGTCAATGTGACACAACCTCAGAGACAGAATTAACAGGGATCACAGAGAAAGCAGTCTCAAGGAGCAGCTAGAGGACGTGCACAAGCGTCCCAAGCTGGATCGTCAGCACCAACTCAACCTCAGGCGACAACAAGGTTCTATGCTATGAACCCACCAGATGCAGTGGTCAATCCACGGGTTGTGACAGGTCAGATGGAACTTTTATATTCTGATATGTCTACATCCTGTGTTGTATCTATTTTGATTGACTCGGGTGCTACACACTCCTTTATCACTCGAAGAGTGATTTGTAACTGTAATATGACGATCAGTCATAGGGCAAATAGCTTGTTGCTTGAAACTCCGTTGAGAGGGTTTGCTGTGTTGCAAGAAGTATGCTCTCCTTGTATCCTCTTCTTTTCTGATCATTGCATTCAAGTGGATCTTATACCACTTGAGATGCAAGGATTTGATATAATCCTTGGAATGGATACCTTGGAAAGGTATATGGTTGTCTTGGATTGTGAATCCAAGCAGGCTATGTTTTCTGATGAAAGCAACACATGGATCTTTCAAGGAGAAAGAAAGATTCTACCCACCTGTCTTGTGTAAGTTATGGTTGCTGATAAGCTGATGAGGCAAGGATGTTATGCATTCTTGGCCCTTGTGGTAGATACTACCATGGAGAGTCCTAACCCTGCTGAAGTTCCTATAGTCAGGGAATTTGAAGATGTGTTTCCTGAAGAACTTCTAGGTGTGCCACCGCCTCGAGAAATCGATTTTGAGATCAATTTGGTCCCCGGTACACAACCTATAGCCCAAACACCGTATAGGATGGCGCCTGCTGAGATGGCAGAACTCAAGAAGCAGCTTCAGGAGTTGCTTGAGAAGGGTTTCATCCGACTGAGAACTTCACCTTGGGGTGCTCCGGTCCTTTTCGTTAAAAAGAAAGACGGATCAATGCGGTTGTGCATTGATTAGAGGCAATTAAATAAAGTAACAATAAAGAATAAGTACCCTCTGCCGAGGATTGATGATCTCTTTGAGTTGCGTGGTGCAACCGTCTTCTCAAAGATAGATTTGAGGTCTGGATATCATCAACTTTGTATTAAGGACAGTGACATACCCAAGTCTGCTTTCAGAACAAGGTATGGTCACTATGAGTTCACGGTTATGTCGTTTGGACTAACTAATGCACCGGCTGCATTTATGGAACTCATGAATAGAATCTTCCGACCTTTCCTCAATCAATGTGTTGTCGTCTTTATAGATGACATTATGATCTATAGTAGAGATGCACAACAGCATGAACAACATCTTCGTCAAGCTCTAACTCTGTTAATGGAACACAAGCTATATGCTAAGTTTAGCAAGTGTGAGTTTTGGTTGCCGGAAGTATCTTTCCTTGGACATGTGATATCTGCTTTGGGTATTCGTGTTGACCCTAAAAAGGTAGAATCCGTTCTACAATGGGAACAAACAAAGACACCGACGGAGATTCGTAGTTTCTTGGGATTGGCTGGCTATTATCGAAGGTTCATTAAGAACTTTAGTTTCTATAGCCTTACCCTTGACTAAGTTGACCCAAAAAGAAGTTCCTTTTGACTGGAGCGATAAGTGCCAGCAATCTTTTCAGCTACTAAAAGAGAGGTTGACAAGTGCACTAGTACTTGTGTTACCTGAGCAAGGCAAAGGATACATAGTTTACTATGATGCCTCCAAGAATGGACTCGGATGCGTGTTGATGCAGGATAAGCAAGTGATTTCTTTTGCTTCCCGACAGCTTATGAAACACGAAGAGAATTATCCGACACACGATCTGGAGTTAGCTTCTGTGGTTCATGCCTTGAAGATCTAGAGACATTATCACTATGGAGAGACATTCCAGATTTTCACTGATCACAAGAACCTTAAGTATATCTTCTCTCAGCATGAACTTAACATGAGGCAACGTCGTTGGATGGAGTTAATCAAGGACTACGATTGTACAATTGATTACCATCCAGGGAAGGCCAATGTGGTTGCAGATGCCTTGAGTAGGAAATCAGCAACATTAACCATGGATAGAGCACAACTAAACTCTTTAGTATGCTCTAAGAGAGATATGCTTATCTCTTTAAGGCAAGACAATGTACAGTTGAAGGTGTCATTGTTAGTCGGGTTGTTGGCTGAGATGCATATAAAACCTACTCTAAGAGAGCAGATTAAGGAAGCACATCAAGTAGATGTAGTAGTTCAGCAGATTAGGTCAGAGTATGGTAATGAGAAACGAGATGGTTTCCATGACTCAGATGATCAAGTAGCATGTTATCATGGAAGGATGATAATACCGGATGTGGATAACTTGAGAAAGTTAGTTCTGGAAGAAGCTCATTCTTCGATGTATGCTATGCATCCAGGGAGCACCAAGATGTATCGAAACTTGAAAGATATGTATTGGTGGCCTGAGATGAAGAAGGATGTTGCGGAGTTTGTGATGAGGTGTCCTATGTGTCAGCAAGTTAAAGCTGAACACCAGAAGCCTGTAGGGACAATGCAATCTTTACCCATACCACAGTGGAAGTGGGACCATGTGACCATGGACTTTGTTGTTGGCCTACCCAGGACAAACAAAGGACATGATTCCATCTGGGTAATAGTTGATAGGTTGACAAAGACATCTCATTTCAAACCTGTCAAAACAACCTATTCTGCTGAGAAATTAGCATAGATGTATGTTGAAGAGATAGTGCGACTGCACGGAGTTCCTATCACTATAGTTTCTGACAGAGGTCCCCAGTTTACAAGTCATTTTTGGGAGCAGTTACACAGAGCTCTAGGCACCAAGTTAAGGTTTAGTACAACCTTTCATCCACAGACTGATGGACAGTCAGAAAGGACTATACAGACCTTGGAAGACCTGTTGAGAGCATGTGTTCTCCAGTTTACAGGGAGTTGGGATCTACACCTAAGCTTGATAGAGTTTGCCTATAACAATAGCTATCAGCATAGTATTGATATGGCACCTTATGAAGCCTTATACGGAAGACGTTGTAGATCACCGTTGTGTTGGTATGAGACTGGTGAACATCAGTTGTTAGGTCCTGATCTTGTGCAACAGACTACAGAAAAGATTAAAGTAATACAACAACAGATTAAGACTGCACAGGATAGGCAGAAATCTTATGTTGACAAGCGTCATAGACCGTTAGAGTTCCAGGTTGGAGACAGAGTGTATCTCAAGGTCTCGCCTTGGAAAGGAGTCCTTCGCTTTGGAAGGAAAGGGAAGTTAGCTCCTAGATTTATGGGGCCTTATCCAATCATTGAACGGGTTGGAAAGGTAGCCTATAGACTGGAGTTACCACCAGAATTACAAAAACTACATCCTTTGTTTCACATTTATATGTTAAGGAGATGTCACCCTGACACCGAGTCAGTTCTACAACCTATGGAAGTAGAATTGAATGATGATATAACTTATGAGGAAGGACCAGTGTCAATCCTTGATAATAGAATTAAAAAGTTAAAGAAGAAAGATATAAGCCTTGTGAAAGTCCTCTGGAACCACCATGGTGTTGAAGAAGCCACTTGGGAACTAGAGGATGAGATTAGAAGGAAGTACCTTGCTCTTTTCTCCTAATACGTTTTGTCGATTTCGGGGACGAAATCCTTGTAAGGGGTGGATAATTTGTAACATCCCTGACCTGGGTTATGAGTTAACCCTAGGTGTTTTGCCTAAATATGTAATTAAATCCTTGTTATTATCTTTTGGCATGTAATTAAGTTCCTAAGGAACATACATTTTCATTTCTGTCCCTTTTAAACAATGATTGTAGTATTGTTTGGTAATACAGGGACCTATGTGAAAATTACCCAATAAGAGGGGTTAACTTGCAAATTTAACAAGTTGAGATGTTCCTCTGATGATGAGACATCATATGAGTGAATATGATGAGGTAAGATGGATTTCCCAAGCTTGGGCATCAAGATGCAGCTTGTGGAATGATCCTTGTGCTTAAAAACCCTAATTTGGATTAAGGTGCAATTTACCCAAATGTGGGGTGTAACTTATAAAATACACCATCTAGAACATATTTTATGACTCTTGAAATCATTTAGAGTAAAAATGATGAAAGGGACACATGAATGAGTAATCGGATAAGAAAAATGATCTTTTGTGCAGAAAATTCACTAAGTATGAGAAAGAGACTTTTCATATATGAACTCTAGTTGAAAGTTGGTTTTCTTTACCCTTAGATCTAGAGTTTTGATGAGCTTACATAATTTTTTATAGCTTGGGCGTGTCTTAGAAACAAGGAGGGACTTGGATGAGAATTCCATGTTTTAGAGGTCGTTATGGTGGAAAATAGCCAAAAATATATAAGCCTTCACTCCTGCAAACTAAGTAAAAGTATCCTTTATCCCTTTCATTTCTCATCTGTCTCAAAACGGCCATGGCAGAGCTCTGGACCTCAGGGAGACGACCAACTAGTGCTAAGGTGAGTAGGAACCATCTTCAAGCTCGAATTCATGGAGCAATTCTTCTTAAAAAGTTGGTTCTCTGGTTAACTCACTTAGATTCTTTGTTCTAGCCGACCATCCCCATCTTTTCCTTGAAGAAACTCCTTTGTCCGACCTGTGGAGCTCAAGACTCCATTAAAGGCTTGAAGCTTGGAGCTCTAGGAACCACGTTTGAGGTGGGTTTTATAACTCTAACTCCTTGCTTTATTATGCATATCTTTGTTCTTGCTTTTTATGCTTAGTTCTTCTTCTACCTCCCTTCTTCCTTGCACTTTTGCAAGCAAAACGGTGGAGTAACCGACCTGAACAGAGGTTGAGGATGATGGGCATGGATTCCTAGGTAACTTTATCAAACGACCTTGGACCCTTTTGGTCCAAACGGTTGCAAACCGTTTAAGGTCAAACTGTTTCAACCCGTTTGATCTCAAACGATCTTGCAAGATCGTTTGGATCAAAACGGTCTCAAGACTGTTTGATAGGGTTGAACAAGGGACGACCATTTGAGGGTCTGTTCATAATATAATGAATTTCATTTCTACAAAGAATCATAATCTAATTCCTAACCAATTGAGAGTTGAAGGCACTTCAACACCCTAACCTTAATCGGGTTGAAATTGCTGATTTTAAGTATAGATCTTGTTGAGTTTTGGGTTGAAGGACCCAAACGGTCTCAAACCCGTTTGGGATTCACCCAAACGGTCTCACACTCGTTTAGTGACACCCCAAGACCGTTTGGTGGTCTAGGGTTAAGGAAATTGATCAATTGAAGGTCCAATTTTAAAAGGTTGAAGAATTGATAAAAATGCTGATTTTAGATTTATTTTGGGTTCAATCCTTATCCAACCGACTTGGTTTTTGGTCAAATTTTGGGCAAACGGTCTCAAGACCGTTTGGAGGTCATCCAAACAACTGGAAGACCATTTGGGACAAGTTTGGGCGCAATTGGAGTTCAATTGATGGGTTCAATTACAATTTGTTTCACATTGTTGAAAATTGATGATTAGCCGATTGGAAACCCTAATTGAGTTAGACTTAACCCTAATTGGCTTTCAATTGAGGGTCCAATTGGAGTCCAATTGATTGAGGCTCATCATAATTGAATCAATTTGTAAGTGGTTAACATGGCTCTGGCCAATTGAAGGCTTCAACATAGGAAATCCTATTCAAACATAACCTATCTGTCACCTTTTATGTTCATGCTGTTTGAACCCAAGTAGGTCCACACTCATTTAAGTCCAAATGAGTCCACACTCATTTAAGCCCAAACGAGTCCACACTCGTTTGAGCCCAAATGAGTCCACACTCGTTTGAGCCCAAACGAGTTCACACTCGTTTAAGCCCCAACGAGTTCACACTCGTTTCAGCCCAAATGAGTTCACACTCGTTTAGGCTCAAACGGGTCCACACTCGTTTAGGCTTAAATGGGTCCATACTCGTTTAAGACCAAGTGGTTCCATACTCGTTTAAGGCTCAAATGGGTTCAAGGTCGTTTGAGGTTAAACGAGTTCAAGGTCATTTAAAATTCAAACGGGTTGGAGGTTGAAGGTTGAAACCAGTTGAAGACCTTCATGGTTGTTTATACTTAATCACTTGAAGGTGTAAATGGTTCAATGATGATCTAATCTAAACCCTAATGGTAACTTAAGACATTAAGGGATTAAGTGACTAATGAATTGACCCATGATGATGATCAATTGGTAATTTACCAAAATGCCCTTGAGAGGTTCAATTGAGTGATACCTTGTTCTAATCAAACCCTAATCACTTGATAGTGGTGATTTGGTTTATGTTAATCAAAGAGGACTTCACCCAACCCTATCTAGAGTAGTGTAATCACCATCTACTAGAGAGAGGAGAGATAAAGTACCACTTATAGTGGAAACTCAAGTAAAATACCTTCAATATACATGAATATGCAAGATTAGGTATGATCCACTTATGTGATATCATGGAAACCCTAATTATGATAATTGGTGATTCTTAATCTTATCTGAGGGCTTTAATCATGATGTTTCTCATACATGGTGATGATATGAGATCAATTCACCAAGAGGTGAATAGTAAACCCTAAATCTAGGGTGATGACATGTAATGTGAATAGTAAACCCTAAATATAGGGTGATGACATGTAATGTGAATAGTAAACCCTATCTGATAAAAATCAGGGAAACTAACCCTTGTAAGAGTATGAGGGTACAACTCTTGATATGAATTGCTTACTATTATCAGTTGAATTAACCATGCATGTTATTATACATGAAGGTGATCATATCTAGGTAAGGATTATGATTTCATATTCATTGAAAGCATGTTATTAGCTTTATGAATAATGACATATGCTGATGCCTAGTAAGTGGCATCTTATGAGAATGATAGGCTGTGAGAGCCATGAATATCATCAAGGTCATTCTTGTCAGATGACTTGTGATGTGATGATTGAGAAATGATAATTGATGTGAGTTAGACTTGATACATTTAGTATTCTACTTTCATATCTACTATGCTAATGATTAATGTTTGAGAACATGTATGATGTTAAAAGAATACTGAAATGTACCTAACTAATCAATTATAATCATACCATGTAGAGCCCTGATCATAGATCCATCATTGTCAGAAGTTAAATGATGGTGAAACATGTTTTCCTAAGGGAACTCCTGGATCACATACTTTTGAGTATGTGGGGGAATATGGATGTGAATACCCTTACATCCTAGTGTAGGAATTGATGTAGATATATCTTAATCTATCAATCCTCCACTATGTGTTTATGCCGGGGTGATGTAACACTAATCTCCCGAGGAAATCTTTTGTACCGCATCAATGAGAGATAAACAAGAAATCTTACGATGGCAAAGAGAGTACAGAATGCCACTGTGACTCTTATAGCGAAGTACCAGAATACCCTGGTAAGCTATAGTAGCAGAGACACTAGATATCGTGCATGTTGATCCTCATACTGACTGAGGTAGATCAGGCCGTAAGAATCCGACTCTTTTCATGACCTATGTATGATACTGATGCGACTTAATAGTTATCGGTTGGAGTATGAGTGGTATACCTCATCTCTGCAGGGCATAATAATAATAATAATGTTTGTAAAACATAATCAACCGCGTAGCATATCTACTTAGGTTGAACTACGAGATACATTGGTTGAAGATACATTACTTAGTATACATGTTCTTCATATTCCTTAAATGTTGTTGTTCTAATTGATAACAATTTGTTGTTGATTACCTTAAAGATTTTATTGCTTATGTTGTTCTTGATTTCCTATAATAAAGCTTCTGGCGGAGAGTTATAACTCTCGCTGGGACACTTATTTAAAATTGTCTCACCCCGTAGATTTCAACTTTTTAGGTGGTCGTCGAGGATGAAGGAACCAGTCTACAGGTGATCAGAATCAGCAGCAGCAGCACCAGGAGCAGTAGTGAATCTCAGGTGGAGATACTGACTGCCGAGTCATGTAGATAGTTAGTCTTATGTCGTGTCTGTACTCTTAGGTCCTTGGAGTTAGATGGTCTGAGATTTTGGTTTTGAATCTTGAGATTTTATATCTGGTTGTGTATAATCACTCAAGAAGTGATCTAACAGAGATGTAATCTGTTTACCTTGTTTCTTATAAAAGACGTTTTATGATTTCTAGATCTAGTCTCAAAAAGTTTTAATTTCCGGTGATTTTTGTATTCCGCTGCTAATCGAATGCTTCCGCTAAGTTTATATCGTGGTTTATGGATCGTGTTGGTTCACCCTTACTCTTAGATATCGTGCATAGAGTCTTTATATCATGCAAGGGTGAAGTAGTATCGTACATAGAGCCTTGGTATCACCCATAGTAAAGTGATATCACCCATTTCAAAGTGATATCGGCCAAGTGAGGGATATCGACCATAAGTGAGGGATATCAGCCACAAGTGGTGAGGTATCGTGCATGAGGATAAGGATTTCAAGTCTTGGACCTTTGAGAAGCTCATATTCAACCTTGGGAACGTGGAGTTTTGGAGCTTGGAGCTTTGAAGTTGCTCAGGAGGCGGGTTATATAACTTGAACGCAATTATGTTATTATTTATCATCAATCTTGCCTTAGTTAAATAATTTACTTTCAAATTGATTTTTCTTGCATAATTGATGAATCCATTAGCTCTAGTAGTAACCTAGGACTATTTTCCATGAACTGGAACAAGTATAACTAATGTCTAGAGCTTGAAGATGATGATATCACCTTATAAAGTGATATCGGGTTCAAGCACATAAGCAAGCACCTCTAACACGATATGGTGATGCACCTACACCACTAAAACGATATGGATATGAGTTTATACTTCCTTGCACGATATGGTTATGTAGTATACTCCTATTGGACGATATGAGGTCAAGCACACACCTCTTTGCCCGATATGGTGTGAAGCATACACACACCTCTTTGCCCTATATGGTGTGAAGCACAAACACACACCTCAAAGGTGATATGGTAAGCACACATACACCTCATACCCGATATGGTAAGCACACATACACCTCTAAAGTGATATGTGTAGCAAGCACACACCTCATACCCAATATGGTGGAAGCACCTTAAAACCCATATGAAGGAAAGCACCTTAGATGCAATATACTTGATGGAGTAACACATGAAGTGTCTTATATCAAGTCATACTTTAAGAGGTATGGGGTTTAATGAATATTGATTATGTAGGCTAATGTACCTTGAAGGAAAGGTTGAGCCAACTTAATAAAGTATGAAGTAATCAATATCCTAGTGAGGATGAGAGAGAAACTTATACTTGTTTAATACTCATGTAATGAGTATATATTGATACTCCTAATATGTGTGGAGACTGAATTAGGGTTTGATTCTTGATGAATGTACTTAAAAAACCTAGATGGTTTTAAAAGGGAAACCTTAACCCTAATAAAGGGCAATGAGAATAGTTGAAATTATAATTGGTTAATAAAGGGGAAACCTTAACCATATTGAAATCATGTTGGTAGAATGAGATAATGAGCATAGCTAAGTATGAGCTATGATGTTGCATATAATACTATTTTATGGGCCTTGTGAGCTATGTGGTCAGGTGTTGCCTAGTGAGACATAATAAGATGTTTAATAGGCCTTGTGAGCCATGTGGTTAGTTGTTGCCTAGTGAGAGGTAACAAGATGTTTAATGGGCCTTGTGAGCCATGAGAATAGTTGTTGCCTAGTGAGAGGTAACAAGATATTTATAAAAGACTCATGTAAGAAATGATAATGTTGAAAATAAACTAGGATATATAAACTTAGTAAAATAATAATAATAAATGGATACAATAATAATAATGAAATATTGATCATACATGTTTTATGCTTATAGCCAAATAAGGGCTATAGCGTTATGAAAATGCTTAAAGGAGATAAGAGGAATACTTCAAATATATAAAGGATGTGAATAAGTATGATGGTTTTGTTGGGTTTTAGGGGAGGCAGAGAAGGCAGCGGAAACAAAATTTTCTCCCCCAAACCCGGAATAAGGAAATGCGTCAACGTCTATATAATAGGAAAGGATGGTTTGTGGAATCATACCTTGTTCCGAGGCTTGCTCGGCGACAATACCTCGCGCCTTGCGTGGTTTTCAAATCCGGTCTTGGACGGTGTCTGTGCAGCTCCTGGTCACACCGGGACTGATGACTCCTGATCTCACCGGACAGTCGGATGACAGTTGTCCTCCTGAGCGACAGAAACCTCCCGCATCTGAAGTAGTCCACATGGACCACCTGGAACTCTACACTCCTTATCCCACAAGGAAGTGGAAGGAGTTGTACCCTCCTGTTGACGTACTAGTCACCAACACACTCTCCTGCTGCCAGTTGCAACTGTAGTTGTCCTTCCCTTGTTGCACCTCCCTTTGCGGGTAGCACTTACTCAGGCTCTCTCTCGGTTACCAAAACTAGAGAGAACGACAACTTTGCAGAGCAACTGGTTGCACTGAGTTGTACTTTGAGAAGCCCCCGATACCCCTATATATAGGAGGGTCATGGGACAAGGTTCTCCATCCCGGGCAATGCGGGACTAAAAGCAGGAGTAGAAGGGTTTGAGATTTTCCACAAAAGCAACAAACTCGCAACCTGAACCGATTGTTTCACAACTGAAACAGTCGATTGGGGACCTGAACCGGTCGGTTCACAAGTGAACCGGTCGGTTGGGACACCTCAATTGGTCGGTTCACAAGTGAACCGGTCAGTTGGTGGTCCTGGTCGGTTCTCGATTGACTTTCCTTCTTTTGTTTCTAATTGGTATCGAATACCAATCCTATTTCCCAATCAAATTGGGCAATTGAAATGAAAGGAAAATAATCACCAATCCTACATTCCCAACTTGCTCGGTTGCCCCAGTTGAATCAATCGTTTCAACACTTGAAGCAATCGGTTCACTCTGGATTTGAGCCGATCGGTTCAACACTTGAGCCGACCGGTTCAGCAACCTCAGCCGACCAGTTCATCCCATGAACCGATCGGTTGGGAGTGCAGGTTGTACAAAATCAATCAATTGCGATTTCAATCAATCTGATACTCCAATCAATATGTCCAACACCTTGAACATTATGATACTGAGCTATCAATTAATTGAGTGTGTAATTGAACTACTAAACTCCTTTAGTAATCAATCTAAACATTGCTTGTGGACAAAACTCCACTTCCAGGTTAAATCCTATGTGTGTGACCCTGCAGGTCCATTTCACGTTGGCAGTGAAAGTCCATAACACTTATGACTTCACAAGCAAAGAGCGGTACCTAGTCACACATCAGTGCTACCAAGTAAAAGTAGAAAGTTGGAGAACAACCTTCAATCCTACAATCTGTGAATGGTGTTACAGTGAATGTATAATTCCTTTTTCACAGATATCCCGAATGAACTCGAGGCATGGAACAGTCATCCTGTCAACGTTCATTCACTTTCTTGATCTCAGAGTAGACTGGAAGAGATATGTATGACATCAATATCACATACTAATTCACACATGCGTGCACGCCTTTCTCAATCCTACTCAATAAGTGGACATGGATATCAAACTCCCTCAGGAGGGACAAATCCCATATCTATCACTCACCCCTCAAAAGCCCCATGTGTCAAAGCCACCCAATCATCGCCTTTATAACAACCCATGTTTCAGGACTGCGTTTGATGATGTGAAAGTGTGCCCAACGACATGTGTTGAGTGTAGTGATTTCAGGTCAAAGAATCACACTCACCACCATCACTGTGAGTACTGACTGTGACTACCATGTCATGGTTCCATGTGTCAAACTCACAGTGGGTCTGTCTGGTACACTTGTTCTCTAACAAGTACCTATGTGTTTGGTTTGATATCTCTATATCATGACTAATGAGATTCTGTCATCAACCAACACCACAATCTAGTCTTGTGTGTCATTGTTGTCTATCTACCTTCCATAATGACATCCGACTAGGGACATAACAAGAATGTACAAACTCTTAGCATCCGTATGATGTCATCGTTCAGGTCCTTAACCTGAAAGCATACGTCATTGAGTATTGTCATTCTCTAGACATTCAATCTGTTCTATCACTATCTCATATGACTGAACCAGAAACAATTGGAAGCTTGCTTTTGTTGTTTATCAAATCAATCTTAATGTATCCCACCAATCATCCCATGATTGGCTCTTAGGGCATACATACCAACAGACTCCCACTTGCACTCTGAGCCAATCACCCTTGAATCATATTCATAGTGATCTTCAAACATGTCCCACATGTTACTGTGCTCTAGTGCGAACATAGTGAGTAATGGAAACACCTTGCCAAAGTTAGTATAAATTGCATGTCTCACATCTCTTCGTTGTACGTCACACGTATGAGATGGAGTTGCCGTAATATGCGATCTTGTATTCCTTTGCTAACCTTTAGCCACATTGCATGATCAAGGATTCCATACTTGTCATCAATGAATGGAATATCTATAAGTTCTTCTCATGAGCTTCCAGATCCATATAGTATCTACTGTTGTTCTCTAACACATAGATACTCGACATTTCCTTTTTAGTGGTTTTATTGGAACACTTCCAATTATCAACAAACTTTCACTTTTATACATCCTATGTAATTTTGCGATTAATTTTCTGTCCTTTCAGAAGTTTGCATCAATGTAACTCTTTACATCGAACTCATCTTTATCTCCGTAGAACTAGTACTTCTCAAGTACTTATCAAGTTCTTATGGTATTCCAGTAACCCTTACTGGAAGTAGACATACATCCACTCGTCATGTCCCACATACGAGTTATCAGGATGAGCACATCATATTGTCATGTCGTACATACAAGATGATGAATGCATTTTATTCTTTCCATGTCCATACATGCAAGATAATGGGATGATTACATACATGATAGATCCATATCTATTCTTAGTGTTCCCATTCTGCATAAGAATTGGACACTTGGCCTTGGGATACTAACTCCATAGACAAGTATTCTCCCACTGGATCTATGCATTATGAACCCTTCAGTACAGATTGCCAATGTATGCTTTCTCTTTCCAAGTCAAGAGATTTTTCGAGAACTATCTCTATAGATCTCTTTCCTATCTCATAGGAAACATCTCTATCTTCCTTAAAGATAATTTCCACTTTTGGATTTCCATTTTAGAACATTTCCATTTCACATCAACGTGTGGAATGTGAATACGCTCCCACTAAATCACATATCCCTTCTTTATCTTTGACATATCAGTCAAACCCTTTGACTATATCATCAAAGTAAAGATCCAATTCTGAGTTGCTTGTACTCAATCAATCACATTGATTAGTCCATTGTAACTTATAGACTTCATTTGCATTAGTGGATTCATAAACCTTATAGGTTGTGTCACGTACACATCCTTGTTTTATTCCTCATAGGAATGTGGTTTTAGTATCCATATGCCAAATGTCTTAGTCATTAAGTTGCAATCAACAAGCATCATTCTTCTCAAAATGTTATCCATGTGTCTTAACACTTAAGACTCATTTGCACTTATGGATTTCATCCAACGAGTGCTACCATCAAGGTCATACCTTATGGTTCACATGGATGTCAATTAGGATGTAATGGTCATAAACCATAACTCAAAATCTGGTTCCTCATATTCATCTGGATAGTTGACTCATCACATGAACAACTCATCACATAGATAATTGAGGTGCATCTGTCAAGGATATAAGAATTCACAACTCCTTGTGATTCTCAATGTCCTTTATTAGTGAGGGGTATTCTTTTTATTAAGAAGAATTTAGTTATTTGAAAATCATTCTCTAACTCCTTAGAGTATGATACCTTCTTGACTTAGACATCACCATGCCTTAATCATGAGTTCACTATGATACACTATCATAATCACTCATAAGGATCTCAAAAATTTGGTCCAAGTATTTCATTCATTGATCTCATCAAGAATTAATACTTTACCAAATTTTTACTTCATCTATGATATTCTTGAACACTTCAAGATATTCATATCGGTATTTCTCTAAACACCATTTGAAGTATTAGCATTTGTTCCAATAGGTATGTAAATACATCACATGTATTATACCTAATAGGATAATCATTCTCCCACTACCATTAGTGAAGATTGATTAATCATGTCCAAGATATTCATGTCTCTTACTAGTTCTCTAACCAAAAGAGTCTAGATTTATCCATCACATGGAAACTAGAAATGAATTTCTCATGATTGATGCTAATTTGATTGTTTGAGTTATCTATAATTTTTAGGTATCATTTTATCTTATGCATATCAAATACCACAAGATAAACAAGGAATTTCCATAAAGATCATATCTATAAGATTGAAACATCAACTTTATTAATTGACATCATTGTCATACAATATGAAAAAATAAAGTGTTTCTATCTATTGGCAATATATGAAATAGCAGTTCTCAACTCTATTTCGTGCCCTTTAGGCTGAAATAAACTGAAAGGTATTCCTATCTATGGCAGCAACATTTGCTCCAATGATGGGTACTTCTTTCTTGGTCCTTTCACAAAGGCCATCACTTCTTTGTGGATATTGCATATCATATATCACATATCCATATCTTGGTATCATATACCTCAGATAAAGAAGCAGTTCATTTCATGATACCTTAGGTGGAGATCTCCATCCCCTCCTTCATCTTCTTTTGTTCTTCCAGATATAGAGGACAAATCCTCATACACCCTTTCCCCATGTGCCTTGAGGTTGAAGACGGATTGGATTGCTGGCTAGCATTAGAACACTTTTTTGCTTCGCCCTTGTCCTTGCCCTTAAGAATTACCTTTTCTTTGATCACATCAAAGATTATGGTTTGTCTTTCTTCATCTTTGCCTCTACTATCCTCAACATGTCCAACAACTCTGTCAACGCTTGTCAAAGTTGTTCATGTTGTAGCTTATCATGAATTGTGTGATTCTCGCAACATTTGCAGTATCATCTCAATAGCCAACCCTTGATCAGAGGGAATCCTTCTTAGTTAGGTTTTCCACATACCCAATCACATTGAGTGTGTGAATACCTTACTGGATCTCCTTTTGTCATGACATACTAGGATAGTGTCTTGGAGACATCATATGTCTCATGTTGTCTCTGCAACTCATTGTTCAGAGAACACAACATCAATCACTCCTCATCAATGTTTTCCTCGGTATGCTTCCATAAGCATACTTTCAGTCATTGATGTGGTGGGATTGAGTTTATCTGGTCTTGGTATAACTAGGACTTAGAGCTTTCACTCTTTGAGAACACTTCTCATCATCCTAATTAATCATGAAATTATTCCCATTTAACTTGTCCTTTTCAAGGACCGATCGTAAAGAAAAGTGATTGTTGTTTGTTGTCATTTGTACTACAAAAGGAAATATGCAATTTTAGTCCAAAAACTCATTTTTGACTTATTTGATTGATTTGAAAATTTGACGATATAATTAGGCCTTTAATTAATTATCGCTCCCACTATTTTAGTTCAAATTGATAGCCCTCACCATCAATTTGGAAGATTGCAGCGTACAATCTTCTAGTTGGCAAGATCCTGAAATCCTCTAAGTCATGGACCAGCTAGGGCTGTCACCCACAACATAGATCTCTCAGGTAGGCAACTCTTTCCAATTGCATCATACACAACTCTTGATAAGATGTCATATGCAACTCCTTTCCATGATCATCTCCATGCCTCATGGTGCTAGATCCTATCTAGGTCACCTTGTTAAGTACGACCCAAAGAAAACACGATGAATATGCACCCTGCTTGGGCAGACCCACACATTCATCCTTCACACTTCCACGAGATAGACGGTGCACCACGCTTGGGCGTGCCCACACTTAGTCGATCAAGATTTTCACGTGTGTCGCATTTGGAAGGCATCTAAAACTTAATATTTAATGAGGGATTTGGTTTTTATATACATATACATATCCAATCACCACAATACATAGTACGTATCATATACATGCTATATCCCACAGAAAACATGCACAAATGATAAAAAACAATGATTATGGCCATCCTATTGTGATTCCTCGAGCCAAGAGGAATCACGATCATCTAGGTCTACATCACATGCAACCTGTACAAGATGAAATCTGTGCTTTGCCTTCGGAGTAGATCAACTCATCACATGATTGACATGCTCGTTCTGGCCCGGTCGTCTGGGTGCCACCAGCCGATCGGTTGGCTCCTCCAACCGATCGGTTCTCCTGGTCGTCGTGCATCTCGTCATGGCTACCACCCACTCGTCTCACTCCTCGAATCAATCATCAACCGATCAGTTCACTCCTTGAACCGACCGTCTGGAATGTCAACCAATCGGTTCACTCCTTGAACCGATCATCTCAGCTGTCGTCAGGATGTCCGCCGATCTTTGACATAACAAGAAATAAAATCTATCCTAATATTACATTGCTTAAAAAGGAAACCCTGAGTTACATTCCGAGGGAGCAAAGGTAGGAAAGAATCTCGAATTATTTCGAGTTACATCAGGAATAGGAGAAGGAAGATCAATGCGCAGACCGAGATGCAAGAAACCACATACAACCATACACAGATAGGGTTATTGGACATAACCACGCTATACATCCACCATAAAACTCATTTAAGGGCGACGCGTATCGAGTGCATTAATAATACATATCATATATGTAATTTGGGATTTGTGGATTTAAGATTGGACATGGATAAAGCCAATATTATTCACATCGTATGCAATAAATAAAGGCGGCAAACCAAAATCGATCATATCGATATTCCTAAAAAGTATAGTAGTTGACGTGGCTCTGATACCACTGTTGGGTTTTAGGGGAGACAGAGAAGGCAGCGGAAACAAAAATTTTCTCCCCCAAACCCGGAACAAGGAAACACGTCAACGTCTATATAATAGGAAAGGATGGTTTGTGGAATTATACCTTGTCCCGAGGCTTGCTCACTGACAATACCTCACGCCTTGTGTAGTTTTCAAATCCGGTCTTGGACGGTATCTGTGCAGCTCCTGGTCGCACCGGGACTGACGACTCCTGATCTCACCGGACTATCGGATGACAGTTCTCCTCCTGAGCGGCAGAAACCTCCCGCATCTGAAGTAGTCCACATGGACCACCTGGAACTCTACACTCCTTGTCCCACAAGGAAGTGGAAGGAGTCGCACCCTCCTGTTGACGTACTGGTCGCCATCACACTCTCCTGCTGCTAGTTGCAACTGTAGTTGTCCTTCCCTTGCTGCACCTTCCTTTGAGGGTAGCACTTACTCAGGCTCTCTCTCAGTTACCAAAACTAGAGAGAACGACAACTTTGCAGAGCAACTGGTTGCACTGAGTTGTACTTTGAGAAGCCCCCGATACCCCTATATATATAAGAGGGTCATGGGACAGGGTTCTCCATCCCGGGCAATGCGGGACTAAAAGCAGGAGTAGAAGGGTTTGAGATTTTCCACAAAAGCAACCAACTCGCAACCTAAACCGATCGTTTCACAACTGAAACGGTCGATTGGGGACCTGAACCGGTCGGTTCACAAGTGAACCGATCGGTTGGGACACCTCAACCGGTCAGTTCACAAGTGAACCGGTCGGTTGGTGGTCCTGGTGGGTTCCCGATTGACTTTCCTTCTTTTGTTTCTAATTGGTATCGAATACCAATCCTATTTCCCAATCAAATTGGGCAATTGAAATGAAAGGAAAATTATCACCAATCCTACTTTCCCAACTTGCTCGGTTGCCCCAGTTGAATCGATTGTTTCAACACTTGAAGCAATCGGTTCACCCTGGACTTGAGCCGATCGGTTCAACACTTGAGCCGACCGGTTTGGCAACCTCAGCCGACCGGTTCATCCCATGAACCGATCGGTTGGGAGTGCAGGTTTTACATAATTAGTCAATTGCGATTTCAATCAATCTGATACTCCAATCAATATGGCCAACACCTTGAACATTATGATACTGAGCTATCAATTAATTGAGTGTTTAATTGAACTACTAAACTCCTTTAGTAATCAATCTAAACATTGCTTGTGGACAAAACTCCACTTCCAGGTTAAATCCTATGTGTGTGACCCTGCAGGTCCATTTCACGTTGGCAGTGAAAGTCCATAACAGTTATGACTTCACAAGCAAAGAGTGGTCCTAGTCACACATCAGTGCTACCCAAGTGAAAGTAGAAAGTTGGAGAACAACCTTCAATCCTACAATCTGTGAATGGTGTTACAGTGAATGTATAATTCCTTTGTCATTGATATCCCAAATGAACTCGAGGCATGGAACAATCATCCTATCAACATTCATTCACTTTCTTGATCTCAGAGTAGACTGGAAGAGATATGTATGACATCAATATCACATACTGATTCACACATGCATGTACGCCTTTCTCAATCCTACTCATCAAGTGGCCATGGATATCAAACTCCCTCAGCAGGGACAAATCCCATATCTATCACTCACCCCTCAAAAGCCCCATGTGTCAAAGCCACCCAATCATCACCTTTATAACAACCCATGTTTCAGGACTGCGATTGATGATGTCAAAGTGTGCCCAACGACATGTGTTGAGTGTAGTGATTTCAGGTCAAAGAATCACACTCACCACCATCACTGTGAGTACTGACTGTGACTACCATGTCATGGTTCCATGTGTCAAACTCACGGTGGGTCTGTCTGGTACACTAGTTCTCTAACAAGTACCTATGTGTTTGGTTTGATATCTCTATATCATGACTAATGAGATTCTGTCATCAACCAACACCACAATCTAGTCTTGTGTGTCATTGCTGTCTATCTACCTTCCACAATGACATCCGACTAGGGACATAACAAGAATGTACAAACTCTTAGCATCCATATGATCTCATCGTTCAGGTCCTTAACCTGAAAGCATATGTCATTGAGTACTGTCATTCTCTCGACATTCAATCTGTTCTATCACTATCTCATATGACTGAACCAGAAAGAATTGGAAGCTTGCCTTTGTTGTTTATCAAATCAATCTTAATGTATCCCACCAATCATCCCATGATTGGCTCTCAGGGCATACATACCAACAGGTTTGTCCAAGGTATAATGACTAGTAAAAATGATGTGGTATTCAGTGATGAGATGTACATGATTGGGATAACCCGGTGCCTGGATGCAATACTCACAAGATTGGCATAGTCCAATAACTAGAATAAAACTATAGGATTGGGATAACCCAATGACTGTGTGCAACACTCACAGGATTGGCATAATCCAATACCTGGAATAATATCACAGGATTGGCATAGTCCAATACCTAGAACAAAACTAAAAGATTGGGATAACCAGATGCCTGGATGAAATACTCAAATGATTGGCATAGTCCAATACCTGGAATAAAACTACAGTATTGGGATAACCCAAATCCTGGATGCAACACTCACGAGATTGACATAATCCAATACCTGAATAATCTCACATGACTGCACAGTCCAATACCTGGAATAAAACTACATGATTGGGTTAGCCCGATGCCTGGATGCAACACTCACATGCTTGGCATAGCCCAATACCGGAAATAATATCACAAGATTGGCATACTCCAATACTTGGAATAAAACTACATGATTGGGATAACCTGATTCCTGGATGCAACACTCACAGGATTGGCATAATTCAATACCTAGAATAATATCATAGGATTGGTGTAGTCCAATACCTAGAATAAAACTACAAGATTGGAATAACCCGATGCCTGGATGCAACACTCACAGGATTGGCATAATCCAATACCTTGAATAATATCACATGATTGGCATAGTCCGATAATCAGAATAAAACTACAGGATTGGGATAACCCGATGCCTGGATGCAACACGCACATGATTGGAATAATCCAATATCTGGAATAATATCGCATTAGTGGCATATTCCAATACCTGGAATAAACTATAGGATTGGGATAGCTCGATGCCTGGATGCAACACTCATAGGATTGGCATAATCCAATACCTGGAATAATGTCACAAGATTGGCATAGTCCAATACCTGGAATAAAACTATTGGATTGGGATAACCCAATGCCTGGAATAATTGCACAAGATTGGTAATAACCCAATGCCTGGAATAATGTCACAGGATTGGTCATAATCCAATACCTGGAATAGTTGTATAAGATTGGCATAGTCCAATACCTGCAATAGTTGCACATGATTGGCATAGTCCAATACCTGTAATAGTTGCACATGATTGGTATAGTCCAATACCTAGACAGAATATGATGATGTATATTCACATGATTGGTACAATCCAACACTTGACTAGCAGATTGGCTGAGGCCAACAGATAGAAATGAGAATGATTCATGCATGACATACCATGATAATAAGTATCACATGATAAGCTTGAGATGTTGATATAGTATGATGGGTAAATGATATACATGTTCTTCATATTCCTTATAAAGTGGATAGACGATTTAATTCTCTAGATAGTTGCAATGCTTTAAAAGATGGGAGTGTTCTAAACTGCTTATCCTCTACTTAGTTTAATACTATTTAACTATGATAATAACATTATTGGCAGAGAGTTATATCTCTCGCTGGGATAATTGTCTCACCCCGTGGGATCCACATTTTTTTTAGGTGGACGACTACGAGGGGGGGTTGAGATTGTACTATAGAGGGAGAACATCAGCAGTAGGGACAGTGGTGACAGCTCAGGCTGTGTGTACTGTCTGTCATATCTTGTAGATAGAAGTCCTATGTGTCGTTTCTGTACTCTCAGGTCCTTAGATTTAGTACGTGTTTGTTTTATGAACAATCTGAGGTTTTGGCTAGTATGCCTCGATGTTTTATGTCGCTTCAGTATATGTTTTGATAAAGCAACTATTATATATTATACTTGAGAAGATATGGTACAATGTATGTACAATGTGAACAATGATGTATATAAGGTTTTGGTTCTCCCTTAAAGAGTTTTCTTGGAAATGGATCTCTTTGCAAAATGGTTTTAATTTTTAGTGTTTTTTGTTAATATGTTGCTTATGATTATTTTGCATAATTAGTAATGATTTGGATGTCGATTTGGTGGCAGTCGTTACAATTTTGGTATTTCTTAAGGTTCACTGAGTCTATAGAGACATCTGACTAAGGTATTGAGTCTATTCTAGTGTTCTCCCATATATCTTATAGTGGCTTCTGCTTATGTAGAAGGAGGGATATAGCTTAAAGATGTCTGGAGAACATGAGGATCACTTCGCTGAAAGCAATGTTGCTGCACCAGTAGGAGGTGTAAAGGGTCAGGCAAGAGAGGAATCAGTTCCTGAGAATCCCCATTTTGATGAAGCTATGATAAAAAACCCAACCTTTCATGCTCTTTTTGGGCAATTTATGACCACAATGATGCATATGGAAGACCGGATGCCAACACCAACACCTAGGGCACCAACTCCCAATGAGGGACATCGGTCTGGTAAGACTTTTGAATGACTACACCGTGTAGGAGCCCTAGAATATGTCGAGACATCTGACCGAGAAGATGTTGATCTATGGTTCACTGAGTTAGAAAAGGCTTTTAAGATCCTTAGTATCCCATATGCTAACAAAGTGAAACATGTTGTATACCTTTTTAAGGGTAGTGCTAGACATTGGTGGTCCATAGAAGAAGTAAAAAGGAATGATGAAGAGGTTGGTTGAGAGGAATTTCATTGAGAATTCATCAATAAGTATTTTCCAAGGACATATTTAGATGAAAAGATCTCACAGTTTGAGAAGGTTCGACAGGGAACCATGTCAACAAATGAATATGAGGCTAGGTTTATGAAACTTTTGTCATTTTTTTCTCAAATGGCTGCTACTGAGCAGGAAAAGATTCGACATTTTGGGAAAGGGCTGAATGCTGAGGTGTCTATCTCAGCATCTGCGTTAGAAAGTAGAGAGATATTCACCACATTTATGGAGTCAATTCAGAGGATAGAAAGGTTTGTGACAAAGAGACATGAGGCAAACCTCAAAAGGAGGTCTACACAGTCACAGGAACAATGGATTGGTGGTACTAAACAACCAAAGTTTTCGGTAACACCAGTTCAACCACAATATAGTATACCAATGTAGTGGTCACTAAGTGAGGGTTGAGCTTGCCATAAATGTAGATAGATAGGGCGTCTTAGGTAGCAGTGTCCAAGAAGAAATAACGAGGTGACCCAACATTGAAGGCATAATCTACAAAACCCACAAGGACCCCAATTTAGTGGAGCAGAAGGTCAAGGATGAAGACAAGCATCACAGCTTGGTCCATCTACCTCTGGTAGTGGAGGACAAAGGCAATAGAAGATGACAATTGACTCCATGTATGGGTTAGATAAGACACTAGATAACTCATAAGAGGTAACATGTCAAGATGGAACTTTTCATTTTGAATCATCTTTCCTTTTCTACTCTCTGGCTACTAATTATAAGAAAGGTATTTGTTGTTGAGCTTCCTTTAATTAATCCTATGAGGACATGAGGAAGAGATAAGAAGGATGATAACTTATATTTAGTCCAATATTCTCTTGTATGTTTTGAAATTTCTCTCTTCATGTAGAAAGGGAAGAGATGTAAAAGAAACACCCAGAGAAAATCTGAGATACTAAGAAGTAAAATTTAAAGAGATGTTAAAAGTATGAAACATAATATAAAACAAATGCATACTAGCGAATTTCAGTTCTTGAATACCCTAGTCAGGTATTCATCTATTAAAGGCAAGGAAAGTATGGAACTCTTAGATTGTTATCTTTCTGATTACTCTGATCAAGTAGTCATTTTGAGACAAGCTAAAGAGCTTAATGAGGTAGAAGATGTGGCATGTATATTTCTACCACATCCTAATTCTTATATGGAGGAATCTGAGTTAATCACAGATCAACTTTTCAACAAAATAATATGTTTAGTATAATGTATACCTTGGTCTAAGAACCTAGAGGTAACAGTTACATAATTGAAAGGTGACAATGTTCAGTGACGGACTAAGGGTTGGAATACCCAGATTTAGTAATCATGGTGATGATTATGTAAAGGGATGATGATATGTTTTCATCTTTATAATTCCTATGCTGATGGCAAAGAACCTAGGAGGAAACAAAATTGAATGACACATGAATGATTGAGAGTTCATGCAATACTTAAGAAAGGTGAGAACCTCTTTTCTTTGATAAACAAACCTGGATAATAATGGGGCAATAAAAAGGGCTATGTTTCCTTGTGTTCTTTCCTTTTGGGAACATGACAATCAAGTAAGTCTTATGACACTTGATGTACAGGGATTAGAAGTAATCTATAGAAGGATACTTTGAAAAGTATCAGTTTGTCCTGGATTTTAGTTCCAAGATAAAATATATGTGTTAAGTAATGTCCCGAGATGAAAGAAAGGTCCTATTATATGTTTGGTTTTAGTAATAACAACAAAGGATGGAAATGATGAGGATGTGATGTGTTTTTAATGCATGTAACTAATACCAAGGCAAGGAATTCCAGTGTCCAAGAAGTTTTAAAGATATGAAATAGTGAGTACATGACTCTTAGATGAATAATATTTGGTTATCTAGAAAGGGTAACTTTGATATTAGTCTACTTACATACTGTAGTATGGATACCATATGTTAGGGATTTATGCCCCACATAAACATGACATCAACAAATATGTATGAGTTGAAGGAACAATTGTAGAATTGTTTTGGGAAAAGTTGATCAAGATAAAGATAACTTCTTAGAATATCTCTATCTAGATTTGTTGAGGAAGCTTATACATAACATCTAGAGATACCTCTGAGATAGTTCTTATTTAATAAGTAGCCTCTCCTTATGATAAGAAAATAAACAGTTAAAGGGATAATTGATACAAGGCATAAGAAAGTTTAGTGTTGTGTCATCAGATTTGAGTGGCATAGCAGATGCATGATAAGACTTGTAGTCTTAAATAAATAACAAAATGTAACTCTAGTCTGGGAGGGACAGTTGAGTATGACCGATTCTATGATAACCATGTGTGAAAAAACTTTGTGGTGGTCAAAGTTCTATGGAATCTCTATGACGTCAAGATGTTATGAGATTTGATGATATGATGCACGAATGACAAATTGTCTTCCATCATTTGGGATTTCAGGGATGAAATCCTCGATAGGGGTTTATAATTTGTAATGACCCTGACCTGGGTTTAGGGATAACCCTATTTTTTAGCCTAAGTAAGTTGCTTAGAACTTTAATATAACCCTCTAAAGTGTTTTTTTATCAGGTAACAAACTTATGTTTCAAATTTGGTCCTATTTGAATAATGTTTGAGTAATGTTCCTTTATTTTGGACCAAAATGAAATTTACCCAAGGTAAGGGGTTATAGTGTAATATGTCATATTTTGAACATATCTCATGTGTTTTAGCATCATTAGAGAGGGAATGATGCAAGGTGGTGGCTTGTGGAAAGCCAGAATTTCAAGTTTGAACTTGTTTGAATAATTTTGGTGACTTGTGTACCAATTTTGGTGCAAGTTGTAATGTACCCAAAATGTAGGGTTGATATGAAAATTACCACCTATAGAGTGTCCCTACTCCCTACTAGTATCATTTATAGGAGAGATAAATAAGGAATAACCATGTTTGAATCATATTTAAGTATGATACTCTTGGTAATGAAAAGATCAAGAAAGTGTTGAATGTGAAACCCTAATTTGAGCTTGTATCGGGTTGTAGAGTCCATATGGGAGTGCCTATCAGACAAGGAGCCATAGAGGGGATCGCATATCAATTTTGGAACTCTTGGCCTTTTCAATGATGAGCTAAGCACCTCAAGGAGGTGATCCATGATGAGTTAGGTGCTCCTTGCAAAAGTTATATCGGTTTGCATAATTTATGAAGATAAAGATAAGGTATCTTATCAAACAAGATAACTAATAGCCAAAATATCATCTCTAGATTATACTCAAGTGTTTTGCATGTCAATATAAGTATGAGAGCATGCAAGGACACGTGTCAACCATGCATGGATACGTGGCACCTAGTAGCTTAAAATGGTGACACCTCATATACACACTTTTTCATGCACCTCAAGCATATATACCCTTCCTTTCACCCATAAGTGGAATTGTTTGAAATCTATCATCCCATTGATATTAGATCTATCATGCATAGAGCCTTTATATCATGCATGTATGAAGTAGTATCTTGCATATAGCCTTGGTATCACCCATAGAAAAGTGATATCACCCATTACAAAGTGATATTGGCCAAGTGAGGGATATCGGCCATAAGTGGGGGATATCGACCACAAGTGGTGTGATATCGTGCATGAGGCTAAGGAGCTCAAGTCTTGGACCTTTGAGAAGCTCATATTCAACCTAGGTAATGTGAAGGTTTGGAGCTTGGAGCTTTGAAGTTGCTCAGGAGGTGGGTTATATAACTTGAACTCAATTGTGTTATTATTTATCATCAATCTTGCCTTAGTTAAATAATTTACTTTCAAATAGAATTTTATTGAATAATTGATGAATACATAAGCTCTAGTAGTAACCTAGGACTGTTATTCATGAAATACAACAAGTATAACAAAGGTCTAGAGCTTGAAGATGATGGTATCACCTTATAAAGTGATATCGGGTTCAAGCACATAAGCAAGCACCTCTAACCCGATATGGCGATGCCCCTTAACCACTAAAATGATATGGATATGTGTTTATACTTACTTTCAAGATATGGTTATGTAGTATACTACTATTGGATGATATGAGGTCAAACACGCACCTCTTTGCTCGATATGGTGTGAAGCATACACACACCTCTTTGCCCGATATGGTGTGAAGCACACACACACCTAAAGGGTGATATGGTAAGAACACATACACCTCATACCCGATATGGTAAGAACACATACACCTCTAAAGTGATATGGGTATCAAGCACACACCTCATACCCTATATAGTGGAAGCAACTCAAAACCCATATGAAGGAAAGCACCTTAGATGCAATGTACTTGATGGAGTAACACATGAAGTGTCTTATATCAAGTCATACTTCAAGAGGTATGGGGTTCAATGAATATTGATTAAGTAGGATAATATACCTTGAAGGAAAGGTTGATCCAACTTAATAAAGTATGAAGTAATCAATATCCTAGTGAGGATGGGAGAGAAACTTATACTTGTTTAATACTCATGTAATGAGTATACATTGATACTCCTAATATGCGTGGAGACTGAATTAGGTTTTGATTCTTGATGAATGTACTTGAAAACACTAGATGGCTTAAAAAGGGAAACCTTAACCCTAATAAAGGGTAATGATAAGAGTTGAAATTATAATTGGTTAATAAAGGGGAAACCTTAACCATATTGAAACCATGTTGGTAGCATGAGATAATGAGCACAGCTAAGTATGAGCTATCATGTTGTATATAATACTATTTTATGGGCCTTGTGAGCCATGTGGTTATTTGTTGCCTAGTGAGAGGTAACAAGATGTTTAATAGGCTTTGTGAGCCATGTGGTTAGTTGTTTCCTAGTGAGAGGTAACAAGATGTTTAATGGGCCTTGTGAGCCATGAGAATAGTTGTTTCCTAGTGAGAGGTAACAAGATGTTTATAAAAGTCTCATGTAAGAAATGACAATATTCAAAATAAACTAGGAAATAGAAACTTAGTAACATAATAATAATAATAAATGGATACAATAATAATAATCAAATCTGAATCATACATGTTTCATGCTTATAGACAAATAAGGTTTATAGTATTTCTAATATGCTTAAAGGAGACAAGAGGAATACTTGTATTATATAAATGATGTGAATAAGTATGATGGCTTGGCTAAGGTATAATTCCTAGTAAAGGTGATGTGGTATTCAGTGATGAGTTGTATATGATTGGGATAACCCGATGTCTGGATGCAATACTCACATGATTGGCATAGTCCAATACCTAGAATAAAACTATAGGATTGGAATAACCCGATGCCTGGATGCAACACTCACAAGATTGGCATCACCCAATACCTGGAATAATATCACATGATTGACATAGTTCAATACCTGGAATAAAATTATAGGATTTGGATAACCCGATGCCTAGATGCAATACTCACAGGAATGTCATAGTCCAATACCTGGAATAAAACTACAAGATTGCGATAACCTAATGCATGGATGCAACACACATAGGATTGACATAATCCAATACCTGGAATACTATCACATGATTGGCATAGTTCATTACCTAGAATAAAACTACAAGATTGGGATAACCCAATGCCTGGATGCAACATTCACATGATTGCTATAATCCAATACCTGGATTAATATCACAGGATTGGCATAGTCCAATACCTAGAATAAAAATACAGGATTGGGATAACCCGATGCCTGGATGCAACACTCACAGGATTGGCATAATCCAATACCTGGAATAATATCACAGGATTGGCATAGTCCAATGTCTGGAATAAAACTATAGGATTGGGATAACCCAATGCTTGGATGCAACACTCACATGATTGGCATAATCCAATACCTGGAATAATATCACAGGATTGGCATAGTCCAATACCTAGAATAAAACTACAAGATTGGGATAACCCGATGCATGGATGCAACACTCACAAGATTGGCATAATCCAATAGCTGGAATAATATCATAGGATTGGCATAGTCCAATACCTGGAATAAAACTATAGGATTGGGATATCCTGATGCCTAGATGCAACACTCATATGATTGGCATAATCCAATACCTGGAATAATGTCACAGGATTGGCATAGTCCAATACCTAGAATAAAACTACAGGATTGGGATAACCCGATGCCTGGAATAATTGCACAAGATTGGTAATAAACCAATGCCTGGAATAATGTCACAGGATTGGTCATAATCTAATACCTAGAATAGTTGCACAGGATTGTCATAGTCCAATAACTAGAATAGTTGCACTGGATTGGCATAGTCCAATACCTAGAATAGTTGCACATGATTGGCATAGTCTAATAGCTGGATAGAATATGATGATGTATATTCACTTGACTGGTACAATCCAACACTTGGCAGAAGATGGGATGAGGCCAACAAATAGAAATGATAATGATTCATGGATGACATACCATGATAATGAGCATCAAAGGATAAGCTTGAGATGTTGATATAATATGATGGGTAAATGATATACATGTTCTTCATATTCCTTATAAAGTGAATAGATGATTTACTGCTCTATCATAGATAGTTACAATGCTTTAAAAGATGAGAATGTTCTAAATTGCTCATCCTCTTCTCAGTTTAATACTATTTAGCTATGATAATAACATTGTTGGTGGAGAGTTATATCTCTTGCTGGGACAATTGGCTCACCCCATGGGATCCACATTTTTTTAGGTGGACGTGCACGAGGGGGGGTTGAGACCATACTATTGAGGGAGAACATCAGTAGAAGGGACAGTAGTGACAGCTCAGGTTGAGTGTATTGTCTATCGTATCTTGTAGATAGAAGTCCTATGTGTCGTCTCTGTACTCGTAGGTCCTTGGATTTAGTATGTGTTTGTTTTATGAATAATTTGAGGTTTTGACTAGAATGCCTCAAGGTTTTATGTTGCTTCAGTATATGTTTTGACAAAGCAACTATTATATGTTATCGTCGAGAAGAGATGGTACAATGTATGCACAATGTGAAAAATGATGTATATAAGGTTTTGGTTCTTCCTTAAAGAGTTTACCTCGAAATAGATCTCTTTGCAAAATGGTTTTAATTTTTAGTGATTTTTGTTAATCCACTGCTTTTGATTATTCCGCATAATTAGTAACGATTTGGCTGTCGGTTTGGTGTCAGTCGTTACAATCATGTAAGTAATGTAGAGGATGATTGGTAACTCGACTTTAGACAAGTTATATATGAAACTTGATTAGGAGAAAGAGAGGAACCCATATAAAATATCATTGCAATCTAACTAAAATTTTTGTCCTAAAAGTAGTGCAACATGTGTTTAATAGGTAACTAAAGAATAACAACCTTAGTTTGAGTATTAACATGTGGAAAATGTTAAAAACATTCTTTTATGCTATTATCTAATCTTGTTGAATAATTTGTTTCCATGATGAACATGATAATAAAGGTGATAATTAGGATTAACAAAGTGAATAACAATATATGTTAATAAATGCGAATTTACATGGATATATGTTAACAAAGTGAATAACAAAGTGACATTTTATGATTTACATACATGTAGATATTATGTGAATTCCCTATATTCATCTATGTTGATTGGATAATCTACTTGAACTACAATTGTATAATTTACATGGCTCACCATTGAGGTATGCAGTTATGCCTATGAAAACCCGCTTTAGTTTGCTGCAAAGTTTTTTAGAGGATTGAATAATTAAAATGTTGGTTTTTTATTTACATTATGTTCAATCATAATGCCACTATGAATATCACATAAAGAAAGATCATATAAAGAAGATGCCAATTTATATTTGCAAATAATTGTTGAAATATGTGTTGTTACATATGTGCACATTTTGGATGCACCCCACGCTCCAATATGGAAGCATACTGATTGCGTATTTGTTTCACACCATTTTAGGTATAAATTGATATACATGATAAAGGACTAAAGATAAAGATGGAAATTACCTGATGGCATTAAATATTTAAAAGAAGGATTATCTAGTTATCCCTTTTCAGATGTACACTTTTGAGGATAGAAAGTCCATGTAAGCATCTTGTAAACAAATTTACTGAATTAATGAAATTATTTTCTATTATTTGTTGTTTGACTAATCTGGATCTTGGGTAAAAATTTTAGGTAATAGCTCTCATATTTTAGGCCTTCCTTAATTAGGGGTTTTTGAAAAGTGAGGTCGTTACACGAATGAATGTGGTTGTTGGCAGTGACACTCTAGCAACGCTCATCTCAGGAGGGGTAGCATTTCCAGTAGTAAAGTAAGTGGTGGCCTACAAAAAAGGGTATTCAAATCAAGGTTTATATAAAAAATGATAGAGCATTCAACACATGTAAGTAACATGAAAATAATAAAAGCATTAAAATAAATAGTGGCATTTAAATTTTGAGTTTATATTCATAAGATTAGCATTTTCATCTCACATTGAATGTCATGACCATATAACTTAATGGTACATCATCTAAAAAAGGATACATAAATGAGGAATAATGTGAATTTAATCCCAGTTTGATATACAGTTGATATGAAGCTCGTGAATGTGACTTGTCTAACCGTAAGTGAAAATAATATTGGGTTACAAATTTTTGATGTTATATTGGAGTTGTATGTATTTGGAAATTGGTATAATGTATAATTAAAACTAGGATTACTTGTATGTTTCATAATTCATGTAATCAAAACTCAAGCATTTTTTCAGACTATAAGGCTGATCACTGTCTTGAAATTGATGTATCCTCGTGATCATTTCAGTACAATTTCTCATGTGTAAATTTCCTAACAACATTGTTGGTTGTGAGTATTGACCCAATTTGTAGGCACACACATTGAGACACCCAAGAATGGTGTCACTATAAATGAGACACTTTAGAGTACTCATCACCAATGTATGAGTGCAGTTCCCATGGAATATGATTTTCTCTAACTTGATGATTATCTTCTCCTAATTGAATTCATGCTTTTGCAAGATGTGAAGCAAACATGACCAACTACTAGACTTGTGCAATTATTTGATATTATCTTTGACCATTTGTGAGGATTTCTTTTTTTGCAATTGAATAAAGGAGAGAAACATTAGAAACCAAACAATGGTTGTTAGGACAACCACAATGGGTGATGACAACATATCTCTAGTCTTGGTTTCGTGATGCTTTTAGTTTCTTGATTAGCATGTCATGAGGGGGGTAAGGCCTATCATGAGTTCAAGTTTGGTTGAATAGATAGGAACTTGATGATTGTCTTAACATGCAGACTATCCATTTAAATTTACAACCAACATACTATAGTATAGTTTAAGGGCAATATGAAAATTGCATATAAGCTGATTAAATTTTAAAATATGCTTCTTTTGGGATAGTACAAAATGAAGGGCATTGTTTGTTTTGTGAAACACATTTTGTAAATGTTTTATAGTACAATTAGATAGGTTAAGAAATTAATTAAGACTATTCCATCAATATATTGCTGTAGAATTCTTGTGCCACTTTCATATGATTTTTGTTATCTACCTCCCATAACATTTGAAGAAAGGAATGAACAAGTCATATGTGTGTAGAGATTCAAACAAATTTCAAATTGAAACCTTAATTTTATTCTATAAATACCTTAGCAGTGAAAAGGTACTATATTGGGATAAAGGCTCAATCATGTTATTTCATTCACTTGGGCCTTTACATTTTTTAAAAGAGCCTTATCAAATTGTAGGATGTGATTTGTTTCACATGTTTTCTATTATACTTTCTTCATGTTTTTGTATACCAACATAACTACTCCATGTGGATGTAACGACCCCGCCTCCCGGTAACCCCCAATTAAGGGAGACCTGAAGGTCAGAGCCGTTATCCCAATTAGCAGGATCAAAGGTTCGATAAATAATTTATAACAATTATTACATTCTACCAACTATACAGAAATATTGTAAAAATAAAAACTTTGCATACCTTTTGAAAATTGGGATTTCTAAACTTTTATCCACACGGAATTTAATCTAACTAATCCTCCTGCCACTTTAATTCTCATTTAATTCCACATATGCCACTTTACTGTTTGTTCTTTCATGTACCTAAAACGTCGACAAACAAAACGTAGGTCAGCAAGAAGCTGGTATGTGGGGGAAACAATAATCGTGTAACTATAATAAAAATGTAATCAGCCAATTATCATTTAACAGCCAAGATTAAGTTTTAAACCATACTACTTAATCCTTACCTATCCCCTATCACTATGATGTCCCTGCAGTAGACTGAGATACTACCTCTCTCTAGATAGATCCTTATTAAACCACGCATGATCCTACCTAACAGGTATATCAATATCTAGGGTTGAGTCGCATGGCACTACCCTCAGGTAGAGCAATCCCTAACTCATGTTGTGTTAAAGAGTCGCATGGAACTACCCATAGGTAGCCCAATCTCTGACTCAAGGTGACATGATGAACCTACCCCATTGGTAGCCATATACTAAGTCATCCAATGACCTGATGGACCTACCCCATAGGTAGCCATGTACTAGGTTAGTCCATTAATGTACAGAGGGGACTAAGATCTGAGCTAGTAGGCACATATCTTATGTGATAGTCATATTCACATTATGATTTGCATGAATTAAATTCATCCAACAGTTAATTCAAGCCACGATGTAAATATCGATATAATCCCCAGAAAACTAATGCAGGATAATCATAAGCATAGCCACTGTAGAAATCATGTTGAACATCATATACATTACGAGCGTATCCAAACATCCAAGAAACCAAGCCTATAATCAACAGTATCTGAAACATGCATACTACATATGTGTCACCGTGTATTCACGTTACATTACTCAGATCTAGATGCACTCATAAACTAGGGTTTAGGGTTATCTTTCGTTTGGTCTAAGGATTAGGGTTACAAACCCTAATTCCATCATATTATGATTTCTAAGATTACAAATTCAATTATGGATATTCGGTGAAACCCAAATTATCAACTTAAGCGTATAAGATTACCCATGACACCTAAATTACATTACTAACATTAAGATTATAGCAAGATGTCTATATTGGTTTCACAAACCCTAAATCAACATGAATAATATTGTTAACCTAGAAACATCAATTATTCATCATTATTAGGGATTCCTTTATTTTACATAGCAAGATTAGGTATTAACTTAACATGAACGATTCTATTCAATTAGGCATCAGATTAAGGCAAATCTAGGCTTTTCCTTTATATTAACCACCTTTTAAGATGTATTGCATATAATGTTAGAATAGGAGGCTTAATTGGGTTCTGATTATATTTTCTTTGGATTCATCTCATTTTTTTGATCAGTTTGATATATAGTTTCACTATATTCTAACAATCGTAGCATTTTCTATGAATAAAGCAAATTAGTAAGTATACCTTAACTATTGGCCACGTGGCGTCGTATCATTGGCTGATGATACCCAACTCAGTGCCATACTAGGCATGGCTCTGGTCTTGGGCTGACCCTAAACCGACCGGTTTGGCAGATGACTCGGCTCCCTCTATTCCTGGACCCCCGACTCCATCTTCTCACGAGGGACGTGATCGCGTCCAGGGAGTCCACTCCGGAGCTGCTCCCACCTCCTGTCTCTGCACGGCTGGCGCAAGGTTAGGCCATCCTTGCAGGTCCTACCTGAACACCACCATCCTAAATGGTCAGGGATGAGGAACCACTCTACAAAGATCCACTTGCAGGCCAACTCTCCCTCTCCGCGGTGCAGCCTGCAAGAGACCGACCTTCTGCCGAGTCCTACTGATCATGAACTAGCTTTCCGTAGCATGATGCCAGCAGCCTAGAGCCATATTTTGACTTGTTCCTTCGGGTTCATCCTCTACTTCCTCACAATAGGGATCCTCTGCGACGGCCTCCTACTAGTCCTCCCACACGCGGCAGCACGCCTCTCCTAGCCCAGCTGCATGGCACCGCCATCCCAGCACCGCCGGTCATGCCATCCATCCCGATCCCACGGAAGCAAGATGCCTTAATGATCTTTCCCACTGGCTCCTTTGAATCCACCATAGATTGGGTTGAGGCAAAAGAGCGGCTCCGATTCCTTCCTTGCCGAAGGCATGCACTGCTTTCCGTCTATCTGCTGTTATAGGTGAGAGAAAATTCGCTTCCCCGAAGCCATGCATGACTAGCCTTTTATAGGCATCGTACCTCTAGGGTTTAGACCACAAAGAAGCTGATGGATCTATCTTTCCAAAACCACATGGAAAGGATTGGATTTTGTAGAGGCAATTTAGCATATGAAGCCTTCTCCCAACTTTCCTTGCATGGACGGTTTGAAGGGAAATACCCACCGTCTTGGATATAACAAAGTTTGATGCAATCAAGGAATTCAATTAGTACCTTTCCTTGCACCTAAAAACATATTCTTTCCCTTATTGGTATCTGATCCTTCTATTCTTATTATAAAGAGTTATCTCGTTGATTATTGTGGGAGTCCATGAAACACCACCAAGTGAACTCCCTATCTTTCTCTTTCTTTATTAAAATATCTCTTTTTGAGGATCTCTCTTTATTTCTCTTTTATTTTCCTTATTGGTATTCCTTTTAACATTAGGAATCCTTGGGATACGAAATTACACCAAGGATAACTCAATTATACCTCTTTTCATTTATTTTCCACATTTTATCATTGTTTTCAATTTCTTTCTTATTCAAGAAATATTTAATTGATCTTTTCTTTTCTTATTGCTTTCTTTTTGCAACTTTGGATTCCTTGGAACCCAAGGAACCCAAGAGGCATGAAATCCATCCTTGGATTACATTCGTTTGCCTTCCAGAGGTTTCCACATCTTTCTTTTCTTAAAAATTCAATTATTCATTTACTAATTGAATTTCCTCGTTATTGGGCCCAATAGCCAATAAAGCCCACAAAACAATCATCAAGGCTATTGTAAACGAAACCCATGTATTCAAAACAAATTATATCATTCTTTATTCAAATATCCTTAATATGAGAAATTACATTTCTCACCAAATGAATCCAAAAATTGGGGTTGTAACATCCTTCCCCTCTTATAGGAATTTTGTCCTCAAAATTCCATCAAGCAAACAAACAATTCAGGATAAAACTTTTCCATTTCCATCATCGGCCCCTATGTGGCTTTACCTTATCCATGGCGCTTCCAAAGAACCTTTATCATCACATATTCTTTTCTCTAAGTTCTTTCACCTTGGCATCTATAAACCTCAAGATGACTCAGGTCATTTTAGCCTCCCTTGGGGCTCACTAGGTTCATTGCTCAGCACATGGCCTGATTACCTCACATAGTGCTCTAGATTGGACACATGGAACTTATCACACATTACTTTACCATTAGGGGTAAGGTCAACCAAAACCTTCTCCACCAACCCATCTTAAATGGACCCATGTATCATGGACTCAACTTTCTTAGCTATAGCTCAGAGGGGTCGGATTTTCATGTTACATATTCCCCCATAGTGAACTGCATGTCAATCTACTTTGCATCAGCGTACAAATCATGTCATCTCTGGCTCCTTTCAGCCATTGCATGATCAAAGTGACTTCATCTACACACACTGTGGTACTTTCTTGACCTTCACGAGGTCCCTTCACCAACATCATTTTAACGAAGTGGTGACCGACACAACCTCCCTTATAGAGCTTCTTTACATCCTGATACTGGCTATGGTTGTTATCATCACATCACCCTGAACTAGCACACATGCTCTCATCAAACCCTCTAGTCTGGATCATACTAAACATTAGTTAGGGGTGATAAGTGGTACTAACATCGAGTTCTTCATGTATCTTCTTCCACCTTATGGAAGTGAATCTTTAAGTCATACTCATGAACTTTTGAACTCGCATCATGGTGTAGTTGAACCATCTCTCTCATATGTAGTTCAACTAGATCTGTCTCTTGACAAAACTCTTTCTTTCTCATGTCATCTAGGTAAGGTTATCTACCATAACTCATATTGCATCTTGACCCACCCTGGTCCAGGGGAGACTTACAACATCCATAGTGATGAACTCCCTTTCCCTTTCGGGGACTCTTTATCCTTTATATCAATGCACTGGGTTACCAATACTCATCCTTCACCTTCTGTCATGCATGTCAACATACCACATGCAACCTCATCTTAGGCATCTAAAGTACTACTGTCACTTATTATCTCAGTAGTACCATGGTGTGTGGTGATCTTAAAATCATGATTTCCTGTATGTCACAATTCCTTAGAATCGATTCCTCAGAAACCCTAAACCACTCTCATTAGGGTTTTATTACCATGCTATCCAAAGAGGTGTATCTGAGGTTCTATCACCATCCTTTCATTATATTAAGGACTAGGCTGACTAATCAAACAACCACTAACTTGTTCAACAGATCTTGTTACATCTGAGTGTTAGACAAACATATCTTCTTTCTCTATCTTAGGGTTAGCCTAGCAACCTCTACTTCCTCTAGCCTCTAGCTAAACTAGGCAGCTATATCTTAACTAGAGAATCTATTACCACTTCACATCCTTAGGTGTTAGGCAAATTCAAAGACATACACCTTCATGTATTCCATTTATTATCTCATCTCAGCTCTAAGTCTATCTTCATCGAGAAAACTCTGAGCTCATCATCTTGGTTTTTGAATTCAAACTTGTATGACTCATTGCTCATGATAAAAACATCCTCATAAGATGAATTCATTATTCCTTTTATTGTTTGCAAACCATCCATGTATCATTCACTCCACCTAGGTATGTTATCATCTCTGTCCTCATACCTCGTAGCAACGTTCCAATTTGCATCATCTTTTATCCTTGGTGTATGGCATGTGTACTGTCCCATCTCTCCCTCCCATAACAAGAGGAAATAAGCATTTGGCGGCCCTCCAAACACAAAGTTCTTCCTATTCCAAGAGTAGAGATGGTGCATCCCACATTGCCTGTACACCTTCAAATCTAAGTTGAAACGTGCAACTTATGTCTCTACATCACGATCATCTTGATATCAAAGTTACTTCCATGGAAAACTGGTCTCGAACCTACTTGGGTCCACACATATTCCTTGGCCATCACCTCTAGGTCTATAGGGTGCCGACACTTTTAGGGTCATCCCTCTTCCCTTATGCATCCAGAGAGTGCCCGACTCATCTGCCATTTGGGTCCCATGAGTTCATGAAGGTGATCAATCTCCTAACCCATGGCCCTCAGATAATGATAGTTGTTACCTCCCGACCCTATGGTCATGTGTAACTAGGGAATTAGGTGACTCCTACTTCCATCAGTCTTATCCCCACCTGACCCTAGGATAGACTTAGGATTCTATCATAGTGCATGTTCAACTTAGAACCTTACCCAAGCCTTCATCATCTCTCTTTCTGCATTCATGGGCTGACTTTCATCCTTTCATAGGAGTCATGGCGACCTGCCTACCTTGATCAGGCCCCATACCGGTTACCTCCATGGTAACACATCCATATGCACTTAGAGATGGTTATCTATGGGTCTACATGTTCATTCTCATACCATGTACTCTTCACTTAGCTTCTCAAGATCCTATGAGGCCTCTTTAGGTTTCCTATGAGACCTCTTTAGGTTACTTAAACCAATAAAACTGGTATACACACTACCAAAGGGTCCTTCTCCCAGGATGGGAGGAAAACTACCCCTCGATAACAAAGGTCACAAACGTCCTTATGCTTTGGGTTTACATCCACATGAGCATGATTAACCCTAGCAAGATACTAAGGAACAAGCTGACCACCGACTAAACAATGCTGGGTCATACTTGTTCTCATCATCAACACTGGATCACGATCATACCTTCCCATGTCATCCACTTAGTCGTGAGGGGTTCATCAAACATACCCTTAACTTAAGGGGTTTCCTTTTCCCTCTACACATGAGTATTACCATGCTCGAAAGTATAGAGACTCAAATCTCATCATGAGCATCATGTACACTACTTCCCCTCTTAGGCCTAGGAACCCTAGGTTCACCTTTTTGGATGTCCCACTGCATGCTCAACCTCTTAATCACGAATAAAATATGTCCAAGGTATGCCATGCACTCCCATGATCCGTTTATTCAAGCAACACCTCAGAGTTGAGTCCGCCTCAAGGACAACCAACTAGGTATAAAGCCTCACAACTAGTTACTTAAACCTCCTCAGGCACTCTTTGTCTCATCTCAGTAGGTAAACACTTATACCATAGGCACATAGGTACCAGAAGCATCATCCTCTCTCTAGGGTTTGGTTCCTCTAAAGGCAACCAAGATATCATCAGTCTCCCGGGGTCAAGCATGAGGCAACCACTATCATCCACTTAGGTCGCATCATCCTCAACCCTCCACTGTTCCTCATGTCTCAGAATCTAAGATTCCAACCTTCTTTCTTGGGTCATGCTTTCTCTCTCTAGAGCTAACTCCACATCCAACCTTACTACTATAGGTCCTCCCTCCATGAAGGATCAAGCTCAAAAACATACCTCTCATGGGTGAAGTCTATGTTCAACTTATGTTTTCCCAAGATTATCTATGACCCTCTATGTTTATCTCATAAGCTATCCCTCATACTCTCCTAGTCTGGGTTTTAGTCTACTATTAGCACTACAGATGTATTCTGGGTGCATACTATGACAAGCCCTTATAAGCCCATAAGGTTTCCATAGGTTCTTTACTAACCTCATCATTGAAGGAGCTATCCTTCACTCTAGCATGCACGACCCTTCCCAGGGTTGGGTCGCCAAAGGTATTAGGTCATCCAACCTCTCATGGCTCATCTGCCATCCCAAAGGCATGTCCTCCCTCATACATGGTCTATCATGTCATCTAACTCCTCATGTCATCTCTCTCTCTCTCTAACCTTCACTTAGGGTTATGGTTAGCATCATTCTCAAAGGAGGTGACAGGTCTCTACTTCTAATGGAGGCCTCTACCTCCAAGACTAACTCTCTTTACTTATCCTCCTGACAAGAGGGTCCAGCCTCAGGTCTCTCCTAAGGGATTGAAAACTTATGTCATACAACTTAAGCATGTATCTATTCTTTAGGTTACACTTAATCTATTAAGCTTATGTCCATGACATCTTATTTACATGTTTTTCATTAATTTGGTGGAGGGTTCCTTAAACCTTATCAGCCTTACCCATACCTCAAGAGGGTGAGGATAAGAGAGAAAACCCTGACCCTTAATGTCCTTAAGAGAATTTGAGTTGAGAAGGGATGAACAAGATGAGAGATTCCTAAAAGTATCTTATTTCGAATCATACCCTAAGACTTTGGCCAGGAAGTCACATGGATCTGGGAGTCCTCATATTCTGACTAGCGGTGCAGCGGAAAATATTGCCAGCCCCCAATCGTGATCCTTTTCTAGACACCTCTGTCTTTCGAATAATCCTCTAATAACTCCCTTGTGTTCTACATAATTTGTATAATTTAATAATTATTAAAGATTAAGTGAGGAACCTTCACTCTGATACCAAATGTAACGATCCCACCTCTCGATAACCCCCAATTAAGGGAGACCAGAAGGTCAGAGCTGTCATCCCAATTAACAGGATCAAAGGTTTGACAAATAATCTATAACAATTATTAAATTCTACCAACAATACTGAAATATGGTAAAAATAAAAACTTTGTATACCTTTTGAAAACTGGGATTTCTAAACTTTTATCCACATGGATACTACTCTAACTAATCCTCCTGCCACTTTAATTCTCATTTAATTCCATATATGCTACTTTACTGTTTGTTCTTTCATGTACCTAAAATACCGACAAACAAAACGTCGATCAACAAGAAGCTGGTATGTGGGGGAAACAATAATCGTGCAACTATAATAACAATGTAATCAACCAATTATCATTAAACAACCAAGATTACATTTTAAACCATACTACTCAATCCTTACCTATCCCCTGTCTCTATGTTGTCCCTGCAGTGGACTGAGATACTACCTCTCTCTAGGTAGATCCTTATTAAACCCCGCATGATCCTACCTAACCGGTAGATCAATATCTAGGGTTTAGTCGCATGGCACTACCCTTAGGTATCTCAATCCCTAACTCATGTTGTGTTGAAGAGTCGCATGGCACTACCCATAGGTAGCCCAATCCCTGACTCAAGGTGACTTGATGGACCTACCCCATTGGTAGTCATATACTAAGTCATCCAATGACCTAATGGACGTACCCCACAGGTAGCCATGTACTAGGTCAATCCATTAAGCTACAGAGGGGACTAGGATCTAAGCTAGTAGGCACCTATCTTATGTGATTGTCATATTCACATTATATTTTGCATGAATTAAATTCATCCAACAGTTAATTCAGGCCACGATGTAAACATCGATAAAATCCTCGAAAAACTAATGCGGGATAATCATAAGCGTAACCACATACCTTATGCCAATGTAGAAATCATGTTGAACATCATATACATTACGAGCGTATCCAAACATCCAAGCAACCAAGCCTATAATGAATAGTATCTAAAACATGCATACTACATATGTGTCACCATGTATTCAAGTTACATTACTTAGATCTAGATGCGCTCAAAACTCATGTTTAGGGTTATCTTTCATTTGGTCTAAGGATTAGGGTTACAAACCCTAATTCCATCATATTATGATTTCTAAGATTACAAATTCAATTATGCATATTCAGTGAAACCCAAATTATCAACTCAAGCACAGAAGATTACCCATGACACCTAAATCACATTACTAACATTAGGATTATAGCAAGGTGTCTATATTGGTTTCACAAACCCTAAATCAACATGAATAATATTGTTAACCTAGAAACATCAATTATTCATCATTATTAGGGATTCATTTTACATAGAAAGACCAGGTATTAACTTAACATGAACGATTCTATTCAATTAGGCATCAGAAAGGCAAATCTTGGTTTTTTCTTTATGTTAACCACCTTTTAACATGTATTGCACATACATTTAGAACAGGAGGCTTAATTGGGTTCTGATTATATTTTCTTTGGATTCCTCTCATTTTTCTAATCAGTTTGATATATAGTTTTGCTATATTCAATCAATCGTATCATTTTCTATGAATAAAGAAAATTAGTAAGTATACCTTAACTATTGGCCACGTGGTGTCATATCATTAGTCGGTGATACCCAACTAAGTGCCTTACTAGGCGCGGCTCTGGTCTTGGGCCGACCCTAAATCAACCAGTTTGGCGGATGACTCGACTCCCTCTCTTCCTGGACCCCGACTCTGTCTTCTCGCGAGGGACGTGATCGCGTCCAAGGAGTCCACTCTGGAGCGTCTCCCTCCTCCCGTCTCCGCACGATTGGTGCAAGGTCAGGCCATCCTTGCATGTCTCATCCGAACACCACCATCCTCCGTGGTCAGGGATGAGGAACCATTCTACAAAGATCCACTTACAGGCCTGCTCTCCCTCTCCGCGGTGTAGCCAGCATGAGACCGACCATCTGTCGAGTCTTGCTGATCATGAACTAGCTTTCTGTAACATGATGCTAGAAGCCCAACACCATGTTCTGACTCGTTCCTTCGGGTCCATCCTCTCCTTCCTCATGACATGGCTCCTCTACGGTGGCCCCCTGCCAGTGCGCCCACACGCGATAGCACGCCTCTGCTAGCCCAGCTACAGGGCGCCGCCATCCCAGCACCGCCGGTCATGCCATCCATCCTGATCCCACAAACGCAAGATGCCTGAATGATCTTTCCCACCAACTCCTTTGAATCCACCATATCTTGGGCTGAGGTAAAAGAGTGGCTCCGATTCCTTCCTTGCCAAAGGCCTGCGCTGCTTTCCTTCTATCTGCTGTTATAGGTGAGAGCAAAGTCGCTTCCTCGAAGCCATGCATGACTAGCCTTTTATAGGAATCGTACCTCTAGGGTTTAGACCACAAAGAAGCAGGTGGATCTATCTTTCCAAAACCACATGGAAAGGATTGGATTTTGTAGAGGCAAGTTAGCATATGAAGCCTTCTCCCAACTTTCCTTGCATGGACGGTTTGAAGGGAAATACCCACCGTCTTGGATATAACAAAGTTTGATGCAATCAAAGAATTCAATTAATACCTTTCCTTTCACCTAAAAACATCTTCTTTACCTTATTGGTATCTGATCCTTCTATTCTTATTATAAAGAGTTATCTCATTGATTATTGTGGGAGTCCATGAAACACCACCAAGTGAAATCCCTATCTTTGTCTTTCTTTATTAAAATATCTCTTTTTAAGGATCTCTCTTTATTTCTCTTTTATTTTCCTTATTGGTATTCCATTTAACATTAGGAATCCTTGGGCTACGAAATTACACCAAGGATAACTCAATTATACCTCTTTTCATTTATTTTCCACATTTTATCATTGTTTTCAATTTCTTTCTTATTCAAGAAATATTTAATTGATCTTTTCTTTTCTTATTGCTTTCTTTTTGCAACTATGGACTCCTTGGAACCCAAGGAACCCAAGAGCCATGAAATCCATCCTTGGATTACATTCTTTTGCCTTCCATAGGTTTCCACATCTTTCTTTTCTTTAAAATTCAATTATTCATTTACTAATTGAATTTCCTTGTTATTGGGCCCAATAGCCAATAAAGCCCACAAAACAATCATCAAGGCTATTGTAAATGAAATCCATGTATTCAAAACAAATTATATCATTATTTATTCAAATATCCTTAATATGAGAAATTAAATTTATCACCAAACGAACCCAAAAATTGGGGTTGTAACAGTGGATGTTAGGTATTAAACAAAGTTACATTTCTCTCTCTCTACTTCAATTGTTTAGAATGAATCTTGTTTCCCATGTAAACTCTTTTGCTAACTGGTTATTTTTTTAATTTGTTTGACCTTGCTTAAGATTTAAATCTAAGAGTTGGTATTAAGTTTTCCTTCCTAGACTTAACCATCTCAATCACTTGCTAACCTGACATGGTACACATGAAGTATCATTGAGCAAATTTGTGACGTCCCCAAATTTTCTAAAACTTAATCTGATGTGTGACGTCCAAATTGAAACCCTACTAGCGGCCTCTATTCTCTCTCTCTCTGTGTGACTTCCGCCATCAGGGAACTTCAGGGATCTCACCCTTTAAACGAGGGTCTGCCCGCCGCCACTGTGAAAGCATATTCGACGAGCAGGATGGAGCTCCATGCTAGTACCTCTACCGTGGTTGCTTCCTTCCTCCTGGATGTTGCTGCTATTGCGTCTCCTCCTCGACGCCGACCTGTGTGAGGTTGTCGTGGGAACAAGAGTGCCTCCGTTGATATATTATGCTTGCTAAGAAGTGGTGTGTGGTCTCCTTTCTACTCCACCACTTCCTCCGTTCTCTCTTCTTACTTCACAAAGGTGCATTATGAGCGGTCATTGAATTGTTCCGAAGGAGGCGTAGCTAACTGCCCGCTCAGGATCTATCCTTGACACATGATCACTACATGTGGTAGTGGGGAAGTTCTAGCCTCATTCTCTCCTACGTTCTCCATTCTATTCAAACGGAAGGCCCGGTCAGATCTGACCATCCTAATCACATATTCCTCATGTCATCTATAACTTTGTTAAACCTGATCAAGACAATATCATATACTATCATCAGGTTCTCATCATCTTACATCTCATCTTAACCCTAACTATGTCCATTAGGGTTTAGCATAGCTCATTATGTTATATACAATTTAGTGGTATCATATAATGGATCAGATATCATATGTTTCAGGTGTTCGTAGCAATAAGTATGGAAAACTCAAGCAACATAACATACAAGAACAATAATTTCATCCAATATCATATGCCAAGTGTTTACTACACATATAAACAAGCATAATGTATAATAAACCAAGTAAGAGGTAAAGGCGTACCTTCCAAAGAGATATGATGAGAGGTATATAAAAGACATGTAGGCGTACTGAGTACAATATTCTTGAATATTGTGCTGACGTGTACCACATGTAATCTTTTGTTTATGTTTTGGTTATGCTCTTGAAGATCTAGGATAGTTGAGAGTTGTGTGGTGAGCTGATATATAGGTGGACCTATTGATTTAAGATCTTGTTGCTTAGTGGTAGTACATGTATATGTAGAAGTTTGTTGTTCAATATGTAATATCAAATGTTGTAACAATTCATGTTGTAATTATATGTTGAATGGTGAACATTTGTTGTATGGTTTTATTATTGTTCATGTGCATGTGCTACTGATTGGTTCATTCTGACTCCCTTGATTTTCTTCTTCTTAGCCTCGTGTGGGATGTTTAAATTGGGATTCTCGCTGAGGTGAGGGTTTCAATTTGGACGTCACACATCATATTAAGTTTTAGAAAATCTGGGGACGTCACAAATTCACCCTATAACACACCAAACTATACAAGATCATCAAAGGAACAAACACAATATGTATGGAGAATCTAATGGTGATGATACAAATACTTGAAATTGTCTTGGAATTTACTTATCATCTTGTACCTAAAGGTATGGTTCATGTTTCATGTATGGAGAAGGTCTCTGGCAATAATTTAATGAATAGAAGTGACTCTAAGTGTGTTATACATTTTGCAATATGAGAACACCTCCAATTATTGAACAAGGGAAAGTATCATCACTAAGTTTCCCTTCGTAGATCTTTTCTTTGATCAAAATAAATTGGAATAATGTTAGAAGTGATTCTAATTGAAATATAGATTTTCTAATCAGAGAACATTAGAAAATTTGGACTAAGACCAAGGATGTTTCTAGTATGGGTTGCAAATTTTGTTTATACAATATAATTCTTGATCCATAGAGCCAATCTTATGCACCATTGTCAACCCCATCTAGAACCTTCAATATATGTTCCTTTCTCACTAATATTGCATTGAGGTTGCCTCTAATGCACAAGGAGATACTTCCTATATGATAAACCTCTTCCAGCATTATCTACAAGATTGATTTTATTTTGATGTTTCACCAAGACGACAAGGTGTCCCAGGGGTGTGCCTTTCTTATATTCTTTCATTAGAGAAATTTAATGATTCTAGGGAATTCTAACTTTTAATGCTCTATTTACTTATCCAATGTTCAAAATAAAGTGTTCTTGTCTATATAATGAGCCAAATATCCTTTTCTTCACAACAAAACTCTTATACTGATTTCTTGATTTCTTGTTATATGCCTAGGTTATACATTAGGGCTCTGTCATGAAGGATAGTGATTACTCATTTCCTTAATGAAAGACATGAAATATGACATCAAATTTCTATATATATGTTTATTGATGTTTATATGTATGTTACATTGATTAGAACTATTTTCTTCCTATTTTGATATTAGTATTTATGGCATTCTAATTGATTGTGGTCATAGCATAAGATATATCTATTGCCCACCTTGTGGGGGTTTCAACATGTCATGGAAGAATGCTGCCATTGTGCCCTTCTTATACTAATACTGATGACCAAACCTTATGGAATATCTACCACAAAAATCATCCCAACAATAGAGCTTTTGAGATCCTATGACTATCTAAGAATTATCCAAGATGGAGCCTCACAACTTACAGAGCACTCAAGAACATCTTTCCTACCTTTGAAAAGATCAACATTTGTCTAGGGCACCTTCTACTCCTTGTCTCTTTTGCCATCTCGACATGGACTCAATCAATCACCTATTTGAACGATGCAAATACTGGAAATATGTATGGGGCCATGCCCAGTAAAAGCTTAATATCAGATCTTCTTATTCCATACACACTTGTCTATCTGTTGTTGGTAGTAGATCCAAGCACAATAGAATTATTCAACTTTGGGCGATAACTGGTGCAGTTCATCTTATTTGTTCTAAAAGAAATAAAAGACTTCATAATGGAGGGTCATCGGATTATACTGCCATCTTCATGCAGCTTTCCTTGGAAATAAAGCAGATCTATTCTAACTATCAGAAGAAACTATTGAATGTATCATCTCTTATAGCTAGAAATTGGGAATTCTACTAGAACTATTCTATCTATGTAATTCCATGCTCTTTTGGCATTTTAATGGCCGGTAACTATATGTAAGGATGTGGTTTGTACCTTTGTCCCATTTTAGGGGTTTTAGAATATATTTACCCAAATTTTCTAAAAAAATGTAAATTCTTACATATATAACTTCAAAATATATGTATATGATGACGAAATTGTTTATAATATCAAAATAAATACTTATTTATATAGGTATAATGAATGTAATTTTTCTATTTTTTAAGTCGCCTAGGTGCCATACCATTTCCCTTGCATCACGTCCTTAACAAGTATGCTACATGTTGAGGGGATGTAACTTGAAAGGTGGAATGCAAAATTCATTGATTTAAAAAGAAAAAGTAATCATAATGGAGTATTAGCACACATCGACTCCTTTTCCTCTCAGTTTCATATAGTGTAAACAACACTATGATTCCCTTTAAGTAACCATTGAAAACTTAGTCGCTATCTAGCCATATGTATACATGCTTTCTCTCATGTGACTTCCTAAGTCTATACTTTTTTTCATATATAGTATATATTTAAAGTGCACTTGTCTCACTCAATGTTTTTACAAAAAGTTAAGCAGTAAGAATGTGGATGACACCTTGTAACTGGTTAAACAGTAAGTGGATGATTAAGTGGGAAATGTTTGAAAAAGAAAGATTATAGTTTCCTATATAATTTTATATAAAATTACATATATGTGTATATAAGTACTAAACTTTTTGAAACATATATATATAAACACTCTATCCAACAATATATAACACCCAATTGTTATGTTATCTAAACAATAAATAGTATATTTATCATCTAGGAGGCACATACAATTAGTGGAAGGTGCCATGGTTGTGTCTGACACTGTGTCAGACATGGACACCATGTGAACACACCATGAACACAACGTGGGCTTGTCATTTTATTTTTAATTTGAAGGGTTGGACACAACAAGGACACATCCAGGACACAGTAGGCCAAGCCCATCATCCAACTTAGTGTGAAAAGAACCCCATATGCCTCTGACTTGCCCCATCCCTTCCACTCTACACTAAAATTCCAAACCCCAACTCCCGCTAGAACCTCATGTTCTAGCCTCCTCTCCTTCCCTACCCACAACTCCACTACTTAAACCCCAGCTCCTCTCCTTACTATCATGAGCGTGACACCAGGCCTAAGACTAGGAACTCACATGGAGTTGTGCCAGCAACAAGTAACATCTACCAACCCACTGTAAAGAGAAGGAAGTTGGGCCATCGCAATCAACGCTGCAAGGAGAAAGAAGCTCCACAAGAAGTAGACTAAGATACTTATATACACATCAATCAGCCCCATGATTATAATAATTTCATAATGAACCCTAAAACATGAAAACATAGTCAAAGAAATAATTATTCTAATATGTTATTTGGAACTCAGATCTAGAAGCGGGATTTGTCCTACAACAATGTCCAAACTGAGTTTTGTAATAAGACCCAAATTTTTCCTAAGGCGCTTATAGACACATAAATCATCTAGGGGATCCTATGGATGCATCAAATATCTTACAACACTTGAATGACTAAAATCAGGGGAGTCACCATGACGTATTCTTCAAGAAAGGAAACCTCCCAACTCCTCAATCCTTTGGATCTTTGTATTCAAGATCTAACCAAGGTTCCTTGACCTCCAAAGGGTATTTCTACATGTTCATCTCCTCATTTCACCAATTTCTACCTCTTTACTAACAATAGAAATTTGCCTAGCCCTAGAAATTTTTGTTCACCCACCCTAATCCACCCAAATTCATGCAAGAATGATGTCTTTGTCTAGAAAAGTGAAGGAAGTATAGAAAGTAGGCATCCAAGCCATATTTGACACTAAAATCACCACTAAGAGGGACTCAAGTCCCATCAGTCATCTTGTAGCCCCACTCGGTCACTGTCAAACTCCATTTCGGCTCTCTTGTTTGGTTTGCATCTGTTAGCAACTCCCATCTTCATTCTTGGTCTAGCTTCCACACCTCTAATCTAATCTAAAACAATATGAGGGGAAGAAGAATGAATTGGATGATCTCCACGACTCAATTGATTTGGAGGCCAAGGCTACACCTAGGAGAGGCATGAAAGCTACATTTCCATCATCTTCGCATGCTCCACCACTAACCACTCTGACCCGCCATTTGACTTTATTGGCACATCCCCAAACTACCTAACAACCAACAAGGTTTATTGAAGAAGAAGATGAAGATTGGCCTATTGAGGTAGTGCCCCTTAACTTGGACTAAAGTTCAGGGTTACCCACACATCAAGAAGAAAAAGAAATTTCCACGAAGAGTGAAAAGATGTAAGAGGAACCTATGGATATTCTTTTTAAGATGTAGGTAAAAAAATTAAAGAATTTGGAGAAGCAAACCAAGGGAGTAACATATGGAAAAGGTACAAGTAGAAAGGTCTCCATGAGACCCCTCCATCCCTAGTGCATGACAAGGAGAGTGATCCACTCTAGGTATGCATGTATGTCTACCATGCAATATTACGATCACTATTACATTAATAGATTCATGATTCCATGTTGTTCATATAAAAAATGGAGTGGGTCTCTCTCTCTCTAGAGTTAGGCTCTCACTTCTCTCTAGTTACCCTGGCGGCCACTACTGGGGGGAGGGGGCGCCTCTCCACGTCTACCTCCCCCTGGACTCAAAAGCTTCAGCGACATCTCCTTGGTTCGGTCTTAAGTTGAAAGGATGGTGCAGTGTTGGGTACTCCATGGCAGCGGATGAGCAGAGACACGATGCGCCGCTGGGCAATGGCTGGGCTGCGGTTCGGCAATGTCAACCTTGTCGACTCCATCCCACCCAGGAGTGGCAGATGGAGAGGAGCCATGCCCTCCCGGTCCTGATGCTCATGCGTAGCTGCTCCGTCATCATAGTGATTTAGGGGTTCTCACCTTTTGCCTCTGCTCCTGCTCACCCGTTGCTGAGATCTAGATTCCCTAGGCTATGTTGCCCTCTCATATTCAACTGACCTGCTTCGATGAAGCCTCCCTGCTCTGAGCTCTGGTGCGAATGGGTCACCCTCTTAGGCAGTGCCATCCTCAAGGATTCTCTAAGGAGTCGTAGTGCAAGAAGGTCCTGCTGTGGCTCTGTCTGCTCTGGTTTCTCATCGCCAACATAGTGGTTGCCTGTTCACAGGTCGACCACAATGTGTTCGCTGGTTGCTCAATGGGCAAAGGCTCAAGGGTCTCCTTGCCTTTCGCTTGGACCCTATTGGATCTGGGAGCTTTCTTCTTCTGCTACCATCAATGGTCTTCCTCGACGGTCTGCTGCTCTTGGTGTTGCAGGGTGCTGGGTCACCATATAGGTGCTTGAAGATATGTCGCTAAGACATTGAAGCAGCTCAAGATGTGTGAGGGAGTAGGTTAGGGGGGGCAGTCTACATCTTCTTCTTCCCCTTTCTTCCTTCCTGATGCATGTAGCTGTGTCTTGTCGAGCCCAGAAATCTGATGTTTCATCATCTGTTGAAGAGGAGCTGGATACTTACCTAGACGTCACATCTTCAGAGATTGAGTTAAACACCAGTGGAGGATAGGTAGTTGCCTGGCTCAAGGACAATGGTTTGATGGTCAGCTCATGGATGGACCCTGGTGAATCACTGTCCTGCATCTCGATTGATGGTTGATCTAGGTTCACCCTAGGTTATAGATGAAGCGTTATTGTGCTCAGCAGTATGCAGTTTCTTATTGGATGCTCTTGTTCATCCATTTAAAGACCTGAGAGGGAAGTGGAGGTTAATCCTACCATCCTCTTGTTGAGAACCTGGTGCTCCTTCTGTGTGGTAGAAAAACTGAGGCAATTTGTTGCTATCCGATGGTTTGGGAAATTTCCTTGTTTCTTCTTCCACTGTTTTCTGTTAGTGGGTTAATGCCAAGTGCGAAATGGTTCCAAGGGTTCTTTCTTTGGCGATCACTGTAGTTGATACAGTTTGATAAAAGCTTGTTCTATGATTCAGTTGATGCAACATGGAGGTGCTACTGATGATGATGTTCTTCATTAGTGAAGTAGTTGGACTGGCTTCAGTCTGATGTCACCATAAGAGCATGAGTCCTGATATTAACTGATATTTTTTTTTCCTGATAGTAGAGTCTACACTCTTTGTGGGTATGCATATTGATAGTGGAGCTCCTCTTCTGTGTAAGTAGATGATCATATCAGTTATTGTTTGTATGGATGCTCTTTGTTGTCCTCTGTATCTGGGTCTTTCTTTCTTTGTTGGGTCTTTTGTGCAAGACTCTACTTTTTCTTTGCTTCCTTTGTAATCCTCTTTTACAGGATTAAGGGGTGCGCACTCGATGTACCTAAATTTTTGGTATCATAATAGTAATAGAGTTTTTTTGCCGACCAAAAAAATGTTGTTCGTATAAAGTGTTTTCTGAGGTTTAATAGACCTATATTGAGACCACACATGAGTTATTTGTTTCTTTGGAGAATATAAATATCATGGTGAGGATTCCATCAGGTCTATACTATGTGATTGTACAATTGTGTTGATGGCTTCTCACCTTAATAATTGTTTCTTCAACTCCTAAATTTGCAATGAAATTTGAGTAGGGTCATTTTGATAGGATGGAAAGTATGAATATTTTTCTACGTGGGAAAGGTTCACCATCCAGGAAACCTTTGCATAAGGAAAGTCCAAGATGAATGGATTGAACAACCATATTTAAGGTACATCTAGTAAGTTCTAGCTAACATAATTTTTGGGTAGGATGATAGTAAAGGTTATTGTTCGTAAAAAGACCTATTTGTGATGGCCACAATGGAAAATTGGTAAGTATGTCAAATTAATGCCAATAATTATTGAAAACTTGAAGATAATACCCTCCAAGAGAAAAAGTCCATGCATAATGGGAGGGATACTTACCACCAGTGAATTGGCTCTAGATTGTGATTTAGAGGGCCTCACAAAGTTTGAAGGGACCAAATAGGTATATTTAGATTATGTGGCTTGGTTCCACATTATATCTATTGTGAATGATGAAATCATATAAAAAATCAACTTGGGTACCCTATAATAACTGTATAGCTACCCTAGAACGTGAGGTTCTTGTAACATACCCAAACTTAGGTGAACAATATTATAACTGGTTTATCATACAATCTTTCATTTTAAGCCTATTCCTAAGTTGGACCAATTTAGGATGTTAATAATATTTAAATACATAGTTGTAGACAATAAAATAATTATTTGAGGCTTTAATACAAGATATTAGCATAGTATACGAATTTGTTCAATGAATTGATATTTTTCATATGAATAGGTATGGGGATTAAGGAGTCACACAAAAAATTTGGCTATTAAATGATAAAAGAATATATTAATATGATAAAACTAAGCTTTCCATAAAGTTATGGGTTTTAGGCATTTTAGTTTTGCAAAAAGCAAAATTGAATTTTGTTCAAATTCTTTGGGTGCCTATTACTTTACATGCCAAGTTTCACTTTAATTGGACATTGTTTGCTATTCCAATCAAGTAGGAAAGAAACACAAAATCATTTAATTTTCACCTTAATTTAAATCTGATTTTGGATTTAATTTGTCATGCTATCTTGCAGACATGGACTTTAGTAGATGTGTTCTCACTTCTCCACCATTGGATGCGGATCAAAGGAACAACGCTTTGTCTCCTACCTAATACTTTTTGCTGGTTTGAAAATGAGTGGGATGGAGAATTATGAGAGCCATAACTTTCCCCTTGGTTAATCATTTTTTGTGATTCTTTCACCATTAAATTCTTTGAAAAATTCCCCATGTGGTCATGGTTGACTCGAAATCTAGGTTTCCTTATTTGGTTTTTTCCCAATTCTCACATGAGCGCTCTCAAAATATCCATGCACATAAGCTTAATACCCAACCCTATATATATATATATATATATATATATATATATATATATATATAACTATCCCAATGTCTCCTCTGGCCCTAGCACTCTCATCCCCTCCCATCAATTTCACCCGAGTTGTCATTCCCTATTGCCACAAAACCACTTCCTTTCTCCTAGATAACCTCCTCGCTTCTATTACCATAACCAAATTGAGTCAAGATTTTGGTTCCTAATGTTTTTTTCTTTGTTTCTAGTGAATTGGTTTTATGTGTGTCACCTTCTAGTCTTTCTTCCCAATGTTGGACACGATCTGCCAAGTTACCCATCACATCAATGGTGTGGGTGTGAAGGGATGAGAAGACTCCTCATGGATTTTCAATTTTTCCCATGTAGTCTTAGCTTTTTTTTTCTCTCATAGGAATAACATTGTAATCTACATATTCTATTTTATATCAATCGCTTGATTACTGCTATGCATGCATGAAAACACCACCATATTCCATTATATGGCCTAGAATAATAATGTGATGTTGTTGCGGTCTTTTGGATATCATTTTTACCAATAAATCGGTAAAATTAGTAACACTTGAAAGATACATAACTTCATTTTGGAAACCCAAAAAAATATTAATAAATATGTTTTAAAATTTGAGTTTTTTTCTCTATCATTTGGTATGGTTTTCATTTCCTAATTCCCAAGATTTAAAGATGTGTTTTTTTAGTTTTTCTCTCTATTACTCTCTTATTAACACTTGAGGAAACATTATAATTAACAAAATTGCACCAAACTTATAATCATTAACCCTCAACCCCATGTTAGGTTAATATCAAGAGTAAATCTAGGGTCCTGCTGAAGATTGTATTTCTAGGGTTTCATCTTATGTTGCATAAAGTCATCCCTAATTGATGTAAAAAAATATTATATGTGGGCCTGAGGTGAATTTATACTCGAAAGGGTATATTTTGATTTATGATCTAATACTCAAGTCAAGGTAAGTGTATCTTTTTATTATCTAGGCATTAATAAACCAACTATTTCTCGTATGAGGCATGCGTTGAAATTTCACTTTTCTAACTTTATGTAATTCTTACCTTTCTAGGAAATCATTTCATTAAAACTATTCTACAAATAAGTGTTTAAATACTTGATGGCCCACATACCCAAATTTGCTACTTATATGGATGTTCTCACCCTAAAAACGAAATATTTGGAGATTTCATAAAAACTTTAACTTGCCTTTATCTATTGTGTGCATGACTTACACTGATTTTATGTCTAGTAGCAACACATGAGTACACCATACATAGGGCGTGTTTTTTCTGCCCTGAGTGTGCTTTTCCACACGTTATATATAGGGGGGCACTTTTTCTGCCCAGGGTACATTTTTTCCACCCAATACTTTTAGGCTGAGATCCTATGGCGTCCCATACCTAATTTTAATAACTTAAGCCTATGATTGTTTACATGCACACCATACATTTTGATATTATTGATTGAAATTTTAAAAGGCAATATTCCCTAGTAGTTAATCTTCATTATGGACATGCCTCATATCTTTTTTGTTAATTGTATTGAAACTTAATTCTCTTGAGAATTCCTTTATTGAGATATTTCATCTTATGTAATGAATAGTTTTTATTTCCTACATATACTTAGTGTTCGATGATGTCCTTGTTTTGTTTCTTACTCTTCTGAGTGTAGAGGTTGCATATCCCAAGGACTAGGAAGTAGGAGGCATTGCTCGGGATTAGCTCCAGGATGTCTTCTAAGATGGATAGGTTGCAGACCACAACTTTATCCCACTAGATTATATATCATATCTCGTTAGTTTCCCTTTGTGGCCTCTATGTTAAGTTTGGACATGGAATTATTTAATAGTTATATCTAGTGTCCACTGCTACAAAACTATGTTATTTTACCAATCTATTTGGGAATCTATTGTGCAATCCATTTTACTTGGAAGTCATTATTTTTATAGTTGTTAATAAATGAGGTCTAATGAAGCTATTTTCTTAAATTAAGTAAGGAGTGGAGCCTTCTCAGGCCCCACTCCTTACAAGATGGTATCGAAGATTTTTTTTGCTCACTAATTTGACTATCTAAGGATTTATCCATGGAGCATTTTTTTCCTTATATGTTATACCGACATCTCAGGAAGAGCAACATGCTTGGCTACATGATACTACCCCCCAGTCTAGCATTTTGGATGAGTTCTCTACACTGATATTCCCTCACTATGACATGTTGATGGATCCCCCTCAGAAAGATAGCTTGAGCTCTCAGGAAACCCCTACTACTCAGGGTGTTGTCATATCCACCGCTACTACCTAGACTAACATCACTAGTGAGAAGGAGTTGCCCTTGCTGCAATAGTTTCCCACCATGACTATGGTGATAAACCAGAACACCACCATTATTTTTTATAAGCCAAAGGAGTACTCACCGATTGATTTCCTAAAGATGCAATCACCCTACTTCAATAGTGAAGGGGGACTGGAGATGGTTGATAAGGTCAATGACTAGGTTTTAGCTATAGAGAGGACATTCGAGGGTATTGTTGGTATGTATGTCCCGAGAACCAATTCTTGGATGATTGGTGGGATACATTAAGATTGATTTGATAAACATCAAAGGCAATCTTCCAATTCTTTCTGGTTCAGTCATATGAGATAGTGATAGAACAGATTGAATGTCTAGAGAATGACAATACTCAATGACGTATGCTTTCAGGTTGAGGACCTGAACGAGGAGATCATACGGATGCTAAGAGTTTGTACATTCTTGTTATGTCCCTAGTCGGATGTCATTGTGGAAGGTAGATAAACAGCAATGACACAAATGACTAGATTGTGGTGTTGGTTGATGACATAATCTCATTAGTCCAGATATAGAGATATCAAACCTAACACATAGGTACTTGTTAGAGAACAAGTGTACCGGACATACCCACCGTGAGTTTGACATATGGAACCATGACATGGTAGTCACAGTCAGTACTCACAGTGATGGTGGTGAATGTGATTCTTTGACCTGAAATCACTACACTCAACACATATCGTTGGGTACACTTTGACATCATTAAACGCAGTCCTGAAACATGGGTTGTTATAAAGGTGATGATTGGGTGGCTTTGACACATGGGGATTTTGAGGGGTGAGTGATAGATATGGGATTTGTCCCTCCTGAGGGAGCTTGATATCCATGGCCACTTGATGAGTAGGATACATATCTCTTCCAATCTACTCCGAGTTCAAGAAAGTGAATGAACGTTGACAGGATGACTGATCCATGCCTCGAGTTCATTCGAGATATCAGTGATAAAGGAATTATACATTCACTGTAACACCATTCATGGATTGTAGGATTGAAAGTTGTTCTCCAACTTTCTATTTCACTTGGGTTGCACTGATATGTGACTAGGCACCGCTCTTTGCTTTTGAAGTCATAAGTGTTATGGACTTTCACTGCCAACGTGAAAAGGACCTACAGGGTCACACACATAGGATTTAACCTGGAAGAGGAGTTTTGTCCACAAAATATGTTTAGATTGATTACTAAAGGAGTTTAGTAGTTCAATTAAACACTCAATTAATTGATAGCTCAAAATCATAGTATTCAAGGTGTCGGATCGATTGATTAGAGTATCGAATTGATTGAAACTACATTAACTGATTTGTACAAGTCTGCTGCTCCAACTGATCGGCTCATGAGATGAACCGATCAGGTCAGGTCGTTGAACCAATCGGCTCACGGGATGAGACGATCGGCTCACATGTCACCAAACGATCAGATCAATTGTTGAACCGATCGGTTCGGATGACCGACCGAGATCGTTTGGAAAATATGAAGACTGTTTTGCAAATATATTTGTTTCACTTGTACAAATTCTATTTGGACAAGGACTAATATTGTATTAGTTGGAAACAAAATTGCAAAGTCAATTTGAGTTGGATCAGGACCGTGAACCGATCAGTTCAGGGTACCAACCGATCAGTTGGGATCCCCAAACGATCGGATTAGGTCCAGCCGATCGGCTCAGGTGGCCGAAACGATCGGTTCAGTTGTGAAATGATCGGTTCAGGTCACGCAGTTGGTTGTTTTTGTGGAAAATCTCAAACCCTTCTACTCCTGATTTAGTCCCGCATTGCCCGGGATAGAGAACCCTGTCCCATGACCCTCCTATATATAGGGGTATTGGGGGCTTTTCGAAGAACAACTCAGTGCAACGAGTTGCTCTGTAAAGTTGTCGTTCTCTTTGGTTTTGGTAACCGAGAGAGCCTGAGCAAGTGCTACCCAATAAGGGAGGCACAGCAAGGGAAAGACAACTATAGAAAGTGACTGGTAGCATGAGAGTGTGTGGGTGACTAGTACGCTAACAGGAGGATTTAACGCCTTCCAATTCCTTGTGGGACAAGGAGATTGGAGTTCCAGGTGGTCTGTGTGGACTACTTCAGAGGCGGGAGGTTTCTGCTGCTCTAAGGACAACTGTCAATCCCGACAATCCCTGTGAGACCAGGAGTCGTGAGTCCCGATGCGACCAGGAGCTGCACAGACATCGTCTAAGACCGGAGGTGAAGACCGCGCAAGGCGCAAGGTATTGTCTCCGAGCAAGCCTCGGGACAAGGTATGATTCCACAAACCTTCCCTACCTATTGTATAGATGTTGACGCGTTTTCTTCAACTACATAATCCTTATCACTGTATTAACTCTCTTCCGGCTCAGATCATACATCTAAAGCCTGGCATTATCATTGTGGAGTCATGGCCCGTAGCCACACTCTTTTCACAAGGTGTTGGGATCTTAATCCCTCATTTCAATACTGGGGCTTCTCATCCATTCACAATTTCAATACCATAACCATGAAATCTTGGGTATTCAAGTCCTTAGCTCATCACCTGAGCATTGTTACCTCTTTCTCAGGTAACTAACACCTTTAGGTCATCTGACCAAGGTAAGTGTGATACTTGATGCCCATTAACTCTCTTGCTATCTCTTACCAAACAACAAGATATATTATGGCACACAAAGCCCAATAATCAAATTCAGATTAATAACACATCATAGCTCATTCCTGGCTATGCTCATCATCTCATGATACCTGCATGGTTAGCACATATGATAACAGCACATCAATTATCTATCATCACCATGCAAAAACAATATATTAATAATTCAAGGGTATACCCTTAATCCTTTACCAGGATTAGGATTTTCATCACACATCTCATGTATCAGTATTACCCTTAATTCTTTACCAGGATTAGGATTTCCATCACACATCTCATGTATCATTCATCCAATTATATTGGATTTATAACACAACAAGGTATACCAGTATTTGGGGTGTTGGATACGATATCTGTCATATCTTGATGTATCACTTCCCTCAACACCATTAACTTTCTTGAGTTCATATACTCAGCTCGTATTAGGGTATTACCCATCCTAATACTTTATGCACCAGTTTATCACATTCAACAAGTAAAGTAATGATCATTAGTCACTCACTTGGATTATACAACTATTGCCAATACTATGGATTCATCCATGAGTCATGGATTAACAAAAAGACCATGATAGGTCCTTTTCAAAACAACTCCAAGTCAAGCATAGAGTACCACGGCCGTGCAACCAAAAACGGCCGTGCAAAGAAAGTCACCACGGCCGTGCTACCTTGCACGGTCGTGCAAAGTGAATCCACCACGGCCGTGCTACCTTGCAGGGTCGTGCAAAGGAAAGATACCACGGCCGTGCTGCCTAACACGGTCGTGCTACATGAGTTCATTTCTTGAATCATAATCAAGTATGAATTCTATTCTTTTAATAGGGAATTATGGTTTCACATACCATTTCCCTTCATTAGAATAGGGATTGCATATAGCATCATCCTTCATTTGGGTTTCATATCACATTGCCCATAATTAGGGTTTACTAATCATTCCCAATTAGGGTTTCTCATAGAATCACCCTCAATTAGGGATTCACATGGATACACCTTCAATTAGGGTTTTATATGGATGCCTCCTCATCTAGGGTCTTACATGAATGCATCCTCAACTAGGGTTTCACATGGATGCACCCTCAACTAGGGTTTGAGTTCAATAACCCTGTCAATTAGGGTTTATGTACATATTTAGGGTTTCATGATATCTTTCCTTAAGGATCCTAACCCTTAATCACCACATGAATCATATTCATGTATGAATTCATGCTATCAACTTCTTAACTTGATTAGGTCATATCAACTCTTCAGTCAAGTACATACAACTATGATTAACATAGTGTATCAAGTCATTGATCCTATAAGCCATTAGGGATTCATCCCTTAATTGGCACTTAATCACTTGGGTAATATTAGGGTTTCAACCTTTGTACCTTCATTGATTACCATTACTAATCATCATTGGATCAATAGAACATTCATCATCTTAATTCTCAAAAATTTAATCACATTGGACCTCCATTACATAATGTATCCGATTGAATTAGGGTTTCCAATGTTGATTCCTTCAATCATTGGATTCATGGAACCAATCATCAATTGGACCTACCCTCATACTTCAATTGAGTTTAATAGGTAAACCTTTAACTGATTTGACCCTCAATTGACCCTCAATTGATCATCAATTAGGGTTTGATTCAATTGAATTAGGGCTTGGAATCGATGATTCAAGAACACTAATCAATGTAAGACTAGTTGCTTTGAAACCATTGAACCATCATCCAAATTGGGTATGACCTGACCCCAAACGGTCTTGAGGTCGTTTATATGACCTCCAAACAGTCTTGAGACGGTTTGCCCATCATATCACTCAAATCTAAGCAATCCAATTGGGGTTTGGTTCATTGGATTGATCACCAAATCAGCATTGCATTGTATATCAGCTTAGTACCTTTAGACCTTCAAACACCTAACCATACTCCACCCTAGACCTCCATACGGTCTTGGGTGACCACCAGACGGTCTTGAGACCGTTTGGATGAGCTCCAAACTGTCTTGAGACCGTTTGGCTCATCCAAACTTTGGACTTTAGTGAAAAATCATCATGGATTGGTCTATCGAGTTGATCAACAAATCAGCACTTCATTGCAATATGATTAGTACCTTTGGACCTTCAATTGGTCAACTATACTTGACCCCAGACCTCCAAACGGTCTTGGGGTGATCCCCAAACGGTCTTGAGACCGTTCGGATGATCCCCAAACGGTCTTGAAACCGTTTGGGCTAATCAACCCAAAATCTCAACTTAACTCATTGGAATTTCAGCATTGTTTTCAATTAGGGTTTTCCTAATTGATTAGCCTTCAACTCATGATTACTTTGGATATAACCTCTCAAATTTGGAGGGTAATTAATCAACATCATTAGCAACAGGAATCTCAAGCGGTCAACGCTTGGTCAACTCCACCAAACGGTCTTGAAACCGTTTTCCCAAAAAGTACAATTGAATCAGATTGAAAATTAGCACTTAATCCAATTAGGTTTCCCTAATTGATTAGGCTTCAAATCACGATTCCTTGTGAGTTAATACCTCAACCGTGGTGAGTCATTAGCCAACATAATTAGGATCAATAATAAAAAACGGTCAATGCTTGGTCAATGCACTCAAATGGTCTTGAAACCGTTTTCCCAAGAAGGTCAAGTTGAACAGGTTGAAAATCAGCACTTAATCCAATTAGGTTTCCGTAATTTATTAGGCTTCAAATCACGATTCCTTTGGAGTTAACCCCTCAACTTTGGAGGGTCATTAATAAACATCATTATGAACAGCAATACTAAACGGTCAATGCTTGGTCAACCATCTCAAAGGGTCTTGAAACCGTTTGCCCAAACAGGTCCAGTTAATCAGGTTGAAAATCATCACTTAATTCAATTCGATTTGCCTAATTGATTGGCCTTCAACCTATGATACCGTTGGAGTTAACCCCTCAAATTTGGAGGGTCATTAGACTACATAATTAGGAACAAGATTCCCAAACGGTCCATGCTTGGTAAACTCAACCAAACTGTCTTGAAACCGTTTGCCTCCAAACGGTTTGCAAACCGTTTGGTCACCAAATGGTTTTGATGAAACCGTTTGGTTCCCACCTTTAGAAACCGTTTTCTCCCAAGATATTTGGTGAGGTGCTATATTATTATGATTTCATCATCATATTCCTTCGTGCACCCAAGAACAGCAACCGTTCTTGATGGAAATTGCAGCAAAGAATCAAGTATGTATCAAAGTGAAGAAATCAATCAACAAAGCATAGATGATTGATACAATAACAATGATTAAGAGTTTGAGTTATAAAACCGGCCTCCAATTGAGCTCCAAAGCTCCAATCTCACTCCATTAATGCTGGATGAAGCTCTAGCAACTCCCCCTAGGCTCGTCCTCAAGCTTTTGATTGCAAAAGTTGGCTAGGGTTGAAGAGGAGATCGAAATAAGAAGGAATCCATAATTTATTTTTGATTTCCACCATGGAATCAAGGAGAACGAAGGTCAATAGCTTACCAACAGGTTGGGAGGCGTCCTCTTGCTCCTCCCTAGCTCCTTGGTCGGTTTTGCAAGCAAGGTAAAGAAGAAAATCCGAAATAGCCTTCCATTTGGCTTGAAAAAGGCACTTTTATAAGGAAATTGATGAGAGAGAAAATGCATTATTAAAATGCATTAAATTCCAAAAATATGGCCGCCTCTACCCTCCTCAAATCCCTTAAGGACGAGGCACATTCCGTTTCCTTTAATTCTCCTTCATTATCCTCAATTTAAAGAAAAGCAAATTATGCACCTTAATGCTTATTATATAAATATCCATATGTGTGGGTTTTCTTTTTCTTATAATAAGGTGAGTGGAATTTCACCTACTTAGGATATTTTCGCTCCTTATCTTGGCAAAGGAACGTCCATCCTTATTCAAAATCAACCCAAAACATTTTGGTTGAAAGCCCTTCAATTAGTTTTATTCATTTTTGCCCTAAATCAAATTAGGGTTTCAATTAGGCATTAATCTTGATTATTTTAATATCAAGATTCTCTTTCCTCCAACTTAATTCAAATGAGGCACCCCTCTCATTTTCTTTGCTCTACATGATGCCAAGAAACATTAGGGACCTTATTGAAGTGGTAATTTGCATATTTAACTCTAGGTTTTGGGTAAATTGCACTTTACACCTAAACTGGATTTTAATGCACAACATTGTCCAACAAGCTCTATCTTGGTGTCCAGACTTGTAGAAATCTTACCAAAACATCATATTCATTCTCATGGGGTCTCAACACAGAGGAACATCTTACCATGCAACATTTGCAATTTAACCCCTCAACTTGGGTAATTTGCACTTTGGTCCAAAATAAGCAAACATTGCTTCAACATTGTGCAAACAGGACCAAAATTGAAACATATGTTTCTCATAAGCCCTAATTACTTTTCCCAAGATAAGATTAAGAATCTACTCATCCTTATTAAGCAAAACATCTAGGGTTAATTCATAACCCAGGCCAGGGATGTTACAAATTATAAACCCCTAACAAGGATTTCGTCCTCGAAATCCCAAGAAAAGAAGGGATAGATTGTTCATTAATCATGCCCTCAAGTCTCTACATATCATCTTAATATCCTGTAGATATTATGAAATCTGTGATTCCACACAAAGCTCCTTTCATTAGTTTAAAGTCATCAATGTTTATGCAGAGCATAAACCCCTAACATATGATGTCCATATCATTGAAAAGAAAAAGCATAAAAGAACATACATCTATCATTATCCAAAAAAGATGCTCATAAAAATAGAAACATACATATCTAACACAGATAATTCATTCAGTAATCCTTTATCTGATTTGGGAAAATATTCACCAAGCAAATTCACTGAGTAGGTTCACTGAGTATATTCACTAAGTATGTTGTTTGAAAGTATTCACTGAGGAAGTTCACTGAGTATGTTCACTAAGTATGTTTTTGAAAATATTCACTCAGGAAGTTCACTGAGTATGTTCACTGAGTATGTTTTTGAAAATATTCACTAAGGAAGTTCACTGAGTATGTTCACTAAGTATGTTTTTGAAAATATTCACTAAGGAAGTTCACAGAGTATGTTCACTAAGTATGTTTTTGAAAGTATTCACTGAGGAAGTTCACTGAGTATGTTCACTAAGTATGTTTTTGAAAATATTCACTAAGGAAGTTCACTGAGTATGTTCACTAAGTATGTTTTTGAAAATATTCACTGAGGAAGTTCACTGAGTATGTTCACTGAGTATGTTTTTTGAAAATATTCACAAAGGAAGTTCACTGAGTATGTTCACTAAGTATGTTTTTGAAAATATTCACTAAGGAAGTTCACTAAGTATGTTCACTAAGTATGTTTTTGAAAGTATTCACTGAGGAAGTTCACTGAGTATGTTCACTAAGTATGTTTTTGAAAATATTCACTGAGGAAGTTCACTGAGTATGTTCACTAAGTATGTTTTTGAAAATATTCACTGAGGAAGTTCACTGAGTATGTTCACTAAGTATGTTTTTGAAAATATTCACTGAGGAAGTTCACTGAGTATGTTCACTAAGTATGTTTTTGAAAATATTCACTAAGGAAGTTCACTGAGTATGTTCACTAAGTATGTTTTTGAAAGTATTCACTGAGGAAGTTCACTGAGTATGTTCACTAAGTATGTTTTTGAAAATATTCACTGAGGAAGTTCACTTAGTATGTTCACTAAGTATATTTTTGAAAATATTCACTAAGGAAGTTCACTGAGTATTTTCACTAAGTATGTTTTTGAAAATATTCACTGAGGAAGTTCACTGAGTATGTTCATTAAGTATGTTTTTGAAAGTATTCACTGAGGAAGTTCACTGAGTATGTTCACTAAGTATGTTTTTTGAAAATATTCACTGAGGAAGTTCACTGAGTATGTTGAGAATACTTCACTTAGCTCTTCCTATTTAATTTCATTATACTTCTCTAGATTGTTTCAAAATGACTACTTGATCAGAGTAATCAGAAAGATAACAATCTAAGAGTTCCATACTTGCCTAATCTTCAATAATCATATACCTGGCCAGGGTATATAAGTATTGAGATTAGGTAGTATGCACTTTATTTGCTATCACATTCCTCAGTTTTCATATCATTATACACACAGGATTTTCCATTCTTGAATTTTCTTTAGGCATCACTTCTATATCTCAACTTTCAACATACAAATAAGGGGATTATAAAACACTTTAAGGAACATTGAGTAAGATATAAGTTCTCATCTCCCTTGTGTCCTTATAGGACTAGTCAAAAGAATTCAGAAATAACTATTTTCATATCATTAACACATAGAAACATGAAATGAAGTATCAAAATGAATATATTTCATCTAAGTATTACCCCTCAAGGTCATCTACCACACTAGGTTGATTTCAACACAGAGTGTCCAATTATCTCATGTTACTACTTTTGCCTTTACTTAGTGGCTACTACCTTGGTGCACTAGGCATTTATTGCACCGGTGACACCAAAAACTTTGGCTTTTCAGAGTAACTAGGCAAATGTCTCTAAATTATAGAGACCATTCCGTACTTCTTAGCTTCTTTCCCCTTCCTGGGCACTGTCATCACAGATTTATTATCTGTCTAAACTCATGGCAGGGTCTACTTTCTTGCCATAAGTTAATATTTTCCATATTTTCCTTTGTTCCAACATGACTAAGTCATTTAGGAACTCTTTTAAAGCTCAAGCTTTCTGTATTAAGGACTGATAATCTAGGTTGTAAGGCTAGTATCCAGTCCCCTATATGCATTACTATTGCCCTATTCTGCCCAATAAGAGCATGATCATATGATTCTCTATCCTGATCAGGTCTTAATGGGGATTCTCAGGCACTTGTTCTCCTCTTGCCTGATCCCATGCACCCTCTCCTGGTGCAACAACATTGCCCTTAGCAATGTGTTCCTCGTGTTCTCCAGTCAATTTCAAGTTCTTCTTCTCCTATGTGAGCAGAAGATACTATCAGATAAACTGGAAGACACTTAGAACAGACTCTACAACCTTAGTCCTATGTCTCTGTAGACTCAGCAAACCTAGAGCTCTGATACCACTAAATTGTGGCATACAACTCATAAAAACATAATTAACTAATGCGGAAGCGTTCATCAAGCAGCGGATTAGTGAAAATCGCTACAAATTTAAAACTTTTTGCAAAGAGATCCATTCACAGGAAAACTCTTTCATTCAGAACCAAAGTAAAACTTTACATCCTGGTTCATATATATATATATACATCTCATGTACTTATGCTTCTCAAGGAATACAACATTAACTACTCTGTCTTAACTGTACACAGGTAGTATAAAACCCTCGATGCCTTAAGCCAAAATCTTGAAATCACTAACTACTACTACTCCGAGGACCTGAGAGTACAGAGACGACACATAGGACTTTATATACAACTGAACATGACATGACAGTCAATGTCTCCACCTGAGACTTCACTACTGTCCCAGCTACTACTGCTGTCCTTCACCTCCTGAAGGATTCCTGTCTCCTCATCCGCGTCCACCTAAAAATGTGGTTCCCACGGGGGTGAGACAATTTAAAAATTTCCCCAGTGAGAGATATAACTCTCCGCCAGAAACATTGTTATTGCAACTTAAGAAGATAAATATGAACAGAGAAATCATATTTATTTGACAGTAGATACTTTAATGTCTAACAGATTAGAACATCATTCCTTATCAGAAGCATTGTAGTTAAAATAGAATCAACATATCATTTATCCTTTAAGGAATATGAAGAACAAGTTTAACATTTCTTCAACTACATAATTATTATCACTGTATTAACTCTCTTCAGGCTCAAATCATACATCTAAAGCCTGGAATTATCATTGTGGAGTCATGGCCCGTAGCCACACTCTTTTCACAAGGTGTTGGGATCTTAATGCCTCATTTCAATATTGGGTCTTCTCATCCATTCACAATTTCAATACCATAACCATGAAATCTTGGGTATTCAAGTCCTTAGCTCATCACCTGAGCATTGTTACCTCTTTCTCAGGTAACTAACACCTTTAGGTCATCTGACCAAGATAAATGTGATACTTGATGCCCATTAACTCTCTTGCTATCTCTTACCAAACAACAAGATATATTATGGCACACAAAGCCCAATAATCAAATTCAGATTAATAACACATCATAGCTCATACCTGGCTATGCTCATCATCTCATGATACCTTCATGGTTAGCACATATGATAAAAACACATCAATTATCTATCATCACCATGCAAAAACAATATATTAATAATTCAAGGGTATTACCCTTAATCCTTTACCAGGATTAGGATTTTCATCACACATCTCATGTATCAGTATTACCCTTAATCCTTTACTAGGATTAGGATTTCCATCACACATCTCATGTATCATTCATCCAATTATATTGGATTTATAACACAACAAGGTATACCAGTATTTGGGGTGTTGGATATGATATCTATCATATCTTGATGTATCACTTCCCTCAACACCATTAACTTTCTTGAGTTCATATACTCATCTTGTATTAGGGTATTACCCATCCTAATACTTTATGCACCAGTTTATCACATTCAACATGTAAAGTAATGATCATTAGTCACTCACTTGGATTATACAACTATTGCCAATACTATGGATTCATCCATGAGTCATGGATTAACAAAAAGACCATGATAGGTCCTTTTCAAAACAACTCCAAGTCAAGCATAGAGTACCACGGCCGTGCAACCAAAAACGGCCGTGCAAAGAAAGTCACTACGGCCGTGCTACCTTGCTTGGTCATGCAAAGTGAATGCACGACGGCCGTGTTACCTTGCACGGTCGTGCAAATGAAAGATACCACAGCCGTGCTGCCTAACACGGTCGTGCTACATGAGTTCATTTCTTGAATTATAATCAAGTATGAATTCTATTCTTTTAATAGGTAATTATGGTTTCACATACCATTTCCCTTCATTAGAATAGGGATTTCATATAGCATCACCCTTCATTAGGGTTTCATATCACATTGCCCATAATTAGGGTTTACTAATCATTCCCAGTTAGGGTTTCTCATAGAATCACCCTCAATTAGGGCTTCACATGGATACACCTTCAATTAGGGTTTCATATGGATGTCTCCTCATCTAGGGTCTTACATGAATGCACCCTCAACTAGGGTTTCACATGGATGCACCCTCAACTAGGGTTTGAGTTCAATAACCCAGTCAATTAGGGTTTATGTACATATTTAGGGTTTCATGATCTCTTTGCTTAAGGATCCTAACCCTTAATCACCACATGAATCATATTCATGTATGAATTCATGCTATCAACTTCTTAACTTGATTAGGTCATATCAACTCTTCAGTCAAGTACATACAACTATGATTAACATAGTGTATTAAGTCATTGATCCTATAAGCCATTAGGGATTCATCCCTTAATTGGCACTTAATCACTTGGGTACTATTAGGGTTTCAACCTTTGTACCTTAATTGATTACCATTACTAATCATCATTGGATCAATAGAACATTCATCATCTTAATTCTCAAAAATTCAATCACATTGGACCTCCATTACATAATGTATCCAATTGAATTAGGGTTTCCAATGTTGATTCCTTCAATCATTGGATTCATGGAACCAATCATCAATTGGACCTACCCTCATACTTCAATTGAGTTTAATAGGTCAACCTTTAACTGATTTGACCCTCAATTGACCCTCAATTGATCATCAATTAGGGTTTAATTCAATTGAATTAGGGCTTGGAATCGATGATTCAACAACACTAATCAATGTAAGACTAGTTGCTTTGAAACCATTGAACCATCATCCAAATTGGGTATGACCTGAACCCAAACGGTCTTGAGGTCGTTTATATGACCTCCAAACAGTCTTGAGACCGTTTTCCCATCATATCACTCAAATCTAAGCAATCCAATTGGGGTTTGGTTCATTGGATTGATCACCAAATCAGCATTGCATTGTATATCAGCTTAGTACCTTTAGACCTTCAAACACCTAACCATACTCCACCCTAGACCTCCAAACGGTCTTGGGTGACCACCAAACAGTCTTGAGACCGTTTGGATGAGCTCCAAACTGTCTTGAGACCGTTTGGCTCATCCAAACTTTGGACTTTAGTGAAAAATCATCATGGATTGGTCTATCGAGTTGATCAACAAATCAACACTTCATTGCAATATGATTAGTACCTTTGGACCTTCAATTGGTCAACTATACTTGACCCCAGACCTCCAAACGGTCTTGGGGTGATCCCCAAACGGTCTTGAGACCGTTTGGATGATCCCCAAACGGTCTTGAAACCGTTTGGGCTAATCAACCCAAAATCTCAACTTAACTCATTGGAATTTCAGCACTGTTTTCAATTAGGGTTTTCCTAATTGATTAGCCTTCAACTCATGATTACTTTGAATTTAACCTCTCAACTTTGGAGGGTCATTAATCAACATCATTAGCAACAGGAATCGGAAGCGGTCCATGCTTGGTCAACTCCACCAAATGGTCTTGAAACCGTTTTCCCAAAAAGTACAATTGAATCAGATTGAAAATTAGCACTTAATCCAATTAGGTTTCCCTAATTGATTAGGCTTCAAATAACGATTCCTTGTGAGTTAATACCTCAACCGTGGTGAGTCATTAGCCAACATAATTAGGATCAATAATCTCAAACGGTCAACGCTTGGTCAATGCACTCAAATGGTCTTGAAACCGTTTTCCCAAGAAGGTCAAGTTGATCAGGTTGAAAATCAGCACTTAATCCAATTAGGTTTCCCTAATTTATTAGGCTTCAAATCACGATTCCTTTGGAGTTAACCCCTCAACTTTGTAGGGTCATTAATCAACATCATTATGAACAGGAATCCTAAACGGTCAATGCTTGGTCAACCATCTCAAAGGGTCTTGAAACCGTTTGCCCAAACAGGTCCAGTTAATCAGGTTGAAAATCAGCACTTAATTCAATTCGATTTGCCTAATTGATTGGCCTTCAACCTATGATACATTTGGTGTTAACCCCTCAAATTTGGAGGGTAATTAGCCTACATAATTAGGAACAATATTACCAAACGGTCCACACTTGGTCAACTCAACCAAATGGTCTTGAAACCGTTTGCCTCCAAACGGTTTGCAAACCGTTTGGTCACCAAACGGTTTTGATGAAACCGTTTGGTTCCCACCTTTAGAAACCATTTTCTCCCAAGATATTTGGTGAGGTGCTGGCTTATGATGATGTCATCATCATCTTACTTCGAGCACCCAAGAACAGCAAATGTTCTTGATGGAAATTGCAGCAAAGAATCAAGTATGTATCAAAGTGAAGAAATCAATCAACAAAGCATAGATGATTGATACAATAACAACGATTAAGGGTTTGAGTTATAAAACACGCCTCCAATTGAGCTCCAAAGCTCCAAGCTCACGCCATTAATGGTGGATGAATCTCTAGAAACTACCCCTAGGCTCGCCCTCAAGCTTTTTATTGCAAAAGTTGGCTAGGGTTGAAGAGGAGATCGAAATAAGAAGGAATCCATAATTTATTTTTGATTTCCACCATGGAATCAAGGAGAACGAAGTTCAAGAGCTTACCAACAGGTTGGGAGGCGTACTCTTCCTCCTCCCTAGCTCCTTGGTCGGTTTTGCAAGCATGGGAAAGAAGAAAATCCGAAATAGCCTTCCATTTGGCTTGAAAAAGGCACTTTTATAAGGAAATTGATGAGAGAGAAAATGCATTAAATTCCAAAAATATGGCCTCCTCTCCCCCCTTAAATCCCTTAAGTACGAGGCAACTTCATTTTCCTTTAATTCTCCTTCATTATCCTCAATTTAAAGAAAAGCAAATTAAGCACCTTAATGCTTATTATATTAATATCCATATGTGAGTGGGTTTTCTTTTTCTTATAATAAGGTGAGTGGAATTTCACCTACATAGGATATTTTCGTTCCTTATCTTGGCAAAGGAACGTCCATCCTTATTCAAAATCAACCCAAAACAGTTTTGTTGAAATCCCTTCAATTATTTTTATTCATTTTTTCCCTAAATCAAATTAGGGTTTCAATTAGGCATTAATCTTGATTATTTTAATATCAAGATTCTCTTTCCTCCAACTTAATTCAAATGAGGCACCCCTCTCATTTTATTTGCTCTACATGATGACAAGAAACATTAGGGACCTTATTGAAGTGGTAATTTGCATATTGAACCCTAGGTTTTGGGTAAATTGCACTTTACACCAAAACTGGATTTTAATGCACAACATTGTCCAACAAGCTCTATCTTGGTGTCCAGACTTGTAGAAACCTTACCACTACATCATATTCATTCTCATGGGGTCTCAACATCAGAGGAACATCTTACCATGCAACATTTGCAATTTAACCCCTCAACTTGGGTAATTTGCACTTTGGTCCAAAATAAGCAAACATTGCTTCAACATTGTGCAAACAAGACCAAAATTGAAACATATGTTTCTCATAAGCCCTAATTACTTTTCCCAAGATAAGATTAAGAATCTACTCAACCTTATTAAGCAAAACATCTAGGGTCAATTCATAACCCAGGTCAGGGATGTTACAATCAATTTGAAGTAAAATAGTGGGAGCAATAATTAATTAAAGGCCTAATTTTATCGTCAACTTTTCAAATCAATCAAATAAGTCAAAAACTGAGTTTTGGACTAAAAATGCATATTTTCCTTTTTGTAGTACAAATGGAAACAAACAACAATCACTTTTCTTTGCGATCGGTCCTTGAAAAGGACAAGCTGAATGGGACAAACTTCCACGACTGGTATAGGACATTGAGAATTGTTCTCACTCAAGAGCGAAAGCTCTATGTTCTGGATACTCCAGTTCTAGAGGAGCCTGCTCCTAATGCACCAAAGGCAGAAAGGGATGCTTACAAGAAGCATTTTGATGATGCCATTGATGCAAAGTGCTTGATGTTGTGCTCTATGAACCACGAGTTGCAGAGACAACATGAGAACGTGGGTGTCATTGAGATGGTTCAACATCTCAGGAACATGTATGAAGATCAAGCATGGCAAGAGAGGTACGATGTCTGAAGGGTACTATTCAAGTGTGTCATGACATAAGGAGATCCAGTTGGTCCTCACACACTCAAGATGATTGGGTATGTGGAGAACCTGACAAGACTGGGATTTCCACTGAGCCAAGAGTTGGCTACTAACGTGATACTGCAATCGTTTCCAGAATCCTACAGTCAGTTTGTGATAAACTACAACATGAACAACTTTGATAGGCCACTGTCAGAGTTGTTGGGCATATTGAGGACAACCGAGACAAAGATGAAGAAGGACAAGCCTAAGTCTGTGATGGTGATCATGGGCAAGAAAGGCAAGTCCAAGCGCAAGGGCAAGGGCAAAGCTAAGAAAGGTTTTGATGCTAGCCAGGAGTCCAAGTCGTCTTCAGCTCTCAAGGCCAAGGGAGGGGTGACTAAGAAAGGCAATTGCCACCATTGTCAAATCCAAGACATTGGAAAAGGAATTGTCCTCTCTATCTGGATGAACAAAAGAAGAAGGAGGCAACTGACGTCTCCACTAAAAGGTGTCATGGAAATAAACTTGTAACACTTTTTGAGGTATATGATACCAAGATGTAAAGTGTAAAGAACTCAATAAATAGGGCAAGTGTTGTCGCCATAGATAGGAGTACTTTAGTTTATTTTTCAGCCATAAAGGCATGTAATAGAGCTATGAACTGCTATTTCATATTTTCCAATGGATAGAAACACTTTATTTTTGTATATTGTATGACAATGATGACAATCAATAAAGTCGATGTTTTATTCTTTAAAAGATATGATCTTTGTGGAAATGCCTTCTTTATCTTGTGGTATTTGATACGCGTAAGATAAAATGATACCTAAATGTTATTGATAACTCAAACAATCAAATTAGCATCAATCATGAGAGATTCAATCTATTTTTCATGTGATGGATAGATCTAGACTCTTTTGGTTAGAGAACCAGTAAGAGACATGAATATCTTGGACATGATTAATCAATCTTCACTAATGGTAGTGGGAGAATGATTATCCTATTAGGTATAATACATGTGATGTATTTACATACCTATTGGAATACATGCTAATACTTCAAGTGGTGTTTAGAGAAATACCAATATGAATATCTTGAAATGTTCAAGGATATCATAGATGAAGTATGAATTTGGTAAAGCGTTAATTCTTGATGAGATCAATGAATAAAATACTTAGACCAAATGTTTGAGAACCTTGTGAGTTATTATGATAGTGTATCATAGTGAACTCATGATTAAGGCATGGTGATGTCTAAATCAAGAAGGAATCATACTCTAAGGAGTTAGAGAAAGATTATCAAATAACTAAATTCTTCTTAAATACAGAATACCCCACACTAATAAAGGACATTAAAATCACAAAGAGTTGTGAGTTCTTATATCCTTGACAGATACACCTCAATTATATATGTGATGAGTTGTTCATGTGATGAGTCAACTATCCAGATGAATATGAAGAATTGGATTTTGAGTTATGGTATATAACCATAATATCCTAAATGACTTCCATGTGAACCATAAGGTATGACCTTGATGGTAGCAACCATTGGATGGAAATCCATAAGTGCAAATAAGTCTTAAGCGTTAAGACACATGGATAACATTTTGAGAATGGTGATGCTTGTTGATTGCAACTTAATGACTAAGACATTTGGCATATGGATACTAAAACCACATTTCTATGAGGAATAAAACAAGGGTGTGTACGTGACACAACCTATAAGGTTTATGAATCCACTAATGCAAATGAAGTCTATAAGTTACAATGGACTAATCAATGTGATTGATTGAGTACAAGAAACTCAGAATTGAATCTTTACTTTGATGATATAGTCAAAGGGTTTGACTGATATGTCAAAGATAAAGAAGGGATCTGTGATTTAGTGGGAGCGTGTTCACATTCCACATGTTGATGTGAAATGGAAATGTTCTAGAATGGAAATACAAAGTGGAAACTATCTTTAGGGAAGATAGAGACGTTTCCTATGTGATAGGAATAGAGATCTATAGAGATAGTTCTCAAAAACCTCTTGACCTGGAAAAGAGAGAGCATACATTGGAAATCTATACTGAAGGGTTCAGTATGCATAGATTCAATGGGAGAAAACTTGTCCATGCTTCATGGAGTTAGTATCCCAAGGCCACGTGTCCAATTCTTATGAAGAATGTGAACACTAAGAATAGATATGGATCTATCATGTATGTGATCATCCCATCATCTTGCACGTATGGACATGGCAAGAATAAAATGCATTCATCATCTTGTATGTAACATCCCTGACCTGGGTTATGCTTTAACCCTAGGTGTTTGGATTAAGAAAGATGATTATATGCTTAATCTCATCTTGTGAAAAGTAATTAAGGCTCAAGAGGAACCTATGTTTCAATTTTGGTCCTGTTTGAACAATGTTGAAGCAATGATTTCTTATTTTGGACTAAAGTGCAAATTACTCAAGTTGACGGGTTAAATTGCAAATGTTGCATGATAAGGTGTTCCTATGATGTTGAGACATCATAAGAATGAATATGATGTAGTGGCATGGTTTCTACAAGCCTGGATACCAAGATAGAGCTTGTTGGACAATGTTGTGCATTAAAACCTAGTTTTAGAGTAAAGTGCAATTTACCCAAAATCCAGGGTTCAATATGCAAATTACCACTTCAATAAGGTCCTTAATGTTTCTTGGAATCAATTATAGCAAATAAAATGAGAGGGACTCCTCATTTGAATTAAGTTGGAGGAGAGAGAATCTTGATATTAAAATAATCAAGAATAATGCCTAATTGAAACCCTAATTTGATTTAGGGCAAAAATGAATAAAAATAATTGAAGGGCTTTCAACCAAAATGTTTTGGGTTGATTTTGAATAAGGATGGACGTTCTTTTGCCAAGATAAGGAATGAAAATATCCTAAGGAGGTGAAATTCCACTCACCTTATTATAAAGAAAAGTAATTTCCACTCACATATGGAATATTAATATAATAAACATTAAGGTTCTTAATTTTCTTTTCTTTAAATTTAGGATAATGAAGGAGAATTAAAGTCAAAGGAAGGTGCCTCGTCCTTAAGGAATTTGAGGGGGAAGAGGCGGCCATAGTTTTGGAATTTAATGCATTTTCTCTCTCATCAATTTCCTTATAAAAGTGACTTTTTCAAGCCAAATGAAAGGCTATTTCGGATTTTCTTCTTTCCCTTGCTTGCAAAACCGACGAAGGAGCTTAGGAGAAACAGGAGGACGAGCCCCAACATGTTGGTAAGCCCTTGACCTTCGTTCTCCTTGATTTCATGGTGGAAATCGAAAATAAATTATGGATTCCTTCTTATTTCGATCTCCTCTTCAACCCTAGCGAACTTTTGCAATCAAAAGCCTGAGAACGAGCCTATGGGGAGTTGCAAGAGCTTCATCCACCGTTAATGGCGTGATCTTGGAGCTTTGGAGCTCAATTGGAGGTGGGTTTTATAACTTAAACCCTTAAACATTGCTATTGCATCAATCCTTTATGCTTTGTTGATTGATTTCTTCAATTTGATACATACTTGATTCTTTGCTGCAATTTCCATCAAGAACGGTTGCTGTTCTTGGGTGCACGAAGGAAGGTGATGATGACATCATCATAAGCTAGCATATCACCAAATATCTTGGGAGAAAACGTTTTCTAAAGGTGGGAACCAAACGGTTTCATCAAAACCATTTGGTGACCAAACGGTTTCATCAAAACCATTTGGTGACCAAACGGTTTGCAAACCGTTTGGAGGCAAACGGTTTTAAGACCGTTTGATTGAGTTGACCAAGCATTTACCATTTGGGAATCTTGTTCCTAATTATGTAGGATAATTACCCTCCAAATTTGAGGGGTTAACTCCAAAGGAATCGTGAGTTGAAGCCAAATCAATTAGGAAAATCGAATTTCATTAAGTGCTGATTTTCAACCTGATTAACTTGACCTGTTTGGGAAAACGGTTTCAACACCGTTTGGTTGAGTTGGCCAAGCGTTGACCGTTTGGGGATCTTGTTCCTAATTATGCAGGATAATTACCCTCCAAATGTGAGGGGTTAACTACAAAGGAATCGTGTGTTAAAGCCCAATCAATTAGGCAAATCGAATTGAATTAAGTGCTGATTTTCAACCTGATTAACTTGACCTGTTTGGGAAAACGGTTTCAAGACCGTTTGAGATTGTTGACCAAGCATTGACCGTTTGGGATTCCTGTTCATAATGATGTTGGTTAATAACCCTCCAAATTTTAGGGATTAACGCCGAAGGATTCGTGAGTTGAAGCCTAATCAATTAGGGAAACCTAATTGGATTAAGTGCTGATTTTCAATCTGATTTAATTGAACTGTTTGGGAAAACAGTTTCAAGACCGTTTGGTGGAGTTGACCAAGCGTTGACCGTTTTAGATTCCTGTTCCAAATGATGTTGGTTAATGACCCTCCAAATTTTAGGGGTTAAATAAAAAGGAATCATAGCTTGAAGGCTAATCAATTAGGAAAACCTAATTGGATTAAGTGTTGATGTTCAACCTGATTAATTTTACCTACTTGAGAAAACGGATTCAAGACCGTTTGGTTGAGTTGACCAAGCGTTGACCGTTTGGGATTCCTGTTCCTCATGATGTTGGTTAATGACCCTCCAAATTTTAGTGGTTAACTCCAAAGGAATCATGAGTTGAAGGCTAATCAATTAGGCAAACCCTAATTAAAAACAGTGCTGAAATCGTAATGAGTTAAGTTGAGATTTTGGGTTGATTAGCCCAAACGGTTTCAAGACCGTTTGGGGAACACCCAAACGGTCTCAAGACCGTTTGGAGATCACCTCAAGACCGTTTGGAGGCCTGGGGTCAAGAATAGTTGACCAAGTGAAGGTCCGAAGGTACTAATCATATTGCAATGAAGTGCTGATTTGTTGATCAACTTGATAGACCAATCCATGATGATTTTTCACTAAAATCCAAAGGTTGGATGGGCAAACGGTCTCAGGACCGTTTGGATCTCATCCAAACGGTCTCAAGACCGTTTGGTGGTCACCCAAGACCGTTTGGAGGTCTAGGGTTGAGTATGGTTAGGTGTTTGAAGGTCTAAAGGTACCAAGTTGTTATACAATGCAATGCTGATTTGGTGATCAATCCAATGAACCAAACTCTAATAGGATGGCTTAGATTTGAGTGATATGATGGGAAAACGGTCTCAAGACCGTTTGGAGGTCATCCAAATGACCTCAAGACCGTTTGGGGTCAGGTCATACCCAATTTGGATGATGGTTCAATGGTTTCAAAGCAACTAGTCTTACATTGATTAGTGTTGTTGAATCATCGATTCCAAACCCTAATTCAATTGAATCAAACCCTAATTGAGGATCAATTGAGGGTCAATTGAGGGTCAAATCAGTTGAAGGTTGACCTATTAAACTCAATTTAAGTATGAGTATAGGTCCAATTGATGATTGGTTCCATGAATTCAATGATTGAAGGAATTAACATTGGAAACCCTAATTCAATTGGATACCTCATATATAAAAGGTCCAATTGATCAAATCTTTTTGGAAACCTAATGTAATTAGGTGAGAGACACCCTTAATGGTACCAATGAATAATTCATAACAAATTTATGGATCCAATACATGATGTAAACCCTAATTGAGGTTAATTCCATGTATAACCTAATAAGAGGTCATCTACATGTGAAATCACTAATTAGGATGAATAATAAGCCCTAGTTAAGGGTGCATCCATGGAAAACCCTAGTTGAGGGTGTATCCATGTGAAACACCAACTGAAGGTGTATCCATGTGAAACCCTGATTGAGGGTGATTTCATGAGAAACCCTAATTGGGAATGATTAGTAAACCCTAATTATGGGTAATGTGATATGAAACCCTAATGAAGGGTGATGATATATGCAATCTCTATTCTAAAGATGGGAGACGGTATGTAAAACCCTAATCCCTAATGATAGAATCGAATTCATACCTGAATATGATTTATGAGGTGAATTCCTGTGGCACGACTGTGCAAGGTAGCACGGCCAGGGTGGTTTCACTTTGCACGACCGTGCAAGGTAGCACGGCCGTGGTAGCTTCATTGTGCACGACCGTGTAGGGTAGCACGGTTGTGGTGGCTTCCTCTAGCATTGCCGTTCTTGGTTACACGACCGTGGTGCTCTATGCTTGACTTAGAGATGAATTGAAAGTGACCTAACATGGTCGTTTTGTTAATATCCAACCTAAGGATGAGAGAGAAACTCATACCTTGCGATGATAATCATTTAATGATACATGATGAATGTAATAAGTATGAATGAATACTTATGATATCAATGAATGCTCCTAGAGGAGTGTAGTAATAAATTAGGGTTGGAGTGATAATACAAATATGAAACCCTAATTGATAAGAAAGGAAAATCCTAGCCCTAGCTTTGGGTAAAAGGATGAAAAGCCCTAATTGATGGTAAACACTAACCTTGGTAAGGGAATAGTGGTGTTACCCTGTATTGCATGATGTGTTGTGAACTTGATAAATCTATTATCATGTGTGACAATCATGTAGGTCTCACGAGGTGATGATCTTAGCCAGGTATGAGCTATGATGTTTATTTGATAAGAGTTCATTGGCCATATGTGCCATTATGTTTTTGTTACTTAGAAAGAAGTAACAAGATTAGTATGGGCTTGTAAGCCTTTGTTTTAAAGTTGTTGCCTAGTGAGAGGTGACAAGATGTGAATGGCCTTGTGAGCCATGTGAATAAAGTTGTTTCCCAGTGAGAGGTGAAAAGATGTGAATGGCCTTGTGAGCCATGTGAATAAAGTTGTTGCCTAGTGAGAGGTGACAAGATGTGAATGGCTTCTGAGCCATGTGAATAAGTATTTGATGAAAGTGGTACATGTCTCTTTATAGCATTTGTCTAAATAAAATATTTTGAGAACTTGACTGATGCTAAAAGAATATGATAATGTACTTAATTAATCAAGTGAAATCTATTCATGTAGTGCTCTGACCATAGATCCATCATCGTCAAGAATAGGTGATGGTGAAACAGGTTGCTCCGCGGCATATCTTGGATTTCGTATATTTTTGAATATACGGGGGTCAATGGGTGAAAATATCCTTACGTCCTCTTGAAGTGATTGTGAGGAGGTAAACAAGAAACCTATTAAATCCTTCATGAATAGGTCGGGATAGATGTATCACTAATCTCCCGATGATTTGGGCCAGATGCTGTACACATCTCCCAAGGTTAATACCGGATCGATGGAGATAAACATGAAATCTCATGATCGCGACGAGAGAGAAGATGACACTACCTCTATAGAGAAGTTGCCAGTATACCCTGGCTAGCTATGTAGCAGAGACACGAGATGTCCTGCACGTTCTCTCGCACTGACCGGGAGGAGTGAGATCATGGGAACCCGGCTCTTACCTAGACCTATGTATGGTACCGGTTTCGACTTTGCAATAGCCGGTTGGAGTATGAGAAGTATACCTCATCTCCTCAGAGCTTAAATATGATTGTAAAATGTAATGATCCGTATAGCATGTTTTCTTAAGGATTGAATACGGAGATTCATTGGCTGATGTTGCATTTCTTTGTGCATTTCTTAGCGGATAAATGTTATTTATGTCTCTTTATATTCTTTGCAAAGTAGACAGATGAATTACTTATCTACCATGGGTAGATGCAATGCTCTCCTTGAGAATAGGAGATTATCTTATTCTGTTCTATGATGAATAATTCTGCCTGATATGGTAAAAGTAACCCCTACTCAGTTTTAATTTAATAATCTGCAATAATATTGTTTTGGCGGAGAGTTATATCTTCTGCTGGGACAATTTACAATTGTCTCACCCCCGTGGGATCCAAAATTTTTAGGTGGACGCGGACAAAGAAGCAGAGACTCTTTTGCAGGAAAAAGGAAAGCAACAGCTTGGACAATAGTGAGATCTCAGGTGGAGACCCTGACTGTCAAGTTAAAAAGTTAGAAAGTCCTATGTGTCGTCTCTGTACTCTCGGGTCCTATGAGTAGTGTTATGATGGATCGGTTTGAGATTTTGGCTTTAAGCCTCGAGGGTTTTATACTACATGTGTACAGTTAAGACAGAGTAATTGATGTTTGTATTCCTCGAGAAGCAAAAGTAAATGAGATGTATATATATGAACCAGGATGTAAAGTTTTACTTTGGTTCTGAATGAAAGAGTTTTCCTGTAAATGGATCTCTTTGCAAAAAGTTTTAAATTTTTACTGATTTTTGGTAATCCGCTGCAACTAATGATCGCTTCCGCACGTTTTATTATTGTTAATGATGCTTGTTATCTTAACAATGGCGGGTGTCGTTACAATTTAGTGGTATCAGAGCTCTAGGTTTGTTGAGTCTACAGAGACATAGGACTAAGTTGTTGAGTCTGTGTTAGTGTCCTCCAGTATACCCTATAATGATTTCTGCTTGTGCAGAGAAAGGGTAAAGTTTTAAAATGACTGGAGAGCACAAGGAACACATTACTGAGAGCAATGTTGTTGCACCAAGAAGTGGTGGAAGGGATCATGCAATAATAGAATGAGTGCTTGAGAATCCCCAATAAGACCTGATCATGATTAAGAATCCTATGATCATGTTTTTGTTGGGAAGATTAGGGAAACAATAATGCATATAGGGGACTGGTTACTAGCCTTACAACCTAGGTTATCAGTCCTTAATACAGAAAGTTGGAGCTTTAAATGAGTTCCTAAATGACTTAGTCATGTTGGAACAAGGGAAAATATGGAAAAGATTAACTTATAGCAAGAAAGTAGACTCTGCCATGGGTTTAGATAGATAATAAATCTTTGATGGCAGTGCCCAAGAAGGGGCAATAATCTGAGAAGTAGGGAATAGTCTCTATAATTTTAGAGACATTTGCGTAATGGTTCTAAAAGCCAAGTTTTTGGTAATAATAGTGCAATAAATGCCTAGTGTACCAGGGCAGTAGCCACTAAGTAAGTGTAAAGGTCTTAACCTTTCACCAGTAAGATTTCATGGCTTAGTTTCTGTTTTAGTAATAAGACTAATAAGACCATGATGTGAGGACAAGGTATGTTATAAATGTGTACATGTTTAGTACACTAAACCCTTTTTGTTATAAAAGGAGGATTTTTGATTTTGTTTTCCCTATTGGTTGCTATATAGGGAAGACATGATGAGAATTTGAATTTGAATTTTGTTCAGTATTCTTTTAAATGCTCTATATTGTTCTTACCTCTATGAAAGAGGAAGAGGTATAGAAGAGATGCCTGGATAAAATCCAGGGATGTTAAATCTTATGTTATGGTAATATGAAAAGCAAGAAATATGATAGCATGTAAGTGCATACTACTTGATCTCAGTACTTGTAAACCCTGATCCGGTGTACAATTATTGATGATAAAGTGAGTATGGAAACTCTTAGATTGATATCTTTTTGATTGCCCTGATCAAGCAATCATTCTGATACAATCTAATGCGTATCATGAAATAAGAATTATGAAATGAATAAATGTATCATATCTTAAGAACAAGAAAGAGGAATATGATATGAATTCAGATCAGTATGTGTATATGAGGAAGTAAAGGTATGACCCTCATATGATGAGAAAGAGAACAAGGGAGGTGATCCCTGTTCAATAAAGTTGTAAATATGATAAAAGAAAGATGAGAAAAAGATGTGTTTTCAACACATGTGACTGATACCAAGGTAAGAGATTCTGCTATCTGAGAATTATCAAATGGTTTAGGTTGGCTACCTGAAATGGTCAACTATGAAATCAGTCTGATTATATAAAATGATATGAACATCATATGTTTGGGGTTTATGCTTTGCATAAACATTACAACTAAATATGTCTTTAAGATAAGTTCTCATTTGACTCTATGAGAATATTGTGTGTAGGAACTTTGTGCTGATCAATGTTCTATGATGTCTCCATAACAATGAGGTGTTATGAAGAGACATGATGATATGGTGAATGAATAATATATGTTTCCTTTATCTGAGATTTCGGGGACGAAATCCTTGTTAGGGGTTTATAATTTGTAACATCCCTGACCTGGGTTATGATTTAACCCTAGGTGTTTGGATTAAGAAAGATGATTATATGCTTAATCTCATCTTGTGAAAAGTAATTAAGGCTCAAGAGGAACCTATGTTTCAATTTTGGTCCTGTTTGAACAATGTTGAAGCAATGATTTCTTATTTTGGACTAAAGTGCAAATTACTCAAGTTGACGGGTTAAATTGCAAATGTTGCATGATAAGGTGTTCCTATGATGTTGAGACATCATAAGAATGAATATGATGTAGTGGTATGGTTTCTACAAGCCTGGATACCAGGATAGAGCTTGTTGGACAATGTTGTGCATTAAAACCTAGTTTTGGAGTTAAGTGCAATTTACCCAAAATCCAGGGTTCAATATGCAAATTACCACTTCAGTAAGGTCCCTAATGTTTCTTGGCATCATTTAGAGCAAAGCAAATGAGAGGGAGTCCTCATTTGAATTAAGTTGGAGGAGAGAGAATCTTGATATTAAAATAATCAAGAATAATGCCTAATTGAAACCCTAATTTGATTTAGGGCAAAAATGAATAAAAATAATTGAAGGGCTTTCAACCAAAATGTTTTGGGTTGATTTTGAATAAGGATGGACGTTCTTTTGCCAAGATAAGGAACGAAAATATCCTAAGAAGGTGAAATTCCACTCACCTTATTATAAAGAAAAGTAATTTACACTCACATATGGAATATTAATATAATAAGCATTAAGGTTCTTAATTTGCTTTTCTTTAAATTGAGGATAATGAAGGATAATTAAAGGAAAAGGAAGGTGCCTCGTCCTTAAGGAATTTTAGGGGGAAGAGGCGGCCATATTTTTGGAATTTAATGCATTTTAATAATGCATTTTCTCTCTCATCAATTCCCTTATAAAAGTGACTTTTTCAAGCCAAATGAAAGGCTATTTCAGATTTTCTTTTTTCCCTTGCTTGCAAAACCGACCAAGGAGCTTAGGAGCAACAGTAGGACGAGCCCCAACCTGTTGGTAAGCCCTTGACCTTCGTTCTCCTTGATTTCATGGTGGAAATCGAAAATAAATTATGGATTCCTTCTTATTTCGATCTCCTCTTCAACCCTAGCCAACTTTTGCAATCAAAAGCTTGAGAACGAGCCTATGGGGAGTTGCAAGAGCTTCATCCACCATTAATGGCGTGATCTTGGAGCTTTGGAGCTCAATTGGAGGCGGGTTTTATAACTTAAACCCTTAAACATTGCTATTGCATCAATCCTTTATGCTTTGTTGATTGATTTCTTCAATTTGATACATACTTGATTCTTTGCTGCAATTTCCATCAAGAACGGTCGCTATTCTTGGGTTCACGAAGGAAGGTGATTATGAAATCATCATAAGCTATCACCTCACCAAATATCTTGGGAGCAAACGTTTTCTAAAGGTGGGAACCAAACGGTCTCATCAAAACCGTTTGGTGACCAAACGGTTTGCAAACCGTTTGGAGGCAAACGGTTTCAAGACCGTTTGGTTGAGTTGACCAAGCATTTAACATTTGAGAATCTTGTTATTAATTACGTAGTATAATTACCCTCCAAATTTGAGGGGTTAACTCCAAAGGAATCGTGAGTTGAAGCCCAATCAATTAGGCAAATCGAATTGAATTAAGTGCTGATTTTCAACCTGATTAACTTGACCTGTTTGGGCAAACGGTTTCAAGACCGTTTGGTTGAGTTGACCAAGCATTGAAAGTTTGGGAATCTTGTTCCTAATTATGTAGGCTAATTACCTTCCAAATTTTCGGGGTTAACTCCAAAGTAATCGTGAGTTGAAGTCCAATCAATTAGGCAAATCGAATTGAATTAAGTGCTGATTTTCAACCTGATTAACTTGACCTGTTTGGGAAAACGGTTTCAAGACCGCTTGATATGGTTGACCAAGCATTTACCGTTTGGTATTACTGTTCATAATTATGTTGTTTAATGACCCTACAAAGTTTAGGGATTAACTCCCAAGGAATCGTGAGTTGAAGTCTAATCAATTAGGGAATCCTAATTGGATTAAGTACTGATTTTGAATCTAATTTAATTGAACGTTTTGGGCAAACAGTTTCAAGACCGTTTGGTGGAGTTGACCAAGCATTGACCATTTGCGATTCCTGATCCTAATGATGTTGGTTAATGACCCTCCATATTGGAGGGGTTAACTCAAAAGGAATCATAGGTTGAAGACTAATCAATTAGGGAAACCTAATTGGATTAAGTGTTGATTTTCAACCTGATTAATTTGACCTACTTGAGAAAATGGTTTCAAGACCGTTTGTTTGAGTTGACCTGTAACATCCCTGACCTGGGTTATGAGTCAACCCTAGGTGTTTTACCTAAATATGTAATTAAATCCTTGTGATTAACTCTGAGCATGTAATTAAGTTTCTCAGAAACGTATATTTCAGTATTTGCCCCTTTTTATTTAAAGTTGTAGCATTGTTTTGATATACAGGGACCTATGTGCAATTTACCCAGTTGAAAGGGTTAGCTTGCAATTTGCACATGATGAGATGTTTCTCTGATGTTGAGACATCATGAGAATCTCTTTGGCAAAGTTGAGGGATTTCCCAAGCTAGAGCACCAAGGTGCAGCTGTGGAAGCAATCCCAGGGCTTGAAACCCTAATTTGGGGTAAAATGCAATTTACCCAAATGATGGGATGCAATTTGTAAAGAATGTCATCTAATGTATCTTTTTAGACTTTTGCCATCATTTATAGAAGAAATGATGAGGAATTCACCTCAATTGAGTTATCAAGTTAAGAAATAGGCTTTGTGATTGAATAATCAGGGTATATGTGCAATATCCCTTTAAGTATGAACTTTATTATTAGATTGTTCTTCCTTGCCTTCTTTTCTATAACTTAAGATAAGGTTTGTCCTTAGAATAAATAGGAAGGGACGAGCAAGTAATAAAGGAAGGACTTAGTTGGAATTATGGACAACTTATGAACTAATGTTGAAAATCCTACCCCATGTATATAAGCCCTCCTTCCCTTAGTTGCAAGGGAACTTAACCTTCGTTCCCTTACTGTTTCATTTCACCAAAGACGACCAAGGACTTCCTTGGAGATAAGGAGGACGAACAAGGGGTGCAAGGTAGGTTTAAACCCCTCTTCTTGCCTAATTCCATGGTTAGAATTCGAATTCAAGGTCAGCTTCATGGCTAATTCTCGAAACCCTATCTTTCTAGCCGTCTCTTTTCATCCTTCCTTGGAGTTTTCACCTTGGCCAACCTGTGGGAACTCAAGGACGCCATTAGAGCTTGGAGCTTGAAAGCTTGGAGCTCAAGAAGCAAGCTTTAGGCGGGTTTTATAACTCTAAACCTATGCTTTACTATGTGCATCTTTATATGCGATTTAATGATAGCTCTTAGTATTTCCCTACTTTTCCCTGCTATTTTGCAAGCAAACCCGTGGGATATCTGTACTGTTCTTGAGCTAGAAGATGAAGGCGTGATTTCCAAGAAAAACCCACCGCTTTTCTTTTCCTTAAACGGTCCTAACAGTTTGCTCTCACGGACTCAAGACCGCGAGGTGAGCAAACGGTCTCGAGACCGTGAGAGGGATCGCGGTCTCAAGACCGTTTGGCCCCGTTGACCGAGCGTGGACCGTATGGGAAATCTGTTCCTAATTATATAGGTTAATTACCCTCAAAATTTGGGAGACTAACTCCAAAGGAATCGGGAGATATGACCTTTTTAAGTCACAACTTTAAATGAATTAATTGCTGATTTTCAAACGGTCTGAAATTGCCTTTTTGGGCAAATGGTCTCAAGACCGTGTAAGGTCGTTGACTAAGCGTTGACCGTATGAGATTACTGTTCAAAATTACGTTAATTAACAACTCACCAAGGTTGATGGTCTAATTCCAAACTGGCTAAGAGTTGAAGGGTGAATACTAGGGCTAACCCTAGGTGAAATCAGTACTGAAATTATGGTGACCTAACTAGGGTTTTTAGGGTTGATTGACCTAAACGGTCTCAAGACCGTTTGGGGGTCACCAAACGGTCTCAAGACCGTGAGGGCAATCAACCAAGACCGTTTGGAGGTCTGGGGTCAAGGATAGTTGACCAATTAAAGGTACAATTACACCAAATTACATTGCAATTAAATATTGACATGATCATCAACTCAATGGGTCAGACCTTGATGAATTTGCACTAGAATCCAAAATTGGATGGGCAAACGGTCTCAAGACCGTTTGGAACTCATCCAAACGGTCTCAAGACCGAGAGGACACTCACCCAAGACCGTTTGAAGGTCTAGGGTTAAGTAGTTTGACCAATTGAGGACCTAATTGCAAATAGTTATCAAGTAAACCAAAATTCTGATTTTGTGACCAATCATGGTTCAACCTCTATCAAATCACCTTAGATTTTGATGAAATCTTGGGCAAACGGTCTCAAGAACATGTGGGGTCCACCCACATGACCTCAAGACCGTTTGGGCCAAGTTTGGGCCCAATTGGAGCTCAATTGAAGGGTTCAACCTTGTGTTGATACACATTGTTGAGTGTTGATGGGTGAACATTGATAGACCTTAATTGAATCGATTTCAATCCTAATTGGTCAACAATTGAGGGTCAATTGAATGACCATTTGGTTAAGCATAACCTTAATTAACCCAATCCATAGGTGGTCAACAGTTATTGGACCTTTTGAAGGCTTCAACATCGGTTGACATCATCGATTGATTTGTTGAACCTTTGTTGAAGGACCTTGCGGTTGAGACCATGAGAGCCTCGCGGTCTCAAGACCGTGAGGGGGCTCACGGTCTCAAGACCGTGAGGGGGCTCATGGTCTCAAGACCGTGAGGGGGCTCACGGTCTCAAGACCCCAAGGGGCCTCGCGGTCTTGAGGTCAAGATGGCCAAACGGACAACACCTCTTCGCGGACTCAACACCAAGTTAATCTTCGCGGTCTCAACATCAACTTGAACCAATGAGGAGCCTCGCGGTCTTGACCTACTTGGAGTGGGTGGAGATGGCTCGCGGTCTTGGAAGGGGTTGAGGGCTCGCGGTCTTAAAGTCAAAGGTGACTAAATGGTCAACTCATCTTCGCGGTCTTGAAAGACAAGTTGGACAAAAGGTCAACTCAACCAATGGGTATCAAATCAATTGAAGGCTGACTTCATTCAATCAATTGATGAATGTAAATGGGTCAATGTTGCTCTAATCAAACCCTAATGACAATCTAGGATATTAAGGGGTTAATTGACTAAGGTTTTGACCATAATGATGATCAATGGGTGATTTACCAAAATACCCCTGAAGGGTCAATTGAGTTATACCTTGCTCAATACAAACCCTAATTACATGAGAATGATGTTTTTAGTCATCATGACTCTATCCAACTTGATCTAGTGTAATGTTACCATCAACCATTAGTATGATGAAAGAGAGAAAGTAACCCTAATCGCATAATGGTGATGTCTTTGGCTATGTTAGCCTATAATGACTCAACCCAACCTGTTTTAGAGTGATGTTGACATCACCTAACCTTATGATGAGAGAGAAAGTACTTCTAGAGAGAGAAAGTATTTCTAGAGAGAGAAAGTACCCTTTTTAAATGGAAACTCAATTGAAGCATCCCCAATACACAGAAATGAGCATAATTAGGGTATGATCCACCTGTGTGAGATCATAGAAACCCTAATTATGATAAATGATGAACCTTTAACTAATCCAAGAGCATCAATGAAGATGTTACTCATACATGATGATGTTATGAGTTTAATTCACCTTGATGTGAATAGTAAACCCTAATTCAAGGGTAATGGCATGCTTTTGAGCAATAAACTCTATTTGAATAGAAGTAAAGATTTAAATCTTATGACAAGAGTGGGAAGTACATTCCTTATTGTTGTATTACCTTTATCAGATGTATTAACCATGCATGTTCTGATATCAAGGTAATCATATCCAGGTATGGATGTTGATGTTATATTCATTAAAGGCATGTTGTTAGCCTTATGAATAAGTAATGTAATCTGATGCCTTGCCAGTGGCATCCTATGCTGATACTGGGTTATGAGAGCCATGAATACCATCAAGGTCATGCCTTAGAGATGACTTGTGATGAGGATAATGAGAAATGATGATTAATATGAGTTAGGCTTGTTACATTTAGTATTCTTCTTTTATAGCTGCTATGCTATTGTTATTGTTTGAAGGAACATGTATGCTGTTAAAGAATACTGAATGTACCTAACTAATCAAGTATAATGTAGAGCCCTGATCATAGATCCATCATTGTCATAAATTAAGTGATGGTGAAATAGGTTTTCCTTAGGGAACTCCTGGAGCACATACTTTTGAGTATGTGGGGTACATGGATGTGCAGAACCTTACATCCTAGTGTAGGAAAGTGATGTAGATGTGTAATCCATCCATCCTTCACTATAGTTCCATACCGTATCAGTGGTAGGTAAACATGAAACCTCCTGATGACGAAGACAGCACAGATATCCGTATCAGTGGTAGGTAAATATGAAACCTCCTGATGACGAAGAGAGTACAGAACGCCACTGTGACTCTAGAATAGCGAAGGACCAGTTTACCCTGGTGAGCTATAATAGTAGAGTCACGAGATGTCCTACAAGTGATCCTCTTACTGACTGAGGAAGGTGAAGGTCATGAGAATCCGGCTCTCTTAATGACCTATGTATGATACTGATGCGGCTTCTCAGCGATCAGTTGGAGTTTGAGTGGTAAGCCTCATCTCCACAGGGCATAATGTTGTTTGTAAAACATAATCAACCATGTAGTATAACTTGTTAGAGATGACTCCAAGTTAGTAGGTTGATGTTACATTGCAATAATGTTGATATTCTCCATATCTCCTAAATTGTAGAGATCTTGTTATTACTGCAACTGCTATAGAATGCTTTGAAGGCTTTACTGTTTAAAATAATCTTTGATGTTATAATAAAGCTTCTGGCGAAGAGTTATAACTCTCGCTGGGACAATTATGTATAATTGTCTCACCCCGTAGGCTTCAACTTTTTAGGTGGACGTCGGAGACGAAGAAACCAGCCTACAGGTGATCAGTCTCAGCAGCAGCAGCACCAGGGGCAGTAGTAATCTCAGGTGGAGATTTGTCCTGCCATGTGGTGTAGTTAGAGTCAGTCCTATGTGTCCTCTGTACTCTCAGGTCTTGGAGTCTTGTGTTATGTGATCTTGAGATTTTGTATCTTGATGTATATAATTACTCAAGAAGTAATTATCCTGAGATGTAAACAGTTACCTCTCTTTATGAAAGGAGTTTTTATGGATACAAGTTCTTATCTCGAAAAGTTTTAATTTCCCGTGATTTTTGTCTTCCGCTGATTACTGATTCGCTTCCGCTAAGTTTTAATCGTGTTTATGTCATGGTTTGGAGATCAGAGCCCTCAATTAGTGGTATCAGAGCTCCAGGTTCAGTTGAGTCTACAGAGGCATAGGACTTAGGATGTCAAGTCTACCTTTAGTACTCCCTCCTTATCTAATAGAATCTTCTGCTCCTTAGGAGAAGAAGATACATAAGAATGTCAGAACATCGTGATGAGCACGTGGCAGAGAGTAGTGCTAGTGCACCTCGAGGCGGTGCAAGAGTTCCGAGAATAGAACAACCTGCACCTGAGTCGCCAAGAGAGCCACCCCAGTTCGACCCAGCTGACATGAGTGATCCAGCTATACAGACGATGTTTGGGCAGTTTATGACTGCCATGACACATATAACCGATAGGATGCCCATTCCTGCACCTAGGGCACCTGTCCAGCCTGAAGTACAAGGTATTGGTAAGACATTCGAACGACTTCGTCGTGTCGGAGCTACCGAGTACTTCGGAACTGCCGACCCTGCAGATGCTGACTTATGGTTGACAGAGTTGGAGAAGGCTTTCAGGATTCTTATAATTCCGGAAGCTGAGAAGGTTAGACATGCTGTTTATCTTCTCAAAGGCAGTGCTGGTCACTGGTGGAACATGGAAGAGCAGAAGAGACCTGGAGTAGAGTTCTCATGGGAAGAGTTTCGTCGGGAATTTATCAATAGATATTTTCCAAAGACCTTCCTAGATGAGAAGATCTCTCAGTTTGAGAAACTAAGGCAGGGTATGATGAACATTAGTGAGTATGAAGCTAAGTTTATGGAGTTATTGCGGTTCTGTCTGCACATGGCTGCTACGGATGAGGAAAGAATCAGAAGATTCGAGAAGGGTTTGAATTCTGATATGTCAACCCCTGTGTCTGCCTTAGAAAACAGAGAGAGATTCTCTACCTTCGTTGAGTCAGTCCGAAGGATAGAGAGATCTGTGGTTGAGAAAAGACAAACCCATAAAAGATATCCCCAGTTCCAGGGTTCTTCATCTAGGGATTCCAAGAAACCTAGATTCTCTGCACCTAACCCTCCACCACCCAGATCAAGTTTTCAAACTCAATGGACACCAAGCAGAGGTAGAGGGCGGAGTCAACCGCTTCAAGGGACACACAGTTCTGCATCAGTGTCAGTTACTGGACCACCCAGACCACAGCAACAGGAGAAGAGTTGCTACAACTGTGGTAAGGTGGGACACTTGATGAAGGATTGCCGTTCTAGGCCTATCGGTGTGACACAACAACCTCCGAGACAGAATCAACAGGGATCTCAGAATAGACAACATCAAGGAGCAGCTCGAGGACGTGGACAAGCGTCTCAAGCTGGATCATCAGCACCACCTCAACACCAGGCGACTGCGAGGTTCTATGCTATGAACCCACCTGAGGCAGTGGTCAATCCACGGGTAGTGGCAGGTCAGATGAAACTTTTATATTCTGATATGTCTATATCCTGTGATGTATCTGTTCTGATTGATCCGGGTGCTACGCACTCTTTCATCACTCGTGAAGTGATTCGTAACTGCAATGTGACTATTAGCCATAGAGCAGATAGTTTGTTGTTAGAGACTCCGTTGAGTGGGTCTGCCGTTGTGCAGGAGGTATGTTCTCCCTGCATCCTTTTCTTTTCTGACCATCGCATTCAAGTGGACCTTATACCACTTGATATGCAGGGGTTTGATATAATCCTTGGGATGGATACCTTAGAAAGGTATAGAGTTATCTTGGATTGTGAGTCCAAGTTGGCTGTGTTTGCTGATGAAAGCAACACATGGATCTTTCAAGGTGAAAGAAAGATTCTGCCCACCTGTCTTGTATCAGCTATGGTTGCTGATAAGCTGTTGAGGCAAGGATGTTATGCATTCTTAGCCCATGTGGTAGATGTTACCAAGGAAAGGACCAATCCTGCCGAAGTTCCCATAGTCAGGGAATTCGAAGATGTGTTTCCTGAAGAACTTCCTGGTATACCACCACCTCGGGAGATTGACTTTGAAATCAATCTGATCCCAGATACAAAACCCATAGCTCAAACTCCGTATAGAATGGCTCCTGCCGAGATGGCAGAACTCAAGAAACAGCTTCAAGAGTTACTTGAGAGAGGTTTTATCCGACCAAGTACTTCACCTTGGGGTGCTCCGGTCTTGTTTGTTAAAAAGAAAGATGGGTCAATGCGGTTGTGCATCGACTATAGACAACTCAATAAAGTGACAATAAAGAATAAGTATCCTCTGCCGAGGATTGATGATCTCTTTGACCAGTTGCGTGGTGCAACAGTCTTTTCAAAGATAGACTTGAGGTCTGGATATCACCAACTCCGCATTAAGGATAGTGACATATCCAAGTCTGCCTTTAGGACAAGATATGGTCACTATGAGTTCACGGTTATGTCGTTTGGACTAACCAATGCACCAGCTGCATTTATGGAACTCATGAATAAAGTTTTTCGACCTTTCCTTGATCAGTGTGTTGTCGTCTTCATAGATGACATACTGATTTATAGTAAAGATGCTCAGCAGCATGAGCAGCATCTTCGCCAAGCTTTAACCTTGCTAAGAGAACATAAGTTGTATGCTAAGTTTAGCAAGTGTGAGTTCTGGCTGCCTGAGGTATCTTTTCTTGGACATGTAATATCTGCCTCGGGAATTCGTGTTGACCCTGCAAAGGTAGAATCTGTTCTACAATGGGAACAACTGAAGACACCGACGGAAATTCGAAGTTTCTTGGGGTTAGCTGGCTATTATCGAAGGTTCATTAAGAACTTTAGTTCTATAGCTTTACCTTTGACTAAGTTAACCCGGAAAGATGTTCCTTTTTCTTGGAGTGATAAGTGTCAACAATCTTTCCAGCTGCTGAAGGAGAGGTTGACAAGTGCACCTGTGCTAGTGCTACCTGAACAAGGAAAAGGATATGTAGTTTTCTGTGATGCTTCCAAGAACGGACTAGGATGTGTGTTGATGCAGGATAAACAACTGATTTCTTTTGCTTCCCGACAGCTTAAGAAACACGAGGAGAATTATCCAACACACGATCTGGAGTTAGCAGCTGTGGTTCATGCTTTGAAGATCTGGAGACATTATCTCTACGGAGAGACATTCCAGATTTTCACAGACCACAAAAACCTTAAGTATATCTTCTCTCAGCATGAGCTCAACATGAGGCAACGTCGCTGGATGGAGTTAATCAAGGACTATGACTGTACAATTGATTACCATCCAGGTAAGGCCAATGTTGTTGCAGATGCCTTGAGTAGGAAATCAGCAACATCAACCATGAATAGAGCACAACTAAACTCTTTAGTATGCTCTAGAAGAGATATGCTTATCTCTTTAAGGCAAGACAATGTACAGTTGAAGGTGTCATTGCTAGCCGGTTTGTTAGCTGAGATGCATATTAAACCTACCCTAAGAGAGCAGATTAAAGAAGCACAGCTAGATGATGCTGCAGTTCAACATATAAGATCTGAGTATGGAAATGAGAAGCAAGATGGGTTTCATGACTCAAAAGATCAAGTAGCTTGTTATAATGAAAGAATGATAGTGCCGGATGTGGACAACTTAAGGAAGTTAGTCCTGGAAGAAGCCCATTCTTCCATGTATGCTATGCATCCAGGGAGCACCAAGATGTATCGGAATTTGAAGGATCTGTATTGGTGGCCTGGAATGAAGAAGGATGTTGCAGAGTTTGTTCTAAGGTGTCCTGTGTGTCAGCAAGTTAAAGCTGAACACCAGAAGCCTGCAGGGACAATGCAACCTTTACCCATATCACAGTGGAAGTGGGACCATGTGACCATGGACTTTGTTGTTGGCCTACCCAGGACAAGCAAAGGACATGATTCCATTTGGGTAATTGTTGATAGGTTGACTAAGACAGCACATTTCTTACCTGTCAAAACAACCTATTCTGCTGAAAGGTTATCAGAGTTGTATGTTCAAGAGATAGTGCGTTTGCACGGAGTTCCTGTCACAATAGTTTCGGACAGAGGTCCTCAGTTTACAAGTCGTTTTTGGGAACAGTTGCACAGTGCCTTAGGCACTAAGCTGAGGTTTAGTATGGCCTTTCATCCACAGACTGATGGACAGTCGGAAAGGACCATACAAACCTTAGAAGACCTGTTGCGAGCATGTGTTCTCCAGTTCACCGGAAGTTGGGATCTACACCTAAGCTTGATAGAGTTTGCCTTTAACAATAGCTATCAGCATAGTATTGATATGGCACCTTATGAAGCCTTATATGGTAGACGTTGTAGATCACCCTTGTGTTGGTTTGAGACTGGTGAGCACCAGTTGTTAGGACCTGACTTGGTGCAGCAAACCACGGAAAAGATTAAAGTTATACAACATAAGATTAAGACTGCTCAGGATAGGCAGAAATCTTATGCTGACAAACGTCGTAGACCCTTAGAGTTCCAGGTTGGAGACAAAGTGTATCTTAAGGTCTCACCTTGGAAAGGGGTCCTTCATTTTGGAAGGAAGGGGAAGTTAGCTCCTAGATACATGGGGCCTTATCCAATCATTGAACGGATTGGAAAGGTAGCATATAAACTACAGCTGCCCCCAGAGTTACAAAGATTACATCCTGTGTTTCACATTTCTATGTTGAAGAAATGTCACCCAGACACCGAGTCAGTTCTACAACCTATGGAAGTAGAATTGAATGATGACATATCCTATGAGGAGGGACCAGTGTTAATCCTTGATAAACGAATTAAAAAGTTAAAGAAGAAAGATATAAGTCTTGTGAAAATCCTCTGGAACCATCGTGGTATTGAAGAAGCCACTTGGGAGTTAGAGGATGAGATGAGAAGGAAGTATCCTGCCCTTTTCTCGTAATATGTTTTATCGATTTCGGGGACGAAATCCTTGTAAGGGGTGGATAATTTGTAACATCCCTGACCTGGGTTATGAGTCAACCCTAGGTGTTTTACCTAAATATGTAATTAAATCCTTGTGATTAACTCTGAGCATGTAATTAAGTTTCTCAGAAACGTATATTTCAGTATTTGCCCCTTTTTATTTAAAGTTGTAGCATTGTTTTGATATACAGGGACCTATGTGCAATTTACCCAGTTGAAAGGGTTAGCTTGCAATTTGCACATGATGAGATGTTTCTCTGATGTTGAGACATCATGAGAATCTCTTTGGCAAAGTTGAGGGATTTCCCAAGCTAGAGCACCAAGGTGCAGCTGTGGAAGCAATCCCAGGGCTTGAAACCCTAATTTGGGGTAAAATGCAATTTACCCAAATGATGGGATGCAATTTGTAAAGAATGTCATCTAATGTATCTTTTTATACTTTTGCCATCATTTATAGAAGAAATGATGAGGAATTCACCTCAATTGAGTTATCAAGTTAAGAAATAGGCTTTGTGATTGAATAATCAGGGTATATGTGCAATATCCCTTTAAGTATGAACTTTATTATTAGATTGTTCTTCCTTGCCTTCTTTTCTATAACTTAAGATAAGGTTTGTCCTTAGAATAAATAGGAAGGGACGAGCAAGTAATAAAGGAAGGACTTAGTTGGAATTATGGACAACTTATGAACTAATGTTGAAAATCCTACCCCATGTATATAAGCCCTCCTTCCCTTAGTTGCAAGGGAACTTAACCTTCGTTCCCTTACTGTTTCATTTCACCAAAGAAGACCAAGGACTTCCTTGGAGCTAAGGAGGACGAACAAGGGGTGCAATGTAGGTTTAAACCCCTCTTCTTGCCTAATTCCATGGTTAGAATTCGAATTCAAGGTCAGCTTCATGGCTAATTCTCGAAACCCTATCTTTCTAGCCGTCTCTTTTCATCCTTCCTTGGAGTTTTCACCTTGGCCAACCTGTGGGAACTCAAGGACGCCATTAGAGCTTGGAGCTTGAAAGCTTGGAGCTCAAGAAGCAAGCTTTAGGCGGGTTTTATAACTCTAAACCTATGCTTTACTATGTGCATCTTTATATGCGATTTAATGATAGCTCTTAGTATTTCCCTACTTTTCCCTGCTATTTTGCAAGCAAACCCGTGGGATATCTGTACTGTTCTTGAGCTAGAAGATGAAGGCGTGATTTCCAAGAAAAACCCACCGCTTTTCTTTTCCTTAAACGGTCCTAACAGTTTGCTCTCACGGACTCAAGACCGCGAGGTGAGCAAACGGTCTCGAGACCGTGAGAGGGATCGCGGTCTCAAGACCGTTTGGCCCCGTTGACCGAGCATGGACCGTATGGGAAATCTGTTCCTAATTATATAGGTTAATTACCCTCAAAATTTGGGAGACTAACTCCAAAGGAATCGGGAGATATGACCTTTTTAAGTCACAACTTTAAATGAATTAATTGCTGATTTTCAAACGGTCTGAAATTGCCTTTTTGGGCAAACGGTCTCAAGACCGTGTAAGGTCGTTGACTAAGCGTTGACCGTATGAGATTACTGTTCAAAATTATGTTAATTAACAACTCACCAAGTTTGATGGTCTAATTCCAAACGGGCTAAGAGTTGAAGGGTGAATACTAGGGCTAACCCTAGGTGAAATCAGTACTGAAATTATGGTGACCTAACTAGGGTTTTTAGGGTTGATTGACCTAAACGGTCTCAAGACCGTTTGGGGGTCACCAAACGGTCTCAAGACCGTGAGGGCAATCAACCAAGACCGTTTGGAGGTCTGGGGTCAAGGATAGTTGACCAATTAAAGGTACAATTACACCAAATTACATTGCAATTAAATATTGACATGATCATCAACTCAATGGGTCAGACCTTGATGAATTTGCACTAGAATCCAAAATTGGATGGGCAAACGGTCTCAAGACCGTTTGGAACTCATCCAAACGGTCTCAAGACCGAGAGGACACTCACCCAAGACCGTTTGAAGGTCTAGGGTTAAGTATTTTGACCAATTGAGGACCTAATTGCAAATAGTTATCAAGTAAACCAAAATTCTGATTTTGTGACCAATCATGGTTCAACCTCTATCAAATCACCTTAGATTTTGATGAAATCTTGGGCAAACGGTCTCAAGACCATGTGGGGTCCACCCACATGACCTCAAGACCGTTTGGGCCAAGTTTGGGCCCAATTGGAGCTCAATTGAAGGGTTCAACCTTGTGTTGATACACATTGTTGAGTGTTGATGGGTGAACATTGATAGACCTTAATTGAATCGATTTCAATCCTAATTGGTCAACAATTGAGGGTCAATTGAATGACCATTTGGTTAAGCATAACCTTAATTAACCCAATCCATAGGTGGTCAACAGTTATTGGACCTTTTGAAGGCTTCAACATCGGTTGACATCATCGATTGATTTGTTGAACCTTTGTTGAAGGACCTTGCGGTTGAGACCATGAGAGCCTCGCGGTCTCAAGACCGTGAGGGGGCTCACGGTCTCAAGACCGTGAGGGGGCTCACGGTCTCAAGACCGTGAGGGGGCTCACGGTCTCAAGACCCCAAGGGGCCTCGCGGTCTTGAGGTCAAGATGGCCAAACGGACAACACCTCTTCGCGGACTCAACACCAAGTTAATCTTCGCGGTCTCAACATCAACTTGAACCAATGAGGAGCCTCGCGGTCTTGACCTACTTGGAGTGGGTGGAGATGGCTCGCGGTCTTGGAAGGGGTTGAGGGCTCGTGGGCTTAAAGTCAAAGGTGACTAAACGGTCAACTCATCTTCGCGGTCTTGAAAGACAAGTTGGACAAAAGGTCAACTCAACCAATGGGTATCAAATCAATTGAAGGCTGACTTCATTCAATCAATTGATGAATGTAAATGGGTCAATGTTGCTCTAATCAAACCCTAATGACAATCTAGGATATTAAGGGGTTAATTGACTAAGGTTTTGACCATAATGATGATCAATGGGTGATTTACCAAAATACCCCTGAAGGGTCAATTGAGTTATACCTTGCTCAATACAAACCCTAATTACATGAGAATGATGTTTTTAGTCATCATGACTCTATCCAACTTGATCTAGTGTAATGTTACCATCAACCATTAGTATGATGAAAGAGAGAAAGTAACCCTAATCGCATAATGGTGATGTCTTTGGCTATGTTAGCCTATAATGACTCAACCCAACCTATTTTAGAGTGATGTTGACATCACCTAACCTTATGATGAGAGAGAAAGTACTTCTAGAGAGAGAAAGTACTTCTAGAGAGAGAAAGTACCCTTTTTAAATGGAAACTCAATTGAAGCATCCCCAATACACAGAAATGAGCATAATTAGGGTATGATCCACCTGTGTGAGATCATAGAAACCCTAATTATGATAAATGATGAACCTTTAACTAATCCAAGAGCATCAATGAAGATGTTACTCATACATGATGATGTTATGAGTTTAATTCACCTTGATGTGAATAGTAAACCCTAATTCAAGGGTAATGGCATGCTTTTGAGCAATAAACTCTATTTGAATAGAAGTAAAGATTTAAATCTTATGACAAGAGTGGGAAGTACATTCCTTATTGTTGTATTACCTTTATCAGATGTATTAACCATGCATGTTCTGATATGAAGGTAATCATATCCAGGTATGGATGTTGATGTTATATTCATTAAAGGCATGTTGTTAGCCTTATGAATAAGTAATGTAATCTGATGCCTTGCCAGTGGCATCCTATGCTGATACTGGGTTATCAGAGCCATGAATACCATCAAGGTCATGCCTTAGAGATGACTTGTGATGAGGATAATGAGAAATGATGATTAATATGAGTTAGGCTTGTTACATTTAGTATTCTTCTTTTATAGCTGCTATGCTATTGTTATTGTTTGAAGGAACATGTATGCTGTTAAAGAATACTGAATGTACCTAACTAATCAAGTATAATGTAGAGCCCTGATCATAGATCCATCATTGTCAGAAATTAAGTGATGGTGAAACAGGTTTTCCTTAGGGAACTCCTGGAGCACATACTTTTGAGTATGTGGGGTATATGGATGTGCAGAACCTTACATCCTAGTGTAGGAAAGTGATGTAGATGTGTAATCCATCCATCCTTCACTATAGTTCCATACCGTATCAGTGGTAGGTAAACATGAAACCTCCTGATGACGAAGACAGCACAGATATCCGTATCAGTGGTAGGTAAATATGAAACCTCCTGATGACGAAGAGAGTACAGAACGCCACTGTGACTCTAGAATAGCGAAGGACCAGTTTACCCTGGTGAGCTATAATAGTAGAGACACGAGATGTCCTACAAGTGATCCTCTTACTGACTGAGGAAGGTGAAGGTCATGAGAATCCGGCTCTCTTAATGACCTATGTATGATACTGATGCGGCTTCTCAGCGATCAGTTGGAGTTTGAGTGGTAAGCCTCATCTCCACAGGGCATAATGTTGTTTGTAAAACATAATCAACCATGTAGTATAACTTGTTAGAGATGACTCCAAGTTAGTTGGTTGATGTTACATTGCAATAATGTTGATATTCTCCATATCTCCTAAATTGTAGAGATCTTGTTATAACTGCAACTGCTATAGAATGCTTTGAAGGCTTTACTGTTTAAAATAATCTTTGATGTTATAATAAAGCTTCTGGCGAAGAGTTATAACTCTCGCTGGGACAATTATGTATAATTGTCTCACCCCGTAGGCTTCAACTTTTTAGGTGGACGTCGGAGACGAAGAAACCAGCCTACAGGTGATCAGTCTCAGCAGCAGCAGCACCAGGGGCAGCAGTAATCTCAGGTGGAGATTTGTCCTGCCATGTGGTGTAGTTAGAGTCAGTCCTATGTGTCCTCTGTACTCTCAGGTCTTGGAGTCTTGTGTTATGTGATCTTGAGATTTTGTATCTTGATGTATATAATTACTCAAGAAGTAATTATCCTGAGATGTAAACAGTTACCTCTCTTTATGAAAGGAGTTTTTATGGATACAAGTTCTTATCTCGAAAAGTTTTAATTTCCCGTGATTTTTGTCTTCCGCTGATTACTGATTCGCTTCCGCTAAGTTTTAATCGTGTTTATGTCATGGTTTGGAGATCAGAGCCCTCATGACCAAGCGTTGACCGTTTATGATTCCTGTTCCTAATGATGTTGGTTAATGACCCTCCAAGTTTGAGGGATTAAATACAAAGGAATCATGAGTTGAAGGCTAATCAATTAGGCAAACCCTAATTAAAAACAGTGCTGAAATCCCAATGAGTTAAGTTGAGATTTTGGGTTGATTAGCCCAAACGGTTTCAAGGCCGTTTGGGGATCACCCAAACGGTCTCAAGACCGTTTGGGGATCACCCCAAGACCTTTTGGAGGCCTGGGGTCAAGTATAGTTGACCAATTGAAGGTCTGAAGGTACTAATCATATTGCAATGAAGTACTGATTTGTTGATCAACTTGATAGACCAATCCATGATGATTTTTCATTAAAATCCAAAGGTTGGATGGGCAAACGGTCTCAAGACCGTTTGGATCTCATACAAATGGTCTCAAGACCGTTTGGTGATCACCCAAGACCGTTTGGATGTCTAGGGTTGAGTATGGTTAGGTGTTTGAAGGTCTAAAGGTACCAAGTTGTTATACAATGCAATGCTGATTTGGTGATCAATCCAATGAACCAAACTCTAATTGGATGGCTTAGCTTTGAGTGATATGATAGGAAAACGGTCTCAAGACCGTTTGGCGGTCATAAAACTACCTCAAGACCGTTTGGGGTCAGGTCATACCCAATTTGGATGATGGTTCAATGGTTTCAAAGCAATTGATTTGTGTTGTTGAATCATCGATTCCAAACTCTAATTCAATTGAATCAAACCCTAATTGAGGATCAATTGATGGTCAATTGAGGGTCAAATCACTTGAAGGTTGACCTATTAAACTCAATTGAAGTATGAGTATAGGTCCAATTGATCATCGGTTCCATGAATTCAATGATTAAAGGAATCAACATTGGAAGCCCTAATTCAATTGGATACCTCATGTTATTGAAGGTCCAATTGATCAAACCTTTTTGGAAACCTAATGTAATTAGGTGAGAGACAACCTTAATGGTACCAATGAATAATTCATAACAAATGTATGTATCCAATACATGATGTAAACCCTAATTGAGGTTGATTCCATGTATAACCTAATAAGAGGTCGTCTACATGTGAAATCACTAATTAGGATGAATAATAAACCCTAGTTAAGGGTGCATCCATGTGAAACCCTAGTTGAGGGTGTATCCATGTGAAACCCTAACTGAAGGTGTATCCATGTGAAGCCCTAATTGAGGGTGATTTCATGAGAAACCCTAATTGGGAATGATTAGTAAACCCTAATTATGGGTAATGTGATATGAAACCCTAATGAAGGGTGATGATATATGCAATCTATATTCTAAAGATGGGAGATGGTATGTAAAACCCTAATCCCTAATGAAAGAATAGAATTCATACCTGAATATGATTTATGAGGTGAATTCCTGTGGCACGACTGTGCAAGGTAGCACGTCCGTGGTGGTTTCACTTTGCACGACCAGGCAAGGTAGCACGGTCGTGGTAGCTTCATTGTGCACGACCGTGTAGGGTAGCACGACTGTGGTGGCTTCCTCTAGCATGGCCGTTCTTGGTTACATGACCGTGGTGCTCTATGCTTGACTTAGAGCTGAATTGAAAGTGATCTAACATGGTCATTTTGTTAATATCCAACCTAAGGATGAGAGAGAAAATCATACCTTGCGATGATAATCATTTAATGATACATGATGAATGTAATAAGTATGAATGAATACTTATGATTTCAATGAATGCTCCTAGAGGAGTGTAGCAATAAATTAGGGTTGGAGTGATAATACAAATATGAAACCCTAATTGATAAGAAAGGAAAATCCTAGCCCTAACTTTGGGTAAAACGATGAAAAGCCCTAATTGATGGTAAACCCTAACCTTGGTAAGGGAATAGTGGTGTTACCCTGTATTGCATGATGTGTTGTGAACTTGATAAATCTATTATCATGTGTGACAATCAAGCAGGTCTCATGAGGTGATGATCTTATCCAGGTATGAGCTATGATGTTTATTTGATAAGAGTTCATTGGCCATATGTGCCATTATGTTTTGGTTACTTAGAAAGAAGTAACAAGATTAGTATGGGCTTGTAAGCCTTTGTTTTAAAGTTGTTGCCCAGTGAGAGGTGACAAGATGTGAATGGCCTTGTGAGCCATGTGAATAATGTTGTTGCCCAGTGAGAGGTGACAAGATGTGAATGGCCTTGTGAGCCATGTGAATAAAGTTGTTGCCTAGTGAGAGGTGACAAGATGTGAATGGCTTCTGAGCCATGTGAATAAGTATTTGATGAAAGTGGTACATGTCTCTTTATAGCATTTGTCTGAATAAAATATGTTTGAGAACTTGACTGATGCTAAAAGAATATGATAATGTACTAATTAATCAAGTGAAATCTATTCATGTAGTGACCATAGATCCATCATCATCAGGAATAGGTGATGGTGAAACAGGTTGCTCCGCGACATATCATGGATTTAGTATATTTTTGAATATATGGGGGTCAATGGGCGAAAATATCCTTACATCCTCTTGAAGTGATTGTGAGGAGGTAAACAAGAAACCTCTCAAATCCTTCATGAATAGGTTGGGATAGATGTATCACTAATCTCCCGATGATTTTGGGCCAGATGATGTACACATCTCCCAAGGTTAATACCGGATCGATGGAGATAAACATGAAATCTCATGATCACGAAGAGAGAGCAGATGACACTGCCTCTATTGCGAAGTTGCCAGTATACCCTGGCTAGCTATGTAGCAGAGACACGAGATGTCCTGCATGTTCTCTCGCACTGACCGGGAGGAGTGAGATCATGGGAACCGGCTCTTCCCTAGACCTATGTATGGTACCGGTTTCGACTTCGCAATGGCCGGTTGGAGTATGAGCGGTATACCTCATCTCCTCAGAGCTTAAATATGATTGTAAAATGTAATCAACCGTATAGCATGTTTGCTTAAGGATTGAATACGGAGATTCATTGGCTGATGTTGCATTTCTTTGTCCATTTCTTAGCAGATAAATGCTATTTATGTCTCTTTATATTCTTTGCAAAGTAGACAGATGAATTATTTATCTACCATGGGTAGATGCGATGCTCTCCTTGAGAATAGGAGATTATCTTATTCTGTTCTATGATGAATAATTTTGCCTGATATGGTAAAAGTAACCCCTGCTCAGTTTTAATTTAATAATCTGCAATAATATTATTTTGGCGGAGAGTTATATCTCCCGCTGGGACAATTTACAATTGTCTCACCCCGTGGGATCCAAAATTTTTAGGTGGACGCAGACAAAGAAGCAGAGACTCTTTTGCAAGAAAAAGGAAAGCAACAGCTTGGACAACAGTGAGATCTCAGGTGGAGACCCTGACTGTCAAGTCATAAAGTTAGAAAGTCCTATGTGTCGTCTCTGTACTCTCGGGTCCTAGGAGTAGTGTTTTGATGGATCGGTTTGAGATTTTGGCTTTAAGCCTCGAGGGTTTTATACTACATGTGTACAGTTAAGATAGAGTAATTGATGTTTGTATTCCTCAAGAAGCAAAAGTAAATGAGATGTATATATATGAACCATGATGTAAAGTTTTACTTTGGTTCTGAATGAAAGAGTTTTCCTATAAATGGATCTCTTTGCAAAAAGTTTTAAATTTTTTCTGATTTTTGGTAATCCGCTGCAACTGATGATCGCTTCCAAACGTTTTATTATTGTTAATGACGCTTGTTATCTTAACAACGGGGGGTGTCATTACATTGTATGTAGGACATGACAATATGATGTGCTCATCCTGATAACTCGTATGTGGGACATGACGAGTGGATGTCTGTCTGGTTCCAGTAAGGGTTACTGGAAACCATGAGAACTTGATAAGTACTTGGGAAGTACTAGTTCTATGGAGATAAGTAAGAGTTCGATGTAAGGAGTTACATTGATGTGAACTTCCAAAAAAGGACAGAAAATTAATCGCAAAATATATAAAGGTTATATAAAAGTGAAAGTTTGTTGATAATTGGAAATGTTCCAATAAAACCATTAAAGGGAAAATGTCGAGTATCCGTGTGTTAGAGAACAACAGTGGATATTATATGGATCTGGAAGTTCATGAGATGAACTTATGGATATTCCCGTAATTGATGACAAGTATGGAATCCTTGATCATGCAATGTGGCTAAAGGTTAGCAAAGGAATACTAGATTGCATATTACGGCAGTTCCATCTCATACGTGTGACGTACAATGAAGAGATGTGAGACATGCAATTAATACTGACTTTGGCAAGGTGTTGCCATAACTCACTATGTTAGCACAAGAGCACAGTAACATGTGGGACATGTTTGAAGATCACGATGAATATGATTTAAGGGTGATTGGCTCACAGTACAAGTGGGAGTCTTTTGGTATGTATGCCCTGAGAGCCAATTATGGGATGATTGGTGGGATACATTAAGATTGACTTGATAAACATCATGGGCAAGCTTCCAATTCTTTCTGGTTCAGTCATATGAGATATTGATAGAACAAATTGAATGTCTAGATAATGACAATACTCAATGACGTATGCTTTCAGGTTGAGGGCCTGAACGATGAGATCATACAGATGCTAAGAGTTTGTACATTCTTGTTATGTCCCTAGTCAGATTTCATTGTGGAAGGTAGATAGATAGCAATGACACACAAGACTAGATTGTGGTGTTGGTTGATGACAGAATCTCATTAGTCATGATATAGAGATATCAAACCAAACACATAGGTATTTGTTAAAGAACAAGTGTACCGGACAGACCCACTGTGAGTTTGACACATGGAACCATGACATGGTAGTCAGAGTCAGTACTCATAGTGATGGTGGTGAATGTGATTCTTTGACCTGAAATCACTACACTCAACACATGTCATTGGGTACACTTTGGCATCATCAAACGCAGTCCTGAAACATGGGTTGTTATAAAGGTGATGATTGGGTGGCTTTGACACATGGGGCTTTTGAGGGGTGAGTGATAGATATGGGATTTGTCCCTCCTGAGGGAGCTTGATATCCATGGCCGCTTGATGAGTAGGATTGAGAAAGGCGTGCACGCATGTGTGAATCAGTATGTGATATTGATGTCATACATATCTCTTCCAATCTAATCTGAGATCAAGAAAGTGAATGAACGTTGACAGGATGATTGGTCCATGCCTCGAGTTCATTCGGGATATCAGTGACAAAGGAATTATACATTCACTGTAACACCATTCATGGATTGTAGGATTGAAAGTTGTTCTCCAACTTTCTATTTCACTTGGGTAGCACTGATGTGTGACTAGGCACCGCTCTTTGCTTGTGAAGTCATAAGTGTTATGGACTTTCACTGCCAACGTGAAAAGGACCTACAGGGTCACACACATAGGATTTGTCCTGGAAGAGGAGTGTTGTCCACAAACTATGTTTAGATTGATTACTAAAGGAGTTTAATAGTTCAATTAAACACTCAATTAATTGATAGCTCAAAATCATAGTATTCAAGGTGTTGGATCGATTGATTAGAGTATCGATCATTTGGAAAATATGAAGATTATTTTGCAATTATATTTGTTTCACTTGTACAAATTCGATTTGGACAAGGACTAATATTGGATTAGTTGGAAACAAAATTAGAAAGTCAATTTGAGTTGGATCAGGACCATGAACCGATCAGTTCAGGGTACCAACCGATCGGTTGGGATCCCCAAACAATCGACCCAGGTCCAGCTTATCGGCTGAGGTGGCCGAAACGATCGGTTTAGTTGTGAAACGATCGGTTCAGGTCACACAGTTGGTTGTTTTTGTGGAAAATCTCAAACCCTTCTACTCCTGCTTTAGTCCCGCATTGCCCAGGATAGAGAACCCTGTCCCATGTCCCTCCTATATTTATAGGGGTATTGGGGGCTTCTCGAAGAACAACTCAGTGTGACTAGTTGCTCTATAAAGTTGTCGTTCTCTCGGGTTTTGTGTGACCGAGAGAGCCCGAGCAAGTGCTACCCGAAAAGGTAGGCACAACAAGGGAAAGACAACTGCAGAAAGCAATTGGTAGCAGGAGAGTGTGTTGGTGACTAGTACGCTAACAAGAGGGTTTGACTACTTTCTATTCCTTGTGGGACAAGGAGATTGGAGTTCCAGGTGGTCCGTGTGGACTTACTTCATAGGCGGGAGGTTTCTGCCGCTCGAAGGACAACTTCCAATCGCGACAATCCCGGTGAGACCAGGAGTCGTGAGTCCCGGTGCGACAAGGAGCTGCACAGACACCGTCCAAGACTAGAGGTGAAGACCGCACAAGGCGCGACGTATTGTTGCCAAGCAAGCCTCGGGACAAGGTATGATTCCACAAACCTTCCCTTCCTATTGTATAGACGTTGACGCGTTTCCTTGTTCTGGGTTTGGGGGAGGAGAAAATTTTTGTTTCTGCTGCCTTCTCTGTCTCCCCTAAAACCCAACAGGTATGGCATACCCTCCTTACTAGAAGGTCAAGTTTGTCTCTCATGTGTTGGATGGACCAACACGTGTCTGATGGTATGTAATAGTGGGGACTCGTGACGCTTCTACTTTGACTTGGGAACAATTCTTGGAACTCTTTCATGAACAGAACAGCTGCATTGTTGCTTTTAGGAAGAAGGAAGCATAATTATACTATCAAAACACAGTTCCATGTCTATTCCCACTTATGTCCAAAAATGCTTGCTGCTTGAGAGATATGATACTGATTGGGTGAGATTGTTGGGCTGATCTGTTCTTGCAAGGACTCAACTACCATGTGGGTCTTGTTGTTGACCCTTAGCTTTCTCTTAATTTTCAATAGATGGTTGAAAAGACCTTAGCTATTGAGTCATATCTGGGATTTCAAGCCCCATTGCCTAATAACAAAAGGAAGATATTTAATGAAGATCAACAATGTGATAAGTGCAATTGTTGTACTCATTATCATCCATAGGGTAGATGTCTAGCGGGTTAACCCTAGAGTACCCAGAAATGGGAAGCAAGTTACCTGTCATCAGTGTGGTTATGTTGGGCACATTATGCCCCATTGCCCACAACTTCAACAACGCCTTGTGCGTGCCCAATAGTCTACAAACCATCCACAGTCTCATCCTAATCCACCTCTAAGAAATAACAATAACCCTCAATACCGACATCCCCAATGGAGTGGGGTGTTGGTCGTGTCTTTGCAATGGATGTTGTGGATGTTTTTGGTGATAATAAAGTGATTGAAGGTATTGTGCATAACTTACAACCTATAAAATCTCTATTTGATTTTGGGTCTTCAAATACCTCTATACCTTCTAAATTTGTTGAGATGTTAGACCTAGAACCTACATATATGGACTTTATTTTGAGTGTCCAGACCCCTAGTTGTAGGATATGATCTTATTATATAGAAACCCTAAGAATGGATCTATATATATCTGGAATGATGTTTGTAACTGAGTTCATCCTCCTAAACATGATGGCTTTTGACATCATTCTGGGTATGGACTGGTTGAAAAGTTTTATGTAGGTTTATTCTGTGGGGAGAAGAATACTAGTTTGCTTCACCTAGATTGTGAGCGACTCTATATAAAGGGATGAAAACATGAGGATAGGCAATTTATCATCTCGACTATTAAAGTAGAAAAGATTATCTCACATGGATGTTGAGCTTACTTGCCATTCATTATCCTTGACCGCTAACCACCTTAGTTGGAAGATATTGATGTGGTTTGATATTTCCCTAACATTTTTCATAAGGAACAACATGATTTTCCCCCTTCTTGAGAGGTCGAGTTCTCCATAGGTCTTGTACCAGGCGCTGCACCTCTTTTGAAACGTCCATGTCGCATAGCAGCCGTGGGAGCTTGTAGAGATCAAGAAGAAACTGTAAGAACTTCTAGACATGGGGCTTGTCCACCCTAGCATCTATCCTTGGGGAGATCATGCTCTTTTTGTGTAAAAGTAAGATGGTTCTCTATGGATGTGCATGGATTACAGAATGTTGAATCAAGTGACTATAATGAATGATAGTCCTTTACCGTGCATTGATGATTTATTTGATCAGTTGATGTCAGCTACACACTGATGTGGTCTATTATCGCACTAACAAAATCACTCGGGATTGAAATCGCAAAGTTTTTAACAAAACCTTGTACAAAAATACCACCCGCAAGAGGATGAGTCTTATTGCAGTATAATTGAGGATCGAATCCCAAGGGACAACATTTTTAAGAATCAATGCTAGTCGTGTCTAGCTCAGGTAAGACTAATATTTAGAACAAAGGATTGATTTGAGGTTAATTAAACTAATTGCAAGAAAGTAAAGAGTATAATTAAAGTTGAATCTAGATAAATGATGGGGATCACTAGGGTGGTCTCGGGTTTCACCACCACTACACATGCAAACATATCCAATCACCAACATCTAGGTAAGACATAACTAACCAAGTAGAGTTGCTGCAAACCCTCTACTAGGATGTTTAGGTTCACATAAGCATCACCTTAGGTATCAGATTTCTCATCGCCATCCGGATCATGATCTTACGTCTTCGAAGATACAGATATCCATCTGAAGCTGCGGGTCTTCTATATAAGCGTTAGGCACACAGAAGTGTCACAGTGGGCTAGATGGCTCGTCCCCTCATGAATCATACACTTACGACATCAGGGAATCCCGTTTGATTTCTCATTAGGGAGTCAACCGCGTTAATCGACATTCAAATCCTACATATAAAAGTTCTCACAACATAGGAACGAACAAGATAAATGCAAGCAGGTGATCAATCCATTAGCACACATTGACGATTAACAATGAAATGAAAAGTTACATACATGCCATGGAATGATTAATGAAAAGAATTATAAGCATGGGAAGCGAGGCTAGTCCCCGCACCGTAGTGAAATGAAACTACTCGTTCACGATGCAAGGAACAAAAAGAACAAGAGAGAGGGAAGACTCCGCCATGAGCATGATGTAGTAGATGGTCACAACTTGGTGAAGATACGATCTTATACACCATGTCAGAGAAGATCTAGACGAGGAGCGAGGGACACCACGACACACGAGGTAGACTTTCTCTCTCCTCCTTCCTCCTCTTCTCAACCTCCTTGCTTGCAATAGGAGGACCAGTCTTTGGATGCGTATGTGGCATAAATGCATGTAGATGGATTGGGTTCCCTCTCTAGGGGTCAAGCCTGTGCTCAGGCAGGTTGGCGACATCCAGGATGGCCCTGGTTGAGGACCCCTCGGTGGCTATTTATAATCCCTAGTGGTCTGTTAGTATTTTTTAACAGTCTTAAGACTGATTGTCTTCTCACACGGTTTGGATACCATGGGTCTTCTCACATTCTTGGGTTTGCTTTCTTCTCATGGTTTAGAAATAGAATCCCAGTCTCATGGTTTTAGATCACGGGCCTCCTCACAGTCTCAAACAATCATCACCATACAGTCTCAAGACCGTTCAGCCACTGCATGGTCTTCTCACGGTTTGAAAGACCGCTAGCTGTCTCATGGTTTGGGCAAGAGATCCCTCCCTCATGGTCTCAAAGATCCCGACCTTCATGGTTTTGGTGGCGATGACCCCCCTTCACGGTCGCAAGACTGTAAGGGCCTTTCCAATTTGGGGAACCATTGGCTTCCTCGCAGTTTCAGGGTAGGATGGTCATGGAGGTCGAGGCCTATGGGGGATGCGGGATCATGGAGTCATCACTGATGATGGAAGGTGAAGTGGGAGCGGCACTGTAGGTGAGAGGCCGGTCACTGGTGGTGATGTGTGGAGCTGGTGAATTGGCAGAGAATACATGTGCGTTGATTCTTGCATGGTGCATGTCCATCGGAGGATGATGGCGTCGAGATGAGAGGGGATGAAGGATGAATGGAAGACGATGATCATGACTGGGAGGTGGAGATGGAGAGGAGGATGGCGGTGCTGTGGGTGTTTTGTGGAGGTGTTGGTATGGAGCCAGGCGATGGAGGGGTGATGGTGAAGCACAATCTTGCGGCCGTGACGCTGTAAATGGTCTTGGGATGGCAGCTTCCTAGTGTTCTTGAAACTGTGGGGGTTCCTTGTGGTTTTGGAACCGTGAGGGTTCGTTGCAGTTTTGGAAGCGCTAGGGCCTTCACAGTCTTGATAATTCAAGGGGGATCATGATCTTGAGACCGCTAGGGTGCGATCGGCAAGAAGAGGACCGAGAGGGCAGACCGTGAAGGCAGACCGTGAGAGTGTTGGTGAAGGTAGAGGTCACCTGTGATTAGGTGCAGACCTGATAGAGGTGGAAAATGCATCTGGAGGTGATGGTGGCGGCTATGGTTGTGGAGGCTCACAAATTGGTGGAGATAACATGTGGTTGTGAGGATAGGGTTGCAGGTGATGTTGTTGAAGGTGATCAAGAGTGGAGGTGAAGCCACCAAGGTGGTGATCTAGGGTTAGTGAGAGGGTTTCTAGTGAAGGTGGGCCCACAACCAGAGGGTGGACCCAGTTGAAGATCTATCTTCATCATGGCTTACTAAATCAACGTGAAATCAAAGAAACCCTAGTCAATAAGATTTGATCATCCATGAATTCAGTAAAGTCATAAATTGTAGGATTTGAGAAATAAAAGCAAGTGTATTGAGCCAAAGTGGGCCCAAAATTGCAAATGAAATTATGGTAAATATGGTTTCATCAAAACATCCCAAACATAAACATTGCTCATCCTCGAGTAACACAAAATCTGAAACGGTCACCAAATGAATACTTTCAACTCGTGTGATTACCTCATATTCACATCATGATTATTTCCTTTCTACTTAGTATGACTAAGAATCTCAACTTCCTGAGATCGTTGAACACATCTTACCATATCTTCATTCCTGAGTTTGTTTTCCAACATCACTTCCTCCTCACCTTCTCTAACAACAAGCATTTCTAAGAGTTTCATAAGACTCAAGAGATACCCGCAAAACAACAAGTGTGCACCTGATCTGGTACTGGTGTATTTCAAGATAGGGGAGACATTCATTGTTCCTTTAGGTGGAAAAGGGAGTGAAGGGTGGTATGGAAGGAAGTTGTATATCTTTCTTCTATTCGACTTGAGATTTATTATATGGTTGCAATTTCATTGATTGCATTTTTGGGTGCGAATCTCTCCTTTATTCGACTCGAGATTGTATTTTTTTGTGTGCACATTCACATCTTTTCTTGGTGGTATGCCCCAATTACATAGCGAGGGGTATAGAGAAAGAAAAATGAGAGAGAGAGGGTTTTCCATCCCAAACATAGGGTTTGGTACTATTTTGGCTATTTTTGTTTCTTTTTGATGGATGGAGGGGTAAGAAGATGATAGAAGAAGTGTAGAAAAGAGTTCAGATCAGTATGCAACTTGATATTTTCTAGTGCATCGAGTCATTCTCATTATTGTACTCTACTCAAATAATGGCTTGATGAGGATCTAGTGGGGGTTCCATGTTATTGTTCCACTTGTCACTTAGGAAGCACGTCGTGTTTGATCCCTATCAGTTTGACAGACACTTGCCTTTTTTGTAGAAGGATCATGATGTTAGGATTCATAAGCTTCACAAGATGATTTCACTCAATAGGCTAGTTTTCAAAAAATTTCCCTCTTGAGGATCTGCTTCGAATAAGGAGGGTATAGTGATTCAAAAGACCTAGAGAGAGAAACTAGCCAGCTAGGTAATGGCTTTTATTGAAATAAAAAGCGTCAAGACTTCATCAAGTTTCTGTTCAATTTCTTTGAAAACATAAAAATTTTGAAAATTTTAGTCAAAAATGCAATGATGAAATCTTAAGTCTGAAATAGGTGGGTGTGAGTGGAAAGTAAAGTATGTACCACCCACCCTCCACCCCGAACTTAGAAATTTGCTCATCCTGAGTAAACTCTAAATTTGAGATGGAGGGGAAAATTCATGCCGGTTGGACCACCAGATGTGGTTGCATTCCAATCAGCACACGTCCTCCATTGGAAAATCTAAAAAATGAAGACTAATCAGAACTTAAGATAGCATCATGCGATGCAATATCTATTCAGTGCAAAATTTCTTAAAAGGGTAAAAACAAAATTAAGGAAATTTTCTAATTTAAAACTAAAAGTAAAAAAAATTATTGATCAAGTTGCCTCCCGACAAGCGCCTTTGTTTTATGTCAATGGATCGACGTGAATCCTTCAATTTTTTGGTGGATACATCAAATTGGTAAGATCCAGCATTGCTTCGGTGCCTATGTCGGCTGAGGTGAAATATCACTTTAAGCATTGGCCATTAGACCCGAATTCTCCTGAGTGTTCACTCCATAAAACGAAAGCACCATGGGGGTAGATGCTCTTGACAATGTAAGGTCCAGAACAACGAGAACAAAGTTTCCCTAGGAATAACCTTAGTCTTGAGATGAATAGTAGAACTTGATCTCCCACTTGTATGTCCTTTCTTTTCAGATGACCATAATGCCAAAGATTCATGCGTTCTTTGTAGATTCGTGCATTCTCATAAGATGTCATCCGGAGTTCATCCAGCTCTTGAATTTGTAGAATCTTGTCTTCACCAGCTTTCTTTATGTCAAAATTTAGTTGTTTAATTTCCCACCATGCTTTGTGTTCTAGATCTACAGGCAGGTGGCATGGCTTTCCATATATCAATAAAAATGATGTAGTTCCAAGAGGAGTCTTAAAAGTGGTTCGATAGGCCCACAAGGCGTCATTGATTTTCATTGACCAATCTTTTCGGTTGCGTCCTACTGTCTTGTACAAGATAGCCTTGATTTGGTGGTTAGAAACCTGTACCTGTCCACTCGTTTGGGGATGGTAGGGGGAGGCTACCTTGTCTGTTACACCATATTTCCTCATTAATGCTTCAAAGCTTCTTTCCAGAAAATGAGAACCGCCGTCAGATATCATGGTTTGTGGGACTCTGAAAAGGGGAAAAATAATATCCTTGAACATTTTGATGACATTTTTGGAATCACTAGTTATGGTTGGTATGTCCTCTACCCCTTTAGAGACATAATCCACTGCAACTAGGATGTAGCAAAATCCATGCGAGGATGGGAATGGACCCATGTAGTCCACACCCCAAACATAAAAAATATCGACTTCTTGCTACAATTTGAGCAACTTCTCATCTCTTTTCGTAATGTTACCTGTTCTCTAACATTTTTCACATGATAGAACAAAGTTGTAGAAATCTTTGGATATAGTTGGCCAAAAGAAACCACATTGCAAAAATTTTAAAGCAGTTTTCTTAGAACTCATATGGCCTCCGACTGGGCCTAAGTGACATTGGTCTAAAATGAGTTGGGCTTCTTCCTCAGTGATACAACATCTATAGACACCATCAACACAGAGCTTGAAGAGGTACGGCTCATCCCAGTGATACTGCTTCACATCAAGTATGAATTTCTTCAATGCATTTCTGGTGCATTCAAGGTGGACGACACCAGTGGCAAGGTAGTTCACATAGTCTGAGTACCAAGGGGTAGCTTCTGAAACTTTCATGAGTTGGTCGTCCAGAAGAGAATCGTTAATTGAGATCTTCTCGATTTCCAGAGTGTGGATGAGATTGAGGTGGTCTGCCACAACATTCTTTCTACCTTTCTTATCTCTTATCTCCAGATCAAATTCTTGCAAGAGGAGAATCCATCCGATCAACCTGGGCTTTGCATCTTTCTTCGCTAGGAGGTAATAGACAACAACATGATCTGTATAGACAATGACTTTAGAACCAATGAGGTAGGATCTAAATTTGTCAAAGGCATACATGACTGCAAGGAGTTCCTTTTCATTAGTTGCATAGTTCCTCTGAGATTCTTCGAGGGTCTTCGATGTATAGTAGATCACATAATGTTTCTTCTCTATATATTTGCCTAAAACAGCACCCACAACAAAATTACTGGCATCACACATAATTTCAAATGGGTGATCCCAATCGAGAGCTATGACAATGGGTGTTGTTGTAAGGGCATGCTTCATGTTATTGAAACTCTTGACACATTCTTGGTCAAAATGGAAATCAGCTTCCTTTAGCAAAAAATTCATCATCGGCTTGGCTAACTTGGAGAAATCCTTTATAAATCATTTGTAAAAGCCTGCATGGCCGAGGAACGCATGAACCTCTCTTACAATTTTCAGGACAGTGAGTTTGGAAATCACTTTGATGTTTTCTCTGTCTACTTTGATTCCTCTACTGCTGACTCTATGGCCAAGGATAATGCCTTCCTTTACCATAAAGTGACACTTCTCCCAGTTCAAAACAAGATGTCCTTATTCACACAATTTAAGGACAAGGGAGAGATGTTTCAAGTATGAATCATATGAATCTCCATATATGGAAAAACCATCCATAAAAACTTACATGATAGTTTCAGTGAGATCAGCGAATATATCCACCATGCAACGTTGGAAAGTTGCAGGCGCATGGCAGATGCCGAACGACATCCTTCTAAAAGCATATGTTCCAAACGGGAAAGTAAAAGTTGTTTTCTCTTGGTCATCTGGATGTATTGGAATTTGATAGAATCTAGAGTAACCATCGAGATAGCAAAAATATTCTTGGTGAGCCAAACACTCTAAGACTTGATCAAGAAAAGGAATTGGGAATTGATCCTTACATGTTGCCTTGTTCAACTTCCTATAATTAGTACACATCCTCCACCTGATGACTGTTCGAGTGGGGATGAGTTCATTGTATTCACTTCGTATCATAGTAGGTCCACCCTTCTTTAGGACAACATGCACATGACTTACCCATGACGAGTCAAATATTGGATTGATGATTCCAGTAGTGAGTAGTTTAATGACTTCACGGCGGACTACTTCCTTCATTTTTGGATTAAGCTTCCTTTGATGTTCAACAGTCGGCTTGTGGTCCTCCTCCATGGGGATTTTGTGCATGCAAAGCGCTTGACTGACCTCGGTGAGATCACTCATCTTGTAGTCGATGACTTTTCTTCTTTCCTTTAATTCTGTCAAGAGTTTATCTTCTTATTCTACCGTTAGATGTGAATTTATGATAACTGGGCAGACCTTGAGATCATCTAGAAATACGTACTTTAGTCTCGCGAGTAGGGACTTCATTTTAGGGGCTTCTTGGTTCTTGCATGGTTCTTCAGTGTGATTCACAACCTTGAGTTCATCAAATTTGGCTTCAGGATCTTCTACAGCAGTGTCGAGGTGGAGAACATAATTTTTCACTCATTTGTCATCTGAACTATCTGCATTCAGATTAGTCAGAGCCACTTCTAAAGGGTCTTCTTGTTTATATCCTCTTGTGTAAGGAGTGACATCTGCTCTATGCAATTAATCAAGTAGACTTCATCTTTCATGCTTGATCTTCACATACTTTCAAAAACTTTGAACTCAAGAGTTTCTTTACCTAGTCTGAGCAGCAAGGTTCCCACTTCAACATCAATCAGAGCTCTTACAGTGGAAAGGAATGGACGGCCAAAGATGAGAGGATATCTGGCATCTTCTTTTATATCCATGATGACAAAGTCACACGGAACATAGGAGTCTTTTCCTACCTTGATAGGTACATCCTCAATAATTCCCAAGGGGGAGGGTTACAGTGTTATCTGCAAGTTGTATGGTAACGCCAGTCGGGAGAAGCCTAATAAATCCTAGCCTTTTGAAAAGGCTAACTGACATGATGGAGATGATAGCACCAAGATAGGCCAATCCCTTCTTATAGGAGGAATCATTGATATGGCAAGAGATTCCAAAAGATCCTGGATCTTTCTTCTTCTTGGGCATCTTACTCTGAATAACGTTTGAAGTGGTTGTTGCTAAATTTACTGTCTCATATTCATTAGTTATATATTTTCTCATGAGAAGTGACTTCAAGTACTTCGTCTAGGCTGGTATCTCATCTAGTGCATCTAGAAAGGGTATATCAACATGAAGCTTCTTTGAACTTGTTGAAATGAGTATCAAGTTTGATCTACTTCAAGCGAGCAAGGAAAGTGGGATGAGGCTTTTACACTGGCACATATGGCTCTGGTGTTTCTGGTTCTGCATCAGTAGGTTTTTCAGAACTTGCCTTGTCTGTCTTATCAGTAGTTACTGGTCCTTTTTGTTGAGACTCAAGCATTGTAGAGTCTTCGACAATCACAAAGTCATCCTCATCAGAAAGAACCACAAGTGTCTTGATAGGAGGATCAAAATAATCTTTTCCAGACCTAGTGGTGACAGCCTTCAGTTGCTCTGGGTGCTTAGGATTGTTCTCTGGTTGACCAGCAAAGGCTCGAGCAGGTGACTACATGTTGGCTGCAAGTTGAGCTAGTTGAGACTCAATAGCTTTTTGATGGGCTTGTTGGTTAGCTATCATAGTCTGTTGTGACTACAACATCTTCTCAATGGCCGACAGCTTGTCATCATGAGAGATGAGACTGACTTGTTGCCGATGTTGTTGGTTCTGATAGGGACTTGGTTGGGATTCTGGAACTGAGAATGGTTTTGATAATTATTGTAGTTCCTATCCGGGAAGTTACCTCTAAAGTTTCCTTTATTTCTAAAATTTTTCTACTGGTTGTACTGAAATCTCAACGGAACTTGTTGTTGGTCGTTTGAACCAAGTTGCTGGGAGTTTTCTGCTCCTAAAGGATTTCTACATTGAAAACTAGGATGGTTCCTATTCTGATTCAAATTGTAATATCCTTGACTAGGGATAGTGTTGTGAGCATTAAGATTTTCCATTTGACCATTATCTCCTTGGCCATAAACGTTGCTCAGAACAACATCATAGAGAACATTGCAAGCTAACGTAGAATGATCAGTGCCTTTGCATGCTTCACAGAATAGTGAAGATGACTTGATCTATTCTTATTGTTGAGGGGGTGAGTGTCTTCTTTCATAGGTAGTAAGAGACTATTCGAGATGGTCTTGCTTGGCAACTAAGAGCTTCAGGGATTCATCGATAGACTTGTACTCAGGAATAGCTTCAACCATAACTACTTTAAACACTCCTTTGCCTACAAATCTGCCCCAATTAGCTTGATTTTCAGCTCCAAGGGTGAAAACCTTCCATGAGCTATCATAACTCTGACGCATGAAGTTTCCTCCAGATGAGGAGTCTAAGAACTTCTTGATATCATCATCCACACCCCTATAGAAAATCTCAGTGAGATGATTCTTAGGGATTCCATGGTGTGGACACTTTTGTAGAAGCTCTTTGTATCTTTCCCATACTTCAAAAAGGGATTCTCTAGAGACCTGAGTGAATTGAGTTATACGTCCCCTGATTTCATAGGTGAGAGAAGAAGGATAGAAATTTTCCATAAAAACATTTTGAAGTTGTTGCCAAGTGGTGATGGGCTCGCATTGCAAGGAGTTATACCAACTCATGGATCTATTGGTAAGAGAATATTTGAAGAGCCGGAGTCATATGGCATCATCAGATACTCCATTTTTCTTTGTCATAGCACATATATCTATATACCTGATAACCTCCTATTTTAGTAGTTTATCTTAGTCTTTTTCTTTAGTTTTCCATACTCTTTTTACGTTTATACGGTACATAAACCTAATTTTACCCCTTTTTGTAAATACATCATCAAACTAACTTTTTCCTTTTATACTTGAAGAAAAAGCACAAAAAAATCATAAAAGAATAAACCAGCCTCAAGGCCGAGTGAAGCCAAACGGTCCCAAGACCGCATGGAGTTCAAACGGTCCCGAGACCGCATGAAGCCAAACGGTCCCAAGACCGCATGGAGTTCAAACGGTCCCGAGACCGCATGAAGCCAAACGGTCCCAAGACCGCATGGAGTTCAAACGGTCCCGAGACCGCATGAAGCCAAACGGTCCCAAGACCGCATGGATTTCAAACGGTCCCGAGACCGCATGAAGCCAAACGGTCCCAAGACCGCATGGAGTTCAAATGGTCCCAAGACCGCATGAAGCCAAACGGTCCCAAGACCGCGTGGAGTTCAAACGGTCCCAAGACCGCATGAAGCCAAACGGTCACAAGACCGCATGGAGTTCAAACGGTTCCAAGACCGTTTGACACCAAACGATCTCCAGACCGTTTGACGCCAAACGGTCTCAAGACCGTTTGAACCCAAACGGTCTCCAGACCGTTTGACCTCACTCAAGGCCTATAAATAAGACCCCAAGGGCCATCGCTGAGGGAGTCCAGACGTCCAGAGGCTGCCTCTCTAGTACCAGAACAACTCCATCCACCGCCCGAGGCTGCCGGTCTGAGACTCACGTTCCATTTCAAGCTACCTTCTCTCTCATCAACAAAGAAGGTGAGAGGAGAAGATCCATCGTCAAGCAAGCCACGAAGGGTGAAGATCGTTGCTCTCTCCACCAAGGGTTCAACCTTCTCTCCTCAGTGGAGATGATGTTCTTTCTATCTCTTCTTGCCTCCTCCTTTGTTGCTCCCTCTATGAGGAGCGAGTAGTTTCATTCACTGGGGCGCGGGGGCTAGCCCCGCTGCCCATGTCTTGTACTTTGTACTAACAAGATGTTATCATTTCGTTTTAATACTAAATCATTTCATACATGCTTGAATGATGGCCACGTTCTTGTATGCATCTATTGTCTTTTGTTGTGGTTTGTCTACGACCGCTCTCGAGACTCAAATACCGATTTAGTGTTGGTTTCTGGTGTGTGTATCCACCACGCATCCGTTTCGGTGTCTAGGGGTGTATCTCAAAGAGTGGAGTAAACTCACTATCATCCGTTGCACTTCCATACATGTGGAAGTGCAACCTTGGTAAGTCGAGGAACACACTTTGCGAGGGGAATGATGTAAATCATGTGACCATTTGATCGGGAATGGCTGGCGTTGCAACATTCCCACACTTCTCGTAGCTAGGTTATCCGAAAAGGAGACTAGATCTACAAGGATACTATTCGATTTGGTAATTATCGCTCGCTTGTTAGTTTAGATGCACGTTTCATGAGGTTGAGTAAGATTCTCTCTTTGGAGACTACATATCTTCATTGACACGTAGAAATGTATCGAATGAGAGCTATTTAACCCTTGAAGGATGTGATGCATTGCTCTTGTCTTATAAGGCATCGGTCTTGTGGAACATCGAAGGATGCAATGCATCGCTCATGTCTTATAAGGCATCGGTCTTGTGGAACATCCATGTATCTAGCTTACAAGTCTTGCTTTTCTTAGTACATATACAATGCATGTGTAGCGGTGGTAAATACCTGCTTAACCCCAGTGATTCATCATCATTTGCTAAACTTTAGTTTTACTTGCTTTCTTTACTTTTCATGTTTTAGTCTAAAAACCAATCAAAATCCAACTTTTCGATATAAGTGCCAATTAGTAAAATAACTAAGTGAAGTGCTGTACGTTTTCTATCTTATTGCTTGCAGCAAGACCGTTGTCTTTTGGGTTCAATCCTAAATCTGTACTATGATAAGGCTTCCATACTCTTATGGGGTTGGAGTTGTTATCTAAGCACCAGTTCTAGGTAAACCTAGGGAAGATATCAATCCTCTCTAGGGTTTTTGGTGAAAATTTGGGACTCCCATTGGAAGAGTAAAATCTTTTGGTGTAAGTCCCAGCTCTCCATCAAAAAATGGCGCCGTTGTCGGGAACAACGGAACGTTGTTATTTCACTTAGTATTTTTCTAATTGGTTAGGATTTTACACTTTCTTTTTGAATCATAATTCACCATCTTCTTGAAGTTTTCATATTGTCTCTATTATCTAAAGGTGTTCTCTTTTCTTTACTCAGGTAGAACCTGTATATGCAATCACCGCATAATCGAGGATTCTCCCCTGATCCGGAGTTCGACTCTGAGGTAGAGAGAAGTTTCCACCGCAGAATCCGTCTCAATCGCCAACGCGCTAGCCAAATGGCTGATGAACAACATCAAGCCGCTTTGGTGATGGAGAGAGTCAATGCTGCTATCGCCGCACAACGAGCACAACTCATTGCAGACACCCGTGCCCAAATACAAGCGGAGATACGAGCAGAAGAGCAAGCCCGCATAAGAGCAGAGACCGAGGCTGCTCAGTTCGAGTTATGAAACAAGCAACTAAGGGATTATGCTGTCCCAAAGAATTACGAAGACAACCACCCAGTCCGGCCTCCGATCATCAACATCCCAAACTTTGAGATCCGGACCCAGTGGATCCAGATTATGCAAGGAATTTCCTTCTCTGGAGGTTCAGGAGACGATTGCATGGACCATTTGAAACGGTTTAAGGCATTATGCCGCCTGGTCCCGCAAGCTGGTATTGCTTTCGACGCAATAATGCTCCACCTGTTTCACTTCACCTTATCCGGAAGGGCTTTGAGTTGGTACAACTCACTGGACAGAGAACCCATTATAACCACTTGGGCCCCTCTAGAGGAAAAATTCTTGGAGAAATTCTTTCCACCCTCGCTGACCTATGAAATCAGAGGGCAGATCAACCATTTCTCCCAGCTACCTGGAGAAACCCTCGCTGAGGCATGGGAAAGATTCAAGGAACTTCTACGCAAATGCCCTCATCATGGAATCTCACAGAATCAATTGATTGAAACCTTTTACAGGGGAGTAAGCGATGACATTAAACAGTTCCTAGATTCCTCATCTAGAGGAAATTTCATGAGGAAAAACTATGAAGATGCCTGGAAGATCGTTACCTTAGGAGCTGAAAACCAGTCCAATTGGGGGCGGTCAGCCGGAAAAGGCGTCTTAAAAGTCTTTAAAGCTGAGGAATCTATGGAGCTGAAGTCAATAGCCGAGGCCTTGAAGACAATCGCTCATAAACAGCAAACCCTTGAGACAACTCTAGGGGAAATTGATAAGAAGAATACCCCGCTGGTTCATCAAGTCAAAGCCGTCACAGGATCCTGTGAGGCTTGTCATGCTTCGGATCATCCGAATCTTTCCTGCGGAATGCTCTATAATGTGATGATGGATCTACATCCACCACCACAACCCTATGAGGCCATCACCAACCAGGCTGAAATTCAGATTCCGGAACAAGTTAACTCCATCCATACTATTCCCGGACAAGTTTATTATAGTCCCAGCCAACCAAGGAACCATCCTGGGTTCCAGTATGGGAATCCCTCTGGAACTGCGAATCCGCAACATCAGATACAAGGGGGATTTGACAGTAGGCTGCCTCCTGGGTTTCCAAACAATTTTAACCAAAGTCAAGGGAACCCAAGGAACAATTTCCCTAGGACTAACCACCCTAGAAACCAATCAGCCTACTATCAGTACACTCATCCCCCGCTTCACCCGCAGTTGCATACTCAACAACAACAACAACAAAGCCCTCAGAAAAATGCTACCGTGCAGCCGAAAGATGAGCTATCTTTGATAAAACAAATTCTTCAGTCTCAGCAAACTATGCTAGCTAACCAACAAGCCCAACAAAAGGCAGTTCAAACCCAGCTTGCTCAGATTGCTGCACAGTTGAAGCCTTCGGCAAGCACTTTTGATGGGCAGCCTGAACCAAACTCTAAGTACGGGCAAAATAAACACGAACAGCTGAATTTCGTCACCACAAGGTCGGGACGCACTCTTCCCGAACCCATCAAGATCACTATAGATGATGATGATGTGCCCACTTTTATGACGAAAGAGATCTCGCAACAAGAGATTGAGAAATCCCCCGAAGGAACAAAGGACAAAAACAAAGAGCATGTACCTGCAGAATCCAAGGTCCCGCAATTCAAACCAAGGATTCCGTATCCAGGCAGACTGCAAGAAACAAAAATGGACGCCAGGTTTCAGAAATTCAAGGAAGCAATGAAGAAACTTTATATTGACAACCCACTCCTTGACGCTCTATCCGAAGTACCAGCATGGGCAAGGTATCTCAAAACGTTGCTATCACGTAAGTATATCACCAAAGAGCAGGAAACCGTCAAGCTCGCTCAAACCACTTCTGACATCATCTTGAACAAACTACCCAAAAAGAAGAAGGACCCAGGTTCCTTCGGAATTCAATGTTGCATTGGAAATGCATCCACAAAGAAAGGATTGGCTGACCTCGGGGCTAGTATATCCATTATGCCCTACTCAATGTGCCAACGCCTTGGTTTCACTGACCTGCTGCCTACAGCAATGACTATTCAACTAGCTGACTCCACCATAACCGCACCGTTGGGAATCATCGAAGATATCCCAGTAAGGATAGGGAAGGATGCCTACGTTCCATGTGATTTTGTCATCATGGATATTAAAGAAGACTTGAGGTATCCAATCATTTTCGGTAGGCCTTTCCTAGCTACAGCCAGAGCGTTAATCGATGTCGAAGCCGGAACCATCATTCTTAGGCTCGGAAAAGAAGAAATTCAATTCCGCGTCCTTGATAGCATGAAAGGTCCCAACATCCAAGAAGAAGTCTTTCTTTTAGACGCAATTCAACAAATGTCGCAATTAGAAATCTCCGAGCCAATTGACGAACTTGAGAATGCTCTTATCAATCCAGAAGTTGAATTCTCTGCAAATGAACTAGTCCAGCAATGCATCCAATACCTAGAAAAGATAGAAGAAGCACCAAAGGCTACTTTTGAAGAGCTTAAAGCCATCACTACCATCGAAGCAGCAGAACCATAAAAAACCCTTGAATTGAAGACTTTACCTACAGGGCTTAAATATGTTTTCCTGGATAAGGAAGAGTTATGCCCAGTTATTATCAGCTCCACCCTTACCGAAGACCAAGAAGTCAAACTTCTGAACAAACTAAGGAGGCACAAAAAGATCATTGGTTATAAAATGACCGACCTCACAGGCATAAACCCGGCTCTGTGTATGCACAAGCTTCCTATGGTTGAAGAATTTAAACCCACTCGTGAACATCAAAGAAAACTGAACCCAAATTTGAAAGAGGTAGTTCGTTTGGAAGTCCTCAAACTACTCAAAGCTGGCATGATCTATCCTATCTCTGACTCTCAGTGGGTCAGTCCAGTTCAAGTTGTCCCAAAGAAAGGGGGCACTACTGTAGTGATCAACGATAAAAATGAGCTCGTACCTACTAGGACTATAACGGGGTGGCGAATGTGCATCGATTATAGGAAGTTGAATAAAGCTACAAGAAAAGACCACTACCCTCTACCCTTCCTTGACGAAGTCCTAGAGCGCTTGGCCCACCAAAAGTATTTCTGTTATCTCGATGGTTACTCCGGGTTCTACCAAATACCCATACATCCAGAGGACCAAGAAAAAACCACCTTCACTTGTCCCTTTGGGACATATGCTTTCAAAAGAATGCCGTTCGGGCTATGTAACACTCCTGCTACTTTCCAACGCTGCATGTCTGCCATCTTCGCCGGATTAACCGAATCTGTTATGGAAGTCTTTATGGATGATTTCTCTGTCTATGGATATTCTTTCGATAATTGTCTAAATAATCTTGAACGAGTCCTGCAACGTTGCGAGGAAACGAACCTTATCCTGAATTGGGAAAAATGTCATTTCATGGTAACAGAAGGTATCGTCCTCGGACATAGAGTAAGTGATAGGGGGATCGAGGTCGACAAAGCAAAGATTGATGTTATCTCAAAGTTTTCACCTCCGAAGGACATAAGGGGAGTTCGAGCTTTCCTAGGTCATGCAGGGTTTTACAGAAGGTTCATCAAGGATTTCTCGAAAATAGCTAAACCCATGACCCAACTCCTGACAAAAGATGCCGAGTTCGTTTTTGACCAAGAATGTATGCGAAGTTTCTCTACCCTTAAAGAAGCATTAATTTCCGCACCTATTCTAAGGGCTCCAGACTGGTCGCAACCATTCGAAATCATGTGCGACGCAAGTGATTATGCCATAGGGGCCGTTTTAGGACAACGGATCGATAAGAAACCCTATGTCATCTACTACGCATCCAAAACGCTTGACGAAGCACAGAAAAACTACACCACCACGGAAAAAGAGTTTTTGGCTATCATCTACGCCTTCGAAAAATTCCGCTCCTACCTGATCGGCTCTAAAGTCATCGTCTACACTGACCATTCTGCTATCCGACATCTGATCCAGAAACAGGACGCCAAACCCAGGCTCATCCGCTGGGTATTAATGCTTCAAGAATTCGACCTAGAAATCAAAGATAAAAGTGGTGTAGAGAACGTTGTAGCCGATCACCTTAGCAGAATCGAGGTTGAAGAAAAAGATAAAATCCCTATCAGGGATTCTCTTCCTGATGATCAGCTTATGAAGGCCACTCATAGTTTTCCTTGGTTTGCTGATATCGTCAATTATCTGGCCACAGGGATCATCCACCGGTCTACTTCATATCAGGATAAAAGGAAATTCCTTCATGATATAAAACGTTATCATTGGGACGAACCCTACTTATTTCACCTCTGTGCCGACGGACTTTTTCTCCGGTGCCTTCCAGAAGAAGAAATAACCTCAGTCTTAGAACACTGCCACTCCAGACCCACGGGGGGGCACATGGGCGCCAAGAAAACCGCCATAAAAGTTCTACAATCTGGTTTCTTTTGGCCCACCATAACAAAAGACTCATATGATTTTGTCAAAGCCTGAGACAAATGCCAATTTTCGGGCAACATATCAAAAAGGGATGAAATGCCTCTTACCATGTGGAAGGAAATTGAGTTGTTTGATGTATGGGGGGTAGATTACATGGGACCTTTCCCCTCATCATATGGCTTCTCTTACATTTTAGTCGCAGTGGATTACGTCTCAAAGTGGGTCGAAGTTGTACCCACCGTATCCAATGACTCCAACCCTGTCGTCAAATTGTTCAAAGATATTATTTTTCCGAGATTTGGAGTTCCAAGAACGGTCATATCTGATGGCGGGACCCATTTCCTGGAACAAAGTTTCGAAGCGTTACTGAGAAAATACGGAGTCCATCACAAAGTTGCCACACCTTACCACCCACAAACTAGTGGCCAGGTAGAAGTATCTAATAGACAGATAAAAGCGATTCTTGAAAAAACAGTGAATAAAAACCGCACCGATTGGTCCACCAAACTTCCTAACGCCCTCTGGGCATACCGTACTGCTTACAAAACACCAATTGGAACAACTCCGTTCCGTTTGGTGTACGGCAAATCATGTCATCTTCCAGTAGAACTGGAACATAAAGCCTGGTGGGCCATCAAGCAACTAAACTTCGACCTTAAAAGTGCAGGGGAGAACAGACAACTCCAGCTACAGGAGCTAGAAGAACTCCAAATGACAGCATATCACAGTGCCAGAATCTATAAAGAGCAAACAAAAATGTGGCACGATGGACATCTTAAGAGAAAAGATATCGCCGTTGGCGACAAAGTGCTCTTATTCAACTCCAAGCTCAGATTATTCCCCGGAAAGCTCCGAACAAAATGGTCCGGACCCTTCACCATAAAACATATCTACCCAACTGGAGCCGCCATTATCATCGACAACAACAGAGGAGAACGAACGGTCAACGGGCACCGTTTAAAAAGATATTACACTCAGGAAGACAAAACGCATCAACAAACCATCGATATCAGAGATGCTATGCCCACAGCATAACAACCTTACAGTTTCGTTGAGCCAGTGACGTTAAACCAAGGCGCTACTTGGGAGGCAACCCATGACTCCACGACTTAGTTTAGTTGTTGCCCTTGTTATAATTACCTCTCACCCTATCACTTTGACACTCTGAGGACAGAGTGAGTGACAAGTTGGGGGGGTATATTAGACAAGGGCAAGGTACCCTCTTCTAAATAGCCACCTCAACTAACTCTAGAATCATGTTAGTCTCTACAAGTAAATAGCACTTAGACATCAAATGGCGATTTATCAATTTCCACCTACTATGGATCCCATATTTTTTCTTCAATTCTTTATCTGACTCTCCACAGGTCAAAATCAGGGCAGAAATAAGCCGAGATCTCGAGGATGAGAGGGAAATTAGGCAACTTCCAAATCAAAAAGTTCTGCAAGTGGACCGCAAACCAAATAAGTGCATGCTGAAAAACATTAAGAACAACTTTCCTCTCTTCAAAATAAAAGAGGCTTGGCCGCCCAAAATAAATCCTCATTCCAAAACCCAAGCCTGTGAGTTTTTGAATAAAAGCCAGAGAGACAAATAAAATCATGAGAGTTGTGCCACGCATAAGGACCTATATAAAGAACTGATAAAGGGCTTACCCGGCCGGTACATTCAGTTGCCCTCATAAAGGCAGATGTGTCGCGTCCGGTAGTAAAACCCTAAAAGTTCCAAGTATATGAAAAGGCTCATAAAGGACTTGCCCGACCGCTACATTCAGCTGCCCTCATAAAGGCAGATGTGTCGTGCCCGGTAGTGAGATCCTAAAAAGCATAGACAGCCCCTCCCCCACTTGAAGGGGAGCTACACTTCAAAGCCTTTAGCCAACCCTCATACCCTCTCTAGCTTCCAGTAGGTTTCCAGAGAGGTATAAAGTTGATTAGAGTCAACCGCATGCACAAAATAAATGTGGTCCCAAGGCAAATTTTGAGATACGGAAAAACCCTGAGATCCAAGCATCTCTCGAAATCCAAAGGAATCAAGGCATTCAATAAGCCTCGATATGACCCCTGGGGAACTCAGGTCAAGAATTGAAGTAAGAGTATGGAGATCCTAATTAAGATCGCCTCGCCATTTCATGTCTCAGCTCTATCTAACTTGAGGACAAGCTAGACTCTAAGTTAGGGGGGGTGATAACCTCCTATTTTAGTAGTTTATCTTAGTCTTTTTCTTTATTTTCCATACTCTTTTTACGTTTATACGGTACATAAACCTAATTTTACCCCTTTTTGTAAATACATCATCAAACTAACTTTTTCCTTTTATACTTGCAGAAAAAGCACAAAAAAATCATAAAAGAATAAACCAGCCTCAAGGCCGAGTGAAGCCAAACGGTCCCAAGACCGCATGGAGTTCAAACGGTCCCGAGACTGCATGAAGCCAAACGGTCCCAAGACCGCATGGAGTTCAAACGGTCCCGAGACCGCATGAAGCCAAACGGTCCCGAGACCGCATGGAGTTCAAACGGTCCCGAGACCGCATGAAGCCAAACGGTCCCAAGACCGCATGGAGTTCAAACGGTCCCGAGACCGCATGAAGCCAAACGGTCCCAAGACCGCATGGAGTTCAAACGGTCCCAAGACCGCATGAAGCCAAACGGTCCCAAGACCGCATGGAGTTCAAACGGTCCCGAGACCGCATGAAGCCAAACGGTCCCAAGACCGCATGGAGTTCAAATGGTCCCAAGACCGCATGAAGCCAAACGGTCCCAAGACCGCGTGGAGTTCAAACGGTCCCAAGACTGCATGAAGCCAAACGGTCCCAAGACCGCATGGAGTTCAAACGGTTCCAAGACCGTTTGACGCCAAACAATCTCCAGACCGTTTGACGCCAAACGGTCTCAAGACCGTTTGACGCCAAACGGTCTCAAGACCGTTTGAACCCAAACGGTCTCCAGACCGTTTGGACCTCACTCAAGGCCTATAAATAAGACCCCAAGGGCCATCCCTGAGGGAGTCCAGACGTCCAGAGGCTGCCTCTCTAGTACCAGAACAACTCCATCCACCGCCCGAGGCTGCCGGTCTGAGACTCACGTTCCATTTCAAGCTACCTTCTCTCTCATCAACAAAGAAGGTGAGAGGAGAAGATCCATCGTCAAGCAAGCCACGAAGGGTGAAGATCGTTGCTCTCTCCACCAAGGGTTCAACCTTCTCTCCTCAGTGGAGATGATGTTCTTTCTATCTCTTCTTGCCTCCTCCTTTGTTGCTCCCTCTATGAGGAGCGAGTAGTTTCATTCACTGGGGCGCGGGGGCTAGCCCCGCTGCCCATGTCTTGTACTTTGTACTAACAAGATGTTATCATTTCGTTTTAATACTAAATCGTTTCATACATGCTTGAATGATGGCCACGTTCTTGTATGCATCTATTGTCTTTTGTTGTGGTTTGTCTACGACCGCTCTCGAGACTCGAATATCGATTTAGTGTTGGTTTCTGGTGTGTGTATCCACCACGCATCCGTTTCGGTGTCTAGGGGTGTATCTCAAAGAGTGGATTAAACTCACTATCATCCGTTTCACTTCCATACGTGTGGAAGTGCAACCTTGGTAAGTCGAGGAACACACTTTGCGAGGGGAATGATGTAAAGCATGTGACCATTTGATCGGGAATGGCTGGCGTTGCAACATTCCCGCACTTCTCGTAGCTAGGTTATCCGAAAATGAGACTAGATCTACAAGGATACCATTCGATTTGGTAATTATCGCTCGCTTGTTAGTTTAGATGCACGTTTCATGAGGTTGAGTAAGATTCTCTCTTTGGAGACTACATATCTTCATTGACACGTAGAAATGTACCGAATGAGAGCTACTTAACCCTTGAAGGATGTGATGCATTGCTCTTGTCTTATAAGGCATCGGTCTTGTGGAACATCGAAGGATGCAATGCATCGCTCTTGTCTTATAAGGCATCGGTCTTGTGGAACATCCATGTATCTAGCTTACAAGTCTTGCTTTTCTTAGTACATATACAATGCATGTGTAGCGGTGGTAAATACCTGCTTAACCCCAGTGATTCATCATCATTTGCTAAACTTTAGTTTTACTTGCTTTCTTTACTTTTCATGTTTTAGTCTAAAAACCAATCAAAATCCAACTTTTCGATATAAGTGCCAATTAGTAAAATAACTAAGTGAAGTGCTGTATGACGCAATTTTACTGTGCGTATAAACGCAAGTGAACGCGTCGAGTAATATAGGCCTTTGTGAGGCCCGAGTCGAACACAGGGATATGTTGAATTATTGGAGACTTCTACTAACTATTTGCGATCAGCTAAGCCAGATAACAAAGTAGGGTTTGTTGTCGAAATTAAAAGAAAATAAAAATAAAACAAAGCAAACAATCGATTAAAGGTTGATTTAATCAATTCAAAAGGATATCTTTAGGATTTCGGTTTCACCGCGGGTCAACATTGCATTAGGTTTCATATAACTCCTCAATCTTCTCTCTCTATCCGGGTAGTGGCATGAAAACAGAATTACCCACTGTCGTGGTGTAATTCACTACTTAGGTTTAGGTTGATTCCACCGTCGTAGTAATCATTCCCCTAAACTAAGCGCATTACATCCGATCTCTCAGTTTCCACCATTAATTTTACACCTCCTTTGTCAAGGGATTTATCGATTAATGTAGGTTTCGTCTCTTTTCAACCGTTAATCCTTCTGTCGAAGTGATTAAGGGCATTAAGTTATTAGTATGGTGATCAAGCATAACAATATATGGAGAAAACGAAACTATACCACAGATTTAAGAGAGAAAATATGAATTATTAATATAAAATTGTCATACAATGCATTCCCCGGGCTACTCCCGGTCCTAAAGACAAAGGGGATTAGCCCCGCATGGTCATCTCAATGAAAGACAGAGGAGTAGAGAAGAAAAACATGGGAAACATGGAGCAAACTCGTGTAACCCCTGATACAAAGGTGTTCCTGGAGATCCTCCTCGAGAAACGTGCGTTTTGCAGTCTTCCGGCAGCAAAATCGCCCGTCGGAGGTGCCCGGATCGCTCGGTTGACGGCCTTCGTCTCTCATCTCCTATCTCTCTCTCTCCTTCTTGGATGTTGTGCAACACAATATGAGATCCCCCTCGGGCCGTCCGTGCTCTTCTTAGGTCATAGGACCACTTTACGGCTCCGAAAAAGCTCAACCGTCGGATTAAAACGATCCGTTTTAGTGCTGAAAATCGCCAGATCCCGACGCTGTCGATGGTATCGACCCTAGGTCGATGGTATGGACCATGGCACAGGTTATTCCTTCCAAGATCACGTTTTGGGGTTGCTTTTTGATGAAATGTCGATACTATCGACCTGGGGGTCGATAGTATCGACTCCGGACAATGCAAAAGTGCCTGAAAATGTGCCAAAACATGTGTATAAGTCCAGGGATTATATAAAATCATATAAATATGATAAAAGAAGTATAATTTGATGCAAAAAGAGTTTAAAGGCCAACTATAGTGAATTATGCAAATATAATCAAGAAAATGACAAATACATGCATAAAACATATATAAAATAAGCCTATAAAAGTGACTCAAAACCCATGCATCACTGTACGTTTTCTATCTTGTTGCTTGCAGCAAGACCGTTGTCTTTTGGGTTCGATCCTAAATCTGTACTATGATAAGTCTTCCATACTCTTATGGGGTTGGAGTTGTTATCTAAGCACCAGTTCTAGGTAAACCTAGAGAAGATATCAATCCTCTCTAGGGTTTTTGGTGCAAATTTGGGACTCCCATTGGAAGAGTAAAATATTTTGGTGTAAGTCCCAGCTCTCCATCAATACCATAGAAGGTGTTCTTGACTATCTTCTCCTTGCTTACCATAGCATTGGGCTGTTTTGAAGCAAGGTGATCCAGTGTGCCCGCATCTCAAAGTTGGGAGCGTTGGCGGGAGGAGGTTGCACTAGGTGATGTACTTCAGTAGCTTTAGGGATTGATAACTCCCTAAGGTCCTTCTGTAGTTCTGCTGCTTGTGTTGCTGCTTGTGATTCTTGGATTTCTTCTTGAACTGTAGCTCTGGATTCTTGCATAAGCCTATCTCTTTGTGCATTAAGGGCTTGAGCGACCTTTTGGACTATTTCCTCCTCTTGAGCCATCCTTGCTTGGTTCTCTCTATTCTGATGACGAAAAGTTCTGTCTATCTCAGGGTTAAAGCTGGAAGTAAGGATGGAACTGCTCGAGCAGTGCATACACTAGTCTTCGGGGGTACCTGGGATGGAAAGATCTTTCAGAAGTAAGATTGACAGAGAGGGACTGAATTCAAGTGAATGATCAATAGTATCAAAAGAAAAAGAAAAAACCTAGATTAGCCTTAATGGAATTAGATTTGAATAACTGATTTTGTTGTCCCCGACAACGATGCCAGAATTTGACGTTGTCTATTATTTCACTAACAAATTCACTCGGGGTTGAAATCCCGGAGTTTTTAACCAAAACCTTGTGCAATAATACCACCTGCAAGAGGAAGAGTCTTATTGCAGTACAACTGAGGATCAAATCCCAAGGGACACCATTTTCAAGAATCGTTTCTAGTCGAGTGTAGCTCAGGTAAGACTAATATTTAGAACAAAGGGTTAATTTGAGTTTAACTAAACTAATTTCAAGAAAGTAAAGAGCATGATTAAAGTTGAATCTAGATAAATGATGGGGATTACTGGGGTGGTCCCGGGTTTCACCACCACTGCACATGCAAACATATTCAATCACCAACATCCAGGAAAGGCATAACTAACCAAATAGAGCTGTTGTAATCCCTCTGTTGGGATGTTTAGGTTCATGTAAGAATCACCTTAGGCATCGAATTTCTCATCGCCATCCGGATCATGCGCTTACAGATCCAAAGATATAGATATCTAACTGAAGTTGTGGGCCCCCTATAGAAGCATTAGGCACACAAAAGCATCATCGTGGGCTAGATGGCTCATCCCCTCCTGGATCATACACTTACAACCTCAGGGAATCCCATCTGATTTCTCATTAGGGAGTCAACCGTATTAATCAACATTCAAATCCTACAAATAGAAGTTCTCGCATCATAGGAACGAATAAGATAAATGCAAGTAGGTGATCAATCCAAAAGCACACATCGACAATTAACAATGAAATGAAAAATTAAACACATGCCATGGAATGTTTAATGAAAATACATATAAGCATGGGAAGCGGGGCCTAGTCCCCGCATCCCAGTGAAATGAAACTACTCGCTCATGATGCGAGGAACAAAAAGAATAAGAAAGAGGGAAGATTCTGCCATGAGAATGATGTAGTAGGTGGTCACAGCTTGGTGAAGATATGATCTTCTACACCACGTCGGAGCAGATCTGGACAAGGAGCGAGGGAAACCATGGTAGACAGGGTAGACTTTCTCTCTCCTCCTTCCTCCTCTTCTTGACCTCCTTGCTCGTAGTAGGAGGAGCAGTCTTTGGATGTGTATGTGGGGTGGATGCACGTAGATGGATTGGGGTTTCTCTCCAGGGGTCAATCCTGTGCTCAGGAAGCCTGGAGGCGTCTGGGATCCCCCTAGTTGAAGACCCCTCAATGGCTATTTATAATCCCTAGTGGTTTGTTAGTATTTCTTTAACGGTTTTAAGATCGATTGTCTTCTCACACGGTTTAGAAACTGAATCCCCATCTCATAGTTTTAGATCGTGAGCCTCCTCATGCTCTCAGATGATCATCACCACATGATCTCAAGACTGTTCAACCACCGCATAGTCTTCTTGTGGTTTGGAAGACTGCTAGCTGTCTCGCAGTTTGGGAAAGCAATCCCTTCCTCACAGTCTCGATGACCCCTACCATCACGATTTTGGTGGTGATGACCCCCTTCATAGTCACTAGACCGCAAGGGCCCTCGCAGTTTAGGGAACCGTTGGCTTCCTCGTGGTTTTTGGGTAGGATTGTTGTGGAGGTCGAGGCCAGTGGGGGACGCGGGAGTGTGGAGTCGTCGTTGATGATTGAAGGTGAAGTGGAAACGACACTGTAGGTGAGAGGACGGTCGCTGGTACTGATGTGTGGAGCTAGTAATCCGGTAGAGAATACATGTGTGTTGACTCTTGCAGGGTGCAGGTTCAGTGGAGGATGATGGCATCAGGATGAGAGGGGATGAAGGAGGAAAGGAAGACAATGATCATGACTGGGAGGTGGAGACAAAGAGGAGGACAGCAGTGTTGGGGGTGATTTGCAGAGGTGTAGGTATGGAGCTAGTTATGGAGGGGCGATGATGAAGCACAATATTGGGACCGTGATGCCGCAAACAATATTAGGATGGCAGCTTCCTTACGTTCTTGAAATTGTGAGGGTTCCTTGCGGTTTTGGAACCGTGAGTGTTCCTTGCGGTTTTGGAAGCTCTACGACCTTCACATTCATGAGACTACAAGGGGGCTCACAGTTTTGAGAGCACTAGGGCGCGATCAGTAAGGAGAGGACCGAGAGGGCAGACCGGGAAGGCAGACTGCGAGAGCGTTGGTGAAGGTAGAGGTCCCCTATGATCAGCTGCAGACCTACTGGAGATGGCGAATGCAACTGGCGGTGATGGTGGCGGCTATGGCTGCGGAGGCTCGCGAATTGGTGGAGCTAACAGGTGGTTGTGAGGATAGGGTTGCAGGTGATGCTATTGAAGGTGAAGCCACCAAGGTGGTGATCTAGGGTTAGTGAGAGGGTTTCTAGTGAAGGTGCGCCTGCAACTAGAGGGTGGACCCAGTTGAACATCTTTCTTCATCATGGATTACTAAATCTACATGAAATCATGAAAACCCTAGTCAATAAGCTTTGACCGTCCATGAATTGAGTAAAGTCATAAATTGTAGGAGTTGAGAAATAAAAATAAGTGCATTGAGCCAAATTGGGCCCAAAATGGTGACTAAAATCATGGTAAATATGGATTCATCACACACTAGTAAGTTTTTGAACTCCGATGTCACTTTTCTCAACATCGGTTTTTGCAAACATCGATACTATAGACCAATATTGTTGGTTGGAATAATTCAGATTTCACTATTGGTCAAGTGTTTTTAATAAAATTAGTGTTGGTTGGAATAATAAAAACATGAGTACCACTTTTATTATAACTTATATTTTTTTAGGAATAATTGATGTCTAAGATATCTAGTGAAATTCAACTTTTTAGTGGAATAGTTTGATGTCAGCTTATTGCATTCGTTGTAATAAAACTGATGTAAAAGCCCTTCTTGTGAAATAAATTTTGCCTCCAAGAAGTTGACATCGTGGATCAAGTACATCATGAAAAGTTTTGCCTCAAAAACCATGTGTCATCGGGTTTCTTTTAATAACCGACAAAAACATCTCCTACAACATGTCCCATGAAAAATATTTACCCCCAAATTTGCTTATGATGTCAGTTTTTCTCCTGCAACTGGCACCTAAAGTCTTCACAAGTTTGGTATTGTTTAGTAGGGATACTTACATGTGGCGGTGGTTTTTTGTGGAAAACCGATGATACATGCCGACTTATGGTGTTGTTCTTAAGGTAACCAATGTCTAATGTCTTACCATGGTTGTCATTTTTTTATCAAGGATAAGTACATGTGGCATCAGTTGTTTTTTTGGAAACTAATGATATAACTTGACCTATTCGTCAATTATTCTAGGAAACTAAATGTCTTAGTCGTGGATTTCTTGCAACAATTGATTCCTAACTTCCACTTAACAACACCCACAAAATAGACTTTCCTTTATTCTCTATTTCATCATGATTCCTACCCCCACTCTCTGGGAAATTCTACCCCATTCTATACTACAGATCCTCTACATTTGTTGTTGTTGTCGTTGTTGTTTCAGTTGTGAGCGTCACCATTGTTTTTGTAGTCATCGTCGTCGCTATCGACTTTTCTAGTCTATTGGTAACCACCGTCAGAACATTCCTCACCACCTCCGCCGCCCCACCTCTACCACTGCACACTGCTATGCCAGTAGCTCCACCTCCAACACAACCTACACCACCCACTATCAACTACTCCATTACCCATCGTCAATCTGCTACTCAAAGTTTGTTTTCTTAGCTATACTTTTTGTAAAACCTCTTGTATATTTTGGTGAAATGTAACTAGGGTTTTGGTACCAAATTTGATATCAATCGAATGATTAAATGTAATTAGGATTTTTATTTGAAAATTGGAAAATCATACCTATATAGTTGTAATTCATATATAATTGTTTGTTTGGTTTGGTGTATTGTTCAGTTAGAAGTTATATGGATAAATAACCATACCTAAGAATTAGTTAAACTCGATTTATATGAATTATATAAATTATCTTGATTTAAATAGGTTTTTTTATTTATCAAAATTCTATACCGTAAATCCTAATATAGACATATATCTTGTTGGTCTAGAACCCTATCTAGGATTTACTCATTAGGAGTAAATATTGGATAGTTCTTGGTTTGGGACTGTTCTTCAACACTTAATCTCATTTCGTATGTAAGTTTATAATGTGTATTAAATGTTCAAGATGTTTTGTCAACACCTTCCCATTTGTTTTTAAGTACATATGTATGTGGGCATCTATCTGTCTACATTCATGTACTTGGAGAATTGTGGGGTAATGTTGTTAAAATATTCTTGAAAACCAAATACACATTATACACATACTAGTGAAATTAGGTGCTCAAGAATGGGATAGGTGGTGCACAGTAATCAGTAAACCCTAAAATTTTGTAAACCCTAATCCTTAAATCTATAAACCCTAAACCCTAAATGATAGACCCTAATCTTTAAAACCAAATCTTTAAATCCTAATCCTTAGATCGTAATCTCCAAATACCTGATTCAATACTTATTTTCTTTGTGATCATAGAACGTTTCGATCATGGTTGTCCATTTCAAATTGCTGCACTCCGGAGTTTATTACTAGTCTTGATCAATTTGTAAGATTTGCAGAGAAACATAGGAAACAACCTAGAGATTGGTTATATTATCCATGTAGGAATTGTAGTAACCACTTGGAAGTCGATATTATTGATGAAATAAAAAGTCATGTCATGTGAAATGGGATTATACAAGTCTATATACAATGATACTAGCATGGAGAGATTCCTACTATGAGATCAATGTCTCTATCATTACTTATGTTGAAAAAATAAATTTCTAAAGATGATGTAGATGTGAACGAAGCGATTCTGATAGACATGGTTGATGCGATTCTAGATATTTGTGGGGTAAATCATATTGATTCACCTTCCATATTTAGAAACATTTTGCATGATGGTGAGATATAGTTATAGTTAGGTTATACCAAGTTTAAAAAGTTGAGCATCTTATTGAGATTGTATACTCCAAAGTCTAACAATAGATGGAGCACTAAAAGCTTCATGTCTCTATTGTATTTGTTGAAAGAAATTCTTCCTAAAGTCAACCGGATTCCAACCTCAACATATGAATTAAAAGGACTCCATAGATTTGAAAGATTATCCAAAATATGGGGTGTCAAGTTACAAAAAGACTTCTTCTGGTAAGCCTAAAAGTACTCCTTCCTAGGTGATGTGGTATCTACCTATAATACCAAAGTTTAAACACTTAATTTCCAATACCATGTATGTCAAAACTTATCTTGGCATGCAGAGGCAAAGAAAAACAATGATATGATCCTACAACATACATATGATTCCCCACAATGGAAGAAAATTGATTTATTGTACACTGAATTTGGTGAAGAAGTCATGAATTTAAGGACTTGGGCTTTAAATTGATGGGGAGAAATTATACTACACGTTCAGCAACCAACATAGCACTTGGCCTATTATGATTGTTATATACAATCTTCATCCCTATTTGTGTATGAAAAATAAGTATGTCAAGTTGTCCTTGTAGATATAATGCCCCAAACAACCCAGCAATGATATTGTTGTTTTCCTTAAACCTCTGATTGATGACTTTAAGAAACTATGGGGAGAAGGTGTTATGACCTATGATGCTTTGTGTAGAGAGACATTTTGTTTGCTTGCTATGATATTTGCACTATTAATGATTTACCAATATATGAGAATTTGTTTCAATACAACGTAAAATGATCCAAAGCAAGCCCTTTATGTTAGAAGAACACAAATTAAATATGATTAAAACATGGCAACAAGAGTAACATACTTTGTCAATACATTTGGTAGGAGACATCACATTGTACTATTCCTACATAGTGAGACAAATTTGTATTTAAGAAGAGGTAAATATTTTGGGATCATCCTTATGGAAGTTCTTTGGTAGTTAGGCTTTGTATCTATCTCACACATGCTGATAAAAATGTCTGTGATAACATCAGTGGTACTTCGTTGAATATACTTGATAAGACTAAAGATGGCATCAAATCCAGAATGGACCTACGTGAAATGGGTATAATGTATGGTTAACAACATAATTAGCAGTCATCAAAAAATATATTTACCTCCTACTATAATACATTGTCTAGACAAAAGAAGAGAACTTTTTTTGAGTGCTTGCTTAGTGTTAAGGTACCACAAGGATATATAAGAAAAAGGATCACTAAATTGGAAGAATGTTTTAGTAGTTTATGAATCCAATGTATATATATGCCAACTAAGCTTACTTCTATTTATTGATGTTTCACATAACTGTAAATTTATAGTGCCTATACAAGGCAAAAGTTGGGCATGTTGATACTACCTGATGTAGTATATGATCCTGATTGTCAGAAATGCAAAAACAGACATTCATTGTATACATGACCCAATCTATATACAATCCTGGTCATCATAAGTAAATAGTCTCATTTGATAATATGAATAAATTAAATTAAACTCATGATTTTTTTCATTCTCTTGGTAGTTGTTTAACATGATAATGTCCTATACAAAAGAAGATATAAATGAGATACGGGAAGAGTGCACACAATTCTTTGTATTAGAAGTCAACTTTAAATATGATTGATATATTATAGAATATGTTTATATCATTCATTTTGTATATACATATTGTGGTTATGAGTTTTGGAACTTTAAATTTCATGTAAGTGAATCTTGGTTTATATATTCATGATGTTTGTATATATGAATATGTCTTAATGAATGTGAAGATGAATGAATACAATGAAAATTGCATTTGTACATGTCTTGAGAATGGAATTGGAGAATGATGATCGTGTATGTTTGTTTTTTGAATTGTGTATGTGTGCATTAGAATGGAATTACATGTTGAAGAGAATGAAATTCAAGAATAGAAATGTTGGTGGATAAACTATGTGTATGTGTTTGTCATTGTTGGATTTGCAGTTGTATTGGCCTATTGTTAAGCTGAACCTATAGTTATAACAAATTGTAGGTTCTGCATCCTGTTGAACATTTGGATAGTAGATTTGTAGATATACTATTTTAAATAATTACTTGTGGCATAAATTGTTATAAAAAAATAATTGACCCTCTAGATCTGTGGCGTCGTCTTTCAACAAAAAAATGACAGTACAAGTACCATTATCCATTAAAGGTTTACCTCATAAGGAAGTACAACGTTGGTTTTGGTAGCTAAACTGACACAACAGATAACATGCAGTGTCAATCTTTTGACCATAACTGACGATAGTGCTACCCAAGCCACAAAATAGTGGTGTTGTCTGGCACGACTATGGTTCCAATATGGGTGTGCTATTTGGCACGCTCGTGCTTGCAGTAGAACCATGCTGCTCTTTGGTATATGGTTTTTTTGTGAAAAATAAAACAGTTAACCTATGTCATCTGTTGTTGTTTAGGAACCAACACTACAAGAAAATTGTGGCGTCAATTTCATGCCTTGAACCAAAGACATAGAACGATTCCACAACACTTTATTTCTCTGAGTAATGGATATAGTCATCAGATTCTATTTTCATAGCAACTAATGCTCTCTGTATGGTGTTATTTTGATCATTCCCATGAAATAGACGTTGAAGGTCCTTAGGTATAGTGTCTCTGACTTAGATATCAGTACAAAACTGACATTATAACTCTATTTTAAATGACGCTAAAGGTGATATCTAAAATGGATCTGCAAAGTGGATACTATCAAATGTGGGTGAAGGATGAGTTAACATCTCAAAACTTTAAACTTGTGTATGGATACCTATTTAGAACTTGATTTTTTCTTATTTAAATTTAATGCTTCAATTTAACCCTAATGTGATTGTAAGACTTGAAGGTATTACTAAAACCATGTTTTCTCCAAATTTTTAGATAGTTGCACATTGTCAACTCAATTGTAATTTATTTCATTAATATAATCCCAATTAGTCAATATGTGGTTCATGAGAGTTCAAAATAAAATTGACCTAACTAATATCCACAATTAGACTTAATTAAAATTACGAGTTTATTTTGATAATAAGTAACTCCCTTTTACTTATGAACCACTAATTTGTTTTAGATAATCCTAAATAATTAAAGACATGTTTATCCTATATTTGAAACAATAGGTTGTTGTGACTCTCAAAATAGAAAACTATGTTGATATTATATCACTCAAAGTTTAACAATCTAACACACCAATTTTTAATTTTATTTGGACAATGCTTGATGTTCCACTTTAGACTCTTGGACCCTTAGAGATCTATGAGGCGGACTAATCACCTTCTCCCAAGGACTGCACCCATCAGGACTTCTAAGTGTCGTAGCCCCCTTGCCTTTCTCTTGGTGCATCCCTATCACAATAGAACTCAACTAGGTCTCTGTCATCTAGAGGAGAACTCAACAAGACCCAACTCTTGGGGTCTCATGCCCTAGAAACCCTTGATAATGATGTGTCTCTATCCTCTCCCATGTTTTAGTTTCTACAGGAGACCCAAGCTACTATATACCTTTTCCCATATATATGATCCAGATAAAATAATATAAGATCATCCAAAGATCGAAGGGCCTCGTCTTCTTGCTCTCAACGATCATCTAGCACATGATATCCTAGTCTCACCTCACCTCTCAACCCTGGCTTAGATTGGAGACACACCAGAAGCCTCCATAGCCATCAATAATTTCCATCATCATGTTTGGGAGTCCTAGAGAAGTTCTTTACAACCCCAACTAGAGCCTTGACTGGTAATCAGTGTCCCTTCCTTTTTTTCATCTTCTTATATTAGTTCACCATCATGAAGTGGCTTTCTGATCTAAAGACACCTTCTGTCGTGTATTTTCACCATCTTCACCTTCCTAGAGGTGCACTAAATCCACACTACAGTTCATCCACTCTAGAAATGTGTTTCTCTTCATGATTTGTCGAGTGTCAATCCAACATCCCATCTTGCCATTGTGAGAGGTGGTTCTAGATCCCCAAGCCACAAAATAGCCCATGTAAGAGCTTTCTTCTACATGGCCCAATGAGGAACTTTTGAAAGATCTCATCTTCACAGAAAAGATTTGTTTTCTTGAGTTTGGATTGGATCCTTCACCTCCATTTAGCACTTTGGTTCCTAGTTTGATGAAGATGAAGCCATGTCATGATATGGCTTTGATACCCCAATTGTTTTAATCGAAGAATGTTTTTTCCAAGGGAAATTTTGGGTTTCAACTGTGTTTTTTTCTTCTTCTCCAGACTCACATCTCATCTGAGCAGGTCTGTATGGGTTGTCATCTCCTACTATCCCATCTCAACAAAGCACCACTATTTGAGTGGATGCTAACCAATAACGTGGCTTTTTTTAGATTTCCGATTGATAGTATTTCAAAAAATCATAGTATATTAACCCATCATCAGAAAAACATTTTTAAACATGAAACTAAAAGGTGTTGGATAAATTGGACATTATGATAAATCCCTTTGTTTCGATGATGACAAACATTTCATTCTTGTTGATCTAACAAGCTACTTGAGTGTTGCAGGATTAAGTTGGATGACAAAGCAATTAGGGAAATCCATATGCTTACATGTTTGTATTTTCATGAAATGTAATCGCCTTGTAAAAACTTGTAATGTACAAGTACTTAGATTTCATGTAAGTCAAGCGTTAGATTCTCCCTAGCTAAACACCACATTTATATAGGTCATCCCCTTCAAATAGTGTCACATATGCACACTCATACACACATTTAGTGATTTAATTAAAAGATTGAAACATGGTCAATCTCGGTCGACTAACTCCTCAACCGAGACACTCTCGGTCGACAATCTTCTCGACCGAGAAAGACCCAAGTAGCCGTTAGACACAACTGACAAGGTAGTTGGCAGTTGGAGATAAACGTTGCAATACACATGATCCAGAAAGCATGTCGGTCGACAAAAATTCGACCGAGTAGGCATCACGGTCGACTATTCCTCGACCGAGATGAACTCTGACAGCAACTGCAGAATTTATTAACTAGCCGTTGTTAAAGCAACTAAACTTCTACCTAACGGCTAGTTAAGCACTTAGAAGCCCCTAGAAAGTGTCTAGAACGTCCTTAAGCACTTGTAGGTCATTCCTATAAATAGGACATGCCTTAGGACACCTAAATACACCTAAGCTACACTTGTGCTACACTTGAGCTTGAATACTCATTCGCAATCTGTTTTAAGCAATAGAGCAATTCCTACATTGGCTATTCATTCCCATTGCTCCTAATTCGTGTCCTATAGGCTAGCATCTCCTTTCCACAGCACTTACACTTCTACACTCATTGGTTAGGAGATCAATACGCTTGATATAGGCAAATCAAGCCTTGTGCTTAAAAGGATAAGTTGTAATTTCTATTTTTCTTTCTTGTTCCTTTTTATCCTTTGTACTCTCCTTGCTACTCCTAGGGTTGGAGGCTGCGGATTGGAGAGGGTTTGACTTCTCAGGTGGAGAAGGGGACTTCAGACTACTTCAAGAAGGCTGTTGCAACGGGAAGCTACTTCAGGAGGAAGGCTACTTCAAGGCGGAGATTGAAGTTACTTCAAGAAGGCTGCTTCAAGGTTGGTGCAACAACTTCAAGTTGAAGGCTGTCTGACAGGTTTGGTTAAAGGATTGTAATTTTATGTAAAGTCCTTGCGAGGTAATAAAATTAAATTCTTTCAAAATCCCGGTTGGGTAAGCAACCGGGTAGTGGACTGACGGCCTTAGTATTTGCTAAGGTTGGAACCACTCTAAATCATTGTCCCCTTATCCAATATTCTTGCAATTGGTTGTTTGAATTAAATAATTGTTAAAATATCTTTAAAACCCTATTCACCCCCCTCTACTGTTTTTCAATTGGTATCAGAGCAGACTTCAAGGAACCCTAACAAGGTCTTGAAGAATGAAGGGCGGAGGTGACTACAACCGCAAGCAAAGGAGCAACTTGGACCAACCTTCAACAAGTTGCAATTGGTGTTTAGGAACAAACCACACAACGATCGGTTGTCCATGGAGAGAAAAGAAGAAAGAGGTCCACAAAAATTGTCTCATTGCTACAACCAATGAAGAAGAAGAAGAAGAAGAAGAGGTAAGCCTTCTTGATTTATCAAAAGAAGAGCTAATTTCTAGTCTTGAAGAAACACATAATAAGTGTATTGAGTGCAAGAAGAAATTAAAGAAATCCAATAAAACAAATGATGAGTTAAATGCTAGACTTCTTGCTCTTACATCTGAAAATGAAGATTTATATGCTAAATTAAATGATCTTGGTTTTGAAAAAGATAGCATTATTTCTGAAAATCATACTTTGAAATCATCTCTAAGTAATAGTAATGTGAAGATTTTAATCTAGAAACAAACTATGATCTTCTATCTCAAGAAAAGGTTGGATTACTTGGAAAGTTAAATGATCTTCAAAAACAACCTGTTTTGTGTACACATCTAGATTATCATAATATAGTGAAAGAAAGGAATTCTTTATCATCTAATCTAGATCAAGCAAAACTAGATATTAAGAAAAGAATGGATGAGATTGCTAAGTTGCAACAAGAAGTTAGTAGGTTAAGCAACAATGGAATCCTTGATAAAATATTGGATGATTCCTATCATCAAATTGGGAGAAGAGGACTAGGTTACAAGCCTAAAGGGAAATCTTATCAACAACCTAGTTGGAGAAAGACACGAGCACATCAATCTATATATGTACCTAAAGTAACAAATACATTTGTACCAAAGTACAACCTAGAGCAAAACCATAGAAAAAGACTTGAGGTTGATTCTATATGTTGCCATTATTGCTTACGTCTTGGACACTACTCTTTTTCATGCCCATACAAGAAAAAGGATGTTGAGTTGGTATGGGTTCCAAAACCCCCAAATTGAATTGATTAGACTAAGTTGAGATATGACCAAAGACTTTAAATTGCATATCTTTATGTCTATCTTAACTTAACATAAAGAGCTAACAAAATGATTCAAGTAACTAAAATTTCTAACTTGAAAATATACAATTTTAAACAAATCTGCAAAAACACATCCTTTACAAATTTGTTTTTAATCCTCAAAACATAAAGATTTGGATGTAATTAGTTGAGATTTGATTTAAATGTTTCTTTGATATTCATATAATTTATCTCAACTAAACTGAGTTTTCAAAAAGCATAATTGAATTAAAAACGACCCATGATTTAATTGAAAACAGCTCTGAAACTGTACAGAACCTTTCTCGGTCGAGACACTATCGACCGAGAAGAACTGTCAGTCGAGAAATGGTCGACCGAGCAGGTTTCTGTTGTCATGTCTGAAATAAATCTGCTGAAATTGTTTTTCAATTAACCTAGTTTGCTATCAAATTGTTATTAATGATTGAATTAACATGCAAACTTGGAAGAAATTTTTTTTGTAGTAAGACATATTGATCTTTTGCATTATATAACATTATGAATATGAAATCTTTAAACATATTGCAAAAGTTCTATAAGAAGACTAACTTTATTCAATGTCTGAAAAGTTTCTTAGGCATGATCATTTATAAAAGTTTGTCTTAGAATTGAGAACTTATATGAGATTATTTTGGTTTACTCTCTAAATGGTTGGACTTAAAACTGAAAGTCATGATTAGTTTAACCAAGGAAATTATTGTTTTATTATAGTCTACATGGTTTTCCTAAGTAATCCTTGGAATATCTATACATGAACCATGTGTGTGTTGAAATTTAGTTTAAATGATCATAGTTGTTGCATTTATATGCTGATCATGAATATGCTTCTACCTCTCTATAGTATCATGATCATTATATTTCAGTAACTATGTTTCTTAGAACAAAATTTTTAATGTTTTATCCATTTGTTTGTTCTAAGAAATAAAAAGTAAGGATTCAAGGAAAATGCTTCTAAAGTATGTTATCTGAAAACAAGAGTAAACGGGATTTGATACCTAACAAAACTTATATATATAAAACATACAAATTGCTGAATGAAATTTGCAGAAACATTTCCGGTGGAGAAATACTTCGACCGAAAATATTTTGGCTGAGAAAGAGTTTGACCGAATAAGTTTCTGGAAACCAACTAGCTCAGTATGCTATAAACTTAATTGAATTATCTTTAAGTCAACTTTCAAATCACACATTGATAATTTGCAACATGACTTCCTTGATTCATATAGGTCCATACTAAGTATTCCTTGATCTAGTTACATAAAAACCATGTGTTAAATTTCATGCTTAAATTGTTCTATCATGGATATGCTTCATCATGATCATTTTGTTTCATTGGTTTGTCTAAAATAATCTTTGATCCATATTTACAAACCATGAATGGATATTATTCTTGATTATTGTGATTCAGATCATTGAAAATGCCATTAGCATAAAAGCATCTTGACATAATAGATAATGATTGTGGACATAGCTTGTGATAAAATAATTATGTTGCTATGACAAGCCAAACGGTTTCTCTTAGAACAAAAATATTAATGTTTTTATCTATTTGTTTGTTCTAAGAAATCAAAAGCAAAATTCTTGACTTTAAGATATTAATCTTGCTTTCAAGATATATGGTTAATCTGAAAAAAAGGGTGTAAGAAGAAATGGGATTTGATATTTATGTACCCATAGCAAAGCTTATGAAACATCATGAATGTAAAACATGCATTCTAGAAAAATCAAATTCAAAGACTTCACTATGATGCCCATATTAAGTCTTCATAATAGGTATATCTTAATGTGCTTCAAATTGATATTTATTTAAAGCTATCTGCAGAAATTATACTTCACATATGAATGTTTAAATTGGAAATCTGCAGAATTTGCCTCTTGGTTGAAATTAAAATTGACCAAGGGGCGTTATCGTCGTGGTCAAGGGCGACCTAAAATAAGATTTGACAAAATGCTGATTTGGACATCATTTTATTGAACTTAATCTTAGTATACTTTTGATAAAGGTCAAAATCAAAATATAATTTGTGACCTTAGAAGCTTTAAATTGCTTTAATTGTAAGATTAAGGGGGAGCTCATAAAAAAATCTGATTATGTGATTAAGAAACTTACAAAAACACTATAAACATCATTTGGAGATAGTTACGACCTTAGTATTTTTACTCTTGGTTATGAAGAAATCTATGAATTTCATAAAAATGATATATCTTGTATTTAAAGGAACTCTCTAAACAAATCAGGGCTTAACATCCCTTGCATTTGGTTAGAGACATTTTTATATTCTCTAAGCTTAAAGGACTCTCATTTCATTTCAAGGCTTAACATCCTTTGCAAATGAGTGAGAAACAAATTGTGGCTAAATTAGACAAAAATGATATTAAATCCATAGAATATCTATTTAAGGGGGAGCATAGTATAAAATTAAGGGGGAGAAGAAAAATAAAATATTCAACCTGGATATCTTTTTGAAATGACAAAGGGGGAGAAAGAATATAAAATCAAAATATAAATGAGTTTCATCTTGATGGCCAACACTCACTTGAAAAACAAGAATGGCTACAAAAGGTAATCTTCAATTATGAAACTCACATGCTTTATATTTCCTTAATTCATATTTAAGAAATGTTTGTCATCTTCAAAAAGGGGGAGATTGTTGGATAAATTGGACATTATGATAAATCCCTTTGTTTCGATGATGACAAACATTTCATTCTTTTTGATCTAACAAGCTACTTGAGTGTTGTAGGATTAAGGTGGATGACAAAGCAATTAGGGAAATCCATATGCTTACATGTTTGTATTTTCATGAAATGTAATCGCCTTGTAAAAACTTGTAATGTACAAGTACTTAGATTTCATGTAAATCAAGCGTTAGATTCTCCCTAGCTAAACACCACATTTATATAGGTCATCCCCTTCAAATAGTGTCACATATGAACACTCATACACACATTTAGTGATTTAATTAAAAGATTGAAACAGGGTCAATCTCGGTCGACTAACTCCTCGACCGAGACACTCTTGGTCGACAATCTTCTCGACCGAGAAAGACCCAAGTAGCCGTTAGACACAACTGACAAGGTAGTTGGCAGTTGGAGATAAACGTTGCAATACACATGATCCAGAGAGCCTCTCGGTCGACAAAACTTCGACCGAGTAGGCATCTCGGTCGACCATTCCTTGACCGAGATGAACTCTGACAGCAACTGCAAAATTAATTAACTAGCCATTGTTAAAGCAACTAAACTTCTACCTAACGGCTAGTTAAGCACTTAGAAGCCCCTAGAAAGTGTCTAGAACGTCCTTAAGCACTTGTAGGTCATTCCTATTAATAGGACATGCCTTAGGACACCTAAATACACCTAAGCTACACTTGTTCTACACTTGAGCTTGAATACTCATTGGCAATCAGTTTTGAGAAATAGAGCAATTCCTACATTGGCTATTCATTCCCATTGCTCCTAATTCGTGTCCTATAGGCTAGCATCTCCTTTCCACAACACTTACACTTAGAAACTCATTGGTTAGGAGATCAATACGCTTGATATAGGCAAATCAAGCCTTGTGCTTAAAAGGATAAGTTGTAATTTCTATTTTTCTTTCTTGTTCCTTTTTATCCTTTGTACTCTCCTTGCTACTCCTAGGGTTGGAGGCTGCGGATTGGAGAGGGTTTGACTTCTCAGGTGGAGAAGGGGACTTCAGACTACTTCAAGAAGGCTGTTGCAATGGGAAGCTACTTCAGGAGGAAGGCTACTTCAAGGGGGAGCTTGAAGTTACTTCAAGAAGGCTGCTTCAAGGTTGGTGCAACTACTTCAAGTTGAAGGCTGTCTGAAGGGTTTGGTGAAAGGATTGTAATTTTATGTAAAGTCCTTGCGAGGTAATATAATTAAATTCTTTCAAAATCCCGGTTGGGTAAGCAACCGGGTAGTGGACTGACGGCCTTAGTATTTTCTAAGGTTGGAACCACTCTAAATCATTGTCCCCTTGTCCAATATTCTTGCAATTGGTTGTTTGAATTAAATAATTGTTAAAATATCTTTAAAACCCTATTCACCCCCCCTATAGTGTTTTTTAATTGGTATCAGAGCAGGCTTCAAGGAACCCTAACAAGGTCTTGAAGAATGAAGGGCAGAGGTGACTACAACTGCAAGAAAAGGAGCAACTTGGACCAACCTTCAACAAGTTGCAATTGGTGTTTAGGAACAAACCATATAACAATCGGTTGTCCATGGAGAGAAAAGAAGAAATAGGTCCACAAAAATTGTCTCATTGCTACAACCAATGAAGAAGAAGAAGAAGAGGTAAGCCTTCTTGATTTATCAAAAGAAGAGCTAATTTCTAGTCTTGAAGAAACACATAATAAGTATATTGAGTGCAAGAAGAAATTAAAGAAATCCAATAAAACAAATGATGAGTTAAATGCTAGACTTCTTGCTCTTACATCTGAAAATGAAGATTTATATGCTAAATTAAATGATCTTGGTTTTGAAAAAGATAGCATTATTTCTGAAAATCATACTTTGAAATCATCTCTAAGTAATAGTAATGTGAAGATTTTTACTCTAGAAACAAACTATGATCTTCTATCTCAAGAAAAGGTTGGATTAGTTGCAAAGTTAAATGATCTTCAAAAACAACCTGTTTTGTGTACACATCTAGATTATGATAATATAGTGAAAGAAAGTAATTCTTTATCATCTAATCTAGATCAAGCAAACTAGATATTAAGAAAAGAATGGATGAGATTGCTAAGTTGCAACAAGAAGTTAGTAGGTTAAGCAACAATGGAATCCTTGATAAAATATCGGATGATTCCTATCATCAAACTGGGAGAAGAGGACTAGGTTACAAGCCTAAAGAGAAATCTTATCAACAACCTAGTTGGAGAAAGACACGAGCACATAAATCTATATATGTACCTAAAGGAACAAATACATTTGTACCAAAGTACAACCTAGAACGAAACCATAGAAAAAGACTTGAGGTTGATTCTATATGTTGCCATTATTGCTTACGTCTTGGACACTACTCTTTGGTTCCTAGTTTGATGGGGATGATGCAAGGTCATGATATGGCTTTGATACCCCATTTGTTTTAAACGAAGAATGCTTTTTCCAAGGGAAACTTTGGGTTTCAACTGTGTTTTTTTCTTCTTCTCCAGACTCACATCTCATTAGAGCAGGTATGTATGGGTTTTTGCCTCCTACTAGCCCATCTCAACAAAGCACCACTATTTGAGTGGATGCTAACCAATTACGTGGCTTTTTCGAGATTTCCTATTGATAGTATTTCAAAAAATCATAGTATATTAACCCATCATCTAGAAAAACATTTTTAAGCATGAAACTAAAAGGTTTTTGCAGGGAGAATCAGATTTGAATGTTTATAAGTCCATATTTTCTATATATCTTGATTATTTCACATGGAAACCTGAACTTATGTTGTAAACCCTGACCTTGTACAATATCATTAGTTTGACCCAGATATGTGGTAATCGGATCATATTAACCAAATTAATCCTTCATAGTTGGTAACACTCTTTAAAAAGGGTATAACCCAAATGACATCCTAAACCCTAATCAAAACTAGTTTGATTTATGAATCAATACAATGTATTGATTTATGTTTTGTTGTATAGGGAATTAGACTTGTATATAAGAAGGTTGATGTAGCACTACTCTAAGCTTAGGTAAGAGGTTCCATGAACTTTTAGTATTGAATATTTATTTAATCAGATTGTTATTATTATGATGATCAAGATAAATTATATGCATAGATATGTACTCCATTTGAATGTTACTCACATCAATATTATTAATTTCATCTTATGCTTATAGTATTTACTTTCAAGAATTCATGCCATGTTTATGAAAAATCTAAGTAAATATTATTATTTCAAGTTAATGACGAATGATGTAATGGGTTGTCTTATTTTTTCATCACCATGTTAACGTTGAGCCTAGGCCTTATGAGTGCAATTAGTGCATAATATCAGATGACACTATATTCAACAACTAAGATTAAATTATGTGAATCCAAATGTATTGCTCAACTAGATTCATGTTTTTCCTTATTGCCAAATTATTATGTTATTATAAAATACTCAATATTGCTTACCCTAACATGGTTTTCATTGCATGCATGGTTGGGGGCGCGATGTCAACAGGTATAGAGAAAAGTCGATGATAGAGCCATATGAAGATCAGCATAAAGATCAGATCAAGGTTTCTCAATGTTTTGCTTGGAGGGGTGCCATCTACCTAGATGATCTAATCATTTATGTTAAAGTTTCTTTCATGTTCTAAGTCATGTTTTAGATGTTAGATGATATTTTCAAGAACCCAAATTTACTAGTTAGCCTTTAAAAAATGTATGAATCACTATCAATATTAATGCATGTTTATTATTTCATGTTTGAGAACTCAATGTTTACTATTCTTGTAATATCCCTTTGAACTATAGTCTCCCATGTTATGGAAAACATGGGAGTAGCTTCTTCTAACACATGCATGCATAAGGAGGGTGTTACAATGAGGATATACCAAAGATGGCCTTCTGCACTTGTTATGGGAATTATGAGTTCTTAGTGATGCCTTTTGTTTGACTAATGTCCCTACCGCTTTCATGGACCTTATGAATTAGTTCTTCCACCATTATCAAGATGACTTTTTTGGTAGTGTTCATTAACGATGTTCTCATCTATTCTAGGCCTATAGATGAACACCAAGAACATATGTGGATTCTCTTGTAGACACTTTTTGAAAACCAAATTTATGCCAAGTTTCTAAGTGTGGATTTTGTATAAAGGAGTTATGTTCTTAAGCCAGATAATATCATCTGGTCATATAGTTGTGGTTCAAAAAAAATTGAAGCTATGAGTAAGTGGCAACGTCCAAACAATACTTCTGAGATACAAAGTTTCTTGGGTCTTTGACCGGCCTAAATCGCGCGTCCGAAAAGTGGAGGCGGATTTGAAGTAGTCGGGCTTTTAAATTTTATAACCCAAAACCTTCTAGGCCCCCGCAACTTTGTTTACAGGGTCGAAGTAGATATAAGGGGTCGAACACAGGGACAAGGGTGGTAGTGTTGGGAACCCGGGATCGACGGTTTACACTCCGATAAGGGTAAGGAGATGATAAAATTCCTCGAGGGAACAACAAGATAAGATCGACAAAATAAAAGATAAGTATCTCCAAATGGAGCTACGAGGAAAAATTAAGGTTTTAAGCATTTATCAATTTTTAGGGTTTTATTGCAACAGAAACAGAGAGATAACACTAATGCCATAGTAAGGAACGAAGGAGAAAGCTTCATAAAAACAAGCGACAGCAGAAACTTTCTGTACCCCTCCTCTCAAAGCGGGTACCTCTAACCAAGTATCAACACCCCTCTCGGGACTGCTGAACTTAAGTTAGAGTGGAAAGGTTACTAAAGCAACTCTAATCCTGGGCACTCTCGTACTCCAGTATCGGACCAAACACTAGAGCCACAAAACCTCTCTCAAGGCTGTTGCAACGAGAAAACACGATTCGGTAGCTAATCGAAACGTGATCCAAGCATACAAGCTAGAGTTCAGATGTCAAACATAGAAATCATCCAACAAAAGGGACCAAACATAAAGCAGAAGATAACTAAACTCTTATGATTCCATTAGCATAAAAGGGGTTTGGTTACATTGCATGAGTAAAGAATGTAAATGACAGAAATAAGTAAAGGTAAACGTCACCTTCTTGATTTAGAAGGGAGACATGCTGCAGCAGACACTCCAGCCTGATACCTGTGCGGGTGCCTTACCCAATACACCCATGTTGGGCAGTACACCCTCTCAGGCGGCACACTCATGACAGGCAGATGTATCATGTGGGACGCCCACACCCGATACGATCATGTCGGGCGGCACCCTCTCGGGCAATACGCCGTGACGGGTGATGCGTATCGGGGTTTGATATCGTGACATGCTAAAGTGTTCCTTCTAGAATCAGGCTCTCCTATCCGGCGTCCTTGTTGGTCAATATCGGCCTGCAGTGGTGCCCGGGGCCGACCCTAAGTGAACCATTCCCTCCCACTCAGGATGGGGAAGTTCTCACCTAGTATCGCCCGGTACACCCTGAGGCATGACACGCTATCTCCAGATGCTTTCCTGAGTTGACTTTTGGGGGGGGTTCCGACCTGTCTTTTCGTCTTCATGTAGCTGCTATTTATAGGCAGCGGTTAGGGGAAGTTATGGTCCTCTGGACGCCATGTGTCCTCCTTCAGCTCCACAACTTCGACTTTCAGGGGTGCCCGATATGCATGTCATCTGGCACAAGGATATCGGGCTATCGGTCAACGTGACGAGTGGCGCCTGTCGATGGGTGGCCCGTATCGCCCGACATGCTTCGGCAGTCGTGGTGGGTTCGGCTCCCTGTCGGGTAAACAATGTATCGCTCATCCTCTTCCTCTTGCACTTCATCCTCTCAGGCGATAGTATATCAGGCTGCCCTGTGCCGGACAGCGAGCATATCGGTCGGCTGGTTGGTAATGAGGCTGGTGTAGGTGGAATATGCTTGTGGGTCGGGACGGGTCTTTTTGTTGATAAAAGAGTCAAAAAGTGAGGAAAACACTGCAAAAGATGATAAAATTGAGTTTAGAGCATAATGAAGCTTGTTTATTCAAAAACATGACAAAAAGGAGAGGAAAACAGTAAAAAGGGGTAGATTTGATAACGAAATAAGGGCTGAAAACATCACAAAATTTGGTCTTATCAACTCCCCCAAACTTAGCATTTTGATTGTCCTCAATCAATCTTTAAACTTTATTTTGTTTGATCTTCCTTGAGATACTCCTCTCACGCGAGGGTCTACCCGACGAGGTAGAACCTATCTCAATCGTCCACGCGGTGGATGCTTCTGGGTGAGGCGTCGGCACCCTTGTGGTCCTCACTGCCTCGACTTCTTGTCATGGTGGAGAAGGCGGTGGTGTCGGTGTTACATGTGCAGCTCCGAGCTCCATCTCGAGGATCTCGGCGAACGTCCCATTACTGGCGTCCGGCTGTGCTTCTTCATTTGCCCCTAAGGGCACTATAGCAGTTTCGGGAGCTACAGCTGTCTCTCCCGCGGTAGCTTCCGTCAAGGTTATAGTGGTTATCTTAGCCCCGGTTGCCTCGGCGACCTCCACGATCGCCGGTAATTCTTCAGCCACGACATATACCATCATGATTGTGGATGGTATAGCAGGAGTGACGACAGCGCTATCAACTGCTGTCATCGGTGGCTCAGGAGCAGTGAGCTGCTCGGCAGGAGCTGTTGAAGATTTGTCCTGTCGAGTGTCAAGAGGGATTGGTTCTCCTCTTGCAGCTGCCCTTTCTTGTATTCTAGTGGCGGTGGCATAAGATTCATCTACCGCCACAACTTCGATTTCTACTGTGGTGAAGACCAGCTTTTCTGCATTGTAGGCAGCGCAACGAGGGAGTGGAAGGAGGATGTTTGTCCTTGCAAACTTGTAGAAGTAGTTTCGCCCCTCCTTCTTTATGATGCTTGCCCTCATGAGGTACTTGAGGTCGACCAATTCGTCGCCCCTCATCCTCGAAAGACTGCGCGGCTCCCGTGGGTATCCTAAACCAACCGCGATCAGGTTGACGATGCCACCCATGCAATATTCCTTGGTGACATCCTTTATTGGGTGCAGCCTGTTCAATAGAAAACGTCCCAGGTTGATAACTCGACCCTCCGTCATGTGCCACATTAGATGGAGTTCTTCGGTGTAGACATTGTTGGACTCATTTTTGCTAAAAACCAGGCATGTTACCAGCTTGTGCACTATCCTCCAGAAGCAAGAGTGCATCGCCGTCACCTTGCTTCCCGACTTGAACGATGATTCGCCGGTTAGCCTCCTCCAGAGTTCCATGGGGTTGAACCCATCTCCGTCGGTGATCCTTTCACCGTTATTCAGAAGCTTCTTCTCCTCCACACTGGAAGAGAAGATCTTATTTAGCAGCTTTTCGGAGATGACATGCTCCGATTTGTACAACCGCCCTTGCAGTCTGTCTGCCCCGCCATATTCTTCAACGTCCTCACGTGTATTCTTCACCTAGCAGAGAGACAACATGAACTCCTTTGTGAGTTCGGTGTAGGAGTCGGAACAACTGAGGCAGATCTTCCTCAGTCCTGCTACGGAGAGGACGTTCTCCAGTCTTTCAAAGATACCAAATTTAATGAAAGAGGACTGGTGGAAAAATCTGCTCGACCTGTAACGTTTAGTCGCCATTTCTGAGTACAGGCGCCCATGCTCGTCATCTCTTGGCACGAACCTCCCTGGTGTGTGATCCAGGGGTTCTGTCGCTGCCGTTGGAGCTATGGTCCAAGCTGCTACTTCTTCTATTCTTGCCCTCTTTTCAGCAGTTGATGGCTTAGCCATTTCGGGATTTGGGCGTTTCTGCCCGATCGTTGTTGCTTCAGCTGCGGCCTCGGTGTCGATCCTTCTGCCTTGCTCATCAACCCGAACGACGTTCTGCTTTGTATGGGCCATATATGTTGTCAATAAACAAGTTCATAATCATTTATGCGTTCTGATATTAGTTGGACAACACTGATCACACGATCAAAATTAGGCATGTTACAAAAGCTACCCGACACCACCGTATCGGGTGATACGAAGCTTTCAAGGGGAAAACCGTAGGCTCACGCCCGATACGAGGTCCGGGTGTCGTCCATTAGAAGAACATCTAGGCGATACAAAACCGGATGATACGGAGAAAAGCTGCACGTCATACTTGTTGCCCGACACCGGTGTGTCGGGCGATACGATCGTGTGAAATAAAGCACCCGTTAGGGTCTTCTTGGAGGAAAAATGAGTCGCCTGACAACATGAACGAGCGAGGCGGTCCAAAATGTGGGCGACACATGTGATATCTCCCGATATGGAGTATCGGGCAAGTGCGTGCTAAAGGTGTGTCGTGCGATATAAGAAAATAAACTAAAGTCATCAGTACGATACGACATGCGCGATACGAGGCTGTATCGGGCAAGAAGGGGCGATAGGTCTGTTGGGCAATACCTTCGCTTTCTCACGTAATCCTGCGCGAAACGAGAGCTGAAAAAAAAAGTTGTGTGTCACGGGAGAAAAAGGGAGAAATAAGTGCACAATACAGGTAGCTAGAATAGTAAAATGTAGTAGCCCGACATGGTAAGACCTTTGTACTATTTATGAGAATCCAAGACGGGGTAAGACAAGACATTCCCGAGTCGGGCGCATTCTGTGCGCCGGTTGAGATGCCGCCCGCTACGGTCAGGAAAAAGGGTTACCTGCCCAAAATACGGTCGCTCGATACAAGGTTTTTCAGGGTAAGACTCTAGATAAAACCCAAAAACAAAGCGAAGGAAAAAGGCAATTGACGGGTAAAACATCATTGGCCTAAGGTTAAGCCCCCGACCTCAGATAGTATTACTCATCCACGCTCATAAAATAAGGCGGTGGCCCATAAAACAGAAGATTCAACGCACGTGGCGCATGCACTGACTCGGGCCTTATTACAGTCCAAATGTTCATAATGTTTGTTTTGCAAAAAAGTAAATAACATCCTATTCTAAGAAAATAAAAGCTCGGGCTGCCTCCCGAGGAGAGCTGTAGTTAGCGTTTCCAGCTCGACAAGTCTAGGTTCTTCACTTCCGCCTTCAGCAGCATCCATTTCTTTCGAGTCGGTTCCTATCCTTCCTGATCACAGTCCTGCCTTTTTGGTGGTTTCAGTGTTAGAGGGTATTTTACCCGCATGATTTTTTACCAATTCGGCCAATTGGGCTGATTGCTGATCAATTTGGCATTGATGCATCTGCATGTCTACCATCTGGACCTGCATTCAATTCAAAACTCCCGAATTTGACAACACACTCTGCGCCAGCTAGTTGTTTATGGTGTCTTGTCTCTTTAAAAAATCAAACAGCTGTCCCACCAAGTCTGGTTGGTTCAAAACTTTGTCTTACCCCTGTTCCTTGGCTTGACCTTGTCCTTGACTAGTGTTCGTCGCCTGACGACCTTGATATTTGCCTTGTCCTTGGAAATTTCCTTTGTTTTTCAAGAAAGAAGTGGTCCTGGTTACTTGACTCTGCCCTCCTCTTTTCGTGAAATCTTGGGGTTGCTTGGTGGGGTTATGCAACTGATGCGAATTTTCAGCCGCATCCTTATTGCCATAATTAAAACCAGGATGATCTGGCCTCTTAGAATTAACAAAAGAGACGTTCTTGGCTTCCTCATCTTCAGATTCGCTTTCAGTTGACTCATCAGGTCGGGTGTAGACACAGTTATCTACCCCGTGTCCACCTTCTCCGCAGGTGACACACTTCATGACTTTCTCAACTTGTTTGTTTCTTTTTCCACTCGATCCTTTCAACTGTCTGACGTTAGTGGATATCTTCTGAATCTGAGTGGTGATAGCTTCTAAAGCTTTGGACTCGACTGAAGGCCCTTCATCAACAGCTTTCTTAGCATCCTCTATCCGTACTATCGTAGTCAGATCTCGCTTGCAACTCTGCCATGTTTTCTATGATCTTTTTGGATCTGCTAGGCTTTTTACCGAGAAAGTTGCTTCCAACTGCTGCGTTTAGTGAGACTCTCTCCTTAGGAGTTATTCCATTATAGAAAGTTGCTATCAGGAAGCCCTTTTTGTATTTGTGGTGGGGGAAATCTCTCTGATACTGCTGCAACCTTTCCCAGGCCTCATGCAGATTCTCGTCTGGTTTCTGCGTGAAAGATGTAATCTTTAGCCTGTTCCAAATAGTTTTCTCTGTAGGGTAAAACTTGTTGACAAAAGCATCCGCCAAAGCGTTCCACCCATTCAAAGATTGATGTGGAAGCCCGAGGTACCAAGATAAAGCCTTGTCTTCCAAAGAGAAGATAAACCCCTTGCAGTAAATCACTTCTTGTGGCACTCCCCGCATCTTAATGGTATCACAGATGTTCTTGAAGGCATCTAGATGATGGTAAGGATTATCATTCTTCGAATTCCCTCGGAAACTCTTGTTCTGGATCATGGATATGACATATGGTTTCAGCTCAAAGTTTGTTGCATTGAACCTAGGAATGATAACATGACATCATAAGTTATTGGCTTTTGTGGCAGCCAACTCTCTAAGGGTCTTTTCTTCTTCGTTAGAATCTTCACTGTCACTGTCCCCAGGGTTTTATTCCTGATTATGTTGATTCCTTCTATGTCATTAGTGATGTCGGCATCTCTCATAACGTTGATCATCCTCAAATTGTTCTGCATCATGTTCTTCATGTTGAGGATTCCCGTTATAGCAGTCATCTTCTTCTTCCTCCATTCTAGGGGGAGGTGGGTGGTGTGGTCCCAATCTCGCATTTCGTTCCTCTCTAGAAAGAGGTGGTTCAACGCGAAGCGGCATGGATGATGATGTTCAAGTGAGTAAAGTGCTTCTTCCCTGAGTACCTGAATAGAACGTAAAATCAAGTTATATAACTTGTATTAACATAACGAACTACTCTATACTCATTTAGGTAAAAATATGGATAAATATAAAAAAAGATAGTGTTGTCAAGCTTATTTCTAAGCTTGAGGCACTGGAGTGTAGTTAGTGGATTTGGGTTCATCAACAGTACCATTTTGCCTTCTCCGCGACAACGACGCCAAAACGTTGACCGGCCTAAATTGCGCGTCCGAAAAGTGGAGGCGTATTTGAAGTAGTCGGGCTTTTAAATTTATAACCCGAAACCTTCTAGGCCCCTACAACTTTGTTTACGGGGTCAAAGTAGATATACAGGGTCAAACATAGGGACAAGGGTGATAGTGTTGGGAACCCAGGACAACAATTTACACTCCGATAAGGGTAAGGAGATGATAAAATTCCTCGAGGGAACAACAGGATAAGATTGACAAAATAAAAGATAACTATCTCTAAATGGAGCTACGAGGAAAAATTAAGGTTTTAAGCATTTATCAGTTTTTAGGGTTTTATTGCAACAGAAACAGGGAGATAACACTAATGCCATAGTAAGGAAAGAAGGAGAAAGCTTCGTTAAAACAAGCGACAGCAGAAACTTCCTGTACCCCTCCTCTCAAAGCGGGTACCTCTAACCAAGCATCAACACCCCTCTCGGGACTGCTGAACTTAAGTTAGAGTGGAAAGGTTACTAAAGCAACTCTGATCCTGGGCACTCTCGTACTCCAGTATCGGACCAAACACTAGAGCCACAACACCTCTCTCAAGGCTGTTGCAATGGAAAAACACGATTCGGTAGCTAATGGAAACGCGATCCAAGCGTACAAGCTAGAGTTTAGATGTCAAACATAGCAATCATCCAACAAAAGGGACCAAACATAAAGCAACAGATAACGAAACTCTTCTAATTCCATTATCATAAAAGGGGTTTGGTTATATTGCATAAGTAAAGAAAATAAATGACGGAAATAAGTAAAGGTAAACGTCACCTTCTTGATTTAGAAGGGCAACAGGCTGCAGCAGACACTCCAGCCCGATATCAGTGCGGGTGCCTTGCCTGATACACCCGTGTCGGGCGGTACACCCTCTCGGGCGGCACGCTCATGATAGGTAGATGTATCGCGCGGGACGCCCACGCCCTATACGATCATGTCGGGCGGCACCCTATCAGGCGATACATCGTGACGGGTGATGCGTATCGGGGTTTGGTATCATGACGGGCTAAAGTGTTGCTTCCAGAATCGGGCTCTCCTATCGGGCATCCTTGTTGGCTGATATCGGCCTACAGTGGTGCCCGGGGCTGACCCTAAGTGAACCATTCCCTCCCTCTTAGGATGGGGAAGTGCTCACCTAGTATCGCCTGGTACCTCCAGATGCTTTCCTGAGTTGGCTTTTCCAGGGGGTTCCAACCCGTCTTTTCATCTTCCTGTAGCTGCTATTTATAGGCAGAGGTTGGGGGAAGTTATGGTCCTCCGGATGCCACATGTCCTCCTTCAGCTCCACTACTTCGGCTTTCAGGGGTGTCCGGTATGGATGCCATCCGACACAAGGATATCGGGATGTCGGTCAACGTGACGAGTGGTGCCTACCGGTGGGTAGCCCATATCGCCCGACATGCTTTGGAAGTCATGGCTGGTTCAGCTCCCTGTCGGGTAAACGGCGTATCGCTCATCTGCTTCCTCTTGCACTTCATCCTCTCGGGCGATAGTATATCGGGCTGCCCTATGCCGGATAGTGAGCATATCGGCCGGCTGGTTTGTAATAGGCCCGTGTGGGTGGAATACGTTCGTGGGCCGGGAGGGAAATTTTTGTTGATAAAAGATTCGAAAAGTGAGGAAAACTCTGCAAAAGATGATAAAATTGAGTTTAGAGCATATCAAAGCTTGTTTATTCAAAAAATGACAAAAAGAAGAGGAAAACAGTTAAAAGGGGCAGATTTGATAATGAAATAAGGGCCGAAAACATCACAAAATTTGGTGGTATCAGTCTTGAAGGTTATTACATATGGTTTATTAATAAATTTTTGAATTATCTCATCCTCTAACCGAGTTTACTCGCAAGGTACCAAGTTCATCTATATCCTAGAATATGAAAAGAGTTTCTAGAACAAGAGTGTTGTTTGACATTTGTTCACATTTTGGTATTATCGGTCAAAGGAAAGCCTTATGTCATTTACACTAATGCATCTAGACAAGGCTTAGGGTGTGTTCTTATCAATAAGTATGAGTTATAACCTATGCCTCCTGCCAATTGAAGTCAAATAAAGAATACAGGCTGACCCATGGCCTTGAGCTCGTAGCTATTATCCATGCTCTAAGAGTTATAGCTTCTAGTTTGCAATTTTAGGTTTCTCTGGTCATAAGAGTCTTCACTATATTATGATGAAAAAGGCCCTGAATCTAAGACAAAGTCATTGGGTGGAGTATTTTAAGGATTATAATTTCACAATCACTTATCATCCTAGAGAATAAAATGCAGTTGATGACTCCTAGAGTCGGAAGAAGGGTGTTGTTTGTGCATCTCTCGATATCTTTGTGTGGATAAGTATGGGGAATGTTTCTAGATGGAGACCTAAGTTGAAGGATGGTGTGAATGATGTTGTTTTAGATAGGATGTGTGTGTACATGGATATCCTCTCAGTTACTCCATCTTAGATCTGTAAGGTAATTGCAGTTCAACTAGCCATCCCTGACCTTAATGAGATGAAATCCTTAACTTAGAAACCACAATCTGATTTCTTTGTTGGTCTTGATGGTGAAATTCATTTTTGGCATCGGTTATGAATACCATATGGTGATGATATGAGACAAAAGGTGTTGAGTGAGGCTCATGGATCAAAATATACAATTCACCCTGGCACCACAAAGATTTACAAAGATTTGAAGACAAGTTTCTAGTGGATAAATATGAAGAAGGACATTGATATTTTTGTTGTGAAATGTTTGACCTATCAACAAGTAAATAATGAATATCAAAGGCCCAATAGATTTCTTCAGTCACTCAAAATGCCAGTGTGGGATTGGGAAAGTATTATGATGGACTTGTTAACCAGATTTGAAAAATATAGAAGTGATTTTGATGTTGTCTGTGTTGTAGCAGATCAAATTACCAAGCCTTCTCAATTATTTTCTTTCAAAACCAAATATAAGGTTCCAGACATGGCACAAATATAGGTTGATTGGATAGTTGATTTGCATTCTTTATGGAAATCCATTGAATCTGATAAAGACCCTAAGTTTACTTCATGCTTGTAGAGGTAGGTTCAAGAAGAGATGGGTCCAATCTACATTTCAGTACATCTTACCACTCTCATACTTATGACCAATGTGATAGGATATTTTAAATTCTAGAAGTTCTTTTACGAACCTTTGTAATGGAGAAAGGATGTGTTTGGGACAAATATCTCGTGTTGGTTAAGTTTGCTTATAATAATTACTTCTAAGAAGCATATGTATGCTACCCTTTGAAGATCTGTATGTTTGACCTTATCGTTATCCCTTCCATTAGATTGATGTGGGTGAGCGTACTATGATTAACACTGGGGACATGTAGTTAATGAAGGAAAATATTGGTCTAATAAAGAAACTAATGAAAGTATCTTAGGATCGTCAAAAGATGTATGTTGATGAGAGGAGCATGGATGTGACCTTTTTGGTTGGCGACTATGTTTTCTTGAAAATCAAACTGATTCGGTCAATGGAAAGATCAAAGGTGGAAGTAAATCTCAGTCCATACTATGTGGGACTGTTCAAGTTCTAGATAAGATTGTAGATTGTGCTTATTGTTAGGCATTACCCCATGCTTATGATAAGATCTAAAATGTTTTTCATGTGTCTGTACTTAAGAAATATGTGAAAGATCCATCCCACATGCTATCTATAGAACCTATATAGATTCATGAAGATCTGACATATAAGGAGTATCCTATAAATATCCTCATCTCCTGAGTGAAACAACTAAAGCACATAGAAATCAAACTAGTAAAGGTTTTATGAAAGTATCATGGTTTAGAGGAAACAACTTGGGAGCTCAGAGAGGAAATGTTGCAAACTCTCCCCTCCCTATTTATTTTATATTTCAAGGATGAAATCCTTTTCTGGGGAGGAGGTTGTAACATACAAAAACTTAGGTAAATAATACTTTTACCCCTTTATCATATTATCTTTTATTTGAACCATATTCTTAAGGTATATAGAATGATAATTTTAATATATTCAAATATAGAGTTGTAGCCAATGAAATAATTATTTAAGGATTTAATAAAAGAGACAAGCATAATAAATGAATTTGTATTGGGTTGTGCAAATTCTGCAAATTGTGGGATTTTAGTTCAAAATAATTCTTCTAGATTTATCCTATGGATAGGTATGGTATATATGGAGTCACAAACAAAATTTGGCTATTAAATTATAAAATAATACATTAATATGATAAATCAAGCTTTCTCTCAAGTTATAGGTTTTAGGTATTAAATTTTTTCAAAAGGCAAAGATGACTTCCCGATCTAATGTTTGGGTCCCTATTAGTTTACTTTCCAAGTTTCACTATAATTGTACATTGTTTGTTGTACCAATTTGAGTACGAAAGAAAAAAGAAATAATTTAATTATCAATTTAGTACAAATATGATTTAGGTTTCAATTTTTCACATTGTCATGTGGATGGTGACTTTAGAAGATGTGCACTTATTTCTCTTCCATTGGAAGCAAATCGAAGGGCTTTCACTTTTTCGTATACCCAGACTTGTCTGGTCTGAATAGGGTGAGAGTGGAGGATTTCTCGAGCCATAACTCCCCCCCTGATTAATCATTCTTTGCAATTCTTTGGTCAATATATTTTTTGCGAGATGTTGCATCCAATGATGGTCGAATCAAAATCTAAGTTTCCTTATTTGAGTTTTTCCCAATTCTCACCCAAAGTCTCTCGAAACCTACATGCAAAGAAATCATAATACCCCCACATATATATTTATATATGTATATATATGTATATATATATATATAATCACAGGAATATCTCTATCGGCCCTAGTACTCTCATTCCCTCATGTCAACGTCACTTGAGTTGTCATTCCCTACATTCATCAGGCCACTTCCTTTATCCTCCCTAACCTCCTCTCTGATGGCCAGCTCTGTCACCACAGGAAAATTGAGTCAAGAGTAAGGCTCCTAATGCTTTTGTCTTTGTCCCTAGTGAATGTTCTGGTCATTTTCCCCAAACTTGGTCATGGTCTTCCAAGTTTCTCGTCACAAATATGGTGTGGGTGTCATATGAGGGAATACTCCTCACAGATTTTCAATTTGCCTATAGTTCTTAGTGTATTTTTTTTCTCTACAGTGATGGCATTGTAATCTACATATTGTGTTTTATTTTGACTGCCTAAATACTGATACGTATATAGGAAAACATCATCATGTCACATTATATGTCCCAAATTAATATTGTGAGGCTATTATCATATTCTGGATATCATTTTTCACCAATAAATGAGTAAATGTTGTAAAACTTCAAAAATCCATAACTTCTTACCGCAATCTCCAAAAATTATTACAAAATATGTTTCAAAATCATGTGATGTTTTCTATATTTTGAATAGTTTTGGTTGGATGATTCCAAATTTTTAGACAAGTGATTTAAGAGTTTTTCTCTCTATTATTATGTTATTAACACTTGAGGAAACATTATATATATAAAAATTGAAACATTCTTATAATCGATAACCTGAACCCCATGTTAGGTTAATATCAAGAGTCATTCTAGGGTTTTTTTAGATTATATTTCTAAGGGTTTGTCTTATGTCGCGTAAACTTCACCCTAATTGATGTACAAAACATTATATGTAGGTATGAGGTGATTTTAGACATGGAAGGGTAGAATTTGATTTCTGATTTAATACTCATGTCAAGTTATATGCATCTTCCTGATTACATAAGCATTACTAATATCACCAATAAACTATTTAAAATATTAGGCAAGTGTTGATATTTCACTTTTTTAACTTTATGTAAGTCTTACCTTTTCTTGGAAATTATTTCGTTCAAATTGTTTTACAATTAAGTGACCAGATACTTTGATGGTCCCAAATTTACTTCTAATATGGATGTTCCCATTATTCTCTTGAATTATTTGGACATTTGACAAAAACTTGAAATTGTCTTTCTCTATTCTGTGCATGACTTAGACGAATATTTCTAGTAGTGGTAGATGAGTACAACCATATATAGGTGTGCTTTTTCTACCCTAAGTGTGCCTTTCCACTCGTTATATATATATATATATATATATATATATATATATATATATATATATATATATATATATATATATATATATATATATATATATATAGGGCATGATTTTTCTACACAGGGTGACACTTTTCCAACCAATATTTTTAGGCTGAGATCCTATGGTATTCCATCCCTACTTTGAATAACATTAGTCTATGATTATTTACATGAAAAACTTATATTTTGATGCTATTGATGGAAATATTAAAGGGAAGATTCCCTAATTGTTAATATTTGTTTTGGACATGCCTCATCCCTAGGTTTGTTAATTCCTTAGAAAGTTCATTGTCTTGAGCATCCCTTTGTTGAGATTATTGATCTAAACTAGTGTTTAGTTGTTATTTACTACATATACTCAGTGTTTGCTGGAGTACTTTCTTTTGTTACTTCCTCTATTGAAAGCATCTTTCAACCCACCTAGAGGAAGCACAGCCCAAGGACTTGGAAGTAGGACATGTTTCTCACGATTAGCTCTAGGATGTCTTCTGAGATGGGTTGGTTTCTCACCACAAATCAATCCCACTAGGTTAGATATCATATATCATTAGTTTCTTGTTTTGGACTCTATGTTAAGTTTAGACATGGAATTTTGTAACAGTTATATTTAATTTCCTCTATGACAAAACTATGCTCTTTTATGAATCAATATGACAAAATATTGTGCACCCCTTTTACTTGGAAGTCCTTATTATATAGTTTTGAATTAATGGGGTCTTATGCAATCATTTTCATAACTTAAGGAGTGGACCCTTATCGGGCCCCACTTCCTATACTTGTTCTTGCCTATGTATGACCAATAGTTGATTATTGGAGTCAGCTTGCAATTTGAGAAGGTAAACACCCGAGAGAAGGAGATAAAGCACCAACAATGAATTTAGACAAGGGGGAAGGGGAGATCATTGTATTAGCACAACAACAACAACATGCAAGCCAACAAACATGCCCCTCTAAGAGATGAGAGGATGAATAATATGCGCAACCACCTCTAATGAATTCTTATGACATGTCTACTATCTAGGCACAATTGGAGGAAATTCAAAAGTATCGGGAGCCCATATGGTTAGATCAACCAAAAATGCACCATTAGATCAACCACATGTACCACTACCAACACATGTAAGTACAAAGGAACCCCAAATGAGGAGTTGACTTTGGGGTGCAATACAGGGCTACATCGTCACATATCCAACCCCCTCAGTTAGTTTATTGGGGCAATTACTACCAATACCCTCCACCCTAGATAGGACTACATGATCCACTTTCATAGTCATAACAACTTATCATGCCTATGTTTTTTTTTCATGTTGATTACAACATGATTGAAAAACTTGGTGGTAGGGAGGGCACTATGTTCCCTATTTTTTCATTCTCATTTTGATTCATATTCTAGCTATCTCACCATGGTCTTGTTAATGACGTATGCAACACCTGCTATTCTATATCACAATTTTATCACTTTGCATTTTGAATGTAATTTCATTTATTATTTCATTTTAGTATAGTTTTCAATATTTTGCTTTTCTTTCCATTCCATGCATAGCATTGAATACCATGTAGTTTTGTTGATTTCTTGTGTGAAATAAGCCATGATTTTCTTTTAGGATATTTGATGTTTTTCTAGTGTAGGTTTGGATGGGAATAGGGGAATTTGTCACTATTTTGATAATTTTTTGTCTGCCAAACTTGGTCATTTTTTGATAAAGCATGTCTTGAGTTAATCTCTACCTTAATGGACTGAATTTAAATTGTGTGACATTGATGAATCAAATTCTCTCCACTTCACATTTTAATCTAATGTATATACTTGCAATTCTTATTTCATGCATGTGTATCATATCTCTCTGATTGGATATAATAAAAAGAGGTAATCTAAGCAAGTACTAGATGACTAGGGTTTGCCATGATTTGTGAAGAAGCTATGGTTGATGCAACATCTCATTTCATCATTATATTTTCATTCTTGTGAAGTTTGTGGGTCAAGCATTCATGTATGAACCTCTTTTGTGAAAATTGACAACTACTAATCCCTCTTGGACTCATTATTTATTCCATCACTTTTACCTCTCCGCCAAATGAAAAGATGCCAAAAAGCACATAAAATTCCTTGGACGTCCCAAAAAGTGTAAGTGTTTGTATCTCCACCTTCCCTCTTCTTTCAACCACTATGTGCCCTCCCCATATAGGGAAAAGAAAATACAAAGAAAACAAAACAAGATATTGCTCTTTATAATATTGTCTCAAGAAAAGAAAAAAGAGTTCTCTATATAATAACACCCTACTCCTTTCCACAACCCTTTCTTCTCTTTACATGCCATTAGGGTTAGGGAAAATCAAACCTAACCCACTAATCTAACACAAGGCAAGTGGGTCATCAAGTGTGGATTGCACTTTAGAGGAGAATGCATGCATGTAAAAACTATTCATCAAACAAACATAGAACAAATCTTACCATGTCACTTGCATGTATTGTGATGCCCTATATTCAAAGTCTATGTTCTTTGTTCTTTGTTTGTTGTGAATCCATGAATGAAGAGAAGAGAGAGACATGTACATAGTCAAGATTGAGGTATATCTAGTCAAATTTCCATGTTTCATGTTGGTGAGTGGTTTCATCTAATTGAACTTAATGAATGAGACATTGAGTTGGGCATACTTGAGGACAAGTATGATTCAAGATTGAGTGGTGATGAAGCCCTAAGTTGGGTCTTCAACTTATGTCTTTTTGTATTTGTTACATATTTAAACTATTCATAATGCATGTTATTCCTTTATAATTTGTTTTATCATCAAATAAACAAATGTAATTTATTTGCATGATTTTTAGATAATTTTATCATGCTTATAATGGAATGAATAGAAGGAGGAGGATCCTAGTGTTCCTTCAGACTTGGAGGACATAAAAATGAGGCCAAGAACTACCCTATCCTACCCCAAGTGTCTAAAGATTAATCCAAAACAAAGAGAATCATGAACAATCAAATCGAAAAATATGATATCGGATAACCCACAACATGGTTGTGGTACCACATAACATCCATGTTGCATATATCAAAATCGCAATGGAAGACAGGGATGAAGCTACTCCAAGAAGCTTTAATAGCATGACCATTCCTTCTAAACAGTTGTATCAAGAAGACCTCATCATGTCCATGTCAACCAGAACAACCATGCTACCAAGCCCCCAAGATGCTTGTTCTCATGAAAACAACTTGACTCCAACCTCCCAACACATCTATGCTACCTAGCATGAATGTTGTACCATCAAGACACCATGTTTGTGCTGCACAACACGTCCATGCAACCAGACCACTAAACACAAAAATCAACTTGATGATTTCACCATTTCACCACACTCGTTTCTCTAAGCATGACCATTCCCACTCACCCCACCATATCCACTATGATTAACTCCACTCGACCAGACAATCAATATATGCCATGCACGACCACACATCGACCACAAAAACAAAGTAATCGAGCCTTAAAATTGCTCAACAACCAGAACTCAATCAGTTCTTGATTGAGGATCAATGGTCAATGACTCCTCATGACATCATGCAACTTGACAATGCCCATGCCTTTGCTTAAGAAGCCATAATCGATTAATTCAACAATGGATGTGGACCTCCTATCTAATCCAATGATGCCCTTGATTCTATAGATATTCATCCTCAACCTACTTTAAAAAGGTTGAGTCTTAATAGATGATAGGATATTGTTGTTCCCATGTTCATATCCATGGAAAATACCACTATTTCTTCCAAGATCAAGAACTAATAAACAAAAAAAAACATCAATCTATAAGTTTACATGCTATAGATGGTGTCCCATGGGCCAATCGACCAACAATCGAACAGGTCCTTTCAATTAATTTAAAATCTATCAACTAACCCATCTAACCTTTAATGGTGATATATCCCGTCAAATTCAAAATAAGGATCAATGAACATTTGTTATTATTCTCTCTCCCAAAGAAGTAGTCTACTCATCTTATATGAGTATTGCCCTTTCTCTTTCTTGTTCCCTTTATTGAGGGTCGATGCCCAAGACAAAGAAGGAAAGAAAGAGTATTTCCATAACACACCACATTATGCTACCCTGTGCATGTAGACATGAAACTAATTGTGTTTTGTTCTTCCACTAATTGTATTGATCTCACCGTGTGATTTAGTAGTATATTCACATGGTGTAGGGATTTTCCACACAACATTTATGTTATGAAGTCATTTATTATTTATTGCTTGTATGAGGTATTATTAACAACTTGTGTTGTATGTCCACTAAAATTATAGGCCAACACAATTTTGAATCCTCAAGTTAGAATACTAAGTACTTCTAGTTAACCTCCTATTGAGAACTTTAGGGAGATGGTTTTAAGGTCTATGTATACAAAATCTTTAGGTAACACGATGGTGAGCCTGCAAGGGCATTCATCCTTACAATTTCCTTGACCAGATGGATTAAGAATCATTTGGCTACCGACAACTATAGAAATATAGTACTCTTTTGAGTATTGTGTAAAGAGTAGAACTTCTATTTAGGACATGAAAATCAAAATTAAAGGGCACAATAATAATATGAAGAAAAAATGTGTAATCAATCTGTGTTGAAGAAAATTTGTTGGGCAATGGTAGACAAAACATAAACAATGTACTTGTAGGAAAATCTAATTGTTAGAAAATTTGAATGAAGTGAGATCAAGATCAATTCAACTACTTCCCCATGTCCACAAGGGGTTTCTAGATCTAATTGGGTTGTGACATAGTGGGAACCATTTATTTTGTTATTGAAGTATATAATTAATAGTTATTGAGTATTCACTCATCAAAACACAAATGAAGGAGTTATGAGTAATTCATTTGATCATTACGGATGTGAACACAATATGATCTAGAAATCACTAATGAAATATAGTGGCTATGTGTACTCACATGTTACTTGTAAGGATGTGGCAAGCTAAAACATTTTGTAAGTATAAATACAACATAACCTAGGATGGTAAATATATTGTAAGGGATGAGTTTGTTGATCCTTGATGATCAGTTAGACAACACATAGAATATATGGTCTTGTTGCATTGTTCTGGAGGACCCAAATGCAATCTAGTAATTCACTCTACATTTCTCGATTTAATCAAGTATCTCCACATAATGTTGGGGGTTCTTTCTGCATCAATGTGTAGCATGTTTATATTTAGCACATATTTTATAAACTATATGTAACCTATTTTTATGTCTTGTTTGGTTTTAATTGACTATTCTTATTCTTCAATGTTGTTTTGTAATTTACATTTAATTATGATATTATACATATAAGTTCTCTAATGGATGTTTATTCTGTTAATCACCTATTTAGACAAGGAAGGAATTCCATGCATAATATTGAAGGTAGATTGTATTAATTGCCTCATTAATGAAGGTTGATTCTGTTTGGCCATATTCAAAAATTTTCTTTATCATTATAATATATTATATTATATAATAATAATTCGTATTATGTTATCTTATGTATATGACACATATTGATTTCTTTCATATATATTCATCAATGGAGGTTAATTATGTTAATGACATGCTATTTTATGATATGTTGTATTATATTATGTTATCTTATCATATACATTAATTGTATTGGCATGACAAAAAGGTGAATACATATATAAGGTTTAATGAAAAAAAGTGAATACAACAAAAAATAACCCCTTTCATAAGGATATGATGAGGAAGTTGTACGAATTTTTGGCTCAATGGTATGGTAGCATATTCCTTTCTCAATAGAGACTAAGATATGCACTTTGTTTTCTACAACTTATCAAATTGTATTTTAATTAAAAGGGATATAATAAGAAATTGACATTTCATCAATTATTTATCATATTATAATACATATTTCAAAAAGGTATAATTTTTGTCAAATCATATGTGGAATTTGTAAGTGTATTGCTTCTATCTCTTAAATATGTGACATAAATTGAAGAAGTTTTGAGATATTCATTCCATTCTCAATAAATTGATAGTTCCATTTGTATAGTTAGAATTTCATCTTATGATATATAATTTCGTACTACATTATCATTTCAATATATATAGTAGATTCATATAATAGTTAGATACAAGCCCAGTCAGTCTTTCAATCGATATTTAATTTAGATACGAAAACTTAAAGTTTTTTAAAGTATTTTATTTTTATATTGTGGATAATGAGTTTGGATGTAAATCATTTGAACTTCAGTTTAGTTAGTTATTAATCACATAAGTTAATTGTAAATATAGCTTGTAGTGTATAATTAAATATATTTTTCTTTCCACAATTGCAACCAATCTTATAATAATTGTTTAATACCTCAATATTCTTTTTATGATAATTATTATTATCAGGACCACAAGAGAGAGATCCATCCATGTCATAACACATGATACCAGACCTTAATTTCTTACTGTAAATCTCCATTATTTTTTAGAATGCTCGAGATGGCAATTGAAACTAGTGACCTATGAATAACAAATTGACATGTCTTAGCAATTGAGCCATTTGAGGACCTCCCCCTTATGATGTTTAGGTAATGGTTATTGAAAATATGTCATTCGCAGAAAATGAGAAGTTACTCAATGTTTTACAGCTTATACTCAGACCCATGTGTTTATTAACTCAAACTCTCTTCACACTTTAATATCCTAAAAACTAAAATCAAATATAATATTATTATTTGTCATTATTAACATAATATTAATAAATGATTATAATTTTATAAGGAAAATTCCACTATCAATGTATTTTATTCTTAGGTTACATTAAAACTTAGGTTATCACATGATAAACCACCCTAAACATATAGTTATTTACATGTTGAGACTTTTAAATATCAAAATAATTGCATACATTGCAACAAAATTTATTACATCTATATTGGTTTCATAGCCTATGCATAAAATATAACATTAAAGGTATTGAATAAAAAATGTAAATAACTTTCTTGAACTTTAGGTAATTTTTTAATTAATATGGAAGAGGGAAACTTTTATGATCGGTATATAATTTACAAGAAACTTTAGGATTTTGGTACACATACAACATCCAAATTCTGGTTAAAACATGTCTACCAGAATGTGTGAAACAATATTTTCTATAATCTGTCTAATTGGTCACATTGTTGGAGTCGTCGGGCCACTTACTTTTTCTAGTATGGTTTTTCTTGATGTTTATGTGACACAATCAAGGACATAGTGGTGGAAATTTTTTATCTTCTTACGAATAGAATGAGACATCAACCACTGCAACTCTGAAATTCTTTTTGCAAAGAAGAGTGTTCCAATGCCACTTTGTGCATATTACAACAAATTATTCTTCCATAACCACAGTTGGGTCCTCTTGAACAATGAAACAAGATGAAATATCTCTATGTGTGGTATAACTACCTATCAAGGATTGACCAACTCATATTGCACAATGTATGAACCATCCTCCGACATATTGAACATATTATGATAAAATTGTCATAGATTTTTCAAATCATTACAAATAACATGCAAGAAAGCATATATTTTATAGTTCTTGGGTGATCTCTATATCATAGTATCCCCTCACTTATGCAAAGCAAATCCAATGGAATTTGATATTATGAGAAATCAATTTATGACATAATAGTTTTCCTTTCCTATAGAGAGTAAATTCTATAGTGCCTGTCAACCTTCCTTTAGAGGAAAGGGCCATGCAACCCCTTTGATATCATGACCCAAATCACACTACAAGAAGGTTGTTGTGATCCTTCCAGATATCCTAGCACTTTTGTATGTGGATAATCCTTGGTAGTACAAAAGTAAAACATGTATATTCTTCTTTTGGAAGACTGCTAGCTATCTCATGGTTTGGGCAAGAGATACCTCCCTCATGGTCTCGAAGATCCCGACCTTCACGATTTTAGTGGCGACGGCCCCCCTTCACAATCGCAAGACTGCAAGGGCCTTCCCAATTTGGGGAACCATTGGCTTCCTCGCAGTTTCACGGTAGGATGGTCATGGAGGTCGAGGCATGTGGGGGACATGGGATCATGGAGTCATCACTGATGATGGAAGGTGAAGTGGGAGCAGCACTGCAGGTGAGAGGCCAGTCACTGGTGGTGATGCGTGGAGCTGGTGATTTGGCAGAGAATACAGGTGCGTTGATTCTTGCAGGGTGCATGTCCATCGGAGGATGATGGCGTCGAGATGAGAGGGGATGAAGGATGAAAGGAAGACGATGATCATGACCAGGAGGTGGAGAAGGAGAGGAGGATGGCGGTGTTGTGGGTGATTTGTGGAGGTGTAAGTCTGGATCCAGGAAATGGAGGGGTGATGGTGAAGCACAATCTTAGGGCCGTGACGCTGCACATGGTCTTGGGATGGCAGTTTCCTTGCGTTCTTGAAACCGTGGGGGTTCCTTGTGGTTTTGGAACCGTGATGGTTCGTTGTGGTTTTGGAAGTTCTAGGGCCTTCACAGTCTTGATAATGCAAGGGGGATCACGATCTTGAGACCGCTAGGGCGCGATCGGCAAGGAGAGGACCAAGAGGGCAAACCACAAAGGCAGACCGTGAAGGCAGACCATGAGAGTGTTGGTGAAGGAAGAGGTCACCTCTGATTAGGTGCAAACCTGCTAGAGGTCGCAAATGCAACTGGAGGTGATGGTGGCGGCTATGGTTGTAGAGGCTTGCAAATTCATGGAGCTAACAGGTGGTTGTGAGGATAGGGTTGCAGGTGATGCTGTTGAAGGTGATCAAGAGTGGAGGTTAAGCCACCAAGGTGGTGATATAGGGTTAGTGAGAGGGTTTCTAGTGAAGGTGGGCCCGCAACCAGAGGGTAGACCCAGTTGAAGATCTGTCTTCATCATGGCTTACTAAATCAGCATGAAATCAACGAAACCCTAGTCAATAAAATTTGATCATCCATGAATTCAGTAAAGTCATAAATTGTAGGATTTGAGAAATAAAAGCAAGTGTATTGAGCCAAAGTGGGCCCAAAATGGTGACTGAAATCATGGTAAATATGGATTCATCAAAACATCCCAAACATAAACATTGCTCATCCTCGAGTAACACAAAATCTAAAACTGTCACCAAATGAATACTTTCAACTCCTGTAATTACCTCATCTTCACATCATGATTGTTTCCTTTCTACTTAGTATGACTAAGAATATCAACTTCCTGAGATCACTGAACACATATTACCATATCTTCATTACTTAGTTTGTTTTCCAACATCACTTCCTCCTCACCTTTTCTAAGAGTTTCGTAATACTCAAGAGATACCCGCAGAACAACAAGTGTGCACCTGATATGGCACTGGTGTATTTCAAGATAGGAGAGGCATTCATTGTGCCTTTAGGTTTAGGTGGAAAAGGGAGTGAAGGGTGGTATGGAAGGAAGTTGTATATCTTTCCTCTATTCGACTCAAGATTTATTATATGGTTGCAATTTCATTGATTACATTTTTTGGGTGCAAATTTCTCCTCTATTTGACTCGAGATTGCATTTTTTTGTGTGCACATTGGCATCTTTTTTTGGTGGTACGCCCCAATTACATAGCGAGGGGTATGGAGAAAGAAAAGAGAGAGAGAGAGGGTTTTCAACCCCAAACTTCGGGTTTGGCACTATTTTGGCTATTTTTGTTTCTTTTTGATGGATGGAGGGGTAACAAGATGATAGAAGAAGTGTAGAAGAGAGTTCATATCAGTATGCAACTTGATTTTGTCCAGTGCATCAAGTCATTCACTTTATTGTACTCTACTCAAATAATGACTTGACGAGGATCTGGCGGAGGTTCCATGTTATTGTTCCACTTGTCAGTTGGGAAGAATGACGTGTTTGATCCCTATTAGTTCGACAGACACTTGCCATTTTTGTAGAAGGATCATGATGTTAGGATTCATAAGCTTCACAAGATGATTTCACTCAATTGGCTAGTTTCTAGAAAATTGCCTTCTTGAGGATCTACTTCGAATAAGGAGGGTATAGTGATTCAAAAGGCCTAGAGAGAGAAACTAGTGAGCTAGGTAATGGCTTTTATTGAAACAAAAAGCATCAAGACTTCATCAAGTTTCTGTTCAATTTCTTTGAAAACATAAAAATTTTGAAAATTTTAGTCAAAAATGCAATGATGAAATCTTAAGTCTAAAATAGGTGGGTGTGATTGGAAAGTAAAGTATGTACCACCCACCCTCCACCCCAAACTTAGAAATTTGCTCATCCTAAGTAAACTCTAAATCTGAGATGGAGGGGAAAATTCATGCCGGTTGGACCACCAGATGTGGTTACGTTCCAATCAGCACACGTTCTCCATCTAAAAATATCAAAAATGAAGACTAATGAGAACTTAAGATAGCATCATGCGATGCAATATCTATTCAGTGCAAACTTTCTTAAAAAGGTAAATACAAAATTAAGGAAATTTTCTAATTTAAAACTAAAAGTAAAAAAAATAATTATTGATCAAGTTGCCTCCCGACAAGCGCCTTTGTTTTATGTCAATGGCTCGATGTGAATCCTTCAATTTTTTGGTGAATACATCAGATTGGTAAGATCCAACATTGCTTCAGTGCCTATGTCGGCTGAGGTGAAATATCACTTTAAGCGTTGGCCATTAGCCCCAAATTCCTGACTGTTCACTCCATAAAATGAAAGCGCCATGGGGGCAGATGTTCTTGACAATGTAAGGTCCAGAATAGTGAGAAAAGAGTTTCCCTGGGAATAACCTTAGTCTTGAGATGAATAGTAGAACTTGATCTCCCACTTGTATGTCCTTTCTTTTCATATGACCAAAATGACAAAGCTTCATGCGTTCTTTGTAGATTCGTGCATTCTCATAAGCTGTAATATAGAGTTCATCCATCTCTTGAATTTGTAGAATCTTGTCTTCTCCAACTTTCTTTACGTCAAAATTTAGTTGTTTAATTGCCCACCATGCTTTGTGTTCCAGTTCTACAGGAAGGTGGCATGACTTTCCATATATCAATCAAAATGATGTAGTTCCAAGAGGAGTCTTAAAAGTGGTTCGATAGGCCTACAAGGCGTCATTGATTTTCATTGACCAATCTTTTCGGTTGTGGCCTACTGTCTTTTACAAGATAGCCTTGAGTTGGTAGTTAGAAACTTGTACCTGTCAACTCGTTTGGGGATGGTAGGGGGAAGCTACCTTGTTTGTTACACCATATTTCCTCAGTAATGCTTCAAAGCTTCTTTCTAGAAAATGAGAACCGCCATCAGATATCATGGTTTGTGGGACTCTGAAATGGGGAAAAAGAATATGCTTGAACATTTTGATGATAGGTTTGGAATCACTAGTTACGGTTGGTATGTCCTCTACCCATTTAGAGACATAATCCACCGCAACTAGGATGTAGCAAAATCCATGCGAGGATGGGAATGGACCCATGTAGTCCACACCCCAAACATCAAAAATCTTGACTTCTTGCTACAGTTTGAGCGACATCTCATCTCTTTTCGTAATGTTACCCATTCTCTGACATTTGTCACATGATAGAACAAAGCTATAGAAATCTTTGGATATAGTTGACCAAAAGAAACCACATTGCAAAACTTTTAAAGCAGTTTTCTTAGAACTCAAATGGCCTACGACTGGGCCTGAGTGACATTGGTCTAAAATGAGTTGGGCTTCTTCCTCAACGATACAATGTTTGTATACACCATCAACACAAAGCTTGAATAGGTACGACTCATCCCAGTGATACTGCTTCACATCATGCATGAATTTCTTCAGTGCATTTCTGATGCATTTAGGGTGGACGACACCAGTGGCAAGGTAGTTTACATAGTCAGAGTACCAAGGGGTAACTTCTGAAACTTTCATGAGTTGGTCGTCCAGAAGAAAATCATTAATTGGGATCTTCTCAGTTTCCAGAGTGTGGATGAGACGGAGGCGGTCTTCCACAACATTCTCTGTACCTTTCTTATCTCTTATCTCCAGATCAAATTCTTGCAAGAGGAGAATCCATCTGATCAACATGGGCTTTGCATATTTCTTCGCTAGGAGGTAACAGACAACAACATGATCTGTGTAGATAATGACTTTAGAACCAACGAGGTAGGATCTAAATTTGTCAAAGGCATACACGACTGCAAGGAGTTCCTTTTCATTAGTTGCATAGTTCCTCTGAGCTTCGTCAAGGGTCTTCGATGCATATTAGATCACATAATATTTCTTCTCTATATATTGGCCTAAAACAACACCCACAACAAAATCACTGGAATCACACATAATTTCAAATGGGTATTCCCAATCAGGAGCTCTGATAATAGGTGTTGTTGTAAGGGCATGCTTCAGGTTATTGAAACTCTTGACACATTCTTGGTCAAAATGGAAATCAGCTTCCTTTAGCTAAAAATTCATCATCGGCTTGGCTAACTTGGAGAAATCCTTTATAAATCATTTGTAAAAGCCTGCATGGCCGAGGAACGCATGAACCTCTCTTACATTTTTCAGGATAGTGAGTTTGGAAATCACTTTGATTTTTTCTCTGTCTACTTCGATTCCTCTATTGCTAACTCTATGGCCAAGGATAATGCCTTCCTTCACCATAAAGTGACACTTCTCCCAGTTCAAAACACGATGTGAAAGGGAGAGGTGTTTCAAGCATGAATCATATGAATCTCCATATATGGAAAAACCATCCATAAAAACTTCCATGATAGTTTCAGTGAGATCAGCAAATATAGCCGCCATGCAACGTTGGAAAGTTGCAGGTACATGGCAGAGGCCGAACGACATCCTTCTAAAAGCATATGTTCCAAACGGGAAAGTAAAAGTTGTTTTCTCTTGGTCATCTGGATGCATTGCAATTTGATAGAATCTAGAGTAACCATCGAGATAGAAGAAATATTCTTGGTGACCAAACACTCTAACACTTGATCAAGAAAAGGCACTATGAAATGATCGTTACGTGTTGCCTTGTTCAACTTCCTGTAATCAATACACATCCTCCACCCGATGACTGTTCGAGTGGGGATGAGTTCATTGTCTTCACTTTGTATCATGGTAGGTCCACCCTTCTTCAGGACAACGTGCACGTGACTTACCCATGACAAGTCAAATATCAGATCGATGATTCCAGTAGTGATCAATTTAATGACTTCACGGCATACTACTTCCTTCATGTTTGGATTAAGCTTCCTTTGATGTTCAACAGTCGGCTTGTGGTCCTCCTCCATGGGGATTTTGTGCATGCAAAGCGCTTGACTGACCCCGGTGAGATCACTCATCTTGTAGCCGATGACTTTTCTTCTTTCCTTTAATTTTGTCAAGAGTTTATCTTCTTGTTCTACTGTTAGATCTAAATTTATGATAACTGGAAAGACCTTGAGATCATCTAGAAAGACATACTTCAGTCCCACAAGTAGGGACTTCATTTAAGGGCCTTCTGGTTTCTTGCATGGTTCTTATGTGTGATTCACAGCCTTGAGTTCCTCAAATTTGGCTTCAGGATCTTCTACAATAGTGTCAAGGTGGATAACATAATTTTTAACTCATTTGTCATCTGAACTATCTGCATTCGGATTAGTCAGAGCCACTTCTAAAGGGTCTTTTTGTTCATAATCCTCTTGTGTAAGGAGTGACATCTTCTCTATGCAATCAATCAAGTAGACTTCTTCTTGCATGCTTGATCTTTGCATACTTTCAAAAAATCTTAACTCAAGAGTTTCTTTACCTTGTCTGAGCAGTAAGGTTCCCGCTTCAACATCAATCAGAGCTCTTATAGTGGAAAGGAATGGACGGCCAAAGATGAGAGGATATCTGGCATCTTCTTTTATATCCATGATGAAAAAGTCAAACGGAACATAGGAGTCTTTGCCTACCTTGATAGGTACATCCTTAATAATTCCCAAGGGGGAGGGTTACAGTGTTATCTGCAAGTTGTATGGTCACACTAGTCGGGAGAATCCCAACAAATCCTAGCCTTTTGCAAAGCCTAACTGGCATGATGGAGATGATAGCACTATGATAGGCCAATCCCTTCTTATAGGAGGAATCGGTGATATGGCAAGAGATCCCAAAAGATCCTGGATCTTTCTTCTTCTTGGGCATCTTGCTCTGAATAATGTTTGAAGTGGTTGTTGCTAACTTGACTATCTCGTATTCTGTAGTTATATATTTTCTGGTGAGAAGTGATTTCATGTACTTCGTCCAGGTTGGTATCTCAGCCAGTGCATCTAGAAAGGGTATATCAACATGAAGATTCTTCATAGCTTCTTTGAACTTGTTGAAACGAGTATCAAGTTTGATCTACTTCAAGCGAACAAGGAAAGGGGGATGAGGCTTGTACATTGGCACATATGGCTCTGTTGTTTCTGGTTCTGCATTAGTAGGTTTTTCAGAACTTGCCTCGTCTATCTTATCAGCAGTTACTGGTCCTTTTTGTTGAGACTCAGGCATTATAGAGTCTTGGACAATCACAAAGTCATCCTCATCAGAAAGAACCACAGGTGTCTTGATAGGTGGATCAAAATAATCTTTTCCAGACCTAGTGGTGACAACCTTCATTTGGTCTGGGTGCTTAGGATTGTTCTCTGGTTGACCAGCAAAGGCTCGAGCAGGTGGCTACATGCTAGCTGCAAGTTGTTCTAGTTGAGACTCAATAGCTTTTTGATGGGCTTGCTGGTTAGCTATCATAGTATGCTGCGACTACAACATCTTCTCAATGGCCGTCAGCTTGTCATCAGGAGAGATGAAACCAACTTGTTACCCATGTTGTTGGTTCTGATAGGGACTTGGTTGGGAGATTCTGGAACTAAGAATTGTTCTGATAATTGTTGTAGTTCCTAGAAGTTACCTCTAAAGTTTACTTGATTTCTAAAATTTTGCTGGTGGTTGTACTGAAATCCCGACGGAACTTGTTGTTGGTCATTTGAAGTAAGTTGCTTGTAGTTTTCTGCTCCTGAAGGATATCTATATTGAAAACTAGGATGGTTCCTATTCTGATTCAAATTGTAATATCCTTGACCAGGGATAGTGTTGTGAGCATTAAGATTTTCAATATGACCATTATCTCCTTGGCCATAAACGTTGCTTAGAACATCGTATAGAACATTGCAGGCTAATGTAGAATGATCAGTGCCTTTGCATGCTTCACAGAATAGTGAAGCTGACTTGATCTATTCTTGTTTTTGAGGGGGTGAGTGTCTTCTTTCATATGTAGTAAGAGACTATTCCAGATTGTCTTTCTTGGCAAATAAGAGCTTGATGGATTCATCGATAGATTATACTTTGGAATAGCTTCAGCCATAGCTACCTTCAACACTCCTTTACCTACAAATCTACCCCATTTTGCTTTATTTTCAGCTCCAAGGGTGAAAACCTTCCATGAGCTATCATAACTCTGACGCATGAAGATTCCTCTAGATGAGGAGTCTAAGAAATTTTTGATATCATAATCCACACCCTTATAGAAAATCTCAGTGAGATGATTCTTAGGGATTCCATGGTGTGGACACTTCCATAGAAGCTCTTTGTATCTTTCCCATTCTTCAACAAGGGATTCTCCAAGGACCTGAGTGAATTGAGTTATACATCCCCTGATTTCATAGGTGAGAGAAGAAAGATAGAACTTTTCTATAAAAATGTTTTGAAGTTGTTCCCAAGTGGTGATGGGCTCGCATTGTAAGGAGTTATACCAACTCATGGCTCTATCAGCAAGAGAATATTTGAAGAGACGGAGTCAGATGGCATCATCAGATACTCCATTTTTCTTTGTCATAGCACATAGATCTATATACCTCAGAAGGTGTTCTTAACTATCTTCTCCTTTCTTACCATAGACTGGGTTGTTTTGAAGCAAGGTGATCCAATGTGCCCGCATCTCAAAGTTGGGAGCGTTGACAGGAGGAGGTTGCACTAGGTGATGTACGTCAGTAGCTTTAGGGATTGAGAACTCCCTAAGGTCCTTCTGTAGTTCTGCTGCTTGTGTTGCTGCTTGTGATGCTTGGATTTCTTCTTGCATAAGTCTATCTCTTTGTTCATTAAGGGCTTGAGTGACCTTTTGGGCTATTTCCTCCTCTTGACCCATCCTTGCTTGGTTCTCTCTGTTCTGATGATGAAAAGTTCTGTCTATCTCAGGGTTAAAGCTAGCAGTAAGGCTGGAACTGCTCGAGCAGTGCATACACTAGTCTTTGGGGGTACCTGGGATGGAAAGATCTTTTAGAAGTAAGATTGATGAAGAGGGACTGAATTCAAGTGAATGGTCAATAGTATCAAAAGAAAAAGCAAAAACCTAGATTAGCCTTAATGGAATTAGATTTGACTAACAGATTTCGTTGTCCCTGGCAACGATGCCAGAATTTGACGTGGTCTATTATTGCACTAACAAATTCACTTGGGGTTGAAATCCTAGAGTTTTTAACCAAAACCTTATGCAATAATACCACCCGCTAGAGGAAGAGTCTTATTGCAATATAGTTGAGGATCGAATCCCAAGGGAAAAAATTTTTAAGAATCGTTGCTAGTCGAGTCTAGATTAGGTAAGACTAATATTTAGAACAAAGGGTTAATTTGAGTTTAACTAAACTAATTGCAAGAAAGTAAAGAGCAGGATTAAAGTTGAATCTAGATAAATGATGGGGATTACTGGGGTGGTCCCAGGTTTCACCACCACTACACATGCAAACATATTCAATCACCAACATCCAGGAAAGACATAACTAACCAAATAGAGTTGTTGTAAACCCTCTGTTGGGATGTTTAGGTTCACGTAAGAATCACCTTAGGCATCAAATTTCTCGTCGCCATCTGGATCATGCGCTTACGGCTCCAGATATCTTACTAAAGTTGTGGCCCCCCTATACAGGCATTAGGCACACAAATGCATCATCATGGGCTAGATGGCTCATCCCCTCCCAGATCATACACTTACGACCTTAGGGAATCCCATCTGATTTATCATTAGGGAGTCAACCGTGTTAATCGACATTCAAATCCTACATATAGAAGTTCTCGCAACAAAGGAACGAACAAGATAAATGCAAGCAGGAGATCAATATAAAATCACACATCGACGATTAACAATGAAATGAAAAATTAAACATATGCCATGGAATGTTTAATGAAAATACATATAAGCATGGGCAGCGGGGTCTAGTCCCCACACCCCAATGAAATGAAACTACTCACTCATGGTGCGAGGAACAAAAAGAATAAGAAAGAGGGAAGATTCTGCCATGAGAATGATGTAGTAGGTGGTTGTAGCTTGGTGAAGATACAATCTTCTACACCATGTCAGAGTAGATCTAGGCAAGGAGCGAGGGACACCACGGCAGACAGGGTAGACTTTCTCTCTCCTCCTTCATCCTCTTCTCAACCTCCTTGCTCGTAGTAGGAGGAGTAGTCTTTGGATGCGTATGTGGCGTGGATGCACGTAGATGGATTGGGATCCCTCTCCAGGGGTCGATCCTATGCTCAGGCAGCCTGGCGGCGTATGGGATCCCCCTGGTTGAGGACCCCTCGGTGGCTATTTATAATCCCTGGTGGTCTGTTAGTATTTCTTTAAGGGTCTTAAGATCGATTGTATTCTCACACAGTTTAGAAACCATGGGTCTTCTCACGGTCTTGGGTTTGCTTTCTTCTCAGAGATTAGAAACTGAATCCCCGTCTCATTGTTTTAGATCGTGAGCCTCCTCATCCTCTCAGATGATCATCACCACATGATCTCGAGACCGTTCAGCCACCACACAGTCATCTTGTGGTTTGGAAGACCGCTATCTGTTGTACAGTTTGGGCAAGCAATCCCTTCCTCATGGTCTCGATGACCCCTGCCTTCACGGTTTTGGTGGTGATGACCCCCCTTCATAGTCGCAAGACCGCAAGGGCCCTCGTGGTTTAGGGAACCGTTGGCTTCCTCGTAGTTTTCGGGTAGGATGGTCGTGGAGGTCGAGGCCAGTGGGGGACGTGGGAGCGTGGAGTCGTCGTTGATGATTGAAGGTGAAGTGGCAACAGCGTTGTAGGTGAGAGGATGGTCGCTGGTGGTGATGTGTGGAGCTAGTGATCCAATAGAGAATACATGTATGTTGACTCTTTCAGGGTGCATGTTTAGCGGTGGATAATGACATCGGGATGAGAGGGGTGAAGGAGGAAAGGAAGACAATGATCATGACCGGGAGGTGGAGACGAAGAGGAGGACAACAATGTTGTGGGTGATTTGTAGAGGTGTAGGTCTGGAGCCAGCGATGGAGGGGTGATGGTGAAGCACAATCTTGGGACCGTGACAATGCAAACGGTCTTGGGATGGTATCTTCCTCGCATTCTTGAAATTGTGAGGATTCCTTGCGGTTTTGGAACCATGAGGGTTACTTGCGGTTTTGGAAGCGCTAGGGCCTTCACATTCATGAGACTGTAAGGGGGCTCACAGTTATGAGAGTGCTAGGGCGCGATCAGTAAGGAGAGGACCGAGAGGGTAGATCGTGAAGGCAGACTGTGAGAGCATTAGTGAAGGTAGAGGTCCCCTGTGATTAGCTGCAGACTTGCTGGAGGTGGTGAATGCAACTGGCGATGATGATGGTGAATTAGTGGAGCTAACAGGTGGTTGTGAGGATAGGGTTGCAGGTGATGCTGTTGAAGGTGAAGCCACCAAGGTGGTGATCTAGGGTTAGTGAGAGGGTTTCTAGTGAAGGTTGTCCTGCAACTAGAGGGTGGAACCAGTTGAATATATGTCTTCATCATGGCTTACTAAATCTACATGAAATCATGAAAACCCTAGTCAATAAGCTTTGATCGTCCATGAATTGAGTAAAGTCATAAATTGTAGGATTTGAGAAATACAAACAAGTGTATTGACCCAAATTGGGCCCAAAATGGTGACTGAAATTATGGTAAATATGGATTCATCACACACTAGTAAATTTTTTACCTCCGATGTCACTTTTCTCAACATCGGGTTTTGCAAACACTGATACTATAGACCAATATTGTTGGTCGGAATAATTCAGATTTCACTATTGGTCAAGTGTTTTTAATAAAGATAGTGTTGGTTGGAATAATAAAAACATGAGTACCGCTTTTACTATAACTTATATTTTTTTAGGAATAATTGATGTCTAAGATATACAGTGAAATTCAACTTTTCAGTGGAATAGTTTGATGTCATCTTATTGCATTCATTGTAACAAAACTGATGTCAAAGCCTTCTTGTGAAATACATTTTGCCTCCAAAAAGTCGACATCATGGATCAGGTACATCATGAAAAGTTTTGCCTCAAAAACCATGTGTCGTCGGGTTTCTTTTAATAACCGACAAAAAGGGTTCCTACTACATGTCCCATGAAAAATATTTCCCCCCAAATTTGTTTATGATGTCGGTTTTTCTCCGGCAACTAGCACCTAAAGTCTTCACGAGTTTGGTATTTTTTAGTAGGGATACTTACATGCGGAGGTGGTTTTTTGTGGAAAATCGATGATACATGCCGACTTATGGTGTTGTTTTTAAGGTAACCAATGCATAATGTCTTACCATGGTTGGAATTTTTTTATCAAGGATAAGTACATGTGACATCAGTTGTTTTTTTGGAAACTAATGATATAACTTGACCTATTCGTCAATTATTCTAGGAAACTGAATGTCTTAGTCATGGATTTCTTGCATCAATTGATGCCTAACTTCCACTTAGCAACACCCACAAAATAGACTTTCCTCCATTCTCTATTTCATCATGATTCCTACCCCACTCTCTGGGAAATTCTACCCCATTCTATACTACGGATCCTCTACAGTTGTTGTTGTCGTCATTGTTGTTTCGGTTATGAGCGTCACCATTGTTTTTGTAGCCATCGTCGTCGCTATCGACTTTTCTAGCCTATTGGTCACCACCGTTAGAACATTCCTCACCACCTCCGCCACCCCACCTCTACCACTAGACACTGCTATGCTAGCTGCTCCACCTCCAACACAACCTACACCACCCACTGTCAACTGTTCCACCACCCATCGTCAGTCTGCTACTCAAAGTTTGCTTTCTTAGCTATACTTTTTGTAAAACCTCTTGTATATTTTGGTGAAATGTAACTAGGGTTTTGGTACCAAATTTGATATCAATCGAATGATGAAATGTAATTAGGATTTTTATTTGAAAATTGGAGAAATCATACTTATATAGTTGTAATTCATATATAATTGTTTGTATGGTTTGGTGTATTCTTCAGTTTGAAGTTATATGGATAAATAACCATACCTAAGAATTAGTTAAACTCGATTTATATGAATTAGCTAAATTATCTTGATTTAAATAGGTATTTTTATTTATCTGAATTTTAAACCGTAAATCCTAATATAGACATATATCTTGTTGGTCTAGAACCCTATCCAGGATTTACTCATTAGGAGTAAATATTGGATAGTTCCTGGTTTGGGACTGTTCTTGAACACTTAATCTCACTTAGAATGTATGTTTATAATGCGTATTAAATGTTCAAGATGTTTTGTCAACACCTTCCTGTTTGTTTTCTAAGTACATATGTAAGTGGGCATCTGTCCATCTACATTGATGTACTTGGAGAATTGTTGGGAAATGTTGTTAAAATATTCTTGAAAACCAAATTCACATTATACACATACTAGTGAAATTAGGTGCTCAAGAATGGGATAGGTGGTGCACAATAATCAGTAAACCCTAAAACCTAATTTTGTAAACCTTAATCCTTAAATCTATAAACCCTAAACCTTAATGATTGGCCCTAATCTTTAAAACCAAATCTTTAAATCCTAATCCTTAGACTGTAATCTCCAAATACCTTATTCAATACTTATTTTCTTTCTGATCATAGAACGAATCGATCATGGTTGTCCATTTCAAATCGTTGCACTCCGGAGTTTATTACTAGTCTTGATCAATTTGTAAGATTTGTTGAGAAACATAGGAAACAACCTAGAGATAGGTTATATTATCCATGTAGGAATTGTAGTAACCACTTGGAAGTCGGCATTATTGATGAAATAAAAAGTCATGTCATGTGCAATGGGATTACACAAGTCTATATACAATGATACTAGCATGGAGAGTGTTACAACCCCACCTCCCGATAACCCCCAACTAAGGGAGACCGAGAAGTCAAAGCCGCACCCATGAATTCCGGATCAATGGTTCGGCAATTAACCAAGAATAATTATCACATTTTAACATACTAAACTGAAAAGTTGTAAGAAAATAAACTGTGCATACCTTTTGAAACTTTGGATTTCTAACTTCTATCCCCTTAATGATTCTACGCTAACTAAACCTCCTTGTATTTTTTTTTCTTCATGTATATCACAATGTGACAATTTACTGTTTGTCCTTTTGGCTTGTACCTAAAACGCCGACAAACAAAACGTCGGTCAGCCGAAGCTGGTATATGGGGGAAACAATAAACATGCAACTATGATAAGAATGTAATCATTCAATTAATCATTTAAAAACCAAGATTACGTTTTAAATATAACTCTGTGATCCAAGAGTACCCTATCCTCTGTGTTGTCCTCGTTAAACCCCTCATGATCCACCTATAAGTGAACTAGTTTCTAGGGTTGAGTCACACGACACTACTCAAAAGTAGACCACTCCTTAACTCGGGACTTGCTAAACAGTCTCTAACTCACGGTAACCTAGACCTTACTCTAGGATTACCCCTTTTATAGCCTTTTCAAAATAACAGAGGTGGACCCGGATCTAGCCAGTTATATATGCACATTTATAGTGATAATCGTAGTCACTTTATAGTTGCATGAAATAAATAAACATCCAACAGTTTAATTGCATTCAATGCGATTAAACATTCGGGAATCCATCGGGAAACTATAGCGGTTATTCATAATCGTAACCACATACCTGATCTATAGTAACTTGATGTCCATGCATTAACATTCAACATTATTAACAAGCAATCAACAATATCCTAAAAATAATGCATAACATCCAAGTGTCATTGTTTTATTCAAAACATCCCCAAGATCAACTTGGATTCTACCTTATGATTTCTAGGATAACTTTAGGGTTTTAGCTTTCAGTATGCATTTATCACTTTTAATGCTAAAACTATTATCTTTATCCTTTTAGGTCATAACCAAAACATTAAGGCTAATTATCATCTTCAGTTTCTTCCAAATTGACAAATCATATTTCATTATAGTTCAACTCACATATATGAACCTTATTTATCACTATTTCCACTTTTATACACTAGGAAACACTAATTATCCAAATAATTCACATTAAAGATCTTGAATACTCAATTTATCTTCAAATTATCATATCTCTATTTTATTAAACTTCTTTAACATTAAATCTACTATTGTCATTCCTTTTAATTCATGACAAGATCATTATGTGCATCTATCATTAATTCAAAGCTCATTAGGGTGAACTCATTTTGCCATCAATGCCACCTTTTTACTCATGAAAAGACATTAATTACTACTTTTAGGGTATTTATCCAGAATTAAGGACTTTCATATACAAATAACTTCGAACTATCATATTTTCACATTCTTCAATCTAAATATGATCTTATCTTCTTTTACCCTAAATTAGGGTTTCTAAATTATTTAATCATTCTCATATGAGGTATAACCCTAAATCATGCAATTCTTCATTTAGATCAGGTTCAAATCTAACATTATCATTCAACAGGTTATTAACACTTCAAACTAACCCATTAGGCATCATAGATTCCATCATTAAACTCATTTAGGGTTGGTAACCTAACTTTAATAGATTTTTCATTAACTTCAAGTACTTTTGCAATTAGGAATGGAATCAATATATAATTATATTTTTAATGGATTCCACTAGTTCTCCTAATCAATTTTTATATATTATTTGCATTTATTCGAGCTACGGTTTACGAGATATGAATTTTGCAAAAATCCACTTACTTGGCCAATGGCATTGCGCCACGTCATCCTTTCCATGCAACGAGTTAGTTTTGGAAATATAATGAAAGGACTGTCCTGCCCTTGGTTAAGTTGCGCCCTCTTTTAGCCCGCGAAGGGAAAACCCATCCAATGGCACTCCGTCTTCTTCCTTCTGTTTTCCCCAGCAGCGGTCGCTAGGTCAGGGATGAGCGCCGCCCGCCTTCTCCTCCTTGGACCCCGCCGGCCATCAGGGAGCCTTCCGTAGCTCCGACCAGATCTCACGCACAAATGGGTGTCCTTCATTTAGCGGCTAAGGTGGTTGGCACATGCTACGCGACCTGCAACACATGACCGTCGTGCTGCAGTTCGGGGGTCCGCCTTCGTCTTCTCTGAAACACAAACTCAACGCCGATGGTCTCCCTAGGTCCGTCACTCCCTTGAACTTCTGGGGCGCTACTTGGCTGCAGCCAGGGGAGCCGATCTTGCATTTACCATGGTCGTGACTCATGGTCGTTCATGCAACCAAGTGCAGCCGCAGTTCCTGGGTTAGAGAACAAGGAAGTCGGCCAAGACTTTCTCTAGCTGTGAGGGGCATCCTAATCCCATCGTGACCATCCACCGCTTCACGTTGCTTCCGGGTTCAAGCTACCCCCTATGTTAGGGTTTGGACGCGAAGAGTCATGAAGAAGAAGAAGAAAGGAGAGAGGGATCGTGGGATTCTACCTGGATACGAACCAAAGGGTCTCCTCTTTATATAGAGGAGGTCATCCATGCCCTAACATGTCCCTTTTAAGAGGAAACAAGTCCCACTCCCATTAGGACTCCTTTTCCTTTAATGAGAAGCAAACTCTCTCTCTCTCTCTCTCTCTTAGATCCTTAATATCCTATGTTCTCTAGGTATTAGGATTTCGGAATTCCTTTCACCTACTCTCTTTGTAGCTTGTCTTTTAACCCATTGGCACGAAATCCTACTCCCCTTCCATGTAAATTACTTTGTTTTTCACCATACCTTCATAATTCATTAAGAAGGTATCATATTATCCTCTTAATTTACAATTTTGGTATTTTCTTTTTATTTCTCTTTTATTTCCCTCATTGGTATTCCTTTTAACATTAGAAATCCTTGAGGTACGCAATTTCCAAAAAAATCTCATTTATGCTTCTTTCCACTCATTTTCCACACTTTATCATTATTTTCAATTTATTTCTTAATAAAGAAATACTTAATTAATCCTTCCTTTTCTCATTGCTTTCTTTTTGCAACTTTGGACTCCTTGGAACCCAAGGAACCCAAGAGGCACGAAATCCTCTTTGAAGGTTCCTTCTAGAGGTTTCTACATATTTCTTTTCTCAATTATTCAATTATTCATTCACTAATTGAATTTTCTTTATTATTTCCTTGTTATTGGGCCCAATAGCCAACAAAGCCCACAAATCAAACAACAACGCTATTTTAAACGAAATCCAATTATTCTCAACCAAATCACATCATTATTTATTCAATTATCTTTAATATGAGAAATTGCATTTCTCACCAATTGAACCCAAAAATTGGGGTTATAACATCCATCCCCTCTTATAGGAATTTTGTCCTCAAAATTCAACAAGCAAACAAACAATTCAGGATAAGACTTTTACATGTCCATCATTGGCCCCTATCTGGCGTTTCCGTACTCATGGAATTTTCAAAGAACCTTTATCATCACTTATTCTTTTCCTTGAGTTCTTTCACTCTGGCGTCTATAAACTGCATAGGTGACTCAGGTCATTTCAGCCTCCCTTGGGGCTCACTAGGTTCATTGCTCAGCACATGGTCGGGTACCTCACATAGTGCTCTGATACCAAATGTTACGACCCCACCTCCCGATAACCCCCAATTAAGGGAGACCGAGAGGTCAAAGCCGCACCCACGAATTCCGGATCAAAGGTTCGACAATTAACCAAGAATAATTATCACATTTTAACATACTAAACTGAAAAGTTGTAAGAAAATAAACTGTGCATACCTTTTGAAACTTTGGATTTCTAACTTCTATCCACTTAATGATTCTACACTAACTAAACCTCCTTGTATTTTTTTTTCTTCATGTATTTCACAATGTGACGATTTACTATTTGTCCTTTTGGCTTGTACCTAAAACGCCGACAAACAAAACGTCGGTCAGCCGAAGCTGGTATATGGGGGAAACAATAAACATGCAACTATGATAACAATGTAATCATTTAAAAACCAAGATTACGTTTTAAATATAACTCCGTGATCCAAGAGTACCCTATCCTCTGTGTTGTCCTCATTAAACCCCTCATGATCCACCTATAAGTGAACCAGTTTCTAGGGTTGAGTCACATGGCACTACTCGTAAGTAGACCACTCCTTAACTCGGGACTTGCTAAAGAGTCTCTAAGTCACGGTAACCTAGACCTTACTCTAGGATTACCCCTTTTATAGCCTTTTCAAAATAGCAGAGGTGGACCCTGATCTAGCCAGTTATATATGCACATTTATAGTGATAATCATAGTCACTTTATAGTTGCATGAAATAAATAAACATCCAACAGTTTAATTGCATTCAATGCGATTAAACATTCAGGAATCCATCGTGAAACTATAGCGGTTATTCATAATCGTAACCACATACCTGATCCATAGTAACTTGATGTCCATGCATTAACATTCAACATTATTAATAAGCAATCAACAATATCCTGAAAATAATGCATAACATCCAAGTGTCATTGTTTTATTCAAAACATCCCCAAGATCAACTTGGATTCTACCTTATGATTTCTAGGCCAACTTTAGGGTTTTAGCTTTTAGTATGAATTTATCACTTTTAATGCTAAAACTATTATCATTATCCTTTTAGGTCATAACCGAAACATTAAGGCTAATTATCATCTTCAGTTTCTTCCAAATTGACAAATCATATTTCATTATAGTTCAACTCACATATATGAACCTTATTTATCACTATTTCCACTTTTATACACTAGGAAACACTAATTATCCAAATAATTCACATTAAAGATATTGGATACTCAATTTATCTTCAAATTATCATATCTCTATTTTATTAAACTTATTTTACATTAAAGCTACTATTGTCATTCCTTTTAATTCATGACAAGATCATTATGTGAATCTATCATTAATTCAAAGCTCATTAGGGTCTAATTAACATATGAACTCATTTTGCCATCAATTCCACCTTTTTACTCATGAAAAGACATTAATTACTACTTTTAGGGTATTTATCCAGAATTAAGGACTTTCATATACAAATAACTTCGAACTATCATATTTTCACATTCTTCAATCTAAATATGATCTTATCTTCTTTTACCCTAAATTAGGGTTTCTAAATTATTTAATCATTCTCATATGAGGTATAACCCTAAATCATGCAATTCTTCATTTAGATCAGGTTCGAATCTAACATTATCATTCAACATGTTATTAACACTTCAAACTAACCCATTAGGCATCATAGATTCCATCATTAACCTCATTTAGGGTTGTTAACCTAACTTTAATACATTTTTCATTAACTTAAAGTACTTTTGCAATTAGGAACGGAATCAATATATAATTATATTTTTAATGGATTCCTCTCGTTCTCCTGATCAATTTTCATATATTATTTGCATTTATTCGAGCTACGGTTTACGAGATATGAATTTTGCAAAAATCCACTTACTTGGACAATGGCATTGCGCCACGTCATCCTTTCCATGCAACGAGTTCGTTTTGGAAATATAATAAAAGGACCGTCCTGCCCTTGGTTAAGTTGCGCCCTCTTTTAGCCCGCGAAGGGCAAACCCGTCCAATGGCACTCTGTCTTCTTCCTTGCGTTTTCCCTAGCAGCGGTCGCTAGGTCAGGGCTGAGCGCCGCCCGCCTTCTCCTCCTTGGACCCCACCGGCCATCAGGGAGCCTTCCCTAGCTCCAACCAGATCTCACGCACAAAGGGGTGTCCTTCATTTAGCGGCTAAGGTGGTTGGCGCATGCTTAGCGACCTGCAACACATGACCGTCGTGCTGCAGTTCGGGGGTCCGCCTTCGTCTTCTCTGAAACACAAACTCAACGCTGATGGTCTCCCTAGGTCCGTCACTCCCTTGCGCTTCTAGGGAGCTACTTGGCTGCATCCAGGGGAGCCGATCTTGCGTTTACTATGGCCGTGACTCGCGGCCGTTCATGCAACCAAGTGCAGCCGCAGTTCCTGGGTTAGAGAACAAGGAAGTCGGCCAAGACTTTCTCTAGCTGCGAGGGGCATCCTAATCCCATCGTGACCATCCACCGCTTCACGTTGCTTCAGGGTTCAAGCTACCCCCTATGTTAGGGTTTGGACGCGAAGAGTCATGAAGAAGAAGAAGAAAGGAGAGAGGGATCGTGGGATTCTTCCTGGATACGAACCAAAGGGTCTGCTATTTATATAGAGGAGGTCATCCATGCCCTAACATGTCCCTTTTAAGAGGAAACAAGTCCCACTCCCATTAGGACTCCTTTTCCTTTAATGAGAAGCAAAAACTCTCTCTCTCTCTCTCTTAGATCCTTAATATCCTATGTTCTTTAGGTATTAGGATTTCGGAATTCCTTTCACCTACTCTCTTTGTAGCTTGTCTTTTAACCCATTGCCATGAAATCCTACTCCCCTTCCATGTAAATTACTTTGTTTTTCACCATACCTTCATAATTCATTAAGAAGGTATCATATTATCCTCTTATTTTACAATTTTGGTATTTTCTTTTTATTTCTCTTTAATTTCCCTCATTGGTATTCCTTTTAACATTAGAAATCCTTGGGGTACGCAATTTCCAAAAAAAATCTCATTTATGCTTCTTTCCACTCATTTTCCACACTTTATCATTATTTTCAATTTATTTATTAATAAAGAAATACTTAATTAATCCTTCCTTTTCTCATTGCTTTCTTTTTGCAACTTTGGACTCCTTGGAACCCAAGGAACCCAAGAGGCACGAAATCATCTTTGAAGGTGCCTTCTAGAGGTTTCTACATATTTCTTTTCTCAATTATTCAATTATTCATTCACTAATTGAATTTTCTTTATTATTTCCTTGTTATTGGGCCCAATAGCCAACAAAGCCCACAAATCAAACAACAACGCTATTTTAAACGAAATCCAATTATTCTCAACCAAATCACATCATTATTTGTTCAATTATCCTTAATATGAGAAATTGCATTTCTCACCAATTGAACCCAAAAATTGGGGTTATAACAGAGAGATTCCTACTATGAGATCAATGTCGCTATCATAACTTATGTTAAAAAATAAATTTTTAAAGATGATGTAGATTTGAACAAAGAGATTCTGATAGACATGGTTAATGTGATGCTAGATATTTGTGGGGTAAATCGAATTGATTCACCTTCCTTATTTAAAAACATTGTGCATGATGGTGAGAGACAGTTATAGTTAAGTTATACTAAGTTTAAAAAGTTGGGCATCTTGTTGAGATTGTATACTCTAAAGTCTAACAATAGATGGAGCGCTAAAAGCTTCATGTCTCTGTTGTATTTGTTGAAAGAAAATCTTCCTAAAGGCAACGGGCTTCCAACCTCAACATATGAATAAAAGGACTCCAAAGATTTGAAAGATTATCCAAAATTTGGGGTGTCAAGTTACAAAAAGACTTCTTCTGGTAAGCCTAAAAATACTCCTTCCTAGGTGATGTGGTATCTACCTATAATACCATAGTTTAAACACTTATTTGCCAATACCATGTATGTAAAAACTTATCTTGGCATGTAGAGGAAAAGAAAAACAATTATAGGATCCTACAACATGCGTATGATTCCCCACAATGGAAGAAAATTGATTTATTGTACTCTAAATTTGTTGAAGAAGTCATGAATTCAAAGACCTGGGCTTTAAATTGATGGGAAGAAATTATACTACACGTTAAGCAACCAGCATAGCACTTGGCCTATTATGATTGTTATATACAATCTTCATCCCTATTTGTGTATGAAAAATAAGTATGTGAAGTTGTCCTTGTAGATATCATGCCCCAAACAACCTAGCAATGATATTGTTGTTTTCCTTAAACCTCTGATTGATGACTTAAAGAAACTATGGGGATAAGGTGTTATGACCTATGATGCTTTGTGTAGAGAGACATTTTGTTTGCTTGCTATGCTATTTGCACTATTAATGATTTACCAATATATGAGAATTTGTTTCAAGACAACGTAAAAGGATCCAAAGCAAGGCCTTTATGTAAGAAGAACACTGATTAAATATGATTAAAACATGGCAACACGAGTAACATACTTTGTCAATACATTTGGTAGGAGAGGTCACATTGTACTATTCTTACATAGAGAGACAAATTTGTATTCAAGAAGAGGTAAATATTTTGGGATCTTCCTTATGGAAGTTCTTTGGCAGTTAGGCTTTGTATCTATCTCACACATGCTGATAAAAATGTGTGTGTTAGCGTCATTGGTACTTTGTTGAATATACTTGATAAGACTAAAGATGGCATCAAATTTAGAATGGACTACATGAAATGGGTATACTGTATGGTTAACAACATAATTAGCAGTCATGAAAAATATATTTACCTCCTACTATAATACATTGTCTAGACAAAAGAAGAGAACTTTTTGTGATTGCTTGCTTAGTGTTAAGGTTCCACAAGGATATATAAGAAAAAGGATCACTAAATTTGAAGAATGTTTTAGTAGTTTTATGAATCCAATGCATATATATGCCAACTAAGCTTACTTCTATTTATTGACATTTCACATAACTATAAATTTATAGTGCCTATACAAGGTAAAAGTTGGGCATGTGGATACTACCTGATGTAGTATATGGCCATGATTGTCAGACATGCAATAATAGACATTCATTGCATACATGACCAAATCTATTTACAATCTTGGTCATCATAAGTAAATAGTCTCATTTGATAATATGAATAAACTAAATTAAACTCATGAATTTTTTCTTTCTCTTTGTAGTTGTTTAACACGATAATACCCTATACAAAAGAAGATATAAATGAGATACGGGAAGAGTGCACACAATCCTTTGTATTAGAAGTCAACTTTGAATATGATTGATATATAATAGAATACGTTTATATCATTCATTTTGTATATACATCTTGTGGTTATGAGTTTTGGAACTTTGAATTTCATGCAAGTGAATGTTGGTTGATATATTCATGATGTTTGTATATATGAATGTGTCTGAATGAATGTGAAGATGAATGAATACAATGAGAATTGCATTTGTACATGTCTTGAGAATGGAATTGGAGAATGATGATTGTGTATGTTAGTTTTTTGAATTGTGTATGTGTGCATTAGAATGGAATTACATGTTGAAGAGAATGAAAATCAAGAACAGAAATGTGGGTGGATGAACTATGTGTATGTGTTTGTCACTGTAGGTTTTGCAGGTGTATTGGCCTATTGTTAAGCTGAACCTATAGTTATAATAATTTGTAGGTTCTGCATCCTATTGAACATTTAGATAGTATATTTGTAGATATACTATTTTAAATAATTACTTGTGGCATAAATTGTTATAAAAAAAATTGACCCTCCAGATCTGTGGCATCGGCTTTTAACAAAAAAATGACAGTACAAGTACCATTATCCATTAAATTTTTACCTCATAAGGAAGTACAATGTTAGTTTTGGTGGCTAAACTGACACAACAGATAACATGCGGTGTCAATCTTTTGACCATAACTGATGATAGTGCCACCCAAGCCACAAAATAGTGGTGTTGTTTGGCACGACTATGGTTCCAATATGGGTGTGCTATTTGGCACGCCCATGCTTGTAGTAGAACCATGCTACTCTTTGGTATATGTTTTTTTTGTGAAAACTAAAATAGTTAACCTATGTCATATGTTGTTGTTTAGGAACCAACACTACAAGAAAATTGTGGCGTCAATTTCATGCCTTGAACCAATGACATAAAGCGATTCCACAATACTTTATTTCTCTGAGTAATGGATTGAGTCATCAGATTCTATTTTCATATTAACTAATGCTCTCTATATGGTGTTAATTTGATCATTCCCATGAAATGGACGTTGAAGGTCCTTAGGTATAGTGTCTCCCACTTAGATATTAGTACAAAACTGACATTATAACTCTATTTTAAATGAGTCTAAAGGTGATATCTAAAATGGATCTACAAAGTGGATACTATCAAATGTGGGTGAAGGATGAGTTAACATCTCAAAACTTTAAACTTGTGTATGGATCCCTATTTAGAACTTGATTTTTTCTAATTTAAATTGAATGCTTCAATTTAACCCTAATGTGATTGTAAGACTTGAAGGTATTACTAAAACCATGTTTTCTCCAAATTTGTAGATAGTTGCACATTGTCAACTCGATTGTAATTTATTTCATTAATATAATCCTAATTAGTCAATATGTGGTGCATGAGAGTTCAAAATAAAATTGACCTAACTAATATCTACAATTAGACTTAATTAAAATTATGAGTTTATTTTGATAATAAGTAACTCCCTTTTACTTATGAACTGCTAATTTGTTTTAGATAATCCTAAATAATTAAAGACATCTTTATCCTATATTTGAAAGAAATTGTTGTTGTGACTCTCAAAATAGAAAACTATGTTGATATTATATCACTCAAAGTTGAACAATCTAATACACCAATTTTCATTTTATTTGGATAATGCTTGATGTTCCACTTTAGACTCTTGGACCCTTAGAGATCAATGAGGCGGGCTAATCACCTTCTCCCAAGGCCTGCACTCATCAGGACTTCTGTGTCGCGGACCCCTTGCATTTCTCTTGGTGCATCCCTATCACAATAGAACTCAACTAGGTCTACATCATCTAGAGGAGAACTGACACACGTAAATCGTGCGTGAAAATGCAAGTATACGTATCAATGTAATATAAGCCTTGTGAGGCCCGAGTCGAACTCAGGGAAACGTGAATTTTAGTAGACTACTACTAACTGGTTGCGATCAGCTAAACTGATTAAAAGAGTTTGAGAGTTGATTGTAAAAGATAATATAAATAAATATAAAAGAAAACAAGCAATCGATTAAATGGTTGGTTTAATCAATTAACAAAAGAATATTTAAAATTGTGGTTTCATCGCAGGTTCTCGATGTACTAATTTCTACATAATTATCCTAATTCATCTCCTATTCTAGGTAGTGGCCTGTAGTCAGAATTGCTCGCATTCGCGATACAATTCACTACCTATATCTAGGTCGGTTCCACGATAGTAGTAACCGATACCCTAAATTAGGTGCATGAGAAACAAACTCTGGGTTTCCACCATTAACCGTACATCACCTTTTTCAAGGAATTTATTAGTTAATGTGATTTTCGTCTCTTTTCAACCATTAATTCTTCTTTCAAAGTAATTAAAGGAATTAGATTATCATTAGGGTGATCAATCAGAATGGTATAATAGAGAAAACGAAATCATACCATGGATTTGAGAGACAAATTATGATAAACTATGTAAAAAGTACCATACAACGATTACCCGGGCTACTCCCGGTCCTAAAGACAAAGGGGATTAGCCCCGCATGGTTGATAGTAGAGAATACATAGGAGTAGATAAGAAAAACATGGGAAACATGGAGCAAACACGTGAAACCCCTGATACGAAGGTGTTCTTGGAGATTCTCCTCCAGAAACGTGCGTTTCGCAGTCTTCCAGCAGCAAAATCATCCGTCGGAGGTGCCCAGATCGCTCAGTTGACGACCTTCGTCTCTCATCTCCTCTCTCTCTCTCCCTCCTTCTTGGATGTTGTGTAACACGATATGAGATCTCACTAGGGACGACTGTGCTCTTCTTAGGTCATAGGACCACTTTACGGCTCCGAAAAAGCCCAACCGTCGGATTAGAACGCTCCGTTCTAGTGCTGAAAATCGCCAGATCCCGACGCTGTCGATAGTATCGACCCCAGGTCGATGGTATTGACCATGACACTGGTATTTCCTTCCAAAATCTCATTTTGGGGTTGCTTTCTGATGAAATGTCGATACTATCGACACCAGGGTCGATAGTATCGACTCTGGACAATGCAAAAGTGCCTGAACAAGTGTCGAAACATGTGTATAAGTCCGTGGATTATATAAAATCATATAAATATGATAAAAGAAGTAAAATTTGATGCAAAAAGAGTTTAAAGGCCAACTATAATGAATTATGCAAATATAATCAAGAAAATGACAAATACATGCATAAAACAGATATAAAATAAGCCTATAAAAGTGACTCAAAACCCATGCATCAAATTCCCTTAAGCTTAAACCCTGCTCGTCCTCAAGCAAAAAAAACTTTGGATCTGGTTGAGATAAGTCAGCAACTAGACATAAATACATGAAATGCATCTACATCATCCCCACTTTCTTTCCACAAACCGGCCCTCATTGACCCCTGAACACTAACTGCCATCGAGGTGACCAAAGACCTTTGTAAAAGATGTTCGTCCCTCAGTCAATGAAACACTATCAATTAAAGCAGTTAATATGATAAACTCATCTGGTCCATACTTGATGCATCTTGTGATCTCCTATCTACGTTGCTCATTTCCTAACTACCTTCTAAATGGAAGCATATCTCCTGATATTAATGAATGAGGAGAATATCATGGGTGGCCTACCGATTAGAGCAACGGGTGGATGGGATAGGTGGTTGTGGAAGAGATGGAAGCACATAACAGTCAATCATGCAATACAAACATTAATGACCTATCATGATGCAAAATGTATGTGAAAATGTCCAAATGCTACACATTTGGTGGAATGATGCATGCACTATCATTCCGTCTCAAGGTGAGATGGAATATCTAAGAAAACTACACCATAAGCTTATTCTTCTTAATTCTCATGTGAGAACATGTTCCTTTCTCCCTCTTCTTCTTTATTACTTCTCAACACTCTTTTATTCTTTTTTTTCTTCTCTTTTTTTCAATTTTTTCAATTTTTTAAGCCCTTATTATCATAGATGACAACGAATTATTTGTCAGGCTCACTTCTTGTTACATAACTTATACATTTGAAGCATTTAGAATGTATGGAACAAGTTCACCACCTTTAATGTTTTAGGAGACATAAGATGCATGATGTACTATATGCACAAAAGATGTGAATGCAGCTACAAAATGATAGTTATGCAATTAAATGACACGCACCTAAGGATAATGTGCATGTATAACTACTCTATCTTTTTTTTTCATTTTCATGCAAAAATATGTGAAAATAGTTGTACTGCAAGACCTATCTTGTAACATCTCAGGATTTGAGGCCTTTGATAAGTTGATCTTAAAAGGAATGATTGGACTACCCATATCACCAAGGTGCACCTCCTTTTCCGGGAGCCCATCACTAAAGAACTCTATAGTTAAGCGTGCTCGGCTTGGAGTAGTACTAGGATGGGTGACCAGTCGGGAAGTTGATCCTGGCTTGCGCGTCTAGTGTGGACAAAGTGCGCAGTTAAGGCTAGTGGTGGTTTGTGGGGCCAGTCGTCATTCATGAAACTCTACTAGAGCCTTGGGCAGTGGGCCCGGGCGTTACAAATGGTATTAGAGCCGTGCGGTCCAGGCATATAGGAAAGGGTTGTCCATGGTTGACGTAGCCACCCTTGCGCTGGTATTCCGTGATCGGGAGCTGGGTGTCCATGGGCCGTTGTGGGTCTGCACTGAAATGGGGTCAGATTATGAGGCCATATAGTTGAGCCTTGACGAGGACGTCAAGAGTCTAAGTGGGGGAGATTGTAACATCTCATGATTTGAGGCCTTTGATAAGTTGATCTTAAAAGGAATGATTGGACTACCCATATCACCAAGGTGCACCTCCTTTTCTGGGAGCCCATCACTAAAGAACTCCATAGTTAAGCGTGCTCAGCTTGGAGTAGTACTAGGATGGGTGACCAGTCGGGAAGTTTATCCTGGCTTGCGCGTCTAGTGTGGACAAAGTGCGCAGTTAAGGCTAGTGGTGGTTTTTGGGGCCAGTCGTCATTCATGAAAGTCTACTAGAGCCTTGGGCAGTGGGCCCGGGCGTTACATATCTACATGATATGCGATCAAAAAGTGAAAGACAATAATGTGCTCCCATTTCTTATGGTGGAGTGTGAATGAAATTGTGGTGGATCAGATCACAGGACTAATTGACAGAACATTCCAAAATATCATATGTCCCTCTCTAAAGACATGTGTACATGGTAACTGAAGGATTTCTCTCTTAAACTTTAGTCTAAGGTCACATTAGCGTTTGGTCAGTTTGGGCACAAACATCCTTGTCAATCACTTTTCCTTGGACAATAAAGATAGTCATTCATGTCCCCATGTCCTGAGGCTGACTCACCCAAGCACTTCCTCAGTCATGAAACTCAATTACTCACAAGAATAAGCTCAAAAAGTTTACAATATGCTCATTTTTTCATGTGCACACAACCCAAGAGTGATACTCCTAATTAAAACCATGCATTTATTACTCCACAAATTACACTAGATAGATGTGGATCCTACAAAAGCGGTAAATATAGAAATAAATGCAACTAATATTTCAAAAGTAAAAGAAACATGAATAAGTAAGTAAAAGCTAAGATAGAGGGTTGTTCCAACACTCCCCAGAGCTTGAATATGACTATGGCCTCATAGTCAACATTCTCACTAAAGAGGTGGAACATCAGTACCATTCACTTTGAAGTGTGGTGAAGAAGGATGGTTGGATGCTCAAGTGGACCAAGTGATGCTTGCTATCTCCCTCTTTTTGGTGGCCCACTTTTGTGTCTTAGTGGTTCTAAGATGTGACTCACTTCATCCTTTAGTGCGAAAAAATCTCGTTTTGATACCTTTTACGGGATGTTTTATGTAGTTGTCATGCAGGTGTCGATACTATCGACACAAGGTCGATGGTATCGACCCAGGCTCAGCAATGTTGCTATATCGATGCATCTAAAATCTTGGGAACTCAAAAGTGTTGATATTATCGACCCTAGGGTCGATGGTATCGACTTTACTGATAAAAATTTTCTGCAAATCTTTAGGAATCTCGATACTATCAACCTTAGGGTCGATGGTATCGACTTTTGCTCAGCGTTTACTATTCCAAACTCGATACTATCGACATGGGTGTCGATAGTATCGACCTTAACATTCTTCACACTTCAAAAAATGAGTTAGGGTACCATTTTTACAAAAACTATCAAAACTTAAGCAAAAACTAAGTACATAAACATAAAAGAACATAACCAAACATAAAATAAACCTAAAGTTGGGTTGCCTCCCAAAAAGCGCCCTTGTTTAATGTCCTAGGATTGACATAAGGATACCTTTAACATGGGTCGTCAAGGGATGTCTCTAATGATTCATTTGGCAATTTGATTTTAACTCTATCATCACCAATCCCAGGTGTCAAGTAACCTCGCCCAATGGCAGTAATTACATTAGCCGTAGCTTGGAACAGCCTTCCCAATAGTATCTCACCTCCTTCCAGCTCATGCATGTCCATGACCACAAAATCAACAGGGAAGATGAATTTGTCGACCTTGACTAGCACATCCTCACATATACCTTTTGGCTTCACAATAGATCCATCTGCCAACTCGATTGTCATGGAAGTTTGTGTTGGCTTCTTCAATCCCAACTTTTGAAAAGTGGCAAGTGGCATAAGATTAATGCTTGCCCCTGAGTCACACTGTGCTTGTGGAAAATTTTGGCCACCTATGGATCATGGGATGTAAAAACATCCTGGATCTTTCCTCTTCTTTGGTAGCCGTCCTTGGATTATGAAACTCACTGTTTCATCAACACACACAACATCTGTATCTTTTATCCTCCTTTTCTTGGTAATGATGTCCTTGATAAATCTTCCATAGGCCGAAATATTCTCTATCACCTCCACTAGTGGAATGTTAATGTGGAGCTTTCGAAACATCTCCAAGAACTTCTTGTAGTGCCTATGCTCTTTCTTCGGCCTGAGACTATCCAAGAAAGGCACGTTTGGGTCCTTCACTCGCTTGTGTGGTGGAAAATATGGGCCATTTGGGGTCTCCTCCCCTAAGATTGCTTCAATATCACCCTTTGGTGTATGCTTTGGCACGTCATTCATGGTTGGTGTATCTCATGGCTGCTCATCCTTCTCGGTGGTATTAACTCCACTGCGCTATATCACTTTCACCTGCTCCTCTGGCATAGGAGTCTTTTCAAAAATTTGAGATGTGGGCACGGTAGTGGTGGAATCTTGGTGGGATTTTTTGAATGGGAAATATCCTCTTGGTAACCCATACAAGTTTCGGGGGTATGGCACATTGGGTTTAGCCTCTGTGTCAAAATGCATTTTGACCTTTTCATGGACCTCCACCACTGGGGGCTCTGTCTCCTTAATCACAGATATGTACTTCACTTGATGATGTGCTTGAACAGCCTCTGCATTCCCATCCTGTCTTTGTTGATTTGTATGCTTCATGGCCACCACTTCATTGGAAATTGGGGTCACACTCGCCTCTAGTGCCCTCATCTGTGCTCCATGACTTTGCAACATCTGCCCAAATTGATTCAAAATTTTGCCCTGGGACTGTAACTTCTTGGCGAACATACTCATCATCTCTTGATTTTGTTGCACCACTTGACTAAGCAACTCAGTGCTTTTATCCTCTACCATTGATTGTGACTTTGAATCTAGATCTTGTAGGAAGTTCTTCGGATCCTTCCATGAGAATTTTCTATCCTTCCTCCAAGTGTAATCATTGTTCCAATAGCCCTGTTGTTGCATAAATCTGACTTGGGCCTCCTCATCAGACCCATTGTCCTCTTTCTCTAAGATCTTTTTTGCTATAAGATCCATCTTGTCATTAAGCGCTTTGATGGCCTTTGCTTCATGTGTCACACCAACCTACTCGGGTGCATCTCTTTCACCCCAAGACTACTTCTTTGTCATATTCTTCAAAATTTCCCAGCACCTCGTACCTTTGTTGTTCAAGAAGAACCCCGAACCTGTTGAATTTAGGTTGCTTCTATCATGCTCAGAAAGAGAAAAATAGAAAATCTTGACCTGTTTCTCCTTGTCCAGCCCATGATATGGGCACCTCCTCATCATTATCTGAAAACGCTCCCATGTCTCAGAATAAGTCTCACCGACCTTCTGGCTGAAGTTGTGGATCTTTCGCACAAGATCATTTGTCTTCTTAGGCAGAAAGAACCTCTCGAAAATTACCTCAACCATTTGATCCCTTGATTCCACATACTCATCATCCAGATTATGTAGCCATTCTCTTACATTTCCCGCCAGAGAACTGGGAAATAACTTCAAGTAAAGTTTCTCTTGCGGGAACATGTCAAACTTTATCATATCACAATTTTCCACGAACGTGCTGATGTGGGTCACCGGATCTTCATTCTTCAGCCCATGGAATGCATTGGACTTGACCAAATTGATTAGGCCTGGGTCAATTTCGTAGTTGGGAATATTGATGGCTTGCTTGTTAATTGGCCCCTTAGATGCAGAGGAGGAAGAAGCCTTGATCTTCTCCCAGACCGTCTGCTCCTCATTTGCTACTCCGTCACCCATTATTACTTTACTAGTACCTGAAATTTAAAATGGTAGTATATGAACCGGTACTAATAATTAAAATAATGAGTAAGATTTGCAATTCAATTCAAAAGATTAAAAGAAAAAAATACAAGAATTAAAAGTGGCCTAGTGTGTCCACTCGCAGCACTTGTAGTGCTAATATTCACCGTTTCCCCAGCAACGATGCCAAAAACTTGACACACGTAAATCGTGCGTGAAAATGCAAGTAAACGTATCAATGTAATATAGGCCTTGTGAGGCCCGAGTCAAACTCAGGGAAATGTGAATTTTTGTAGACTACTACTAACTGGTTGCGATCAGCTAAACCGATTAAAAGAGTTTGAGAGTTGATTGAAAAAGATAATATCAATAAAGATAAAAGAAAACAAGCAATCGATTCGATTAAATGGTTGGTTTAATTAATTAACAAAAGAATCTTTAGGATTGCGGTTTCACCACAGGTTCTCGCTGTACTAATTTCTACACAATTATCCTAATTCGTCTCCTATTCTGGGTAGTGGCCTATAGTCAGAATTGCTCACTTTCACGATACAATTCACTACCTAAATCTAGGTCGGTTCCACGGTGGTAGTAACCTATACCCTAAATTAGGTGCATGAGAAACAAACTCTGGGATTCCACCATTAACAGTACATCACCTTGTTCAAGGAATTTATTAGTTAATGTGATTTTCGTCTCTTTTCAACCATTAATTCTTCTTTCAAAGTAATTAAAGGCATTAGACTATCATTAGGGTGATCAATCACAATGATATAATAGAGAAAATGAAATCATACCACAGATTTTAGAGACAAATTATAATAAACTATGTAAAAAGTATCATACAACGATTACCCGGGCTACTCCCGGTCCTAAAGACAAAGGGGATTAGCCCCGCATGGTTGACAATGGAGAATACATAGGAGTAGAGAATAAAAACATGGGAAACATGGAGCAAACTCGTGTAACCCCTGATATGAAGGTGTTCCTGGAGATCCTCCTCAAGAAACGTGCGTTTTGCAATCTTCCGACAACAAAATCGTTCGTCGGAGGTGCCCGGATCGCTCGGTTGATAAGCTTTGTCTCTCATCTCCTCTCTCTCTCCCTCCTTCTTGGATGTTGTGCAACACAATATGAGATCCCCCTGGGCCGGCTGTGCTCTTCTTAGGTCATAAGTCCACTTTACGGCTCCGAAAAAGCCCAACCGTCGGATTAGAACGCTCCGTTTTAGTGCTGAAAATCGCCAGATCCCGACGTTGTCGATAGTATCGACCCCAGGTCGATGGTATCGACCATGACACAAGTTTTTCCTTCCAAAATCATGTTTTTTTGGTTGCTTTCTGATGAAATTTCGATACTATCGACACCAGGGTCGATAGTATCGCCTCTGGACAATGCAAAAGTGCCTGAAAAAGTGTCGAAACATGTGTATATGTCTGGGGATTATATAAAATCATATAAATATGATAAAAGAAGTATAATTTTATGCAAAAAGAGTTTAAAGGACAACAATAGTGAATTATGCAAATATAATCAAGAAAATGACAAATACATGCATAAAATAGATATAAAATAAGCCTATAAAAGTGTCTCAAAACCCATGCATTAAGAACTCAACAAGACCCAACTCTAGGGGTCTCATGCCCTAAAAACCCTCGACAATGGTGTGTCTCTGTGCTCTCCCATGTTTCAGTTTCTATAGGAGACCCAAGCTACTATATAGCTTTTCCCATATATATGATCCAGATAAAATAATATAAGATCATCCAGAGATCGAAGGGCCTCATCTTCTTGCTCTCAATGATCATCTAGCACCAGATATCCTAGTCTCACCTCACCTCTCAACCCTAGCTCAGACCGGAGAAACACTAGAAGCCTCCATAGCTATCAATAATTCCCATCATCGTGTTTGGGAGTCCTAGAGAAGTTCTTTACAGCCCAACTAGAGCCTTGACTGGTAATTAGTGTCCCTTACTTTTTTTCATATTCTTATATTAGTTCACCATCATGAAGTGGATTTCTGATCTAAAGACACCTTCTGTCATGTCTTTTCACCATCTTCACCTTCCTAGAGGTGCATTATAGTTCATCCTCTCTAGCAATGTGTTTCTCTTCATGATTTGTGGAGTGTCAATCCAATATCCCATCTTGTCATTGCGAGAGGTGGTTCTAGATCCCCAAGCCACAAAATAGCCCATGTAAGAGCTTTCTACTTCATGGCCCAATGAGGAACTTTTCAAAGATCTCATCTTCACATAATAGATTTGTTTTCTTGAGTTTTGATTAGATCCTTCACTCCATTTAGCACTTTGGTTCCTAGTTTGATGGGGATGAAGCAAGGTCATGATATGGCTTTGATACCCCATTTGTTTTAAATGAAGAATGCTTTTTCCAAGGGAAATTTTGGGTTTCAACTGTGTTTTTTTCTTCTTCTCTAGACTCACATCTCATTAGAGCAGGTCTGTATGGGTTTTCGCCTCCTACTAGCCCATCTCAACAAAGCACCACTATTTGAGTGGATGCTAACCAATTACGTGGCTTTTTCGAGATTTCCTATTGATAGTATTTCAAAAAATCATGGTATATTAACCCATCATCAGAAAAACATTTTTAAGCATGAAACTAAAAGGTTTTTGCAGGGAGAATCAGTTTGAATGTTTATAAGTCCATATTTTCTATATATCTTGATTTTTTCACATGGAAACCTGAACTTATGTTGTAAACCCTGACCTTGTACAATATCATTAGTTAGACCCAGTTATGTGGTAATCGGATCATATTAACCAAATTAATCCTTCATAGTTGGTAACACTCTTTAAAAAGGGTCTAACCCAAATGACATCCTAAACCCTAATCAAAACTAGTTTGATTTATGAATCAATACAATGTATTGATTTATGGTTTGTTGTATAGGGAATTAGACTTGTATATAAGAAGGTTGATGTAGCACTACTCTAAGGTTAGGTAAGAGGTTCCATGAACTTTTTGTTTTGAGTATTATTTAATCAGATTATTATTATTATGATCAAGATAAATTATATGGTTAGATATGTACTCCATTTGAATATTACTCACTTCATTATTATTAATTTCATCTTATGCTTTCAATATTTACTTTCAAGAATTCATGCCATGGTTATGAAAAATCTAAGTAAATTTAATATTTCAAGTTAATGACGAATGATGTAATGGGTTGTATTATTTTTACATCATCATGTTAACATTGAGCCTAGGCCTTATGAGTACAATTAGTGCATAATATCATATGACACTATAGTCAACAACTAAGATTAAATTATGTGAATCCAAATGTATTGCTCAACTAGATTCATGTTTTTCCTTATTGCCAAATTATTATGTTATTATAAAATACTCAATATTGCTTACCCTAACATGGTTTTCATTGCATGCATGGTTGGGGGCGCGATGTCAACAGGTATAGAGAAAAGTCGATGATAGAGCCATATGAAGATCAGCATAAAGATCAGATCAAGGTTTCTCAATGTTTTTCCTGGAGGGGTGCCATCTACCTAGATGATCTAATAATTTATGTTAAAGTTTCTTTCATGTTCTAAGTCATGTTTTAGGTGTTAGATGATATTTTCAAGAATCCAAATTTACTAGTTTGTCTTTAAAAAATGTATGAATCACTATCAATATTAATGCATGTTTATTATTTCATGTTTGAGAACTCAATGTTTACTATTCTTGTAATATCCCATTGAACTATAGTCTCCCATGTTATGGAAAACATGGGAGTAGCTTCTTCTGACACATGCATGCATAAGGAGGGTTTTACAATGAGGATATACCAAAGATGGCCTTCTGCACTTGTTATGGGCATTATGAGTTCTTAGTGATGCCTTTTGTTTGACTAATGCCCGTACCGCTTTCATGGACCTTATGAATTAGTTCTTCCACCAATATCTAGATGACTTTTTTGGTAATGTTCATTAATGATGTTCTCATCTTTTCTAAGCCTATGGATGAACACCAAGAACATATGTGGATTCTCTTGTAGACACTTTTTGAAAACCAAATTTATGCCAAGTTTCTAAGTGTGGATTTTGGATAAAGGATTTATGTTCTTAGGCCACATAATATCATCATATAGTTGTGGTTCCAAAAAAATTGAAGCTATGAGTAAGTGGCAACCTCCAAACAATACTTCTGAGATACAAAGTTTCTTGGGTCTTGAAGGTTATTACATATGGTTTATTAATAAATTTTTGAACTATCTCATCCTCTAACCGAGTTTACTCACAAGGTACCAAGTTCATCTAGATCCTGGAATATGAAAAGAGTTTCTAGAACCAGAGTGTTGTTTGACATTTGTTCACATTTTGGTATTATCGGTCAAAGGAAAGCCTTGTGTTATTTACACTAATGCATCTAGACAAGGCTTAGGGTGTGTTCTTATCAATAAGTATGAGTTATAACCTATTCCTCCTGCCAATTGAAGTCAACTAAAGAATACTGGCTGACCCATGGCCTTGAGCTTGTAGCTATTATCCATGCTCTAAGAGTTATAGCTTCTAGTGTGCAATTTTAGGTTTCTCTAGTCATAAGAGTCTTCACTATATTATGACGCAAAAAGGCCCTGAATCTAAGACAAAGTCATTGGGTGGAGTATTTCAAGGATTACAATTTCACAATTACTTATCATCCTAGAGAATAAAATGCAGTTAATGACTCCTAGAGTCAGAAGAAGGGTGTTGTTTGTGCATCACTCTATATCTTTGTGTGGAGAAGTATGGGGCATGTTTCTAGATGGAGACCTAAGTTGAAGGATGGTTTGAATGATGCTGTTTTAGATAGGATGTGTCTACATGGATAGCCTCTCAGTTACTCCATCTTAGATCTGTAAGGTAATTGCAGCTCAACTAGCCATCCCTGACCTTAATGAGATGAAATCCTTAACTTAGAAACCACAATCTGATTTCTTTGTTGGTCTTGATGGTGCAATTCATTTTTGGCATCGGTTCTGAATACCAGATGGTGATGATATGAGACACAAGGTGTTGAATGAGGCTCATGGATCAAAATATACAATTCACCCTGGCACCACAAAGATTTACAAATATTTGAAGAGAAGTTTCTGGTGGATAAATATGAAGCAGGACATTGATATTTTTTTTGTGAAATGCTTGACCTATCAGTAAGTAAATAATGAATATCAAAGGCCCAATAGATTTCTTCAGTCACTCAAAATGCCTGTGTGGGACTGGGAAAGTATTATGATGGACTTCTTGACCGGATTCGAAAAATATAGAAGTGATTTTGATGTTGTCTGTGTTGTAGTAGATCAAATTACCAAGCCTTCTCATTTATTTCCTTTCAAAACCACATATAAGGTTCCAGACATGGCACAAATATACGTTGATTGGATAGTTGATTCACATTCTTTGTGGAAATCCATTGAATCTGATAAAGACCCTAAGTTTACTTCATGCTTGTAGAGGTAGGTTCAAGAAGAGATGGGTCCAATCTACATTTCAGTACATCTTACCACTCTCATACTGATGACCAGTCTGAGAGGATAGTTTAAATTCTAGAAGTTCTTTTATGAGCCTTTGTAATGGACACAGGAGGTGTTTGGGACAAATATTTCCTGTTGGTTGAATTTGCTTATAATAATTACTACTAAGAAGCATATGTATGCTACCCTTTGAAGATTTGTATGTTTGACCTTATCGTTATCCCTTCCATTAGATTGATGTGGGTGAGCGTACTATGGTTAACACTGGGGACATGTAGTTAATGAAGGAAAATATTGGTCTAATAAAGAAACTAACGAAAGTAGCTCAGGATCGTCAAAAGATGTATGTTGATGAGAGGAGCATGGATGTGAGCTTTTTGGTTGGCGACTATGTTTTCTTGAAAATTAAACTGATTTGGTCAATGTCAAGATCAAAGGTGGAAGTAAATCTCAGTCCTTGCTATGTGGGACTGTTGAAGTTCTAGATAAGATTGTAGATTGTGCTTATTGTTTGGCATTACCCCATGCTTATGATAAGATCTAAAATGTTTTTATGTGTCTGTACTTAAGAAATATGTGAAAGATCCATCCCACATGCTATCTATAGAACCTATATAGATTCATGAAGATCTGACATATAAGGAGTATCCTATAAATATCCTCATCTCCTGAGTGAAACAACTAAAGCACAAAGAAATCAAACTAGTAAAGGTTTTATGAAAGTATCATGGTTTGGAGGAAACAACTTGGGAGATCAGAGAGGAAATGTTGCAAACTCACCCCTCCGTGCTTATTTGATATTTCAAGGATGAAATCCTTTTCTTGGGAGGAGGTTGTAACATACCAAAACTTAGGTAATAATACTTTTAACCCTTTATCATATTATCTTTTATTTGAGCAATATTCTTAAGGTATATAGAATGATAATTTTAATATATTCAAATATAGAGTTGTAGCCAATTAAATAATTATTAAAGGATTTAATAAAAGAGACAAGCAAAATAAATGAATTTGTATTGGGTTGTGCAAATTCTGGGATTTTAGTTCAAAATAATTCTTCTATATTTTTCCTATGGATAGGTATGGTATATATGGAGTCACACACAAAATTTGGCTATTAAATTATAAAATAATACAATAATATGATAAATCAAGATTTCTCTCAAGTTATGAGTTTAGGTATTTAATTTTTTCAAAAGGCAAAGATGACTTGGCGATCCAATCTTTGGGTCCCTATTTTTTTACTTTCCAGGTTTCACATTAATTGTACATTGTTTGTTGTACCAATTTGAGTACGAAAGAAAAAGGAAATAATTTAATTATCAATTTAGTACAAATATGATTTAGGTTTCAATTTGTCACATTGTCACGTGGATGGTGACTTTAGAAGATGTGCACTTATTTCTCTACCATTTGAAGCAAATCGGAGGGCTGCCACTTTTTCTTATACCCAAACTTGTCTCCGGTCTGAATAGGGGTGAGAGTGGAGGATTTACCGAGCTATAACTCCCCCTGATTAATCATTCTTTGCAATTCTTTGGTCAATAATGTTTTTGCAAGATGTTGCATCCAATGATGGTCGTATCAAAATCTAAGTTTCCTTATTTGAGTTTTTCCAAATTCTCACCCAAAGTCTCTCAAAACCTACATGGAAAGAAATCATAATACCCCCATATATATACATATATATACACATACTTACATATGTATATATATATATTTAGATCCGATATATATATATATATATATATATATATATATATATATATATATATATATATATATAATCACATGAATATATCCATCGGCCCTAGTACTCTCATTCCCTCATGTCAATATCACTTGAGTTGTCATTCCCTACATTCATCAACCCACTTCCTTTCTCCTCCCTAACCTCCTCTCTGATGGCCAGCTCTGTCACCACATGAAAATTGAGTCAAGAGTAAGGTTCCTAATGCTTTTGTCTTTGTCCCCAGCGAATGTTCTGGTCATTTTCCCCAAACTTGGTCATGGTCTTCCAAGTTTCTCGTCACAAAGATGGTGTGGGTGTCAGATGAGGAGAATACTCCTCACATATTTTCAATTTGGCCCTATAGTTCTTACTGGATTTTTTTTCTCTGCAGTGATATATAGCATTGTAATCTACATATTGTGTTTTATTTTGACTGCATGAATATTGATATGTATATAGGAAACCATCATCATGTCACATTATATGTCCCAAATTAATATTGTAAGGCTAATATTATATTCTGAATATCATTTTTCACCAATAAATGAGTTAATGTTGTGAAACTTGAAAAATCCATAACTTACTGTAATCTCCAAAAATTATTACAAAATATGTTTCAAAATCCTGTGATGTTTTCTATATTTGCTATAGTTTTTGCTGGATGATTCCAAATTTTCAGAAAAGTGATTTAATAGTTTTTTCTCTCTATTATTATGTTATTAACACTTGAGGAAACATTATATATATATATATATATATATATATATAAATTGAAACATCCTTATAATCAGTAACCTGAACCCCATGTTAGGTTAATATCAAGAGTCAGTCTAGGGTTTTTTTTTGAAGATTAGATTTCTAAGTTTTGTCTTATGTCGCATAAAACGAACCCTAATTGATGTACAAAACATTATATGTAGGTATGAGGTGACTTTAGACTTGGAAGGGTAGAATTTGATTTCTGATTTAATACTTAAGTCAAGTTATATGCATCTTCCTGATTACATAAGCATTACTAATATCACCAATAAACTATTTAAAATATGAGGCATGTGTTGATATTTCACTTTTTTAACTTTATGTAAGTCTTACCTTTTCTTGGAAATTATTTCGTTCAAATTGTTTTACAATTAAGTGACCAGATACTTTGATGGTCCCAAATTTACTTCTAATATGGATGTTCTCATTATTCTCTTGAATTATTTGGACATTTGACAAAAACTTTAAATTGTCTTTCTCTATTCTGTGCATGACTTAGACGAATATTTCTAGTAGTGGTAGATGAGTACAACCATATATAGGCGTGCTTTTTCTACCCTAAGTGCGCCTTTCCACTTGTTATATATATAGGGCATGATTTTTCTACCCAGGGTGACACTTTTCCAACCAATATTTTTAGGTTGAGGTCTATAGTGCTCCATCCCTACTTTGAATAACATTAGTCTATGATTGTTTACATGAATAACTTATATTTGGATGCTATTGATGGAAATATTAAAGGGAAGATTCCCTAATTGTTAATATTTTTTTTGGACATACCTCATCCCTAGGTTTGTTAATTCCTTAGAAAGTTAATTGTCTTGAGCATCCCTTTGTTGAGATTATTGATCTAAACTAGTGTTTAGTTGTTATTTACTACATATACTCAGTGTTTGTTGGAGTACTTTCTTTTGTTACTTCCTCTATTGAAAGCATCTTTCAACCCGCCTAGAGGAAGCAGAACCCAAGGACTTGGAAGTAGGAGGTGTTTCTCAGGATTAGCTCAAGGATGTCTTTTGAGATGGGTTGGTTTCTCACCACAAATCAATCCCACTAGGTTAGATATCATATCTCATTAGTTGCTTGTTGTGGACTCTATGTTAAGTTTAGACATGGAATTTTGTAATAGTTATATTTAATTTCCTCTGTGACAAAACTATGCTCTTTTGTGAATCAATATTACAAAATATTGTGCACCCGTTTTACTTAGAAGTCCTTATTTTATAGTTTTGAATTAATGGGGTCTTATGCAATCATTTTCATAACTTAAGGAGTGGACCCTTATCGAGTCCCACTCCTTATACTTATTCTTGCCTATGTATAACCAATAGTTGATTGTCGGAGTCAGCTTGCATTTTGAGAAAGTAAACACCCCAGAGAGGGGGATAAAGCACCAATAATGAATTTAGACAAGGGGAAGGGGATATCAGTGTATTAGCACTACTACAACAACATGCAAGCCAACAAACATGTCCCTCTAAGTGATGAGAGGATGAATATTATGTGCAACCACCTCTTATGAATTCTAATGACATGTCTACTATCTAGTTACAGTTGGAGGAAATTCAAAAGTCTCGGGAGCCCATATGGTTAGATCAACCAAAAATGCACATTAGATCAGCCACATGTACCGCTACCAACACATGTAAGTACAAAGGAACCCCAAATGAGGAGAGGACTTTGGGGTGCAATACAGGGCTACATAGTCACATATACAACCCCCTCAGTCAGTTTATTGGGGCAATTACTACCAGTACCCTCCACCCTAGATAGGACTACATGATCCACTGTCATAGTCATAACAACTTATCATGCCTATGTTTTTTCATGTTGATTACAACATGATTGAAAAACTTGGTGGTAGGGAGGGAACTATGTTCCCTATTTTTCATTCTCATTTTGATTCATATTCTACCTATCTCATCATGGTCTTGTTAATGGTGTATGCAACACCTTCTATTCTATATCATATTTTATCACTTTTCATTTTGAATGTAATTTCATTTATTCTTGCATTTTAGTATAGTTTTCAATATTTTTGCTTTTCTTTCCATTCCATGTATAGCATTGAATACCATGTAGTTTTGTTGGTTTCTTGTGTGAAATAAGCCATGATTTTCTTTTAGGATATTTGATGTTTTTCTAGTGTAGGTTTGAATGGGAATAGGGGAATTTGTCACTATTTCGGTAATTTTTTGTCTTCCAAACTTGGCCATTTTTTGATAAAGCATGTCCTGAGTTAATCTCTACCTTAACGGACTGAATTTAAATTGTGTGACATTGATGAATCAAATTCTCTCCACTTCACATGTTAATGTAATGTATATACTTGCAATTCTTATTTCATGCATGTGTATCATATCTCTCTGATTGGATATAACAAAAAGAAGTCATCTAAGCAAGTACTAGATGACTAGGGTTTGCCATGATTTGTGAAGAAGATATGGTTGATGAAACATCACATTTCATCATTATATTTTCATTGTTGTGAAGTTTGTGGGTCAAACGTTCATGTATGAACCTCTTTTGTGAAAATTGACAACTACTAATCCCTCTTGGACTCATTATTTCTTCCATCACTTTTACCTCTCTGCCTAATGAAAAGATGCCAAAAAGCACATAAAATTCCTTGGACGTCCCAAAAAGTGTATGTGTTTGTATCTCCACCTTCCCTCTTCTTCTAACCACCACGTGCCCTCCCCATATAGGGAAAAGAAAATACAAAGAAAAAAAACAAGATATTGCTCTTTATAATATTGTCTCAAGAAAAGAAAAAAGAGTTCTCTATATAATAACACCCTACTCCTTTCCACAACCCTTTCTTCTCTTTACATGCCATTAGGATTAGGGAAAATCCAACATAATCCACTTATCCAACACAAGGCAAGAGGGTCATCAAGTGTGGATTGCACTTTAGAGGAGAATGCATGCAGGTAAAAACTATTCATCAAACAAACATAGAACAAATCTTAGCATGTCACTTGCATGTATTGTGATGCCCTATATTCAAAGTCTATGTGCTTTGTTCTTTGTTTGTTGTGAATCCATGAATGAAGAGAAGAGAGAGACATGTACATAATCAAGATTGAGGTATATCTAGTCAAATTTCCATGTTTCATGTTGGTGAGTGGTTTCATCTACTTGAACTTAATGAATGAGAGATTGAGCTGGACATACTTGAGGACAAGTATGCTTCAAGAATGAGTGGTGATAACACATGTTATTCCTCCATAATTTGTTTGATCTTCAAATAAACAAATGTATTTTATTTGCATGATTTTTAGGTAATTTTATCATTCTTATAATGGAATGAATAGAAGGAGGAGGATCCTAGTGTTCCTTCAGACTTGGAGGACATAAAAATGAGGCCAAGAACTGCCCTAGCCTACCCCAAGTGGCTAAAGATTAATCCAAGACAAATAGAATCATGGATAATCAAATTGAAAAAATATGATATCAGATAACCCACAACATGGTTGTGGTACCACATAACATCCAGGTTGCATATATCAAAATTGCAATGGAAGACAGGGATGAAGCAACTCCAAGAAGCTTTAATAGCATGACCATTTCTTCTAAACAGTTGTATCAAGAAGACCTCATCATGTCCATGCCAACCAGAACAACCATGCTACCAAGCCCCCAAGATGCTTATTCTCATGAAAACAACTTGACTCCAACCTCCCAACACATCTATGCTACCTAGCAAGAATGTTGTACCATCAAGACACCATGTTTGTGCTGCAAAACATGCCCATGCAACCAGACTCCTAAACACAAAAATCAACTTGATGATTTCACCATTTCACCACGGTCGTTTCTCTAAGCATGACCATTCCCACTCACCCACCATATCCACTTCGATTAACTCCACTCGACTAGACAATCAATATATGCCATGCACGACCACACATAGACCACAAAAACAAAGTAATCAAGCCTCAAAATTGCTCAACAACCAGAAATCAATCAGTTCTTGATTGAGGACCAATGCTCAATGACTCCTCATGACATCATGCCACTTGACAATGCCCATGCCCTTTCTTAATAAGCCATAATCGATTAATTCAACAATTTATGTGGACCTCCTATCTAATCCAGTGATGCCCCTACTTCTATAGATATTCATCCTCAACCTACTTTAAAAAGGTTGAGTCTTAATAGCCGATAGGATATTTTTGTTCCCAAGTTCATATCCATGGAAAATCCCACTATTTCTTCCAAGATCTAGAATTAATAAACAAACAAATCTTAAATCTATCAGTTGACATGCTATATATGGTGCCCCATGGGCCAATCGACCAACAATCGAACTGATCCTTTCATTTATTTGAAATCTATCAACTAACCCATCTAACCTTTGGTGGTGATATATCCCATCAAATTCAAAATAAGGATCAATGAACTTTTGTTATTATTCTCTCTCCCAAAGAAGTAGTCTACTCATCTTCTATGAGTATAGCCCTTTCTCTTTCTTGTTCCCTTTATTGAGGGTCGATGCCCAAGACAAAGAAGGAAAGAAAGATTCTTTCCATAACACACCACATCATGCTACCCTGTGCATGCAGACATGAAACTAATTGTGTCTTCTTCCTCAACTAATTGTATTGATCTCACCATATGATTTAGTAGTATATTCACATGGTGTAGGGATTGTCTACACAACATTTATTTTATGAAGTCATTTATTATTTATTGCTTGTATGAGGTATTAATTAACAATTTGTATTGTATGGCTAGGGTTTGGCTCTGCTAGGGTTTATGCGCGGCGGGGGTTTCGGCGGCCGGGGAGGCCGGGGTGGTCGGGGATGCTTCGGCAGTTCCCGTCCACCGGAGACAGTGTTGTGTGAGGAGGAAAGACAGACGTAAGAGATGGAAGGTCTGGAGGGAACTGGTGGGCTTATGGAAGACGAAGATATCACGATTACAGAAACCTTTGCGGCAATGACCACCGACCCTGAAGGAGGGAAGGAGGGGCAGTTGGCGGACACTACTCCTTCCAAACACGACCAGTTGATGGACTTGCATAGTAACCCTCTGGTGGAGACTGTTCGAAGAGCAAGAAGCAATCTCAACATGAGATTCTTCACAGATTGGGTATCTCACTGAACTTTGGTGAACATAGGAAGGAAACCGAAGGTAACAAAGTAAATAGCGATGGTGGAAGCCCAGGCGCACAGGTGGTCGAAGAGTTTCCGCCATTACATGGCGGGAAGGGCGGGGAGGCGTCGCCAGCAGAGGCAGCGACAAGGAAGATAGTGTCCTATAGAGACATCATAACCGACAACGATGGAGGTGGCAAGTTTCCGTTTCTCGGCTTTAAGGACCCGAACGCTAAACTCCTAAAGGAGGACATCAGAACATGCATGATACAGGGAGTGCCGACGTTCGAAATCGAACACGAGAGATTCGAAGCCCTGACGAGACCGTGGATGTACGCAGTCGTGGTGAAGGTCATTGCCAGGAATGTTGGATTTCTCACGTTGCAGGACAGAATTAAGGCTATGTGGAGGCCAAGCGGGGTTTTCAAACTCATTGATCTGGAAAACAATTACTTCATCGTACAATTGACGCGAGAAGATGATTATCTAACAGCCCTTACAGGAGGGTCATGGCCATTGATGGGGTCCTATCTCTGTGTGCAACAATGGGATAGATTGTTTTCACCGTCTTCAGCCAACCCAAAACACATGGTCGTGTGGATTAGGATCCCGCGCCTACCTATCTTCCTGTACCAAACACAACTTCTCGAGGAGGTCGGCAACACGATTGGAACTACAATTAATGTGGACTCAAATACTAATCAGAGAAGGAGAGGAAAATTCGTAAGAATTGCGGTGAAATTATATACCAGCAAACCTTTGGTGCCAGAGATAATGGTCCAAGGGGTGAGGTATAACATTGAATACGAGAACCTAACCAACATCTGCATGTTCTGTGGGAAGATTGGTCACCTAGCGGAGGAATGTGTTGAAAGGAAAAAAACCATAGAAAATCATACCAGTATGGGGAAGCAACCGGATGGTGTGGAAGCATCGTTAAGGCCATTGGGCAACTTCTCGGAAAACCTACATGCACAACCATTCATCAGGAGAGCAAGGAAGGAGCAAGACACTCAAGGGAGGAAGGGCGGCATTCCAACATCTAACAGATTTTTGGATTTGGATGCTGAAGAGGAATTGCAGGAAGACCCGCATGCGGCAGGTAACGTCAGTCCTAAACCAGGCTTTGAATGGCGACAATGGAAGGCAATGAACAAAAAGAAAAGAACGGTAGATGAGGTTAATAGAAGCGGCACCAAGACACAACAAAAAGGGGAGCAGATGCCAGTTGGAAGCTCAGAGAAGCAACACCGAGCGGTGGTCATCGAAGGCGAGAACACGATGATTATTCCTGAAGGGGAAGCCAACCAGCAGGAAGGATTCACCTTTGTAATGGGTGGAACGGAGACGAGGAAGACAACTACCAGCAGTCCGAGTAAGGCGATGGCGTTTGGGGCATCTGTAGGGAATCACCTTAGGAACAGGAAGATTATCAACTCAAAAGATCTTTCGAGGAATGGACCAAGGAAGAAGAACAAAAGGAGTGAAGAGGCACTGATTGAAGGTGAACCGGGATCAGAGGTCCTGAGAACTACTGAAATGGTTACCCAATGAAAGTGGCCACTTGGAATGTCCAGGGCATCTGTGGGAAGGATACCCAAAATACAATACGAGATCTATCCCGGATCTATAAGATAGATGTTCTTGCTATTCTGGAGACTAGAACCAGCGGCTCTAACGCTGACAGGATTGTAAGGTCGTTGGGGTATGACAGCTCTTACAGAGTCGAGGCGACAGGATTTTCAGGAGGTATTTGGGTGCTATGGAAGAATAGGATTGGGGAGATGGAGATCGTAGCTGGACATAAGCAATTTATACATTGTTGAATCAACAAACGACTGAGCCTCATGTTCGTATACGCGAGCACCAAACAAGCAGGAAGACGCCTGTTATGGGATCATTTGCTAACACTTGCAGAGACATCGTCGTCGCCGTGGCTGGTGGCGGGCGATTTCAATGCGGTTCTTCGAGCGGATGAAAAGGTGGGGGGTGAAACTGTCTCTACTAGCAGCTGTAGGGAGTTTGCCATGGGCCTCATGAATGCAGGGCTGGAGGAGTTGGGGACATCTGGTCCAAAGATGACCTTTAGAAGGGGGTGGTTGACGGAGAAATTAGATCGGGCAGTAGCAAACCAAAGTTGGTTGGAAACATTCCCAGCAACTACTGTGGATGTCCTGCCGAGGATTAACTCAGACCATACACCTATCCTCATCACAACAAATGACAGAACCAGGAAGTACGTGCATCACCCAAAGACAAGCACAATCTGGGATACACAAAAGTCCTTCCCGAGATTTTTGAAGGAGAATTGGGACAGCAAACTACCTTATCATGAAGCTGTAGCTAAGTTGATGAGCAGGTCTGTTAATTGGGACAGAACTGAACGACGACACCTCACAGAAAGGAAAATGACCCTATTGAAGGAGATAAATAAGCTCCAATCAAAGATCAGCGGGAAGGGGGACGAGAAGCATGACGAGCAAATGTCCGAGCTGCAGATGGAGTACAATGACATTCTCAACGATGATTGTGAAGAATGGAAACAGAGAGCGCGATGTGATTGGATGAAGGCAGGAGACACCAACACCAAATATTTCCAATCGTTAGTAAAAGCTAAGAGACAAAGGAACAATATTACGAGACTGAAAACGGATGAAGGAACTTGGGAGGAAGAGGTGTCTGCAATCAAGAGTATGGTGAGAAATTTTTTCATCAATCTATTCAAGAGAAAGGAAAGGAGGAGAAGCACAAACACTATGGAGGCATATGCGGGTACTTTCCCACGTATTTCTGCTGAAGAGAGGACGCGTATGGGACATCCACCATCCAAGGAGGAAATCAAAGAAGTTTTGATGAAGATGAATCCTGTAAAAGCACCAGGACCCGACGGTGTAGATGCCGGTTTCATCCAACGGAACTGGGATCAGCTGGGCGAGTCCATTTATCTAATGATCTCTAGCTGTTTTGCAGGAGAATTGATCACTAACAAATTAGCGGATGCTACACTGGTTTTAATTCCCAAAATGCAGAATCCGGAGAATTGTAGCCAACTGCGACCAATTACGCTGAATAATGTTGGGCTCAAGCTGCTTTCCAAAATCATGGTGGAGAGAATTAAACCGTATTTGCCCGACTGGATTTCTCCTACTCAAAGCAGCTTTGTCCCGGGGAGGCGAATCACAGACAACATTATCTTGGTCCAGGAGCTTGTTCACTCGATGAAAGTCAGGTCGGGTAAAAGTGCAGCTATGGTGATCAAAGTGGACCTTTCAAAGGCGTATGACTGTATGGAATGGGATTTCATAGAGACACACTGCGCAGAACGACTATACCTGCGCACATGATCACCATCATCCTAAACATCATCAAAGCAGGAGAGATCTCGATCAACTGGAACGGAGAGAACCTTACACCGTTCAAGGCATCTAGGGGGGTGAGACAAGGCGACCCGCTTTCCCCGTATATCTTTGTACTTTGCCTGGATAGACTAAGCCAAGCGATTGCAGCTCAAGAGCAGGAGGGGAACTGGAGGCCGTTCTGAGCTTCAAGGGGAGGTGTTGGAGTCTCCCATGTCTATTTTGCAGATGACCTTATTCTCTTTGGAGAAGCATCCATTCAGCAGGCTCGTACCATGATGAAGGTCTTGAAGAAGTTTGAACAGGTATCTGGACAGATGTTAGCAAAGGAGAAATCAGATGCGTTCTTCTCCACCAATACCCCAGCTACTGTAAGAAGGGCAATCACTAGAATCACGGGCATACGCCAGACAAGAAATCTCGGGAAACACCTGGGAGTGCTGATTATCCATGAGAGACCCAAGAAGGAACTGTATCTGGATATTATCCACAAGCTTGAAAATCACATATCCTCCTGGGTGAACAATTCTCTATCTCTAGCAGGCAGGAGTACGTTGGTCAAATATGTCCTCAACACCCTCCCAGTTTACTTGATGCAGTCGACGATCCTGTCGTTGGCGGTGTGTGATGAAATAGATCAAGTGGTGAGAACTTTCCTTTGGAAAGGGGCGAGGAAACAAAGTGGCATTCACCTGGTTGCTTGGGATAAAGTCACGACCTGCAAAAGTGAAGGTGGATTAGATATCAAAAGGGCGAGGGACCAAAATGAGGTTGCTATACAGAAAACCTGTTGGGATTTCATGTCGAATAGGACTATGGTCTGGAAACAGGTAATGAAGGAGAAATACTGGCATAAATCTAACAAAGGGAGAATGGGTGCGACGAAGTTATGGAGATCAATCATCCGCATACATGATGAACTGAGCACAGATACAGGTAGAATCATATTGTCTGGAGCTACTACTACCGTGTGGATGGACAAATGGGTGGAAGGTGGCTGTCAGCCTGAATTGAAGCAGGGTAGAAACATCCCGACGGAGCTGGAAGACCAGAAAGTCGAGGCAATGGTTGATCTACAGGGCAACTGGGATGCGGATTTTATCTGTTACTGGTTTGAGGCAAATACAGTCAAGCTCATACTAGCTATGCCTCCACCTGACCCTACTGCGGGACCTGACGAGTTGTGGTATTTACCGGATGAAGCCGGGCAACTCTCTACAAAGAGGGTTTATCGGAAGCTACAACAGATGCACTCGACGAAGACACCGGGGAAATGGAAGACTATATGGCAACTTCAGGTGCCTGAGAGGGCCAAAACGATAATTTGGTTGGGTCTGCATGGTGGCTTAATGACGAATGAGGCAAGGATGAGGAGAGGTTTTACTGAGGATACCCATTGCCCGAGATGCAGAGGGGGAAACGAAAATCTCATGCACCTCTTTGTAAACTGTTCGGAAAGTAGGAAAATCTAGGAACTAGTCGAGGGGGCTACCCAATCGAAGCTTACTGCGGGGACATCCTTTGAGCATTGGCTGCGGACCAATCTGCAGAGAAAGAAGGACAAATCGGACTGGAATTCGTGGTTTGCAGTGACCTTATGGAAGATTTGGGGAAGATGATGCGAAGTGGATTTTCGAGGAAATGGAACTAGCACTGAAGCGTTGTTCAATACGATCAAACTTCATGTCACAATTTGCAGGACGACTTTTGCTTCAAAGGATAACTCGATCAAGAAGCCTACAGTTGATATCCTGTGGTCCTTGCCTGAGAAGGGATACATTAAGCTCAACGTAGATGCTACTGTAAAGAGGAATGCCATGGCTTCAACTTATGTGATCAGAGATCATGAGGGTCAGTGGTTAGGAGGGGGCTATGATCACGGTCATATCACAAGTGTCCTCAAGGCATAACTAAGAGCTATCGTCATTGGCTTGCAGGAATGTAAGGGCCGTTTCTGCCACTTGTAGGTCGAATCTGATAGTAAGAAAGCTATAAGTATGGTGAATGGCAAAGGAGAGGTCCCGACCAGTTGTAAACAGGAGTGTCACTTTGTCAGGAAGCTTGCAATCTCCTTCCAGACAGTAGGTTTCTCTTTTAGAAGACGTTATGGTAATAAGATAGCTGATTTCTTAGCTAAATGGGGGCAGGAGAAGGAGTGATTGTCGAGCTAGGTGGACTCAATGCCCTAACTTTCTTTTTGAGCTGTACAGAGGGGAAGTTACACTGAATCACTCTGTAATGCCTTTTGAGGACGAGCCTGTTGAGGGAACAGGATGAATAACATGTCTCCCTTTTATATAAAAAAAAACTTGTATTGTATGTCCACTAAAATTATAGGCCAACACAATTTTGAATCCTCAAGTTAGAATACTAAGTAATTCTAGTTAACCTCCTATTGAGAACTTTAGGGATATGGTTTAAGGTCTATGTATACAAAATTCCTAGGTAACACGATGGTGAGCCTGCAAGGACATTCATCCTTACAATTTCATTGACCAGATGGATTAAGAATCATTTGGCTACCGACAACTATAGAAATATAGTACTCTTTTGAGTACTATGTAAAGCATAGAATTTCTAGTGAGGACGTGAAAATAAAAATTAAATGTCACAACAATAATATGAAGAAAAAATGTGTAATCAATCTGTGTTGAAGAAAATTTGTTGGGCAATGGTAGACAAAACATAAACAACGTACTTGTAGGAAAATCTAATGGTTAGAAAATTTGAATGAAGTGAGATCAAGATCAATTCAACTACTTCCCCATGTCTACAAGAGGTTTCTAGATCTAATTGGGTTGCAACTTAGTGGGAACCATTTATTTTGTTATTGAAGTATATAATTAATAGTTATTGAGTATTCACTCATCAAAACACAAATGAAAGAGTTATGAGTAATTCATTTGTTCATTATGGATGTGAACACAATATGATCTAGAAATCACTAATGAAATATAGTGGCCATGTGTACTCACATGTTACTTGTAAGGATGTGGCAAGCTAAAACATTTTCTAAGAATAAATACAACATAACCTAGGATGGTGAATATATTGTAAGGGATGAGTTAGTTGATCCTTGATGATTAGTTAGACAACACATAGAATATATGGTCTTGTTGCATTGTTCTGGAGGACCCAACTGCAATCTAGGAATTCACTCTACATTTCTTTATTTAATCAAGTATCTCCACATAATGTTGGGGGTTCTTTCCGCATCAATGTGTAGCATGTTTATATTTAGCACATATTTTATAAACTATATGAAACCAATTTTTATGTCTTCTTAGATTTTAATTGACTATTCTTATTTTTCAATGTTGTTTTGTAATTTACATTTAATTATGATATTATACATATAAGTTCACTAATGGATGTTTATTCTGTTAATCACCTATTTAGACAAGGAAAGGATTCCATGCATAAAATTGAAGGTAGATTGTATTCATTGCCTCATTAATGAAGGTTGATTCAGTTTTGCCGTAAATTCAAAAATTTTCTTTATCATTATAATATATTATATTATATAATAATAATTCATATTATGTTATCTTATATATATGACACAAATTGATGTCTTTCTTATATATTCATCAATGGAGTGACATGCTATTTTATGATATGCTGTATTATATTATGTTATCTTATCATATACATTAATTATATTGGCATGACAAAAAGGTCAATACATATATAAGGTCTAATGCAAAAAAAAATGAATACAACCAAAAATAACCCCTTTCAAAAAGATATGATGAGAAAGTTGTACTAATTTTTGACTCAATGGTATGGTAGCATATTCCTTTCTCAATAGAGACTAAGATATGCACTTTGGTTTCTACAATTTATCAAATTGTATTTTAATTAAAAGGGCTATAATAAGAAATTGGCATTTGATCAATTATTTATCATATTATAATACATATTTCAAAAAGGTATAATTTTGTCAAATCATATGTGGAATTTGTAAGTATATTGCTTGTATCTCTTAAATATGTGACATAAATTGAAGAAGTTTTGAAATATTCATTCCATTCTCAATAAATTGATAGTTCCATTTGTATAGTTAGAATTTCATCTTACAATATATAATTTCGTACTACATTATCATTTCAATATACATAGTAGATTCATATAATAGTTAGATACAAGTCCAGTCAGTCTTTCAATTGATATTTAATTTAGATAGGAAAACTTAAAGTTTTTTAAAGTATTTTATTTTGTTGTTGTGGATAATGAGTTTGGATGTAAATCGTTTGAACTTCAATTTAGATAGGTGTTAATCACATAAGTTAATTGTAAATATAGCTTGCAGTATAAAATTAAATAAATTTTCCTTTCCACAATTGCAACCAATCTTATAATAATTTTTTAATAGATCAATGTTCTTTTTCTGATAATTATTATTATCAGGACCACAAGAGATAGATCCATCCATGTCATAACACATGATACCAGACCTTAATTTCTTACTGTAAATCTCCATTATTTATCAGAATGCTCGAGATGGCAATTGAAACTAGTGACCTGTGAATAACAAATCGACATGGCTTAGCAATTGAGACATTTGAGGACCTCCCCCTTATGATGTTTAGGTAATGGTTATTGAAAAACATGTCATTCGTAGAAAATGAGAAGTTACTCAATGTTTTACATCTTATACTCAGACCCATGTGTTTCTTAACTCAAACTCTCCTCAGACTTTAATATCCTAAAAACTTAAATAAAATATAATATAATTATTTGTCATTATTAACATAATATTAATAAATGATTATACTTTTATAAGGAAAATTCCACTATTAATGTATTTTATTCTTAGGTTACATTAAATCTTAGGTTATCACATGATAAACCACCCTAAACATATATTTATTTACATGTTGAGACTTTTTAATGTCAAAATAATTGTATACATTACAACAAAAATTATTGCATCAATATTGGTTTCATATCCTATGCATAAAATATAACATTAAAGGCATTGAATAAAAAAAGTAAATAATTTTCTTGAACTTTAGGTAATTTTTTAATTATTATGGAAGAGGGAAACTTTTATGATTGATATATAATTTACAATAAATTTTAAGATTTTGGTACACATACAACATCCAAATTCTGGTTAAAACATGGCTACCAGAGTGAGTGAAACAATATTTTCTATAATCTGGCTAATTGGTCACATTGTTGGAGTTGTTGGGTCACTTACATTTTCTAGTATGATTTTTCTTGATGTTTGTGTGACACAATCAAGAACATAGTGGTGGAAATGTTTTCTCTTCTCGTGAATAGAATGAGACATCAACCACTGCAACTCTGAAATTCTTGTTGCAAAGAAGAGTGTTCCAATGCCACTTTGTGCATATTGCAACAAATCATTCTTCCATAACCACAATTGGGTCCTCTTGAACAATGAAACAAGAGGAAATATCTCTATGTGTGGTATAACTACCTATCAAGGATTGACAAACTCATATTGCACAATGTATGAACCATCCTTGGACATACTGAACATATTAAGATAAAATTTTCATAGCTTTTCCAAATCATTACAAATAACATTCAAGAAAGCATATATTTTATAGTTCTTGAGTGATCTCTATACCATAGTATCCCCTCACTTATGCAAAACAAATCTAATGGACCTTGATATTATGAGAAATCAATTTATGACATAATAGTTTTCCTTTCCTATAGAGAGTAAGTTCTATACTGCATGTCAACCTTCCCTTAGAGGAAAGGGCCATGCAATCCCCGTTGATATCATGACCCAAATCACACTACAAGAAGTTTGTTGTGATCCTTCCATATATCCTAGCACTTTTGGATGTGGATAATCCTTGGTAGTAAAAAAGTAAAACATGTATATTCTTCTTTTGTGAATTTGTACTTGAATGAACATTACATCTTAGATAATGTGGAACTTTAGCAGGCTAGTTGAGCACCGAACATTACATCTTCCATATATCCGAACTAAGGATGAGTGTTTGGAGATAGCTCACCCTTATGATGACCCTTTGTTGTCCATTTTAGCATTTGTGTCTCCCAAGGCATAAGGGGCATGATGACTTTCATCGTTCCATACATCTTGCAAGTAAATTGACACTCATTTCATTTTAATGGAATTTTTATACTTTAAGTTTTTACTAGAAAATGACTCCAAGCCACCTATAACATGGCATAACTTCTTAAAAATAAAAAAAATACTACATACATTTTTCAAGGAGCATGATATTCTACTGAAAAATATAGTAAAGTACTATGGTTTAGCAACACTAACTGATGTGCTTCTATACTTAGGATACACCTCACCAATTTAACTTTGATTAGATGTGCCTTTAGCACAGACAACAAAATCTTTCATATTATAAGGCCCTAAGCCAACACACTCGCTTAGACTAAAACACTTACCCACAAGCACATGGGGTCGTGTTATAGTATAGGAGAGAGGTAAGATAGGGGTCAATCCTCAGGGAGAGAGGGTGAACTAGAGCTAGGTAAGATTAAGATAGGTTCCTAAAGGTGAGTCTAGGGTTCAAGGGTTTGATTTGGATTTTTTGTTAAACAAATTGTGATCAACCAATTAAGACAAAGCATGAACAAAACCTGACTTAACCATAGACAACTTAGTTTTAGTTAGTAAGGAAAGCAACCAAAAAAGAAGAAGAAAGCAATTTAAGACTAAGGAAATCAAAGAAAGAGATCGACTAACTAGGAATTGACAACTAAGGCAAGCAATAGACTAAGACTAACTCTAACACTACACTAGCAAAGTAGTTCTAATTAGAAACCTAAAGGAAGACTAGCTAGAGACTATGAGGAACTAGCACAAGCAAGATAACAAGGTGCACTATCTACTCTAGAAAAACCTAGCTATCAAGAATAAGAAACTAGTTAGGGAGAAAATTAAAGCGAGTAAGTAAGAAAGCATGAACTACCAAGAGAATAAGTTGGGTTTTAAGAAATAAATGGAGGTCTAGACTATTTTGGTGAATATAACTAGGGTACAAGTTGGGGGGTCATAACATGAAAATTCTATCCATTCATTCTAGATTGTAAAAGCAAACAATAGGACAAATGCTATGGAATTACACTAAGCTACTAGTTGTCCATTGGTGGTATAAGTTTTGTGAAGGGGAACTACACCCTTGCACACCCTAATCAACCTTATGAGGCTAAATTGAACTAGGGCTTAGGTGAAATTCCATTTAAGTTCAAAAAGTATAGGTTTCCAGAATAGGCATCCTTAGGGAAATTGTGGGCCAAAGGTAGGAATGGAGAGTCGAGGTGAGGGTGTTTCAACTCATATCACACACCATATACCATTTAGGAAACTCCTAAGAAACTATACTAAACACTCCTACACTAGTTACTTAGATCTATCACATAGAAGTAGGAGTAGGTATATGTATGTGGGAATATAAGGTGCTATCTAGGGATCCATTAGACGGACCTAGGAGCAATTCCTGAGATAGCCACATACAAATAATTCTCTCCTTGAGTGATTTCTAGCAAAAGTCAACAATCAATGCATGTTTTTAAGTACAAACCACAAGAAGAAATATAAGAAATAATATGAAAGTATAATATAATCATCATAAAACTAATATATAATGTTTAAAAGACATTTTCCCCAACACGATATCAAAGTAACATGTTCTCCCCCAAACATCCCACCTAGGGGGGCTTACCTACTCATAGTACAAAAAAAGAGCAATAGAAGATGAAGAAGAAGAAGAAGAAGAAGAAGAAGAAAGAAGAAGAAGAAGAAGAAGAAGAAGAAGAAGAAGAAGAAGAAGAAGAAGAAGAAGAAGATGATGATGATGATGAAGATGAAGAATAGAAGAAGAAATAGCCATGGAGGAAGACTCTTCTCCTTCACCTCTAGCACCAAGTGAAGATCCTTATCCCTCCAAGGTGGGTGGCAAGCATGGAATGGTGGATGGAAATGGTCAAAACCTAAGAAAACTAGGATTTGGAGGTGAGGGAAGCTTGAAATAAGTGTGGAGGTAGTGGGAGTAGGTAGGATCTCCTTGAATACACTAGGTAGGTAGAAGTGAATTCTAGGGGAATGAAACCTCATGCTACAGATGCCACAAATTTATACATAGGTGGTAGGGAATCACTAGGTTAAGTGGGGTAAACTAGGAATTTTAGTGTAAAAAGTAGAACATGGCTGCCAGCCACCACGACCGTTTTGTGTCACCATGGTAGTGATGGATACGGTGAAGATAGTAGTGGTTGACAAGAAACAACGAGATGATTTGTGGTAAAATTCTAGGCTGGTGTGTAGTCTTAGGAGGCCAGTGGAACGATCGTGGTGGTAACCATGGTTGTGGTTGGTAGATGGTGTCACATTTGTGGCATTCACCATGGTCATTTTGGAAGGGAGTGAGCACGGCCACATTCCTTCAATGTTGGTCATAAGGAGGTGCCTCAGTACAAGTGTGGTGGATGACATGGGTGTGGCATACCTTCACCACCACAATTGTTTTGCCAACCACAGTCCTGGCGGTTGAGCTGCTTGACACGCCTAAACTATGCATGCAAAATGCAAGTATACGTGTCAAGTAGTATAGACTGATGAGGCTCAAATGTTGAACTCAAAGAAACATTCTCTATAAACTATTACTAACTATATCCTAATCACCTAGGCCTAGAAATTGTGATTGATTGGTTGTTTTGTAACTAAGAATATTAATTAAAATATAAATTAAATGGAAGTGATAAGGAATTGATGAATTCCTTAGGATTACTATTTCACCACGATATGCATTGTATTTAAATCCATTTCATCAATAATTATTTACCACTAACCCTGGACTATGGGAATGTAACAAGTATTACCCACTCCCACAACATAATACACTACCTACACTAAGACAAACCCCACTTCCATAGCGGTTTAAGAATTAGCTAGGTGCTTTATTGATAACTCTAGATTATTCCTACACAATTGATGCATGGTATTGGCTATGTAAATTTGGACTTTTCCAACCCTCAATCTTATATTGAAGAAATTATCAGTCTAAAACATTGATTGTGGTGACCAACCACAAACAATTCCATAAGAAAACACAGATTTCCATCCATAATTAAAAGAAATATATATTACCAATTCATGAAGGTCAAATACAAACAATATTGGACTACACCAAGGTCCTAAGAAATAGGGGAATCAGTCCTACATGATTTCTACCATCGAATATAGAGAAAAAGAGAGTAAATGAGCCAACCATTAAAGGAATCAATGAAAACCATCCTAGAAGCCATCTTGATGAATATTTCTATAGACACCTCGATCCGCAGTGTTCTGGCTACAAATATGCCTCTGGGAATTGTCTGGAGTGTTTAGTACGTTGATATCTCCATCATCTCCTCTCGCTTGGCTCTATGTTGCATTGCAATGAGATAGAACATCATATCCTAAATTAATCGAACTCACCTTAGGTCATAAGTGAGCCTTTATCCACCATTATGTAGCAATCATTGGATATGTCGTTATCTTTAATCTGCACTGATCATACAGAGTCGGTACCACCGATAAGATGTTAGTGGAACCAAGTTGTCAGTCGGCTCGTAGCCCTTGATATGTGTAAGTACCACCAATGAGAATTCAGTAGCACGTAGTCTCTCTCTCTAAATTATGACTTTTTTGGGTACAAAATTCAGTACAGCTGACTCGGGTGTCGATGGCATGGAGACATCAAATCTCAAATACTAATATTTCTAGGTAAGAAATTGGTAGTACTGAATCCATAATTTGTTAGTATCAAACATCATCTCGGTAGCACCGAGTTTTATCTTGGTAGCATTGAGATTTCCCAAATTTCCTATTGGATTTCACATAATGTTAATACCACTGACACATATGATGGTAGCACCAAGTTGTCGCGTAAGTGCTTGAATTGTATGAAATATGGAGAAACCAACATAAGTCCAAATAAAAATAGATAATTTAACACAATTTGGAAGAAATACATAATATTTGATGCAATAGTGTTTCACAAGATAACAATGATGAACAATGCATAAATATATCTCTAAGTGAACATCATGCACTAAATACATAGAAAAATAGCATGTAAAAAGCAGCTAAAACTTAGTTCATCAAAATCCCCTAAGCTTGAATGTTGCCCTCCCTCAAGAAACACTACCCTTGGATCTGTGTGAAATAAGTCAGCAAAAGGAAACATATTATGAATTACATTTCTCAATTACCTCCACCTAATAGTCCCAATCCAGCCCTTACCAATCACTAAGAAAATAACTACTCTAAAGTGACCAAAGATGTTCACTAAAGATGTCCACCCTTAGAACAATGAAAATACTATTAGTAGAGTAGTTAACATGACATTCAATAGAGCATCTACTTTATGCACCTTGTGGTTCCCTATCTACATTTCTCTAGTCTATGTATCGAACTATGTTGGAAGTAGGTCCCTGTATAGAAATGAATGAGGGGATCAATCATATATGTATCCTATCATACATAGAAATGGTGGAACGGAATAGGTTTCTACAAACAAGAATCACAAGTAAGATCCAAATCATTAATGTAAAACCAAAATATGATGAACCTTCATAAGGAAGGGAATGAAAGTTTCATGAATCCTAATGCCTACTATTATGGTGGAATGACACACGCACTAAATGTCTCATCTGATTGATGAGTTTGTGTAAAAGAATGCATATCACTTTCTCCATGATGAAAATTTCAAATTGAGTTCAAGGCCCCGCTTTTTCCTCTTTATTTGATATTTTTATTTTTTTTTGTTTTCCCTCTTATATTAGTATCAATTATGAGTTTATGCTCGAGCCTTTTCAAATATATATCATTATTAATTTTTTTCAATGTGAGGAATGTGGATGTAGATTCTTTTTCATTGTAATCAAATGATTACAAAACCTAGGGGCAATAGTGGCGATAGTGAACGGGTGGCGCCCCCAAAGTTGCTCGTCAGATCTTCCAGTTTTCAGCAATTGGGTGATGATATTGACAGGGAGAAGGAGGAGGAATAAAAAATAGAAGCATCAAAGGATAATCAAGATAGTGGATTGGTCATCCCAATGCCTGAAGTCAGTCTGCTATTTTAGTTTGTAGGGATATGTTGAGGTCAAAATCATATTCATACACAATCCAAGAATGACTAGGGGGATAATCCGAGCAACATAGTTAATATGTGTATTCCATAGGCATTATCTAATATTGGGATGAATCATCTATTCTGAGATTCAACCAGCAAGACATGTATCGACAGGGAATAGATCCCTCCTCTGATGGAAAGGGGAATGCTTCGTCTGCCAGTGTGGTGATGGATGATCGGGGCATGCAATCTAATACAAATTTCCTGGATAAACATTTTGAAGAGAATATATCTCTATCCTACGTCCACCTAAGGGAATTAAAAAGCAAGACAACATTGGAGATCAACGCAAGTGCATCAGACAGGCTAGCGCTGCTATGGAAGTATGACATTGTTGTAAGACTGATTGAAATAGAGATAGTGTATATGACCCTGGAAGATAGGCTAAAACCACTTTGGGGTTTAACTGGCCAAAACTATATGTATGAACCTAAACTTGGCTATTTTTGGGTTCAGCTTTCTTGCAAAAAAGACTTTGATACTTCCATTACTGAGGGTCTACGAAATCTGCTTGGTAGCAGCATGGCAGTTTGGAATGGTCCCCATCCTTTGTTCCATTCAAAGATCTACCTGAGTATATTGTAGTGTGGGTACGCGTCTTGAATCTGGCACTCCATCTTTATGAATCTACTATATTTGGGTATATCGATCGAGCCCTGGGTGGAATGATGAAGGTAGATACTCATACATCTAGTAGGACTCGTAGCATGTTCACTAGGCTTACTGTGCAACAAATACAAGAAAATGTCTTATACCTTCTATCTTGATAAACAATATCCAATATGAGATAGAGTATGAATGATTCCCTTTTGCTTGCCTACTATGATGCAAGGAGTGTCATATGTTGAAGTATTGTAGAGAAAACTTTCAACATAAGGAGAGAGAAGAAGAACCCCCCAATAAGGAGTCAAACATCTCATCTATCACCCGATCGAAAACGGATACTAGTGAATGGCAGATGCAACGTAATCGAGGGAAGAGTCAGAGAGAAATGAGGAAAATTTTGAGAAAATGTCTAATATGGACCTAAGCACTAACAGGTTTGAGATGAGAACCTATTTTAGGAGGAGGATTGTGAGACATAGGATGCCAAATGTATCATGGAAACTAGTCAGGCAAGGAAGAAAGAGATGCCTACCAAGATAGTGAAAGTCTAGAAGAAGAAGCAAAGGTCTACTTAGGTGGAAACTACAGACCAAAAATGTGTCATGTTAGATGACATATTTAGTAGTGTTAGCAAATCCCAACAACATGAAGAAGCCATGTTAGTGGATTGTGTGGATAAATATAGCAATCACATAGTAGTATACCTGGACTTAGACAAAGAAGTAGAAGTGGTAATTGCACAAGATGATGTGAAGAAAGATGCTTCACACTCAAATAAGTATCTATCTCAAAACCTTATAGTAAATTTAATAAAAGTAGATGAATTGGATGTCACCCCAAAGTAATCAGCAGGGACAAGGATCAAAGGAAGCACCACAAAGATGAAGAGGAGTGGGCAAGTGAGGAATAACAATCAACCCAATAGGAGAAGCTCGAGATTCACAAATAAATTATTAATGAAAGAGATTGTGGTTATTGAGAATCTGGTGATGAACTCTAAAGCAGTACAAGCTTGTACAACCTGAGGAATGATCATAGAATTAATCAAGAGGATCATGTAAAAACTTTTGCAATTTAAGGTCTACACTAGTCTATATTGTTTTATGAATAAGATATGCATGCCTTCTTACTGGTACTCATTCAAGCTACTGAAGACTCAATTGGTACATGAAGCCATCCAATCTTTAAGGATCTTGGTTAATCATCACCCTAAAACTCGCTACTTCTCTCAATTTTTAGGGAGGCCGTTGGACCTAAGGTCTATTTTTAGTGAAAGAGAAAGCAGATGTAATGATACTAATACTACCATGTTTTATTATTTTTCGTGCTTCAACTTTTTATATGTAAGATCTTTTAAGATGAAATAATTGGTAATGTTTTTCCAAAAAGAAAGATTCTTTTTCTTCAGTATATGGAGATAGCTACATAAATACATGTGGAAAGAATCATGAATAGCATGATTCCCAAGAAAAATACAATCTACAAGAAATTTATTATGCAACTAATTGATATGAACATCTTTATATTTTTTTTCTTTTTTGTACAAATGCATTATAAAGAAACTAGCTATCATGATACCTATTATGTTGTGCAATTTTGCCAAGAGGAAACAATTCAGGTTAATTGATCACCTTAAGGAGGTGGATGAAATTCCATGAAAGGAGGATGAAATCACATGATTAAGAGATAATGCCTATCTTAAAATGATCGACTCCAATCTCGATCCACTACCACATGTGCAAAGATCAACTTCTCCTGGAAAACCTTAAAGGCTTTCAAACATTAGTTATCAAAATTGTGGTCAATGTCCTTTCCAAAATCTCACAAAGTGGTGTTGCAATTTTTGAAAAATCTTTGACAAAATGTCGATAAAGTCTGACGTGTCCTAAAAATCTCCTATATCCCATCACCAATGATGATGATGGTGGTTCAGAGATCATTGCTATTTTTATGAGATCAACTTCCATCCCTTTGTTGGACACCTTGTATCGCAACACAATCCCCTCACTCACTAGCATATGAAATTTCTCCCAAATCAAAACTAGATGAGTTTCTTCATCTTTGTAACAATTTATCAAGATTGACAAGGCAATTCTCAAACGACTCGCTATAAATTGAAAAATTATTCATAAAAATCTCATGACAATGCTCCACCATATCCAAAAAATTAGCGAGAATACAACTTTGAAAATTACTGGAGCATTATTGTAACGACCCCCTCCCCTTATTATCCCCAATTAAGGTGGACTGAGCGGGCAAGGGCCATTATCATATTTATAGAATCAAGGTTTAATAATTAACCAAAAGTATTTATAAATACACTGAATTGAAAAGAGTTTGATATATTATGAGAGATAACTCTCCACTAATGAGTTAAATGATATGAAAATCTATTGTTCACAAGTTGTTATAATAACTATTTAACAAAATCCTCCATTGTAACTTTAAGCATATTTCCATTTGGTTTCTTCTTCTCAGAATGTCCATTTTGCAGATTAGTAGCAAATTATCATAAATTATCGTGAAACAAAAACAAGATCAGTATAACGAGTTATATTGGTATGTGAGGTAAACAAAATATTCACATGTATATGTAACAATATAATCGGACATAGAAACAATTATGAATAAAAAATGAGCAAGCATTTTCTTTCTTTAACCTCACCATCCTTATCCTCTTTTTCAATATGGTGTGCTCCTCTTTAGGGGGGCCTCTTTATGGGGAACCCACTCTTTAGGGTTATGTCAATGCATTGGACATTTCATAACCATTCCACATATGGTCTTGGTTTCATACACAGGCCTTCCTTTCTAGCTTAATCACCTGTCATTCCGATAATGACTTTATTCACATCATGCTATTTAACTCATTAGAGATGACAAATAGTTTGGGTAGGTTATAGTTCTGTAAGATGATATCCATAGTGACTTTATATATTGCACGAAGTAAATAAGCATGCAAGCATCTAATGATAATCAAATTGGGACAACTCATAGAAATCATAGAATTCGGTCCAGGTGAGTAGTCATGGGAGTAACCACTTACCTCTCTCAGAAGTGACTTAAAGCCTAAGTAAATAGGTGTAGTTTAGATCAAGCAAGTAATCACCCTAAAATAATGCATAAAACCCAAGTATCACTATATTGTCCAAAAAGTACCATTAATACTGACTTGGGCCCCAAGTTAGGGTTTTTGGGTTCAAATTAGGGTTTCATTAGGGTTTTGGCTTTCCAAACCCTAATCAACACATTTAATGCCTTTTTAATTTACAAACCCTAATTTAGATATTATAGACATTTTGAATCTCAAAATATGTCTGAGATGTCCTTTTTATCCAAAAGATTAACCTTTATCCATCAAAGTAATTTAGCCAAATTATATTCATTAAACTAAGAAATTAGGGTTTCCATGCTTTTAATAAATTTAAGCCAGAAACTTTACGCACTTTTAGATTTGAATTAGATTTAGGTCTTGAAATTTTTTTTATTGAAATATTGGCATTTTTATGATCAACTTTCATATATAACATGTTATTATTGGATAAATCTATCATTAACTATGATTTTTGCAAGATTAATTATTTTTGGCCAATAAGGTCTCACCACCTAGACGGTTCTACTGGGTCTCGACTGCGCCAACTCATATGGTCTCAGCCAATGGGCTTAAGAAAAGGATGTCATACCTGCATGGAGAAGCTCGTTAGACAGGGAGAAAAAGAGAGAAAAGGACGTAAATATTCTAACCTAAAAAGAAGACGAGTCGAGGCAAGGGAATCTTTTCACCCCCAGGATTGTCTTCAACCTCGCTAATTCACAAGCCACTTGGGTAGTCAATGACAAAGTTTGACTCTGAGATCCTGACTCCCTAAGAGACTGGAGAGGGTACCAACACCTTCATTTGTCCTAGTCAAACTCACTTAGGGTCTTAATTTCCCTGGTAATGGTTGGAGTCAAGAGGACGACAATGAGGTATCTACCATAGAGTCTAGGGAGTGTTTAGGGGTCAAGGGCGAGGTTAGGAGAAGAATTGGAGGCAAAGGGAGAGACGAGAAGTTGAGCAGAGTCTCATGAGAAAACTTGTGGTTTTGCATGAAGGTCTACACCCATTTATAGCCCTGGACTATGGAGAGTTGGCCGGAGAAGGCCTTAGAAATTGTGGAAATCCCTTTATTACTCCCAAAAGATGCCAAAACCTGGTATAGATTAGTTCAGAATCATTTCCTGATTACAATTCAATGATTTTTAGGAATGATAGCTGATTAGAGAGTGAGAAAGGTGCGAACAAAGGAACCAGTTGTATTGTGCTTGGTTTCCTTTTCTTGTGCAAGGTATATGATGACTCAGTCATCATTGGATCTCAGATCCAGTGGTTTTTATGACACATGATTAATTAAAGGTCTGAGTATAGTCCTAATATGAAAGGGTTGTTACATTTAATGTACATTTCCATTAATTCATTCAGTTTAATAATTCTAATAAATTCCATGTATCTCTCTCCTTTTATCCTTTCAAACCCAAATTTTGAAGGAAAATTTGTAACACCATTTTCTAAGTGTGGGTGAGATTGGAGACAAAATATACAACTGAAAAGTTCTTTTCTTTTATTCCAAGCCTCCCTCTTATTTCATTTATTAAAGGCATCAAATTTATCCTTTTCTCTTCCCAACTTGGTCATATTTTTTATTTTGATAACTTTTCTTGTTAAAATATGGAACTGAAACCAAATCATTAGTTGCCTTCAACACTACTTTTCTACAAAATTCCACAATTCTATATGTGAAATACTAATTATTTGTTACTTTTTGCCATGCACTTTATTTATAGGATTTTCTCTCTTTCTTTTCCATATATCTATTATTAGATTATTGAAAATAGTGAAATCCTCTAAAACCATAGCAAAGGAGAATTTGCAAATTAAATCCATACTTTTTAAAAAAGGTACACTAAGTTTTCTAATAATCCTTAATAATCAAATATTCTCGTTTCAAATATGTAAATACATGAAAAAACTAGGTTATAAGAATTACAAAGGCCAAACAACATTTGATGATAAAGAAAAGTATCATAGGGACAGATGAAGGTAGACTTCTCTTGATCTTGTGATTTGATAGAAATCTAGTTGTAGCTAGAATAACCATCTAAAAAGAAAAAATATTATTGGTCGGGCAGCCTCTAAAGAATTTTATCAATAATTAAAGGTAGGGGCATTCAAACAGAGATATTCAATACACACCCGCCACCAGGTCACTAGCCTTGTCGAGACTAACTCACTTGCATAATTTGTAGTGACTATAATTACTCCTTTCTTTTGAAGAACCTAAGTCGGGATAACCCATTTGGAATCAAAGATAGAATAAATTATACATGCTAATAGAAGCTTCGCTTTCTCTTTCTTTACCACCTTAGTCATCATGGGATTTAGATGGTTTGGAATTTTTGCTATAGGTTTTTCCCCTTCTTCAATTTTGATCATGTTGGCATAGACTAGGGGAGATCCCCTATATGTTAGCAATGGACCTCCCAAATGCGTGTTGGGTTTTAGGGGAGACAGAGAAGGCAGCGGAAACAAAAATTTTCTCCCCCAACCCATACCGAGGAAACGCGTCAACGTCATTATAATAGGAAAGGATGGTTTGTGGAATCATACCTTGTCCCGAGGCTTGCTCGGAGACAATACCTCGCGCAATGTGCGGTCTTCAACTCCGGTCTTGGACGGTGTCTGTGCAGCTCCTGGTCGCACCGGGACTGACGACTCCTCCTCCAACCGGACTGTCGGATGACAGTTGTCCTCCTAAGTGTCAGTGTCCTCCCGCCTCTGTAGTAGTCCACACGGACCACCTAGAACTCCACACTCCTTGTCCCACAAGGAAGTGGAACGAGTGGCACCCTCCTGTTGACGTACTAGTCGCCAACACACTCTCCTACTACCAGTTGCAACTGCAGTTGTCCTTCCCTTGCTACACCTCCCTTTTGCGGGAAGCACTTGCTCGGGATCTCTCACGGTTACCAAAACCAGAGAGAACGACAACTTCACAAAGCAACCAGCTTGCATTGAGTTGTCCTCTGAGAAGCGCCCAATACCCCTATATATATAGGTGGGTCATGGGATAGGGTTCTCTGTGCCCGGCAATATGGGACTAAAGCAGGAGTAGAACGGTTCAAGATTTTCCACAAAAAGCAACCAACTCGCAACCTGAACCGATCGGTTCACAAGTGAACCGGTCGGTTGAGGACCTGAACCGGTCGGTTGGAGCACCAACCGATCGGTTGGGACCCATGAGCCGATCGGTTCACTTCTGAACCGGTCGGTTCGTGGTCCTGATCAGTTCCCGATTGACTTTCCAACTTTTGTTTCTAATTAGTATCAAATACCAATCCTTGTTCCAATCAAATTGGGCAAGTGAAATGTAAGGAAAATTCTCACCGACCTGACTTTCCAAACTTGCTTGGTTGCACCAGTTGAACCGATCGGTTCAACAATTGAATCGCTCGTTTCACTCTGACCATGAGCCGATCGACTCAACACTTGAGCCGACCGGTTCAGCAACCTCAGTCGACCAGTTCAACACTTGAACCGATCGGTTGGGAGTACATGTTGTGCAGAATCAGTCAAATGTGATTTCAATCAATCCGATACTCCAATCAACGCGTCCAACACCTTGAACCATATGATATTGAGCTATCAACTGATTGAGTGTTTAATTTAACTACTAAACTCCCTTAGTAATCAATCTAAACATTGCTTTGTGGACAAAACTCCTCTTCCAGGTTAAATCCTATGTGTGTGACCCTGCAGGTCCATTTCACGTTGGCAGTGAAAGTCCATAACACTTATGACTTCACAAGAAAAGAGCGGTGCCTAGTCACACATCAGTGCTACCCAAGTGAAAGTAGAAAGTTGGAGAACAACTTTCATCCTACAATCCGTGAATGGTGTTACAGTGAATGTATAATTCCTTTGTCACTGATATCCCAAATGAACTCAAGGAATGGAATAGTCATCCTGTCAACGTTCATTCACTTTCTTGATCTCAGAGTAGATTGAAGGAGATATGTATGACATCAATATCACATACTGATTCACACATGTGTGCGCACGCCTATCTCAATCCTACTCATCAAGTGGCCTTGGATATCAAACTCCCTCAGGAGGGACAAATCCCATATCTATCACTCACCCCTCAAAAGCCCCATGTGTCAAAGCCACCCAATCATCTCCTTTATAACAACCCATGTTTCAGGACTGCGTTTGATGATGTCAAAGTGTGCCCAACGACATGTGTTGAGTGCAGTGATTTTAGGTCTAAGAATCACACTCACCACCATCACTGTGAGTACTGACTGTGACTAACATCTCATGGTTCCATGTGTCAAACTCACGGTGGGTCTGTCTGGTACCTTGTTCTCTAACAAGTACCTATGTGTTTGGTTTGATATCTCTATATCATGACTAATGAGATTCTGTCATCAACCAACACCACAATCTAGTATTGTGTGTCATTGTTGTCTATCTACCTTCCACAATGACATCCGACTAGGGACAAAAAAAGAATGTACAAAATCTTAGCATCCGTATGATCTCATCGTTCATGTCCTCAACCTAAAAGCATACGTCATTGAGTACTGTCATTCTCTTGACATTCAATCTGTTTTATCACTATCTCATATGACTGAACCAGAAAGAATTGGAAGCTTACCTTTGATGTTTATCAAATCAATCTTAATGCATCCCACCAATCAACCCATGATTGGCTCTCAGGGCATACATACCAATAGACTCCCACTTGCACTGTGAGCCAATCACCCTTGAATCATATTCATAGTGATCTCTAAACATGTCCCACATGTTACTGTGCTCTTGTGCCAACATAGTGAGTAATGGCAACACCTTGCCAAAGTCAGTATAAATTGCATGTCTCTCATCTCTTCGCTGTACGTCACACGTATGAGATGGAGTTGTCATAATATGCGATCTAGTATTCCATTGCTAACCTTTAGCCACATTGCACGATCAAGGATTCCAGACTTGTCATCAATGAGTGGAATATGAGTTCATCTCATGAACTTCTAGATCCATATAGTATCCACTGTTGTTCTCTAACACACGGATACTCGAAATTTCCCTTTTAAATGGTTTTATTGGAACACTTCCAATTATCAATAAACTTTCACTTTTAAACATCCTATGTATATTTTGCGATTAATTTTCTGTCCTTTCGGAAGTTCGCATCAATGTAACTCTTTACATCAAACTCTTCCTTATCTCCATAGAACTAGTACTTCACAAGTACTTATCAAGTTCTCATGGTATTCCAGTAACCCTTACTGGAAGTAGATAGACATCCACTCGTCATGTCCCACATATGAGTTATCAGGATGAGCACATCATATTGCCATGTCCTACATACAAGATGATGAATGCATTTTATTCTTGCCATGTCATACATGCAAGACAATGGGATGATTACATACATGATAGATCCATATCTATTCTTAGTGTTTCGATTCTTCATAAGAATTGGACACTTGGCCTTGGGATACTAATATCCATATAACATGGACAAGTTTTCTCCCACTGAATCACATACTGAACCCTTCAGTACAAATTGCCAATGTATGCTCTCTGTTTTCCAGGTCAAGAGATTTGTCGAGAACTATCTCTATAGATCTCTATTCCTATCATATAGGAAACATCTCTATCTTCCTTAAAGACAATTATCACTTTTGGATTTCCATTCTAGAACATTTCCATTTCACATCAACATGTGAAATGTGAATACGCTCCCACTAAATCACAGATCCCTTCTTTATCTTTAACATATCATTCAAACCCTTTGACCATATCATCAAAGTAAAGATCCAATTCTGAGTTTCTTGTACTCAATCAATCACATTGATTAGTCCATTGTAACTTATAGATTTCATTTGCATTAGTGGATTCATAAACCTTATAGGTTGTGTCACGTACACATCCTTGTTTTATTCCTCATAGGAATGCAGTTTTAGTATCCATATGCCAAATGTCTCAGTCATTAAGTTGCAATCAACAAGCATCATCCTTCTCAAAATGTTATCCATGTGTCTTAACACTTAATACTCATTTGCACTTATGGATTTCATCCAATGAGTGCTACCATCAAGGTCATACCTTATGGTTTACACGAATGTCATTTAGGATGTAATGGTCATAAACCATAACTCAAAATTCGGTTCCTCATATTCATCTAGATAGTTGACTCATCACATGAACAACTCATCACATAGATAATTGAGGTGTATCTGTTAAGGATATAAGAACTCACAACCCTTGTGATTCTTAATTTCCTTTATTAGTGTGGGGTATTCTTTTATTAAGAAGAATTCAGTTATTCGATAATCATTCTCTAACTCCTTCGAGTATGATTCCTTATTGATTTAGACATCACCATGCCTTAATCATGAGTTCACTATGATACATTTTCATAATCACTCGTAAGGATCTCAAACATTTGGTTCAAGTGTTTCATTCATTGATCTCATCAAGAATTAACACTTTACCAAATTTGCAGTTCATCTATGAAAATCTTGAACACTTCAAGATATTCATATTGGTATTTCTCTAAACACCATTAGAATTATTAGCATTTGTTCCAATAGGTATGTAAATACATCACATGTATTATACCTAATAGGATAATCATTCTCCCACTACCATTAGTGAAGATTGATTAATCATGTCCTAGATATTCATGTCTCTTACTGGTTCTCTAACCAAAAGAGTCTAGATTTATCCATCATATGGGAAATAGAAATGAATTTCTTATGATATATGCTAATTTAATTGTTTGAGTTATCTTACATCCGTGGTATAAATTGGGGAAATCATAAGAAAAACGGGAAATAAATGGGAAAACCCATGAACGGAGAAGAACCGGTGGATCCTCGGCATAGAACACGAGCTTCCCCGCCTCGCGGTGGTGGAAATCGTCTCCGGCAGCGTCCGAATCACCCGGGATGAGCTTCTCGGCCTCCGTTCTCCTTTCTCTACTTCTCGGCACTCGTGCAAAACCAAAAATTCAGAGCCTCTGCTCCTGGGCGGCCGTCATTAGGTATAAGTCCCTAATTAGGTCGTCAAATAATGACAGCCGTCCGATCGATATCAAAACAGATCCAACGCATATCTGCCGGCGTCGATACCATCGACGCGGGTCGATGGTATCGACCCAGCAGATTAGCGGCAGATATGCGTTGGATCTGTTTTGATATCGATCGGACGGCTGTCATTATTTGACGACCTAATTAGGGACTTATACCTAATGACGGCCGCCCAGGAGCAGAGGCTCTGAATTTTTGGTTTTGCACGAGTGCCGAGAAGGAGAGAAAGGAGAACGGAGGCTGAGAAGCTCATCCCGGGTGATTCGGACGCTGCCGGAGACGATTTCCACCACCGCGAGGTGGGGAAGCTCGTGTTCTACGCCGAGGATCCACCGGTTCTTCTCCGTTCAGGGGTTTTCCCATTTATTTCCCGTTTTTCTTATGATTTCCCCAATTTCTACCATGTATTCGTGTGAGATGAACATGAGAGGCTAAAACCCTCAATCTTTAGGACCGGGAGTAGCCCGGGGATACATTGTATGATGATTTTATAGTGATATTCATTTTTTTCTCTCACATCCGTGGTATAAATTGGGGAAATCATAAGAAAGACGGGAAATAAATGGGAAAACCCCTGAACGAAGAAGAACCGGTGGATCCTCGGCGTAGAACACGAGCTTCCCCGCCTCGCGGTGGTGGAAATCGTCTCCGGCAGCGTCTGAATCACCCGTGATGAGCTTCTCGGCCTCCGTTCTCCTTTCTCTCCTTCTCAGAACTCGTGCAAAACCAAAAATTCAGAGCCTCTTCTCCTGGGCGGCCGTCATTAGGTATAAGTCCCTAATTAGGTCGTCAAATAATGACAGCCGTCCGATCGATATCAAAATAGATCCAACGCATATCTGCCGGCGTCGATACCATCGACGCGGGTCGATGGTATCGACCCAGCAGATTAGCGGCAGCTTTCCTTTCCTTTATTCCGAGCGCCTGTGGTGATCTCGATACCATCGACTGGGATGTCGATGGTATCGACTCCTGTAGCATCGGGTTTGTCTTTTAGCGACACTGTAGCTCTCCTCGTGTCGATGGCATCGACTTTCGTCGATGGTATCGACTCTGTATTGCTCTTCTCGGCTGACAACTTGTGGCTTGGTCGATGGTATCGACTTCCGTCGATGGTATCGACGGAAGTAGATACTTGTTTTTCCTGAAATTTCACAACAAGACCAAGTAAATCCACACGATTTGTAATAAGATGATCAATAATGCTTAAAATAGTGAAACAAAGGGGATTTGATATAAAATGATAGCAAAGACCAAATTCAGTGAATTATGCGATATTATCCATGAAAACGAGTAATTAAGGCACAAAACAAATATTAAATAGGTCTATAAATGCGACTCAAAATCATCGCATCAGTATGATTCCTTATTGATTTAGACATCACCATGCCTTAATCATGAGTTCACTATGATACATTTTCATAATCACTCGTAAGGATCTCAAACATTTGGTTCAAGTGTTTCATTCATTGATCTCATCAAGAATTAACACTTTACCAAATTTGCAGTTCATCTATGAAAATCTTGAACACTTCAAGATATCCATATTGGTATTTCTCTAAACACCATTAGAATTATTAGCATTTGTTCCAATAGGTATGTAAATACATCACATGTATTATACCTAATAGGATAATCATTCTCCCACTACCATTAGTGAAGATTGATTAATCATGTCCTAGATATTCATGTCTCTTACTGGTTCTCTAACCAAAAGAGTCTAGATTTATCCATCATATGGGAACTAGAAATGAATTTCTTATGATATATGCTAATTTAATTGTTTGAGTTATCAATAACTTTAGGTATCATTTTATCTTATACATACCATGTATTACAAGATAAACAAGGCATTTCCACAAAGATCATATCTTTAAGATTGAAACATCAACTTTATTAATTGCCATCATTGTCATACAATATGCAAAAATAAAGTGTTTCTATCTATTGGCAATATATGAAATAGCAGTTCTCAACTCTATTTCGTGCCCTTTAGGCTGAAATAAACTGAAAGATACTCCTATCTATGGCAGCAACACTTGCTCCAATGATGGGTATTTCTTTCTTGGTCCTTTCACAGAGGCCATCACTTCTTTGTGGATATTGCATATCATATATGACATATCCATATCTTGGTATCATATACCTTAGATAAAGAAGCGGTTCATTTCATGATACCTTAGGTGGAGATCACCATCCCCTCCTTCATCTTCTTTTGTTCTTCCAGATATAGATGGAAGTTCCTTCATACACCCTTTCCCCATGTGCCTTGAGGCTGAAGATGGCTTGGATTGTTGGCTAGCATCAGAACACTTCTTTGCTTTGCCCTTATCCTTGCCCTTAAGAATTACCTTTTCTTTGATCACATCAAAGATTACGGTTTGTCTTTCTTCATCTTTGCCTCTACTATCCTCAACATGTCCAACAACTCTGAATGCTTGTCAAAGTTGTTCATGTTGTAGCTTATCATGAATTGTATGATTCTCACAACATTTGCAGTATCATACCAATAGCCAACTCTTGGCTCAAAGGGAATCTTTCTTAGTCAGGTCTTTCCACATGCCCAATCACATTGAGTGTGTGAATACCTTACTGGATCTCCTTCGGTCATGACATACTAGGACAGTGTCTTGGAGACATCATATGTCTCATGTTGTCTCTACAACTCACAGTTCAGGGAACACAACATTAAGCACTCCTCATCAATGTCATCCTCAGTATGCTTCCATAAGCTTACTTTCAGATGTGGTGGGATCGAGTTCATCTGGTTCTGGTATAACTAGGACTTAGAGCTCTCGCTCTTTGAGAACACTTTTCATCATCCTAACCAGTCGTGGAATTATTCCCATTTAATTTGTTGGTCTCAAAGACCGATCGCAAATAAAGTGATTTGTTGATTAACCATTTATATTAACAAAAAGGAAATATATGCAATTTTAGTCCAAAAACTCATTTTGACTTGTTTAAAAGTTGACGATAAAATTAGGCCTTTAATTAATTACCGCTCCCACTATTTTACTTCAAATTGATAGCCCTCACCATCAATTCGGAAGATTGCAGCGTACAACCTTCTAGTGGGCAAGATCCTGAAATCCTCTAAGTCATGAGTCAGATTTGGCTGATCACCCACAACTTAGATCTCTCAGGTAGGCAACTTTTGCCAATTGCATCATATGCAACTCTTGTTGAATGAACATGCACAACACCTTGCCAGGAACATTCCTTGCCTCTGGGCCTAGACGCTCTAAGAATCACCAGTTAAGTCTAACCCAAAGCAAACACGATGAATATGCACCCTGCTAGGGCAGACCCACACATTCAACCTTCATGCTTCCACGAGATAAACGGTGCACCACGCTAGGGCGTGCCCACACTTGGTCGATCAAGCTTTTCACGTGTGTCGCATTTGGAAGGCATGTAAGACTTAATATTTTAATGAGGGATTTGGTTTTATATACATATACATATCCAATTACCACAATACATAGTACGTATCATATACATGCTATATCCCACAGAAAACATGCACAAACGATAAAAAGCGATGATTATGGCCATCCTAATGTGATTCCTCGAGCCAAGAGGAATCACGGTCATCTAGGTCTACATCACATGCAACCTGTACAAGATGAACTTTTGTGCCTTGCCATCTGAGTTGATCAACTCATCACATGAATGATCTGTACTCTCCAGCTGGTCGTATGGGTGCCACCAGCCGATCGGTTGGCTCCTCCAACCGATCGGTTTGCCTGATCGTCATGCATCTCGTCATGTCTGCCAACCGCTCGTATCGCTCCTCGAACCAGTCATCAACCGATCGGTTCACTCCTTAAACCGACCGTCTGGAACGTCAACTGATCGGTTCACTCCTTGAACCGATCGTCTGAGCAGTCGTCTTGATGTCCGCCGGTCTTTGACATAACAGGAAATAAAAATCTATCCTATTTATTACATTGCTTTAAAAAGGAAAACCCCGAGTTACATTTGGGGGGAGCAAAGGTAGGAAAGAATCTCGAATTATTTTGAGTTACATTAGGAATAAGAGAGGGAAGATTGGTGCGCATACCGAGATGCAAGCAACCACACACAACCAATCACAGATAGGGGTTTATAGGCCATAATCATGCTACACACATCCACCACAAAACTCGTTTAAGGGCGACGTGTATCGAGTACATTAATAATACATATCATATATGTAATTTGGGATTTGTGGATTTAGGATTGGACATGCATAAAGCCAATATTATTCGCATCACATGCAATAAATAAAGGCGACAAACCAAAATCGATCATATCGATATTCCTAAAATATAGAGCAGTTGACGTGGCTCTGATGCCACTGTTGGGTTTTAGGGGAGATGGAGAAGGCAGCAGAAACAAAAATTTTCTCCCCCAACCCATACCGAGGAAACGCGTCAACGTCTATATAATAGGAAATGATGGTTTGTGGAATCATACCTTGTCCCGAGGCTTGCTCGGCGACAATACCTCGCGCAATGCGCGGTCTTCAACTCCGGTCTTGGACGGTGTCTGTGCAGCTCCTGGTCACACCGGGACTAACGACTCCTCCTCCTGCTAGACTGTCGGATGACAGTTGTCCTCCTAAGCGGAGGTGTCCTCCCGCCTCTGTAGTAGTCCACACGGACCACCTGGAACTCCACACTCCTTGTCCCACAAGGAAGTGGAAGGAGTCTCACCCTCATGTTGACGTACTAGTCACCAACACACTCTCCTGCTACCAGTTGCAACTGCAGTTGTCCTTCCCTTGCTGCACCTCCCTTTTGCGGGAAGCACTTGCTCGGGATCTCTCACGGTTACCAAAACCAGAGAGAACGACAACTTCGCAAAGCAACCGGCTTGCATTGAGTTGTCCTCTGAGAAGCCCCCAATACCCCTATATATATAGGCGGGTCATGGGACAGGGTTCTCTATGCCCGACAATATGGGACTAAAGCAGGAGTAGAAGGGTTCGAGATTTTCCACAAAAAGCAACCAACTCGCAACCTAAACCGATCGGTTCACAAGTGAACCGGTCGGTTGGGGACCTGAACCGGTCGGTTGGAGCACCAACCGATCGGTTGGGACCCATGAGCCGATCGATTCACTTCTGAACCGGTCGGTTCATGGTCATGATCAGTTCCCGATTGACTTTCCAACTTTCGTTTCTAATTGGTATCGAATACCAACTCTTGTTCCAATCAAATTGGGCAAGTGAAACGCAAGGAAAATTCTCACCGACCTGACTTTCCAAACTTGCTTGGTTGCACCAGTTGAACCGATCGGTTCAACACTTGAACCGCTCGTTTCACTCTGACCATGAGTCGATCGACTCAACACTTGAGCCGACCGGTTCAGCAACCTCATTCGACCGGTTCAACACTTGAACCGATCGGTTGGGAGTAGAGGTTGTGCAGAATCAGTCAAATGCGATTTCAATCAATCTGATACTCCAATCAACGCGTCCAACACCTTGAACCATATGATATTGAGCTATCAACTGATTGAGTGTTTAATTGAACTACTAAACTCCTTTAGTAATCAATCTAAACATTGCTTTGTGGACAAAACTCCTCTTTCAGGTTAAATCCTATGTGTGTGACCCTGCAGGTCCATTTCACGTTGGCAGTGAAAGTCCATAACACTTATGACTTCACAAGCAAAGAGCGGTGCCTAGTCACACATCAGTGCTACCCAAGTGAAAGTAGAAAGTTGGAGAAAAACTTTCATCCTACAATCGATGAATGGTGTTATAGTGAATGTATAATTCCTTTGTCACTGATATCACGAATGAACTCAAGGCATGGAACAGTCATCCTGTCAACGTTCATTCACTTTCTTGATCTCAGAGTAGATTGAAGGAGATATGTGTGACATCAATATCACATACTGATTCACACATGCGTGCGCACGCCTATCTTAATCCTACTCATCAAGTGGCCTTGGATATCAAACTCCCTCAGGAGGGACAAATCCCATATCTATCACTCACCCCTCAAAAGCCCCATGTCTCAAAGCCACCCAATCATCACCTTTATAACAACCCATGTTTCAGGACTGCGTTTGATGATGTCAAAGTGTGCCCAAGGACATGTGTTGAGTGCAGTGATTTTAGGTCTAAGAATCACACTCACCACCATCACTGTGAGTAGTGACTGTGACTACCATCTCATCGTTCCATGTGTCAAACTCACGGTGGGTCTGTCCGGTACCTTGTTCTCTAAGAAGTACCTATGTGTTTGGTTTGATATCTCTATATCATGACTAATGAGATTCTGTCATCAACCAACACCACAAACTAGTCTTGTGTGTCATTGTTGTCTATCTACCTTCCACAATGACATCCGACTAGGGACAAAACAAGAATGTACAAACTCTTAGCATCCGTATGATCTCATCGTTCAGGTCCTCAACCTGAAAGCATACGTCATTGAGTACTGTCATTCTCTAGACATTCAATCTATTTTATCACTATCTCATATGACTGAACCAGAATGAATTGGAAGCTTACCTTTGATGTTTATCAAATCAATCTTAATGCATCCCACCAATCATCCCATGATTGGCTCTCAGGGCATACATACCAACAATGCGGCCCATTGTTTTTTCAAAACTAGGACTGGCTTCTCCTCCTCCTTTAGACTTAGTGATGCAAAAATTACTATGGGAAGTTAGCCCACTGTGAGGAATGTGTACTTCAAGTGTGGCAGTAGTGGATTCAATTCCAACTTAGGGGGACATTGCAAGGATGGGACTAAAGGTGGTGGCTAGAGTCGCAAATCTTCATAGTGCCTTATATAGAAGCATGAAAATGTCTTTAGAAACAAGGTAAACGACTCCTGTGAATGATCAATAGTGCATTCATCCACCAAATTCATGATAATATCTTCTAAGGGTAATTGAGAATATGCATATGCTAGTGCAGAAGATACTGCATCAACAACTATCATCGGGTTTTCCTCTGAATAATCATGGCACTTCACAACCTTTGTCTGAGGGATCTACTTTGTATGATCCATTATATCAACAATGAGAGTACCCTTGTCCACTTTTTCATGAAATTGGTCATATGCAGACATTTTCTACGAATGACATGTTTTTCAACAACCATTACCTAAACATCATAAGGGGGAGGTCCTCAAATGTCTCAATTGCTAAGCCATGTCAATTTGTTATTCACAGGTCACTAGTTTCAATTGCCATCTCGAGCATTCTGATAAACAATGGAGATTTACAATAAGAAATTAAGGTCAGGTGTCATGTGTTATGACATGGATGGATCTATCTCTTGTGGTCCTGATAATAATAATTATCAGAAAAAGAACATTCAGCTATTAAAAAATTATTATAAGATTGGTTGCAATTGTGGAAAGGAAAATTTATTTAATTTTATACTGCAAGCTATATTTACAATTAACTTATGTGATTAACACCTATCTAAATTGAAGTTCAAACGATTTACATCCAAACTCATTATCCACAACAACAAAATAAAATACTTTACAAAACTTTAAGTTTTCCTATCTAAATTAAATATCAATTGAAAGACTGACTGGACTTGTATCTAACAATTATATGAATGTACTATGTATATTGAAATGATAATGTAGTACGAAATTATATATCATAAGATGAAATTCTAACTATACAAATGGAACTATCCATTTATTGAGAATGGAATGAATATTTCAAAACTTCTTCAATTTATGTCACATATTTAAGAGATACAAGCAATATACTTACAAATTCTACATATGATTTGACAAAATTATACCTTTTTGAAATACATATTATAATATGATAAATAATTGATCAAATTCCAATTTCTTATTATAGCCCTTTTAATTAAAATACAATTTGATAAATTGTAGAAACCAAAGTGCATATCTTAGTCTCTATTGAGAAAGGAATATGCTACCATACCATTGAGTCAAAAATTAGTACAACTTTCTCATCATATCTTTTTGAAAGGGGTTATTTTTGGTTGTATTCATTTTTTTTGCATTAAACGTTATATATGTATTCACCTTTTTGTCATGCCAATATAATTAATGTATATGATAAGATAACATACTATAATACAACATATCATAAAATAGCATGTCATTAACATAATTAACCTCCATTGATGAATATATATGAAAGACATCAATTTGTGTCATATATATAAGATAACATAATATGAATTATTATTATATAATATAATATATTATAATGATAAAGAAAATTTTTGAATTTACAGCCAAACAGAATCAACCTTCATTAATGAGGCAATGAATACAATCTACCTTCAATTTTATGCATGGAATCCCTTCCTTGTCTAAATAGGTGATTAATAGAATAAACATCCATTAGTGAACTTATATGTATAATATAATAATTAAATGTAAATTACAAAACAACATTGAAAAATAAGAATAGTCAATTAAAATCTAAGAAGACATAAAAATTGGTTACATATAGTTTATAAAATATGTGCTAAATATAAACATGCTACACATTGATGAGGAAACAAACCCCAACATAATGTGGAGATACTTGATTAAATCAAGAAATGTAGAGTGAATTCCTAGATTGCAGTTGGGTCCTCCAGAACAATGTAACAAGACCATATATTCTATGTGTTGTCTAACTAATCATCAAGGATCAACTAACTCATCCCTTACAATATATTCACCATCCTAGGTTATGTTGTATTTATTCTTACAAAATGTTTTAGCTTGCCACATCTTACAAGTAACATGTGAGTACACATAGCCACTATATTTCATTAGTGATTTCTAGATCATATTGTGTTCACATCCATAATGAACAAATGAATTACTCATAACTCCTTCATTTGTGTTTTGATGAGTGAATACTCAATAACTATTAATTATAAACTTCAATAACAAAATAAATGGTTCCCACTAAGTCGCAACCCAATTAGATCTAGAAACCTCTTGTAGACATGGGGAAGTAGTTGAATTGATCTTGATCTCACTTCATTCAAATTTTCTAACCATTAGATTTTCCTACAAGTACATTGTTTATGTTTTGTCTACCATTGCCCAACAAATTTTCTTCAACACAGATTCATTACACATTTTTTCTTCGTATTATTGTTGTGACATTTAATTTTGATTTTCATGTCCTAAATAGAAATTCTATGCTTTACACAGTACTCAAAAGAGTACTATATTTCTATAGTTGTCGGTAGCCAAATGATTCATAATCCATCTGGTCAAGGAAATTGTAAGGATGAATGTCCTTGCAGGCTCACCATCGTGTTACCTAGGAATTTTGTATACATAGACCTTAAAACCATCTCCCTAAAGTTCTCAATAGGAGGTTAACTAGAATTACTTAGTATTCTAACTTGAGGATTCAAAATAGTGTTGTCCTATAATTTTAGTGGACATACAATACAAGTTTTTAATTAATACCTCATACAAGCAATAAATAATAAATGACTTCATAAAATAAATGTTGTGTAGACAATCCCTACACCATACTAAATCATATGGTGAGATCAATACAATTAGTGGAGGAAGAAGACACAATTAGTTTCATGTCTGCATGCACAGGGTAGCATGATGTGGTGTGTTATGGAAAGAATCTTTCTTTCCTTCTTTGTCTTGGGCATCGACCCTCAATAAAGGGAACAAGCAAGAGAAAGGGCTATACTCATAGAAGATGAGTAGACTACTTCTTTGGGAGAGAGAATAATAAGAAAAGTTCATTGATCCTTATTTTGAATTTGATGTGATATATCACCACCAAAGGTTAGATGGGTTAGTTGATAGATTTTAAATAAATGAAAGGATCAATTCGATTGTTGGTCGAATGGCCCATGGGGCACCATCTATAGCATGTCAACTGATAGATTGAAGATTTTTTTGTTTATTAATTCTTGATCTTGGAAGAAATAGTGGGATTTTCCATGGATATGAACTTGGGAACAAAAATATCCTATCGACTATTAAGACTCAACCTTTTTAAAGTAGGTTGTGGATGAATATCTATCGAAGTAGGGGCATCATTGGATTAGATAGGAGGTCCACATCCATTGTTGAATTAATCAATTATGGCTTCTTAAGAAAGGGCATGGGCATTGTCAAGTTGCATGATGTCATGAGGAGTCATTGAGCATTGGTCCTCATTCAAGAACTGATTGACTTCTGGTTGTTGAGCAATTTTGAGGCTCGATTACTTTGTTTTTGTGGTCGATGTGTGGTCGTGCATGGCATATATTGATTGTCTAGCCGAGTGGAGTTAATCAAAGTGGATATGGTGGGGTGAGTGGGAATGGTCATGCTTAGAGAAATGACCGTGGTGAAATGGTGAAATCATCAAGTTGATTTTTGTGTTTAGGAGTCTGGTTGCATGGGCATGTTTTACAGCACAAACATGGTTTCTTGATGGTACAACATTCATGCTAGGTAGCATAGATGTGTTGGGAGGTTGGAGTCAAGTTGTTTTCATGAGAATAAGCATCTTGGGGGCTTGGTAGCATGGTTGTTCTGGTTGACATGGACATGATGAGGTCTTCTTGATACAACTGTTTAGAAGGAATGGCCATGCTATTAAAGCTTCTTGGAGTTGCTTCATCCCTGTCTTCCATTGCAATTTTGATATATGCGACCTGGATGTTATGTGGTACCACAACCATGTTGTGGGTTATCCGATATCATATTTTTTCAATTTGATTATCCATGGTTCTCTTTGTCTTGGATTAATCTTTAGCCACTTGGGGTAGGCTAGGGCAGTTCTTGGCCTCATTTTTATGTCCTCCAAGTCTGAAGGAACACTAGGATCCTCCTCTTTCTATTCATTCCATTATACGAATGATAAAATTACCTAAAAATCATGCAAATAAAATACATTTATTTATTTGATGATCAAACAAATTATGGAGGAATAACATGCGTTATGAATAGCTTAAATATGTAACAAATAAAAAAAGACATAAGTTGAGGACCCAACTTAGGGCTTCATCACCACTCATTCTTGAAGCATACTTGTCCTCAAGTATGTCCAGCTCAATCTCTCATTCATTAAGTTGAAGTAGATGAAACCACTCACCAACATGAAACATGGAAATTTGACTAGATATAACTCAATCTTGATTATGTACATGTATCTCTCTTCTCTTCATTCATGGATTCACAACAAACAAAGAACAAAGCACATAGACTTTGAATATAGGGCATCACAATACATGCAAGTGACATGCTAAGATTTGTTCTATGTTTCCTTGATGAATAGTTTTTACATGCATGCATTCTCCTCTAAAGTACAATCCACACTTGATGACCCACTTGCCTTGTGTTGGATAAGTGGGTTATGTTGGATTTTCCCTAACCCTAATGGCATGTAAAGAGAAGAAAGGGTTGTGGAAAGGAGTAGGGTGTTATTATATAGAGAACTCTTTTTTTCTTTTCTTGAGACAATATTATAAAGAGCAATATCTTGTTTTTTTTCTTTGTATTTTCTTTTCCCTATATGGGGAGGGCATGTGGTGGTTAGAAGAAGAGGGAAGGTGGAGATACAAACACTTACACTTTTTGGGACGTCCAAGGAATTTTATGTGCTTTTTGGCATCTTTTCATTAGGCAGAGAGGTAAAAGTTTTGGAAGAAATAATGAGTCCAAGAGGGATTAGTAGTTGTCAATTTTCACAAAAGAGGTTCATACATGAACGTTTGACCCACAAACTTCACAAGAATTAAAATATAATGATGAAATGAGATGTTGCATCAACCATATCTTCTTCACAAATCATGGCAAACCCTAGTCATCTAGTACTTGCGTAGATTACTTCTTTTTGTTATATCCAATCAGAGAGATATGATACACATGCATGAAATAAGAATTGCAAGTATATACATTACATTAACATGTGAAGTGGAGAGAATTTGATTCATCAATGTCACACAATTTAAATTCAGTCCATTAAGGTAGAGATTAACTCAGGACATGCTTTATCAAAAAATGACAAAGTTTGGAAGACAAAAAATTACCGAAATAGTGACAAATTCCCCTATTCCCATCCAAACCTACACTAGAAAAACATCAAATATCCTAAAAGAAAATCATGGCTTATTTCACACAAGAAACCAACAAAACTACATGGTATTCAATGCTATACATGGAATGGAAAGAAAAGCAAAAATATTGAAAACTATACTAAAATGCAAGAATAAATGAAATTATATTCAAAATGAAAAGTGATAAAATCATGATATAGAATAGAAGGTGTTGCATACGTCATTAACAAGACCATGATGAGATAGGTAGAATATGAATCAAAATGAGAATGAAAAAATAGGGAACATAGTGCCCTCCCTACCACCAAGTTTTTCAATCATGTTGTAATCAACATGAAAAAACATAGGCATGATAAGTTGTTATGACTATGACAGTGGATCATGTAGTCCTATCTAGGGTGGAGGGTACTGGTAGTAATTGCCCCAATAAACTGACTGAGGGGGTTCACTACTACAGAAATAGCATTCAATGTCCCTTTTCTGGGCATCAGTTATTAAGGGAAACTGACGCCTATCATATGACCGCATCGGTTGCTTAAGCAATCCGACGTCTATATCCGAAACCAGCCAGACACGGGTACCACTTTGTATTAAGCGTCAGTTGTTTATAACAAAACAGACGCTTAAAGTCGCCCGCGAAATCCAAATTTCGTTCAAGAAAAATAGTGTCACTTTCAGCGTCGGTGATGTAGATAAAAAACTGACGCCTATTTGCGATGAAAATTTGCGCAAGAAGTGTCACTTTCAGCGGCGGTTATCATTGTGTAACCGACGCTGAATTTGGTTCCTGCCAAACAATTTCATGAAAAAATTGTCCAATTGGACGTCAGTTGTTTAAAATAACCGACGCTAAAGTTATTTAGGCGTCAGTTATGTGAAACAAATGACGCTATATGGAAACTTTATCCCGCGATCGCCCGACCGTTCGCCTTTCTTATATTTCATTGCGAGCCAATTTCCCTTTTCTTCTCTGCTGCTGCCGATTTCTTCTCCGGCGATTTCTTCTCCGTCTCCGGCGATTTCTTCTCCGGCGCCCCCCTTTGTTGGTGATTTCTTCTCCGGCGCCCCCTTCTCCGGCGCCCCCTTCTCCGCCGCCAATCCTTCTACCTTCTTCCCTTTTCCGTGCCCCCTTCTCCGCCGCCCCTGCTGCTCTAGCGCCTAAGATTAGGCACCGCCACTCCTGAGATTAGGCGCCGCCACGCCCCTGGTGCTCCTCCACCGCCGTCGTGCTGCCCCTGCTGCCGATTCTTCTCCAGCCTCACTGCTAGCTGCTGCTCCACTACCGTCGCTGCTAGCTACTCCTCCAGCCAGAGCCACTGGAGCCTCTGCCTTTTTCCCTCTGACAAGGTTGGTCTTCCCGCTGCTAGTTGCTCTACTTTTTTTGCATCGATTAAATTGTTGTGATAAACATGCATGTAATGTATTTGATTAGAGTTAATCTAATCTGGATGTTCATAATAATGTAGTATGTTAAATATGATGATTAGGGATACATATAATGTCCAGTACACAAATATTAGATGATATTCAAGAAAAATCTAGTTTGATGAGCATGTTGTTAATCATGTTAATTATGATTCTTCTATATATTCTGATGTCATTATATAATTATGTGATCCCAACATATTAAATTGAATTAGAATGATTTCATGAATTATAGGGTTTTAAAGTTGATAAACATGTACATGCGGAAATAGGGTTATTAAACCAATGGTTATAACATAGTATGATCTTAGTCTGATCTGGATGTTCATAATAATGTAGTATGTTAAATATGATGATTAGGGATACATATAATGTCTAGTACACAAATATTAGATGATATTCAAGAAAACCCTAGTTTGATGAGCATGTTGTTAATCATGTTAATTATAATTCTTCTATATATTCTGATGTCATTATATAATTATGTGATCCCAACATATTAAATTGAATTAGAATGATTTCATGAATTTTAGGGCTTTAAACAAGGTTTTAAAGTGTGTGAGGCGCATCAAGGCATTTTCGGCTCAGCGAGGCGAGGCGTAAGCCTCGAGGCGGTCGAGGCGTAAGCTTCAGATTGTACCAAGGCGTACATATAAATATATATATATATATATATATATATATCCACATATAATATATATATAAATAATATAGTCATTAATACATATATGTATAAACATACATATACATATACATAATCCTATACATATATATATATATATATATATATATATATATATGAATACATATATGTACATATACTGATATACATATATAATCCCATATATTTATATATGAATACATATATGTACGTGTATATAGTCATATATACAGATTTACATATGCATACATGCATATACTATATAGACAGATTTCTATTTCATTCTATATAGATTGACATATATATAACAGATATATATAAATATACTTACTATATAGACAGATTTCTGTTTTATGCTGTACAGATTTACATATATAACTATACAGATTTACATATTTCTGAAACAGAATATATATATATATATATATATATATATATATATATATATATATATATATATATATATATATATATATATATATGTATAGATAGATATACTATTACAAATACGCATGTATATATAGATACATATCTATACATATATATAAATAAATATACTTACTATATAGACAAATTTTTGTTTTATGCTGTACAGATTTACATATATAACTATACAGATTTACATATTTCTGAAACAGAAATATATATATATATATATATATATATATATATGTATGTATAGATAGATATACTATTACAAATACGCATGTATATATAGATACATATCTATGCATATAAATAAATATACTTACTATATAGACAGATTTCTGTTTTATGCTGTACAGATTTACATATATAACTATACAGATTTACATATTTCTGAAACAGAAATATATATATATATATATATATATATATATACTATTACAAATACGCATGTATATATAGATACATATCTATCCATATAAATATAGTTATAATTATACACAGATGTATATATATACGCATACACAAGAGAATGCATACATACATGCAGCATATAATGATAAAAGTAGTAAAATATCCATAGTTGTTAACAAACAAACATACACATATATAGATATGCACATACATATATCTATATACATATAATTTGGGTTAATTTAGCCTCTATTAAGTCCAAAATAGGATAATACAACCTTTTTTTAGACACAAAGTCTGAGGCTTACGCCTCACAAACGCCTCTACGCCTCTTACGCCTCGATACGCCTCGCAGAAACTGAGGCGCACGCCTCTCACTGGCAGACTGAGGCTTAAGCCTCTCAGTATGATCTTAATCTGATCTGGATGTTCATAATAATGTAGTATGTTAAATATGATGATTAGGGATACATATAGTAAAGATTCCTAGACCTTTTGTTTGAAACTATTGATTTCTTGATTTATTATTTAATAATGCTCTATTGATTAGGATTAACCATGTTGCCTGTAGTTTATAGACATTTATTATATATAAGAATGACAACACATATATTTTTTGGCCTAGAAACCCGTCCAAGATTGACTCATTAGGAGTAAATCATGGATAGTCCCCGGTTTGGGACTATTCTTGAACACCTAATCTCACTTAGGATGTAAGTGTATAATGTGTATTGGGTTTTTGAGAAAATTTCGGTAGCATTTCCCCGTTTGTTCTCTAAGTACATATGTACTTAGAGAACAGCGTGAAAATGCTGCCGAAATTTTCTTGAAAACCCAATACACATTATACACTTACTAGTGAGATTAGGTGTTCAAGGATGGGATAGGTGGTACACATTTATTATATATAAGAATTACATCACATTATACACTTAGGATGTAAGTGTATACCCTAATCTTATACACATGCTAAATGTTTTCCTTTTTCTAGTTTATACAAATGCTAAATGTTTTCCTTTTTCTAGTTGATACAAATGCTAAATGTTTGCCTTTTTAATGACATTTTCAGATGGCTGACCATGATGAGAATGATGTCCATGATGAGCATGAAGTCCATGATGAGCATGCTGTCCATGACGAGAATGGCGAGGATACCAATGTAAGTTCTAAAAACATATCATGTATTTCTATAAAATTCATTATCTTCTAGTTATGTCATATATCCTATATTTCTATATTGGCCTAATTCAATGTGTTTATTTTTGTCAAATTTTAGGTTGATGATGCATAGGTACCCACTGAAGCAATTGAGCAACTTGATGCGCAACAACAAAAACTTAACAAGAAAAGGGGTATCACTCTATTGAAAAAGTTAACTGCGCTGAGTGGCAGTGGATCCAAATTGGTTGTCGAGTTTGATAATGGAGGGAATGCATTTGGAGTGAACCGCAATAATTTTATAAACTATCTCGGCGTTGTCACTCGAAGCCATTGTGGTGTTAAGTATGATAATTGGCATAAAGTTCCTCAGGCGAAGAAAGACTTGATATGGAAAGAATTATGCGTGAGTTATTTTGTAGATTACAAATTCTATTATTTGCAATTCTATTTTTGGATACTAGTTAATAACATTTCTATTTTACAGAATCTGTTTGCATTGGATGAGATGTTGCATCGTAAAAGTGTGATGCAACGTGCTGGAAAGATGCTTAGGAATTACAGGACAAATCTGAACAGAGAATACATAAAAGAGGGTGATAAGAAGAAGAAGTCAGCCCTTGAACAATGGAACTTCTTGGACAAAGAAGATTGGGACAATTTTGTTGCTTCAAGAAAATCTGAAGAATTCAAGGTATTAGGCGTCACTCACATTTTAATTAATATACATTGTGCTACTAACCTAATTATAAATGTGCATACTAACTAGGCCTTCAGTGACGCACAAAAAGTAAGGCGTGCACTAAATGTGCAATACCACACTATGGGTCCAAAAGGCTATGCAAGCGTTCGCCAAAGACTACAGGCAGAGTCTGCGGCTACTCAGGAGTCTGCGGCTACTCAGGATGCTACTCGTACGCAGGAGTCTGCCACACCCTTGCCTCGCCATGATATCTGGATAGCTGGCAGGCAAAACAAGAAGGGTGAAATAAAGAAGCCCGTAACTGCTGAGGCGGCTGCAAAAATGGTAAAATACAACTCTTAGAGCAATCGTTTGAATATTGATTATTTGTGGTGTTAACTTACCAATTTCTGTTTATGGTGATTAGCGGGAGCTGCACGAGCAGAGGAAACAAGGCACGTTCAACCCTCAGGGCACAAGGGATGAATTGACAGTTGCTCTGGGTAACCCAGAGCATCCTGGACATGTTAGAGGTGTCGGTGCTGGTGTGGGCATCAAAGCATTCTTTGGGCCATCCCAGCGCAAACCCAGAGCGGGACTTTCTCAAGAAGAGGTATCCTGTTCTTTTTTTAGAATGTTACTGCAAAAGGAAATTCATTAATAAGAAGCTAATGTTTGTTTTATCCATGTATAGGTGAATAAGAGAATCGAGGTTATAGTTGCTAAGAAGGTCAACAATGTAGTTGCTGAGAAGGTCAAGGAAGAATTGCTGCGGTGGCAGGCATCTCAGGCTTCCAATCAGCCTATGGCAACCCACTCTTCTCCTGGTGCACAGACTGCGAGTAATCCTGGAGACCCATCCCCCAACACATCTGTTGTAAGTATTGTTTATGACATTGTAGCTAGTCTTTTCAAGATGATATGTTTTCAAGATGATATGTATATATGTATAACATTCTTTACGTAAATTTGTAGGCATTGAAGCCATGCCACTTAAGAATGCAAGACTATGTTGTTGCAGAGGCACAGGCTTACCAGTCCCTTCCTGGGGCAACGTTTCATGGGACTCCAATGCCACAGGGCTACATTCGTGTGAGCCTGATACATGTATTACCCGATTGGAGGGAAGTTACATTGCCATATGCCCACCCAGATATTGATAAACTTGGTGAGGCAGAAGGCGGGGTCATATTGTGGCCCAAAGCAGATGTCCTCTACACGAGTGAAATTGTAAGATAAATTTACATTGATTTAGACTGTTAATGTGTATATAATGATGTCAAATGATCTGAAATTATATATACAGGTTAAAAAGAAGACACCAGGAGCACCTAGGCCTCCACCTCCACTTCCCGCATTACCAACTTGGGTTCCAACTGACCTAACATACCCGTTAGGTCCTTCTTGTAGGGGAATGGCATGTTGGCTACGGGCACATAATATACATTGCCCTATAATTGTTTCTTTAGATGTAGATCATGCAGGTCAATCATACGACAACTCTTTATTTATACAAGATATTATTGAGCTGTTTAAGTATGAATGGCTGAATACATCAATGATAGAGACATGGATAAGGTGAGATCTTGTTTATACATCCATATACCTTGTGTAAGATCCGGTGATCTAGTTTCTTATATATTAATGCATACACATATATGTTTTGCATCTACTTAGTCGAAGATCATTGCAAACAATTTGCATATGATCATGTGGGATTTTTGATTCCATCATTGATTAGTATGGTAGCTAAAGACCCTGATAGTGTTCAACAATACTGTATAGATGCTTTTACAATTTTTGGTCAGCGAATGAAGACGATAATAATAGCTCCATTCAATGTCAAGTAAGTTTACTTTATTTATAATTTGGACTTAAGAAAATTCCATTTTTATTTTGCATTTTGAGTTATTAATTGTTAACTTTTTACCTGTAGCGGTAAACATTGGGAGTTACTAGTTATTGTCCCCGGGACGTTCACTGTTTATTATCTAGATCCCGCAGGAAGTACATTAAACACTAAAATTGGACACGTAATGAGAATGCCATTATTCTGGTGAGAAATATTTCATTTTTATATCCATTAACATCTATTATTACATTACTATTTACTTATGCAATTTACTGTGTTATATTAACATGTAGGGGTTTAGATGCATTCAAAAAGGTTGGAGGAAAGGTCCCAAGGAAAAAGAACCATCCATTGTCTTGGGAGAACGTAAAAGTAAGTTCCCGACTCCCCGACTCCAATGTATATATTATTGATGTGAATTGTGCTTAGTTGTATTATTTTGTATGTTTCAATTTATAGTGCGCTACACAAGACAATGGCTGGGCATGCACATACTATGTGATGCGATTTATGCAGATGATTATCAAACATGCCGCATTGGACATCGATACCATACATGAGGTATTATATATAGTCTCATTAGTTAGTATGAAATATATCAATCTTATTTTTATATTATTACTTATATATATACATCATTCTCTTTGCAGGTGTTTAAAACTGACCACACTATAGGCAAACGCTTAAAAAATGTACATGCTCCATATACGAGGGAAGCATTAAATGAAGTAAGAGAAGAATGGGAAATAGCCATACCAGTGGCAATTGTAAGATATAATTGGGATGTTGATAGTGATGCTGAATGATACTTTGTAAATGAATGTTTCTGAATGTTAAAACATGTATTTGAATGATTCTATATGTGTGAACGTGAGAATTGAATTGATGTCTGAATGTATCTACTTGTGTGAATCTTTTCTTGTTAATTTTGCAGGTTTATGGCCTGTTTTTAGGCTGATATCAATGGATGTCGTGAACCTGCAGTTCAGAAAACTGAACTGCAGGTTCTCATCCTGCTGACCAGCCGCAGCAGGCCTACAAACTGATATGAAAAAAAAAAAGATATAGGCGTCGGTTATTTACAGATAACCGTCCGCACAGACCTACAACATCGGGTTTTTGTAAAGGAACGACGCCTGATGTGACCAAAGCAGTACTTGGTCTCTAATACATGTAGGCGTCGATCTTTTAGTAGACAACCGATGCCAAAGGGCTTTCCTAGATGTCGCCGTTTTCTGTGGCGCGAACGCTTTTGGCATCGATTGTTTATAAACACCCGACGCTTTTAGTTTAAATAGGCGTCGGGTGAAAAACTGACGCTGAAGTGTTCAACCTTTGGCGGCGCCCACATAGGCGTCGGCCGGACACCGACGCCAAAAGGGGTTAAACAACCGACGCCAAAGGCGGTTTCTTTAGTAGTGGTTGGATATGTGACTATGTAGCCCTGTATTGCACCCCAAAGCCCTCTCCTAATTTTGGGTTCCTTTGTACTTACGTGTGTTGGTAGCGGTACATGTGGTTGATCTAATGGTGCATTTTTGGTTGATCTAACCATATGGGCTCCCGAGACTTTTGAATTTCCTCCAATTGTAACTAGATAGTAGACATGTCATAAGAATTCATAAGAGGTGGTTGCACATAATATTCATCCTCTCATCTCTTAGAGGGACATGTTTGTTGGCTTGCATGTTGTTTTTGTAGTGCTAATACACTGATATCCCCTTCCCCTTGTCTAAATTCATTGTTGGTGCTTTATCCCCCTCTCTGGGGTGTTTACTTTCTCAAATTGCAAGCTGACTCCAACAATCAACTATTGGTCATACATAGGCAAGAACAAGTATAAGGAGTGGGGCCCGATAAGGGTCCACTCCTTAAGTTATGAAAATGATTGAATAAGACCCCATTAATTCAAAACTATAAAATAAGGACTTCCAAGTAAAACGGGTGCACAATATTTTGTAATATTGATTCACAAAAGAGCATAGTTTTGTCACAGAGGAAATTAAATATAACTATTACAAAATTCCATGTCTAAACTTAACATAGAGTCCACAACAAGAAACTAATGAGATATGATATCTAACCTAGTGGGATTGATTTGTGGTGAGAAACCAACCCATCTCAAAAGACATCCTAGAGCTAATCCTGAGAAACACCTCCTACTTCCAAGTCCTTGGGTTGTGCTTCCTCTAGGTGGGTTGAAAGATTCTTTCAATAGAGGAAGTAACAAAAGAAAGTACTCCAAAAAACACTGAGTATATGTAGTAAATAACAACTAAACACTAGTTTAGATCAATAATCTCAACAAAGGGATGCTCAAGACAATTAACTTTCTAAGGAATTAACAAACCTAGGGATGAGGTATGTGCAAAACAAATATTAACAATTAGGGAATCTTCCCTTTAATATTTCCATCAATAGCATCAAAATATAAGTTATTCATGTAAACAATCATAGACTAATGTTATTCAAAGTAGGGATGGAGCACTATAGGATCTCAACCTAAAAATATTGGTTGGAAAAGTGTCACCCTGGGTAGAAAAATCATGCCCTATATATATAACAAGTGGAAAGGCACACTTAGGGTAGAAAAATCACGCCTATATATGGTTGTACTCATCTACCACTACTAGAAATATTCGTCTAAGTCATGCACAGAATAGACAAAGACAATTTAAAGTTTTTGTCAAATGTCCAAATAATTCAAGAGAATAATGAGAACATCCATATTAGAAGTAAATTTGGGACCATCAAAGTATCATGTCACTTAATTATAAAACAATTTTTACGAAATAATTTCCAAGAAAAGGTAAGACTTACATAAAGCTAAAAAAGTGAAATATCAACACATGCCTCATATTTTAAATAGTTTATTGGTGATATTAGTAATGCTTATGTAATCAGGAAGATGCATATAACTTGACTTAAGTATTAAATCAGAATTCAAATTCTACCCTTCCAAGTCTAAATTCACCTCATACCCACATATAATGTTTTGTACATCAATTAGGGTTCAGTTTATGCGACATAAGACAAACCTTAGAAATCTAATCTTAAAAAAAAAACCCAGGACTGACTCTTGATATTAACCTAACATGGGGTTCAGGTTACTGATTATAAGGATGTTTCAATTTATATATATATATATATATAATGTTTCCTCAAGTGTTAATAACATAATAATAGAGAGAAAAAACTATTAAATCACTTTTCTAAAAATTTGGAATCATCCAACAAAAACTATACCAAATATAGAAAACATCATGGGATTTTGAAACATATTTTGTAATAATTTTTGTAGATTGCGGTAAGAAGTTATGGATTTTTCAAGTTTTACAGCATTAACTCATTTATTGGTGGAAAATGATATTCAAAATATAATAATAGCCTCACAATATTATTTTGGGACATATAATGTGACATGATGATGGTTTCCTATATACATATCAATATTCATGCAGTTAAAATAAAACACAATATGTAGATTACAATGCTATATATCACTACAGAGAAAAAAATCTAGTAAGAACTATAGGGCCAAATTGAAAATATGTGAGGAGTATTCTCCTCATATGACACCCACACCATCTTTGTGATAAGAAACTTGGAAGACTATGACCAAGTTTGGGGAAAATGACCCGAACATTCACTGGGGACAAAGACAAAAGCATTAGGAACCTTACTCTTGACTCAATTTTCATGTGGTGATAGAGCTGGCCATCAGAGAGGAGGTTAGGGAGGAGAACGGAAGTGGGTTGATGAATGTAGGGAATGACAACTCAAGTGACATTGACATGAGGGAATGAGAGTACTAGGGTCGATAGATATATTCCTGTGATTAGATATATATATATATATATATATATATATATATATCAGATCTAAATATATATGTATGTATGTATGTATATATATGTATATATATGGGGGTATTATGATTTCTTTGCATGTAGCTTTTGAGAGACTTTGGGTGAGAATTGGGAAAAACTCAAATAAGGAAACTTAGATTTTGATACGACCATCATTGGATGCAACATCTCGCAGAAAAATTATTGACCAAAGAATTGTAAAGAATGATTAATCAGGGGGAGTTATGGCTCGGGAAATCCTCCACTCTCACCCCTATTCAGACCGGAGACATGTTTGGGTATAAGAAAAAGTGGCAGCCCTCTGATTTGCTTCAAATGGTAGAGAAATAAGTGCACATCTTCTAAAGTCACCATCCACGTGACAATGTGACAAATTGAAACCTAAATCATACTTGTACTAAATTGATAATTAAATTATTTCCTTTTTCTTTCGTACTCAAATTGGTACAACAAACAATGTACAATTAAAGTGAAACCTGGAAAGTAAAAAAATAGGGACCCAAAGATTGGATCGCCAAGTCATCTTTGCCTTTTGAAAAAATTTAATACCTAAAACTCATAACTTGAGAGAAATCTTGATTTATCATATTATTGTATTATTTTATAATTTAATAGACAAATTTGTGTGTGACTCCATATATACCATACCTATCCATAGGAAAAATATAGAAGAATTATTTTGAACTAAAATCCCACAATTTGCAGAATTTGCACAACCCAATACAAATTCATTTATTTTGCTTGTCTCTTTTATTAAATCCTTAACTAATTATTTCATTGGCTACAACTCTATATTTGAATATCTTAACATTATCATTCTATATACCTTAAGAATATTGCTCAAATAAAAGATAATATGATAAAGGGGTAAAAGTATTATTTACCTAAGTTTTGGTATGTTACAACCTCCTCCCCAGAAAAGGATTTCATCCTTGAAATATCAAATAAGCACGGAGGCGTGAGTTTGCAACATTTCCTCTCTGATCTCCCAAGTTGTTTCCTCCAAACCATGATACTTTCATAAAACCTTTACTAGTTTGATTTCTTTGAGCTTTAGTTGTTTCACTCAGGAGACGAGGATATTTATAGGATACTCCTTATATGTCAGATCTTCATGAATCTATATAGGTTCTATAGATAGCAAGTGGGAAGGATCTTTCACATATTTCTTAAGTATAGACACATAAAAACATTTTAGATCTTATCATAAGCATGGGGTAATGCCAAACAATAAGCACAATCTACAATCTTATCTAGAACTTCAACAATCCCACATAGAAAGGACTGAGATTTACTTCCACCTTTGATCTTGCCATTGACCAAATCAGTTTAATTTTCAAGAAAACATAGTCGCCAACCAAAAAGCTCACATCCATGCTCCTCTCATCAACATACATCTTTTGACGATCCTGAGCTACTTTCATTAGTTTCTTTGATAGACCAATATTTTCCTTCTAACTACATGTCCCCAGTGTTAACCATAGTACACTCACCCACATCAATCTAATGGAAGGGATAACGATAAGGTCAAACATACAGATCTTCAAAGGGTAGCATACATATGCTTCTTAGTAGTAATTATTATAAGCAAATTCAACCAACAGGAAATATTTGTCCCAAACACCTCCTGTGTCCATTACAAAGGCTCGTAAAAGAACTTCTAGAATTTAAACTATCCTCTCAGACTAGTCATCAGTATGAGAGTGGTAAGATGTACTGAAATGTAGATTGGACCCATCTCTTCTTGAACCTACCTCTACAAGCATGAAGTAAACTTAGGGTCTTTATTAGATTCAATGGATTTACATAAAGAATGTGAATCAACTATCCAATCAACGTATATTTGTGCCATGTCTGGAACCTTATATGTGGTTTTGAAAGGAAATAAATGAGAAGGCTTGGTAATTAGATCTACTACAACACAGACAACATCAAAATCACTTCTATATTTTTCGAATCTGGTCAAGAAGTCCATCATAATACTTTCCCAGTCCCACACTGGCATTTTGAGTGACTGAAGAAATCTATTGGGCCTTTGATATTCATTATTTACTAGTTGATAGGTCAAGCATTTCACAACAAAAATATCAATGTCCTTCTTCATATTTATCCACTAGAAACTTCTCTTCAAATCTTTGTAAATCTTTGTGGTGCCAGGGTGAATTGTATATTTTGATCCATGAGCCTCACTCAACACCTTGTGTATCATATCATCACCATCCGGTATTCAGAACCGATGCCAAAAATGAATTGCACCATCAAGACCAACAAAGAAATCAGATTGTGGTTTCTAAGTTAAGGATTTCATCTCATTAAGGTCAAGGATGGCTAGTTGAGCTGCAATTACCTTACAGATCTAAGATGGAGTAACTGAGAGGCTATCCATGTACACACACATCCTATCTAAAACAACATCATTCACACCATCCTTCAACTTAGGTCTCCATCTAGAAACATGCCCCATACTTCTCCACACAAAGATATAGAGAGATGCACAAACAACACCCTTCTTCTGACTCTAGGAGTCATCAACTGCATTTTATTCTCTAGGATGATAAGTGATTGTTAAATTATAATCCTTAAAATACTCCACCCAATGACTTTGTCTTAGATTCAGGGCCTTTTGCGTCATAATATAGTGAAGACTCTTATGACTAGAAAAACCTAAAATTGCACACTAGAAGCTATAACTCTTAGAGAATGGATAATAGCTACGAACTCAAGGCCATGGGTCAGCCAGTATTCTTTAGTTGACTTCAATTGGCAGGAGGCATAGGTTATAACTCATACTTATTGATAAGAACACACCCTAAGCCTTGTCTAGATGCATTAGTGTAAAAAACATAAGGCTTTCCTTTGACCGATAATACCAAAATGTGAACAAATGTCAAACAACACTCTGGTTCTAGAAACTCTTTTCATATTCTAGGATCTAGATGAACTTGGTACCTTGTGAGTAAACTCAGTTAGTGTGACGTCCCCGGATTTTCTAAAACTTAATCTGATGTGTGACGTCCAAATTGAAACCCTCACCTCAGCGAGAATCCCAATTTAAACATCCCACATGAGGCTAAGAAGAAGAAAATCGAGGGAGTCAGAAGGAACATACATCAGTAGCACATGTACATGAACAATAATAAAACCATACACACATGTTCACCATTCAACATATAATTACAACATGAATTGTTATAACATTTGATATTACATATTGAACAGCAAACTCAAACATATACATATACATGTAGTACATCTAAACAACAGGATCTTAAGACAACAGGTCCACCTATACATCAGCTCGCCATACAACTCTCACTATCCTGGATCTTCAAGAGAAAAAGCCACAACCTAAACAAAAGATTACATGTGGTACACGTCAGCACAATATTTCATGAATATTGTACTGAGTACGCCTACGTGTCTTTTATATACCTCTCATCATATCTTGGCAATAAGATAAAACTAAGACTTGGCAGTAACAAAAGAATATAAGAAAAGTGTATACTTGCACAAAGATATTCATTAGCAAAAGAGAACACATATTTTAAGCACATTTCCATCATACATCTCGTGCGTCTGCCACCAAGTGGCTTTGACGTCTTTAGGCCTTATGATCTACCACCAAGTGGTTTGTGATCATTATACATGCGCTCTACCACCGAGTGGTTTATGAGCTATCTTATGATGGAACATTTATATTATGTTTGATGTGTTCATAGCAATAAGTATGGAGAATCATGCAACATATCATACAAGAACAATCATCTCATCCAATATAATATGCCAAGTATTTTACTACACATATAACACAAGCATATTGTATAATAAGCCAAGTAAGAGGTAATGGCGTACCTTCCAAAGAGACATCCTAATCATCACATATACTCCTGATGTCATCTATATCTTGGTCAACCCTGATTAAGATAAGATTACATACTATCATCAGGTTCTCATCATCATACGTCTCATCTTAACCCTAAACGTGTTCATATTAGGGTTTGCTTATCTCATTAGGATATATACATTATTACTTGTCTTATCTTCATCCTTATGTGGGATTTATGTTACTGATATTATGTTCCAGATTAGGATACATAATCTGGTCATTATCTTCCATAGCATTTTTATGCACATTAATTAACCCTAGGTTACATCATTAACCTAGATTAGGGTTTTACAACATGTATTAATATTCATCTTCATATAACATGGATTTTGTTCATCATTATGATCTCATTATTAAAACTGAGGTTCCATATACTGATATGAGCTTACTCTGTGAATTCCATCATTTATTAAGGATGTGTTCATTTATTGCATTTTATTTAGGGTTAAAAGCCTTAATTAGCAACATTAAGCAAATTACATGATTTCGTACATCATCATGATCATTCTTGACATCAGGTGCACTATAAGCATTATTATAGACTTATTGGCATTTTTCCACAATTTTAGAACATCATTTGATATTTATTATCCATCACAAGAGCATTTCACATCTTCCATGATATCACTATTATTAATGCATCAAAAGACTAGTATTAAGGTTTCATGTGGTTCTACACATTTTTCTGAGAATTTCGGTATGTTATTTGTATTTTTCGGACATCGGAGCTATTTTCTATGATTTATCTAAGATCTGAGCATATATGGGGATTTTACCTTTTCTGGCCAATCATGTTGCGCCACGTGGCCACATAGGGCGTGGCTCACTCCTCCTTCACCTGCGTTGAGCCGGCTAGTTTTTCCTGGTTTGACCGGGCCGGTTCATGGCTGACTTGGGCCGCCCTTCTCTTTCATTCCCCACTCGCGAGTCCCCAGCGGGATCTGTTCTCCTGCGGAACTGGTCGCCGCGGCTAGGAAGCCCAGGTGCCATCGCTGGCCTGCTGAGAGGTCGACGCCTCTCAGCCTGCTTCTCCATCGAGCACCGCCATAGAGCAGGGAACCGGTGTGGGATCAACATCCCCCCCTCCTTCTTTCATGGTCCACGCGAAGCAGCGCCCGACACGTCGTTCTACACCAGGAACCCGTCGCCGCCTGGTCTCCTCTCCCATGCGAGAATCAGGCCGCCGACACTGACGTTCGTCTCTTGGTGCCGTCGTGCGGTTTGCCGTCACCCTCATCCTCGCGACCTCGTTCCCACCAGCGCTCCAGTGCACGAGACCTCCGCTGCCTCCGCCTACTCACCGCCGCTGTGGTGAGGTTCTTCTTCATGGTCTCTGCGATCTCAACCTCTCGCCTGAAGAGTGTGCGCCCACCGCAAGCCCACACTATCCCTCGCATCCCGCTCATCCGCGATCTGTGTGAGTTCCCAGCGGGACTCCGTTCTTGTAGGTCCGAGTCCGCAGAGGGGCCTATGCTCCTCTAGTATAGAACCACCACCGCAGCTAAGACTCTAGCTAGTGGCCACTGGGCAGGCTCTCCGCCTCTTGGCTTCTCGCGCCGGTCTGTGCGCCGCCGGCCTAGTGCTTCCTTTCTCCAGATCGCAGAGACGCCACTAGTTTTTCTCGTCCATAGACACCAGCGTCACTGCTCTAGGCAGAGCCATGGCTGCCGCGAGCTACTGTGCTCTATGAGCAGCAACTACTCCTGTCCTCCTTGCGACTTGCGGTGGAGATATGATAGGAAGTGGGAGTCTGGCTCAGACTGTTCCACGTTAGTACCCAGGGATCAACTGCTCATCAGCTGGGTTGTCTCCCCACGTTCACGTCATGGGGAAAAAGGAAGGAACACCAACTTCATCCTCCACGATCTCCATTGACAGGAGTTAAGGGGTCGTCCACAACCATCTAAGGGTCCCAGTCAAAGAAATCACTGTGCCAATACGTGGCTCCTCAAGCCTATGTGGGGTGCGTGGCACAAGCTTCCAATTAAAACATAGGCTATAAACTTATATCTTGGTCTATCAACATCAAGGTGCACATTATTTCATAAAGATCAAACTTCCATATCTTCCTCTAGGAGATTCCAATTGCCACCAAATTTTAACCATAGTTTCTGTACCACTCAAACTACGTTCTACTCAAATTTGGTGACCAAACTCATCTATTAGACCATTTAATTAAATTCCTCAAAAAGGCATTAAAAGAGATGTGTTAATCATAATGTCAACATCACATCAACACACCTACTTTGTCGAAGGCTTGGAACTATTAATATTATCCAACCCTATGATGTCACTTATGTCATTGAACATTTGAAGGATCCAAAAGTCCACTCCATCACATCCTACACACCTTAAAAGAAATTCCGTCCTCGGAATTAAAGCAAAACCCACTTTGTCACAGTTAGAGGATGAGATAGTTCAAAAATTTATTAATAAACCATATGTAATAACCTTCAAGACCCAAGAAACTTTGTATCTCAGAAGTATTGTTTGGAGGTTGCCACTTACTCATAGCTTCAATTTTTTTGGAACCACAACTATATGATGATATTATGTGGCCTAAGAACATAACTCCTTTATCCAAAATCCACACTTAGAAACTTGGCATAAATTTGGTTTTCAAAAACTGTCTACAAGAGAATCCACATATGTTCTTGGTGTTCATCCATAGGCTTAGAAAAGATGAGAACATCATTAATGAACACTACCAAAAAAGTCATCTAGATATTGGTGGAAGAACTAATTCATAAGGTCCATGAAAGCGGTAGGGGCATTAGTCAAATAAAATGCACCACTAAGAACTCATAATGCCCATAACAAGTGCAGAAGGCCATCTTTAGTATATCCTCATTGTAAAACCCTCCTTATGCATGCATGTGTCAGAAGAAGCTACTCCCATGTTTTCCATAACATGGGAGACTATAGTTCAATGGGATATTACAAGAATAGTAAACATTGAGTTCTCAAACATGAAATATTAAACATGCATTTATATTGATAGTGATTCATACATTTTTTAAAGGCAAACTAGTAAATTTGGATTCTTGAAAATATCATCAACATCTAAAAAATGACTTAGAACATGAAAGAAACTTTAACATAAATTATTATATCATCTAGGTAGATGGCACCCCTCCATGCAAAACATTGAGAAACCTTGATCTGATCTTTATGTTGATCTTCATATGGCTCTATCATCGACTTTTCTCTATACATGTTGACATCACGCCCCAACCATGCATGCATCGAAAACCATGTTAGGGTAAGCAATATTGAGTAATTTATAATAACAAAATAATTTGGCAATAAGGAAAAACATGAATCTAGTTGAGCAATACAATTGGATTCACATAATTTAATCTTAGTTGTTGACTATAGTGTCATATGATATTATGCACTAATTGTACTCATAAGGCCTAGGCTCAACGTTAACATGATGATGTAAAAATAATACAACCCATTACATCATTCGTCATTATCTTGAAATAATTAAATTTACTTAGATTTTTCATAAACATGGCATGAATTCTTGAAAGTAAATATTGAAAGCATAAGATGAAATTAATAATAATGAAGTGAGTAATATTCAAATGGAGTACATATCTAAGAATATAATTTATCTTGATCATAATAATAATAATAATAATCTGATTAAATAATACTCAAAACTAAAAGTTCATGGAACCTCTTAGCTAACATTAGAGTAGTGCTACATCAACCTTCTTATATACAAGTCTAATTCCCTATACAACAAACCATAAATCAATACATTGTATTGATTCATAAATCAAACTAGTTTTGATTAGGGTTTAGGATGTCATTTGGGTTAGACCCTTTTTAAAGAGTGTTACCAACTATGAAGGATTAATTTGGTTAATATGATCCGATTACCACATATCTGGGTCTAACTAATGATATTGTACAAGGTCAGGGTTTACAACATAAGTTCAGGTTTCCATGTGAAATAATCAAGATATATAGAAAATATGGACTTATAAACATTAAAATATGATTCTCCCTGCAAAAACCTTTTAGTTTCATGCTTAAAAATGTTTTTCTGATGATGGGTTAATATAATATGATTTTTTGAAATACTATCAATAGGAAATCTCGAAAAAGACACGTAATTGGTTAGCATCCACTCAAATAGTGGTGCTTTGTTGAGATGGGCTAGTAGGAGGCGGCAACCCATACAGACATGCTCAAATGAGATGTGAGTGTAGGGTTTTAGGGGAGACAGAGAAGGCAGCGGAAACAAAAATTTTCTCCCCCAACCCATACCTAGGAAACGCGTCAACGTCTATATAATAGGAAAGGATGGTTTGCGGAATCATACCTTGTCCCGAGGCTTGCTCGGTGACAATACCTCGCGCAATGCGCGGTCTTCAACTCCGGTCTTGGACGGTGTCTGTGCAGCTCCTGGTCACACCGGGACTGGCGACTCCTCCTCCTACCGGACTGTCGTATGACAGTTGTCCTCCTGAGCGGCAGTGTCCTCCCGCCTCTGTAGTAGTCCACACGGACCACCTGGAACTCCACACTCCTTGTCCTACAAGGAAGTGGAAGGAGTCGCACCCTCCTGTTGACGTACTAGTCGCCAACACACTCTCCTGCTACCAGTTGCAACTGCAGTTGTCCTTCCCTTGCAGCACCTCCCTTTTACGGGAAGCACTTGCTCGGGATCTCTCACGGTTACCAAAACCAGAGAGAACGACAACTTCGCAAAGCAACCGGCTTGCATTGAGTTGTGCTCTGAGAAGCCCCCAATACCCCTATATATAGGCGGGTCATGGGACAGGGTTCTCTGTGCCCGGCAATATGGGACTAAAGCAGGAGTAGAAGGGTTTGAGATTTTCCACAAAAAGCAACCAACTCGCAACCTGAACCGATCGGTTCACAAGTGAACCGGTCGGTTGGGGACCTGAACCGGTCAGTTGGAGCACCAACCGATCGGTTGGGACCCATGAGCCGATCGGTTTAATTCTGAACCGGTCGGTTCGTGGTCCTGGTCGATTCCCGATTGACTTTCCTTCTTTCATTTCTAATTGGTATCGAATACCAATCCTATTTCCAATCAAATTGGAAATCCTATTTGCAATCAAATTAGAAATCGAAACGGAAGGAAAATTCTCACCGACCTGACTTTCCCAACTTGCTCGGTTGCACCAGTTGAACCAATCAGTTCAACACTTGAACCGCTCGTTTCACCCTGGACTTGAGCCGATCGACTCAACACTTGAGCCGATCGGTTCAACAACCTCAGCCGACCGGTTCAACACTTGAACCGATCGGTTGGGAGTACACGTTGTGCAGAATCAGTCAATTGCGAATTCAATCAATCCGATACTCCAATCAATGCGTCCAACACCTTGAACCATATGATATTGAGCCATCGACTGATTGAGTGTTTAATTGAACTACTAAACTCCTTTAGTAATCAATCTAAACATTGCTTTGTGGACAAAACTCCTCTTCCAGGTTAAATCCTATGTGTGTGACCCTGCAGGTCCATTTCACGTTGGCAGTGAAAGTCCATAACACTTATGACTTCACAAGCAAAGAGCGGTGCCTAGTCACACATCAGTGCTACCCAAGTGAAAGTAGAAAGTTGGAGAACAACTTTCATCCTACAATCCGTGAATGGTGTTACAGTGAATGTATAATTCCTTTGTCACTGATATCCCGAATGAACTCGAGGCATGGAGCAGTCATCCTGTCAACGTTCATTCACTTTCTTGATCTCAGAGTAGATTGAAGGAGATATGTATGACATCAATATCACATACTGATTCACACATGCGTGCGCACGCCTATCTCAATCCTACTCATCAAGTGGCCTTGGATATCAAACTCCCTTAGGAGGGACAAATCCCATATCTATCACTTACCCCTCAAAAGCCCCATGTGTCAAAGCCACCCAATCATCACCTTTATAACAACCCATGTTTCAGGACTGCGTTTGATGATGTCAAAGTGTGCCCAACGACATGTGTTGAGTGCAGTGATTTCAGGTCTAAGAATCACACTCACCACCATCACTGTGAGTACTTATTGTGACTACCATCTCATGGTTCCATGTGTCAAACTCACGGTGGGTCTGTCCGGTATTTTGTTCTCTAACAAGTACCTATGTGTTTGGTTTGATATCTCTATATCATGACTAATGAGATTCTGTCATCAACCAACACCACAATCTAGTCTTGTGTGTCATTGCTGTCTATCTACCTTACACAATGACATCCGACTAGGGACATAACGAGAATGTACAAACTCTTAGCATCTGTATGATCCCATCGTTCAGGTCCTCAACCTGAAAGCATACGTCATTGAGTACTGTCATTCTCTAGACATTCATTCTGTTCTATCACTATCTCATATGACTGAACCAGAATGAATTGGAAGCTTGCCTTTGATGTTTATCAAATCAATCTTAATGTATCCCACCAATCATCCCATGATTGGCTCTCAGGGCATACATACCAACAGACTCCCACTTGCACTGCGAGCCAATCACCCTTGAATCATATTCATAGTGATCTTCAAACATGTCCTACATGTTACTGTGCTCTAGTCCCAACATAGTGAGTAATGGCAACACCTTGCCAAGGTCTGTAAAAATTGAATGTCTCACATCTCTTCGCTGTACGTCACACGTATGAGATGGAGTTGCCGTAATATGCGATCTAGTATTCCTTTGCTAACCTTTAGCCACATTGCATGATCAAGGATTCCAGACTTGTCATCAATGACCGGAATATCTATAAGTTCATCTCATGAACTTCCAGATCCATATAGTATCCACTTCTATTCTCTAACACATGGATACTCGGCATTTCCCTTTTAAATGGTTTTATTGGAACACTTCCAATTATCAACAAACTTTCACTTTTATCCATCCTATGTATATTTTGCGATTAATTTTCTGTCCTTTCGGAAGTTCGCATCAATGTAACTCTTTACATCGAACTCTTCCATATCTCCATAGAACTAGTACTTCACAAGCACTTATCAAGTTCTCATGGCATTCCAGTAACCCTTACTGGAAGTAGACAGGCATCCACTCGTCATGTCCTACATACGAGTTATCAGGATGAGCACATCATATTGCTATGTCCTACATACAAGATGATGAATGCATTTTATTCTTGCCATGTCATACGTGCAAGACAATGGGATGATTTCATACATGATAGATCCATATCTATTCTTAGTGTTCCCATTCTTCATAAGAATTGGACACTTGGCCTCGGGATACTAATATCCATATAATTTGGACAAGTTTTCTCCCACTAAATCTGTGCATACTGAACACTTTAGTACAGATTGCCAATGTATGCTCTCTCTTTTCAGGTCAAGAGGTTTTCGAGAACTATCTCTATAGATCTCTATTCCTATCACATAGGAAACATCTCTATCTTCCTTAAAGATAATTTCCACTTTTGGATTTCCATTTTAGAACATTTCCATTTCACATCAATATGTGGAATGTGAACATGCTCCCACTAAATCACAGATCCTTCTTTATCTTTGACATATCAGTCAAACCCTTTGACTATATCATCAAAGTAAAGATCCAATTTTGAGTTGCTTGTACTCAATCAATCACATTGATTAGTCCATTGTAACTTATAGACTTCATTTGCATTAGTGGATTCATAAACCTTATAGGTTGTGTCACGTACACATCCTTGTTTTATTCCTTATAGGAATGCGGTTTTAGTATCCATATGCCAAATGTCTCAGTCATTAAGTTGCAATCAACAAGCATCATCCTTCTCAAAATGTTATCCATGTGTCTTAACACTTAAGACTCATTTGCACTTATGGATTTCATCCAATGAGTGCTACCATCAAGGTCATACCTTATGGTCCATATGGAAATCATTTAGGATGTAATGATCATACTCAAAATTCGGTTCCTCATATTCATCTAGATAGTTGACTCATCATATGAACAACTCATTATATAGATAATTGAGGTGTATCTGTCAAGGATATACGAACTCACAACTCCTTGTGATTCATAATGTCCTTTATTAGTGTGGGGTATTCTTTTATTAAGAAGAATTCAGTTATTTGATAATCATTCTCTAACTCCTTAGAGTATGATTCCTTCTTGATTTAGACACCACCATTCCTTAATCATGAGTTCACTATGATACACTATCATAATCACGCATAAGGATCTCAAACATTTGGTCCAAGTATTTTATTCTTTGATCTCATCAAGAATTAACACTTTACCAAATTTGTACTTCATCTATGATAATCTTGAACACTTCCAGATATTCATATTGGTATTTCTCTAAACACCATTTGAATTATTAGCATTTGTTCCAATAGGTATGTAAATACATCACATGTATTATACCTAATAGGATAATCATTCTCTCACTACCATTAGTGAAGATTGATTAATCACGTCCAAGATATTCATGTCTCTTACTGGTTCTCTAACCAAAAGAGTCTAGATTTATCCATCATATGGACACTAGAAATGAATTTCTCATGATTGATGCTAATTTGATTGTTTGAGTTATCAATAACTTTAGGTATCATTTTATCTTATGCATACCATGTATCACAAGATAAACAAGGCATTGCCACAAAGATCATATCTTTAAGATCGAAACGTCAACTTTATTAATTGCCATCATTGTCATACAATATGCAATAATAAAGTGTTTCTATCTATTGGCAATATATGAAATAGCAGTTCTCAACTCTATTTCGTGCCTTTTTGGCTGAAATAAACTGAAAGATACTCCTATCTATGGCAGCAACACTTGCTCCAATGATGGGTACTTCTTTCTTGGTCCTTTAACAAAGGCCATCACTATTTTGTGGATATTGCATATCATATATGACATATCCATATCTTGGTATCATATACCTCAGATAAAGAAGCGGTTCATTTCCTGATACCTTAGGTGGAGGTCTCCATCCCCTCCTTCATCTTCTTTTGTTCTTACAGATATAGAGGGCAATCCCTCATACACCCTTTCCCCATGTGCCTTGAGGCTGAAGACGGCTTGGATTTCTAGCTAGCATCAGAACACTTCTTAGCTTTGCCCTTATCCTTGCCCTTAAGAATTACCTTTCTCTTTGATCACATCAAAGATTATGGTTTGTCTTTCTTCATCTATGCCTCTACTATCCTCAACATGTCCAACAACTCTGTCAACGCTTGTCAAAGTTGTTCATGTTGTAGCTTATCATGAATTGTATGATTCTCACAGCATTTGCAGTATCATACCAATAGCCAACTCTTGGCTCAGAGGGAATCCTTCTTAATCAGGTTTTCCACATACCCAATCACATTGATTGTGTGAATACCTTACTGGATCTCCTTCTGTCATGACATACTAGGACAGTATCTTGGAGACATCATATGTCTCATGTTGTCTCTGCAACTCATAGTTCAGAGAACACAACATCAAGCACTCCTCATCAATGTCATCCTCAGTATGCTTCCATAAGCATACTTTCAGCCATTGATGTGGTGGGATCAAGTTCATCTGGTTCTGGTATAACTAGGACTTAGAGCTTTCGCTCTTTGATTGAGAACACTTCTCATGGTCCTAACTAATCGTGGAATTATTCCCATTCAATTTGTTGGTCTCAAAGACCCATCGCAAATAGAGTGATTTGTTGATTAACCATTCATATTAACAAAAGGAAATATATGCAATTTTAGTCCAAAACTCTTTTTGACTTGTTTGATTGATTTGAAAGGTTGACGATAAAATTAGGCCTTTAATTAATTATCGCTCCCACTAATTTACTTCAAATTGATAGCCCTCACCATCAATTCGGAAGATTGCAGCGTACAACCTTCTAGTGGGCAAGATCCTGAAATCCTCTAGGTCATGGACCAGCTTGGGCTGTCACCCACAACATAGATCTCTCAGGTAGGCAACTTTTGTCAATTGCATCATATGCAACTCTTGATAAGATGTCATCTACAACTCCTTGCAATGATCATCTCCATGCCTCAAGGCGCTAGATCCTATCTAGGTCACCTTGTAAAGTCTGACCCAAAGAAAACACGATGAACATGCACCCTGCTTGGGCAGACCCACACATTCATCCTTCACGCTTCCACGAGATAGACGGTGCACCACGCTTGGGCGTACCGACACTTGGTCGATCAAGCTTTTCACGTGTGTCGCATTTAGAAGGCATCTAAAACTTAATATTTTAATGAGGGATTTGGTTTTTATATACATATACATATCCAATCACCACAATACATAGTATGTATCATATACATGCTATATCCCACAGAAAACATGCACAAACGATAAAAAAAAAGCGATGATTATGGCCATCCTAATGTGATTCCTCGAGCCAAGATGAATCACGGTCATCTAGGTCAACATCACATGCAACCTGTACAAGATGAACTCTGTGCCTTGCCATCCGAGTTGATCAACTCATCACATGAATGATCTGTACTCTCCATCCGGTCGTCTGGGTGCCACCAGCCGATCGGTTGGCTCCTCCAACCGATCGGTTCGCCTGGACGTCGTGCATCTCGTCATGTCCACCACCCGCTCGTCTCGCTCCTCGAACCGGTCATCAATCGATCGGTTCACTCCTTGAACCGACCGTCTGGAACGTCAACCGATCGGTTCACTCCTTGAACCGATCGTTTCAGCTGTCGTCTTGATGTCCACCAGTCTTCGACATAACAGGAAATAAAATCTATCCTATTTATTACATTGCTTTAAAAGGGAAACCCCGAGTTACATTCGGGGGGGAGCAAAGGTAGGAAAGAATCTCGAATTATTTCGAGTTACATCAGGAATAAGAGAGGGAAGATTGATGCGTAGACCGAGATGCAAGCAACCACAAACAACCACACACAGATAGGGGTTTATAGGCCATAATCATGCTACACACATCCACCACAAAACTCGTTTAAGGGTGACGCGTATCGAGTGCATTAATAATACATATCATATATATAATTTGGGATTTGTGGATTTAGGATTGGACATGCATAAAACCATTATTATTCGCATCGCATGCAATAAATAAAGGCGACAAACCAAAATCGATCATATCGATATTCCTAAAATATAGAGCAGTTGACGTGGCTCTGATACCACTGTAGGGTTTTAGGGGAGACAGAGAAGGCAGCGGAAACAAAAATTTTCTCCCCCAACCCATACCGAGGAAACACGTCAACGTCTATATAATAGGAAAGGATGGTTTGTGAAATCATACCTTGTCTCGAGGCTTGCTCGGTGACAATACCTCGTGCAATGCGCGGTCTTCAACTCCAGTCTTGGACGGTGTCTGTGCAGCTCCTGGTCACACCGGGACTGACGACTCCTCCTCCTACCGGACTGTCGGATGACAGTTGTCCTCCTGAGCGGCAGTGTCCTCCCGCCTCTGTAGTAGTCCACACGTACCACCTGGAACTCCACACTCCTTGTCCTACAAGGAAGTGGAAGGAGTCACACCCTCCTGTTGACGTACTAGTCGCCAACACACTCTCCTGCTACCAGTTGCAACTGCAGTTGTCCTTCCCTTGCTGCACCTCCCTTTTGCGGGAAGCACTTGCTCGAGATCTCTCACGGTTACCAAAACTAGAGAGAACGACAACTTCGCAAAGCAACCGACTTGCATTGAGTTGTGCTCTGAGAAGCCCCCAATACCCCTATATATATAGGCGGGTCATGGGACAGGGTTCTCTGTGCCCGGCAATATGGGACTAAAGCAGGAGTAGAAGGGTTCGAGATTTTCCACAAAAAGCAACCAACTCGCAACCTGAACCGATCAGTTCACAAGTGAACCGGTCGGTTGGGGACCTGAACCGGTCGGTTGGAGCACCAACCGATCGGTTGGGACCCATGAGCCGATCGGTTCACTTCTGAACCGGTCGGTTCGTGGTCCTGGTCGGTTCCCGATTGACTTTCCTTCTTTCATTTCTAATTGGTATCGAATACCAATCCTATTTCCAATCAAATTGGAAATCCTATTTGCAATCAAATTAGAAATCGAAACGGAAGGAAAATTCTCACCGACCTGACTTTCCCAACTTGCTCGGTTGCACCAGTTGAACCGATCGGTTCAACACTTGAACCACTCGTTTCACCCTGGACTTGAGCCGATCGACTCAACACTTGAGCCGATCAGTTCAACAACCTCAGCCGACCGGTTCAACACTTGAACCGATCGGTTGGGAGTACATGTTGTGCATAATCAGTCAATTGCGAATTCAATCAATCCGATACTCCAATCAATGCGTCCAACACCTTGAACCATATGATATTGAGCCATCGACTGATTGAGTGTTTAATTGAACTACTAAACTCCTTTAGTAATCAATCTAAACATTGCTTTGTGGACAAAACTCCTCTTCCAGGTTAAATCCTATGTGTGTGACCCTGCAGGTCCATTTCACGTTGGCAGTGAAAGTCCATAACACTTATGACTTCACAAGCAAAGAGCGGTGCCTAGTCACACATCAGTGCTACCCAAGTGAAAGTAGAAAGTTGGAGAACAACATTCATCCTACAATCCGTGAATGGTGTTACAGTGAATGTATAATTCCTCTTTCAATGATATCCCGAATGAACTCGAGGCATGGAGCAGTCATCCTATCAACGTTCATTCACTTTCTTGATCTCAGAGTAGATTGAAGGAGATATGTATGACATCAATATCACATACTGATTCACACATGCGTGCGCACGCCTATCTCAATCCTACTCATCAAGTGGCCTTGGATATCAAACTCCCTTAGGAGGGACAAATCCCATATCTATCACTTACCCCTCAAAAGCCCCATGTGTCAAAGCCACCCAATCATCACCTTTATAACAACCCATGTTTCAGGACTGCGTTTGATGATGTCAAAGTGTGCCCAACGACATGTGTTGAGTGCAGTGATTTCAGGTCTAAGAATCACACTCACCACCATCACTGTGAGTACTGACTGTGACTACCATCTCATGGTTCCATGTGTCAAACTCACGGTGGGTCTGTGCGGTATCTTGTTCTCTAACAAGTACCTATGTGTTTGGTTTGATATCTCTATATCATGACTAATGAGATTCTGTCATCAACCCACACCACAATCTAGTCTTGTGTGTCATTGCTGTCTATCTACCTTCCACAATGACATCCGACTAGGGACATAACGAGAATGTACAAACTCTTAGCATACGTATGATCCCATCGTTCAGGTCCTCAACCTGAAAGCATACGTCATTGAGTACTGTCATTCTCTAGACATTCATTCTGTTCTATCACTATCTCATATGACTGAACCAGAATGAATTGGAGGCTTGCCTTTGATGTTTATCAAATCAATCTTAATGTATCCCACCAATCATCCCATGATTGGCTCTCAGGGCATACATACCAACAGTGAGTCTGGAGAAGAAGAAAAAAACACAGTTGAAACCCAAAATTTCCCTTGGAAAAAGCATTCTTCGATTAAAACAAATGGGGTATCAAAGCCATATCATGACCTTGCTTCATCCCCATCAAACCAGGAACCAAAGTTCTAAATGGAGGTGAAGGATCTAATCAAAACTCAAGAAAAAAAATCTATTATGTGAAGATGATATCTTTGAAAAGTTCCTCATTGGGCCATGAAGTAGAAAGCTCTTACATGGGCTATTTTGTGGCTTGGGGATCTAGAACCACCTGTCGCAATGACAAGATGGGATATTGGATTGACACTCCAGAAATCATGAAGAGAAACACATTGCTAGAGAGGATGAACTGTAGTGCAACTCTAGGAAGGTGAAGACGGTGAAAAGACATGACAGAAGGTGTCTTTAGATCAGAAATCCACTTCATTATGGTGAACTAATATAAGAATATGAAAAAAAGTAAGGGACATTGATTACCAGTCAAGGCTCTAGTTGGGACTGTAAAGAACTTCTCTAGGACTCCCAAACACGATGATGGGAATTATTGATAGCTATGGAGGCTTCTGGTGTGTCTCCGGTCTGAGCTAGGGTTGAGAGGTGAGGTGAGACTAGGATATCTGGTGCTAGATGATCATTGAGAGCAAGAAGACGAGGCCCTTCGATCTATGGATGATCTTATATTATTTTATCTGGATCATAGATATGGGAAAAGGTATATAGTAGCTTGGGTCTCCTATAGAACCTGAAACATGGGAGAGGACAGAGACACACCATTGTCGAGGGTTTTTAGGGCATGAGACCCCTAGAGTTGGGTCTTGTTGAGTTCTTGATGCATAGGTTTTGAGTCAGTTTTATAGGCTTATTTTATATCTATTTTATGCATATATTTGTAATTTTCTTGATTATATTTGTATAATTCACTATAGTTGGACTTTAAACTCTTTTTGCATCAAATTATACTTCTTTTATCATATTTATATGATTTTATATAATCCCCAAACTTATACACATGTTTCAGCACTTTTTCAGGCACTTATGCATTTTCCAGAGTCGATACTATCGACCCTGGTGTCGATAGTATCGAAATTTCATCGGAAAGCAACCTCAAAATGTGATTTTGGAAGGAAAACCTTGTGTCATGGTCGATACCATCGACCTGGGGTCGATACTATCGACAACGTCGGGATCTGGCGATTTTCAGCACTAAAACGGAGCGTTCTAATCCGACAGTTGGGCTTTTTCGGAGCTGTAAAGTGGTCCTATGACCTAAGAAGAGAATGGCCGGCCCAGGGGGATCTCATATTGTGTTGCACAACATCCAAGAAGGAAGGAGAGAGAGAGGAGACAAGAGACGAAGGTCATCAACTGAGTGATCTGGGCACCTCCGACGGACGATTTTGCTGTCGGAAGATTGCAAAACGTACGTTTCTCGAGGAGGATCTCCAGGAACACCTTCATATCAGGGGTTACACAAGTTTGCTCCATGTTTCCCATGTTTTTTTCTCTATTCCTATATATTCTCCATTGTCAACCATGCGGGGCTAATCCCCTTTGTCTTTAGGACCGGGAGTAGCCCGAGTAATCGTTGTATGATACTTTTTACATAGTTTATTATAATTTGTCTCTCAAATTCGTGGTATGATTTCGTTTTCTCTATTATATCATTGTGATTGATCACCCTAATGATAGTATAATGCCTTTAATTACTTTGAAAGAAGAATTAATGGTTGAAAAGAGAAGAAAATCACATTAACTAATAAATTCCTTGAACAAGGCGATGTACTGTTAATGGTGGAAACCTAGAGTTTGTTTCTCATGCACCTAATTTAGGGTATAGTTACTACCACCGTGGAACCGACCTAGATTTAGGTAGTGAATTCTATCGTGAAAGCGAGCAATTTTGACTATAGGCCACTACCCAGAATAGGAGACGAATTAGGATAATTGTGTAGAAATTAGTACAGCGAGAACCTGCGGTGAAACCGCAATCCTAAAGATTCTTTTGTTAATTAATTAAACCAACCATTTAATCGATTGCTTGTTTTCTTTTATCTTTATTTATATTATCTTTTTCAATCAACTCTCAAACTCTTTTTATCGGTTTAGCTGATCGCAACCAGTTAGTAGTGGTCTACTAAAATTCATGTTTCCCTGAGTTCGACTCGGGCCTCACAAGGCCTATATTACATTGATACGTATACTTGCATTTTCACGCATGATTTATGTGTGTCAATTTTTTGGCGTCGTTGCCGGGGAAACGGTGAATTTTAGCACTACGAGTGCTACGAGCGGACACACTAGGCCACTTTTAATTCTTGTATGTTTTTCTTTTAATCTTTTGAACTGAATTGCAAATCTTATTCATTATTTTAATATTAGTACCGGTTCATACACTACCATTTGAAATTTCAGGTACTAGTAAAGTAATAATGGGTGACGGAGCAGAAAATGAGGAGTAGACGATCTGGGAGAAGATCAAGGCTTCTTCCTCCTCTGCATCTCAGGGGCCAATTAAGAAGCAAGCCATCAATATTCCCAACTACAAAATTGACCCAGGCCTAATCAATTTGGTCAAGTCCAATGCATTCCATGGGATGAAGAATGAAGATCTGGTGACCCACATCAGCACGTTCGTGGAAAATTGTGATATGATAAAGATTGACATGTTCCCGCAAGAGAAACTTTACTTGAAGTTATTTCCCAGTTCTCTGGCGGGAAATGTAAGAGAATGGCTACATAATCTGGATGATGAGTATGTGGAATCATGGGATAAAATGGTCGAGGTAATTTTTGAGAGGTTCTTTCTGCCTGAGATGACAAATGATCTTGTGCGAAAGATCCACAACTTCAGCCAGAAGGCCGGTGAGACCTATTCTGAGACATGGGAGCGTTTTCAGATAATGCTGAGGAGGTGCCCACACCATGGGTTGGACAAGGAGAAACATGCAATATTTTCTATTTTGCTCTTTCTAAGCATGATATAAGCAACCTGGATTCAATAGGTTCGGGGTTCTTCTTGAACAACAAAGGTACGAGGTGCTGGTAAATTTTGAAGAATATGGAAAAGAAGCAGTCTTGGGGTGAAAGAGATGCACCCGAGTAGGTTGGCGTGACACATGAAGCAAAGGCCATCAAAGCGCTTATTGACAAGATGGATCTTATATCCAAGAAGATCTTAGAGAAAGAGGACAATGGGTCTGATGAGGAGGCCCAAGTCAGATTTATGCAACAACAGGGCTATTGGAACAATGATTACACTTGGAGGAAGGATAGAAAATTCTCATGGAAGGATCCAAAGAACTTCCTACAAGATCTAGATTCAAAGCTACAATCAAAGGAAGAGGATAAAAGCACTGAGTTGCTTAGTCAAGTGGTGCAACAAAATCAAGAGATGATGAGTATGTTCGCCAAGCAGTTACAGTCCCAGGGCAAAATTTTGAATCAATTTGGGCAGAAGTTCCAAAGTCATGGAGCGCAGATGAGGGAACTAGAGGTGACTATGACCCAAATTTCCAATGAAGTGGTGGCCATGAAGCATACAAATCAACAAAGACAGGCTAGGAATGCAGAGGTTGTTCAAGCACATCATCAAGTGAAGTACATATCTGTGATTAAGGAGACAGAGCCCCCAGTGGTGGAGGTCCATGAAAAGGTCAAAATTCATTTTGACACGGAGGCTAAACCCAATGTTCCATACCCCAGAAACTTGTATGGGTTACCAGGAGGATATTTCCCATTCAAAAAATCCCACCAAGATTCCACCACTACCGTGCCCACATCTCAAATTTCTGAAAAGACTCCTATGCCAGAGGAGTGGGTGAAAGTGATATAGCGTAGTGGAGTTAATACCACCGAGAAGGATGAACAGCCATGAGCTACACCAACCATGAATGACGTGCCAAAGCATACGCCAAAGGGTGATATTGAAGAAATATTAGGGGAGGAGACCCCAAATGGCCCATATGTGCCACCACACAAGCGAGCGAAGGACTCAAACGTGCCTTTCTTGGATAGTCTCAGGCCGAAGAAAGAGCATAGGCACTACAAGAAGTTCTTGGAGATGTTTCGAAAGCTCCACATTAACATTCCACTAGTGGAGGCGATAGAGAAGATTATGACATATGGAAGATTTATCAAGGACATCATTACCAAGAAAAGCAGGATAAAAGATACAAATGTTGTGTGTGTTGATGAAACAGTGAGTTCCATAATCCAAGGATGGCTACCAAAGAAGAGGAAAGATCCAGGATGTTTTTACATCCCATGTTCCATAGGTGGCCAACATTTTCCACAAACACAGTGTGACTCAGGGGCAAGCATTAATCTTATGCCACTTGCCACTTTTCAAAAGTTGGGGTTGAAGAAGCCAACACAAACTTCCATGACAATCGAGTTGGCGGATGGATCTATTGTGAAGCCAAAAGGTATATGTGAGGATGTTCTAGTCAAGGTCAACAAATTCATCTTCCCTATTGATTTTGTGGTCATGGACATGCATGATCTGGAAGGAGGTGAGATGCTAATCGGAAGGTCGTTCCAAGCTACGGCTAATGTAATTACTGCCATTGGGCGAGGTTACTTGACACTTGGGGATTGGTGATGATAGAGTTAAAATCAAATTTCCAAATGAATCATTAGAGACATCCCTTGACGACCCAGGTTAAAGGTATCCTTATGTCAATCCTAGGACATTAAACAAGGGCGCTTGTTGGGAGGCAACCCAACTTTAGGTTTATTTTATGTTTGGTTATGTTCTTTTATGTTTATGTACTTAGTTTTTGCTTAGGTTTTGATAGTTTTTGTAAAAATGGTACCCTAACTCATTTTTTGAAGTGTGCAGAATGTTAAGGTCGATACTATCGACACCCATGTCGACAGTATCGAGTTTGGAGAAGTAAAAGTTGAGCAAAAGTCGATACCATCGACCTTAAGGTCGATAGTATCGAGATTCCTAAAGATTTGCAGAATTTTTTTATCAGTAAAGTCGATACCATCAACCATTGGGTCGATAATATCGACACTTTTGAGTTCCCAAGATTTTAGATGCATGGATATAGCAACATTGCTGATCCTGGGTCAATACCATCGACCTTGTGTCGATAGTATCGACACCTGCATGACAGCTACATAAAACATCCCGTAAAAGGTATCGAAACGAGATTTTTTCGCACCATTTCTTGCAGAGCAAAGAGGGATGAAGTGAGTCACATCTTAGAACCACTAAGACACAAAAGTAGGCCACCAAAAAGAGGGAGATAGTAAGCATCACCTGGTCCACTTGAGCATCCAACCATCCTTCTTCACCACACTTCAAAGTGAATGGTACTGCTGTTCCACCTCTTTAGTGAGAATGTTGACTATGAGGCCATAGTCATATTCATGTTTAGGGGAGTGTTGGAACAACCCTCTATCTTAGATTTTACTTACTTTTTCATGTTGTTTTTACTTTTGAAATATTAGTTGCATTTATTTCTATATTTACCGCTTTTGTAGGATCCACATCTATCTAGTGTAATTTGTGGAGTAATAAATGCATGGTTTCAATTAGGAGTATCACTCTTGGGTTGTGTGCATATGAAAAAATGAGCATATTGTAAACTTTTTGAGCTTATTCTTGTGAGTAATTGAGTTGCATGACTGAGGAAGTGCTTGGGTGAGTCAGCTTCAGGACATGGGGACATGAATGACTATTTTTATTGTCCAAGGAAAAGTGATTGACAAGGATGTTTGAGCCCAAACTGACCAAACGCTAATGTGACCTTAGACTAAAGTTTAAGAGAGAAATCCTTCGGTTACCCTATACACATGTCTTTAGAGAGGGACATATGATATTTTCGGAAGGTTGTGTCAATTAGTCTTGTGATATGATCCACCACAATTTCATTCACACTCCACCATAAGAAATGGAAGCACATTATTGTCTTTCACTTTTTGATCGCATATCATGATGATAGGTCTTGCATTACAACTATTTTCACATATTTTTGCATGAAAATGAAAAAAAAGATAGAGTAGTTATACATGCACAATATCCTTAGGTGTGTGTCATTTAATTGCATAACTATCATTTTGTAGCTGCATTCACATCTTTTGTGCATATAGTACATCATGCATCTTATGTCTCCTAAAACATTAAAGGTGGTGAACTTGTTCCATACCTTCTAAATGCTTCAAATGTATAAGTTATGTAACAAGAAGTGAGCCTGACAAATAATTCATTGTCATCTATGATAATAAGGGCTTAAAAAAATTAAAAAAAATTGAAAAAAAGAGAAGAAAAAAAAAAGAAAAAAAAGAGTGTTGAGAAGTAATAAAGAAGAAGAGGGAGAAAGGAACATGTTCTCACCTGAGAATTAAGAAGAATAAGCTTATGGTGTAGTTTTCTTAGATATTCCATCTCACCTTGAGACAGAATGATAGTGCATGCATCATTCCACCAAATGTGTAGCATTTGGACATTTTCACATATTTTGCATCATGATAGGTCATTAATTTTTGTATTGCATGATTGACTGTTATGTGCTTCCATCTCTTCCACAGCCACCTATTCCATCCACCCGTTGCTCTAATCGGTAGGCCACCCATGATATTCTCCTCATTCATTAATATCAGGAGATATGCTTCCATTTAGAAGGTAGTTAGGAAATGAGCAACGTAGATAGGAGATCACAAGATGCATCAAGTATGGACCAGATGAGTTTATCATATTAACTGCTTTAATTGATAGTGTTTCACTGACTGAGGGACGAACATCTTTAACAAAGGTCTTTGGTCACCTCGATTGCAGTTAGTGTTCAGGGGTCAATGAGGGCCGGTTTGTGGAAAGAAAGTGGGGATGATGTAGATACATTTCATGTATTTATGTCCAGTTTCTGACTTATCTCAACCAGATCCAAAGTTTTGTTGCTTGAGGACGAGCAAGGTTTAAGCTTAAGGGAATTTGATGCATGGGTTTTGAGTCACTTTTATAGGCTTATTTTATATCTGTTTTATGCATGTATTTGTCATTTTCTTGATTATATTTGCATAATTCACTATAGTTGGCCTTTAAACTATTTTTGCATCAAATTTTACTTCTTTTATCATATTTATATGATTTTATATAATCCCCAGACTTATACACATGTTTTGGCACTTTTTCAGGCACTTTTGCATTGTCCAGAGTCGATACTATCGACCCTGGTGTCGACTGTATCGACATTTCATCAGAAAGCAACCCCAAAACGTGATTTTGGAAGGAAATACATGTGTAATGGTCAATACCATCGACCTGGGGTCGATACTATCGACAGCGTCGGGATCTGGCGATTTTCAGCACTAGAACGGAGCGTTCTAATCTGACGGTTGGGCTTTTTTGGAGCCGTAAAGTGGTCCTATGACCTAAGAAGAGCACAGTCAGCCCTAGGGAGATCTCATATCGTGTTACACAACATCCAAGAAGGAGGGAGAGAGAGAGGAGATGAGATACGAAGGTCGTCAACTGAGCGATCCGGGCACCTCCGACGGATGATTTTGCTGCCGGAAGACTGCGAAACGCACGTTTCTCGAGGAGGATCTCCAGGAACGCCTTCGTATCAGGGGTTACATGTGTTTGCTCCATGTTTCCCATGTTTTTCTTCTCTACTCCTCTGTATTCTCTATTATCAACCATGTGGGGCTAATCCCCTTTGTCTTTAGGACCGGGTGTAGCCTGGGTAATCGTTGTATGGTACTTTTTACATAGTTTATCATAATTTGTCTCTGAAATCCATAGTATGATTTCGTTTTCTCTATTATACCATTGTGATTGATCACCCTAATGATAAAATAATTCCTTTAATTACTTTGAAAGAAGAATTAATGGTTGAAAAGAGACGAAAATCACATTCACTAATAAATTCCTTGAAGAAGGTGATGTACGGTTAATGGTGGAAACCCAGAGTTTGTTTCTCATGCACCTAATTTAGGGTATCGGTTACTACTACCGTGGAACCGACCTAGATTTAGGTAGTGAATTGTATCGCGAACGTGAGCAATTCTGACTACATGCCACAACCCAGAATAGGAGATGAATTAGGATAATTGTGTAGAAATTAGTACAGCGAGAAACTGCGATGAAACCACAATCCTAAAGATTCTTTTGTTAATTGATTAAACCAACCTTTTAATCGATTGCTTGTTTTATTTTATCTTTATTTATATTATCTTTTACAATCAACTCTCACACTCTTTTAATCGGTTTAGCTGATCGCAACCAGTTAGTAGTAGTCTACTAAAATTCACGTTTCCCTGAGTTCGACTCGGGCCTCACAAGGCCTATATTACATTGATACGTATACTTGCATTTTCCCGCATGATTTACGCGTGTCAGTTCTCCTCTAGATGACGTAGACCTAGTTGAGTTCTATTGTGATAGGGATACACCAAGAGAAAGGCAAGGGGGCCACGACACAGAAGTCCTGATGGGTGCAAGCCTTGGGAGAAGGTGATTAGCCCGCCTCATTGATCTCTAAGGGTCCAAGAGTCTAAAGTGGAACATCAAGCATTATCCAAATAAAATGAAAATTGGTGTATTAGATTGTTCAACTTTGAGTGATATAATATCAACATAGTTTTCTATTTTGAGAGTCACAACAACAATTTCTTTCAAATATAGGATAAATATGTCTTTAATTATTTAGGATTATCTAAAACAAATTAGCGGTTCATAAGTAAAAGGGAGTTAATTACTATCAAAATAAACTCATAATTTTTATTAAGTCTAATTGTAGATATTAGTTAGGTCAATTTTATTTTGAACTCTCATGCACCACATATTGACTAATTAGGATTATATTAATGAAATAAATTACAATTGAGTTGACAATGTGCAACTATCTACAAATTTTGAGAAAACATGGTTTTAGTAATACCTTCAAGTCTTACAATCACATTAGGGTTAAATTGAAGAATTCAATTTAAATTAGAAAAAATCAAGTTCTAAATAGGGATCCATACACAAGTTTAAAGTTTTGAGATGTTAACTCATCCTTCACCACATTTGATAGTATCCACTTTGCAGATCCATTTTTGATATCACCTTTAGCGTCATTTAAAATAGAGTTATAATGTCAGTTTTGTACTAATATCTAAGTGGGAGACACTATACCTAAGGACCTTCAACGTCCATTTCATGGGAATGATCAAATTAACACCATATAGAGAGCATTAGTTAATATGAAAATAGAATCTGATGACTCAATCCATTACTCAGAGCAACAAAGTATTGTGGAATCGTTTTATGTCATTGGTTCAAGGCATGAAATTGACGCCACAATTTTCTTGTAGTGTTGGTTTCTAAACAACAACAGATGACATAGGTTAACTGTTTTAGTTTTCACAGAAAAAACATATACCAAAGAGTAGCATGGTTCTACTACAAGCACGTGCGTGCCAAATAGCACACCCATATTGGAACCATAGTCGTGCCAGACAACACCACTATTTTGTGGCTTGGGTGGCACTATCATCAGTTATGGTCAAAAGATTGACACCGCATGTTAGTTGTTGTGTCAGTTTAGCCACCAAAACTAACATTGTACTTCCTTATGAGGTAAAACTTTAATGGATAATGGTACTTATACTGTCATTTTTTGTTAAAAGCCGACGCCAAAGATCTAGAGGGTCAATTTTTTTATAACAATTTATGCCACAAGTAATTATTTAAAATAGTATATCTACAAATCTACTATCTAAATGTTCAACAGGATGCAGAACCTACAAATTATTATAACTATAGGTTCAGCTTAACAATAGGCCAATACACCTGCAAAACCTACAGTGACAAACACATACACATAGTTCATCCACCCACATTTCTATTCTTGAATTTCATTCTCTTCAACACGTAATTCCATTCTAATGCACACATACACAATTGAAAAAACTAACATACACGATCATCATTCTCCAATTCCATTCTCAAGACATGTACAAATGCAATTCTCATTGTATTCATTCATCTTCACATTCATTCAGACACATTCATATATACAAACATCATGAATATATCAACCAACATTCACTTGCATGGAATTCAAAGTTCCAAAACTCATAACCACAAGATGTATATACAAAATGAATGATATAAATGTATTCTATTATATATCAATCATATTCAAAGTTCACTTCTAATACAAAGGATTGTGTGCACTCTTCCCGTATCTCATTTATATCTTCTTTTGTATAGGGCATTATCGTGTTAAACAACTACAAAGAGAATGAAAAAATTCATGAGTTTAATTTAGTTTATTCATATTATCAAATGAGACTATTTACTTATGATGACCAGGACTGTATATAGATTGGGTCATGTATACAATGAATGTCTATTGTTGCATGTCTAACAATCAGGGCCATATACTACATCAGGTAGTATCCACATGCCCAACTTTTACCTTGTATAGGCACTATAAATTTACAGTTATGTGAAATGTCAATAAATAGAAGTAAGCCTAGTTGGCATATATATGCATTGGATTCATAAAAATACTAAACATTCTTCAAATTTAGTGATCCTTTTTCTTATATATCCTTGTGGAACCTTAACACTAAGCAAACAATCACAAAAAGTTCTCTTCTTTTGTCTAGACAATGTATTATAGTAGGAGGTAAATATATTTTTCGATGACTTCTAATTATGTTGTTAACCATACAGTATACCCATTTCACGTAGTCCATTCTAGATTTGATGCCATCTTTAGTCTTATCAAGTATATTCAACAAAGTACCAATGACGCTATCACACACATTTTTATCAGCATGCGTGAGATAGATACAAAGCCTAACTGCCAAAGAACTACCATAAGGAAGATCCCAAAATATTTACCTCTTCTTGAATACAAATTTGTCTCTCTATGTAAGAATAGTACAATGTGACCTCTCCTACCAAATGTATTGACAAAGTATGTTACTCGTGTTGCCATGTTTTAATCATATTTAATCAGTGTTCTTCTTACATAAAGGGCTTGCTTTGGATCCTTTTACGTTGTCTTGAAACAAATTCCCATATATTGGTAAATCATTAATAGTGCAAATAGCATAGCAAGCAAACAAAATGTCTCTCTACACAAAGAATCATAGGTCATAACACCTTCTCCCCATCGTTTCTTTAAGTCATCAATCAGAGGTTTAAGGAAAACAACAATATCATTGCTAGGTTGTTTGGGGCATGATATCTACAAGGACAGCTTGACATACTTATTTTTCATACACAAATAGGGATGAAGATTGTATATAATAATCATAATAGGCCAAGTGCTATGTTGGTTGCTTAACGTGTAGTATAATTTCTTCCCATCAATTTAAAGCCCAGGTCTTTGAATTCATGACTTCTTCACCAAATTTAGAGTACAATAAATCAATTTTCTTCCATTGTGGGGAATCATACGCATGTTGTAGGATCCTATAATTGTTTTTCTTTTCCTCTACATGACAAAATAAGTTTTTACATACATGGTATTGGCAAATAAGTGTTTAAACTATGGTATTATAGGTAGATACCACACCACCCAGGAAGGAGTATTTTTAGGCTTACCAGAAGAAGTCTTTTTGTAACTTGACACCCCAAATTTTGGATAATCTTTCAAATCTTTGGAGTCCTTTTATTCATATGTTGAGGTTGGAATCCCGTTGCCTTTAGGAAGAATTTCTTTCAACAAATACAACAGAGACATGAAGCTTTTAGCGCTCCATCTATTGTTAGACTTTAGAGTATGCAATCTCAACAAGATGCTCAACTTTTTAAACTTAGTATAACCTAACTATAACTTTCTCTCACCATCATGCACAATGTTTCTAAATAAGGAAGGTGAATCAATTGGATTTACCACACAAATATCTAGCATCACATTAACCATGTCTATCAGAATCTCTTCGTTCAAATCTACATCATCTTTGGAAATTTATTTTTTAACATAAGTTATGATAGCGACATTGATCTCATAGTAGGAATCTCTCCATGCTAGAATCATTGTATATAGACTTGTATAATCCCATTTCACATGACATGACTTTTTATTTCATCAATAATGTCGACTTCCAAGTGGTTACAACAATTCCTACATGGATAATATAACCTATCTCTAGGTTGTTTCCTATGTTTCTCTGCAAATCTTACAAATTGATCAAGACTAGTAATAAACTCCGGAGTGCAGCGATTTGAAATGGACAACCATGATCGATCCGTTCTATGATCACAAAGAAAATAAGTATTGAATAAGGTATTTGGACATTATAGTCTAAGGATTAGGATTTAAAGATTTGGTTTTAAAGATTAGGGTCAATCATTAAGGTTTAGGGTTTATAGATTTAAGGATTAATGTTTACAAAATTAGGTTTTAGGGTTTACTGATTATTTTGCACCACCTATCCCATTCTTGAGCACCTAATTTCACTAGTATGTGTATAATGTGAATTTGGTTTTCAAGAATATTTTAACAACATTTCCCAACAATTCTCCAAGTACATCATTGTAGATGGACAGATGCCTACTTACATATGTACTTAGAAAACAAACAGGAAGGTGTTGACAAAACATCTTGAACATTTAATACACATTATAAACTTACATACTAAGTGAGATTAAGTGTTCAAGAATAGTCCCAAACCAGGAACTATCCAATATTTACTCCTAATGAGTAAATCTTGGATAGGGTTCTAGACCAACAAGATATATGTCTATATTAGAATTTACGGTTTAGAATTCAGATAAATAAAAAGACCTATTTAAATCAAGATAATTTAGCTAATTCATATAAATTGAGTTTAACTAATTCTTAGGTATGGTTATTTATCCATATAACTTCAAACTGAACAATACACCAAACCATACAAACAATTATATATGAATTACAACTATATAAGTATGATTTCTCCAATTTTTAAATAAAAATCCTAATTACATTTCATCATTCGATTGATATCAAATTTGGTACCAAAACCCTAGTTACATTTCACCAAAATATACAAGAGGTTTTACAAAAAGTATAGCTAAGAAAGCAAACTTTGAGTAGCAGACTGACGATGGGTGGTGGAACAGTTGATAGTGGGTGGTGTAGGTTGTGTTGGAGGTGGAGCAGCTGGCATAGCAGTGTCCAGTGGTAGAGGTGGGGTGGCGGAGGTGGTGAGGAATGTTCTGACGGTGGTGACCAATAGGCTAGAAAAGTCAATAGCGACGACGATGACTAAAAAAACAATGGTGACACTCATAACCGAAACAACAATGATGACAACAACAACTGTAGAGGATGCATAGTATAGAATGGGGTAGAATTTCCCAGAGAGTGGGGTAGGAATCATGATGAAATAGAGAATGGAGGAAAGTCTATTTTGCGGGTGTTGTTAAGTGAAAGTTAGGTATCAATTGTTGCAAGAAATCCACGACTAAGACATTCAGTTTCCTAGAATAATTGATGAATACGTCAAGTTATATCATTAGTTTCCAAAAAAACAACCGATGCCACATGTACTTATCCTTGATAAAAAAATTTCCAAACATGGTAAGACATTAGGCATTGGTTACCTTAAAAACAACACCATAAGTCGGCATGTATCATCAATTTTCCACAAAAAACCGCCGCCGCATGTAAGTATCCCTACTAAAAAATACCAAACTCGTGAAGACTTTTGGTGCTAGTTGCCAGAGAAAAACCGACATCATAAACAAATTTGGGGGGAAATATTTTTCATGGGACATGTAGTAGGAACCCTTTTTGTCGGTCATTAAAAGAAACCCGACGTCACATGGTTTTTGAGGAAAAACTTTTCATGATGTACTTGATCCATGATGTCAACTTTTTGGAGGAAAAATGTATTTCACAAGAAGGCTTTGACATAAGTTTTGTTACAATGAATGCAATAAGCTGACATCAAAGTATTCCACTGAAAAGTTGAATTTCACTGTATATCTTAGACATCAATTATTCCTAAAAAAATATAAGTTATAGTAAAAGCGGTACTCATGTTTTTATTATTCCAACCAACACTATCTTTATTAAAAACACTTGACCAATAGTGAAATCTGAATTATTCCAACCAATAATATTGGTCTATAGTATCAGTGTTTGCAAAACCCGATGTTGAGAAAAGTGACATCGGAGGTAAAAAAGTTACTAGTGTGTGATGAATCCATATTTACCATGATTTCAGTCACCATTTTGGTCCCAATTTGGCTCAATACACTTGTTTGTGTATTGACTTTACAATTTCTCAAATCCTACAATTTATGACTTTACTCAATTCATGGACGATCAAAGCTTATTGACTAGGGTTTTCATGATTTCATGTAGATTTAGTAAGCCATGATGAAGACAGATATTCAACTGGGTCCACCCTGTAGTTGCAGGCCCACCTTCACTAGAAACCCTCTCACTAACGCTAGATCACCACCTTGGTGGCTTCACCTTCAACAACATCACCTGCAACCCTATCCTCACAACCACCTGTTAGCTCCACCAATTCACCATCATCACCGCCAGTTGCATTCGCCACCTCCACCAGGTCTACAGCTAATCACAGGGGACCTCTACCTTCACTAATGCTCTCACAGTTTGCCCTCTCGGTCCTCTCCCTATTGATCGCGACCTAGTGCTCTCAAAACTGTGATCCCCCTTACAGTCTCATGAATGTGAAGTCCCTAGCGCTTCCAAAACCGCTAGGAACCCTCACGGTTCCAAAACCACAAGGAATCCTCACAATTTCAAGAATGTGAGGAAGCTGCCATCCCAAGACCGTTTGTGTTGTCACGGTCCCAAGATTGTGCTTCACCATCGCCCCTCCATCGTTGGCTCCAGACCTACACCTCTGCAAATCACCCACAACATTGTTGTCCTCCTCTTCATCTCCACCTCCCGGTCATGATCATTTTCTTCCTTTCCTCCTTCACCCCTCTCATCCTGACGTCATTATCCACCTCCGAACCTACACCCTGAAAGAGTCAACACACATGTATTCTCTATCGGATCACTAGCTCCACACATCACCACCAGCGACCATCCTCTCACCTACAACGCCGTTGCCACTTCACCTTCAATCATCAACGACGAGTCCATGCTCACACGTCCCCCACTGGCCTCGACCTCCATGACCATCCTACCCAAAAACTACAAGGAAGCCAACGGTTCCCTAAACCGCGAGGGCCCTTGCGGTTTTGTGACTGTGAATGGGGGTCATCACCACCAAAACCGTGAAGGCAGGGGTCATCGAGACCGCGAGGAAGGGATTTCTTGCCCAAACTGTGCGACAGATAGCGATCTTCCAAACCAAAAGAAGACTGTGTGGTGGTTGAACGGTCTCGAGATCATGTGGTGATGATCATCTAAGAGCATGAGGAGCCTCACGATCTAAAACAATGAGACAGGGATTTAGTTTCTAAACTGTGAGAAGAAAGCAAACCCAAGACCGTGAGAAGACCCATGGTTTCTAAACTGTGTGAGAATACAATCGATCTTAAGACCCTTAAAGAAATACTAACAGACCACCAGGGATTATAAATAGCCACTGAGGGGTCCTCAACCAGGGGGATCCCATACGCCGCCAGGCTGCCTGAGCATAGGATCAACCCATGGAGAGGGATCCCAATTCATCTACGTGCATCCATGCCACATACGCATCCAAAGACTACTCCTCCTACTACGAGCAAGGAGGTTGAGAAGAGGACGAAGGAGGAGAGAGAAAGTCTACCATGTCTGCCGTGGTGTCCCTCGCTCCTTGCCTAGATCTGCTCTGACATGGTGTAGAAGATTGTATCTTCACCAAGATGCGACCACCTACTACATCATTCTCATGGAAGAATCTTCCCTCTTTCTTATTCTTTTTGTTCCTCGCATCATGAGCGAGTAGTTTCATTTCACTGGGGTGTGGGGACTAGACCCCGTTGCCCATGCTTATATGTATTTTCATTAAACATTCCATGGCATGTGTTTAATTTTTCATTTCATTGTTAATTGTCGATGTGTGATTTTAGATTGATCGCCTGCTTGCATTTATCTTGTTCGTTCCTTTGTCGCGAGAACTTCTATATGTAGGATTTGAATGTCAATTAACGCGGTTGACTCCCTAATGATAAATCAGATGGGATTCCCTAAGGTCGTAAGTGTATGATCTGGGAGGGGATGAGCCATCTAGCCCATGATGATGCATCTGTGTGCCTAATGCCTGTATAGGGAGCCCACAGACTTAGTTAGATATCTATATCTTTGGAGCCGTAAGCACATGATCCAGATGGCGATGAGAAATTTGATGACTAAGGTGATTCTTACGTGAACCTAAACATCCCAACAGCGGGTTTACAACATCTCTATTTGGTTAGTTATGTCTTACATGGATGTTGGTGATTGAATATGTTTGCATGTGTAGTGGTGGTGAAACCTGGGACCACCCCAGTAATCCCCATCATTTATCTAGATTCAACTTTAATCCTGCTCTTTACTTTCTTGCAATTAGTTTAGTTAAACTCAAATTAACCCTTTGTTCTAAATATTAGTCTTACCTAAGCTAGACTCGACTAGAAACCATTCTTAAAAATGTTGTCCCTTGGGATTCAATCCTCAACTATAATGCAATAAGACTCTTCCTCTTGCGGGTGGTATTATTGCACAAGGTTTTGGTTAAAAACTCTGGGATTTCAACCCCGAGTGAATTTGTTAGTGCAATAATAGACCACGTCAAATTCTGGCATCGTTTCCAGGGACAACGAAATCTATTAGTCAAATCTAATTCCATTAAGGCTAATCTAGGTTTTTGCTTTTTCTTTTGATACTATTGACCATTCACTTGAATTCAGTCCCTCTTCGTCAATCTTACTTCTAAAAGATCTTTCCATCCCAGGTACCCCCAAAGACTAGTGTATGCACTGCTCGAGCAGTTCCAGCCTTACTGCTAGCTTTAACCCTGAGATAGACAGAACTTTTCGTCATCAGAACAGAGAGAACCAAGCAAGGATGACTCAAGAGGAGGAAATAGCCCAAAAGGTCGCTCAAGCCCTTAATGAACAAAGAGATAGACTTATGCAAGAAGCCATAGCTACAATTCAAGAAGAAATCCAAGCATCACAAGCAGGAACACAAGCAGCAGAACTACAGAAGGACCTTAGGGAGTTCTCAATCCCTAAAGCTACTGACGTACATCACCTAGTGCAACCTCCTCCCGTCAACGCTCCCAACTTTGAGATGCGGGCACATTGGATCACCTTGCTTCAAAACAACCCAGTCTATGGTAAGAAAGGAGAAGATAGTTAAGAAGACCTTCTGAGGTATATAGATCTATGTGCTATGACAAAGAAAAATGGAGTATCTGATGATGCCATCAGACTCCGTCTCTTCAAATATTCTCTTGCTGATAGAGCCATGAGTTGGTATAACTCCTTACAATGCGAGCCCATCACCACTTGGGAACAACTTCAAAACATTTTTCTAGAAAAGTTCTATCCTTCTTCTCTCACCTATGAAATCAGGGGACGTATAACTCAATTCACTCAGGTCCCTAGAGAATCCCTTGTTGAAGAAAGGGAAAGATACAAAGAGCTTCTACGGAAGTGTCCACACCATGGAATCCCTAAGAATCATCTCACTGAGATTTTCTATAAGGGTGTGGATTATGATATTAAAAAGTTCTTAGACTCGTCATCTAGAGGAAACTTCATGCGTCAAATTTATGATAGCTCATGGAAGGTTTTCACCCTTGGAGCTGAAAATAAAGCTAAATAGGGTAGATTTGTAGGTAAAGGAGTGTTGAAGGTAGCTATGGCTGAAGCTATTCCAAAGTACAATCTATTGATGAATCCATCAAGCTCTTAGTTGCCAAGAAAGACCATCTCAAATAGTCTCTTACTACATATGAAAGAAGACACTCACCCCCTCAACAACAAGAACAGATCAAGTCAGCTTCACTATTCTGTGAAGCATGCAAAGGCACTGATCATTCTACGTTAGCTTGCAATGTTCTATACGATGTTGTTCTGAGCAACGTTTATGGCCAAGGAGATAATGGTCATATGGAAAATCTTAAATCTCACAACACTATCCCTGGTCAAGAATATTACAATTTGAATCAGAATCGGAACCATCCTAGTTTTCAATATAGATATCCTTCAGGAGAAGAAAACTCCAAGCAACTTGGTTCAAATGACCAACAACAAGTTCCGTCGGGATTTCAGTACAACCAGCAGCAAAATTTTAGAAATCAAGGAAACTTTAGAGGTAACTTCCCGGATAGGAACTACAACAATTATCAGAACAATTCTTAGTTCCAGAATCTCCCAACCAAGTCCCTATCATAACCAACAACATGGGCAACAAGCCAGTTTCATCTCTCCTGATGACAAGCTGACGGCCATTGAGAAGATGTTATAGTCGCAGTAGACTATGATAGCTAACTAGCAAGCCCATCAAAAAGCTATTGAGTCTCAACTAGCACAACTTGCAGCTAGCATGTAGCCACCTGCTCGAGCCTTTGTTGGTCAACCAGAGAACAATCCTAAGCACCCAGAGCAAATGAAGGCTGTCACCACTAGGTCTGGAAAAGATTATTTTGATCCACCTATCAAGACACATGTGGTTCTTTCTGATGAGGATGACTTTGTGATTGTACAAGACTCTACAATGCCTGAGTCTCAACAAAAAGGACCAGTAACTGCTGATAAGATAGACGAGGCAAGTTCTGAAAAACCTACTGATGCAGAACCAGAAACAACAGAGCCATATGTGCCAATGTACAAGCCTCATCCCCCTTTCCTTGCTCGCTTGAAGTAGATCAAACTTGATACTCGTTTCAACAATTTCAAAGAAGCTATGAAGAAGCTTCATGTTGATATACCCTTTCTAGATGCACTGGCTGAGATACCAACCTGGATGAAGTACATGAAATCACTTCTCACCAGAAAATATATAACTAAAGAATACGAGATAGTCAAGTTAGCAAAAACCACTTCAAACATTATTCAGAGCAAGATGCCCAAGAAGAAGAAAGATCCAGGATCTTTTGGGATCTCTTGCCATATCAGTGATTCCTCCTATAAGAAGGGATTGGCCTATCTTGGTGCTATCATCTCCATCATGCCAGTTAGCCTTTGCAAAAGGCTAGGATTTGTTGGGATTCTCCAGACTGGCGTGACCATACAACTTGCAGATAACACTGTAACCCTCCCCCTTGGGAATTATTAAGGATGTACCTATCAAGGTAGGCAAAGACTCCTATGTTCCGTTTGAATTTTTCATCATGGATATAAAAGAAGATACCAGATATCCTCTCATCTTTGGTCGTCCATTCCTTTTCACTATAAGAGCTCTGATTGATGTTGAAGCGAGAACCTTGCTGCTCAGACTAGGTAAAGAAACTCTTGAGTTAAAAGTTTTTGAAAGTATGCAAAGATCAAACATGCAAGAAGAAGTCTACTTTATTGATTGCATAGAGAAGATGTCACTCCTTACACAAGAGGATTATGAACAAAAAGACCCTTTAGAAGTGGCTCTGACTAATCCGAATACAGATAGTTCACATGAAAAATGAGTGAAAAATTATGTTCTCCACCTTGACACTGTTGTAAAAGATCCTGAAGCCAAATTTGAGGAACTCAAGGCTGTGAATCACACAGAAGAACCATGCAAGAAACTAGAAGCCCCTTAAATGAAGTCCCTACTTGTGGGACTGAAGTACGTCTTTCTATATGATCTCAAGGTCTTTCCAGTTATCATAAATTCAGATCTAACAGTAGAACAAGAAGAAAACTCTTAACAGAATTAAAGGAAAGAAGACAAGTCATCGGCTACAAGATGAGTGATCTCACCGGGGTCAGTCAAGTGCTTTGCATGCACAAAATCTCCATGGATGAGGACCACAAGACGACTGTTGAACATCAAAGGAAGCTTAATCCAAACATGAAGGAAGCAGTCCGCCGTGAAGTTATTAAATTGCTCACTACTGGAATCATCGATCTGATATTTGACTCGTCATGGGTAAGTCACGTGCATGTGGTCCTCAAGAAGAATGGACCTACCATGATACAAAGTGAAGACAATGAACTCATCCCCACTCGAACAGTCATCGGGTGGAGGATGTGTACTGATTACAGGAAGTTGAACAAGGCAACATGTAACGATCATTTCCCAATGCCTTTTCTTGATCAAGTGTTAGAGTGTTTGGCTCACCAAGAATATTTCTACTATCTCGATGGTTACTCTAGATTCTATCAAATTGCAATGCATCCATATGACCAAGAGAAAACAACTTTTACTTTCCCGTTTGGAACATATGCTTTTAGAAGGATGTCGTTCGGCCTCTGCCATGTACCTGCAACTTTCCAACGTTGCATGGCGGCTATATTCGCTGATCTCACTAAAACTATCATGGAAGTTTTTATGGATGGTTTTTCCATATATGGAGATTCATATGATTCATGCTTGAAACACCTCTCCCTTTCACATCTTGTTTTGAACTGGGAGAAGTGTCACTTTATGGTAAAGGAAGGCATTATCCTTGGCCATAGAGTTAGAAATAGAGGAATCGAAGTAGACAGAGAAAAAATCAAAGTGATTTCCAAACTCACTATCCATAAAAATGTAAGAGAGGTTCATGTGTTCCTCAGCCATGCAAGCTTTTACAAATGATTTATAAAGGATTTCTCCAAGTCAACCAAGCCGATGATGAATTTTTAGCTAAAGGAAGCTGATTTCCATTTTGACCAAGAATGTGTCAAGAGTTTCAATAACCTGAAGAATGCCCTTACAACAACACCTATTATCAGAGCTCCTGATTGGGATCACCCGTTTGAAATTATGTGTGATGCCAGTGATTTTGTTGTGGGTGTTGTTTTAGGCCAATATATAGAGAAGAAATATTATGTGATCTACTATGCATCGAAGACCCTCGACGAAGCTCATAGGAACTATGCAACTAATGAAAAGGATCTCCTTACAGTCGTGCATGCCTTTGAAAAATTTAGATCCTACCTCGTTGGTTCTAAAGTCATTGTCTACACAGATCATGTTGTTGTTTGTTACCTCCTAGCGAAGAAAGATGCAAAGCCCATGTTGATCAGATGGATTCTCCTCTTGTAAGAATTTGATCTGGAGATAAGAGATAAGAAAGGTACAGAGAATGTTGTGGAAGACCGCCTCAATCTCATCCACACTCTGGAAACTGAGAAGATCCCAATTAACGATTCTCTTCTGGACGACCCACTCATGAAAGTTTCAGAAGCTACCCCTTGGTACTCGGACTATGTAAACTACCTTGCCACTGGTGTCATCCACCCTAAATGCACTGAAGAAATTCATGCATGATGTGATGCAGTATCACTGGGATGAGCTGTACCTCTTCAAGCTTTGTGTTGATGGTGAATACAAACATTGTATCGCTGAGGAAGAAGCCCAACTCATTTTAGACCAATGTCACTCAGGCCCAGTCGTAGGCCATTTGAGTTCTAAGAAAAATGCTTTAAAAGTTTTGCAATGTGGTTTCTTTTGGTCAACTATATCCAAAGATTTCTACAACTTTGTTCTATCATGTGACAAATGTCAGAGAATGGGTAACATTACCAAAAGAGATGAGGTCGCTCAAACTATAGCAAGAAGTCAAGATTTTTGATGTTTGGGGTGTGGACTACATGGGTCCATTCCCATCCTCGCATGGATTTTGCTACATCCTAGTTGCGGTGGATTATGTCTCTAAATGGGTAGAGGACATACCAACTGTAACTAGTGATTCCAAAGCTATCATCAAAATGTTCAAGGATATTCTTTTTCCCCGTTTCAGAGTCCCACAAACCATGATATCTGATGGCAGTTCTCATTTTCTAGAAAGAAGCTTTGAAGCATTACTGAGGAAATATGGTGTAACAAACAAGGTAGCTTCCCCCTACCATCCCCAAATGAGTGGACAGATACAAGTTTCTAACTGCCAACTCAAGGCTATCTTGTAAAAGACAGTAGGCTGCAACCGAAAAGATTGGTCAATGAAAATCAATGACGCCTTGTAGGCCTATCGAACCACTTTTAAGACTCCTCCTGGAACTACATCATTTTGATTGATATATGGAAAGTCATGCTACCTTCCTGTAGAACTGGAACACAAAGCATGGTGGGCAATTAAACAACTAAATTTTAACGTAAAGAAAGTTGGCGAAGACAAGATTCTACAAATTCAAGAGATGGATGAACTCTATATGACAGCTTATGAGAATGCACGAATCTACAAAGAACGCATGAAGCTTTGTCATTTTGGTCATATGAAAAGAAAGGACATACAAGGGGGAAATCAAGTTCTACTATTCATCTCAAGACTAAGGTTATTCCCAGGGAAACTCTGTTCTCACTGTTCTGGACCTTACATTGTCAAGAGCATCTGCCCCCATGGCGCTTTCATTTTATGGAGTGAACAGTCAGGAATTTGGGGCTAATGGCCAACGCTTAAAGTGATATTTCACCTCAGCCGACATAGGCACCGAAGCAATGTTGGATCTTACCAATCTGATGTATTCACCAAAAAATTGAAGGATTCACGTCGAGCCATTGACATAAAACAAAGGCGCTTGTCGGGAGGCAACTAGATCAATAATTATTTTTTTTACTTTTAGTTTTAAATTAGAAACTTTCCTTAATTTTGTATTTACCTTTTTAAGAAAGTTTGCACTAAATAGATATTGCATCGCATGATGCTATCTTAAGTTCTCATTAGTCTTCATTTTTGAGATTTTCAGATGGAGGACGTGTGCTGATTGGAACGTAACCACATCTGGTGGTCCAACCGGCATGAATTTTCCCCTCCATCTCAGATTTAGAGTTTACTTAGGATGAGGAAATTTCTAAGTTTGGGGTGGAGGGTGGGTGGTACATACTTTACTTTCCACTCACACCCACCTATTTTAGACTTAAGATTTCATCATTGCATTTTTGACTAAAATTTTTAAAATTTATATGTTTTCAAAGAAATTGAACAGAAACTTGATGAAGTCTTGATGCTTTTTGTTTCAATAAAAGCCATTACCTAGCTGGCTAGTTTCTCTCTCTAGGCCTTTTGAATCACTATACCCTCCTTATTCGAAGTAGATCCTCAAGAGGGCAATTTTCTAAAAACTATCCAATTGAGTGAAATCATCTTGTGAAGCTTATGAATCCTAACATCATGATCCTTATACAAAAATGGCAAGTGTCTGTCGAACTAATAGGGATCAAACACATCGTTCTTCCTAACTGACAAGTGGAACAATAACATGGAACCCCCGTTGGATCCTCGTCAAGTCATTATTTGAGTAGAGTACAATAAAGAGAATGACTTGATGCACTGGACAAAATCAAGTTGCATACTGATATGAACTCTCTTCTACACTTCTTCTATCATCTTCTTACCCCTCCATCCATCAAAAAGAAACAAAAATAGCCAAAATAGTACCAAACCCTAAGTTTGGGGTTGAAAACCCTCTCTCTCTCTCTTTTCTTTCTCCATACCCCTCACTATGTAATTGGGGCGTACCACCAAAAAAGATGACAATGTGCACACAAAAAAATGCAATCTCGAGTCAAATAGAGGAGAAATTTGCACCCAAAAATGCAATCAATGAAATTGCAACCATATAATAAATCTTGAGTCGAATAGAGGAAAGATATACAACTTCCTTCCATACCACCCTTCACTCCCTTTTCCACCTAAAGGCACAATGAATGCCTCCCCTATCTTGAAATACACCGGTGCCAGATCAGGTGCACACTTGTTGTTCTGTAGGTATCTCTTGAGTATTACGAAACTCTTAGAAAAGGTGAGGAGGAAGTGATGTTGGAAAACAAACCAAGGAATGAAGATATGGTAAGATGTGTTCAGTGATCTCAGGAAGTTGATATTCTTAGTCATACTAAGTAGAAAGGAAACAATCATGATGTGAAGATGAGGTAATCACACGAGTTGAAAGTATTCATTTGGTGACAGTTTTAGATTTTGTGTTACTCGAGGATGAGCAATGTTTATGTTCGGGATGTTTTGATGAATCCATATTTACCATGATTTCAGTCGCCATTTTGGGCCCACTTTGGCTCAATACACTTGCTTTTATTTCTCAAATCCTACAATTTATGACTTTACTGAATTCATGGATGATAAAATTTTATTGACTAGGGTTTCATTGATTTAATGCTGATTTAGTAAGCCTTGATGAAGACAGATCTTCAACTGGGTCTACCCTCTGGTTGCGGGCCCACCTTCACTAGAAACCCTCTCACTAACCCTAGATCACCACCTTGGTGGCTTCACCTCCACTCTTGATCACCTTCAACAGCATCACCTGCAACCCTATCCTCACAACCACATGTTAGCTCCACCAATTTGCAAGCCTCCACAACCATAGCCGCCACCATCACCTCCAATTGCATTTGCCACCTCTAGCAGGTCTGCACCTAATCACAGGTGACCTCTTCCTTCACCAACACTCTCATGGTCTGCCTTCACGATATGCCTTTGTGGTTTGCCCTCTTGGTCCTCTCCTTGCCGATCGCGCCCTAGCGGTCTCAAGATCATGATCCCCCTTGCATTATCAAGACTGTGAAGGCCCTAGCCCTTCCAAAACCACAATGAACCCTCACGGTTCCAAAACCACAAGGAATCCCCACGGTTTCAAGAATGCAAGGAAACTGCCATCCCAAGACCATGTGCAGCGTCACGGCCCCAAGATTGTGCTTCACCATCACCCCTCCATTGCCTGGATCCAGACCTACACCTCCAAAAATCACCCACAACACCTCCATCCTCCTCTCCTTCTCCACCTCCCAGTCATGATCATCGTCTTCCTTTCATCCTTCATCCCCTCTCATCTCGACGCCATCATCCTCCGATGGACATGCACCCTACAAGAATCAACGCACCTGTATTGTCTGCCAAATCACCAGCTCCACACATCACCACCAGTGACTGGCCTCTCACCTGCAGTGCTGCTCCCACTTCACCTTCCATCATTAGTGATGACTCCATGATCCCATGTCCCCCACATGCCTCGACCTCCATGACCATCCTACCCTGAAATTGCGAGGAAGCTAATGGTTCCCCAAATTGGGAAGGCCCTTGCAGTCCTGCAAATGTGAAGGGGGGCCGTCGCCACCAAAATCGTGAAGGTTGGGATCTTCGAGACCATGAGGGAGTTATCTCTTGCCCAAACCGTGAGATAGCTAGTAGTCTTCCAAAAGAAGAATATACATGTTTTACTTTTGTACTACCAAGGATTATCCACATCCAAAAGTGCTAGGATATATGGAAGGATCACAACAACCTTCTTCTAGTGTGATTTGGGTCATGATATCAAAGGGGGTTGCATGGCCCTTTCCTCTAAGGGAAGGTTGACATGCACTATAGAATTTACTCTCTATAGGAAAGGAAAACTATTATGTCACATATTGATTTATCATAATATCAAATTCCATTGGATTTGCTTTGCATAAGTGAGGGGATACTATGATATAGAGATCACTCAAGAACTATAAAATATATGCTTTCTTGCATGTTATTTGTAATGATTTGGAAAAGCTATGACAATTTCATCATAATATATTCAATATGTCCAAGGATGGTTCATACATTGTGGAATATGAGTTGGTCAATCCTTGATAGGTAGTTATACCACACATAGAGATATTTGCTCTTGTTTCATTGTTCAAGAGGACCCAATTGTGGTTATGGAAGAATGATTTGGTGTAATATGCACAAAGTGGCATTGGAACACTCTTCTTTGCAAAAAGAATTTCAGAGTTGCAGTGGTTGATGTCTCATTCTATTCATAAGAAGATAAAAAATTTCCACCACTATGTCCTTGATTGTGTCACATAAACATCAAGAAAAATCATACTAGAAAAAATAAGTGACCTGACGACTCCAACAATGTGACCAATTAGCTAGATTATAGAAAATATTGTTTCACACATTCTGGTAGACATGTTTTATCCAGAATTTGGATGTTGTATGTGTACCAAAATCCTAAAATTTCTTGTAAATTATATACCGATCATAAAAGTTTCCCTCTTCCATAATAATTAAAAAATTACCTAAAGTTCAAGAAAGTTATTTACTTTTTTTATTCAATACCTTTAATGTTATATTTTATGCATAGGCTATGAAACCAATATTGATACAATAAATTTTGTTGTAATGTATGCAATTATTTTGATATTAAAAAGTCTCAACATGTAAATAACTACATGTTTAGGGTGGTTTATCATGTGATAACCTAAGTTTTAATGTAACCTAAGAATAAAATACATTGATAGTGGAATTTTCCTTATAAAATTATAATCATTTATTAATATTATGTTAATAATGACAAATAATAATATTATATTTTATTTATGTTTTTAGGATATTAAAGTGTGAAGAGAGTTTGAGTTAAGAAACACATGGGTCTGACTATAAGCTGTAAACATTGAGTAACTTCTCATTTTCTACGAATGACTTGTTTTTAAATAACCATTACCTAAACATCATAAGGGGGAGGTCCTCAAATGGCTCAGTTGCTAAGACATGTCAATTTGTTATTCACATGTCACTAGTTTCAATTTCCATCTCGAGCATTCTGAAAAACAATGGAGATTTACAGTAAGAAATTAAGGTCTGGTATCATGTGTTATGACATGGATGGATCTCTCTCTTGTGGTCCTGATAATAATAATTATCATAAAAAGAACATTGAGCTATTAAACAATTATTATAAGATTGGTTGTAATTGTGGAAAGGAAAATATATTTAATTATACACTGCAAGCTATATTTACAATTAAATTATGTGATTAACAACTAACTAAACTGAAGTTCAAATGATTTACATCCAAACTCATTATCCACAACAAAAAAATAAAATACTTTAAAAAACTGTAAGTTTTCATATCTAAATTAAATATTGATCGAAAGATTGACTGGGCTTGTATCTAACTATTATATGAATCTACTATATATATTGAAATGATAATGTAGTACAAAATTATATATCGTAAGATGAAATTCTAACTATACAAATGGAACTATCAATTTATTGAGAATGGAAGGAATATTTCAAAACTTCTTCAATTTATGTCACATATTTAAGAGATAGAAGCAATACACTTACAAATTCCACATATGATTTGAAAAAAATTATACCTTTTTGAAATATGTATTATAATATGATAAATAATTGATGAAATGTCAATTTCTTATTATAGCCCTTGTAATTAAAATACAATTTGATAAGTTGTAGAAAACAAAGTGCATATCTTAGTCTCTATTGAGAAAGGAATATGCTACCATACCATTGAGCCAAAAATTAGTACAACTTTCTCATCATATCTTTATGAAAGGGGTTATTTTTGGTTGTATTCACTTTTTTGCATTAAACCTTATATATGTATTCACCTTTTTGTCATGCCAATACAATTAATGTATATGATAAGATAACATAATATAATACAACATATCATAAAATAGCATGTCATTAACATAATTAACCTCCATTGATGAATATATATGAAAGACATCAATTTGTGTCATATATATAAGATAACATAATATGAATTATTATTATATAATATAACATATTATAATGATAAAGAAATTTTATGAATATGGCCAAACAGAATCAACCTTCATTAATGAGGCAATTAATACAATCTACCTTCAATATTATGCATGGAATTCCTTCCTTGTCTAAATAGGTGATTAACAGAATAAACATCCATTAGTGAACTTATATGTATAATATCATAATTAAATGTAAATTACAAAACAACATTGAAGAATAAGAATAGTCAATTAATATCGAACATGAAATAAAAATCGGTTACATATAGTTTGTAAAATATATGCTAAATATAAAAATGTTACACATTGATGCAGAAAGAACCCCCAACATTATGTGGAGATACTTGATTAAATCGAGAAATGTAGAGTGAATTCCTAGATTGCATTTGGGTCCTCCAGAACAATGCAACAAGACCATATATTCTATGTGTTGTCTAACTGATCATCAAGGATCAACTAAGTCATCCCTTACAATATATTCACCATCCTAGGTTATGTTGTATTTATAAATACAAAATGTTTTAGCTTGCCACATCCTTACAAGTAACATGTGAGTACACATAGCCACTATATTTCATTAGTGATTTCTAGATCATATTGTGTTCACATCCATAATGATCAAATGAATTACTCATAACTCCTTCATTTGTGTTTTGATGAGTGAATACTCAATAACTATTAATTATATACTTCAATAACAAAATAAATGGTTCCCACTATGTCGCAACCAAATTAGATCTAGAAACCCCTTGTAGACATGTGGAAGTAGTTGAATTGATCTTGATCTCACTTCATTCAAATTTTCTAACAATTAGATTTTCCTACAAGTACATTGTTTATGTTTTGTCTACCATTGCCCAACAAATTTTATTCAACACAGATTGATTACACATTTTTTCTTCATATTATTATTGTGCCCTTTAATTTTGATTTTCATGTCCTAAATAGAAGTTCTACTCTTTACACAATACTCAAAAGAGTACTATATTTCTATAGTTGTCGGTAGCCAAATGATTCTTAATCCATCTGGTCAAGTAAATTGTAAGGATGAAAGCCCTTGCAGGCTCACCATCATGTTACCTAAAGATTTTGTATACATAGACCTTAAAACCATCTCCCTAAAGTTCTCAATAGGAGTTTAACTAGAATTACTTAGTATTCTAACTTGAGGATTCAAAATTGTGTTGGCCTATAATTTTAGTGGACATACAACACAAGTTGTTAATTAATACCTCATACAAGCAATAAATAATAAATGACTTCATAAAATAAATGTTGTGTGGACAATCCCTACACCATGTGAATATACTACTAAATCACATGGTGAGATCAATACAATTAGTGGAGGAACAAAACACAATTAGTTTCATGTCTACATGCATAGGGTAGCATAATGTGGTGTGTTATGGAAAGACTCTTTCTTTCCTTCTTTGTCTTGGGCATCGACCCTCAATAAAGGGAACAAGCAAGAGAAAGGGCAATACTCATATAAGATGAGTAGACTACTTCTTTGGGAGAGAGAATAATAAAAAAAGTTCATTGATCCTTATTTTGAATTTGATGGGATATATCACCATTAAAGGTTAGATGGGTTAGTTGATAGATTTTAAATGAATGAAAGGACCAGTTCGATTGTTGGTCGATTGGCCCATGGGACACCATCTATAGCATGTCAGCTGATAGATTGATGTTTTTTTGTTTATTAGTTCTTGATCATGGAAGAAATAGTGGAGTTTTCCATGGATATGAACTTGGGAACAACAATATCCTATTGGCTATTAAGACTCAACCTTTTTAAAGTAGGTTGAGAATGAATATCTATAGAAGCAGGGGCATCATTGGATTAGATAGGAGGTCCACATCCATTGTTGAATTAATCGATTATGGCTTCTTAAGCAAAGGCATGGGCATTGTCAAGTTGCATGATGTCATGAGGAGTCATTGAGCATTGGTCCTCAATCAAGAACTGATTGAGTTCTGGTTGTTGAGAAATTTTAAGGCTCGATTACTTTGTTTTTGTGGTGGATGTGTGGTCGTACATGCCATATATTGATTGTCTGGTCGAGTGGAGTTAATCATAGTGGATATGGTGGGGTGAGTGTAAATGGTCATGCTTAGAGAAACGACTGTGCTGAAATGGTGAAATCGTCAAGTTGATTTTTGTGTTTAGGAGTCTGGTTGCACGGACGTGTTGTGCAGCACAAACATGCTGTCTTGATGGTACAACATTCATGCTAGGTAGCATAGATGTGTTGGGAGGTTGGAGTCAACTTGTTTCCATGAGAACAAGCATCTTGGGGGCTTGGTAGCATGGTTGTTCTGGTTGACATGGACATGATGAGGTCTTCTTGATACAACTATTTAGAAGGAATGGTCATGCTATTAAAGCTTCTTGGAGTAGCTTCATCCTTGTCTTCCATTGCAATTTTGATATATGCAACATGGATGTTATGTGGTACCACAACCATGTTGTGGGTTATCCGATATCATATTTTTTCGATTTGATTGTCCATGATTCTCTTTGTTTTGGATTAATCTTTAGCCGATTGGGGTAGGCTAGGGAAGTTCTTGGCCTCATTGTTATGTCCTCCAAGTCTAAAGGAACACTAGGATACTCCTCCTTCTATTCATTCCATTATAAGCATGATAAAATTATCTAAAAATCATGCAAATAAAATATATTTGTTTATTTGATGATAAAACAAATTATGGAGGAATAACCTGCATTATGAATAGTTTAAATATGTAACAAATACAAAAAGACTTAGGTTGAAGACCCAACTTAGGGCTTCATCACCACTCAATCTTGAAGCATACTTATCCTCAAGTATGCCCAGCTCAATGTCTCATTCATTAAGTTCAATTAGATGAAACCACTCGCCAACATGAAACATGGAAATTTGACTAGATATACCTCAATCTTGATTATGTACATGTCTCTCTCTTCTCTTCATTCATGGATTCACAACAAACAAAGAACCAAGCACATAGACTTTGAATATACGGCATCGTAATACATGAAAGTGACATGCTAAGATTTGTTCTATGTTTGTTTGATGAACAGTTTTTACATGCATGCATTCTCCTCTAAAGTGCAATCCACACTTGATGACCCACTTGCCTTGTGTTAGATAAGTGGGTTAGGTTTAATTTTCCCTAACCCTAATGGCATGTAAAGAGAAGAAATGGTTGTGGAAAGGAGTAGGGTGTTATTATATAGAGAACTCTTTTTTCTTTTCGTGAGACAATATTATAAAGAGCAATATCTTGTTATGTTTTCTTTGTATTTTCTTTTCCCTATATGGGGAGGGAACATGGTGGTTGAAAGAAGAGGGAAGGTGGAGATACAAACACTTACACTTTTTGGGACGTCCAAGGAATATTATGTGCTTTTTGGCATCTTTTTATTTGGCGGAGAGGTAAAAGTGATGGAAGAAATAATGAGTCCAAGAGGGATTAGTAGTTGTCAATTTTCACAAAAGAGGTTCATACATGAACGCTTGACCCACAAACTTCACAAGAATGAAAATATAATGATGAAATGAGATGTTGCATCAACCATAGCTTCTTCACAAATCATGGCAAACCCTAGTCATCTAGTACTTGCTTAGATTACCTCTTTTTATTATATCCAATCAGAGAGATATGATACACATGCATGAAATAAGAATTGCAAGTATATACATTATATTAAAATGTGAAGTGGAGAGAATTTGATTCATCAATGTCACACAATTTAAATTCAGTCCATTAAGGTAGAGATTAACTCAAGACATGCTTTATCAAAAAATGACCAAGTTTGGCACACAAAAAATTATCAAAATAGTGACCAATTCCCCTATTCCCATCCAAACCTACCCTAGAAAAACATCAAATATCCTAAAAGAAAATCATGGCTTATTTCACACAAGAAATCAACAAAACTACATGGTATTCAATGCTATGCATGGAATGGAAAGAAAAGCAAAAATATTGAAAACTATAATAAAATGAAAGAATAAATGAAATTACATTTAAAATTCAAAGTGATAAAATTATGATATAGAATAGCAGGTGTTGCATACGTCATTAACAAGAACATGATGAGATAGGTAGAATATGAATCAAAATGTGAATGAAAAAATAGGGAACATAGTGCCCTCCCTACCACCAAGTTTTTCAATCATGTTGTAATCAACATGAAAAAAAAAACATAGGCATGATAAGTTGTTATGACTATGACAGTGGATCATGTAGTCCTATCTAGGGTGGAGGGTATTGGTAGTAATTTCCCCAATAAACTAACTGAGGGGGTTGGATATGTGACTATGTAGCCCTTTATTGCACCCCAAAGTCATCTCCTCATTTGGGGTTCCTTGGTATTTACATGTGTTGGTAGTGGTACATGTGGTTGATCTAATGGTGCATTTTTGGTTGATCTAACCATATGGGCTCCCAAGACTTTTGAATTTCCTCCAATTGTGCCTAGATAGTAGACATGTCATAAGAATTCATTAGAGGTGGTTGCACATAATATTCATCCTCTCATCTCTTAGAGGGACATGTTTGTTGGCTTGCATATTGTTGTTGTGGTGATAATACACTGATCTCCCCTTCCCCCTTGTCTAAATTCATTGTTGGTGCTTTCTCTCCCTCTCTCGGGTGTTTACTTTCTCAAATTGCAAGATGACTCCAATAATCAACTATTGGTCATACATAGGCAAGAACAAGTATAGGGAGTGGGGCCTGATAAGGGTCCACTCCTTAAGTTATGAAAATGGTTGCAAAAGGGTCCACTCCTTAAGCTGTGCTTCTTCTAGGTGGGTTGAAAGATGCTTTCAATAGAGGAAGTAACAAAAGAAAGTACTTCAGCAAACACTGAGTATATGTAGTAAATAACAACTAAACACTAGTTTAGATCAATAATCTCTACAAAGAGATGCTCAAGACAATGAACTTTCTAAGGAATTAACAAACCTAGGGATGAGGCATGTCCAAAACAAATATTAACAATTAGGGAATCTTCCCTTTAATATTTCCATCAATAGCATCAAAATATAAGTTATTCATGTAAATAATCATAGACTAATGTTATTCAAAGTAGGGATGGAATACCATAGGATCTCAGCCTAAAAATATTGGTTGGAAAAGTGTCACCCTGTGTAGAAAAATCATGTCCTATATATATATATTTATATTTATATATATATACATATATATACATATATATATATATATATATATATATATATAACGAGTGGAAAGGCACACTTAGAGTAGAAAAAGCACACCTATGTATGGTTGTACTCATCTACCACTACTAGAAATATTCGTCTAAGTCATGCACAGAATAGAGAAAGACAATTTCAAGTTTTTGTCAAATGTCCAAATAATTCAAGAGAATAATGAGAACATCCATATCAGAAGTAAATTTGGGACCATCAAAGTATCTGGTCACTTAATTGTAAAACAATTTGAACGAAATAATTTCCAAGAAAAGGTAAGACTTACATAAAGTTAAAAAAGTGAAATATCAACACATGCCTAATATTTTAAATAGTTTATTGGTGATATTAGTAATGCTTATGTAATCAGGAAGATGCATATAACTTGACTTGAGTATTAAATCAGAAATCATATTCTACACTTCCAAGTCTAAAGTCACCTCATACCTACATATAATGTTTTGTACGTCAATTAGGGTGAAGTTTATGCGACATAAGACAAACCTTAGAAATCTAATCTAAAAAAAACCCTAGAATGACTCTTGATATTAACCTAACATGGGGTTCAGGTTACTGATTATAAGCATGTTTCAATTTTTATATATATAATGTTTCCTCAAGTGTTAATAACATAATAATAGAGAGAAAAACTCTTAAATCACTTGTCTAAAAATTTGGAATCATCCAACCAAAACTATACAAAATATAGAAAACATCACATGATTTTGAAACATATTTTGTAATAATTTTTGGAGATTCTGGTAAGAAGTTATGGATTTTTCAAGTTTTATAACATTTACTCATTTATTGGTGAAAAACGATATCCATAATATGATAATAGCTTCACAATATTAATTTGGGACATATAATGTGACATGATGTTTTCCTATATACATATCAATATTTAGGCAGTCAAAATAAAACACAATATGTAGATTACAATGCCATCACTGTAGAGAAAAAAAATACACTAAGAACTATAGGGCCAAATTGAAAATCTGTGAGGAGTATTCCCTCATACGACACCCACACCATCTTTGTGACGAGAAACTTGGAAGACCATGACCAAGTTTGGGGAAAATGACCAGAACATTCACTAGGGACAAAGACAAAAGCATTAGGAGCCTTACTCTTGACTCAATTTTGCTGTGGTGACAGAGCTGGCCATCAGAGAGGAGGTTAGGGAGGAGAAAGGAAGTGGCTTGATGCATGTAGGGAATGACAACTCAAGTGACGTTGACAAGAGGGAATGAGAGTACTAGGGCCGATAGAGATATTCCTGTGATTAAATATATATATATATATATATATATATATATATATATATATATATATATATATATATATATGGGGGTATTATGATTTCTTTGCTTGTAGGTTTCGAGAGACTTTGGGTGAGAATTGGGAAAAACTCAAATAAGGACAAGTAGATTTTGATTCGACCATCATTGGATGCAACATCTCGCAAAACATTTATTGACCAAAGAATTGCAAAGAATGACATCAGGGGGGAGTTATGGCTCGGGAAATCCTCCACTCTCACCCCTATTCAGACCAGAGACAAGTTTGGGTATAAGAAAAAGTGGCAACCCTTCAATTTGCTTCCAATGGAAGAGAAATAAGTGCACATCTTCTAAAGTCACCATCCACATGACAATGTGAAAAATTGAACCTATATCATATTTATACTAAATTGATAATTAAATTATTTCCTTTTTGTTTCGTACTCAAATTGGTACAACAAACAATGTACAATTAAAGTGAAACTTGGAAAATAAACTAATAGGGACCCAAACATTGGATCGGGAAGTCATCTTTGCCTTTTGAAAAAATTTAATACATAAAACCCATAACTTGAGAGAAAGCTTGATTTATCATATTACGGTATTATTTTATAATTTAATCGACATATTTTGTGTGTGACTCCATATATACCATACCTATCCATAGGATAAATCTAGAAGAATTATTTTGAACTAAAATACCACAATTTGCAGAATTTGCACAACCCAATACAAATTCATTTATTATGCTTGTCTCTTTTATTAAATCCTTAAATAATTATTTCATTGGCTACAACTCTATATTTGAATATATTAAAATTATCATTCTATATACCTTACATAAAAGATAATATGATAAAGGGGTAAAAGTATTATTTACCTAAGTTTTGGTATGTTACAACCTCCTCCCCAGAAAAGGATTTCATCCTTGAAATATAAAATAAATAGGGAGGGGTGAGTTTGCAACATTTCCTCTCTGAGCTCCCAAGTTGTTTCCTCTAAACCATGATACTTTCATAAAACCTTTACTAGTTTGATTTCTATGTGCTTTAGTTGTTTCACTCAGGAGATGAGGATATTTATAGGATACTCCTTATATATCAGATCTTCATGAATCTATATAGGTTCTATAGATAGCATGTGGGATGGATCTTTCACATATTTCTTAAGTACAGACACATGAAAAACATTTTAGATCTTATCATAAGCATGGGGTAATGCCAAACAATAAGCACAATCTACAATCTTTTCTAGAACTTCAACAGTCCCACATAGTATGGACTGAGATTTACTTCCACCTTTGATCTTTCCATTGACCGAATCAGTTTGATTTTCAAGAAAACATAGTCGCCAACCAAAAAGATCACATCCATGCTCCTCTCATCAACATACATATTTTGATGATCCTGAGCTACTTTCATTAGTTTCTTTATTAGACCAATATTTTCCTTCATTAACTACATGTCCCCAGTGTTAACCATAGTACGCTCACCCACATCAATCTAATGGAAGGGATAACGATAAGGTCAAACATACAGATCTTCAAAGCGTAGCATACATATGCTTCTTAGAAGTAATTATTATAAGCAAACTCAACCAACGTGAGATATTTGTCCCAAACACATCCTTTCTCCATTACAAAGGCTCATAAAAGAACTTCTAGAATTTAAACTATCCTATCACATTGGTCATCAGTATGAGAGTGGTAAGATGTACTGAAATGTAGATTGGACCCATCTCTTCTTGAACCTACCTCTACAAGCATGAAGTAAACTTAGGGTCTTTATCAGATTCAATGGATTTGCACAAAGAATGCAAATCAACTATCCAATCAACCAATATTTGTGCCATGTCTGGAACCTTATATGTGGTTTTGAAAGAAAATAAATGAGAAGGCTTGGTAATTTGATCTGCTACAACACAGACAACATCAAAATCACTTCTATATTTTTCAAATCTGGTTAAGAAGTCCATCATAATACTTTCCCAATCCCACATTGGCATTTTGAGTGACTGAAGAAATCTATTGGGCCTTTGATATTCATTATTTACTTGTTGATAGGTCAAACATTTCACAACAAAAATATCAATGTCCTTCTTCATATTTATCCCTAGAAACTTGTCTTCAAATCTTTGTAAAACTTTGTTGTGCCAGGGTGAATTGTATATTTTGATCCATGAGCCTCACTCAACACCTTTTGTCTCATATCATCACCATATGGTATTCATAACCGATGCCAAAAATGAATTTCACCATCAAGACCAACAAAGAAATCAGATTGTGGTTTCTAAGTTAAGTATTTCATCTCATTAAGGTCAGGGATGGCTAGTTGAGCTGCAATTACCTTACAGATCTAAGATGGAGTAACTGAGAGGCTATCCATGTACACACACATCCTATCTAAAACCACATCATTCACACCATCCTTCAACTTAGGTCTCCATATAGAAACATTCCCCATACTTATCCACACAAAGATACAGAGAGATGCACAAACAACACCCTTCTTCTGACTCTAGGAGTCATCAACTGCATTTTATTCTCTAGGATGATAAGTGATTGTGAAATTATAATCCTTAAAATACTCCACCCAATGACTTTGTCTTAGATTCAGGGCCTTTTGCATCATAATATAGTGAAGACTCTTATGACCAGAGAAACCTAAAATTGCAAACTAGAAGCTATAACTCTTAGAGCATGGATAATAGCTACGAGCTCAAGGCCATGGGTCAGCGTGTATTCTTTAGTTGACTTCAATTGGCAGGAGGCATAGGTTATAACTCATACTTATTGATAAGAACACACCCTAAGCCTTGTCTAGATGCATTAGTGTAAATTACATAAGGCTTTCCTTTGACTGATAATACCTAAATGTGAACAAATGTCAAACAACACTCTGGTTCTAGAAACTCTTTTCATATTCTAGGATCTAGATGAACTTGGTACCTTGCGAGTAAACTCGGTTAGAGGATGAGATAGTTCAAAAATTTATTAATAAACCATATGTAATAACCTTCAAGACTGATACCACCAAAATTTGTGATGGTTTCGACCCTTATTTCATTATCAAATCTGCCCCTTTTAACTGTTTTCCTCTCCTTTTTGTCATATTTTTGAATAAACAAACTTCGCTATGCTCTAAACTCAATTTTATCATCTTGTGCAGAGTTTTCCTCGCTTTTTCGAATCTTTTATCAACAAAAATTCCCCTCCCGACCCACAAACGTATACCACCCACACATGCCTCATTACCAACCAGTCGGCCGATATGCTCACTGTCCGGCATAGGGAAGCCCGATATACTATCGCCTGAGAGGATGAAGTGCAAGAGGAAGCGGATGAGCGATACACCGTTTACCCGACAGGGAGCCGAACCCGCCACGACTTCCAAAGCATGTCGGGCGATATGGGCTACCCACCAGCAGGCGCCAATCGTCACGTTGACCGACAGCCCGATATCCTTGTGCCGAACGACATGCATATCGGGCACCCCTGAAAGCCAAAGTAGTGGAGCTGAAGGAGGACACATGGCGTCCAGAGGACCATAACTTCCCCCAACCTCTGCCTATAAATAGCAGCTACAGGAAGACGAAAAGACAGGTTGGAACCCCCCGGAAAAGCCAACTCAGGAAAGCATCTGGAGGTACCAGGCGATACTAGGTGAGCACTTCCCCATCTTGAGAGGGAGGGAATGGTTCACTTAGGGTCAGCCCCGGGCACCACTGTAGGCCGATATCAGCCAACAAGGATGCCCGATAGGAGAGCCCGATTCTGGAAGCAACACTTTAGCCCGTCACGATACCAAACCCCGATACGCATCACCCGTCACAGCACATCGCCCGATAGGGTGCCGCCCGACATGATCGTATACGGCGTGGGCGTCCCGCGCGATACATCTACCTATCATGAGCGTGCCGCCCGAGAGGGTGTACCGCCCGAAATGGGTGTATCGGGCAAGGCACACACACCGATATCGGGCTGGAGTGTCTGCTGCAGCCTGTCGCCCTTCTAAATCAAGAAGGCGACGTTTACCTTTACTTATTTCCGTCATTTATTTTCTTTACTTATGCAATATAACCAAACCCCTTTTATGCTAATTGAATCAAAAGAGTTTAGTTATCTGCTGCTTTATGTTTGGTCCCTTTTGTTGGATGATTGCTATGTTTGACATTTGAACTCTAGCTTGTACGCTTGGATCGCATTTCGATTAGCTACCGAATCGTGTTTTCCCGTTGCAACAGCCTTGAGAGAGGTGTTGTGGCTCTAGTGTTTGGTCCGATACTGGAGTACGAGAGTGCCCAAGATCAGATTTGCTTTAGTAACCTTTCCACTCTAACTTAAGTTCAGCAGTCCCGAGAGGGGTGTTGATGCTTGGTTAGAGGTACCCGCTTTGAGAGGAGGAGTACAGGAAGTTTCTTCTGCCGCTTGTTTTACCGAAGCTTTCTCCTTTGTTCCTTACTATGGCATTAGTGTTATCTCCCTATTTCTGTTGCAATAAAACCCTATAAACTGATAAATGCTTAAAACCTTAATTTTTCCTTGTAGCTCCATTTAGAGATAGTTCTCTTTTATTTTGTCGATCTTATCCTGTTGTTCCCTCGAGGAGTTTTATCATCTCCTTACCCTTTATCGGAGTGTAAAGTGTTGATCTCGAGTTCCCAAAACTATCACCCTTGTCCCTGTGTTCGACCCTGTATATCTACTTTGACCCCGTAAACAACGTTGTGGGGGCCTAGAAGGTTTCGGGTTATAAATTTAAAAGTCCAACAACTTCAAATCCGCCTCCACTTTTTAGACGCGCAATTTAGGCCGGTCAACTTTTTGGCGTCGTTGCCGGGGAGAAGGCAAAACGGTACTATTGACAAACCTGAATCCACTAACTACACTCCAGTGCCTCAAGCTTAGAAATAATCTTGACAACACTATCTTTTTTTTTATATTTATCCATATTTTTACCTAAATGAGTATAGAGTAGTTCGTTATGTTAATACAAGTTATCTAACTTGATTTTACGTTCTATTCAAGTACTCAGGGAAGAAGCACTTTGCTCACTTGAACATCATCATCCATGCCGCCTCGCGTTGAACCACCTCTTTCTGGAGAGGAACGAAACGCGAGATTGGGACCACAACACCCACCTCCCCTTGGAACAGAGGAAGAAGAAGATGACTGCTATAATGGGAATCCTCAACATGAAGAACCTGATGCAGAACAATTTGAGGATGATCAACGTCATGAGAGATTCCGACATCACTAAAGACGTAGAAGGAATCAACATAATCAGGAATAAAACCGTGGGGATAGTGACAGTGAAGATTCTAATGAAGAAGAAAAGACCCTTAGAGAGTTGGCTGCCACAAAAGCCAATAACTCAAGATGTCATGTTATCATTCCGAGGTTTAATGCAACAAACTATGAGCTAAAACCATCTGTCATATCCATGATCTAGAACAGAAGTTTCCGAGGGAATTCGAAGAATGATAATCCTTACCATCATCTAGATGCCTTCAAGAACATCTGTGATACCATTAAGATGCGGGGAGTCCCATAAGAAGTGATTTACTGCAAGGGGTTTATCTTCTCTTTGTAAGACAAGGCTTTATCTTGGTACCTCGGGCTTCCACATCAATCTTTGAATGGGTGGAATGCTTTGGCGGATGCTTTTGTCAACAAGTTTTACCCTACAGAGAAAAGTGTTCGGAACAGGCTAAAGATTACATCTTTCATGCAGAAACCAGACGAGAATCTGCATGAGGCCTGGGAAAGGTTTCAGGAGTATCAGAGAGATTTCCCCCACCACAACTACAAAAAGGGCTTCTTGATAGTAACTTTCTATAATGGAATAACTCCAAAGGAGAGAGTCTCACTAAAAGCAGCAGTTGGAAGCAACTTTCTCGGTAAAAAGCCCAGCAGATCCAAGAAGATCATAGAAAACATGGCTGAGTTGCAAGCTGGATCTGAGTACGATAGTACAGATAGAGGATATGCTAAGAAAGCCGTTGATGAAGGGCCTTCGGTCGAGTCCAGATCTCTAGAAGCTATCACCACTAAGATTCAAAAGATATCCACTAACGTCAGACAGTTGATAGGATCGAGTGGAAAAAGAAAGAAACAAGTTGAGAAAGTCATGAAGTGTGTCACTTGCGCAGAAGGTGGACACGGGGTAGATAACTGTGTCTACACCTGACCTGATGAGTCAACTGAAAGCGAATCTGAAGATGAGGAAGACAAGAACGTCTCTTTTGTTAATTTCAAGAGGCCAGATCATATTGGTTTTAATTATGGCAATAAGGATGCGGCTGAAAATTCACATCAGCTGCATAACCCCACCAACCAACCCCAAGATTTCGAGAAAAGAGGAGGGCAAAGTCAAGTCACCAGGACCACTTCTTTCTTGACAAACAAAGGAAATTTCCAAGGACAAGGCAAATATCAAGGTCGTCAAGCGACGGACACTAGTCAAGGACAAGGTCAAGCCAAGGAACATGGGCAAGACAAAGTTTCGAACCAACCAGAATTGGTGGGATAGCTGTTTGATTTTGTAAAGAGACAAGACACCATAAACAACTAGCTGGCGCAAAGTGCGCTGTCAAATTCGCGAGTTTTGAAATTAATGCATGTCCAGATGGTAGACATGCAGATGCATCAATGCCAAATTGATCAGCAATTAGCCCAATTGGCCGAATTGGTAAAAAATCATGCGGGTAAAATACCCTCTAACATTGAAACCACCAAAAAGGTAGGACTGTGATCAGGAAGGATAGGAATCGACTCGAAAGAAATGGATGTTGTTGAAGGCGGAAGTGAAGAACCTAGACTTGTCGAGCTGGCGACGCTAACTACAACGCTCCTCGGGAGGCAGCCCGAGCTTTTATTTTCTTAGAATAGGATGTTATTTACTTTTTTGCAAAACAAACATTATGAACATTTCGACTGTAATAAGGCCCGAGTCAGTGTTTGCGCCATGTGCGCTGAATCTTCTATTTTATGGGCCACCGCCTTGTTTTATGAGAGTGGATGAGTAATACTATTTGAGGTCGGGGGCTTAACCTTAGGCCAATGATGTTTTACCCGTCAATCGCCTTTTTCCTTCTCTTTGTTTTTGGGTTTTATCTAGAGTCTTACCCTGAAAAACCTTGTATCGAGTGACCGTATTTTGGGCAGGTAACCCTTTTCCATGACCGTAGCGGGCGGCATCTCAACCGGCGCACAGAACGCGCCCGACTCGGGAATGGCTTGTCTTACCCCGTCTTGGATTGTCATAAATAGTACGGAGGTCTTACCGTGTCGGGCTACTGCATTTTACTATTATAGCTACCTGTATCGTGCACTTTTTTCTCCCTTTTGCTCCCGTGACACACAGCTTTTTCTTCTTCTCTCGTGTCGCGCATGATTACTTGAGAAAGCGAAGGTATTGCCCGACAGACCTATCGCCCCTTCTTGCCCGATACAGCCTCATATCACACATGCCGTATCGTACTGATGACTTTAGTTTATTTTCTTATATCGCACGACACGCCTTTAGCACGCACTTGCCCGATACTCCATATCGGGCGATATCACATGTGTCGTCCACCTTTGTACCGCCTCACTCGTTCATGTTGTCGGGAGACTCGTTTTTCCACCAAGAAGACCCTATCGGGCGCTTTATTTCACACGATCGTATCGTCCGACACACTGGTGTCGGGCAACAAGTATGACACGCAACTTTTCTCCGTATCATCCGGTTTTGTATCTTCTAGATGTTCTTCTAATGGACGACACCCGGACCTCGTATCGGGCGTGAGCCTATGGTGTTCCCCTTGAAAGCTTCGTATCACCCGATACGGTGGTGTCGGGTAGCTTTTGTAATAGGCCTAATTTTGATCGTGTGATCAGTTTTGTCCACCTAATATCGGAATGCATAAATGATTATGAACTTTTTTATTGACAACAGATATGGCCCATACAAAGCAGACTGTCATTCGGGTTGATGAGCAAGGCAGAAGGATCGACACCGAGGCCGCAGCTGAAGCAACAACGATCGGGCAGAAACGCCCAAATCCCAAAACGGCTAAGCCATCAACTGCTGAAAAGAGGGCAAGAACAGAAGAAGTAGCTGCTTGGACCATAGCTCCAATGGCAGCGACAGAACCCCTGGATCACACACCAGGGAGGTTCGTGCCAAGAGATGACGAGCATGGGCACCTGTACTCAGAAATGGCGACTAAACTTTACAGGTCGAGCAGATTTTGCCACCAGTCTTCTTTCATTAAATTTGGTATCTTCGAAAGACTGGAGAACGTCCTCGCCGCTGAAGGACTGAGGAAGATCTGCCTCAGTCGTTCTGACTCCTACACCAAACTCAAAAAGGAGTTCATGTCGTCTCTCTGCTGGGTGAAGAATATACGTGAGGACGTTGAAGAATATGGCGGGGCAGACAGACTGCAAGGGCGGTTGTACAACTCGGAGCACGTCATCTCCGAAAAGTTGCTAAACAAGATCTTCTCTTCCAGTGAGGAGGAGAAGAAGCTGTTTAATAACGGTGAAAGGATCACCAATGGATACGGGTTCAACCCCATGGAACTCTGGAGGAGGCTAACAGGGGAATCATCGTTCAAGCCGGGAAGCAAGGTGGCGGCGATACACGCCTGCTTCTGGAGGATAGTGCACAAGCTGGTAGCATTCCTACTTTTTAGCAAAAACGAGTCCAGCAATGTCTACACCGAAGAACTCCATCTAATGTGGCACATGATGGAGGGCCGAGTTATCAACCTGGGACGTTTTCTGCTAAACAGGTTGCACCCAATAAAGGATGTCACCAAGGAATATTGCATGGGTGGCATCGTCAACTTGATCACGGCTGGGTTAGGATACCCACGAGATCCGCGCAGTCTTTCAAGGATGAGGGGTGACGAATTGGTCGACCTCAAGTACCTCATGAGGGAAAGAATCATAAAGAAGGAGGGGTAAAACTACTTCTACAAGTTCACAAGGACAAACATCCTCCTTCCACTCCCTCGTTGCGCCGCCTACAACGCAGAAAAGCTGGTCTTCACCAAAGCAGAAATCAAAGTTGTGGCGGTATATGAAGCTTATGCCGCCGCCACTAGAATATAAGAAAGGGCAGCTGCAAGAGGAGAACCAATCCCTCTTGACACTCGACAGGACAAATCTTCAACAGCTCCTGCCGAGTAGCCCACTGCTCCTGAGCCACCAACGACAGTAGTTGATAGCGTTGTCGTCACTCCTACTATACCAGCCGCGATCATGACGTCGTGGCTGAAGAAGTACCAGCGATCGTGGAGGTCACCGAGGCAACCGGGGCTAAGATAACCACTATAACCCTGACGGAAGCTACAGCGGGAGAGACAACCGCAGCTCTCGAAACTGCTATAGTGCCCTTAGGGGCAAATGAAGAAGCATAGTTGGATGCCAGTAATGGGACGTTCGCCAAGATCCTCGAGATGGAGCTCGGAGTTGCACATCTAACGTCGACACCACCACCTTCTCTACCATGACAAGAAGTCGAGGCAGTGACGACCGCAAGGGTGCCGACGCCTCACCCGGAAGCATCCACCACATGGACGATCGAGATAGGTTCTACCTCGTCGGGTAGACCCTCGCGCGAGAGGAGTATCTCAAGGACGAGGGGGAGATATGCAGGATCCCCTCCGTCGCTCGGGGAAATGTTGGGGCACGAACTCGACTACTTGTGGGAGGTAACAGAAAGCCACTCGGCTACATTTACTTCTCTAACCTGCAAGTTTTCATTTTTCCAGCAGAGGCTGAATAGCCAGGAATGAGAACTGCTGACTCTAGTTGTTCTTCCTGGCCAACTAGAGGCACTCAACACCACACTTCAATAGGCCCTCCAGTGCCTTGACGTGCTTGAGGAGAGGTTGAATAGAGGAGACGACCATCCGCGCCCGAGGCAGCCGAGAAGGTCTCCGTCACCTCCTGGTTCAGGCTCTCAACCCTCCTCATCAGCAGTCTCATCAGGATCATTGTCTTCTTCCCCCTCCAGCAAGTCATCCCCAACGCCCGAGGAAGGGACACCACAAAAGTCAACCAACAGAGCTCCAGTCGGACAAGCGAGAACCCGTGGTTTGGAAGAAACCACTCCCTCAGTCCCTTTAGACAAAGTTGAGGATAACAATGAAGACATCAGCGTCGGGGAGGACTCTTCTGATGAATCAGAGGGAGAGGGGGGACATATGCGCCGCCAATGAAAGACACCCCCCAGAGGAAGGAGCTCGACGGCGGATGAATTCTCTGAGCCGTCAGAGATACCTTCCTTTGAGATGGCCGACTTCGACAGAAGGGTCATTGGCTACCTGACGATCAGGGACCAGAAGCTGCTGAATAAGGTCCTAAGGTCGCAGGCTGACGAGAAAGAAGTAATCTGGAGTGATGGCTATTTCTTGGTGCAACCGGGAGCGCTAAGAAGCATATTCCGCTCCCCATCCGTCGTAGGAAAGAAGTTGTTTAGGGTCCTACAAGGCGCCGTGATAGAGAACGTCGGTGCTAGGACATGCCGACAAACGATCTATGTTGCGACCCCAGCCTTGGAAGGAAGACTGATGAGGGGTTTGTATGAATCTACGCGGATGGGCAGTATGCTAAAGCACATCGAACAGCACAACCCAAACTTGGTGCTACCCCCCTACAAACATCGAAATAACTGGTTCCTGTGGATTGCCGACCTCAGTAGTCATGACGTTCAACTGCTCAGCTGCTGCAACCAAGAGGTCCCGCACATAGGCAACACTTTCATACACCCCGAGGACAAACATCTGGGGTTACTCCCGCTGCGTCTCCACCGCGTTATTACGTATGGAATCCAGTGCCACAACGGCATCTGGAATTTTTTCTCACTAAGGGACTTCCCAGTCCAAGAAGAAGAGGGAAGTGGAAACAACGCATTTATAGTCCTTCGAGCCATGGAGATGATACATATCTTCGGATTCTTAAGACAACTCCAGATCCAAAACTTCTACCAGCTCAGAAGCATATATGCACTGTTGCTGATAAAGGGCAGGCACTACTTCCAAGATGCAGGGGTACCAGAGAGGCTACTGGAAAGTGATCAAGGAGATGAATCCTCACAACCCAGCAGCACTCCAGAGAAAGAAGCTGAGATAGGAACAGACATCTATGGGGCATGCAAATAACTACAAATCCTACGGGAATTATTCGGAAATGAAGACCTCGTCTCGCTTGAAACCTCAGAGGAATTAATCAGCAACTTCGACCGCTTCTCGTGCTCTACACTAACGCAGGAACATGTCAATGAAGTTCTTCTGAAGTTGACTGACTCCACCCCGGCAGACGTAATCTATGAGGCAGGCAATGTCGTAGTCCCGATTGACGACTTCAGGGACATGGTAAAAGAAGGAGCATGTTTGGCGATATCTGTGGCGGCCGCCTACATCCAGACGCTACAAAAGAAGTTTGAAAACACATAAATAGCTAATCCAATGTTATTCAATGACATATGTCTAGCCGATGAATCAGGAGAGAAGCAATCTTTTCTGGCTGAGTTGGAGTTCAGAGTCCCAGGCACCATCTTCCTTCCCATCCTACACTACAACCACTTGACGCTCCTAACGGTGTTCACTCGCCAACGAGTAAGAATCTTCTACAACAGCTCAGACAGCAACAAAGATCATCTAGTGCAGTATACATCGACGATGTTGACACCCCTCGAGCGCTTAGTAAGAATATACTATGAGGAGGTGGCGGCGCTGATACAACCATTCATGGAGACGGCAGCGAGAAAATAGCACGAGCTCCAGTTCTGCCACCGTAGTCCACAACAAATTCCTTTATCTAACGACTGCGACATCTTCGTGCTGGAATGGATATCAAACGTAGCGATGCCTGACCAGCTCACCACAATGACTACCATAGCAAATGAGGAGAATATGTGTGGGAGCTTTTATCTGGCGCAGGCGCGCTCGCCATCTAACCCTCACTGGGTTAACATTTCCCAACCTTATCTACTTCACAACTCTGGGATAGAGTGTGGAGCAAGTTTGGGGGGGGTACCATGTACCAGTGAGGGAGGTGTAAAATTTTCTTCAAAATCCACCCTTTCTGTTATGTGTACGTATATCTCATACATTTTGCTAAAAAATTTGAAAAAATTTACTTATTTTGTCCCCATACACATGTACAAAGACGCTATATAGTAATAACCTGATACGACTTCTTGCCCGTTTATTTTCTATGTGCCCAAGGACTTGCAAGTTTTGTTATGTCTTTCTGATAATGCAGCCTCAAACAACAAAAGAAGATGACTTTCCATGCCAAAAATTTTGAAAATTAATCTTGCAACAGCTAAGAGATGTGTATGCAGAAGGAAAAAGCTGCCCAAACAGCAACAAAAATTCCTCTTGTTTCCCCTTTAACCAACAAAATCCCAAAAAGAGAGAACAACCTTATGAGAGTAAATAAAAGCATGAGAGTTGTTCTAAATGAAAAGAAAAGAAAATATATATATACACACTTGTTTTCCAAAAGTACCCATCTTTAGGCATGGTAGATCTGGGTCAGTGGTACGTACGATGCGAAATCACTGCTCTAAAGCCAATTGGCTTGGACTGCAGGGACCACTCGCCCGCTAACAGAACCATACCTGGATGGACTAATGGAAAACAAGAAAAAAAAACCCAAAAAGCCTTAAGCCTACCCAAGCACACAACTTTCTGCCCCCAAAAGCTGTTTGGTGTGAAAGCTAACTTCAGAATCATACACCCAAGTCTCGCCGAAGCTGTGGAGAAATTTTTTCGTAAATAAGGCAGGAGAAGTAAAGTCTGTTGTTCGTGGTCGGGCCGTATTGTCAGTAAGACATCTCAATGCTCGATCGAACCCCACAGTCTGGAAACTGTAATGGTGAAGAAGAAGCATCACAAAATAAAGTTTAAAGATTGATTGAGGACAATCAAAATGCTAAGTTTGGGGGAGTTGATAAGACCAAATTTTGTGATGTTTTCAGCCCTTATTTCGTTATCAAATATGCCCCTTTTAACTGTTTTCCTCTCCTTTTTGTCATGTTTTTGAATAAACAAGCTTCACTATGCTCTAAACTCAATTTTATCATCTTTTGCAGAGTTTTCCTCACTTTTCGACTCTTTTATCAACAAAAAGACCCGTCCCGGCCCACAAACGTATTCCACCTACATCAGCCTCATTACCAACCAGCCGACCGATATGCTCACTGTCCGGCACAAGGCAGCCTGATATACTATCACACGAGAGGATGAAGTGCAAGAGGAAGCAGACGAGCGATACGTCGTTTACTCGATAGGGAGCCGAACCCACCACGATTACTGAAGCGTGTCGGGCGATACGGGCCACCCACCGGCAGGCGCCACTTGTCACGTTGTCCGACAGCCTGATATCTTTGTGCCAGATGACATGCATATCGGGCACCCCTGAAAGTCGAAGTAGTGGAGCTGAAGGAGGACACATGGCATCCAGAGGACCATAACTTCCCCTAACTGTTGCCTATAAATAGCATCTACATGAAGATGAAAAGACAGGTCAGAACCCCCCCAAAAGTCAACTCAGGAAAGCATGTGGAGCTAGTGTGTCATGTCTCAGGGTGTACCAGGCGATACTAGGTGAGAACTTCCCCATCCTGAGTGGGAGGGAATGGTTCACTTAGGGTTGGCCCCGGGCACCACTGCAGGCCGATATCGGCCAACAAGGACGCCTGATAGGAGAGCCCAATTCTGGAAGGAACACTTTAGCCCGTCACGATACCAAACCCCGATACGCATCACCCGTCACGGCGTATTGCCCGAGAGGGTGCCGCCCGACATGATCGTATCGGGTGTGGGCGTCCCACGTGATACATCTGCCTATCATGAGTGCGCCGCCCGAGAGGGTGTACTGCCCGACACAGGTGTATCGGGTAAGGCACCCGCATCGGTATCGGGCAGGAGTGTCTGTTGCAGCATGTCGCCCTTTTAAATCAAGAAGGCGACGTTTACCTTTACTTATTTCTGTCATTTACTTTCTTTACTTATGAAATGTAACCAAACCCCTTTTATGCTAATGGAATCAGATGAGTTTAATTATCTGCTGCTTTATGTTTAGTCCCTTTTGTTGGATGATTGCTATGTTTGACATCTGAACTCTAGCTTGTATGCTTGGATCGCGTTTCTATTAGCTATTGAATGGTGTTTTCTCGTTACAACAGCCTTGAGAGAGGTTTTGTGGCTCTAGTGTTTGGTCCGATACTGGAGTACGAGAGTGCCCAAGATCAGAGTTGCTTTAGTAACCTTTCCACTCTAACTTAAGTTCAGCAGTCCCGAGAGGGGTGTTGATGCTTGGTTAGAGGTACCCGCTTCGAGAGGAGGGGTACAAAAAGTTTCTGCTGTCGCTTGTTTTACCGAAGCTTTCTCCTTCGTTCCTTACTATGGCATTAGTGTTATCTCCCTATTTCTGTTGCAATAAAACCCTAAAAACTGATAAATGCTTAAAACCTTAATTTTTCCTCGTAGCTCCATTTGGAGATACTTATCTTTTATTTTGTTGACCTTATCTTGTTGTTCCCTTGAGGAATTTTATCATCTCCTTACCCTTATCGGAGTGTGAAGTGTCGATCCCGGGTTCCCAACACTACCACCCTTGTCCCTGTGTTTGACCCCTTATATCTACTTCGACCCTGTAAACAAAGTTGTGGGGGCCTAGAAGGTTTTGGGTTATAAATTTAAAAGTCCAACAACTTCAAATCCGCCTCCACTTTTCGGACGCGCGATTTAGGCTGGTCAAAGACCCAAGAAACTTTGTATCTCAGAAGTATTGTTTGGAGGTTGCCACTTACTCATAGCTTCAATTTTTTTGGAACCACAACTATATGACCAGATGATATTATCTGGCCTAAGAACATAACTCCTTTATACAAAATCCACACTTAGAAACTTAGCATAAATTTGGTTTTCAAAAAGTGTCTACAATAGAATCCACATATGTTCTTGGTGTTCATCTATAGGCCTAGAATAGATGAGAACATCGTTAATGAACACTACCAAAAATTTCATCTTGATAATGGTGGAAGAACTAATTCATAAGGTCCATGAAAGCGGTAGGGACATTAGTCAAACAAAAGGCATCACTAAGAACTCATAATGCCCATAACAAGTGCAGAAGGCCATCTTTGGTATATCTTCATTGTAACACCCTCCTTATGCATGCATGTGTTAGAAGAAGCTACTCCCATGTTTTCCATAACATGGGAGACTATAGTTCAAAGGGATATTACAAGAATAGTAAACATTGAGTTCTCAAACATGAAATAATAAACATGCATTAATACTGATAGTGATTCATACATTTTTTAAAGGCAAACTAGTAAATTTGGGTTCTTGAAAATATCATCTAACATCTAAAACATGACTTAGAACATGAAAGAAACTTTAACGTAAATGATTAGATCATCTAGGTAGATGGCACCCCTCCAGGCAAAACATTGAGAAACCTTGATCTCATCTTTATGTTGATCTTCATATGGCTCTATCATCGACTTTTCTCTATACTTGTTGACATCACGCCCCCAACCATGCATGCAATGAAAACCATGTTAGGGTAAGAAATATTGAGTATTTTATAATAACATAATAATTTGGCAGTAAGGAAAAACATGAATCTAGTTGAGCAATACATTTGGATTCACATAATTTAATCTTAGTTGTTGACTATAGTGTCATCTGATATTATGCACTAATTGTACTCATAAGGCCTAGGCTCAACGTTAACATGGTGATGTAAAAATAAGACAACCCATTACATCATTCTTCATTAACTTGAAATAATTAAATTTACTTAGTTTTTTTCATTAACATGGCATGAATTCTTGAAGGTAAATACTGAAAGCATAAGATGAAATTAATAATATTGATGTGAGTAATATTCAAATGGAGTACATATCTATGCATATAATTTATCTTGATCATCATAATAATAAAAATCTGATTAAATAAATACTCAATACTAAAAGTTCATGGAACCTCTTACCTAACCTTAGAGTAGTTCTACATCAACCTTCTTACATACAAGTCTAATTCCCTATACAACAAACCACAAATCAATACATTGTATTGATTCATAAATCAAACTAGTTTTGATTAGGGTTTAGGATGTCATTAGGGTTAGACCTTTTTTAAAGAGTGTTACCAACTATGAAGGATTAATTTGGTTAATATGATCTGATTACCACATATCTGGGTCTAACTAATGATATTGTACAAGGTCAGGGTTTACAACATAAGTTCAGGTTTCCATGTGTAATAATTAAGATATATAATCATGACTTATAAACATTCAAATCTGATTCTCCCTGCAAAAACCTTTTCGTTTCATGTTTAATTTTTTTTTCTGATGATGGGTTAATATACTATGATTTTTTGAAATACTATCAATCGGAAATCTCGAAAAAGCCATGTGATTGGTTAGCATCCACTCAAATAGCGGTTCTTTGTTGAGATGGGCTAGTAGGAGATGAAAACCCATACAGACCTACTCAGATGAGATTTGAGTCTTGAGAAGAAGAAAAAAACACAATTGAAACCCAAAATTTCCCTTGGAAAAAACATTCTTCGATTAAAACAATTGGGGTATCAAAGCCATATCATGACATGGCTTCATCCCCATCAAACTAGGAACCAAAGTGCTAAATGGAGGTGAAGGATCCAATCCAAACTCAAGAAAACAAATCTATTATGTGAAGATGAGATCTTTGAAAAGTTCCTCATTGGGCCATGTAGAAGAAAGCTCTTACATGGGCTATTTTGTGTCTTGGGGATCTAGAACCACCTCTCACAATGGCAAGATGGGATGTTGGATTGACACTCCACAAATCATGAAGAGAAACACATTTCTAGAGAGGATGAACTATAGCGTGGATTTGGTGCACCTCTAGAAAGGTGAAGATGGTGAAAAGACACGACAGAAGGTGTCTTTAGATCAGAAAGTCACTTCATGATGGTGAACTAATATAAGAAGATGAAAAAAAGGAAGGGACACTGATTACCAGTCAAGGCTCTAGTTGGGGTTGTAAAGAACTTCTCTAGGACTCCCAAACATGATGATGGCAATTATTGATGGCTATGGAGGCTTCTGGTGTGTCTCCAATCTGAGCCAGGGTTGAGAGATGAGCTGAGACTAGGATATCATGTGCTAGATGATCGTTGAGAGCAAGAATACGAGGCACTTTGATCTTTGGATGATCTTATATTATTTTATCTGGATCATATATATGGGAAAAGGTATATTGTAGCTTGGGTCTCCTGTAGAAACTAAAACATGGGAGAGGACAGAGACACACCATTATCAAGGGTTTCTAGGGCATGAGACCCCTAGAGTTGGGTCTTCTTGAGTTCTCCTCTAGATGACGGAGACCTAGTTGAGTTCTATTGTGATAGGGATGCACCAAGAGAAAGGCAAGGGGGCTGCGACACTTAGAAGTCCTGATGGGTGCAGTACCTGGGAGAAGGTGATTAGCCCGCCTCATAGATCTCTAAGGGTCCAAGTGTCTAAAGTGGAACATCAAGCATTGTCCAAATGAAATGAAAATTGGTGTATTAGATTGTTCAACTTTGAGTGATATAATATAAACATAGTTTTCTATTTTGAGAGTCACAACAACCCTTTGTTTCAAATATAGGATAAACATGTCTTTAATTATTTAGGATTATCTAAAACAAATTAGTGGTTCATAAGTAAAAGGGAGTTACTTATTATCAAAATAAACTCGTAATTTTAATTAAGTCTAATTGTGGATATTAGTTAGGTCAATTTTATTTTGAACTCTCATGAACCACATATTGATTAATTGGGATTATATTAATGAAATAAATTACAATTGAGTTGACAATGTGCAACTATCTAAAAATTTAGAGAAAACATGGTTTTAGTAATACCTTCAAGTCTTACAATCACATTAGGGTTAAATTGAAGCATTAAATTAAAATAAGAAAAAATCAAGTTCTAAATAGGGATCCATACACAAGTTTAAAGTTTTGATATGTTAACTCATCCTTCACCCACATTTGATAGTATCCACTTTGCAGATCCATTTTAGATATCACCTTTAGCGTCATTTAAAATAGAGTTATAATGTCAGTTTTGTACTGATATCTAAGTCGGAGACACTATACCTAAGGACCTTCAACGTCCATTTCATGGGAATGATCAAAATAATACCATACAGAGAGCATTAGTTGCTATGAAAATAGAATCTGATGACTATATCCATTACTCAGAGAAATAAAGTGGTGGGGAATCATTCTATGTCTTTGGTTCAAGGCATGAAATTGACGCCACAATTTTCTTGTAGCGTTGGTTCCTAAACAACAACAACAAATGACATAGGTTAACTGTTTTAGTTTTCATAAAAAAACCATATACCAAAGAGCACCATGGTTCTAATGCAAGCACGAGCGTGCCAAATAGCACACCCATATTGGAACCATAGTCGTTCTAGAAAACACCACTATTTTGTGGCTTGGGTAGCACTATCGTCAGTTATGGTCAAAAGATTGACACTCCATGTTATCTGTTGTGTCAGTTTATCTACCAAAACCAACGTTGTACTTCCTTATGAGGTAAACCTTTAATGGATAATGGTACTTGTACTGTCATTTTTTTGTTGAAAGTCGACGCCACAGATCTAGAGGGTCAATTATTTTTTTATTACAATTTATGCCACAAGTAATTATTTAAAATAGTATATCTACAAATCTACTATCCAAATGTTCAACAGGATGCAGAACCTAGAATTTGTTATAACTATAGGTTCAGCTTAACAATAGGCCAATACAACTGCCAAACCAACAATGACAAACACATACACATAGTTTATCCACCCACATTTCTATTCTTGAATTTCATTCTCTTCAACACGTAATTCCATTCTAATGCACACATACACAATTCAAAAAACAAACATACACAATCATCATTCTCCAATTCCATTCTCAAGACATGTACAAATGCAATTGTCATTGTATTCATTCATCTTCACATTCATTCAGACACATTCATATATACAAACATCATGAATATATCAACCGAGATACACTTACATGAAATTTAAAGTTCCAAAACTCATAACCACAAGATGTATATACAAAATGAATGATATAAAAGTATACTATAATATATCAATCATATTCAAAGTTGACTTCTAATATAAAGAATTGTGTGCACTCTTCCTGTATCTCATTTATATCTTCTTTTGTATAGGACATTATCGTGTTAAACAATTACTAAGAGAATGAAAAAAATCATGAGTTTAATTTAATTTATTCATATTATCAAATGAGACTATTTACTTATGATGACCAGGACTGTATATAGATTGGGTCATGTATACAATGAATGTTTGTTTTTGCATTTCTGACAATCAGGGTCATATACTACATCAGGTAGTATCCACATGCCCAACTTTTGCCTTGTATAGGCACTATAAATTTACAGTTATGTGAAACATCAACAAATAGAAGTAAGCTTAGTTGGCATATATATGCATTGGATTCATAAACTACTAAAACATTCTTCCAATTTAGTGATCCTTTTTCTTATATATCCTTGTGGTACCTTAACACTAAGCAAGCACTCAAAAATGGTTCTCTTCTTTTGTCTAGACAATGTATTATAGTAGGAGGTAAATATATTTTTTGATGACTGCTAATTATGTTGTTAACCATACATTATACCCATTTCACGTAGGTCCATTCTGGATTTGATGCCATCTTTAGTCTTATCAAGTATATTCAACGAAGTACCAATGACGTTATCACATACATTTTTATCAGCATGTGTGAGATAGATATAAAGCCTAATTGCCAAAGAACTTCCATAAGGATGATACCAAAATATTTACCTCTTCTTAAATACAAATTTGTCTCACTATGTAGGAATAGTACAATGTGATGTCTCCTACCAAATGTGTTGACAAAGTATGTTACTCTTGTTGCCATGTTTTAATCATATTTAATCATTGTTCTTCTAACACAAAGGGCTTGCTTTGGATCATTTTACGTTGTATTGAAACAAATTCTCATATATTGGTAAATCATTAATAGTGGAAATATCATAGCAAGCAAACAAAATGTCTCTCTACACAAAGCATCATAGGTCATAACACCTTCTCCCCATAGTTTCTTAAAGTCATCAATCAGAGGTTTAAGGAAAACAACAATATCATTGCTAGGTTGTTTGGGGCATTATATCTACAAGGACAACTTGACATACTTATTTTTCATACACAAATAGGGATGAAGATTGTATATAACAATCATAATAGGCCAAGTGCTATGTTGGTTGCTTAACGTGTAGTATAATTTCTCCCCATCAATTTAAAGCCCAAGTCCTTAAATTCATGACTTCTTCACCAAATTCATTGTACAATAAATCAATTTTCTTCCATTGTGGGGAATCATATGCATGTTGTAGGATCATATCATTGTTTTTCTTTGCCTCTGCATGACAAGATAAGTTTTGACATACATGGTATTGGAAATTAAGTGTTTAAACTATGGTATTATAAGTTGATACCACATCACCTAGGAAGGAGTACTTTTAGGCTTACCAGAAGAAGTCTTTTTGTAACTTGACACCCCAAATTTTGGATAATCTTTCAAATCCGTGGAGTCCTTTTATTTCATATGTTGAGGTTGGAATCCGGTTGCCTTTAGGAAGAATTTCTTTCAACAAATACTATAGAGACATGAAGATTTTAGTGCTCCATCTATTGTTAGACTTTGGAGTATACAATCTAACAAGATGCTCAACTTTTTAAACTTGGTATAACCTACCTATAATTGTCTCTCACCATCATGCAAAATGTTTCTAAATATGGAAGGTGAATTAATTTGATTTACCCCACAAATATCTAGCATCGCATCACCCATGTCTATCAGAATCGCTTCGTTCACATCTACATCATCTTTAGAAATTTATTTTTCAACATAAGTAATGATAGCGACATTGATCTCATAGTAGGAATCTCTCCATGCTAGTATCATTGTATATAGACTTTTATAATCCCATTTCACATGACATGACTTTTTATTTCATCAATAATGCTGACTTCCAAGTGGTTACTACAATTCCTACATGGATAATATAAACAATCTCTAGGTTGTTTCCTATGTTTCTCTGCAAATCTTACAAATTGATCAAGACTAGTAATAAACTCTGGAGTGCAAAAATTTGAAATGGACAACCATGATCGATACGTTCTATGATATCAAAGAAAATAAGTATTGAATCAGGTATTTGGAGACTACGATCTAAGGATTAGGATTTAAAGATTTGGTTTTAAAGATTAGGGTCTATCATTTAGGGTTTAGGGTTTATAGATTTAAGGATTAGGGTTTACAAAATTAGGTTTTAGGGTTTATTGATTACTGTGCACCACCTATCCCATTCTTGAGCACCTAATTTCACTAGTATGTGTATAATGTGGATTTGGTTTTCAAGAATATTTTAACAACATTACCCCCACAATTCTCCAAGTACATCAATGTAGACAGATAGATGCCCACTTACATATGTACTTAAAAACAAACGGGAAGGTGTTGACAAAACATCTTGAACATTTAATACACATTATAAACTTACATACGAAGTGTGATTAAGTGTTCAAGAACAGTCTCAAACCAGGAACTATCCAATATTTACTCCTAATGAGTAAATCCTAGATAGGGTTCTAGACTAACAAGATATATGTCTATATTAGGATTTACGGTATAGAATTTAGATAAAAAAAAAACCTATTTAAATCAAGATAATTGATATAATTTATATAAATCGAGTTTAACAAATTCTTAGGTATGGTTATTTATCCATATAACTTCAAACTGAACAATACACCAAATCAAACAAACAATTATATATGAATTACAACTATATAGGTATGATTTCTCCAATTTTCAAATAAAAATCCTAATTACATTTCATAATTCGATTGATATCAAATTTGGTACCAAAACCCTAGTTACATTTCACTAAAATATACAAGAGGTTTTACAAAAAGTATAGCTAAGAAAACAAACTTTGAGTAGCAGATTGACGATGGGTAATGGAGCAGTTGATAGTGGGTGGTGTAGGTTGTGTTGGAGGTGGAGCTGCTGGCATAGCAGTGTGCAGTGGTAGAGGTGGGGTGGTGGAGGTGGTGAGGAATGTTCTGACGGTGGTTACCAATAGACTAGAAAAGTCGATAGCGACGACGATGACTACAAAAACAATGGTGACACTCACTACTGAAATGACAACGACAACAAAAACAAATGTAGAGGATATGTAGTATAGAATGGGGTAGAATTTCCCCGAGAGTGGGGGTAGGAATCATGATGAAATAGAGAATGGAGGAAAGTCTATTTTGCGGGTGTTGTTAAGTGGATGTTAGACGTCAATTGTTGCAAGAAATCCACGACTAAGACATTTAGTTTCCTAGAATAATTGACGAATAGGTCAAGTTATATCATTAGTTTCCAAAAAAACAACTGATGCCACATGTACTTATCCTTGATAAAAAAATGACAACCATGGTAAGACATTAGGCATTGGTTACCTTAAAAACAACACCATAAGTCGGCATGTATCATCGGTTTTCCACAAAAAACCACCGCCACATGTAAGTATCCCTGCTAAAAAATACCAAACTTGTGAAGACTTTAGGTGCCAGTTGCAGGAGAAAAACTGACATCATAAGCAAATTTGGGGGGAAATATTTTTCATGGGACATGTAGCAGGAACCCTTTTTGTCAGTTATTAAAAGAAACCCGGTGACACATGGTTTTTGAGGCAAAACTTTTCACGATGTACTTGATCCACGATGTCAACTTTTTGGAGGCAAAATTTATTTCACAAGAAGGGCTTTTACATCAGTTTTGTTACAACGAATGCAATAAGCTGACATCAAACTATTCCACTAAAAAGTTGAATTTTACTAGATATCTTAGACATCAATTATTCCTAAAAAAATATAAGTTATAATAAAAGTGGTACTCATGTTTTTATTATTCCAACCAACACTATCTTTATTACAAACTCTTGACCAATAGTGAAATCTGAATCATTCCAACCAACAATATTGGTCTATAGTATCGGTGTTTGCAAAAACCGATGTTGAGAAAAGTGACATCGGAGTTCAAAAACTTACTAGTGTGTGATGAATCCATATTTACCATGATTTTAGTCACCATTTTGGGCCCAATTTGGCTCAATGCACTTGTTATTATTTCTCAAATCCTACAATTTATGACTTTACTCAATTCATGGACGATCAAAGCTTATTGACTAGGGTTTTCATGATTTCATGTAGATTTAGTAAGCCATGATGAAGAAAGATGTTCAACTGGGTCCACCCTGTAGTTGCAGGCGCACCTTCACTAGAAACCCTCTCACTAACCCTGGATCACCACCTTGGTGGCTTCACCTTCAACATCATCACCTGCAACCCTATCCTCACAACCACCTGTTAGCTCCACCAATTCGCGAGCCTCCGCAGCCATAGCCGCCACCATCACCGCCAGTTGCATTCGCCACCTCCAGCAGGTCTGCAGCTGATTACAGGGGACCTCTACCTTCACCAACACTCTCGCAGTCTGCCTTCCCGGTCTGCGCTCTCGGTCCTCTCCTTACTGTTCGCGCCCTAGTGCTCTCAAAACTGTGAGCCCCTTGTAGTCTCATGAATGTGAAGGCCGTAGAGCTTCTAAAACCGCAAGGAACACTCACGGTTCCAAAACTGCAAGGAACCCTCACAATTTCAAGAACATGAGGAAGTTGCCATCCTAAGAATGTTTGCGGCATCACGGTCCCAAGACTGTGCTTCACCATCGCCCCTCCATAACTAGCTCCAGACCTACAGCTCTGCAAATCACCCCCAACACTTCCGTCCTCCTCTTCGTCTCCACCTCCCAGTCATGATCATTGTCTTCCTTTCCTCCTTCATCCCCTCTCATCCTGACACCATCATCCTCCACTGAACCTGCACCCTACAAGAGTCAACGCACATGTATTCTCTACCGGATCACTAGCTCCACACATCACTACCAGCGACCGTCCTCTCACCTATAGTGTCGTTGCCACTTCACCTTCAATCATCAACGACGACTCCACACTCCCGCGTCCCCCACTGGCCTCGACCTCAACAACAATCTTACCCAAAAACCACGAGGAAGCCAACGGTTCCCTAAACTGCGAGGGCCCTTGTGGTCTAGTGACTATGAAGGGGGGTCATCACCACCAAAATCATGATGGCAGGGGTCATCGAGACTGCGAGGAAGGGATTGCTTGCCCAAACTGTGAGACAGCTAGCAGTCTTCCAAACCACGAGAAGACTATGCGGTGGCTGAACAGTCTTGAGATCATGTGGTGATGATCATCCGAGAGCATGAGGAGGCTCACGATCTAAAACAATGAGATGGGGATTCAGTTTCTAAACTGTGAGAAGAAAGCAAACCCAAGACCGTGAGAAGACCCATGGTTTCTAAACCGTGTGAGAAGACAATCGATCTTAAAAACGTTGAAGAAATACTAACAGACCACTAGGGATTATAAATAGCCACTGAGGGGTCCTCAACCAGGGGGATCCCAGACGCCTCCAGGCTTCCTGAGCACAGGATCGACCCCTGGAGAGGGATACCAATCCATCTACGTGCATCCACCCCACATACGCATCCAAAGACTGCTCCTCCTACTACGAGCAAGGAGGTCAAGAAGAGGAGGAAGGAGGAGAGAGAAAGTCTACCCTGTCTACCATGGTGTCCCTCACTCCTTGTCCATATCTGCTCCGATGTGGTGTAGAAGATCATATCTTCACCAAGCTGTGACCACCTACTACATCATTCTCATGGCAAAATCTTCCCTCTTTCTTATTCTTTTTGTTCCTCGCATCATGAGCGAGTAGTTTCATTTCACTGGGATGTGGGGATTAGGCCCCGCTGCCCATGCTTATATGTATTTTCATTAAACATTCCATGGCATGTGTTTAATTTTTCATTTCATTAATTGTTAATCGTCGATGTGTGCTTTTGGATTGATCACCTGCTTGCATTTATCTTGTTCGTTCCTATGTTGCGAGAACTTCTATTTGTAGGATTTGAATGTCGATTAATGCGGTTGACTCCCTAATGAGAAATCAGATGGGATTCCCTGAGGTCGTAAGTGTATGATCTAGGAGGGGATGAGCCATCTAGCCCACGATGATGCTTCTGTGTGCCTAATGCCTATATAGGGGGCCCACAGCTTCAATTAGATATCTATATCTTTGGATCCGTAAGCGCATGATCCAGATGGCGACGAGAAATTCGATGCCTAAGGTGATTCTTACATGAACCTAAACATCCCAATAGAGGGTTTACAACAGCTCTATTTGGTTAGTTATGTCTTTCCTGGATGTTGGTGATTGAATATGTTTGCATGTGTAGTGGTGGTGAAACCCGAGACCACCCCAGTAATCCCCATCATTTATCTAGATTCAACTTTAATCCTGCTCTTTACTTTCTTGAAATTAGTTTAGTTAAACTCAAATTAACCCTTTGTTCTAAATTTTAGTCTTACCTGAGCTACACTCGACTAGAAACGATTCTTGAAAATGGTGTCCCTTGGGATTTGATCCTCAGTTGTACTGCAATAAGACTCTTCCTCTTGCGGGTGGTATTATTGCACAAGGTTTTGGTTAAAAACTCCGGGATTTCAACCCCGAGTGAATTTGTTAGTGCAATAATAGACAACGTCAAATTCTGGCATTGTTGCCCGGGAGAACAAAATCAGTTATTCAAATCTAATTCCATTAAGGCTAATCTAGGTTTTTGCTTTTTATTTTGATACTATTGATCATTCACTTGAATTCAGTCCCTCTCTGTCAATCTTACTTCTGAAAGATCTTTCCATCCCAGGTACCCCCAAAGACTAGTGTATGCACTGCTCGAGCAGTTCCATCCTTACTGCTAGCTTTAACCCTGAGATAGACAGAACTTTTCGTCATCAGAACAGAGAGAACCAAGCAAGGATGGCTCAAGAGGAGGAAATAGCCCAAAAGGTCGCTCAAGCCCTTAATGCACAAAGAGATAGGCTTATGCAAGAAGCCAGAGCTACAGTTCAAGAAGAAATCCAAGCATCACAAGCAGCAGCACAAGCAGTAGAACTACAGAAGGACCTTAGGGAGTTATCAATCCCTAAAGCTACTGAAGTACATCACCTAGTGCAACCTCCTCCCGTCAACGCTCCCAACTTTGAGATGTGGGCACATTGGATCACCTTGCTTCAAAACAGCCCATGCTATGGTAAGCAAGGAGAAGATAGTCATGAACACCTTCTAAGGTATATAGATTTATGTGCTATGACAAAGAAAAATGGAGTATCTGATGATGCCATATGACTCTGGCTCTTCAAATATTCTCTTACCAATAGAGCCATGAGTTGGTATAACTCCTTGCAATGCGAGCCCATCACCACTTGGCAACAACTTCAAAATGTTTTTCTGGAAAATTTCTATCCTTTTTCTCTCACCTATGAAATCAGGGGACGTATAACTCAATTCACTCAGGTCCCTAGAGAATCCCTTGTTGAAGTATGGGAAAGATACAAAGAGCTTCTACAGAAGTGTCCACACCATGGAATCCCTAAGAATCATCTCACTGAGATTTTCTATGGGGGTGTGGATGATGATATCAAGAAGTTACTAGACTCCTCATCTGGAGGAAACTTCATGCGTCAGAGTTATGATAGCTCATGGACGGTTTTCACCCTTGGAGCTGAAAATCAAGCTAATTGGGGTAGATCTGTAGGCAAAGGAGTGTTTAAAGTAGTTATGGTTGAAGCTATTCCTGAGTACAAGTCTATCGATGAATCCCTCAAGCTCTTAGTTGCCAAGCAAGACCATCTCGAATAGTCTCTTACTACCTATGAAAGAAGACACTCACCCCCTCAACAACAAGAACAGATAAGTCAGCTTCACTATTCTATGAAGCATGCAAAGGCACTGATCATTCTACGTTAGCCTGCAATGTTCTCTATGATGTTGTTCTGAGAAACGTTTATGGCCAAGGAGATAATGGTCAAATGGAAAATCTTAATGCTCACAACACTATCCCTGGTCAAGGATATTACAATTTGAATCAGAATAGGAACCGTCCTAGTTTTCAATGTAGAAATCCTTCAGGAGCGTAAAACTCCCAACAACTTGGTTCAAACCACCAACAACAAGTTCCGTTGAGATTTCAGTACAACCAGTAGAAAAATTTCAGAAATCAAGGAAACTTTAGAGGTAACTTCTTGGATAGGAACTACAATAATTATCAAAACAATTCTCAGTTCCAGAATCCCAACCAAGTCCCTATCAAAACCAACAACGTGGGCAACAAGTCGGTCTCATCTCTCCTGATGACAAGCTGACGGCCATTGAGAAGATGTTGTAGTCACAGCAGACTATGATAGCTAACCAGCAAGCCCATAAAAAAGCTATTGAGTCTCAACTAGCTCAACTTGCAGCTAGCATGTAGTCACCTGCTCGAGCCTTTGCTGGTCAACCAGAGAACAATCCTAAGCACCTAGAGCAACTGAAGGCTGTCACCACTAGGTTTGGAAAAGATTATTTTGATCCTCCTATCAAGACACTATGGTTCTTTCTGATGAGGATGACTTTGTGATTGTCCAAGACTCTATAATGCTTGAGTCTCAACAAAAAGGACCAGTAACTGCTGATAAGACAGACGAGGAAAGTTCAGAAAAACCTATTGATGTAGAATGAGAAACACCAGAGCCATATGTGCCAGTGTAAAAGCCTCATCCCACTTTCCTTGCTCGCTTGAAGTAGATCAAGCTTGATACTCGTTTCAACAAGTTCAAAGAAGCTATGAAGAAGCTTCATGTTATATACCCTTTCTAGATGCACTGGATGAGATACCAGCCTGGACGAAGTACTTGAAGTCACTTCTCATGAGAAAATATATAACTAATGATATGAGATAGTAAAGTTAGCAACAACCACTTCAAACGTTGTTCAGAGTAAGATGCCCGAGAAGAAGAAAGATCCAGGATCTTTTAGGATCTCTTGCCATATCAATGATTCCTCCTATAAGAAGGGATTGGCCTATCTTCGTGCTATCATCTTCATCATGCCAGTTAGCCTTTGCAAAAGGCTAGGATTTGTTGGGCTTCTCCCGACTGGCGTTGCCATACAACTTGCAGATAACATTGTAACCCTCCCCCTTGGGAATTATTGAGGATGTACCTGTCAAGGTAGGAAAAGACTCCTATGTTCCATGTGACTTTGTCATCATGGATATAAAAGAAGATGCCAGATATCCTCTCATCTTTGGCCGTCCATTCCTTTCCACTGTAAGAGCTTTGATTGATGTTAAAGTGGGAACCTTGCTGCTCAGACTAGGTAAAGAAACTCTTGAGCTCAAAGTTTTTTAAAGTATGTGAAGATCAAGCATGCAAGAAGAAGTCTACTTGATTGATTGCATAGAGAAGATGTCACTCCTTACACAAGAGGATATGAACAAGAAGACCCTTTAGAAGTGGCTCTGACTAATCTGAATGCAGACAGTTCAGATGACAAATGAGTGAAAAATTATGTTCTCCACCTCGACACTGTTGTAGAAGATCCTGAAGCCAAATTTGAGGAACTCAAGGCTGTGAATCACACTGAAGAACCATGCAAGAACCCAGAAGCCCCTAAAATGAAGTCCCTACTCATGAGACTAAAGTACGTCTTTCTAGATGATCTCAAGGTCTGCCCAGTTATCATAAATTCACATCTAACGGTAGAACAAGAAGATAAACTCTTGACAGAATTAAAGGAAAGAAGAAAAGTCATCGACTACAAGATGAGTGATCTCACCGAGGTCAGTCAAGCGCTTTGCATGCACAAAATCCCCATGGAGGAGGACCACAAGCCGATTGTTGAACATCAAAGGAAGCTTAATCCAAACATGAAGGAAGTAGTCCACCGTGAAGTCATTAAACTACTCACTACTGGAATCATCAATCCAATATTTGACTCGTCATGGGTAAGTCATGTGCATGTTGTCCTAAAGAAGGGTGGACCTACCATGATACGAAGTGAAGACAATGAACTCATCCCCACTCGAACAGTCATCGAGTGGAGGATGTGTACTGATTATAGGAAGTTGAACAAGGCAACACGTAAGGATCATTTCCCAATGCCTTTTCTTGATCAAGTCTTAGAGCGTTTGGCTCACCAAGAATATTTTTGCTATCTCGATGGTTACTCTAGATTCTATCAATTCCAATACATCCAGATGACCAAGAGAAAACAACTTTTACTTTCCCGTTTGGAACATATGCTTTTAGAAGGATGTCGTTCGGCCTCTGCCATGCGCCTGCAACTTTCCAACTTTGCATGGTGGCTATATTCGTTGATCTCACAGAAACTATCATGGATGTTTTTATGGATGGTTTTTCCATATATGGAGATTCATATGATTCATACTTGAAACACCTCTCCCTTGTCCTTAAATTGTGTGAATAAGCACATCTTGTTTTGAACTGGGAGAATTGTCACTTTATGGTAAAGGAAGGCATTATCCTTGGCCATAGAGTCAGTAGTAGAGGAATCAAAGTAGATAGAGAAAAAATCAAAGTGATTTCCAAACTCACTATCCTAAAAATTGTAAGAGAGGTTTGTGCGTTCCTCGACCATGCATGCTTTTACAAATGATTTATAAAAGATTTCTCCAAGTTAGCCAAGTCGATGATGATTTTTTTGCTAAAGGAAGCTAATTTCCATTTTGACCAAGAATGTGTCAAGAGTTTCAATAACATGAAGCATGCCCTTACAACAACACCCATTATCAGAGCTCTCTATTGGGATCACCCATTTGAAATTATGTGTGATGCCAGTGATTTTTTTGTGGGTGATGTTTTAGGCCAATATATAGAGAAGAAACATTATGTGATCTACTATGCATCGAAGACCCTCGAAGAAGCTCAGAGGAACTATGCAACTAATGAAAAGGAACTCCTTGCAGTCATGTATGCCTTTGACAAATTTAGATCCTACCTCATTGGTTCTAAAGTCATTATCTATACAGATCATGTTGTTGTTTGTTACCTCCTAGTGAAGAAAGATACAAAGCCCAAGTTGATCAAATGGATTCTCCTCTTGCAAGAATTTGATCTGGAGATAAGAGATAAGAAAGTTACAGAGAATGTTGTGGCAGACCACCTCAGTCTCATCCACACTCTGGAAATCGAGAAGATCTCCATTAACGATTCTCTTCTGGATGACCAACTCATGAAAGTTTCAGAAGCTACCCATTGGTACTCAGACTATGTGAACTACCTTGCCACTGGTGTCGTCCACCTTGAATGCACCGGAAATGCATTGACGAAATTCATACTTGATGTGAAGCAGTATCACTGGGATGAGTCGTACCTCTTCAAGCTCTGTGTTGATGGTGTCTACAGACGTTGTATCACTGAGGAAGAAGCCCAACTCATTTTAGACCAATGTCACTTAGGCCCAGTCGGAGGCCATATGAGTTCTAAGAAAACTGCTTTAAAATTTCTGCAATGTGGTTTCTTTTGGCCAACTATATTTGAAGATTTCTACAACTTTATTCTATCATGTGACAAATGTCAGAGAACAAGTAACATTACGAAAAGAGATGAGATGTCGCTCAAACTGTAGCAAGAAGTTGAGATTTTTGATGTTTGGGGTGTGGACTACATGGGTCCATTCCCATCCTCGCATGGATTTTGCTACATCCTAGTTGCAGTGGATTATGTCTCTAAATGGGTAGAGGACATACCAACCGTAACTAGTGATTCCAAAAATGTCATCAAAATGTTCAAGGATATTATTTTTCCCCATTTCAGAGTCCCACAAACCATGATATCTGACGGCGGTTCTCATTTTCTAGAAAGAAGCTTTGAAGCATTACTGAGGAAATATGGTGTAACACACAAGGTAGCCTCCCCCTACCATCCCCTAACGAGTGGATAGGTACAGGTTTCTAACCGCCAAATCAAGGCAATCTTGTAAAAGACAGTAGGATGCAACCGAAAAGATTGGTCAGTGAAAATCAATGACGCCTTGTGGGCCTATCGAACCACTTTTAAGACTCCTCTTGGAACTACATCATTTTTATTGATATATGGAAAGTCATGCCACCTGCCTGTAGATCTGGAACACAAAGCATGGTGGGAAATTAAACAACTAAATTTTGACATAAAGAAAGCTGGAGAAGACAAGATTCTACAAATTCAAGAGCTGGATGAACTCCAGATGACATCTTATGAGAATGCACGAATCTACAAAGAACGCATGAATCTTTGGCATTATGGTCATCTGAAAAGAAAGGACATACAAGTGGGAGATCAAGTTCTACTATTCATCTCAAGACTAAGGTTATTCCCAGGGAAACTTTTTTCTCGTTGTTCTGGACCTTACATTGTCAAGAGCATCTACCCCCATGGTGCTTTCGTTTTATGGAGTGAACACTCAGGAGAATTTGGGGCTAATGGCCAATGTTTAAAGTGATATTTCACCTCAGCCGACATAGGCACCAAAGCAATGTTGGATCTTACCAATTTGATGTATCCACCAAAAAATTGAAGGATTCACGTCGATCCATTGACATATAACAAAGGCGCTTGTCGGGAGGCAACTTGATTAATAATTTTTTTTTACTTTTAGTTTTAAATTAGAAAATTTCCTTAATTTTGTTTTTACCCTTTTAATAAAATTTTCACTTAATAGATATTGCATCACATGATGCTATCTTAAGTTCTGATTAGTCTTCATTTTTGAGATTTTCAGATGGAGGACGTGTGCTGATTGGAATGCAACCACATCTGGTGGTCCAACCGACATGAAATTTCCCCTCCATCTCAAATTTAGAGTTTACTCAGGATGAGCGAATTTCTAAGTTCGGGGTGGAGGGTGGGTGGTACATACTTTACTATCCACTCACACCCACCTATTTCCGACTTAAGATTTCATCATTACATTTTTGACTAAAATTTTCAAAATTTTATGTTTTCAAAGAAATTGAACAGAAACTTGATGAAGTCTTGACGCTTTTTGTTTCAATAAAAGCCATTACCTAGCTGGCTAGTTTCTCTCTCTAGGTCTTTTGAATCAGTATACCCTCCTTATTCGAAGCAGATCCTCAAGAGGGCAATTTTTTGAAAACTAGCCTATTGAGTGAAATCATCTTATGAAGCTTATGAATCCTAACATCATGATCCTTCTACAAAAATGGCAAGTGTCTGTCAAACTGATAGGGATCAAACACGGCGTGCTTCCTAAGTGACAAGTGGAACAATAACATGGAACCCCCACTAGATCCTCATCAAGTAATTATTTGAGTAGAGTACAATAAAGAGAATGACTCGATGCACTGGAATATATCAAGTTGCATACTGATCTAAACTCTTTTCTACACTTCTTCTATCATCTTCTTACCCCTCCATCCATCAAAAAGAAACAAAAATAGCCAAAATAGTACCAAACCCTAAGTTTGGGGTGGAAAACCCTCTCTCTCTCTTTTTTCTTTCTCCATACCCCTCGCTATGTAATTGGGGCGTACCACCAAGAAAAGATGCCAATGTGCACACAAAAAAATACAATCTCGAGTCGAATAGAGGAGAGATTTGCACCCAAAAAATGCAATCAATGAAATTGCAACCATATAATAAATCTCGAGTCGAATAGAGGAAAGATATACAACTTCCTTCCATACCATCCTTCACTCCCTTTTCCACCTAAAGGCACAATGAATGCCTCCCCTATCTTGAAATACACCAGTGCCAGATCAGGTGCACACTTGTTGTTTTTTGGGTATCTCATGAGTCTTACGAATCTCTTAGAAATGCTTGTTGTTAGAGAACATGAGGAGGAAGTGATGTTGGAAAACAAACTCAGGAATGAAGATATGGTAAGATGTGCTCAGCGATCTCAGGAAGTTGAGATTCTTAGTCATACTAAGCAGAAAGGAAACAATCATGAGGTGAAGATGAGGTAATCACACGAGTTGAAAGTATTCATTTGGCGACCGTTTCAGATTTTGTGTTACTCGAGGATGAGCAATGTTTATGTTTGGGATGTTTTGATGAATCCATATTTACCATAATTTCATTCGCCATTTTGGGCCCACTTTGGTTCAATACACTTGCTTTTATTTCTCAAATCCTACAATTTATGACTTTACTGAATTGATGGATGATCAAATCTTATTGACTAGGGTTTCTTTGATTTCATGCTGATTTAGTAAGCCATGATGAAGACAGATCTTCAACTGGGTCCACCCTCTGGTTGTGGGCCCACCTTCACTAGAAACCCTCTCACTAACCCTAGATCACCACCTTGGTGGCTTCACCTCCACTCTTGATCACCTTCAACAACATCACCTGCAACCCTATCCTCACAACCACATGTTATCTCCACCAATTTGTGAGCCTCCACAACCATAGCTGCCACCATCACCTCCAGATGAATTTGCCACCTCTATCAGGTCTGCACCTAATCACAGGTGACCACTACCTTCACCAACACTCTGACGGTCTGCCTTCACAGTCTGCCTTTGTGGTCTACCCTCTCAGTCCTCTTCTTGCCGATCGCACCCTAGCGGTCTCAAGATCATGATCCCCTTTGCATTATCAAGACTGTGAAGGCCCTAGCGCTTCCAAAACTGCAACGAACCCTCACGGTTCCAAAACCACAAGGAACCCCCACAGTTTCAAGAACGCTAGGAAGCTGCCATCCCAAGACCATTTACAGCGTCACAGACGCAAGATTGTGCTTCACCATCACCCCTCCATCGCCTGGCTCCAGACCAACACCTCAACAAATCACCCATAGCACCGCCATCCTCCTCTCCATCTCCACCTCCCAGTCATGATCATCATCTTCGATTCATCCTTCATCCCCTCTCATCTCGACGCCATCATCCTCCGATGGACATGCACCCTGCAAGAATCAACACACATGTATTCTCTGTCAATTCACTAGCTCCACGCATCACCACCAGTGACCGACCTCTCACCTGCAGTGCCGCTCCCACTTCACCTTCCATCATCAGTGATGACTCCACGATCCCGCGTCCCCCACAGGCCTCGACCTCCATGACCATCCTACCCTGAAACTGTGAGGAAGCCAATGGTTCCCCAAATTGGAAAGGCCCTTTGATGCGATGATTTTGAGTCGCATTTATCGACCTTTTTCATATGTGTTTTGTGCTCTAATTACTCATTTTTATGGATAATATTGAATAATTCACTCAATCCGGTCTTTGCCATCATTCTATGTCAAATCCCCTTTGTTTTATCATTTTGATCATTATTTATCATATCATCATAATTTGTGTGGATTTACTTGGTCTTGTTGTGGAATTTCAGGAAAAACAAGTATCTGCTTCCGTCGATACCATCGATGGAAGTCGATACCATCGACCAAGCCACAGGTTGCCAGCCGAGAGGAGCAGTACAGAGTCGATACCATCGACACCCAAGTCGATGGCATCTAGATCCCTTTAGGTTGCTGGCGAGGAAGCTGTCGATACCATCGACGGAAGTCGATGCCATCGACACATGGAGGCTACAACGTCGCTAAAAGACAAACCCAACGCTATAGAGAGTCGATACCATCGACATCCAAGTCGATGGTATCGAGATGACCACAGGCGCTCAGACGAAAAGAAAAGAAAGTTGCCGCTAATACGCTGGGTCGATACCATCGACCCGCGTCGATGGTATCGACGCCGGCAGATATGCGTTGGATTCGTTTTGATCTCGATCGGACGGCTGGAGTTATTTGACAACCTAATTAGGGACTTATACCTAATGACGGCCGCCCACAGGAGATCATCATCTCATTTTGCATTGCACGAGTGCCGAGGAAGGAGAGAAAGGAGAACGGAAGCCAAAAGCTCATCCCAGTCGATTCGGACGCTGCCGAAGACGAATTCCACCACCGACAGGCAGGGAAGCTCGTGTTCTACGCCAAGGATCTACCGGTTCTTCTCCGTTCAGGGGTTTTCCCACTTATTTCACGTTTTCCTTATGAATTCACCTATTTCTACCATGTATTTGTGCGAGATGAACATGAGAGGCTAAAACCCTCCATCTTTAGGACCGAGAGTAGCCCGGGAATGCATTGTATGACAATTTTATATTAATAATTCATATTTTCTCTCTTAAATCCGTGGTATAGCTTTGTTTTCTCCATATATATTGTTATGCTTGATCACCATAATAATAACCTAATGCCCTTAATCACTTCGACAGAAGGTTTAACGGTTGAAAAGAGACGAAACCTACATTACTCAATAAAACCCTTGACAAAGGAGTTGTAAAATTAATGGTGGAAACTGAGAGATCGTTCATAATGCGCTTAGTTTAGGGGAATGATTACTACGACGGTGGAATCAACCTAAACCTAAGTAGTGAATTACACCACGACAGTGGGTAATTCTGTTTTCAGGCCACTACCCAGATAGAGAGAGAAGAGTGAGGAATTATATAAAACCTAATGCAATGTTGACCCACGGTGAAACTGCAATCCTAAAGATACGCATTTGAATTGATTAAATTAACCTTTAATCGATTGTTTTCTTTGTTTCATTTTATTTTCTTTTAATTTCGACAACAAACCCTACTTTGTTATTCGGCCTAGCTGATTGCGATTAGTTAGTATGAGTCTCCAATAATTCACGTATTCCTGAGTTCGACTCGGGCCTCACAAAGGCCTATATTACTCGACGCGTATACTTGCGTTTTAGCACGTAGTAAAATACACGTCAAGTTTTTGGCGTCGTTGCTGGGGATACGGAGAATTATTGGCACTTTGAGTGCTAAGAGCGGCCACTCTAGGCCACATTTTTTTTATTTTGAAACAACTTTAAATATTCCTAAAATTCTTTATAATTGTGTTTACTCGTTCAAAGCATAGTACGGAACCCCAATTTTCTTATTTTAGGTACTTTGCATGGTGCATACACGTAGTATAGACTACGCGAATCGCACACCTGAGGTCCCACCTCTGGGACCATTTGAGGATGAAGAGCACTACGAGCAAGAGCACCAAAGCGAAATAAATTTTGAATCTGAAGTAGAAGAAATGGCCGAGCCACAAACGATATGGGAGAAGATCAAAGCTTCTTCCTCATCAGCATCAAAGGGGCCTATAAAGAAAAAGGGGATCGGCATACCGACATATAAGATCGATCCAGCATTAATTAACTTGGTAAAATCAAATGCATTTCACGGGCTGAAAAACGAGGACCCAGTTGCACACATCAGCCAGTTCGTTGAAAACTGTGATATGGTGAAGATAGACTGGTTCCCACAAGATGCGTTGTACCTCAAGCTGTTCCCAAGTTCCTTGGCAGGAGCAGCAAGAGAGTGGCTACATAACCTCGATGATGAGTTCGTTGAATCGTGGGATCATATGGTGGAGGTTTTCTTCGAGAGGTTCTTCCCTCCGGAAAAGACTAACGACATGATCCAGAAGATTCACAATTTCACCCAACAGGCAGGTGAAACATATTCTGAGACCTGGGAGCGATTCCAGGTTATGTTGAGGAGGTGCCCACATCATGGGCTGGACAGGGAAACACAAGTGAAAATCTTTTATTTTGCTCTCTCCGAGCACGATAGAAGCAATCTTGATTCAGCCGGATCCGTATTTTTTCTGAATAATGCGGACACCAGATGTTGGGAAATACTCAAGAACATGGCTAGGAAACAGTCATGGGGTGACAGAGGTGTCGTGGAGCATGTCAAGGCTGCCGGCGAATCCAGAATAGTTAGGGAGCTGAACGACAAGCTAGATCTCCTAGCCAAGAAGCTGCTAACTAAGGAAGATGTATCGGAGGATGAGGAAGCCCAAGTAAATTTCATGCAACAACAGGGCTATAGAAACAATGACTATGCATGGAGGAAGGATAAAAAGTTTTCATGGAAGGATCCGAATAATTTTCTGCAAGATCCAGATGCCAAACCACAGCAAAGAGCCGAGGACAAGAACACTTAATTGCTAAGTCAAATGGTTCAGCAAAACCAAGAGATGATGGCCATGTTTGGTAAGCAATTGCAATCTCAAGGTGACATTCTAACCAAATTTGGGTAGACGTTGCAAAGCCATGGAGCGCAAATGCGGGCATTAGAGACCACCGTGGCACAGATTTCTAGTGAAGTGGCGGCAATCAAGCATGACAATCAACAGAAACCAGCCGAGAATGCAAATGTGGCCCAAGCACACCATCAGGTCAAGTACATGTCTGTGGTGAGCAATGAGGAGGAATGTCAGGTGCAAGAAGCTGTAGAAGAAAGAAAAATAACTTTCAATGTGAATGCAACACCGACAATACCATATCCACGCACTTACTATGGATTGCCGGGTGGAAACTCCTTCTTCAGAAAATCACAAAGAGTTGCGAATATTGTATCTCCATGTAGGCAAAACGAAGAATTGCAGGCCTGTACACTTGCGGAGACATCAAATGTGAGAGAGAAACCACAACAAGCTGCTACTATTGAGGATGTTTCACGAAAACCCACGTCGGAGGGAGTGATTGAAGCAAGCTTAGGGGAGATACCCCTGAAAAGCTCTTATGTGCCACCTCACAGGCGTGTTGATGCAGCTGATGTTTCAGATCCGGTCAATTCTAAGTCAAAGAAAGAGCATCGTCACTGTAAGAAATTTCTGGAGATATTCCGAAAACTCCACATCAATATTCCATTAGTGGAGATGATCTAGAAAGTACCCGCCTATGGGAGGTTCATCAAGGAAATCATCAATAAGAAGAGGCGGATAAAAGACAATGAAATTTATTGGATGAATGAGACGGTGAGCTCTATGATTCACGGGAGTGCACCAAGGAAGAGAAAAGACCCAGGAGGTTTTTACATTCCGTGTTCAATAGGTGGTGAACATTTTCCTAAAGCGCAATGTGATTCAGGTGCTAGCATAAATCTCATGCCTTTGGCTACATTTCAAAAGCTAGGGTTAAAAGAGATAAAGAAGTTGGCCGCAATAATTGAATTGGCGGATGGGTCTACAGTGAGACCCTATGGAGTATGTGAAGATGTTCTAGTCAAAGTGGATAGATTCATATTTCCGGTGGACTTTGTCGTCATGGATATGCCACCACTCCAAAGCTGCGAAATTCTCCTTGGAAGACCGTTTCAAGCAACGGTCGATGTCGTGACTGCCTTAGGGAGAGGTACTCTGTCTTTGGGCATTGGAGGAGATCGTGTTGAATTTAAATTACCGAATGATCCTCTAAGTGCAGTTCCCAAGGTGAAAAGATGATGATCGTCACACCGTCTAGCCTAAGACGTTAAACAAGGGCGCTTGTTGGGAGGCAACCCAACCATTGGTACATTAGGATAGTTTAATTATAGTCGTAGATTGCTTTCATTTCATTTAAATTTTAGTGTAAAGAAGATACCTTGATCCGTTTGTTCAATGTGCAGGCACAAGCAGGGTCGATACCATCGACACACTGGTCGATGGTATCAACATGGGTTCAGGTTGACAGCTGCAAAAATCGCACTGAGTCGATACTATCGACGGCCCCGTCGATGGTATCGACATACCTACAGGCAGGTCACAACAAAATTGTCTATAGTATCGACACACCAGTCGATACCATCGAGATCTCTGGAGAAGTTCAGAACGATTTTGCTCTGTCAACTCGATACCATCGACGGCCTCGTCGATGGTATCGACATGATCATAGGTAGAAGTGAAAAAGTGGCGGTGTCGCAATGAAGGCAAGTCGATACCATCGACCCTCGTCGATGGTATCGACCATCCATGTCACCGATCCGTGCAAAGACATTGACGACGATCGCGAGTCCACGTCAGCGATACGGGTGCTGCGTCGATACTATCGACTTCTGTCGATGGTATCGACAGGTCAGCAATCCAGGTTTCCCAATCCAGCAAACGTCAATCGTCGATACTCGTGAGGGAGGCGGATACCAGTGAGACGTGTCGATGCCATCGACCCGCGTCGATGGTATCGATGGGTCAACAATGGCACCGACCAAGTCTATTTAAGGAGAATTGCAACGTCATTTGACGTCACACCTTCAGAGAAAACTTCCTCCTTTGCGCCGAGCACTCCCCCGAGCCCTCCAAGACTGAAGAGCAGCGACATCGAGCGAGGATCTTCACCGAGCGGAGAATTACTTCTCCATCTTCCCCAAGCTCTCTTCTTCTAATCCCATCTTTCTTGCAACCATGGTGCATGTCGCCGGAGCTTCGTCCTCACGTGTGAACCCTATGGAGATCGAGAGGTTTGTGCCACCTCCTACCGCTTCCGTACCTCGTCCGCGCCTGGTTCACCCTTCCGCGGAGGCGAGGAAGGTCTATGAGGAGATCATGAAGCTGAAGATCGAGCCGACCCGGTATGTGGACCGGGGAATGCTCCAGGAGTTTGGATTTGAGGCCAACTTGGCCTATGTGCTGGCAGGACAAGCACGTCACACCAGCAGACGTCCCGACGAGCTACAGTACCATGCAGATGGGCAGCCATTTTTCGGCGAATGGCCCACCTACAAGGAGTTGGTGGCAGAGTTTATGGCGTCCCTCAACGTCTGCGTCGTGCCCAATGATGTGGTGGCGTCGGATCGCGAGTGGATCAAGGGCAAGGTGTCCTTCCGGCTGTTCAACATCAACTACAACATCACGCTGGACCAGTTCAATGAAATCTTCAACTGGTTCCACTCTCCAAACGATCATCGACGCCCGGATTCCCGCACCGACTACGACAAGATCTTCTCCGAGCTAGTTACAGTGCCGGCGGGAAAGACAATGAGCTACCATAATGCTGCGGTAGCAGACTTTGAGCACCCATTCATCCGGGTCTTACACCGGATGTTGAGCCTTACGTTCTTTGCTCGGAGCGATCTAGCATTGAGCAAGTTTCAGGAGAGCAACCTCTTCTTTTTGTACATGCTCCTGAAATGACAAGCATGCAACTGGGGTGCGTTCTTCCTACAGCGCGTCCTGGCGGTGAAGAGGAGTACAAGGAATGCTCCGATCCATTTTGGTGGGCTCATCACCAAATTGGCGTCGTACTTGGGGCTGAATTTTCAGTCCATGACTCCGCTTTCCACGAAGAGTAAGGTGAAGGTGCACCACTTGCACCGTTCAAACCTTATCCTTCTCCGGGATGGGTTGGCGTACGCACACTGCCACGTCAACCATGCTTACCAGGAGCGCTCACTTCCGGACGACGCCTTCAACATCGAGGGCGCACAACATTTTAAGTGGCCGATCATAGCCATCGACTCCGATGAAGAAGAAGGCGGCAACGAAGAACAAGAAGGCGAGGCTGAGGAGGAAGAGGATGCTTTCACACCTCTTCGTGCACGCGTAGAACCCCGGAAGCGTCCTAGGATGCATCTGGGTGTGTCTTCATCATCACAGCCCCCGCCGCCATCACCACAGCCCTCGCAGCCAGCCGAGGATGCCTACTCAATGCAGGGAATGTACACGATGCTGCAGGATATACAGCAGACTCAGCAGCAGCATCTGGCTATGTATACCGGTATTCATGAGACTACGAACCGGTTACTTGACAATAAACGGGCTATGTTTGAGAATGAGTGTCTCATCCTCGCCAACCAAGAGCAAATACACAACCGGTTACAGCGGATGGAGATGCAACATGAGCCCTTTTACGACCATTACTGGAGTCAGAGCTACTTTGCAGGCTATGCACAGCCTCCGCCGAGGACCCAATATGATCTGAGCTTCCAGGGGAAGTATCCTTCTAGGGATCCTATGGCCCCACAGTACCCGCCTCCGCCTCCACAAGATTGATCAGGGTATCTCTGTTGTACTCTTAAGTTTGTTTTTGACTATGAGGCCATAGTCGAATTCAAGCTTAAGGGGGTAGCTGGAACAACTCTATCTTTTCTTTTGTTGTTTTTAGTGTTTAGCATTGCTATTTGTTTCTTGCATTTTTAGTTTTTGTTTAGGATCCACATCTATCTAGTGTAACTGTGGATGTCAGAAAAGTTGTCATCTCGCTGAGTGTTCATGGGAAATTTAAGGGAATTTTAAAATTTTTGTGTCATTTGATAGCTTGACTTGGTTGTCCTTGGGGAACTTATCCTATGAAAATGATTGATTATGTCAACTTTAAAACAACGGTTCACACCTATACTCCCATTGACTCATGAAAAGTGGATAGTAACGGTTGTTTGAGCCTAACCTAACCAAATGGTAATGAGACCTTAATTGGATGTAAGAGAAAGAACCCTCTAAACTACTACACATGTCAATAAGGAGGGACACATAATATTTTTCTAAGGTTCAGTCACCTAATCTTGTGATCATTTCACTTCATTTTTCCATAATCCACCAAAGAATTGGAAGTAAAGTATAGTTTTAATTCCTTTTTGTGTGCATAGCATTTAGATAGGACTTGCATTGATATTTTCCATACTTTTGCATAAAAAGAGAAAAAATATAGGGATTCATACACAGTACCTTTAGGTGCATGCCATGTAGTTGCACTCATGATTATCATGCATAAAGTACACCATGTATCTCAATTTTTCTTCAAAAAGTGATCTAAACTGTTCCATACCTTCGAAATATCGCAAAGATTTCCAATCATGAAGAAAATAGCCCAATACATGTATCTCTAAGCAATTATGGATATGTGGGCTAAAAGAAAGAAAAAATTCTGAAAATCTGAAAAAGAATTGAGAAAAGAAAAAAAAGAGAATTTAGAAGAAAATGGAATAAAGAGGGAGAAAGGAACATGATATCACTCGCATTACAGGAAAATTGAGTACATGATGTGGCTTAATTAGATTTCCATCTCATTCTGAGGTGGAAGGTTAGTGCATGCATCATTTCACCCAATTTTAGGCATTAGGGCATTTCTAATGTGCATTTGCATCATTTAGGACATTTTGTTTTATGCATATTTAAACTGTGCAATACTTCCAAGTTCTTCCATAAACCACCCATTTCATCAGTGGGAGTCACATGGGATGTGCGTTGGTGTGTTGATTTTTAGTTGACATCTGCAATTCTATTTTAAGGATTAGTTGCTCGAGGGTGAGCAATGTTTAAGCTTAGGGGAGTTTGATGTGATGATTTTGAGTCGCATTTATAGACCTTTTTCATATGTGTTTTGTGCTCTAATTACTCATTTTTATGGATAATATTGCATAATTCACTCAATTCGGTCTTTGCCATCATTCTATGTCAAATCCCCTTTGTTTTATCATTTTGAGCATTATTTGTCTTATCATCATAATTTGTGTGGATTTACTTGGTCTTGTTTTGGAATTTCAAGAAAAACAAGTATCTGCTTTCGTCGATACCATCGACGGAAGTCGATACCATCGAACAAGCCACAGGTTGCCAGCTGAGAGGAGCAGCACAGAGTCGATACCATTGACACCCAAGTCGATGGCATCGAGATCCCTTTAGGTTGCTGGCGAGGAAGCTGTCGATACCATCGACGGAAGTCGATGCCATCGACACATGGAGGCTACAGCGTCGCTAAAAGACAAACCCGACGCTACAGAGAGAAGATACCATCGACATCCAAGTCGATGGTATCGAGATGACCACAGGCGCTCAGATGAAAAGAAAAGAAAGCTGCCGCTAATACGCTGGGTCGATACCATCGACCCGCGTCGATGGTATCGACGCCGGCAGATATGCGTTGGATTCGTTTTGATCTCGATCGGACGGCTGGAGTTATTTGACGACCTAATTAGGGACTTATACCTAATGACGGCCGCTCACAGGAGATCATCATCTCATTTTGCATTGCACGAGTGCCGAGGAAGGAGAGAAAGGAGAACAGAAGCCAAAATCTCATCACGGTCGATTCAGACGATGCCGAAGACGAATTCCACCACCGACAGGTGCGGAAGATCGTGTTCTATGCCAAGGATCTACCGGTTCTTCTCTGTTCAGGGGTTTTCCCACTTATTTCACGTTTTCCTTATGAATTCCCATATTTCTACCATGTATTCGTGTGAGATGAACATGAGAGGCTAAAACCCTCCATCTTTAGGACCGGGAGTAGCCTGGGAATGCATTGTATGACAATTTTATATTAATAATTCATATTTTCTCTCTTAAATCCGTGGTATAGCTTCGTTTTCTCCATATATGTTGTTATGCTTGATCACCATAATAATAACCTAATGCCCTTAATCACTTCGACAAAAGGATTAACGGTTGAAAAGAGACAAAACCTACATTAATCAATAAAACCCTTGACAAAGGAGTTGTAAAATTAATGGTGGAAAATGAGAGATCGTTCATAATGCGCTTAGTTTAGGGGAATGATTACTACGATGGTGGAATCAACCTAAACCTAAGTAGTGAATTACACCACGATAGTGGGTAATTCTGTTTTCAGGCCACTACCCGGATAGAGAGAGAAGAGTGAGGAATTATATAAAACCTAATGCAATGTTGACCCGCGGTGAAACCGCAATCCTAAAGATACCCATTTGAATTGATTAAATTAACCTTTAATCGATTGTTTTCTTTGTTTCATTTTATTTTCATTTAATTTCGACAACAAACCCTACTTTGTTATTCGGCCTAGCTGATTGTGATTAGTTAGTAGGAGTCTCCAATAATTCACGTATCCCTAAGTTCGACTCGGGCCTCACAAAGGCCTATATTACTCGACGCGTATACTTGCGTTTTAGCGCGTAGTAAAATACACGTCACCCTTGCAGTCTTGCGACCGTGAAGGGGGGTCATCGCCACCAAAACCGTGAAGGTCGGGATCGTTGAGACCATGAGGGAGGGATCTCTTGCCCAAACCATGAGACAGCTCGCGGTCTTTCAAACTGCGAGAAGGCCATGCAGTGGCTGAACGATCTTGAGACTGTGTGGTGATGATTGTCTGAGACTGTGAGGAGGCTTGCGATCTAAAACCATGATACTGGGATTCGATTTCTAAACCGTGAGAAGAAAGCAAACCCAAGAATGTGAGAAGACCCATGGTTTCCAAACTGTGTGAGAAGACAATCAGTCTTAAGACTGTTAAAAAATACTAGCAGACCACTAGGGATTATAAATAGCCACTGAGGGGTCCTCAACTAGGGGCATCCCGGATGCCTCCAGGCTGCCTGAGCACAGGCTCGACCCCTAGAGAGGGAACCCAATCCATCTACGTGCATTTATGCCACATACGCATCCAAAGACTGGTCCTCCTACTGCAATGAAGTAGGTTGAGAAGAGGAGGAAGGAGGAGAGAGAAAGTCTACCTCGTCTGTCGTGGTGTCCCTCGCTCCTCGTCTAGATCTTCTCTGACATGGTGTAGAAGATCGTATCTTCACCAAGGTGTGACCATCTACTACATCATGCTCATGGCAGAGTCTTCCCTCTCTCTTGTTCTTTTTGTTCCTTGCATCATGAACGAGTAGTTTCATTTCACTACGGTGCGGGGACTAGCCCCGCTTCCCATGCTTATAATTCTTTTCATTAATCATTCCATGGCATGTATGTAACTTTTCATTTCATTGTTAATCGTCAATGTGAGCTTATGGATTGATCACCTGCTTGCATTTATCTTGTTCATTCCTATGTTGTGAGAACTTCTAAATGTAGAATTTGAATGTCGATTAACGCAGTTGACTCCTTAATGAGAAATCAGATGGGATTCCCTGATGTCGTAAGTGTAAGATTCGTGAGGGGACGAGCCATGTAGCCCACGGTGACACTTCTGTGAGCCTAACGCTTGTATAGAAGACCCGCAGCTTCAGTTGGATATCGGTATCTTCGAAGCCGTAAGATCATGATCCAGATGGTGATGAGAAATCTGATGCCTAAGGTGATGCTTATGTGAACCTAAACATCCTAGCAGAGGGTTTGCAGCAACTCTATTTGGTTAGTTATGTCTTACCTAGATGTTGGTGATTGGATATGTTTGCATGTGTAGTGGTGGTGAAACCCGAGACCACCCTAGTGATCCCCATCATTTATCTAGATTCAACTTTAATTATACTCTTTACTTTCTTGCAATTAGTTTAATTAACCTCAAATCAATCCTTTGTTCTAAATATTATTCTTACCTGAGCTAGACACGACTAGCATTGATTCTTAAAAATGTTGTCCCTTGGGATTCGATCCTCAATTATACTGCAATAAGACTCGTCCTCTTGCGGGTGGTATTTTTGTACAAGGTTTTGTTAAAAACTTTGGGATTTCAACCACGAGTGATTTTGTTAGTGCGATAATAGACCACGTCAGTGTGTAGCTGACATCAACTGATCAAATAAGTCATCAATGCACGGTAAAGGATAATCATTCATTATAGTCACTTGATTCAACATTCTATAATCCATGCACATCCATAAAGAACCGTCTTACTTTTACACAAAAAGAGCATGATCTCCCCAAGGATAGATGCTAGGGTGGACAAGCCCCATGTCTAGAAGTTCTTACAGTTTCTTCTTGATCTCTACAAGCTCCCACGACTTATATGCAACATGGACGTTTCAAAAGAGGTGCAACGCCTGGTACAAGACCTATGGAGAACTCGACCTCTCAAGAAGGGGGAAAACCATGTTGTTCCTTATGAAAAATGTTAGGGAAATATCAAAACACATCAATATCTTCCAACTAAGGTGGTTAGCGGTCAAGGATAATGAATGGCAAGTAAGCTCAACATCCATGTGAGATAATCTTTTCTACTTTAATAGTCGAGATGATAAATTTCCTATCCTCATATTTTCATCCCTTTATATAGAGTCGCTGACAATCTAGGTGAAGCAAACTAGTATTCTTCTCCCCACAGAATAAACCTACATCAAACTTTTTCAACCAGTCCATACCTAGAATGATGTCAAAAGCCATCATGTTTAGGAGGATGAACTCAGTTACAAACATCATTCCAGATATATATAGATCCATTCTTAGGGTTTTTATATAAGAAGATCATATCCTACAACTAGGGGTCTGGACACTCAAAAATAAAGTCCATATATGTAGGTTCTAGGTCTAACATCTCAACAAATTTAGAAGGTATAGAGGTATTTGAAGACCCAAAATCAAATGGAGATTTTATAGGTTGTAAGTTACGCACAATACCTTCAATCACTTTATTATCACCAAAAACATCCACAACATCCATTGCAAAGACACGAACAACACCCCACTCCATTGGGGACGTCGGTATTGAGGGTTATTGTTATTTCTTGTAGGTGGATTAGGATGAGATTGTGGATGGTTTGTAGACTATTGGGCACACACAAGGCGTTGTTGAAGTTGTGGGCAATGGGGCATAATGTGCCCAACATAACCACACTGATGGCAGGTAACTTGCTTCCCATTTATGGGTACTCTAGGGTTCATCACTAGACATCTACCCTATGGATGATGATGAGTACCACAATTGCACTTATCCCATTGTTGATCTTCATTAAATCTCTTCCTTTTTTTATTAGGCAATGGAACTTGAAATCCTAGATATGACTCAATAGCTAAGGTCTTTTCAACCATCTATTGGAAAGTAAGAGAAAGCTAAGGGTCAACAACAAGACCCACATGGTAGTTGAGTCCTTGCAAGAACAGATCAGCCCAACAATCTCACCCGATCAGTATCATATCTCTCAAGCAGCAAGCATTTTTGGACATAAGTGGGAATAGACATGGAACTGTGTTTTGATAGTATAAGTATGCTTCCTTCTTCCTAAAAGCAACAATGCAGTTGTTCTGTTCATGAAAGAGTTCCAAGAATTGTTCCCAAGTCAAAGTAGAAGCGTCATGAGTCCCCACTAATACATACCACTAGACACGTGTTGGTCCATCCAACACATGAGAGACAAACTTGACCTTCTAGTAAGGAGGGTATGCCATACCTATTGGGTTTTAGGGGAGATAGAGAAGGCAGCGAAAACAAAAAATTTCTCCTCCCCCGAACCCAGAACAAGGAAACACATCAACGTCTATACAATAGGAAGGGAAGGTTTGTGGAATCATACCTTGTCCCGAGGCTTGCTCGGTGACAATACCTCGCGCCTTGTGCGGTCTTCACCTCCGGTCTTGGACGGTGTCTGTGCAGCTCCTGGTTGCACTGGGACTCACAACTCTTGGTCTCACCGGGATTGTCGGGATTGACAGATGTCCTTCGAGTGGCAGAAAACTCCTACCTATGAAGTAGTCCACACGGACCACTTGGAACTCCAATCTCCTTGTCCCACAAGAAATTGGAAGGAGTCAAACCATCCTGTTAGCGTACTAGTTGCCAACACACTCTCCTTCTACCAGTCACTTTCTACAGTTGTCTTTCCCTTGTTGTGCCTCCCTTTTCGAGTAGCACTTGCTCGGGCTCTCTCGGTCACCAAAACCAGAGAGAACGAAAACTTTACAGAGCAACTAGTCGCACTGAGTTGTTCTTCGAGAAGCCCCCAATACCCCTATAAATATAGGAGGGTCATGGGACATGGTTCTTGTAACGACCCCACCTCCCGGTAATCCCCAATTAAGGGAGACCCGAACGTCAGAGCCGTTATCCAATTAACAGGATCAAAGGTTCGACAAATAATCAGTAATAATTAATAAACTTTACCAACTAAACTGAAAACTGGTACAAAATAAAACTTTTCTTACCTTGGAAAAACTGGGATTTCTAAACTTCTATCCTTGAAGATGATACTCTAACTAATTCTCCAGTGTACGTTACTTCTCATTTAATTCCACATATGCCTCTTTATTGTTTGTTCTTTTCATTTATACCTAAAACGCCGACAAACGAAACGCCGGTCAGTATATCGAAATATACTTGTATGTCGGGTCAACCAAAAGTTTGCACATATGACTAACAATTTAAATATCACAATCAAATTATTTAACAAGCCAATTTACACTTTTCAGTATGATATTCTCCACCGCTTTTGCCCTAACCCTGGCATACCCACCTTAGGGTGCCCTTTGCCAATGACTTAAGGCCACCTTCTCATTCCCGAGCTTGGTGCCTGGGGGTCACCACTCATGGTGCCCACTAGTCATGCAATATCATAGGCCACCTTCTTGGTGCCTGGGGTCACCACTCAAGGTGTCCATTGGTCTACCCATCTGGGCATGACCTTTGGTATCATCCATCAGGGTGACATGTAGGTGTGAGAATTCTTACTTCTATTATTAATGTGATAATCATAGTGACTTTATAATTTGCAAATATGAACATCCAAACTGATAATTTGCAGTCAATGCGATCAATCATCTGGCAACCACGCGGGAAACTAATGCGGTTATTCATAAGCGTAACCACATACCTGATCCAGAGCAACTTGTTGTCCAAGCAATAATGATAAAGAACAAGCAACAAGCAATCAACAAGTATCCTGAAATTAATGCATGACATCCAAGTGTTATAATTTATCCAGAACATTCTAAATCTAGACTTGGATTCCATCTTAGGCTTTCTAGACCACATAAGGGTTTTATTAGGGTTTTTGCCTCCATAACGCTTTTATCATATTAAATGCTCTCTTAGTTCATAAACCCCAATTTCAACACCATAAGCCCAATTAAAGTTGACTATTTCTCTTTTATACCAAAACTACTTTCTTTATCCTTTTAATCTATTTCAAGGTCATTAGACTCAATTATCACCTTTAGTTTCTTTCAGATTAACAACTCATTATTCATTATGGTCTAAGCCCCATATGAACCCCTTTTATTATTAATTCTACCTTGATTCAATTGAAAACCCTAATTTCTATATTAAGGTTATCTTTCCACAAATTAGGGACTTTATTGCTCGCAATAGCTTAGATTCAGCATATTCTACTTTAATCATGAAATTAGTCAATTAAAGTCATTAAAAGTCGAATTTACCAACATTAGGGTTTCAAGGTCTGTTACAACATATTCATGCATATGAACTTTCAATTAAACTAATTATGTATATCAATTCATCTTTTTCGATCTTAATGATCCTTTTTATCATTAACAGGCTAATATCAACTTTATATACTCATTTAACCCCTTTCTAACTCATTAATCATCAAAGGTTAGGGTTTTCCATTGATTACACTATTAAAGATAGTATCTCTATATATTTTTCGAATTGCATAAGTTTCCTGCATATGTGGTTATGCTTATGAATAACCGCATTAGTTTCCTGTGTGGTTGCCGGATGATTGATCGCATTGACTACAAATTATCAGTTTGGATGTTCATATTTGCAAATTATAAAGTCACTATGATTATCACATTAATAATAGAAGTATGGATTCTCGCACCTACATGCCACCCTGATGGATGATGCCAAAGGTCAGGCCCGGATGGGTAGACCAATGGACACCTTGAGTGGTGACCCCAGGCACCAAGAAGGTGGCCTATGATATTGCTTGACTAGTGGGCACCATGAGTGGTGACCCCCAGGCACCAAGCTCGGGATTGAGAAGGTGGCCTTAAGTCATTGGCAAAGGGCACCCTAAGGTGGGTATGCCAGCGTTAGGGCAAAAGCGGAGGAGAGTGTCATACTGAAAAGTGTAAATTGGCTTGTTAAATAATTTGATTGTGATATTTAAATTGTTATCCATATGTGCAAACTTTTGGTTGTCCCCACATACCAGTATATTTCGATATACTGACCGACGTTTTTGTTTGTCGGTGTTTTAGGTACAAATGAAAAGAACAAACAGTAAAGTGGCATATGTGGAATTAAATGAGAACTAACGTGCACAGGAGGATTAGTTAGAGTAGCATTTTCATGGATAAAAGTTTAGAAATCCCATCTTTTAAAAAGGTAAAAAAAGTTTTATTTTACCCCAGTTTTTAGTTTAGTTGGTAAAGTTTCTTAATTGTTATTGATTATTTGTCGAACCTTTGATCCTGTTTATTGAATAACGGCTCTGACCTTCGGGTCTCCCTTAATTGGGGGTTACCGGGAGGCGGGGTCGTTACAGTTCTCTATCTCGGGCAATGCGGGACTAAAGCAGGAGTAGAAGGGTTCGAGATTTTCCACAAAAACAACCAACTGCGTGACCTGAACCGATCATTTCACAACTGAACTGATCATTTCGGCCACCTGAGCCGATCGGCTGGACTTGGGCCGATTTCTTTGGGGATCCCAACCGATCGGTTGGTACCCTAAACCGATCGGTTCATGGTCCTGATCCAACTCAAATTGACTTTCCAATTTTGTTTCCAACTAATCCAATATTAGTCCTTGTCCAAATCGAATTTGTACAAGTGAAACAAATATATTAGAAAAATATTCTTCATATTTTCCAAATGATCTCGGTCGGTCATCTGAACCGATTGGTTCAACAATTGAGCTGACCGTTTGGTGACATGTGAGTCGATCATCTCATCCCATGAGCCGATCGGTTCAACGACCTCAGCCGATCAGTTCATCTCATTAGCCGATCTGTTGGAGCAGCAGACTTGTGCAAATCAGTCAAATGCAGTTTCAATCAATTTGATACTCTAATCAATCGATCCAACACCTTGAATACTATGATTTTGAGCTATCAATTAATTGAGTGTTTAATTGAACTACTAAACTCCTTTAGTAATCAATCTAAACATAGTTTGTGGACAAAACTCCTCTTCTAGGACAAATCCTATGTGTGTGACCCTACAGGTCCTTTTCACGTTGGCAGTGAAAGTCCATAACACTTATGACTTCACAAGAAAAGAGTGGTGCCTAGTCACACATCAGTGCTACCCAAGTGAAATAGAAAGTTGGAGAACAACTTTCAATCCTACAATTCGTGAATGGTGTTACAATGAATGTATAATTCCTTTGTCAGTGATATCCCAAATGAACTCGAGGCATGGACCAGTCATCCTGTCAACGTTCATTCATAGATTGGAAGAGATATGTATGACATCAATATCACATATTGATTCACACATGCGTGCACGCCTTTCTCAATCTTACTCATCAAGTGGCCATGGATATCAAACTCCCTCAGGAGGGACAAATCCCATATCTATCACTCACCCCTCAAAAGCCCCATGTGTCAAAGCCACCCAATCATCACCTTTATAACAACCCATGTTTCAGGACTGTGTTTGATGATGCCAAAGTGTACCCAATGACATGTGTTGAGTGTAGTGATTTCATGTCAAAGAATCACATTCACCACCATCACTGTGAGTACTGATTGTGACTACCATGTCATGGTTCCATGTGTCAAACTCATAGTGGGTCTATCCGGTACACTTGTTCTCTAACAAGTACCTATGTGTTTGGTTTGATATCTCTATATCATGACTAATGAGATTTTGTCATCAACCAACACCACAATCTAGTCTTGTGTGTCATTGCTGTCTATCTACCTTCCACAATGACATCTGACTAGGGACATAACAAGAATGTACAAACTCTTAGCATCTGTATGATCTCATCGTTCAGGCCCTCAACCTGAAAGCATACGTCATTGAGTATTGTCATTATCTAGACATTCAATTTGTTCTATCACTATCTCATATGACTGAACTAGAAAGAATTGGAAGCTTGCCCTTGATGTTTATCAAATCAATCTTAATGTATCCCACCAATCATCCCATAATTGGCTCTCAGGGCCCACATACCAACAGACTCCCACTTGTACTGTGAGCCAATGAACCTTGAATCATATTCATAGTGATCTTCAAACATGTCCCACATGTTACTGTGCTCTTGTGCCAACATAGTGAGTTATGGCAACACCTTGCCAAAGTCAGTATTAATTGCATGTCTCACATCTCTTCATAGTACGTCACACGTATGAGATGGAGCTGTCGTAATATGCAATCTAGTATTCCTTTATTAACCTTTAGCCACATTGCATGATCAAGGACTCCATACTTGTCATCAATGATCGGAATATCCATAAGTTCATCTCATGAACTTCCAGATCCATATAATATCCACTGCTGTTCTCTAACACACGGATACTCGTCATTTTCCCTTTAATGGTTTTATTGGAACATTTCCAATTATCAACAAACTTTCACTTTTATATAACCTTTATATATTTTGCGATTAATTTTCTGTCCTTTTTTGGAAGTTTGCATCAATGTAACTCCCTACATCGAACTCTTACTTATCTCCATAGCACTAGTACTTCCCAAGTACTTATCAAGTTCTCATGGTTTCGAGTAACCCTTACTGGAACCAGACAGACATCCACTCGTCATGTCCCACATACGAGTTATCAGGATGAGCACATCATATTGTCATGTCCTACATACAAGATGATGAATGCATTTTATTCTTGCCATGTCCATACATGCAAGATGATGGGATGATCACATACATGATAGATCCATATCTATTCTTAGTGTTCACATTCTTCATAAGAATTGGACACTTGGCCTTGGGATACTAACTCCATGAAGCATGGACAAGTTTTCTCCCACTGAATCTATGTATACTGAACCCTTCAGTATAGATTTCCAATGTATGCTCTCTCTTTTCCAGGTCAAGAGGTTTTTAAGAACTATCTATGTAGATATCTATTCCTATCACATAGGAAACGTCTCTATCTTCCCTAAAGATAATTTCCACTTTGTATTTCCATTCTAGAACATTTCCATTTCACATCAACATGTGGAATGTGAACACGCTCCCACTAAATCACAAATCCATTCTTTATCTTTGACATATCAGTCAAACCCTTTGACTATATCATCAAAGTAAAGATTCAATTCTGAGTTGCTTGTACTCAATCAATCACATTGATTAGTCCATTATAACTTATAGACTTCATTTGCATTAGTGGATTCATAAACCTTATAGGTTGTGTCACGTACACACCCTTGTTTTATTCCTCATAGGAATGCAGTTTTAGTATCCATATGCCAAATGTCTTAGTCATTAAGTTGCAATCAACAAGCATCACCCTTCTCAAAATGTTATCCATGTGTCTTAACGCTTAAGACTTATTTGCACATATGGATTTCCATCCAATGGTTGCTACCATCAAGGTCATACCTTATGGTTCACATGGAAGTCATTTAGGATATTATGGTTATATACCATAACTCAAAATCCAATTCTTCATATTCATCTGGATAGTTGACTCATCACATGAACAACTCATCACATAGATAATTGAGGTGTATCTGTCAAGGATATAAGAACTCACAACTCTTTGTGATTTTAATGTCCTTTATTTGTGTGGGGTATTCTTTATTTAAGAATAATTTAGTTATTTGATATTATTCTCTAACTCCTTAGAGTATGATTCCTTCTTGATTTAGACATCACCATGCCTTAATCATGAGTTCACTATGATACACTATCATAATAACTCACAAGGTTCTCAAACATTTGGTCTAAGTATTTTATTCATTGATCTCATCAAGAATTAACACTTTACCAAATTCATACTTCATCTATGATATCCTTGAACATTTCAAGATATTCATATTGGTATTTCTCTAAACACCACTTGAAGTATTAGCATGTATTCCAATAGGTATGTAAATACATCACATGTATTATACCTAATAGGATAATCATTCTCCCACTACCATTAGTGAAGATTGATTAATCATGTCCAAGATATTCATGTCTCTTACTGGTTCTCTAACCAAAAGAGTCTAGATCTATCCATCACATGAAAACTAGAATGAATCTCTCATGATTGATGCTAATTTGATTGTTTGAGTTATCAATAACATTTAGGTATCATTTTATCTTTTGTGTATCAAATACCACAAGATAAAGAAAGCATTGCCACAAAGATCATATCTTTTAAAGAATGAAACATCAACTTTATTGATTGCCATCATTGTCATACAATATGCAAAAATAAAGTGTTTCTATCTATTGGCAAATATGAAATAGCAGTTCATAACTCTATTACATGGCTTTATGGCTGAAAAATAAACTAAAGTACTCCTATCTATGGCGACAACACTTGCCCTATTTATTGAGTGCTTTACACTTTACATCTTGGTATCATATACCTTAAAAAGTGTTACAAGTTTATTTCCATGACACCTTTAAGTGGAGACGTCAGTTGCCTCCTTCTTCTTTTGTTCATCCAGATAGAGAGGACAATTCCTTTTCCAATGTCCTGGATTTTGACAATGGTGGCAATTGCCTTTCTTAGTCACACCTCCCTTGGCCTTGAGAGCTGAAGACGACTTGGACTCCTGGCTAGCATCAGAACCTTTCTTAACTTTGCCCTGCCCTTGCGCTTGGACTTGCCTTTCTTGCCCGTGATCACCATCACATACTTAGGCTTGTCCTTCTTCATCTGTGTCTCGGATGTCCTCAATATGCCCAACAACTCTGACAGTGGCCTATCAAAGTTGTTCATGTTGTAGTTCATCACAAACTGACTGTAGGATTCTAGCAACGATTGCAGTATCACATCAGTAGCCAACTCTTGGCTCAGTGGAAATCCCAGTCTTGTCAGGTTCTCCACATACCCAATCATCTTGAGTGTGTGATGACCAACTGGATCTCCTTCTGTCATGACGCACTTGAATAGTGCCCTTGAGACATCATACCTCTCTTTCCGTGCTTGATCTTCATACATGTTCCTGAGATGTTGAACCATCTCAATGACACCCATGTTCTCATGTTGTCTCTGCAACTCGTGGTTCATAGAGCACAACATCAAGCACTTTGCATCAATGGCATCATCAAAATGCTTCTTGTAAGCATCCTTTTCTGCCTTTGGTGCATTAGGAGCAGGCTCCTCTAGAATTGGAGTATCCAGGACATAGAGCTTTCGCTCTTGAGTGAGAACAATTCTCAATGTCCTATACCAGTCGTGGAAGTTTGTCCCATTCAGTTTGTCCTTTTCAAGGACCGATCGCAAAGAAAAGTGATTGTTGTTTGTTGCCATTTGTACTACAAAAAAGGAAAATATGCAATTTTAGTCCAAAACTCATTTTTTGATTATTTGATTGATTTGAAAATTTGACGATAAAATTAGGCCTTTAATTAATTATTGCTCCCACTATTTTACTTCAAATTGATAGCCCTCACCATCAATTTAGAAGATTGCAGCGTACAACCTTCTAGTGGTCAAGATCCTGAAATCGTCCATGTCATGGACCAGCTTGGGCTGTCACCCACAACTTAGATCTCTTCGGTAGGCAACTCTTGCCAATTGCATCATATGCAACTCTAGATAAGATGTCATATGAAACTCCTTTCCATGATCATCTCCATGCCTCAAGGTGCTAGATCCTATCCAGGTCACCTTGTTAAGTCTGACCCAAAGCCAACACGATGAATATGCACCCTACTTGGGAAGACCCACATATTCATCCTTCATGCTTCCATGAGATAGATGGTGCACCACGCTTGGGCGTGCCCACACTTGGTCGATCAAGCTTTTCATGTGTGTTGCATTTGGAAGGAATCTAAAACTTAATATTTAATGAGGGATTTGGTTTATATACATATACATATCCAATCACCACAATACATAGTATGTATCATATACATGCTATATCCCACAGAAAACATGCAAAATGATAAAAGCGATGATTATGGCCATCCTAATGTGATTCCTCAAGCCAAGAGGAATCACGATCATCTAGGTCTACATCACATGCAACCTGTACAAGATGAACTCTGTGCTTTAGCCATCCAACTTGATCAACTCATCATATGAATGATATGCACTCTCTGTCCGGTCGCCTGGGTGCCACCATTCGATCTGTTGGCTCCTCCAACTGATCGGTTTGCCTGGTCGTCGTGCATCTCCTCCTGGTTGCCACCCGCTCGTCTCGCTCCTCAAATTGGTCATCAACCGATCGGTTCACTCCTTGAACCGATCGTCTGGAATGTCAACCGATCGGTTCACTCCTTGAACCAATCGTATCGGCTGTCATCTGGATGTCTGTCGTTCTTTGACATAATAGAAAATAAAATCTATCCTATTTTACATTGTAGAAAGAGAAACCCCAAGTTACATTCAGGGGGAGCAAAGGTAGGAAAGAAATCTCAAATTATTTTGAGTTACATCAGGAATATGAGAGGGAAGATTGGGGCACAGACCGAGATGCAAGCAACCACACACAACCATACACATATAGGGTTTATTGGCCATAACCATGCTATACATCTACCACAAAACTCGTTTAAGGGCGATGCGTATCAAGTGCATTAATATTACATATCATATATGTAGTTAGGGATTTGTGGATTTAAGATTGGACATGCATAAACCCAATTTTATTCGCATCGTATGAAATAAATAAAGGCGACAAACTAAAATCGATCACATCAATAATCCTAAAGTATAGAGCAGTTGACGTGGCTCTGATACCACTATTGGGTTTTAGGGGAGACAGAGAAGGCAGCGGAAACAAAAATTTTCTCCTCCCCCAAACCCAGAACAAGGAAACGCGTCAACGTCTATACAATATGAAGGGAAGGTTTGTGGAATCATACCTTGTCCCGAGGCTTGCTCGGAGACAATACCTCGCGCCTTGCGCGGTCTTCACCTCCGGTCTTGGACGGTGTCTGTGCAGCTCCTGGTCGCACCGGGACTCACAACTCCTGGTCTCACCGGGATTGTCGGGATTGACAGTTGTCCTTTGAGCAGCAGAAACCTCCCGCCTCTGAAGTAGTCCACACGGACCACCTGGAACTCCAATCTCCTTGTCCCATAAGGAATTGGAAGGAGTCAAACCCTCTTGTTAGCGTACTAGTCACCAACACACTCTCGTGCTACCAGTCGCTTTCTGTAGTTGTCTTTCCCTTTCTGTGCCTCCCTTATTGGGTACCACTTGCTCAGGCTCTCTCGGTTACCAAAACCAGAGAGAATGACAATTTTACAGAGCAACTGGTTGCACTGAGTTGTTCTTCGAGAAGCCCCCAATACCCCTATATATAGGATGTTCATGGACATGGTTCTCTATCCCAGGCAATGCGGGACTAAAGCAGGAGTAGAAGGGTTCGAGATTTTCCACAAAAACAACCAACTGCGTGACCTGAACTGATCATTTCACAACTGAACCGATCGTTTCGGACACCTGAGCCGATCGGCTGGACCTAAGCCGATCGTTTGGGGATCCCAATCGACCGGTTGATACCCTGAACTGATCGGTTCACGGTCCTGATCCAACTCAAATTGACTTTCCAATTTTGTTTCTAACTAATCCAATATTAGTCCTTGTCCAAATCAAATTTGTACAAGTGAAACAAATATATTTGCAAAATAGTCTTCATATTTTCCAAACGATCTCGGTCGGTCATCCGAACCGATCGGTTCAAAAATTGATCCGACCATTTGGTGACATGTGAGCCGATCGTCTCATCCCGTGAGCCGATTGGTTCAACGACCTGACCCGATCGGTTCATCGCATGAGCTGATCAGTTGGAGCAGCAGACTTGTGCAAATCAGTTAATTGCAGTTTCAATCAATTCAATACTCTAATCAATCGATCCAACACCTTGAATATTATGATTTTGAGCTATGAATTAATTGAGTGTTTAATTGAACTACTAAACTCCTTTAGTAATCAATCTAAACATATTTTGTGGACAAAACTCCTCTTCCAGGTTAAATCCTATGTGTGTGACCCTGCAGGTCCTTTTCACGTTGGTAGTGAAAGTCCATAAAACTTATGACTTCACAAGCAAAGAGCGGTGCCTAGTCACACATCAGTGCTACCCAAGTGAAATAGAAAGTTGGAGAACAACTTTCAATCCTACAATCCATGAATGGTGTTACATTGAATGTATAATTCCTTTATCACTGATATCCCGAATGAACTCGAGGCATGGACCAGTCATCCTGTCAACGTTCATTCACTTTTTTGATCTCAGAGTAGATTGGAAGAGATATGTATGACATCAATATCACATACTGATTCACACATGTGTGCACGCCTTTCTCAATCCTACTCATCAAGTGGCCATGGATATCAAGCTCCCTCAGGAGGGACAAATCCCATATCTATCACTCACCCCTCAAAAGCACCATGTGTCAAAGCCACCCAATCATCACCTTTATAACAACCCATGTTTCAGGACTGCGTTTTGATGCGATGATTTTGACTCGCATTCATAGACCTTTTTGCTATGTGTTTTGTGCTCTTATTAGTCATTTTCATGGATAATATTGCATAATTCACTCATTTCGGTCTTTGCTATCATTTTATGTCAAATCCCCTTAGTTTTATCATTTTGAACATTAATTATCATATTATCATAAATTGTGTGGATTTATTTGGTCTTGTCTTAAAATTTCAGGAAAAACAAGTATCTGCTTCTGTCGATACCATCGACGGAAGTCGATACCATCGACAAGGCTACAGGTTGCCAGCCGAGAGGAGCAGCACAGAGTCAATACCATCGACACCCAAGTCGATGGCATCGAGATCCCTTCAGGTTGCTGGCGAGGAAGCTGTCGATACCATTGACACCCAAGTCGATGCCATCGACGCTTGAAGGCTACAACGTCGCTAAATGACAAAACCGACCCTACAGAGAGTCGATACCATCGACCCAAGTCGATGGCATCGAGATGATCACAGGCACTCAGACGAAAAGAAAAGAAGGCTGCCGCTACCACACCGGGTCGATACCATCGACCCGCGTCGATGGTATCGATGCCGGCAGATATGTGTTGGATTCGTTTTGATCTCAATCGGACGGCTGGAGTTAATTGACGACCTAATTAGGGACTTATACCTAATGATGGCCGCCCACATGAGATGCATCATCTAATTTGTCATTGCACGAGTGTCGAGGAAGGAGAGAAAGCAGAACGGAGGCCGGAAGCTCATCCCTGTCGATCCGGACGCTGCCGAAGACGAATTTCACCACCGAGAGGCGGGAAAGCTCATGTTCTACGCCAAGGATCCATCGGTTCTCCTCCGTTCAGGGGTTTTCCCATTTTATTCACGTTTTTCTTATGATTTCCCCTATTTCTACCATGTATTAGTGCGAGATGAACATGCGGATCTAATCCCCTCCATCTTTAGGACCGGGAGTAGCCCAGGAATGCATTGTATGACAGTTTTATATTAATAATTCATATTTTCTCTCTTAAATCCATGGTATAGTTTCATTTTCTCCATATATTGTTATGATTGATCACCATAATAATAACTTAATGCCCTTAATCACTTCGATAGAAGGATTAACGGTTGAAAAGAGACGAAACCTACATTAATCGATAAATCCCTTGACAAAGGAGGTGTAAAATTAATGGTGGAAACTGAGAGAACATTCGTAATGCGCTTAGTTTAGGGGAATGATTACTACGACGGTGGAATCAACCTAAACTTAAGTAGTGAATTACACCACGACAGTGGGTAATTCTATTTTCAGGCCACTACCCGGAGAGAGAGAGAAGATTGAGTAGTTATATAAAACCTAATGCAATGTTGACCCGCGGTGAAACCGCAATCCTAAAGATACCCTTTTGAATTGATTAAATTAACCTTTAATCGATTGTTTACTTTGTTTTATTTTTACTTTCTTTTAATCTCGACAACAAACCCTACTTTTTCATCCGGCTTAGCTGATCGCAATTAGTTAGTAGGAGTCTCCAATAATTCAACGTATCCCTGTGTTCGACTCGGGCCTCACAAAGGCCTATATTACTCGACGCGTACACTTACGTGTTTAGCGCGTAGTAAAATACACGTTAAGTTTTTGGTGCCGTTGCCGGGGATACGGCGAATTGTTGGCACTTTGAGTTCTACGAGCGGCCACTCTAGGCCACAAATTTTTTTTTTTGAAACAACTTCAAATATTTCTAAATTTTTCCTTAAATGTTATACTCGTTCAAGCATAGTACTGAACTCGAATTGTCTCATTTCAGGTACTTTGCATGGTGCATATATGTAGTACGGACTACGCTAATCGCACACCTGAGGTTCCACCTCCGGGGCCATTTGAGGACGAAGAGCACTACGAGCAAGAGCACCTAGAAGAAATAAATTCTGAATCTGAAGCAGAAGACATGGCCGAGCCACAGACCATATGGGAGAAGATTAAAGCTTCTTCCTCATCAGCTTCAAAGGGGCCTATTAAGAAGCAGGCGGTCAACATACCAACATATAAGATCGATCCAGCGTTGATCAACTTGGTAAAATCAAATGCATTTCATGGGTTGAAAAATGAAGATCCTGTTGCACACATCAGCCAGTTTGTGGAGAACTGTGATATGGTAAAGATAGATAGGTTCCCACAAGATGTGTTGTACCTCAAGCTGTTCCCAAGTTCCTTGGGAGGAGTAGCATGAGAGTGGCTACACAACCAAGATGATGAGTTCGTTGAATCTTGGGATCATATGGTGGAAGTTTTCTTTGAGAGGTTTTTCCCTCCTGAGAAAACCAACGACATGATTAGGAAGATTCACAATTTCACCCAACAGGCGGGTGAAACATATTCTGAAACCTGGGAGCAATTCCAGGTTATGTTGAGAAGGTGTCCACATCATGGGTTGGACAGGGAAACACAAGTAAAAATCTTTTATTTTGCTCTCTCTGAGCACGATAGAAGTAACCTTGATTCAGCTAGATCCGGATTTTTTCTGAATAATACAGATACCAGATGTTGGGAGATATTGAAAAACATGGCTAGGAAACAGTCATGGGGTGACAGAGGTGCCGTGGAACAGGTCAAGGCTGCTGGTGAATCCAGAATAGTTAGGGAGCTGAATGATAAGTTAGATCTTCTAGCCAAGAAGCTGCTGACTAAAGAAGATGCATCTGAGGATGAGGAAGCCCAAGTAAAATTCATGCAACAACAGGGTTATAGAAACAATGACTATGCATGGAGAAAGGATAAAAAGTTCTCATGGAAGGATCCGAATAATTTTCTATAGGATCCAGATGCCAAGCCACAGCAGAGAGCCGAGGATAAGAACACTGAACTACTGAGTCAAATGGTACAGCAAAATCAAGAGATGATGGCCATGTTTGGTAAGCAATTGCAATCTGAAGGTGATATTCTAACCAAATTTGGGCAGACGCTGCAAAGCCATGGAGCACAAATGCGGGCATTAGAGACCACCGTGGCACATATTTCGAGTGAAGTGGCGGCAATCAAGCACGCCAATCAATAGAAACCAGCCGAGAATGTGAACGTGGCCCAAGCACACCATCAGGTCAAGTACATGTCTATGGTAAGCAACGAGGAGGAATCTCAGGTGCAAGAAGTTGTAGAAGAAAGAAAAATGACTTTTAATACGAATGCAACACCGGCGATACCATATCCACGCACTTACTATGGATTACCGGGCGGAAATCCCTTCTTCAGAAAATCACAAAGAGTTGTGAATATCGTATCTCCATCTAGGCAAGAAGAAGAATTGCAGGTTGTTTGTGCACGTGTGGAGACAACAAACGTGAGAGAGAAACCACAACAAGTTGCTACTATTGAGGATGTTTCGCCAAAGCACACGTCGGAGGGAGTGATTGAAGCAAGCTTAGGGGAGGTACCCCCGAAAAGCTCATATGTGCCACCTCACAGGCGTGTTGATGCAGCTGATGTTTCAGATCTGGTCAATCCGAAGTCAAAGAAAGAGCATCGTCATTTTAAGAAATTCTTGGAGATATTCCGAAAACTCCACATCAATATTCCATTAGTGGAGATGATCGAGAAATTACCCGCCTATGGGAGGTTCATCAAGGAAATCATCAATAAGAAGAGGCGGATAAAAGACGATGATATTTGCCGGATGAATGAGACGGTGAGCTCTATGATTCACAGGAGTTCACCAAAGAAGAGAAAAGACCCAGGAGGTTTTTACATTCTGTGCTCAATAGGTGGTCAACATTTTCCTAAAGCGCAATGTGATTCTGGCGCTAGCATAAATCTCATGCCTTTGGCTACATTTCAAAAGTTGGCCGCAACAATTGAATTGGCGGATGGGTCTACCGTGAGACCCTATGGAGTATGTGAAGATGTTCTCGTCAAAGTGGATAGATTCATATTTCCGGTGGAATTTGTCGTTATGGATATGCCACCACTCCAAAGCTGTGAAATTCTCCTAGGAAGGCTGTTTCAAGCAACGACGGATGTCGTGACTGCCTTAGGGAGAGGTACTTTGTCTTTGGGAATTGGGAGAGATCGAGTTGAATTCAAATTACCGCATGATCCTCTAAGCGCAGTTCCCAAGGTGAAAAGATGATGATTGTCAAGCCGTCTAGCCTAAGACGTTAAATAAGGGCGCTTGTTGGGAGGCAACCCAACCATCGGTACATTAGGATAGTTTAATTTTAGTCATAGGTTGCTTTAATTTCGTTAAAATTTTGATTTAAAAAAGATACCTTGATCTGTTTGTTCATTGTGCAGGCTGAGGCAGGGTTGATACCATCGACACCCTGGTCGATGGTATCGACATAGGTTCAGGTTGACAGCTGCAAAAATCATTCCGAGTCGACACTATCGACGGTCCCGTCGATGGTATCGACATACCTACAGGCAGGTCGCGCAACAATTGTCGATAGTATCGACACAGCAGTCGATACCATCGAGATCTCTGGAGAAGTTCAGAGTGATTTGTCTCAGTCAACTCGATACCATCGACGGCCTCGTCGATGGTATCGACATGGCCACAGGTTGAAGTGAAAAAGTGGCGGTGTCGCAATGAAGCCAAGTCGATACCATCCACTCCTGTCGATGGTATCGACCATCCATGTCACCGATCCGTGCAAAGACATCAACGGCGATCGCGAGTCCACATCAGCGATCCGGGTGCTGCGTCGATACTATCGAACCGCGTCGATGTTATCAACAGGTCAGCAATCCGGTTTTCCCGATCCAGCAATCGTCAGCCATCGATACTCACGAGGGAGGCGGATAGCATCGAGACGTGTCGATACCATCGACCCACGTCGATGGTATCGACAGGTCAACAGTAGCGCCGACCAAGTCTATATAAGGAGAGTTGCAACATCATTTGACGTCACACCTTCAGAGAGAACTTCCTCCTTTGCGACGAGCACTTCCCCGAGCCCTCCAAAATCGAAGAGCAGCAACATCGATCAAGGATCTTCACCGAGTGGAGAATCACTTCTCCATCTTCCCCGATCTCTTCTTCTTCTAATCCCATCTTTCTTGCAACAATGGTGCACGTCGCCAGAGCATCGTCCTCGCGCACGAATCCCATGGAGATCGTGGAGTTTGTGCCACCTCCTACTGCTTCAGTACCACGTCCGCGCCTGGTTCACCCTTCCGCGGAGGTGAAGAAGGTCTATGAGGAGATCATGAAGCGGAAGATCGAGCCGACCCGGTATGTGCACCGGGGTATGATCCAGGAGCTTGGATTCGAGGCCAACTTGGCCTATGTGCTGGCAGGACAAGCACATCACACCGGCAGACGGGACGACGAGCAGGAGTACCATGCAGATGGGCAGCCATTTTTCGGCGAATGGCCCACCTACAAGGAGTTAGTGGCGGAGTTTATGGCGTCCCTTGACGTCTGCGTCGTGCCCAACGACGTGGTTGCTTCCGATCGTGAGTGGATCAAGGGCAGGATGTCCTTCCGGCTGTTCAACATCAACTACAACATCACGTTGGAGCAGTTCAATGACATCTTCAACTGGAACCACAGTCAAAACGATCATCGGCGCCCGGTTTCCCGCACCGACTATGACAAGATCTTCGCCGAGCTAGTGACAGTGCCGACGGGAAAGACAGTGAGCTACCACAATGTTGCGGTAGCAGATTTCGAGCATCCGTACGTCTGGGTACTACACCGGATGTTGAGCCTCACGTTCTTTGCTCGAAGCGATCTAGCATTGAGCTAGTTTCAGGAGAGCGATCTTTTCTTCCTCTACATGCTCCTGAAATGACAAGAATGCAACTGGGGTGCGTTCTTTCTGCAGCACGTCCTGGCGATCAAGAGGAGTACGAGGAAAGCGCCGATCCATTTTAGTGGGCTCATCACCAAATTGGTGTCGTACTTGGGGCTGAATTTCCAGTCCATGACTCCTCTTTCCACGAAGAGTAAGGTGAACATGCAACATCTGCACCGTTCTAACCTCATTCTTCTACGGGATGGGTTGGCGTACGCACACTGCCACGTCAACCACGCTTATCAGGAATGCGCACTGCTGGACGCTGTCTTCAACATCGAGGGCGCACAACACTTCCGATGGTCGATCGTAGCCATCGAATCCGACGATGAAGAGGATCGCAACGACGAACAAGAAGGCGAGGCTGAGGAGGAAGAGGAGTCTTTCACACCTCTTCGCGCACGAGTAGCACCCCAGAAGCGTCCTCGGATGCATCCGGGTGCGTCTTCAACACCACAGCCCTCGCATCCAGGCGAGGATGCCTACTCAATGCAAGGCATGTAAACAATGCTGCAGGATATACAACAGACACAGCAGCAGCATCTAGCGATGTATACCGATATTCATGACACTACAAACCGGTTACTTGACAATCAAAGGGCAATGTTCGAGAATGAGCGCCTCATCCTCGCCAACCAACAACAGATCCACAACCGGTTGCAAAGGATGGAGATGCAACAGGAGCCCTTCTACGACCACTACTGGAGTCAGGACTACTTTGGAGGCTATCCACAGCCTCCGCCGAGGACCCATTATAATCTGAGCTTCAAGGGGGAGTATCCTTCTTGGGATCCTACGGCCCCACAGTACCCACCTCCGCCTCCACAAGACTGATCAGGGTATCTCTGTTCCACTCTTAAGTTTGTTTTTGACTATGAGGCCATAGTCGAATTCAAGCTTAGGGGGGTAGTTGGAACAGCTCTATCTTTCATTGTTTTTAGTTTTTAGTTTTTTGCATTGTTATTTGTTTCTTACATTTTTAGTTTTTGTAGGATCCACGAGCTATCTAGTGTAACTGTGGATGTCGTAAAAGTTTGTCATCTTGCTGTTAGTTCATGGGAAATTTAAGGAAAATTTAAAAAATTTTGTGTCTTTGGATAGCTTGCTTTGGTTGGCCATGGGGAACACATCCTACGAAAATGATTGATTATGTCAACTTTAAAACAACATTTCACACCTATACTCCTATTGATTCATGAAAAGTGGACAGTAACGGTTGTTTGAGCCTAACCTAACCAAATGGTAATGAGACCTTAATTGGATATAGAGAGAGAACCCTCTAAACTACTACACATGTCAGTAAGGAGGGACACATAATATCTTTCTAAGGTTCAGTCATCTAATCTTGTGATCATTCCACTTCATTTTTCCATAATCCACCTAAGAATTGGAAGTAAAATGCAGTTTTGATTCCTTCTTGTGTGCATAGCATTTAGATAGGACTCGCATTGATATTTTCCATAATTTTGCATAGAAAAAGAAAAATATAGGAATTCATGCACATTACCTTTAGGTGCATGCCATGTAGTTGCACTCATGATATTCATGCATAAAATACACCATGTATCTCAATTTTTCCTCAAAGGTGAAATAAATTGTTCCATACCTTCTAAATATTGCAAAGATTTCCAAGCATGAAGAAAATAGCCCAATAAACCTGTCCTTGAGCAATTATGGATATGTGGGCGAAAGAAAAAAAAATGTCTAAAAATCTGAAATAGAAAAAAAAAGAGAAAAGAAAAAAAAAGAAAATTCAGAAGGAAGTGAATAAGAGGGAGAAAGGAACATGATATCACTCGCATTATGGGAAATTGAGTACATGATGTAGTTTGATTAGATGTCCATCTCATTTTGAGGTGGAAGGTTAGTGCATGCATCACTTCACCCAATTTTAGGCATTAGGGCATTTTTAATGTGCATTGGCATCATTTAGGACATTTTTGTATTATGCATGTTGAAACTGTACAGTAATTCCAAGTTCTTCCATGAGCCACCCATTTTCATTCACCCGTTGCTCGGATTGGTAGGCCACTGTGAATTTCTCCTCACTAATGATTATCAGGAGAACTGCTTCCATATAGATGGTAGTTAGGGCGAGCAACGTAGTATAGGCGATCACAAGATGCACCAATGCTGAATCGGAAAATTTTATTATGTTAACTGCCTTATGTGATAGTGTTCATCTGTTTGAAGGATAATTTCTCTTATTGATGATTATTGTCACCTTTAGGGTAATTACTGTTCTGTGGTTAGAGAAGGCGGGTTTGAGAACGTTCAGTGGGAGTCACATGGGATGTTGGGTTGGTGTGTTGATTTTTAGTTGACATCTGCAATTCTATTCGAAGGATTAGTTGCTCGAGGGCGAGCAATGTTTAAGCTTAGGGGAGTTTGATGTGATGATTTTGAGTCACATTCATAGACCTTTTTGCTATGTGTTTTGTGCTCTTATTAGTCATTTTCATGGATAATATTGCATAATTCACTCATTTCGGTCTTTGCTATCATTTTATGTCAAATCCCCTTAGTTTTATCATTTTGAACATTAATTATCATATTATCATAAATTGTGTGTATTTATTTGGTCTTGTCTTGAAATTTCAGGAAAAACAAGTATCTACTTCCGTCGATACCATCGACGGAAGTCGATACCATCGACAAGGCTACAGGTTGCCAGCTGAGAGGAGCATCACAGAGTCGATACCATCGACACCCAAGTCGATGGCATCGAGATCCCTTCAGGTTGCTGGCGAGGAAGCTGTTGATACCATCAACACCCAAGTCGATGCCATCGACGCATGAAGGCTACAGCGTCGCTAAACGACAAAACTGACGCTATCGAGATTCGATACCATCGACCCAAGTCGATGGTATCGAGATGATCACAGGCACTCAGGCGAAAAGAAAAGAAGGCTGTCGCTACCACACCGGGTCGATACCATCGACCCGCGTCATTGGTATCGACGCCGGCAGATATGCATTGGATTCGTTTTGATCTCAATCGGACGGCTGGAGTTAATTGACGACCTAATTAGGGACTTATACCTAATGACGGCCGCCCATACGAGATGCATCATCTAATTTGTCATTGCACGAGTGCCGAGGAAGGAGAGAAAGGAGAACGGAGGCTGAAAGCTCATCCCTGTCGATCCGGACGCTGCCGAAGACGAATTTCACCACCGAGAGGCGGGAAAGCTCGTGTTCTACGCAAAGGATCCACCGGTTCTCCTCTGTTCAGGGGTTTTCCCATTTTATTCACGTTTTTCTTATGATTTCCCCTATTTCTACCATGTATTTGTGCGAGATGAACATGCGGGGCTAATCCCCTCCATCTTTAGGACCGGGAGTAGCCCGGGAATGCATTGTATGACAGTTTTATATTAATAATTCATATTTTCTCTCTTAAATCCATGGTATAGTTTCGTTTTCTCCATATATTGTTATGCTTGATCACCATAATAATAACTTAATGCCCTTAATCACTTCGACAGAAGGATTAACGGTTGAAAAGAGACAAAACCTACATTAATCGATAAATCCCCTGACAAAGGAGGTGTAAAATTAATGGTGGAAACTGAGAGAACGTTCGTAATGTGCTTAGTTTAGGGGAATGATTACTACGATGGTGGAATCAACCTAAACCTAAGTAGTGAATTACACCACGACAGTGGGTAATTCTGTTTTCAGGCCACTACCCGGAGAGAGAGAGAATATTAAGGAGTTATATGAAACCTAATGCAATGTTGACCCGCGGTGAAACCGCAATCCTAAAGATACCCTTTTGAATTGATTAAATTAACCTTTAATCGATTGTTTGCTTTGTTTTATTTTTACTTTCTTTTAATTTTGACAACAAACCCTACTTTGTCATCCGGCTTAGCTGATCACAATTAGTTAGTAGGAGTCTCCAATAATTCAACGTATCACTGTGTTTGACTCGGGCCTCACAAAGGCCTATATTACTCGACGCGTACACTTGCATTTTTAGCACGTAGTAAAATACACGTCACGTTTAATGATGTCAAAGTGTACCCAATGACATGTGTTGAGTGTAGTGATTTCAGGTCAAAGAATCACATTCACCACCATCATTGTGAGTACTGACTGTGACTACCATGTCATGGTTCCATGTGTCAAACTCACGGTGGGTCAGTCCGGTACAGTTGTTCTCTAATAAGTACCTATGTGTTTGGTTTGATATCTCTATATCAAGACTAATGATATTCTGTCATCAACCAACACCACAATCTAGTCTTGTGTGTCATTGTTGTCTATCTACCTTCCACAATGAAATCCGACTAGGGACATAACAAGAATGTACAAACTCTTAGCATCCGTATGATCTCATCGTTTAGGTCCTCAACCTGAAAGCATACGTCATTGAGTATTGTCATTCTCTAGACATTCAATCTATTCTATCACTATCTCATATGATTGAACCAGAAAGAATTGGAAGCTTGCCTTTGATGTTTATTGATGTGATGATTTTGAGTCGCATTTATAGACCTTTTTCATATGTGTTTTGTGCTCTAATTACTCATTTTTATGGATAATATTGCATAATTCACTCATTTCAGTCTTTGCCATCATTCTATGTCAAATCCCCTTTGTTTTATCATTTTGAGCATTATTTATCATATTATCATAATTTGTGTGGATTTACTTGGTCTTTCTTTGGAATTTCAGGAAAAACAAGTATCTGCTTCCGTCGATACCATCGACAGAAGTCGATACCATCGACCAAGCCACAGGTTGCCAGCCGAGAGGAGCAGCACAGAGTCGATACCATCGACACCCAAGTCGATGGCATCGAGATCCCGTTAGGTTGCTGGCGAGGAAGCTGTCGATACCATCGACATCCAAGTTGATGGTATCAAGATGACCACAGGCGCTCAGACGAAAAGAAAAGAAAGCTGCCGCTAATACGCTGGGTCGATACCAACGACCCGCGTCGATGGTATCGACACCGGAAGATTTGCGTTGGATTCGTTTTGATCTCAATCGGACGGCTGGAGTTATTTGACGACCTAATTAGGGACTTATACCTAATGACGGCCGCCCACACGAGATCATCATCTCATTTTTGCATTGCACGAGTGCCGAGGAAGGAGAGAAAGGAGAACGGAGGCTAGAAGCTCATCCCTGTCGATCCGGACGCTGCCGAAGATGGATTTCACCACCGAGAGGCGGGAAAGCTTGTATTCTACGCAAACCGTTCAGGGGTTTTCCCACTTATTTCACGTTTTTGTTATGAATTCCCCTATTTCTACCATGTATTTGTGCGAGATGAACATGAGAGGCTAAAACCCTCCGTCTTTAGGACCGGGAGTAGCCCGGGAATGCATTGTATGACAATTTTATATTGATAATTCATATTATCTCTCTTAAATCCGTGGTATAGTTTCGTTTTCTCCATATATATTGTTATGCTTGATCACCATAATAATAACCTAACGCCCTTAATCACTTCGACAGAAGGATTAACGGTTGAAAAGAGACGAAACCTACATTAATCGATAAAACCCTTGACAAAGGAGTTGTAAAATTAATGGTGGAAATTGAGAGATCGTTCGTAATGCGCTTAGTTTAGGGGAATGATTACTACGACGGTGGAATCAACCTAAACCTAAGTAGTGAATTACACCACGACAGTGGGTAATTCTGTTTTCAGGCCACTACCCAGATAGAGAGAGAAGAGTGAGGAATTATATAAAACCTAATACAATGTTGACCCGCAGTGAAACCGCAATCCTAAAGATATCCTTTTGAATTGATTAAATTAACCTTTAATCGATTGTTTTCTTTGTTTTATTTTATTTTCTTTTAATTTTGACAACAAACCCTACTTTGTTATCCGGCCTAGCTGATTGCAATTAGTTAGTAGGAGTCTCCAATAGTTCGCGTATCCCTGTGTTCGACTCGGACCTCACAAAGGCCTATATTACTCGACGCGTATACTTGCGTTTTAAGCGCGTAGTAAAATACACGTCAAGTTTTTGGCGCCGTTGCCGGGGATACGGCGAAGTATTGGCACTTTGAGTGCTAAGAGCGGCCACTCTAGGCCACATTTTTTTTATTTTGAAACAATTTTTAATATTCCTAAATTTCTCTATAAGTGTGCTTACTCGTTCAAAGCATAGTACTGAACCCCAATTTTCTTATTTCAGGTACTTTGCATGGTGCATAGACGTCGTACAGACTACGCGAATCGCACACCTGAGGTTCCACCTCCGGGACCATTTGAGGACGAGGAGCACTACGAGCAAGATCACCTAGAAGACATAAATTCTGAATCTGAAGCAGAAGAAATGGCCGAACCACAGACGATATGGGAGAAGATCAAAGCGTCTTCTTCATCATCTTCAAAGGGGCCTATAAAGAAACATGGGCTCAACATTCCAACCTACAAGATCGATCCGGCGTTGATTAACTTGGTTAAATCAAATGCATTTCACGGGCTAAAGAATGAGGATCCAGTGGCACACATCAGTCAGTTCGTTGAAAACTGTGATATGGTGAAGATAGACAGGTTTCCACAGGATGTTTTGTACCTCAAGTTGTTCCCAAGTTCCCTGGAAGGAGTAGCGAGAGAGTGGCTACATAACCTCGACGATGAGTTTGTTGAATCATGGGATCATATGGTTGAGGTTTTCTTCGAGAGGTTTTTCCCTCCTGAGAAGACCAACGACATGATTAGGAAGATTCACAATTTCACCCAACAGGTGGGTGAAACATATTCTGAGACCTGGGAGCGATTCCAGGTCATGTTGAGGAGATGTCCGCATCATGGATTGGACAAGGAGACACAGGTGAAGATCTTCTATTTTGCTCTCTCCGAGCATGATAGAAGTAACTTGGACTCACCCGGGTCAGGATTTTTCCTGAACAACACTGATACTAGATGCTGGGAAATACTGAAGAACATGGCAAGAAAGCAATCCTGGGGAGAAAGAGAGAGAGGCCCAGTTGAGCAAGAAAGAGTTGCCAGTGAATCAAAGGCAATGAGAGAGCTAAATGAGAAGATGGATCTTCTCGCAAAGAAGTTGCTGCAGAAGGAAGACAATGAGTCTGAGGATGAGGCTCAAGTCAAGTACATCAGGCAACAACAAGGGTACGGGAACAATGACTACTCATGGCGAAAGGACAAGAAATTCTCATGGAAGGATCCGAACAATTTTCTGCAGGATCCGGACGCCAAGCCTGCACCAGCCACAGAGGACAAGAGCACGGAGTTGCTCAATCAGGTCATCAAACAAAACCAGGAGTTAATGAACACATTTGGGCAGCAAATCAAGCAACAGGGTGAATATATGAACCAATTTGGGCAGACTTTGCAGAGCCACGGGGCTCAAATGAGGACTATAGAGACCTCTATGGCGCAGATGGCAGCAGAAATTGCAAGTTTGAAGAAGCCAGCGCATCTGGATTTTCCGGGGAACACCAATGTTCCCGGGGGAAACCAGTAGGCCAAGGCCATCTTACTGAGGAGAGGCAAGAAGGTGTTGAATACAAGGACAGATGACACAAGCACACCACAGGATAAAGTTGAAGATGCAACCACCAAGGAGCAGCCCACACCTGTCACAGGGCAAGCTGAAGATATAACTGTGGATGGCAATGAAGAACAAGCTGCTGAGGAGGAACCACAGAAATTGACGCCTTATGTGCCACCTCATAAAAGGGCACATACCGTTCCGGTCCCCTATCTGAATAGTGCAAAGGCAAGGAAGGTGGATGCACAATTCAAGAAATTTCTGGACAGCTTTAGGAAGTTATCGGTAAATATTCCGTTGTTGGAGGCGATTGAGCAAATCCCGTCTTACGGGAAGTTTCTAAAATATGTCATCACCAAGAAGAGGAAAATACCCAACATTGAGGTCGTGGTGCTGAAGGAGAAAGTGAGTGCTTTCATTATGGGCACTTTGCCGCCGAAGAGACAGGACCCCGGTTGTTTCAACATTTCTTATTTTATCAGGAAGTTCAAATTTGGAAAGGCACTATGTGATTCTGGGGCAAGCATCAATTTGATGCCCCTTTCTACATTTGAAAAGCTGGGATTAAAGGAGTCAAGGCCAAGCAATATGACTATCCAATTGGCCGATAATTCTGTGGTGAAACCTTATGGAATCTGTGAAAATGTCTTGGTAAAGGTGGACCGATTTGTTTTTCCGGCTGATTTCGTGGTTATGGAAATGCAGGACGAGCATGGCAATGAGTTGCTACTTGGACGCCCATTCCAAGGTACAACCGATATGATCTTGGAGATGGGTAGAGGTCGCTTGACCTTGGGCATAGCGGATGATCGCTTTGAGATGGTCATGCCCACTAGCACTGCGTCTACTAAAGCAAAAGAACATTGTAACATGGTGAAACATGTGGATCACAACATCTCACTTTGCCTAGGGAAACCATTCTTGGACATGGCTCATGTGATGAGCAAGATAGATAATGGAACCTTAGCTGTGGACATCATGGAGCAAACTAAAGTTGTCTCTTTATGCAAAGCTGTTGGGTTTCCGAATGATGAGAATGAGGACATTCCACCTTCTTGGTAGGATGATGCGATTATTACTTCAGTTGTTGATGCATATCTGGAATTGCCATTGGAGGCGTGTTTGTTGAATGTCACCTGTGATTGGATGCGGAGTACTTCACTCAAGGAGTGCGCCAAAATGCTTCAGATGCTTCCATGTTTCTACACGAGGCACTATGAAGATTTAGGTACACTTCCCCCACCGCTGCAATCATCTCTTATTTGCCCGCCTGAGTTGGAGTTGAAGCCGCTACCCCCGCATCTTAAGTACATCTTTCTAGCTGAGAAGGACAAGTTACCAGTGATTGTATCTGCTTACTTGAGTGAGGATGAGGAGGAGCAACTACTGATAGTGCTCAAGAACCACCGTGGAGCTTTTGGGTGGTCTGTTGCAGACATCAAGGGGATCTCCTCTACACTTTGCCAGCACAAGATTCGGCTCGAGGAGGGAGCCAAGCCAGTCATTCAGCCTCAAAGACATCTAAATCTGAGCATGATGGAGGTTGTAAAGAAGGAAGTATAAAACTTCTTGCTGCAGGGATCATATATGCCATATCAGACTCGACGTGGGTGAGTCCCACACAGGTAGTCCCTAAGAAGGGGGGAATTACTGTTACTAAAAATTTGTTGAATGAACCTGTCACCACCCGATTGGTAACCGGGTGACGAGTTTGCATTGACTACCGCCGACTGAATGCCGCCACTCTTAAAGATCATTTTCCTTTGCCATTTATCGATCAAATTTTGGAACGTCTTGCCGGTCGGTCCCATTTTTGTTTTCTGGATGGGTATTCGGGGTATAACCAGATTTCTATTGATCCTTTGGATCAAGAGAAGTCTACGTTCACATGTCCCTATGGGACTTTTGCTTACTGACGAATGTCGTTTGGATTATGTAATGCACCGGAAACGTTTCAACGCTGCATGCTCGCCATATTCTCTGACATGGTGGAGCATTGTCTTGAGGTTTTCATGGACGACTTCTCGGTTTATGGGGCGTCTTTTGATGAGTGTCTATATAACTTGGACAAGGTGCTGCAGCGGTGCGAGGACACACACTTGGTCCTCAATTGGGAGAAATGTCACATGATGGTGACAGAAGGAATAGTGCTAGGACACAAGGTGTCTAGCAAGGGTCTTGAGGTAGACCCAGTGAAAATTGAGGTGATTTCTAAGCTACCCCCACCAAATTCTATAAAAGGGGTGAGAAGCTTTTTGGGACACGCCGGGTTTTATCGGCGATTCATTAAGGATTTTTCTAAAATTGCAAAAACTTTATCCGAATTATTGGAGAAAGATGCGGTTTTTTATTTCAACGATAAGTGTCTTCACACATTCGAAGTTTTGAAAGAAAGATTGATTTCGGCTCCAGTTGTTCAAACGCCGGATTGGACAAAACCATTTGAATTGATGTGTGACGCTTCAGATTATGCAGTAGGAGCCGTTTTGGGGCAAAGGGTAGATAATAAGCCCGCTGTGATTTTCTATGCCTCCAAAATGCTTAATGATGCTCAATTGAACTGTACAACTACAGAAAAAGAGTTACTTGCCGTCGTGTTCGATTTTGAAAAATTTCGGCAGTACTTAGTGGGTTCTAAAGTAGTTGTGTGGACCGATCATGCTGCGATAAAATATTTGATGGAGAAAAAGGATGCAAAGCCTAGACTCATTAGGTGGATTTTGCTTTTACAAGAATTTGATATTGAAATCACGGACAAGTCGGGAATTGAAAATGTGGTGGCTGATCACTTGTCTAGGTTAGAAAGGGTAGATGAACAAGATTTGCACATACCCATAACCGAGACGTTCCCGGATGAACAACTTTTGAAAATTAATTCTAAAGAACTGTGGTTTGCTGAAATTGTTAACTATTTGGCTTGCGGGATCATCCCGGAAGACTGGTCTTATCAAGAGAAAAAGAAATTCTTTCATTCTTTGAGATACTATTTTTGGGATGACCCAATTCTTTTGAAGCAGTGCAGGGATGGTATTCTACGCAGGTGTGTGCCGGAGGTGGAGTACGAGAGTGTTCTCCACCATTGCCATGCGTCGCCTATGGGAGGACACCATGCTAGTTCACAGACAGCAGCCAAAGTGTTGGAAAGCGGCCTTTATTGGCCAACTTTGTTCCGGGATGCCTATGATTTTGTGAGGCAATGTGACCCATGTCAATGAGCAGGTAACATTTCAAGGAGACAAGAAATGCCCCTGAATGTATTGCAGGAAGTTGAGGTATTTGACTTATGGGGCATAGACTTCATGGGACCCTTTGTGTCCTCAAATTCAAATTTATATATCTTGCTTGTTGTTGACTGTGTCGAAGTGGGTGGAAGCAATCCCCACAAGGACTAATGATTCTAATGTAGTGTGCAGGTTTGTGAAGGAAAATATATTCTGCAGGTTCGGGATACCCCGAATGATCAGAAGTGATGGGGGCACACACTTTCGGAATCAGAAATTTTCGACACTTTTGAAGAAATAGGGGGTCAAGCACAACATCGACACCCCATATCATCCACAGACGCAAGGACAAGTGGAGGTCTCAAATCGAGAAATCAAAAAGATTCTAGAACGGACAGTGGCATCCACAAGGAAAAATTGGAGTGCCTTACTACCGGACGCACTTTGGGAGTATAGAACGGCGTACAAAACACCTATAGGCACCACGCCATTTAGGTTGGCGTATGGCCGGGCTTGCCACCTTCTGGTGGAGTTGGAGCACAAGGCCCATTGGGCGCTTAGAAGGCTGAATTTGAGTTATGATGAGGCCGGGAGAAAGAGGATGTTCGAGTTGAATGAACTAGACGAGTTACACATGATGGCATATGAGAATGCCCGCATCTACAAGGAGCGCACAAAGTTGATCCACGATCGCCATATTGAGCTGCACACGTTCAAGAAGGGAGATAGTGTTCTCTTGTTTAACTCCCGCCTCAAGTTGCATCCCGTGAAGCTGAAGTCCCAGTGGAGTGGACCATTCATAGTAGAAGAGGTGAGACCGCACGGTGCGATTCTTGTGCGTGATGGAGATGCCACGTTCTTGGTGAATGGGCAGCGGTTAAAGTTGTATTTTGGTGAAAATTACAAGAGAAAAGTGAATGAGGTCAAACTCATTACACTTGTGAATGAATGAGATGCTGGGAAGACGTCTAGCCTAAGACGTTAAAGAAGGGCGCTTGTTGGGAGGCAACCCAACCATTGGTACATTAGGATAGTTTAATTATAGTCGTAGATTGCTTTCATTTTGTTTAAATTTTAGTGTAAAGAAGATACCTTGATCCGTTTGTTCAATGTGCAGGCACAGGCAGGGTCGATACCATCGACACACTGGTCGATGGTATCGAGATAGGTTCAGGTTGACAACTTGAAGAATCGTTATGAGTCGATACTATCGACGGTCCCGTCGATGGTATCGACATACCTACAGGCAGGTTGCGCAATAATTGTCGATGGTATCGACATGCCAGTCGATACCATCGAGATCTCTAGAGAAGTTCAGAACGATTTTGCTCAGTCAACTCAATACCATCGACGGCCTCGTCGATGGTATCGACATGATCACAGGTTGAAGTGAAAAAGTGGCGGTGTCGCAATGAAGCCAAGTCGATACCATCGACTTCCGTCGATGGTATCGACCATCCATGTCACCGATCCGTGCAAAGACATCGACGACGATCGTGAGTCCACGTCAGCGATCCGGGGTGCTGCGTCGATACTATCGACTTCCGTCGATGGTATCGACAGGTCAGCAATCCGGGTTTCCTGATCCAGCAAACGTCAGCCGTCGATACTCGCGAGGGAGGCGGATACCAGCGAGACGTGTCGGTACCATCGACCCGCGTCGATGGTATCGATGGGTCAACAGTGGCACCGACCAAGTCTATATAAGGAGAATTGCAACGTCATTTGACGTCACACCTTCAGAGCAAACTTCCTCCTTTCCGCCGAGCACTCCCCCGAGCCCTCCAAGACTGAAGAGCAGCGACATCGAGCAAGGATCTTCACTGAGCGGAGAATCACTTCTCCATCTGCCCCGAGCTCTCTTCTTCCAATCTCAACTTTCTTGCAACCATGGTGCACGTCGCCGGAGCTTCATCCTCACGCGCAAATCCCATGGAGATCGTGGAGTTTGTTCCACCCCCTACTGCTTCCGTCCCTCGCCCGCGCCTGGTTCACCCTTCCGCGGAGGCGAGGAAGGTCTATGAGGAGATTATGAAGCGGAAGATTGAGCCGACCCGGTATGTGGACCGGGGTATGCTCCAGGAGCTGGGATTCGAGGCCAACTTGGCCTATGTGCTGGTCGGGCAAGCACGTCACACCGGCAGACGTTCCGACGAGCTAGAGTACCATGCGGACGGGCAGCCATTCTTCGGCGAATGGCCCACCTACAAGGAGTTGCTGGCGGAGTTTATGGCATCCCTTGACGTCTGCGTCGTGCCCAACGACGTGGTGGCGTCGGATCGTGAGTGGATCAAGGGCAGGGTGTCCTTCCGGCTGTTCAACAACAACTACAACATCACGCTGGACCAGTTCAATGCAATCTTCAACTGGAACCACGGTCGCAACGATCACCGGTTCCCAGATGCCCGCATCGACTACGACAAGATTTTTGCCGAGCTAGTCACAGTGCCGGCGGGAAAGACAGTGAGCTACCATAATGCAGCCGTAGCAGATTTTGAGCATCTGTTCGTCCGGGTCCTTCACCGGATGTTGAGCTTGACATTCTTTTCTCGGAGTGATCTAGCATTGAGCAAGTTTTAGGAGAGCGATCTTTTCTTCCTCTACGCGCTCCTAAAGCGACAAGAGTGAAACTGGGGTGCGTTCTTCCTACAGTGCGTCCTGGCGGTGAAGAGGAGTACAAGGAAGGCTCCGATCCATTTTGGTGGGCTCATCACCAAATTGGCGTCGTACTTGGGGCTGAATTTTCAGTCCATGACTCTGCTTTCCACGAAGAGTAAGGTGAACCTACAACACTTGCACCATTCAAACCTTATCCTTCTCCGGGATGGGTTGGCGTACGCACACTGCCACGTCAACCATGCTTACCAAGAGCGCGTACTGCCAGACGACGTCTTCAACATCGAGGGTGCACAGCACTTTCGGTGGCCGATCATAGCCATCGAGTCCTCTGAAGAAGAAGGCGGCAACAACGAACAAGAAGGCGAGGCTGAGGAGGAAGATGAGGCTTTCACACCTCTTCGCGCACGCGTAGCACCACGGAAGCGTCTTCGGATGCATCCGGGTGCGTCTTCATCATCACAACCCCCGCCGCCATCACCACAGCCCTCGCAGCCAGCCGAGGATGCCTACTCAATGCAGGGAATGTACACGATGCTGCAGGATATACAGTAGACTCAGCAGCAGCATCTAGCTATGTATACCGGTATTCATGAGACTACGAAACGGTTACTTGACAATCAACGGGCTATGTTCGAGAATGATCGTCTCATCTTCGCCAACCAAGAGCAGATACACAACCGGTTGCAAAGGATGGAGATGCAACAGGAGCCCTTTTACGACCATTACTGGAGTCAGAGCTACTTTGGAGGCTATCCACAGCCTCTGCCGAGGACCCAATATGATCCGAGCTTCCAGGGGGAGTATCCTTCTTGGGATCCTACGGCCCCACAGTACCCACCTCCGCCTCGACAAGAATGATCAGGGTATCTCTGTTCCACTGTTAAGTTTGTTTTTTACTATGAGGCCATAGTCGATTTCAAGCTTAGGGGGGTAGCTGGAACAACTCTATCTTTTCTTTTGTTGTTTATAGTTTTTGCTTTGCTATTTGTTTCTTGCATTTTTAGTTTTTTTTAGGATCCACATCTATCTAGTGTAACTGTGGATGTCGTAAAAGTTTGTAATCTCATTGTTATTCATGGGAAATTTAAGGGAATTTTAAAATTTTTGTGTCATTGGATAGCTTGACTTGGTTGTCCTTGGGGAACTTATCCTATGAAAATGATTGATTATGTCAACTTTAAAACAACATTGCACACCTATACTCCTATTGACTCATGAAAAGTGGATAGTAACGGTTGTTTGAGCCTAACCTAACCAAATGGTAATGAGACCTTAATTGGATGTAAGAGAAAGAACCCTCTAAACTACTACACATGTCAGTAAGGAGGGACACATAATATTTTTCTAAGGTTCAGTCATCTAATCTTGTGATCATTCCACTTCATTTTTCCATAATCCGCCTAAGAATTGGAAGTAAAGTACAGTTTTAATTCCTTCTTGTGTGCATAGCATTTAGATAGGACTTGCATTGATATTTTCCATACTTTTGCATATAAAGAAAAAAATATAGGAATTCATGCACATTACCTTTAGGTGCATGCCATGTAGTTGCACTCATGATTTTCATGCATAAAGTACACCATGTATCTCAATTTTTCCTCAAAAGTGATCTAAACTGTTCCATACTTTCGAAATATTACAAAGATTTACAAGCATGAAGAAAATAGCCCAATACATGTATCTCTAAGAAATTATGGATATGTGGGCTAACAAGAAAGAAAAAAAAATTCTGAAAATCTGAAAAAAAAAAAGAGAAGAGAATTTAGAAGAAAATGGAATAAGAGGGAGAAAGGAACATGATATCACTCGCATTACAGGAAAATTGAGTACATGATGTGGCTTAATTAGATTTCCATCTCATATTGGGGTGGAAGGTTAGTGCATGCATCATTTTACCCAATTTTAGGCATTAGGGCATTTTAATGTGCATTTGCATCATTTAGGACATTTTTTATTTATGAATATTGAAACTATGTAATACTTCCAAGTTCTTCCATGAACCACCCATTTCCATCCACCCGTTGCTCGGATTGGTAGGCCACCGTGAATTTCTCCTCACTCATGATTATCAGGAGGACTGCTTCCATGTAGATGGTAGTAAGGGCGAGCAACGTAGTGTAGGCGATCACAAGATGCACCAATGCTGAATCGGCGAATTTTATTATGTTAACTGCCTTATGTGATAGTGTTCATCGGTTTGAAGGATAATTTCTCTTATTGATGATTATTGTCGCCTTTAGGGTAATTATTGTTCTGTGGTTAGAGAAGGCCAGTTTGAGAATGTTCAGTGGGAGTCACATGGTATGTTGGGTTGGTGTGTTGATTTTTAGTTGACATCTGCAATTCTATTCTAAGGATTAGTTGCTCGAGGGTGAGCAATGTTTAAGCTTAGGGGAGTTTGATGCGATGATTTTGAGTCGCATTTATAGACCTTATTCATTTGTGTTTTGTGCTCTAATTACTCATTTTTATGGATAATATTGCATAATTCACTCATTTCGGTCTTTGCCATCATTCTATGTCAAATCCCCTTTGTTTTATCATTTTGAGCATTATTTATCATATTATCATAATTTGTGTGGATTTACTTGGTCTTGCTTTGGAATTTCAGGAAAAACAAGTATCTGCTTCCGTCGATACCATCGACGGAAGTCGATACCATCGACCAAGCCACAGGTTGCCAACCGAGAGGAGCAGCACAGAGTCGATACCATCGACACCCAAGTCGATGGCATCGAGATCCCGTTAGGTTGCTGGCGAGGAAGCTGTCGATACCATCGACATCCAAGTCGATGGTATCGAGATGACCACAGACGCTCAGATGAAAAGAAAAGAAAGTTGTCGCTAATACGCTGGGTCGATACAATCGACCCAGGTCGATGGTATCGACGCCGGCAGATATGCGTTGGATTCGTTTTGATCTCAATCAGACGGTTGGAGTTATTTGACGACCTAATTAGGGACTTATACCTAATGACGGCCGCCCACATGAGATCATCATCTCATTTTTGCATTGTACGAGTGCCGAGGAAGGAGAGAAGGGAGAACGGAGGCCAGAAGCTCATCCTTGTCGATCCGGACGCTGCCGAAGACAGATTTCACCACCGAGAGGCGGGAAAGCTCGTATTCTACGCAAAGGATCTACCAGTTCTTCTCCGTTCAGGGGTTTTCCCACTTATTTCACGTTTGTCTTATGAATTCCCCTATTTCTACCATGTATTTGTGTGAGATGAACATGAGAGGCTAAAACCCTCCGTCTTTAGGACCGGGAGTAGCCCGGGAATGCATTGTATGACAATTTTATATTGATAATTTATATTTTCTCTCTTAAATATGTGGTATAGTTTCATTTTCTCCATATATATTGTTATTCTTGATCACCATAATAATAACCTAACGCCCTTAATCACTTCGACAGAAGGATTAACGGTTGAAAAGAGACGAAACCTACATTAATCGATAAAACCCTTGACAAAGGAGTTGTAAAATTAATGGTGGAAACTGAGAGATCGTTCGTAATGCGCTTAGTTTAGGGGAATGATTACTACGACGGTGGAATCAACCTAAACCTAAGTAGTGAATTACACCACGATAGTGGGTAATTCTGTTTTCAGGCCACTACCCGGATAGAGAGAGAAGAGTGAGGAATTATATAAAACCTAATACAATGTTGACCCGCGGTGAAACCGCAATCCTAAAGATATCCTTTTGAATTGATTAAATTAACCTTTAATCGATTGTTTTCTTTGTTTTATTTTATTTTCTTTTAATTTCGACAAGAAACCCTACTTTGTTATCCGGCCTAGCTGATTGCAATTAGTTAGTAGGAGTCTCCAATAGTTCACGTATCCCTGTGTTCGACTCGGGCCTCACAAAGGCCTATATTACTCGACGCGTATACTTGCGTTTTAAGCGCGTAGTAAAATACACGTCATTTATCAAATCAATCTTAATGTATCCCACCAATCATCCCAGAATTGGTTCTCAGGGCATACATACCAACAATACCCTCAAATGTCCTCTCTATAGCTAAAAGCTAGTCATTGACCTTATCAACCATCTCCAGTCCCCCTTCACTATTGAAGTAGGGTGATTGCATCTTTAGGAAATCAATCAGTGAATACTACTTTGGCTTATAAAAAATAAGAGTGGTGTTCTGGTTTATCACCACAGTCATGGTGGGAAACTATTGCAACAAGGGCAACTCCTTCTCACTGGTGATGTTAGTCTAGGTAGTAGCAGTGGATATGACAACACCCTGAGTAGTAGGGGTTTCCTGAGAGCTCAAGCTATCTTTCTGAGGGGGATCCATCAACATGTCATAGTGAGGGAATATCAGTGTAGAGAACTCATCCAAAATGCCATACTGGGGGTAGTATCGTGTAGCCAAGCATGTTGCTCTTCCTGAGATGTCGGTATAACATATAAGGAAAAAAATGCTCCATGGATAAATCCTTAGATAGTCAAATTAGTGAGCAAAAAAATTATTCGATACCATCTTGTAAGGAGTGGGGCCTGAGAAGGCTCCACTCCTTACTTAATTTAAGAAAATAGCTTCATAAGACCTTATTTATTAACAACTATAAAAATAATGACTTCCAAGTAAAATGGATTGCACAATATATTCCCAAATAGATTGGTAAAATAACATAGTTTTGTAGCAGTGGACATTAGATATAACTATTAAATAATTCCATGTCCAAACTTAACATAGAGGCCACAAAGGGAAACTAACGAGATATGATATATAATCTAGTGGGATAAATTTGTGGCCCGCAACCTATCCATCTTAGAAGACATCCTAGACCTAATCCCGAGCAATGCCTCCTACTTCCTAGTCCTTGGGATATGCAACCTCTACACTCATAAGAGTCAGAAACAAAACAAAGGACATCATCGAACACTAAGTATATGTAGGAAATAAAAACTATTCATTACATAAGATCAAAGATCTCAATAAAGGAATGCTCAAGAGAATTAAGTTTCAATACAATTAACAAACAAGATATGAGGCATGTCCATAATGAAGATTAACTACTAGGGAATATTGCCTTTTAAAATTTCAATCAATAATATCAAAATGTATGGTGTGCATGTAAACAATCATAGGCTTAAGTTATTAAAATTAGGTATGGGACACCATAGGATCTCAGCCTAAAAGTATTGGGTGGAAAAAATGTACCATGGGCGGAAAAAGTGCCCCCCTATATATAACGTGTGGAAATGCACACTCAGGGTAGAAAAAACACGCCCTATGTATGGTGTACTCATGTGTTGCTACTAGACATAAAATCAGTGTAAGTCATGCACACAATAGAGAAAGGCAAGTTAAAGTTTTTATGAAATCTCCAAATATTTCGTTTTTAGGGTGAGAACATCCATATAAGTAGAAAATTTGGGTATGTGGGCCATCAAGTATTTAAACACTTATTTGTAGAATAGTTTTAATGAAATGATTTCCTAGAAAGGTAAGAATTACATAAAGTTAGAAAAGTGAAATTTCAACGCATGCCTCATATGAGAAATAGTTGGTTTAGTAATGCCTAGATAATAAAAAAGATACACATACCTTGACTTGAGTATTAGATCATAAATCAAAATATACCCTTTCGAGTCTAAATTCACCTCAGGCCCACATATAATATTTTTTTACATCAATTAGGGCTGACTTTATGCAACATAAGATGAAACCCTACAAATACAATCTTCAACAGGACCCTAGAATTACACTTGATATTAACCTAACATGGGGTTGAGGGTTAATGATTATAAGTTTGGTGCAATTTTGTTAATTATAATGTTTCCTAAAGTGTTAATAAGAGAGTAATAGAGAGAAAAACTAAAAAAAACACATCTTTAAATCTCGGGAATTAGGAAATGAAAACCATACCAAATGATAGAGAAAAAAACTCGAATTTTAAAACATATTTATTAATATTTTTTTTAGTTTCCAAAATGAAGTTATGTATCTTTCAAGTGTTACTAATTTTACCGATTTATTGGTAAAAATGATATCCAAAAGACCGCAACAACCTCATGTTATTATTCTAGGCCATATAATGGAATATGGTGGTGTTTTCATGCATGCATAGCAGTAATCAAGCGATCGATATAAAATAGAATATGTAGATTACAATGTTATTCCTATGAGAGAAAAAAAAGATAAGACTACATGGGAAAATTGAAAATCCATGAGGAGTCTTCTCATCCCTTCACACCCACACCATTGATGTGATGGGTAACTTGGCAGATCGTGTCCAACATTGGGAAGAAAGACTAGAACGTGACACACATCAAACCAATTCATTACAAACAAAGAAAAAAACATTAGGAACCAAAATCTTGACTCAATTTGGTTGTGGTAATAGAAGCAAGGAGGTTATCTAGGAGAAAGGAAGTGGTTTTGTGGCAATAGGGAATGACAACTCAGGTGAAATTGATGGGAGGGGATGAGAGTGCTAGGGCCAGAGGAGACATTGGGATAGTTATATATATATATATATATATAGGGTTGGGTATTAAGCTTATGTGCATGGATATTTTGAGAGCGCTCATGTGAGAATTGGGCAAAAACCAAATAAGGAAACCTAGATTCAGAGTCAACCATGACCACATGTGGAATTTTTAAAAGAATTTAATGGTGAAAGAATCACAAAAAATGATTAACCAAGGGGAAAGTTATGGCTCTCAGAATTTTCCATCCCACTCATTTTCAAACCAGGAAAAAGTATTAGGTAGGAGACAAAGCGTTGTTCCTTTGATCCGCATCCAATGGTGGAGAAGTGAGAACACATCTACTAAAGTCCCTGTCTGCAAGATAGCATGACAAATTAAATCCAAAAATCAGATTTAGATTAAGGTGAAAATTAAACGATTTTGTGTTTCTTTCCTACTTGATTGGAATAGCAAACAATGTCCAATTAAAGTGAAACTTGGCATGTAAAGTAATAGGCACCCAAAGAATTTGAACAAAATTCAATTTTGCTTTTTGCAAAACTAAAATCCCTAAACCCATAACTTTATGGAAAGCTTAGTTTTATCATATTAATATATTCTTTTATCATTTAATAGACAAATTTTTTGTGTGACTCCTTAATCCCCATACCTATTCATATGAAAAATATCAATTCATTGAATTTGCACAAGTAGACCCAAATTCGTATACTATGCTAATATCTTGTATTAAAGCCTCAAATAATTATTTTATTGGCTACAACTATGTATTTAAATATTATTAACATCCTAAATTGGTCCAACTTAAGAATAGGCTTAAAATGAAAGATTGTATGATAAACCAGTTATAATATTGTTCACCTAAGTTTGGGTATGTTACAAGAACCTCACGTTCTAGGGTAGCTCTACAGTTATGATAGGGTACCCAAGTTGATTTTGTATATGATTTCATCATTCAGAAGAGATATAATGTGGAACCAAGCCACATAATCTAAATATACCTATTTGGTCCCTTCAACCTTTGTGAGGCCCTCTAAATCACAATCTAGAGCCAATTCACTGGTGGTCAGTATCCCTCCCATTATGCATGGTCTTTTTCTCTTGGAGGGTATTATCTTCAAGTTTTCAATAATTATTGGCATTAATTTGACATACTTACCAATTTTCCATTGTGGCCATCACAAATAGGTCTTTTTACGAACAATAACCTTTACTATCATCCTACCCAAAAATTATGTTAGCTAGAACTTACTAGATGTACCTTAAATACGGTTGTTCAATCCATTCATCTTGGACTTTCCTTATGCAAAGGTTTCCTGGATGGTGAACCTTTCCCACATACAAAAATATTCATACTTTCAATCCTATCAAAATGACCCTACTCAAATTTCATTGCAAATTTAGGAGTTGAAGAAAAAATTATTAAGGTGAGAAGCCATCAACACAATTGTACAATCACATAGTCTAGACCTGATGGAATCATCACCATGATATTTATATTCTCTGAAGAAACAAATAACTCATGTGTGGTCTCAATATAGGTCTATTAAACCTCAGAAAACACTTTATACGAACAACATTTTTTTGGCCGGAAAAAAAACTATATTACTATTATGATACCAAAACTTTAGGTACATCGAGTGCACACCCCTTAATCCTATAAAAGAGGATTACAAAAGAAGCAAAGAAAAACTAGAGTCTTGCACAAAAGACCCAACAAAGAAAGAAAGACCCAGATATAGAGGACAACAAAGAGCATCCATACAAACAATAACTGATATGATCATCTACTTACACAGCAGAGGAGCTCCACTATCAATATGCATACCCACAAAGAGTGTAGACTCTACTATCAGGAAAAAAAATATCAGTTAATATCAGGACTCATGCTCTAATGGTGACATCAGACTGAAGCCAGTCCAACTACTTCACTAATGAATAACATCATCATCAGTAGCACCTCCATGTTGCATCAACTGAATCATAGAACAAGCTTTTAGAAAACTGTATCAACTGCAGCGATGGCCAAAGAAAGAACCCTTGGAACCCCTTCGCACTTGGCATTAACCCACTAACATAAAACAGTGGAAGAAGAAACAAGGAAATTTCCCAAACCATCGGATAGCAACAAATTGCCTCAGTTTTTCTACCACACAGAAGGAGCACCAGGTTCTCAACAAGAGGATGGTAGGATTAACCTCCACTTCCCTCACAGGTCTTTAAATGGATGAACAAGAGCATCCAATAAGAAACCTCATACTGTTGAGCACAATAACGCTTCATCTATAACCTGGGGTGAACCTAGATCAACCATCAATCGAGATGTAGGAGAGTGATTCACCAGGGTCCATCCATGAGCTGACCATCAAACCATTGTCCTTGAGCCAGGAAACTACCTATCCTCCACTAGTGTTTAACTCAATCTCTGAAGATGTGACATATAGGTAATTATCCAGCTCCTCTTCAACAGACGACGAAACATCAAATTTATGGGCTCGACAAGACACAGGTACATGCATCAGGAAGGAAGAAAGGGGAAGAAGAAGACGTAGATTGCCCCCCCTAACCTGCTCCCTCACACAGCTTGAGCTGCTTTAATGTCTTAGTGACATATCTTCAAGCACCTATATGGTGACCCAGCACCCTGCAGCACCAAGAGCAGCATACCGTCGAGGAAGACCATCGATGGTAGCAGAAGCAGAAAGCTCCCAGATCCAACAGGGTCCAAGCGAAAGGCAAGGAGACCCTTGAGCCTTTTCCCATTGAGCAACCAGCGAACACATTGTGGTCAACCTGTGAACAGGCAACCACTATGTTGGCGATGAGAAACCAGAGCAGATAGAGCCACAGCAGGACCTTCTTGCACTACGACTCCTTAGCGAATCCTTGAGGATGGTGCCGCCTAAGAGGGTGACCCATTCGCGCCAGAGCTCGGAGCAGGGAGGCTTCATAGAAGCAGGTCAGTTGAAGATGAGATGGAAACATAGCCTAGGTAATCTAGATCTCAGCAACGGGTGAGCAGGAGCAGAGGCAAAAGGTGAGAACCCCTAAATCACTACGATGACGGAGCATCTACGCATGAGCATCAGGACCGGGAGGGCATCACTCCTCTCCATCTGCCACTCCTGGGTGGGATGGAGTTGACAAGGTTGACATTGCCGAACCACAGCCCAGCCATTGCCCTGCGGAGCATCGTGTCTCTGCTCATCCGCTGCCATGGAGTACCCAACACTGCACCATCCTTTCAACTTAAGACCGAACCAAGGAGACATCGCCGAGGCTTTTGAGTCCAGGGGGAGGTAGACGTGGAGAGGCGCCCCCTGCCCCCAGTAGTGGCCGTCGGGGAAACTAGAGAGAAGCGAGAGCCTAACCCTAGAGAGAGAGACCCACTCCATTTTTTATATGAACAACATGGAATCATGAATCTATTAATGTAATAGTGATCGTATAAATTGCATGGTAGACATATATGCATACCTAGAGTGGATCACTCTCCTTGTCATGCACTAGGGATGGAGGGGCCACATGGAGACCTTCCTACTTGTACCTTTTCCATATGTTACTCCCTTGGGTTGCTTCCCCAAATTCTTTAATTTGTCTACCTACATCTTAAAAAGAATATCCATAGGTTCCTCTTACATCTTTTCACTCTTCGTGGAAACTTCTTTTTCTTCTTGATGTGTGGGTAACCCTGAACTTTAGTCCAAGTTAAAGGGCACTACCTCAATAGGCCCATCTTCATCTTCTTCTTCAATAAAACTTGTTGGTTGTTAGGTAGTTTGGGGATGTGCCAATAAAGTCCAACGGCAGGTCAGAGTGGTTAGTGGTGGAGCATGCGAAGATGATGGAAATGTAGCTTTCTTGCCTCTCCTAAGTGTAGCCTGGGCCTCCAAATCAATTGAGTCGTGGAGATCATCCAATTCATTCTTCTTCCCCTCATATTATTTTAGATCAGATTAGAGGTGTGGAAGCTAGACCAAGAATGAAGATGGGAGTTGCTAACAGATGCAAACCAAACAAGAGAGCCGAAATGGAGTTTGACAGTGACCGAGTGGGGATACAAGATGACTGATGGGACTTGAGTCCCTCTTAGTGATGATTTTAGTGTCAAATATGGCTTGGATGCCTTCTTTCTATACTTCCTTCACTTTTCTAGACAAAGACATCATTCTTGCATGAATTTGGGTGGATTAGGGTGGGTGAACAAAAATTTCTAGGGCTAGGCAAATTTCTATTGTTAGTAAAGAGGTAGAAATTGGTGAAATGAGGAGATGAATATGTAGAAATACCCTTTGGAGGTCAAGGAACCTTGGTTAGATCTTGAATACAAAGATCCAAAGGATTGAGGAGTTGGGAGGTTTCCTATCTTGAAGAATACGTCGTGGTGACTCCCCTGATTCTAGTCATTCAGGTGTTGTAAAATATAAGATGCATCCATAGGATCCCCTAGATGATTTATGTGTCTAGAAGCGCCTTAGGAAAAATTTGGGTCTTATTACAAAACTCAGTTTGGACATTGTTGTAGGACAAATCCCGCTTATAGATCTGAGTTCCAAATAACATATTAGAATAATTATTTCTTTGACTATGTTTTCATGTTTTAGGGTTCATTATGAAATTATTATAATCATGGGGCTGATTGATGTGTATATAAGTCTCTTAGTCTACTTCTTGTGGAGCTTCTTTCTCCTTGTAGCGTTGATTGCGACGGCCCAACTGCCTTCTCTTTATAGTGGGTTGGTAGATGCTACTTGTTGCTGGCACAACTCCATGTGAGTTCCTAGTCTTAGGCATGGTGTCATGCTCACCATAGTAAGGAGGGGAGCTGGGGTTTAAGTAGTGGAGTTGTGGGTAGGGAAGGAGAGGAGGCTAGAACATGAGGTTCTAGCGGGAGTTGGGGTTTGGAATTTTAGTGTAGAGTGGAAGGGATGGGGCAAGTCAGAGGCATTTGGGGTTCTTTTCACACTAAGTTGGATGATGCGCTTGGCCTACTGTGTCATGGATGTGTCCTTGTTGTGTCCAGCCCTTCAAATTAAAAATAAAATGACAAGCCCACGTTGTGTTCATCGTGTGTTCACATGGTGTCCATGTTTGACATAGTGTCAGACACAACCATGGCACCTTCCACTAATTGTATGTGCCTCCTAGATGATAAATATACTGTTTATTGTTTAGAAAACATAACAATTGGGTGTTATATATTGTTGGATAGAGTGTTTATATATATATGTTTCAAAAAGTTTAGTACTTATATACACATATATGTAATTTTATATAAAATTATATAGGAAATTATAATCTTTCTTTTTCAAACATTTCCCACTTAATCATCCACTTACTGTTTAACCAGTTACAAGGCGTTATCCACATTCTTACTGCTTAACTTTTTTTAAAAACATTGAGTGAGACAAGTGCATTTTAAATACATATTATATATGAAAAAAAGTATAGACTAGTCACATCAGAGAAAGCATGTATACATATGGCTAGATAGCGACTAAGTTTTCAATGGTTACTTAAAGGGAATCATAGTGTTGTTTACACTATATGAAACTGAGAGGAAAAGGAGTCAATGTGTGCTAATAATCCATTATGATTACTTTTTCTTTTTAAATCAATGAATTTTGCATTCCACCTTTCAAGTTGCATCCCCTCAACATGTAGCATACTTGTTAAGGACGTGATGCAAGGGAAATGGTATGGCACCTAGGCGACTTAAAAAATAGAAAAATTACATTCATTGTACCTATATAAATAAGTATTTATTTTGATATTATAAACAATTTCGTCATCATATACATACATTTTGAAGTTATATATGTAAGAATTTACATTTTTTTAGAAAATTTGGGTAAATATATTCTAAAACCCCTAAAATGGGACAAAGGTACAAACCACATCCTTACATATAGTTACCGGCTATTAAAATGCCAAAAGAGCATGGAATTACATAGATAGAATAGTTCTAGTAGAATTCCCAATTTCTAGCTATAAGAGATGATACATTCAATAGTTTCTTCTTATAGTTAGAATAGAGTTTCTTGATTTCCAAGGAAAGCTGCATGAAGATGGCAGTATAATCCGATTACCCTCCATTATGAAGTCTTTTATTTCTTTTAGAAAAAATAAGATGAACTGCACCAGTTATCGCCCAAAGTTGAATAATTCTATTGTGCTTGGATCTACTACCAACAACAGATAGATAAGTGTGTATGGAATAAGAAGATCTGATATTAAGGTTTTACTAGGCATGACCACATACATATTTCCAGTATTTGCATCGTTCAAATAGGTGATTGACTGAGTCCATGTCGAGATGGCAAAGGAGACAAGGAGTAGAAGGTGCCCTAGACAAATGTTGATCTTTTCAAAGGTAGGAAAGATGTTCTTGAGTGCTTTGTAAGTTGTGAGGCTCCATCTTGGATAATTCTTAGATAGTCATAGGATCTCAAAATCTCTATTGTTGGGATGATTTTGGTGGTAGATATTCCATAAGGTGTGGTCCTCGGTATTAGTATAAGAAGGGCACAATGGCATCATTCTTCCACGACATGTTGAACCCCTCAGAAGGTGGGCAATAGATATATCTTATGCTATGACCACAATCAATTAGAATGCCATAAATACTAATATCAAAATAGGAATAAAATAGTTCTAATCAATGTAACATATATATAAACATCAATAAACATATATATAGAGATTTGATGTCATAATTCATGTCTTTCAGTATGGAAATGAGTAATCACTATCCTTCATGATAGAGCCCTAATGTATAACCTAGGCATATAACAAGAAATCAAGAAATCAGTATAAGAGTTTTGTTGTGAAGAAAAGGATATTTGGCTCATTATATAGACAAGAACACTTTATTTTGAACATTGGATAAGTAAATAGAGCATTAAAAGTTAGAATTCCCTAGAATCATTAAATTTCTCTAATGAAAGAATATAAGAAAGGAACACCCCTGGGACACCTTGTCGTCTAGGTGAAACATCAAAACAAAATCAATCTTGTAGATAATGTTGGAAGAGGTTTATCATATAGGAAGTATCTCCCTGTGCATTATAGGCAACCTCAATGCAATATTAGTGAGAAAGGAACATATATTGAAGGTTCTAGATGGGTTGACAATGGTGCATAAGATTGGCTCTATGGATCAAGAATTATATTGTATAAACAAAATGTGCAACCCAAACTAGAAACATCCTTGGTCTTAGTCCAACATTTCTAATGTTATCTGATTAGAAAATCTATATTTCAATTAGAATCACTTCTAACATTATTCCAATTTATTCTCATCAAAGAAAAGATCTACGAAGGGAAACTTAGTGATGATACTTTCCCTCGTTCAATAATTGGAGGTGTTCTCATATTGCAAAATGTATAACACACTTAGAGTCACTTCTATTCATTAAATTATTGTTAGAGACCTTCTCCATACATGAAACATGAACCATACCTTTAGGTACAAGATGATAAGTAATTCCAAGACAATTTCAAGTAGTTGTATCATCACCATTAGATTCTCCATACATATTGTGTTTTTTCCTTTGATGATCTTGTATAGTTTGGTGTGTTATAGGGTGAATTTGTGACGTCCCCAGATTTTCTAAAACTTAATATGATGTGTGACGTCCAAATTGAAACCCTCACCTCAGCGAGAATCCCAATTTAAACATCCCACATGAGGCTAAGAAGAAGAAAATCAAGGGAGTCAGAACGAACAAATCAGTAGCACATGCACATGAACAATAATAAAACCATACAACACATGTTCACCATTCAACATATAATTACAACATGAATTGTTACAACATTTGATATTACATATTGAACAACAAACTTCTACATATACATGTACTACCACTAAGCAACAAGATCTTAAAACAATAGGTCCACCTATATATCAGCTCACCACACAACTCTCAACTATCCTAGATCTTCAAGAGCATAACCACAACCTAAACAAAAGATTACATGTGGTACACGTCAGCACAATATTCAAGAATATTGTACTGAGTACGCCTACATGTCTTTTATATACCTCTCATCATATCTCTTTGGAAAGTATGCCTTTATCTCTTACTTGGATTATTATACATTATGCTAGTGTTATATGTGTAGTAAACACTTGGCATATGATATTGGATGAAATTATTGTTCTTGTATGTTATGTTTCTTGAGTTTTCCATACTTATTACTACGAACACCTGAAACATAAGATATCCAATCCATTATATGATACCACTAAATTGTATATAACATAATGAGCTATGCTAAACCCTAATGGACATAGTTAGGGTTAAGATGAGATGTAAGATGATGAGAACCTGATGATAGTATATGATATTGTCTTGATCATGTTTAACAAAGTTATAGATGACATGAGGAATATGTGATTAGGATGGTCAGATTTGATCGGGCCTTCTGTTTGAATAGAATGGAGAACATGGGAGAGAATGAGGCTAGAACTTACCCACTACCACATGTAGTGATCATGTGTCGAGGATAGACCCTGAGCGGGCAGTTAGCTACGCCTCCACTGGAACAATTCAATGACCGCTCATAATGCACCTTTGTGAAGTAAGAAGAGAGAACGGAGGAAGAGGTGGAGTAGAAAGGAGACCAGACACCACTTCTTAGCAAGCATAACAGATCAACGGAGGCACTCTTGTTCCCGCGACAACCTCACACAGGTCAGCGTCGAGGAGGAGACGCAATAGCAGCAACAGCCAGGAGGAAGGAAGCAACCACGGCGGAGGTACTAGCATGGAGCTCCATCCTGCTCGCTGAAGATGCTTTCACAGTGGCGGCGGGCAGACCCTCGCGTAAAGGGTGAGATCCCTGAAGTTCCCCGATGGCGGAAGTCATAGAGAGAGAGAGAGAGCAGAGGCCGCTAGTAGGGTTTCAATTTGGACGTCACACATCAGATTAAGTTTTAGAAAATTGGGGGACGTCACAAATTTTCTCAATGATACTTCATGTGTACCATGTCAGGTTAGCAAGTGATTGAGATGGTTAAGTCTAGGAAGGAAAACTTAATACCAACTCTTAGATTTAAATCTTAAGCAAGGTCAAACAAATTAAACAAAAAATAACCAGTTAGCAAAAGAGCTTACATGGGAAACAGGATTCATTCTAAACAATTGAAGTAGAGAGAGAGAAATGTAACTTTATTTAATACTTGACATCCACTGTTACAACCCCAATTTTTTGGTTCGTTTGGTGAGAAATGTAATTTCTCATATTAAGGATATTTGAATAAATAATGATATAATTTGTTTTGAATACATGGATTTCATTTACAATAGCCTTGATGATTGTTTTGTGGGCTTTATTGGCTATTGGGCCCAATAACAAGGAAATTCAATTAGTAAATGAATAATTGAATTTTAAAGAAAAGAAAGATGTGGAAACCTCTGGAAGGCAAAAGAATGTAATCCAAGGATGGATTTCATGTCTCTTGGGTTCCTTGGGTCCCAAGGAGTCCATAGTTGCAAAAAGAAAGCAATAAGAAAAGAAAAGATCAATTAAATATTTCTTGAATAAGAAAGAAATTGAAAACAATGATAAAATATGGAAAATAAATGAAAAGTGGTATAATTGAGTTATCCTTGGTGTAATTTCGTATCCCAAGGATTCCTAATGTTAAATGGAATACCAATAAGGAAAATAAAAGAGAAATAAAGAGAGATCCTTAAAAAGAGATATTTTAATAAAGAAAGAGAAAGATAGGGAGTTCACTTGGTGGTGTTTCATGGACTCCCACAATAATCAACGAGATAACTCTTTATAATAAGAATAGTAGGATCGGATACCAATAAGGTAAAGAAGATGTTTTTAGGTGAAAGGAAAGGTATTAATTGAATTCTTTGATTACATCAAACTTTGTTATATCCAAGACGGTGGGTATTTCCCTTCAAACCGTCCATGCAAGGAAAGTTGGGAGAAGGCTTCATATGCTAACTTGCCTCTACAAAATCCAATACTTTCAATGTGGTTTTGGAAAGATAGATCCACCAGCTTCTTTGTGGTCTAAACCCTAGAGGTACGATTCCTATAAAAGCCTAGTCATGCATGGCTTCGAGGAAGCGACTTTGCTCTCACCTATAACAGTAGATAGAAGGAAAGCAGCGCAGGCCTTCGGCAAGGAAGGAATCGGAGCCACTCTTTTACCTCAACCCAAGATATGGTGGATTCAAAGGAGTTGGTGGGAAAGATCATTAAGGCATCTTGCGTTTGTGGGATCAGGATGGATGGCATGACCGGCGGTGCTGGGATGGCGGCGCCCTGTAGCTGGGCTAGCAGAGGTGTGCTATCGCGTGTGGGCGCACTATCAGGGGGCCACCGTAGAGGAGCCATGTCATGAGGAAGGAGAGGATTGACTTGAAGGAATGAGTCAGAACATGGTGTTGGGCCTCTAGCATCATGCTACAAAAATCTAGTTCATGATCAGCAAGACTCGACAGATGGTCGGTCTCATGCTGGCTGCACCGCGGAGAGGGAGAGCAGGCCTGTAAGTGGATCTTTGTAGAATGGTTCCTCATCCCTGACCACGGAGGATGGTAGTGTTCGGGTGAGACCTGCAAGGATGGCCTGACCTTGCACCAGTCGTGCGGAGACGGGAGGAGGGAGATGCTCCAGAGTGGACTCCCTGGACGCGATCACATCCCTCGCGAGAAGACGGAGTCGGGGGTCCAGGAAGAGAGGGAGCCGAGTCATCTGCCAAACCGGTTGATTTAGGGTCGGCCCAAGACCAGAGTCGTGCCTAGTAAGGAACTCAGTTGGGTATCACCGACTAATGATATGATGCCACGTGGCCAATAGTTAAGGTATACTTACTAATTTTCATTATTCATAGAAAATGCTACAATTGATAGAATATAGCAAAACTATATATCAAACTGATTAGAAAAATGAGAGGAATCCAAAGAAAATATAATCAGAACCCAATTAAGCCTCCTGTTCTGAATGTATGTGCAATACATGTTAAAAGGTGGTTAACATAAAGAACAAACCAAGATTTGCCTTAATTTGATGCCTAATTGAATAGAATCGTTCATGTTAAGTTAATACCTAATCTTGCTATGTAAAATGAAGGAATCCCTAATAATGATGAATAATTGATGTTTCTAGGTTAACAATATTATTCATGTTGATTTATGGTTTGTGAAACCAATATAGACACCTTGCTATAATCCTAATGTTAGTAATGTGATTTAGGTGTCATGGGTAATATTCTGCACTTGAGTTGATAATTTGGGTTTCACAGAATATGCATAATTGAATTTGTAATCTTAGAAATTATAATATGATGGAATTAGGGTTTGTAACCCTAATCCTTAGACCAAATGAAAGATAACCCTAAACATGAGTTTATGAGCGCATCTAGATCTGAGTAATGTAACTTGAATACATGGTGACACATATGTAGTATGCATGTTTCAGATACTATTGATTATAGGCTTGGTTGCTTGGATGTTTGGATATACTCGTAATGTATATGATGTTCAACATGATTTCTACAGTGGCATAAGGTATGTGGTTACGCTTATGATTATCCTGCATTAGTTTTCTGAGGATTTTATCGATGTTTACATCATGGCCTAAATTAACTGTTGGATGAATTTAATTCATGCAAATTATAATGTGAATATGACAATCACATAAGATAGGTGCCTACTAGCTTAGATCCTAGTCCCCTCTGTAGATTAATGGATTGACCTAGTACATGGCTACCTATGGGGTACGTCCATTAGGTCATTGGATGACTTAGTATATGGCTACCAATGGGGTAGGTCCATCAAGTCACCTTGAGTCAGGAATTGGGCTACCTATGGGTAGTGCCATGTGACTCTTCAATACAACATGAGTTAGGGATTGAGCTACCTAAGGGTAGTTCCATGCGACTAAACCCTAGATATTGATCTACCTGTTAGGTAGGATCATGCGGGGTTTAATAAGGATCTACCTAGAGAGAGGTAGTATCTCAGACCAGTGCAGGGAAAACACAGAGATAGGGGATAGGTAATGATTGAGTAGTATGGTTTAAAATGTAATCTTGGCTTTTCAATGATAATTGGTTGATTACATTCTTATTATAGTTGCACGATTATTGTTTCCCCCACATACCAGCTTCTTATTGATGGACGTTTTGTTTGTCGGCATTTTAGGTACATGAAAGAACAAACAGTAAAGTAGCATATGTGGAATTAAATGAGAATTAAAGTGGCAGTAGGATTAGTTAGAGTAGTATCCATGTGTATAAAAGTTTAGAAATCCCAGTTTTCAAAAGGTATACAAAGTTTTTATTCTTACCATATTTCAGTATTGTTGGTAGAATTTAATAATTGTTATAATTATTTGTCGAACCTTTGATCCTGTTAATTGGGAAAACGGCTCTGACCTTCTAGTCTCCCTTAATTGGGGGTTATCGAGAGGTGCGATCATTACATTTGGTATCAGAGCATAGTTTCCTCACTTAATCTTTAATAATTATTAAATTTTACAAATTATGTAGAACACAAGGGAGTTATTAGAGGATTATCCGAAAGACAGAGGTGTCTAGAAAAGGATCACGACTGGGGCTGGCAATATTTTCCTCTGCACTGCTAGTCAGAATACCAAGACTCCCAGATCGATGTGACTGTCTGGCCAAAGTCTTAGGGTATGATTTGAAATAAGATACTTTTAGGACTCTCTCATCTTGTTCATCCCTTCTCAACTCAAATTCTGTTAAGGACCTTAAGGATCAGGGTTTTCTCTCTTCTCCTCACCCTCTTGAGGTATGGGTAAGGCTGATAAGGTTTAAGGAACCCTCCACCAAATTAATGAAAAGCATGTAAATAAGATGTCATGGACATAAGCTTAATAGATTAAGTGTAACCTAAAGAATAGATACATGCTTAAGTTATATGACATAAGTTGTCAAGCCCTCAGGAGAGACCTGAGGCTAGACCCTCTTGTCAGGAGGATAAGTAAAGAGAGTTAGTCTTGGAGGTAGAGGCCTCCATTAGAAGTAGAGACCTGGCACCTCCTTTGAGAATGATGCTAACTGTAACCCTAAGTGAAGGTTAGAGAGAGAGATGACATGAGGAGTTAGATGACATGATAGACCATTATGAGGGAGGACATGCCTTTGGGATGGCAGATGAGCCATGAGAGGTTGGATGACCTAGTACCTTTGGCGACCTAGCCCTGGGAAGGGTCGTGCATGCTAGAGTGAAGGATAGATCCTTCAATGATGAGGTAAGTAAAGAACCTATGGAAACCTTATGGGCTTATAAGGGCTTGGCATAGTATGCACCCAGAATACATCTGTAGAGCTAATAGTAGACTAAAACCCACCAGGAGAGTATGAGGGATAGATTATGAGATAAACATAGAGGGTCATAGATAATCTTGGGAAAACATAGGTTGAACATAGACTTCACCCATGAGGGGTATGTTTTTGAGCTTGATCCTTCATGGAGGGAGGACCTATAGTAGTAAGGTTGGATGTGGAGTTAGCTCTAGAGTGAGAAAGCATGACCCAAGAAAGAAGGTTGGAAGCTTAGATTCTGAGACATGAGGAACACTGGAGGGTTGAGGATGATGCGACCTAAGTGGATGATAGTGGTTGCCTCATGCTTGACCCCGGGAGACTGATGATATCTTGGTTGCCTTTAGAGGAACCAAACCCTAGAGAGAGGATGATGCTTCTGGTACCTATGTTCCTATGGTATAAGTGTTTACCTACTGAGATGAGACAAAGAGTGCCTGAGGAGGTTTAAGTAACTAGTTGTGAGGCTTTATACCTAGTTGGTTGTCCTTGAGGCAGACTCAACTCTGAGGTGTTGCTTGAATAAAAGGATCATGGGAGTGCATGGCATACCTTGGACATATTTGATTCGTGATTAAGAGGTTGAGCATGCAGTGGGACATCCAAAAAGGTGAACCTAGGGTTCCTAGGCCTAAGAGGGGAAGTAGTGTACATGATGCTCATGATGAGATTTGAGTCCCTATAGTTTCGAGCATCGTACTCCTCATGTGTAGAGGGAAAAGGAAACCCCTTAAGTTAAGGGTATGTTTGATGAACCCCTCACGGCTAAGTGGATGACATGGGAAGGTATGATCGTGATCCACTGTTGATGATGAGAACAAGTATGACCCAACATTGTTTAGTAGGTGGTCAGCTTGTTCCTTAGTAGCTTGCTAGGCTTAAGCATGCTCATGTGGATGTAAACCCGAGGCATAACGACGTTTGTGACCTTTGTTATCGAGGGGTAGTTTTCCTCCCATCTTGGGAGAAGGACCCTTTGGTAGTGTGTATACCAGTTTTATTGGTTTAAGTAACCTAAAGAGGTCTCATAGGAAACCTAAAGAGGCCTCATAGGATCTTGAGAAGCTAAGTGAAGAGTACATGGTATGAGAATGAACCTGTAGACCCATAGATAACCATCTCTAAGTGCATATGGATGTGTTACCATGGAGGTAACCAGTATGGGGCCTGATCAAGGTAGGCAGGTCGCCATGACTCCTATGAAAGGATGAAAGTTAGCCCATGAATGAAGAAAGAGAGATGATGAAGGCTTGGGTAAGGTTCTAAGTTGAACATGCACTATGATAGAATCCTAAGTCTATCCTAGGGTCAGGTGGGGATAAGACCGATGGAAGTAGGAGTCGCCTAATTCCCTAGTTACACATGACCATAGGGTCGGGAGGTAACAACTATCATTATCTAAGTTTCATGGGTTAGGAGATTGATCACCTTCATGAACTCATGGGACCAAAAGGGTAGATGAGTCGGGCACTCTCTGGATGCATAAGGGAAGAGGGATGACCCCAAAAGTGTCAGCACCCTATAGACCTAGAGGTGATGACTAAGGAATATGTGTGGACCCAAGTAGGTTCGAGACCAGTTTTCCATGGAAGTAACATTGATATCAAGATGATTGTGATGTAGAGACATAAGTTGCACGTTTCAACATAGATTTGAAGGTGTACAGGCAATGTGGGATGCACCATCTCTACTCTTGGAATAGGAACAACTTTGTGATTGGAGGGCCGCCAAATTCTTATTTCCTCTTGTTATGGGAGGGAGAGATGGGACAGTACACATGCCATACACCAAGGATAAAAGATGATGCAAATTGGAACGTTGCTACGAGGTATGAGGACAGAGATGATAACATACCTAGGTGGAGTGAATGATACATTGATGGTTTGCAAACAATAAAAGGAATAATGAATTCATCTTATGAGGATGTTTTTATCATGAGCAATGAGTCATACAAGTTTGAATTCAAAAACCAAGAGGATGAGCTCAGAGTTTTCTCGATGAAGATAGACTTAGAGCTGAGATGAGATAATAAATGGAATACATGAAGGTGTATGTCTTTGACTTTGCCTAACACCTAAGGATGTGAAGTGGTAATAGATGCTCTAGTTAAGATATAGATGCCTAGTTTAGCTAGACGCTAGAGGAAGTAGAGGTTGCTAGGCTAACCCTAAGATAGAGAAAGAAGATATGTTTGGCTAACACTCAGATGTAACAAGATCTGTTGAACAAGTTAGTGGTTGTTTGGTTAGTCAGCCTAGTCCTTAATATAATGAAAGGATGGTGATAGAACCTCAGATACACCTCTTTGCATAGGATGGTAATAAAACCCTTATGAGAGTGGTTTAGGGTTTTTGACGAATCGATCTTAAGGAATTGTGACATACATGAAATCATGATTTTAAGATCACCATACACCATGGTACTACTGAGATAATAAGTGACAGTAGTACTTTAGATGCCTAAGATGAGGCTGCATGTGGTATGTTGACATGCATGACAGAAGGTGAAGGATGAGTATTGGTAACCCAGTGCATTGATATAAAGGATAAAGAGTCCCCGAAAGGGAAAGGGAGTTCATCACTATGGATGTTGTAAGTCTCCCATGGACTAGGGTGGGTCAAGATGCAATATGGGTTATGGTGGATCGCCTTACCTAGATGACATGAGAAAGAAAGAGTTTTGTCAAGAGACAGATCTAGTTGAACTACATATGAGAGAGATGGTTCAACTACACCATGATGTGAGTTCAAAAGTTCTTGAGTATGACTTAAAGATTCACTTCCATAAGGTGGAAGAAGATACATGAAGAACTCGATGTTAGTACCACTTATCACCCCTAACTAATGTTTAGTATGATCCAGACTAGAGGGTCTGATGAGAGCATGTGTGCTCGTTCAGGGTGATGTGATGATAACCACCATAGCCAGTATCGGGATGTAAAGAAGCTCTACAAGGGAGGTTGTGTCGGTCACCACTTCGTTAAAATGATGTTGGTGAAGGGACCTCCTGAAGGTCAAGAAAGTACCACAGTGTGTGTAGATGAAGTCACTTTGATCGTGCAATGGCTGAAAGGAGCCAGAGATGACATGATTTGTACGCTGATGCAAAGTAGATTGACATGCAGTTCACTGTGGGGGAATATGTAACATGAAAATCTGACCCCTCTGAGCTATAGCTAAGAAAGTTGAGTCCATGATACATGGGTCCATTTGAGATGGGTTTGTGGAGAAGGTTTTGGTTGACCTTTCCCCTAATGGTAAAGTAATGTGTGATGAGTTCCATGTGTCCAATCTAGAGCGCTATGTGAGGTAACCAGGCCATGTGCTGAGCAATGAACCTAGTGGGCCCCAAGGGAGGCTGAAATGACCTGAGTCATCTTGAGGTTTATAGATGTCAAGGTGAAAGAACTCAGAGAAAAGAATATGTGATGATAAAGGTTCTTTGGAAGCGCCATGGATAAGGTAAAGCAACATAGGGGCCAATGATGGAAATGGAAAAGTTTTATCCTGAATTGTTTGTTTGCTTGATGGAATTTTGAGGACAAAATTCCTATAAGAGGGGAAGGATGTTACAACCCCAATTTTTGGATTCATTTGGTGAGAAATGTAATTTCTCATATTAAGGATATTTGAATAAATTATGATATAATTTGTTTTGAATACATGGGTTTTGTTTACAATAGCCTTGATGATTGTTTTGTGGGCTTTATTGGCTATTGGGCCCAATAACAAGGAAATTCAATTAGTAAATGAATAATTGATTTTTTAAGAAAAGAAAGATGTGGAAACCTCTGGAAGGCAAACGAATGTAATCCAAGGATGGATTTCATGCCTCTTGAGTTCCTTGGGTTCCAAGGAGTCCAAAGTTGCAAAAAGAAAGCAATAAGAAAAGAAAATATCAATTAAATATTTCTTGAATAAGAAAGAAATTGAAAACAATGATAAAATATGGAAAATAAATGAAAAGAGGTATAATTGAGTTATCCTTGGTGTAATTTCGTATCCCAAGGATTCCTAATGTTAAAAGGAATATCAATAAGGAAAATAAAAGAGAAAAAAAGAGAGATCCTCAAAAAGAGATATTTTAATAAAGAAAGAGAAAGATAGGGAGTTCACTTGGTGGTGTTTCATGGACTCCCACAATAATCAACGAGATAACTCTTTGTAATAAGAATAGAAGGATCAGATACCAATAAGGGAAAGAAGATGTTTTTAGGTGCAAGGAAAGGTACTGATTGAATTCCTTGATTGCATCAAACTTTGTTATATCCAAGACGGTGGGTATTTCCCTTCAAACCGTCCATGCAAGGAAAGTTGGGAGAAGTCTTCATATGCTAACTTGCCTCTACAAAATCCAATCCTTTCCATGTGGTTTTGGAAAGATAGATCCACCAACTTCTTTGTGGTCTAAACCCTAGAGGTATGATGCCTATAAAAGGCTAGTCATGCATGGCTTCGGGGAAGCGAATTTTCTCTCACCTATAACAGCAGATAGAAGAAAAGTAGCGTAGGCCTTCGGCAAGGAAGGAATCGGAGCCGCTCTTTTGCCTCAACCCAATCTATGGTGGATTCAAAGGAGCCAGTGGGAAAGATCATTAAGGCATCTTGCTTCCGTGGGATCGGGATGGATGGCATGACCGGCGGTGCTGGGATGGCAGTGCCCTGCAGCTGGGCTAGGAGAGGCGTGTTGCCGCGTGTGGGAGCACTAGTAGGAGGTCATCGCAGAGGATCCCTATTGTGAGGAAGTAGAGGATGAACCCGAAGGAACAAGTCAAAATATGGCACTGGGCCGCTGGCATCATGCTACAGAAAGCTAGTTCATGATCAGTAGGACTCGGCAGAAGGTCGGTCTCTTGAAGGCTGCACTGCGGAGAGGGAGAGCAAGCATGCAAGTGGATCTTTGTAGAGTGGTTCCTCATCCCTGAGCATGGATGATGGTGGTGTTCAGGAAGGACCTGTAAGGATGGACTAACCTTGCGCCAGCCGTGCGGAGACAGGAGGTGGGAGCCGCTCCGAAGTGGACTCCCTGGACGTGATCACGTCCCTCGTGAGAAGATGGAGTCGGGGGTCCAGGAAGAGAGGGAGCCGAGTCATCTGCCAAACCGGTCGGTTTAGGGTCAGCCCAAGACCAGAGCCATGCCTAGTATGGCACTGAGTTGGGTATCACCGACCAATGATACGACGCCACGTGGCCAATAGTTAAGGTATACTTACTAATTTTCTTTATTCATAGAAAATGCTACGATTGTTAGAATATAGAAGAACTATATATCAAACTGATAAAAAAATGAGAGGAATCCAAAGAAAATATAATCAGAACCCAATTAAGCCTCATGTTCTAACATTATATGCAATACATCTTAAAAGGTGGTTAACATAAAGGAAAAGCCTAGATTTGCCTTAATCTGATGCCTAATTGAATAGAATCGTTCATATTAAGTTAATACCTAATCTTGCTATGTAAAATAAAGGAATCCCTAATAATGATGAATAATTGATGTTTCTAGGTTAACAATATTATTCATGTTGATTTAGGGTTTGTGAAACCAATATAGACATCTTGTTATAATCTTAATGTTAGTAATGTAATTTAGGTGTCATGGGTAATCTTCTTCGCTTAAGTTGATAATTTGGGTTTCACCGAATATGCATAATTGAATTTGTAATCTTAGAAATCATAATATGATGGAATTAGGGTTTGTAACCCTAATCCTTAGACTAAACGAAAGATAACCCTAAACCCTAGTTTATGAGCGCATATAGATCTGAGTAATGTAACGTGAATACATGGTGACACATATGTAGTATGCATGTTTCAGATACTATTGATTATAGGCTTGGTTTCTTGGATGTTTGGATACGCTCGTAATGTATATGATGTTCAACATGATTTCTATAGTGGCATAAGGTATGTGGCTATGCTTATGATTATCCTTCATTAGTTTTCTGGGGATTATATCGATGTTTACATCGTGGCTTGAATTAACTGTTGGATGAATTTAATTCATGCAAATCATAATGTGAATATGACTATCACATAAGATATGTGCCTACTAGCTCAGATCCTAGTTCCCTCTGTACATTAATGGACTAACCTAGTACATGGCTACCTATGGGATAGGTCCATCAGGTCATTGGATGACTTAGTATATGGCTACCAATGGGGTAGGTTCATCAAGTCACCTTGAGTCAGAGATTGGGCTACCTATGGGTAGTGCCATGCGACTCTTTAACACAACCTGAGTTAGGGATTGCGCTACCTAAGGGTAGTGCCATGCGACTCAACCCTAGATATTGATATGCCTGTTAGGTAGGATCATGCGTGGTTTAATAAGGATCTACCTAGAGAGAGGTAGTATCTTAGTCCACTGCAGGGACATCACAGTGATAGGGGATAGGTAAGGATTAAGTAGTATGATTTAAAACGTAATCTTGGCTGTTAAATGATAATTGGTTGATTACATTTTTATTATAGTTACACGATTATTGTTTCCCCAACATACCAGCTTCTTGCTGACTGACGTTTTGTTTGTCGGTGTTTTAGGTACATGAAAGAACAAATAGTAAAGTGGCATATGTGGAATTAAATTAGAATTAAAGTGGCAAGAGGATTAGTTAGATTAAATTCCTTGTGGATAAAAGTTTATAAATCCCAATTTTCAAAAGGTATGCAAAGTTTTTATTTTTACAATATTTCTATATAGTTAGTAGAATGTAATAATTGTTATAAATTATTTGTCAAACCTTTGATCCTGTTAATTGGGATAACGGCTCTGACCTTCAGGTCTCCCTTAATTGGGGGTTACCGGGAGGTGGGGTCGTTACATCCACATGGAGTAGTTATGTTGGAATACAAAAACATGAAGAAAGTATAATAGAAAACATGTGAAACAAATCACATCCTACAATTTGATAAGGCTCTTTTAAAAAATGTAAAGGCCCAAGTGAATGAAATAACATGATTGAGCCTTTATCCCAATATAGTACCTTTTCACTGTTAAGGTATTTAAAGAATAAAATTAAGGTTTCAATTTGAAATTTGTTTGAAGCTCTACACACACATGACTTGTTCATTCCTTTCTTCAAATGTTATGGGAGGTAGATAAAAAAAATCATATGAAAGTGGCACAAGAATTGTACACCAATATATTGATGGAATAGTCTTAATTAAGTTCTTAACCTATATAATTTTACTATAAAACATTTACAAAATGTGCTTCACAAAACAAACAATGCCCTTCATTTTGTACTATCCCAGAAGAAGCATATTTTAAAATTTAATCAGCTTATATGCAATTTTCATATTGCCCTTAAACTATACTATAGGATGTTGGTTGTAAATTTAAATGGATAGTCCGCATGTTAAGACAATCATCAAGTTCCTATCTATTCAACCAAACTTGAACTCATGATAGGCCTTACCCCCCCTCATGACATGCTAATCAAGAAACTAAAAGCATCACGGAACCAAGACTAGAGATATGTTGTCATCACCCATTGTGGTTGTCCTAACAACCATTGTTTGGTTTCTAATGTTTCTCTCCTTTATTCAATTGCAAAAAAAGAAATCCTCACAAATGGTCAAAGATAATATCAAATAATTGCACGAGTCTAGTAGTTGGTCATGTTTGCTTCACATCTTGCAAAAGCATGAATTCAATTAGGATAAGATAATCATCAAGTTAGAGAAAATCATATGCCATGGGAACTACACTCATACATTGGTGATGAGTACTCTAAAGTGTCTCATTTATAGTGACACCATTCTTGGGTGTCTCAATGTGTGTGCCTACAAATTGGGGCAATACTCACAACCAACAACGTTGTTAGGAAATTTACATGAGAAATTGTACTGAAATGATCACGAGGATACATCAATTTCAAGTCAGTGATCAGCCCTTATAGTCTGAAAAAAAAACTTGAGTTTTGAGTACATGAATTATGAAACATACAAGTAATCCTAGTTTTAATTATACATTATACCAATTTCCAAATACATACAACTCCAATATAACATCAAAAATTTGTAACCCAATATTATTTTCACTTACGGTTAGACAAGTCACATTCATGAGCCTCATATCAACTGTATATCAAAATGGGATTAAATTCACATTATTCCTCAGTTTTGTATCCTTTTTTATATGATGTACCATTAAATTATATGGTCATGACATTCAATGTGAGATGAAAATGCTTATCTTGTGAATATAAACTCAAAATTTAAATGACACTGTTTATTTTAATGCTTTTATTATTTTCATGTTACTTACATGTGTTGAATGCTCTATCATTTTTTTATATAAACCTTGATTTGAATACCCTTTTTTGTAGGCCACCACTTACTTTACTACTGGAAATGCTACCCCTCCTGAGATGAGCGTTACTAGAGTGTCACTGCCAACAGCCACATTCATTCGTGTAACGACCTCACTTTTCAGAAACCCCCAATTAAGGAAGGCCTAAAATATGAGAGCTATTACCTATAATTTTTACCCAAGATCCAGATTAGTCAAACAACAAATAATAGAAAATAATTTCATTAATTCAATAAATTTGTTTACAAGATGCTTACATGGACTTTCTATCCTCAAAAGTGTACATATGAGAAGGGATAACTAGATAATCCTTCTTTTAAATATTTAATGCCATCAGGTAATTTCCATCTTTATCTTTAGTCCTTTATCATGTATATCAATTTATACCTAAAATGGTGTGAAACAAATACGCAATCAGTATGCTTCCATACTGGAGCGTGGGGTGCATCCAAAATGTGCACGTATGTAACAACACATATTTCAACAATTATTTGCAAATATAAATTGGCATCTTCTTTATATGATCTTTCTTTATGTTACATTCATAGTGGCATTATGATTGAACATAATGTAAATAAAAAAACAACATTTTAATTGTTCAATCCTCTAAGAAACTTTGCAGCAAACTAAAGCGGGTTTTCATAGGCATAACTGCATACCTCAATGGTGAGCCATGTAAATTATACAACTATACTTCAAGTAGATTATCCAATCAACAAAGATGAATATAGGGAATTCACATTATATCTACATGTATGTAAATCATAAAATGTCACCATCACAATAAACAGATCAAACCCTACTCAATCCTATCTAGGGTTTAAGTTTCCTTGGTATCAAGTTATCGTAAGTGTTGTGTTTGATATTCCAATTCCCATGTTCATCGATTTAATGGCCCAAGAACCTGAATTCATATTAGATGTAACCATGACCATCAAATGTACCATATCCCTTTATAATTAACACTTGGTTTAGAGAAAGATCATTAATCAAGATAACAAGATATGACCTTGAATTCATTACCGCATTTATTAACATATATTGTTATTCACTAATTATCACCTTTATTATCATGTTCATCATGGAAACAAATTATTCAACAAGATTAGATAATAGCATAAAAGAATGGTTTCTAACATTTTCCACATGTTAATACTCAAACTAAGGTTGTTATGCTTTAGTTACCTATTAAACACATGTTGCACTACTTTTAGGACAAAAATTCTAGTTATATTGCAATGATATTTTATATGGGTTCCTCTCTTTCTCCTAATCAAGTTTCATATATAACTTGTCTAAAGTCGAGTTACCAATCATCCTCTACATTACTTACATGATTGTAACGACTAACACCAAACCGACAACCAAATCGTTACTAATTATGCGGAATAATCAAAAGCAGCGGATTAACAAAAATCACTAAAAATTAAAACCATTTTGCAAAGAGATCATTTCTAGGAAAACTCTTTAAGGAAGAACCAAAACCTTATATACATCATTTTTCACATTGTGCATACAGTGTACCATCTCTTCTCGACGATAACATATAATAGTTGCTTTTTCAAAACATATACTGAAGCAACATAAAACCTTGAGGCATTCTAGCCAAAACCTCAAATTATTCATAAAACAAACACATACTAAATCCAAGGACCTACGAGTACAGAGACGACACGTAGGACTTCTATCTATAAGATACGAAAGACAATACACTCAAATTGAACTGTCACTACTGTCCCTTCTACTGATGTTCTCCCTCTATAGTATGGTCTCAACCCCCCCCCCTCGTGCACGTCCACCGAAAAAAATGTGGATCCCATGGGGTGAGCCAATTGTCCCAGTGAGAGATATAACTCTCCACCAACAATGTTATTATCATAGCTAAATAGTATTAAACTAAGCAGAGGATAAGCAATTTAGAACATTCTCATCTTTTAAAGCATTGTAACTATCTATGATAGAGCAGTAAATCATCTATTCAATTTATAAGGAATACGAAGAACATGTATATCATTTACCCATCATACTATATCAACATCTCAATCTTATCCTTTGATACTCATTATCATGGCATGTCATCCCTGAATCATTCTCATTTCTATCTGTTGGCCTCATCCCATCTGCTGCCAAGTGTTGGATTGTACCAGTCAAGTGAATATACATCATCATATTCTATCTAGCTATTGGACTATGCCAATCCTGTGCAACTATTCCAGGTATTGGACTATGCCAATCCAGTGAAACTATTCTAGTTATTGGACTATGACTATCCTGTGCAACTATTCTAGGTATTAGATTATGACCAATCCTGTGACATTATTCCAGGCATTGGGTTATTACCAATCTTGTGCAATTATTCCAAGCATCGGGTTACCCCAATCCTATAGTTTTATTCTAGGTATTGGACTATGCCAATCCTGTGACATTATTCTAGGTATTGGATTATGCCAATCCTATGAGTGTTGCATCTAGGCATCAGGATATCCCAATCCTATAGTTTTATTCCAGGTATTGGACTATGGCAATCATGTGATATTATTCCAGCTATTGCATTATGCCAATCTTGTGAGTGTTGCATCCATGCATCGGGTTATCCCAATCTTGTAATTTTATTCTAGGTATTGGACTATGCCAATCCTGTGATATTATTCCAGGTATTGGATTATGCCAATCCTGTGAATGTTGCATCCAAGCATTGGGTTATCCCAATCCTTTAGTTTTATTCCAGATATTGGACTATGTCAATCCTATGATATTATTCCATGTATTGGATTATGCCAATCCTGTGAGTGTTGCATCCAGGCATCGGGTTATCCCAATCCTGTATTTTTATTCTAGGTATTGGACTATGCCAATCCTGTGATATTAATCCAGGTATTGGATTATACCAATCATGTGAATGTTGCATCCAGACATTGGGTTATCCCAATCCTGTAGTTTTATTCTAGGTAATGAACTATGCCAATCATGTGATAGTATTCCATGTATTGGATTATGTCAATCCTATGTGTGTTGCATCCAGGCATTAGGTTATCGCAATCCTGTAGTTTTATTCCAGGTATTGGACTATGACATTCCTGTGAGTATTGCATCTAGGCATCGGGTTAACCAAATCCTGTAATTTTATTCCAGGTATTGAACCATGCCAATCATGTGATATTATTCCAGGTATTGGATTATGCCAATCTTGTGAGTGTTGCATCCAGGCATCGGATTATTCCAATCCTATAGTTTTATTCTAGGTATTGGACTATGCCAATCCTGTGATTATTGCATCCAGACATCGGGTTATCCCAATCATATACAACTCATCACTGAATACCACATCACCTTTACTAGGAATTATACCTTAGACAAGCCATCATACTTATTCACATCCTTTATATAATACATGTATTCCTCTTTTCTCCTTTAAGCATATTAGAAATACTATAACCCTTATTTTTCTATAAGCATAAAACATGTATGATTAAGATTTGATTATTATTATTGTATCCATTTATTATTATTATTATGTTGCTAAGTTTCTATTTCCTAGTTTATTTTGAACATTGTCATCTCTTACATGAGACTTTTATAAACATCTTGTTACCTCTCACTAGGAAACAACTATTCTCATGGATCACAAGGCCCATTAAACATCTTGTTACCTCTCACTAGGCAACAACTAACCACATGGCTCACAAAGCCTATTAAACATCTTGTTACCTCTCACTAGGCAACAAATAACGACATGGCTCATAAGGCCCATAAAATAGTATTATATACACCATGATAGCTCATACTTAGCTATGCTCATTCTCTCATGCTACCAACATGGTTTCAATATGGTTAAGGTTTCCCCTTTATTAACCAATTATAATTTCAACTCTTATCATTACCCTTTATTAGGGTTACGGTTTCCCTTTTAAAACCATCTAGCGTTTTCAAGTACATTCATCAAAAATCAAAACCTAATTCAGTCTCCACGCATATTAGGAGTATCAATGTATACTCATTACATGAGTTTTAAACAAGTATAAGTTTCTCTCCCATCCTCACTAGGATATTGATTACTTCATACTTTATTAAGTTGGCTCAACCTTTCCTTCAATGTATATTAGCCTACTTAATCAATATTCATTGAACCCCATACCTCTTGAAGTATGACTTGATATAAGACACTTCATGTGTTACTCCATCAAGTACATTGCATCTAAGGTGCTTTCCTTCATATGGGTTTTGAGTTGCTTCCACCATATAGGGTATGAGGTGTGTTCTTGATACCCATATCACTGTAGAGGTGTATGTGTTCTTACCATATCGGGTATGAGGTGTATGTGTGCTTACCATATCACCCTTTAGGTGTGTGTGTGTGCTTCACACCATATCGGGCAAAGAGGTGTGTGTATGCTTCACACCATATCGGGCAAAGAGGTGTGTGTTTGACCTCATATCATCCAAGAGGAGTATACTACATAAACATATCTTGAAAGGAAGTATAAACACATATCCATATCATTTTAGTGGTTAAGGGGCATCACCATATCGGGTTAGAGGTGCTTGCTTATGTGCTTGAACCCGATATCACTTTATAAGGTGATACCATCATCTTCAAGCTCTAGACCTTTTTTATACTTGTTCTAGTTCATGGATAACAGTCCTAGGTTACTACTAGAGCTTATGTATTCATAAATTATGCAATAAAATTCTATTTGAAAGTAAATTATTTAACTAAGGCAAGATTGATGATAAATAATAACACAATTGAGTTCAAGTTATATAACCCGCCTCCTGAGCAACTTCAAAGCTCCAAGCTCCAAACCTTCACATTACCTAGGTTGAATATGAGCTTCTCAAAGGTCCAATACTTGATCTCCTTAGCCTCATGCACGATAGCACACCACTTGTGGCCGATATCCCTCACTTATGGCCGATATCCCTCACTTGGCCAATATCACTTTGTAATGGGTGATATCACTTTGCTATGGGTGATACCAAGGCTATATGCACGATACTACTTCATACATGAATGATATAAAGACTCTATGCATGATATCTAAGAGCAATGGGATGATAGATTTCAAAAAATTCCACTTATGGGTGAAAGGAAGGGTATATATGCTTGAGGTTCATGAAAAAGTGTGTATATGAGGTGTCACCATTTTAAGCTACTAGGTGCCACGTATCCATGCATGGTTGACACGTGTCCTTGCATTCTCTCATACTTATCTTGACATGAAAAACACTTGACTATAATATAGAGATGATATTTTGGCCATTAGTTATCTTGTTTGATAAGATACCTTATCTTTATCTTCATAAATTATGCAAACCGATACAACTTTTGCAAGGAGCAACTAACTCATCATGGATCACCTCCTTGAGGTGCCTAGCTCATTATTGAAAAGGCCAAGAGTTCCAAAACTGATATTCGGTCCCTCTATGGCTCCTTGGCTGATAGGCACTCCCATATGGACTCTACAACCTGATACAAGCTCAAATTAGGGTTTCACATTCAACACTTTCTTGATCTTTTCATTACCAAGAGTATCATACTTAAATATGATTCGAACATGGTGATTCCTTCTTTATATCTCCTATAAATGATACTAGTAGGGATTGGGGACACTCTATAGGTGGTAATTTTCATATCAACCCTACATTTTGGGTACATTACAACTTGCACCAAAATTGGTACACAAGTCACCAAAATTATTCAAACAAGTTCAAACTTGGAATTTAGGCTTTCCACAAGCCACCACCTTGCATCATTCCCTCTCTAATGATGCTAAAACACATGCGATATGTTCAAAATATGACATATTACACTATAACCCCTTACCTTGGGTAAATTTCTTTTTGGTCCAAAATAAAGGAACATTACTCAAACATTATTCAAACAGGACCAAATTTGAAACATAAGTTTGTTACCTGATGAAAAAACACTTTAGAGGGTTATATTAAAGTTCTAAGCAACTTACTTAGGCTAAAAAATAGGGTTATCCCTAAACCCAGGTCAGGGTCATTACAAATTATAAACCCTTATCGAGGATTTCGTCCCCGAAATCCCAGATGATGGAAGACAATTTGTCATTCGTGCATCATATCATCAAATCTCATAACATCTTGACATCATAGAGATGCCATAGAACTTTGACCACCACAAAGTTTTTTCACACATGGTTATCATAGAATCGGTCATACTCAACTGCCCCTCCCAGACTAGAGTTACATTTTGTTATTTATTTAAGACTACAAGTCTTATCATGCATCTGCTATGCCACTCAAATCTGCTGACACAACACTAAACTTTCTTATGACTTGTATCAATTATCCCTTTAACTGTTATTATCTTATCATAAGGAGAGGCTACTTATTAAATAAGAACTATCTCAGAGGTATCTCTAGATGTTATGTATAAGCTTCCTCAACAAATCTAGATAGAGATATTCTAAGAAGTTATCTTTAGCTTGATCTACTTTTCCCAAAACAATTCTACAATTGTTCCTTCAACTCATACATATTTGTTGATGTCATGTTTATGTGGGGCATAAATCCCTAACATATGGTATCCATACTACAGTATGTAACTAGACTAATATCAAAGTTACCCTTTCTAGATAACCAAATATTATTCATATAAGAGTCATGTACTCACTATTTCAGATCTTTAAAACTTCTTGGACACTGGAATTCCTTGCCTTGGTATTAGTTACATGCATTAAAAACACATCACATCCTCATCATTTCCATCCTTTGTTGTTATTACTAAAACCAAACATATAATAGGACCTTTCTTTCATCTCGGGACATTACTTAACACATATTTTATCTTGGAACTAAAATCCAGGACAAGCTGATACTTTTCAAAGTATCCTTCTATAGATTACTTCTAATCCCTGCCCATCAAGTGTCATAAGACTTACTTGAATGTCATGTTCCCAAAAGGAAAGAACACAAGGAAACATAGCCCTTTTTATTGCCCCATTATTATCCAGGTTTGTTTATTAAGAAAAGAGGTTCTCACCTTTCTTAAGTATTGCATGAACTCTCAATCATTCATGTGTCATTCAATTTTGTTTCCTCCTAGGTTCTTTGCCATCAACATAGGAATTATAAAGATGAAAACATATCATCATCCCTTTACATAATCATCACCATGATTACTAAATCTGGGTCTTCCAACCCTTAGTCCGTCACTGAAAATTGTCACCTTTCAATCAGGTAACTGTTACCTCTAGGTTCTTAGACCAAGGTACACATTATACTAAACATATTATTTTGTTAAAATTTGATTTGTGATTAACTCAGATTCCTCCATATAACAATTAGGATGTGGTAGAAATATACACGCCACATCTTCTACCTCATTAAGTTCTTTAGATTGTCTCAAAATGACTACTTGATCAGAGTAATCAAAAAGATAACAATCTAAGAGTTCCATACTTGCCTTGCCTTTAATAGATGAATACCTGACCAGGGTATTCAAGAACTGAAATTCTCTAGTATGCATTTGTTTTATATTATGTTTCATACTTTTAACATCTCTTTAAATTTTACTACTTAGTATCTCAGATTTTCTCTGGGTGTTTCTTTTACATCTCTTCCCTTTCTACATGAAGAGAGAAATTTCAAAACATACAAGAGAATATTGGACTAAATATAAGTTATCATCCTTCTTATCTCTTCCTCATGTCCTCATAGGATTAATTAAAGGAAGCTCAACAACAAATACCTTTCTTATAATTAGTAGCCAGAGAGTAGAAAAAGAAAGATGATTCAAAATGAAAAGTTCCATCTTGACATGTTACCTCTTATGAGTTATCTTGTATCTTATCTAACCCATACATGGAGTCAATTGGCATCTTCTATTGCCTTTGTCCTCCACTACCAGAGGTAGATGGACCAAGCTGTGATGCTTGTCTTCGTCCTTGACCTTCTGATCCACTAAATTGGGGTCCTTGTGGGTTTTGTAGATTATGCCTTGATTTTTGGGTCACCTCGTTATTTCTTCTTGGACACTGCTACCTAAGAAGCCCTATCTATCTACATTTATGGCAAGCTCAGCCCTCACTTAGTGACCACTGCATTGGTATACTATATTGTGGTTGAACTGGTGTTACTGAAAACTTTGGTTGTTTAGTACCAGCAATCCATTGTTCTTGTGACTGTGTAGACCTCCTTTTGAGGTTTGCCTCATGTTTCTTTGTCACAGACCTTTCTATCCTCTGAATTGACTCCACAAATGTGGTGAATATCTCTCTACTTTCTAACGCAGATCTCGAGATAGACACCTCAACATTCAACCCTTTCCCAAAATGTCAAATCTTTTCCTGCTCAGTAGCAGTCATTTGAGAAAAAAATGACAAAAGTTCCATAAACCTAGCCTCATATTCATTTGTTGAAATGGTTCCCTTCCGAACCTTCTCAAACTGTGAGATCTTTGCATCTAAATATGTCCTTGGAAAATACTTATTGACAAATTCTCAATGAAATTCCTCTCAACCAACCTCTTCATCATTCCTTTTTACTTCTTCTATGGACCACCAATGTCCAGCACTACCCTTCAAAAGGTATACAACATGTTTGACTTTGTTAGCATATGGGATACTAAGGATCTTAAAAGCATTTTCTAACTCAGTGAGCCATAGATCAACATCTGCTCGGTCAGATGTCCCGACATATTCTACGGCTCCTACATGGTGTAGTCGTTCAAAAGTCTTACCATACCCATATCCCTCATTGGGAGTTGGTGCCCTAGGTGTTGGTGTTGGCATCCAGTCTTCCATATGCATCATTGTGGTCGTAAATTGCCCAAAAAGAGCATGAAAGGTTGGGTTTTCGATCATAGCTTCATCAAAATGGGGATTCTCAGGAACTGATTCCTCTCTTGCCTGACCCTTTACACCTCCTACTGGTGCAGCAGCATTGCTTTCAGCGAAGTGAACCTCATGTTCTCCAGACATCTTTAAGCTATATCCCTCCTTCTGCATAAGTAGAAGTCACTATAAGATATACGAGAGAACACTAGAATAGACTCAACACCTTAGTCCTATGTCTCTATAAACTCAGTGAACCTTAAGAAATACCAAAATTGTAACGACTGCCACCAAATCGACATCCAAATCGTTACTAATTATGCAAAATAATCATAAGCAACATATTAACAAAAATCACTAAAAATTAAAACCATTTTGCAAAGAGATCCATTTCCAAGAAAACTCTTTAATGAAGAACCAAAACCTTATATGCATCATTGTTCACATTGTATATACATTGTACCATATCTTCTCAAGGATAACATATAATAGTTGCTTTATCAAAACATATACTGAAGCAACATCAAACATCGAGGCATACTAGCCAAAACCTCAGATTGTTCATAAAACAAACACGTACTAAATCCAAGTACCTGAGAGTACAGAAATGACACATAGGACTTCTATCTACAAGATATGACAGATAGTACACACAACCTGAGCTATCACCACTGTCCCTACTGCTGATGTTCTCCCTCTGTAGTACAATCTCAACCCCCCTCGTAGTCGTCCACCTAAGAAAAATGTGGATCCCACGGGGTGAGACAATTATCCCAGCGAGAGATATAACTCTCTGCCAACAATGTTATTATCATAGTTAAATAGTATTAAACTAAGTAGAGGATAAGAAGTTTAGTACACTCCCATCTTTTAAATAATTACAACTATCTAGAGAAGTAAATCATCTATTCACTTTATAAGGAATATGAAGAACATGTATATCATTTACCCATCATACTATATCAACATCTCAAGCTTATCCTGTGATACTTATTATCATGGTATGTCATGCATGAATCATTCTCATTTCTATCTATTGGCCTCAGCCAATCTGCTAGTCAAGTGTTGGATTGTACCAATCATGTGAATATACATCATCATATTCTGTCCAGGTATTGGACTATACCAATCATGTGCAACTATTACAGGTATTGGACTATGCCAATCATGTGCAACTATTCCAGGTATTGGACTATGCCAATCCTGTACAACTATTCCAGGTATTGGATTATGACCAATCCTGTGACATTATTCCAGGCATTGGGCTATTACCAATCTTGTGCAATTATTCCAGGCATCGGGTTATCCCAATCCAATAGTTTTATTACGGGTATTGGACTATGCCAATCTTGTGACATTATTCCAGGTATTGGATTATGCCAATCCTATGAGTGTTGCATCCTGGCATCGAGCTATCCCAATCCTATAGTTTTATTCCAGGTATTGGAATATGCCACTAATGCGATATTATTCCAGATATTGGATTATTCCAATCATGTGCGTGTTGCATCCAGGCATCGGGTTATCCCAATCCTGTAGTTTTATTCTGGGTATCGGACTATGCCAATCATGTGATATTATTCAAGGTATTGGATTATGCCAATCCAGTGAGTGTTGCATCCATGCATCGGGTTATTCCAATCCTGTAGTTTTATTCCAGGTATTGGACTACGCCAATCCTATGATATTATTCTAGGTATTGAATTATGCCAATCCTGTGAGTGTTGCATCCAGGAATCAGGTTATCCCAATCCTATAGTTTTATTCCAAGTATTGGACTATGCCAATCTTGTGATATTATTCCAGGTATTGGGTTATGCCAATCATGTGAGTGTTGCATCCTGGCATCGGGCTAACCCAATCCTATAGTTTTATTCCAGGCATTGGACTGTGCAGTCATGTGAGATTATTCAGGTATTGGATTATGTCAATCCTGTGAGTGTTGCATCCAGGCATTGGGTTATCCCAATACTGTAGTTTTATTCCAGGTATTGGACTATGCCAATAATTTGAGTATTAAATCCAGGGATCTGGTTATCCCAATCTTTTAGTTTTGTTCTAGTTATTGGACTATGCCAATACTGTGATATTATTCCAGGTATTGGATTATGCCAATCATGTGAGTGTTGCACACAGGCATCGGGTTATCCCAATCCTATAGTTTTATTCTAGGTATTGGACTATGCCAATCCTGTGAGTATTGCATCCAAGCACCGGGTTATCCAAATCATGTACAACTCATCACTGAATACCACATCATTTTTACTAGGCATTATACCTTGGCCAAACCTGTTGGTATGTATGCCCTGAGAGACAATCATGGGATGATTGGTGGGATACATTAAGGTTGATTTGATAAACAACAAAGGCAAGCTTCCAATTCTTTTTGGTTCAGTCATATGAGATAGTGATAGAAAAGATTGAATGTCGAGAGAATGACAATACTCAATGACGTATGCTTTCAGGTTAAGGACATGAACGATGAGATCATACGGATGCTAAGAGTTTGTACATTCTTGTTATGTCCCTAGTCGGATGTCATTGTGGAAGGTAGATAGATAGCAATGACACACAAGACTAGATTGTGGTGTTGGTTGATGACAAAATCTCATTAGTCATGATATAGAGATATCAAACCAAACACATAGGTACTTGTTAGAGAGCAAGTGTACCAGACAGACCCACTGTGAGTTTGACACATGGAACCATGACATGTTAGTCACAGTCAGTACTCACAGTGATGGTGGTGAGTGTGATTCTTTGACCGGAAATCACTACACTCAACACATGTCGTTGGGCACACTTTGACATCATCAAACGCAGTCCTGAAACATGGGTTGTTATAAAGGTGATGATTGGGTGGCTTTGACACATGGGGCTTTTGAGGGGTGAGTGATAGATATTGGATTTGTCCCTCCTAAGGGAGTTTGATATCCATGGCCACTTGATGAGTAGGATTGAGAAAGGCGTGCACGCATGTGTGAATCAGTATGTGATATTGATGTCATACATATCTCTTCCAGTCTACTCTGAGATCAAGAAAGTGAATGAACGTTGACAGGATGACTGTTCCATGCCTCGAGTTCATTCAGGATATCATTGACAAAGGAATTATACATTCACTGTAACACCATTCACAGATTGTAGGATTGAAGGTTGTTCTCCAACTTTCTACTTTCACTTGGGTAGCACTGATGTGTGACTAGGCACCGCTCTTTTCTTGTGAAGTCATAAGTGTTATGGACTTTCACTGCCAACGTGAAATGGACCTGCAGGGTCAAACACATAGGATTTAACCTGGAAGTGGAGTTTTTTCCACAAGCAATGTTTAGATTGATTACTAAAGGAGTTTAGTAGTTCAATTAAACACTCAATTAATTGATAGCTCAGTATCATAATGTTCAAGGTGTTGGACATATTGATTGGAGTATCAGATTGATCGAAATCGCAACTGACTGATTCTGTACAACCTACACTCCCAACTGATCGGTTCATGGGATGAACCGGTCGGATGAGGTTGTTGAACCGGTCGGCTCAAGTTTTGAACTGATCGGCTCAAGTCCAGGGTGAATTGATTGCTTCAAGTGTTGAAACGATCGATTCAACTGGGGAAACCGAGCAAGTTGGGAAAGTAGGATTGGTGATAATTTTCCTTTCATTTCAATTGCCCAATTTGATTGGGAAATAGGATTAGTATTCGATACCAATTAGAAACAAAAGAAGGAAAGTCAATCGGGAACCGACCAGGACCACCAACCGACCAGTTCACTTGTGAACTGATCGGTTGAGGTGTCCCAACCGACCGGTTCACTTGTGAACCGACCGGTTCAGGTCCCCAATCGACCGTTTCAGTTGTGAAACGATCGGTTCAGGTTGCGAGTTGGTTGCTTTTGTGGAAAATCTCAAACCCTTCTACTCCTGCTTTTAGTCCCGCATTGCCCGGGATGGAGAACCATGTCCCATGACCCTCCTATATATATAGGGGTATCGGGGGCTTCTCAAAGTACAACTCAGTGCAACTAGTTGCTCTGCAAAGTTATCGTTCTCTCTAGTTTTGGTAACCGAGAGAGAGCCCGAGTAAGTGCTACCCGCAAAGGGAGGTGCAGTAAGGGAAGGACAACTGCAGTTGCAACTGGCAGCAGGAGAGTGTGTTGGCGACTAGTACGTCAACAGGAGGGTGTGACTCTTTCCACTTCCTTATAGGATAAGGAGTGTAGAGTTCCAGGTGGTCCATGTGGACTACTTCAGATGCGGGAGGTTTCTGCCGCTCAGGAGGACAACCGTCATCCGATAGTCCGGTGAGTTCAGGAGTCGTCAGTCCCGGTGCGACCAGGAGCTGCACAGACACCGTCCAATACCAGATTTGAAAACCGTGCAAGGCATGAGGTATTGTCGCCAAGCAAGCCTCAGGACAAGGTATGATTCCACAAACCATCCTTTCCTATTATATATATGTTGACATGTTTCCTTGTTCCGGGTTTGGGGGAGAAAATTTTTGTTTCTGCTGCCTTCTCTGCCTCCCCTAAAACCCATCAGTGGTATCAGAGCCACGTCAACTGCTATATTTTTTAGGAATATCGATATGATCAATTTTGGTTTGCCGCCTTTATTTATTGCATACAATGCGAATAATATTGGCTTTATGCATGTCCAATCTTAAATCCACAAATCCCAAATTACATATATGATATGTATTATTAATGCACTCGATACGCGTCACCCTTAAATGAGTTTTGTGGTGGATGTATAGCGTGGTTATGGCCAATAAACCCTATCTGTGTATGGTTGTATTTGGTTACTTGCATCTCGGTCTACGCATCAATCTTCCTTCTCCTATTCCTGATGTAACTCGAAATAATTCGAGATTCTTTCCTACCTTTGCTCCCCCCGAATGTAACTCAGGGCTTCCTTTTTAAGCAATGTAATATTAGGATAGATTTTATTTCTTGTTATGTCAAAGACCGGTGGACATCCTGACGACAGTTGAGACGATCAGTTCAAGGAGTGAACCGATCGGTTGACGTTCGAGACGGTCGGTTCAAGGAGTGAATCGATCGGTTGATGATTGGTTCGAGGAGTGAGACGAGCGGATGGTAGCCATGACGAGATGCACGACGACCAGGTGAACTGATCCTGGTGGCACCCAGACGACCGGGCCAGAACGAGCATGTCAATCACGTGATGAGTTGATCTACTCCGAAGGAAAAGCACATATTTCATCTTGTACAGGTTGCATGTGATGTAGACCTAGATGACCGTGATTCCTCTTGGCTTGAGGAATCATAATAGGATGGCCATAATCATTGCTTTTTATCATTTGTGCATGTTTTCTGTGGGATATAGCATGTATATAATACGTACTATGTATTGTGGTGATTCAATATTTATATGTATATAAAACCCAAATCCTGTTGGCTAAATGGACATCTAAAAATCCCTTTGTTTTGATAATGACAAACATTTCATTCTTATTGATCTAAGTGCTACTTGAGTGTGCAGGAACAAGGTGGATGACAAAGTACTAGGGAAATCTATATGCTTACATAGTTATATTTTCATGAAATGTAATCACTTTGTAAAAACTTGTACAAACATATAATGTACAAGTACTTAGATTTCATGTAAATCAAGCGTTAGATTCTCCCTAGCTAAACACCACATTTAGATAAGTCATCCCCTTAAAATAGGATCACATATGCACACTCATACATATACTTAGTGCCTAAATTGAAATATTGAAACAGGGTCAATCTCGGTCGACCAGACTCCTAGACCGAGACACTCTCGGTCGACAACCTTCTCAACTGAGAAAGACCCAAGTAGCCGTTAGACACAACTGACAAGGTAGTTGGCAGTTGGAGATAGACGTTGCAAATCACCTGATCCAGAGAGCCTGTCGGTCGACAAAACTTCGACCGAGTAGGTATCTCGGTCGACCATTCCTCGACCGAGATGAACTCTGACAGCAACTGCAGAGTAAATTAATTAGCCGTTGCTAAAGCAACAAACTTGTACCTAACGGCTAGTTAAGCACTTAGAAACCCCTAGAAGGTGTCTAGAACGTCCTTAAGCATCCACAGGCCATTCCTATAAATAGGACAAGCCATAGGACACTCAAACTCACTTGTTACACTTGAGAAATCCTTGAGCATACTTTGAGCAATCTGATTGTGAGCAATTTGAGCATTGTGACAATTGGCCACTTCCTTCCTTAGCTCAAAATTCGTGTCCTATAGGCTAGCATCTCCTACCCACTGCAATCACAAGTTCATACACTTTGGTTAGGAGATCTATATTCTTGATCTAGGCAAATCAAGCCTTGGCTACAAAAGGATAAGTTGTAATTTCCTTTTTCTTTCTTGTTCTCTATTATTGTTTGTACTCTCCTTGCTACTCCTAGGTTGGAGGCTGCGGATTGGAGAGGGTGGAGATCTTCTTGGCGAAGAAGGAGACCTTGAACTACTTCAAGAAGGTTGGTGCAATGGGAGGTTACTTCTAGAGAGGAAGGCTGCTTCAAGGGGGAGCTTGGAGTTACTTCAAGAAGGCTACCTCAAGTTGGTACATCTACTGCAAGTGAAGGCTGTTCAAGGGGTGTAAAGAAAGTATTGTATTTTGTATAAATCCTTGTGAAGGTAATAAAATAAATACTTTCAAAATCCCAGTTGGGTAAGCAACCGGGTAGTGGACTGACAACTTTAGTATTTGCTAAAGTTGGAACCACTCTAAATGCCTGTCTCCTTCTTCTAATTTCAATTGTGGTTGTTTGAGTTCAATAAATTGTTAAAATTACTTTAAAACTCTATTCACCCCCCCTCTAGTGTTTTTCAATTGGTATCAGAGCGAGGCTTCAAGGAACCCTAACAAGGTCTTGAAGAAATGGGTGACGGAGTGCTCAACAACCTTAACCTTGAAGGGACACTTGTTGCTAGACCTCCAGCGTTCGATGGAACAAACTACCAATATTGGAAGAGAAGGATGCAGTTCTACTTCCAAGGCATCAATTGGGACTTATGGAGGATGGTGTCAACCCCATATGAGCTTCCTCAAACTCAATTTGCAGAATGGGATGCAAATACGGTAAAGCTAGCTCAAATGAATGCAAAAGCTGTAAGCATTTTATATTGTTCAATTTCAGTAGGAGAGTTTAATAGGATATCTATCTGTGACACAGCCTATGATATTTGGCATAGACTGTCCATAACCTATGAAGGTACAGTCCAAGTCAAAAATTCCAAAATTAGCATGTTTAAACAAAAGTTTGAACACTTCCGTATGGATCCTGATGAATCTATTAGTGAAATGTTTGCAAAATTTTCTTCTATTGTTAATGGTTTAAATGCCCTAGGAAAACCTATTCATCAAAAATTCTTCGATCACTTCCGCCTAAATATAAGCCAAAGGTGTCAGCCATTGAAGAAGCAAATGACCTCACTCGAATGAAAATGGAGCAACTTATTGGAAACCTAGAAGCTCATGAAGCAACCCTAGAAGAGGAAGAAAGAAGAGCATGTGAACTTCAGCAAGGAAAGAAGAAGGATGTGGCTCTAAAAGCTTCAAAGATCATCACACAAGAAAGTGAGGAGTTAAGTGAAGAAGAAGGAGAAGAAGCCTTGATCGTCAACGGTAAGAAATACAAAAGATTTAAATCTAACAAAATTTCTAGTTCTTCTTCTTCTCCTCCTAGGTGCTTTGAATGTGGGAAGAAAGGACATCTCAAAAATGAATGTCCTAAAGCAAAGAAAGGAAAGAAAAGATCACACAAGAAGAAGGGAGAAAAAGCTTATAAAGCCGCATGGGACGAGTCAAGTGACAGTGAAAGCGGAGAAGAAAAGGTTGAATGTCTAATGGAAAGAGAAGATGATGAAGACTCTCAAGAGGTAAGCCTACTTGATCTTCCTAAAGAAGAGTTAATTACTAGTCTACAAGAAACTCATGATAAGTATGTTGATGTCAAGAAGAAACTAAAGAAGGTTATCAAATCAAACGATGAGCTATGTGCTAAATTAGATAATCTTTCTTCTGAAAAGAACAACATTGATCTTGAGAATTTGTCTTTAAAAACATCTTTAGATGATTGCACTAGAAAGCTACTCACTTTAGAAACAAATGTTGATCTTATTTCTTAAGAAAAGACTGAATTGTTAGCTAAACTAAAAGATTTTCAGACTCAACCTATTCTGTGTAACCATCTAGACTATGACAATGTTGTAAGGGAAAGAGATTCATTACTATCTGATTTAGATCAAGCAAGAAAAGATTTACACACGAAGATGAATAACATTGCTAAGTTACAAAGAGAACTTTATGAGTTAAGAAGAAAAGATATCCTTGATAACATTCTAAGCATTTATACTATTTTCAATGGAAGAAAAGGTTTGGGATATGCTCCAAAGAAAAATCAACCCAAAAGAACTCAGACTATGTTTGTACCTAAGAACACAATGGCTAGAAAGAGAAATGAAGTTGATTCTATTACTTGTCATTTTTGTCTACGTCTTGGACACTATTCATTTTCATTCCCTTATAAGACTAAGGATTCTGACTTAGTTTGGGTCCCAAAACCCCAAACTTAGTAGAGTCAAATGGAATTTAGTTGAGATATGACCAAACGCTCCATTTTGCAATTTATATTGTCTTATCTCAACTCAACAAAAGGTTTCATGCATATTTTTAATTTTCTGAACTGTTGTACTGAAACAGAAACTTAGTCGGTCGAAATATTGTCGACCGAACATTTAATCGGTCGAAATTTTGTCGACCGACCGGATGTCTGTAACAAATCACAATCTACAGCAAATAAACAGCAATTATTTCGGTCGAACATTGGTCAATCGAGCTGAATTTCTGGGTTTCTTTTATTGTAATATAGAAACCTTCTCGATCGACAATTAGTCGACCGAGACATATGTCGGTCGAACAATTGTCGACCGACTGGATTTCTGAATAAGAATCTTTATATAATTTGTACTTAAATGGTTCTAACCATATCGGACCATCACATGGGTACCAAAATCTACATTTTCATGCAGGAATGGGTGGTTGACAGTGGATGTTCCAAACATATGACTGGGAACAAGGATGCATTTCAAACCTTTGAAGAAAAGAAAAGTGGAACAGTCACGTTTGGAGACAATGGTAAAGGTAAAATCGTTGGAATAGGTAATGTTGGTACAAACCTCGAAATAAAGAATGTTCTACTTGTTGATGGTTTGCACCATAATTTGATAAGTGTTAGTCAATTATGTGATAGTGGCTATGATGTTTTATTTAACAAAACATGTTGCAAATTATTAATAGAAAACACTACCAATGTTGTCTATTAAGGAAATAGAGTAGGAAATCTTTATATTCTTAAACCTAACTCTATGAAATTTGTAGTGGGAAAATGCTTGCTTGAAAATGAAAATACCTTACAACTATGGCATAAAAAGCTAGGACATGCTAGTTCACATGTTATCAAAAAGTTAGTAAAATATGATCTTGTTCGTGGTTTGCCTACTTTATCTTTTGATCAAGTTGAAAATTGTGAACCATGTACAATGGGAAAGAAAACAAAAACCTCTTTTAAACCCAAACATGTACTTAGCACTAGTAGATCTTTAGAATTAATTCATATGGATTTATTTGGACCCATGAGGACACAATCTATTGGTGGCAAAAGATACTGTTTTGTTATTGTTGATGATTATAGTAGATATACATGGGTACATTTTATTGCAACCAAAGATGATACTATTCATGTTTTTATACAATTTTGTTCCAAGATTGAAAACCTATTACAAAGCAAAATATGTACCACTAGAAGTGATCATGGTGGAGAATTTGGAAATCATATATTTGAGAGATTTTGTACATCTCAAGGGTACACTCATAATTTTTCTGCTCCATGCACCCCACAACAAAATGGTATAGTTGAAAGGAAAAAATGATCACTACAAGAAATGGCTAGAACTATGATGCTCGAACACAACACACCCAAAACCTTTTGGGCTGAAGCTATAAACACTGCATGCTATGTGTTAAATAGAGTATCGGTTCACTCTCATTTGAAGAAAACTCCATATGAAATAATCCATTCTAAGAAACCTAGAGTCGACTATTTTCATACCTTTGGTTCCACATGCTATATCTTAAATACCAAAGATGATAGAGATAAGTTTGACTCTAAATCCCCCAAAGCATTCTTTTTGGGATATTCCACTTCTAGCAAAGCATTTAGAGTATATAACACTATCTCTAGAAAAGTTGAGGAATCCATTCATGTTTGTTTTCATGAAGAGTCCAAATCTGAAAATCTAGAAATCATAGATCTCACAAATCAATTCGAAAATTTAAACATACCAAATGATAGTGAGAAAGTTACTACAAACAATCACCAAGCTGAACCACAACCCACACCTAGGCTTATTAAGGATCATCCTCAAGAACTAATTATTGGAGATCCTAATGATAAAGTCAAAACTCAGTCTTCCTTCAAAGATGTTGCAAACATGGCCTTTGTTTCTATCATTGAACCTAAGAAGATATCGGAAGCTCTTAAAGATGATTATTGGATAATAGCCATGCAAGAAGAATTAAATCAATTCACTAAAAATGATGTATGGGATTTAGTTCCTAAACCACAAGATAAAACCATCATAGGAACTAAATGGGTTTTTAGGAATAAGCTAAATGAGGCAGGAGAAGTTATAAGGAATAAAGCTCGGTTAGTAGCACAAGGATATAATCAACAAGAAGGAATAGATTTTGATGAAACGTATGCACCGGTAGCTAGACTTGAAGCTATTAGAATGTTACTAGCTATTGCTGCACATAAAAACATCAAACTCTACCAAATGGATGTAAAAAGTGCATTTCTAAATGGCATCATTCAAGAAGAAGTTTTTGTTGCTCAACCATCCAGATTGAAATACCGGAAAAAGGTGACTATGTTTATAAACTTAAGAAAGCACTTTATGGTTTAAAACAAGCACCTCGGAATTGGTATGAAAGGCTCAAGACATATCTTTTTGATAATGGTTTTTCTATTGGAAATTCAGATTCTATTTTATTTTTCAAAACATATACATCTGATTTTCTAGTTGTGCAAATATATGTTGATGATATTATTTTTGGAGCTTCTAATGATTCATTGTGCACACAATTCAATGACATTATGCAAAAAGAATTTGAAATGAGCCTCATGGGTGAACTAACTTTCTTTCTTGGTTTCCAAATTAAGAAAACACCTGCCGGAATCTTTATAAGCCAAGAAAAATATACTAAAGAACTCTTAAAATGTTTTGGGATGGATCAGTGCAAACATGCTACTACTCCTATGGCTACTTCTATTAAAATTGATAAGGATGAAAATGGGGAACCTATTGATGATTCCTTATATAGAGCCATGATTGGTAGTTTGCTTTACTTAACTGCTTCTAGACCGGACATTATATTTTCTGTTGGTCTTTTTGCTCGATTTCAATCACAACCTATGCACTCTCATTTTCTAGCAGTTAAACGAATTCTTCGTTACTTAGCCGGTACTACCTGTTTTGGTTTATGGTATCCAAAAGCACAATCCTTAGATTTTAAAGCTTATACTGATGCGGATTATGCTGGTTGTCGACTTGATCGCAAGAGTACTAGTGGTGGTTGTTTCTTGTTAGGGAGAGCTTTAATATCTTGGTTTAGCAAGATACAAAATACGGTTGCCTTATCTACAACTGAAGCTGAATATATGGCAGCCGGGTCTTGTTGTGCTCAAGTAATTTATATGCAACAAGTGTTAAACGATTATGGTTTTACTCTTTCATCTATGCCTATCTTTTGTGACAACACGAGCGCTATAAACTTAGCACACAATCCTATTTTACACAGCCGAGCTAAACATATTGAAATCCGTCATCATTTTTTAAGGGATCATATCTCCAAGAATCATGTTTCCCTTCATCATGTTGATACGGAAGATCAATTGGCTGATATTTTTACAAAACCGCTTCCACTAGATCAATTTAACAAAATTAGGAAGCAACTGCTTATCACTCCTTTGGAAGATGTTTTCTTTGATATTTGTGCTTCTTAACAAAAACTTTTACTTGCATCATTTGGGCTTTTAATGGACATCTTTTTCATTAGATTTGATGGGACATCTAATTAAGGGGGAGTTTTTATTCTTAAATGGATATATTTTTGAAATGACAAAGGGGGAGAAATAAATATAAAACTAAAAGTTAGTAATTATGAAAAACTCAATCAATGAGTTTCATAAACAAACTCTTGGCTTTACATTG